>OX375796.1:17580240-19980240 GCA_947359425.1 Lagria hirta | reverse complement strand
TTTTCCTGCCCTGTCCTGCCACCTTTTCGCAATTCTTTGACGCTGTGGTCTCTTAAAAAGTCAATTTAATACAAAATTATTAAATTGACTATTTGTAAGATTTATTTATAAGTCAAAAACACTAGATAATTTCCAATCTAAAAAGATAAATTTTTATGTTTTCTCTGACGTTTTTATAATTGTTTAAATGTGCTAATACAATACATAACTTTATTTCGAGAGACATGTATCAATGTTTAATATCACAATAAAAACAGCACTTTTATTATTAATTTCATGTGAAACATCTACAATTTTTTTTATTTATTTGGCATTCGAATACATTAACAGTGAGAAAGAAGCCGTTTTCTCTCGGTGGGAAGTATAATGTCAAACAAATAAAAATCCGCAGATTTCGAACAGAAAAACGGCTTTTTTATGCAATATCACCAAGAACACTTCCACGATGTGTGATAGAAACAACAAAAAAGTTAGCCTAAACAAACTTTACGAAAAGTAAAAAATATATAGACGTATACATATTTTATAATTTGTACCTTTCATCAGTAGGACTCAGTAAGCTTAATCTGAATCAGTTGTTATCAGCTTATTTAATTCTTTATTGCTCTAATATTTTTTTTTCAATTTACTTAAAGCTCTATTATATAACCACATTAAAATTACATTATTAAATAAAAAATAAAATTTGCACAGTGCTTGTTTATCTTCTTTTACAAGCTGAAATTTAGTCTTACAGTTCATATTTGAAAATATTAGGTCTATCTTACAATTTAAAACATTTTTGTTCTCAACATTTTTTCCAATCGTTGGTTGTTTTCAGTCATTGATTTGTCAAAAGTGTTGACTCTAGGTGTGCAGACTGTAGCTGCATCTAAATTTTTTCTATTTTTGGAAATATTTGGCTGCAAATTATAATAACCATTATGTTTTTTCTTTGAAATTTTATTTTATACAAATAAAACTTAATTATGGTAGAGTTAACAAGCAAAAGTTGAATTTCTACTCATATATTATTTAAGTATTTAATTAGTAAGTTTTGGTAAGTGAGCAATTATTTTTACGCTTTTAAATAAATTTTGAATAGTGAAACTAAATAGTAGTGTAACATTGTTAGCAACATTGATATTTGGCTATTATACCAAAATTATCTGCTAATTAACTCATACCAAATAAAATTTTAAAACCACTTTTACCGAGACGAAGTAGTGAAAATAATATTAGTACGCTAATTGAAATTTTAAAAGCTTATGGATTGTTTAAAATTGCAATTGTTAAACTATTTTTTGTTAATTTTTTAGATTAGGTTTCTGACAATGAAGCGTGCTTTTGTGGCTCGTCTAGCATCCTATAATAATTACTTATGAGATGATTGTTATAAATTATAAATTTAAATTAAAATAATTAATTTTCATATTATAGCTGGAGTATAAAATTATAGTTTATAATTTAAATAATAGGCTTATTAGTTGCGCAAAATGTTAGACATCCATGTCAATGTAAGCGTCGACCTTTAAAATAAAGTATTATTCTAGCAATTTGCACGCATGATTATAGTCTCTAAAAGGTACTATGATTTAATGATTTTTTTTCTATTAGTTGATTTTTAGAAATTTAGTTAAACGGTATGTTTATATTAGTTTATAATTATATTCATAAATATGAAAAAGTGACTAGTTCTGCGACTTAATAAACTAACGTCTGTAAAAATTAATTTTAAGACCTTTGAATACTTTTTCACGTTTTAGTAAAATTAATTTTTTTTCATAGTTATTATTCAGTTGTAAAACATTTTGTGACTGTTATAAATCAAAGTGTAGCACATAAATAATAAACAAACAAACTTATGTTTTTTTTATAAAATGAGTTTTTAAAATAGTAACTGAAAATATTTGAATAAATATAGACGTATACTAAAAGTAGTAATAAGCATATAAATTACTAGCTGACCCGGCGAACTTCGTACCGCCTTAGCGTAAATTTGATGCACTACTTTATTTTGTATAGCTGACCTATCTTATGTATGCGTACCTATTCAATTTGAACTGGAATCTATAATATCCTCCATATAAAAATGAATACCTATTTCCTTGGTCTCGTCATACCCGAAAAGGACTTTACTAATTTTATTAAATATTGCTCCCCCCAGTGCCCTCTCCACCCCGTCCGCTGCGATGCCCGGCGCGCTTTTCAGACTGCATCGCAAACAACGGCCACGGCGCTATGGCGGTTTTGTTTACTGTTTGAATTTTTTAATTTGTAATATCTTTTGAATGGAAAGTCCAATTTAAATAATTTAAAAACTATTTTATAGGTAGTTAAATGGTCTTGACTATAAAATAATTTATTTGGATAAGGATTAATATAAACACATAAATAGCATGGTTTGAATTTGGTTAGCATTTTCATTAATGTTTAAAATAAAAAAAGTTGTTGTAGTGACATAACTACAATAGTTGGACATATGCTACCGCGGAGTTTTTTGTAGACATTATGATGTTCTTCAATATTGTTGTACATTATTTTGTTCTATCGCTAATAGTTTCGGCAGCGCATTCGACGAAAGACATTTTAAGACTCATTTTTCTACACTTTCGGTTACATTGTTCAAATTTTACCAAGGATTCCTAATTTTTTTCAAAATGAAATGTAGCCTATGTCAAATAGGAAGAATGTAGCATTCTATTGGTGAAAGAATTTTTTAAATCGGCGCAGTACTTTTTGAGCCTATTCATTACAAACATGCAAACATACAAATCTTTCCTCTTTATAATATTAGTGTAGACTAGTGTAGACTAGTGTAGATTAAAAATATTACTATCATATAAAATCGTTTATAAAAAGTAGAAAAAAACTGCTTAAATATAAAATATCGAAGAGAAAAAGTGAAAAACCCATCCAAAAGAAATCAAAACAATAGAAACACCACAGAAGAAATAAAAAAACAGCTTTTTAAAAGAAATTAAATATAAAAGTAAATAGATAAAAAAATTTAAAAATATAACAGTATTTTTTCTAATTTTGAACTCTTTAAATTTAAATTTTTCATTAATTCTCAATAAAAAAAATGTTATAAGTATTTGTGTGTCTGTTTGTCGCGGTATAGCCACTAAACCGTTTAACCGATTTTGATCTAACTTGAATTTATTTGAAAGCTTTAGAGTGTTTTTAATCATAATTTAAAAAAACGGTTAAAGCCATTGACAAACTTTAATTTTTTTTTAATTAAAGATTGATGTAACTATCTCTTAGAGACCTGATCTAGTCGAAATTTAAGTGTCCCTTTTTTTTTAATATTAGAAAAACCATGTAACCTTAAACTGATGCTGAAACATTACTCAAAATTTGCAAAGCACTCAACTTTCTCACTGAAGTATTTTGTTTGAGCTCATAGTAACGACATTAATCGGTGGTTTTTTAATAAATACAGCAGTTATCTAGATATAAAATAAGCTATAGGAATTATATTTTACCAAATTATTAAAATTTTGATAGTAATTTTATCAGAAAACTTAAGCATTTTTAAAATTTTTGTACTTTTGATTCATATAAGTCTAAAGATGTTGGAAGATAAGATACATAGTTCAAATAAACATAATTATAAATTTTATTACTATTCGATTAGTAGTGCTATTACGTATATGAGTAATGGCTTCTAGAATTTCTTTTTGGCAAAAAATTTAATAAAAAAAAACAATTTGTTGTTGTTTTTCATTAAATCAAGTGAAATTAAATTTTTTCCGATAACCAGAAACTTTACTCTCGCTTGCTTCAAAGCACCGTCTATTTACTTTTCTCTAAAAATGAAAGTGTAATTAAAACCTAATGCGTAAAACAAATCGATGGTTACAACCTTTGCCATTTGTGTTATTCCTTTTTCTCTTTAATATTCAATTTGTTGCGGGAAAAAATTAGAGGTCATGGCCAAGTTTACACTCCTTGCTTACTCATTACCACAAGACAGAAAGAATGCTTCGGGAGATGACTCTTATTTTTTGGTTCAGTTGATATGGAGACTGCAGCCAAATTTGTCTGCTAGATACGTTTTAGACAATAAAAAACAAACCCAAAAAAAGTTGCGCAGTTTTTTGCTTGGGCTACGCGTTAACATGATATTATAGCGTTGCATCCAGGACGTATACAATTTTTTATTTTGCAGGGATTAGTTAAAGTACCGCCTGAACTATATGAGACAAAAAACAGATGTGCGCGACAAAATGTACAACACGCTTGCTATCCAATAACGAAGATTTTTACTAAAAATGTTAAAGTTTTTAATTATGGCGCAAGTTGTGCAAAAAATCTTGTGTGTAATGCGAGCGCAAAATTTATTGCAATTTTTGGCACTCACTGCAATACGGCACTTTCTCTTAATTGACAATACACATTTGCGCATTTAACACACAAATAGCTATAGTGTGAATCAAAACGCAAATTCAGTTTCACAAAGATAATTACAAAAATCTAAATTTTTAGCACTTTTATCAGTTTTTTAACAGTTTTTCAAAATCTAATAAACGAACTAAAACAATGTTTTTGATCCGTTTCCTATATATAATTTTTAAATTATCTTAGAGTTGGCATGAGAATACATGATGCTTGAAGTTTTTATTTTGCAGAAGATTTTTTATGTAGATTAGTATGTTTTTTTCAATCTTTATTTGGTTAGTTGAGTTAGTTATGTTTTATGCTTATTCTATGTCAAAGAGGATAGCAATAAATGATCAGGGATTTGTCCGGAAAGTAGTTAAACACATGTCTGTGTTATAGATCTTTTAATTAAACTTTAAAAAAAAAATTTATTGAAAAAAAAAATTTATATTAAAGGAATACAGATATTATTATAGGAAGAGAAGCAAAAAGTGTATAAAATAATAAGTAAATTCTAGCATTGACCGCCATTTGGAGTTGAAACTTTTAATCCTATTCAAAGTAGTGTCTGGAAAAAAACTAAAAGGATTAATATTCTCGTGTAAGAATCGTAAAGGTTATAGTTCTCCACCTTGTATATTTTGTTGAAACAAAATTTTGTTAAATTTTTTTAAAAATAGTCTAATATAAATTGGAGATTTCTACTAGAGTATCTGTAGTACGAATAGCACAATGTCCAAGCTAAACTTCATAACCTTTCGAATGTTTCAAAATAACATTACAAAACTGTCAGGCGTTCATTCTATTTTTAGTTTCCATAATTCAAAATGCATAATTTCTGACTTAAATCTGGAAAAACTTGTTTACTGCACCGAATTACATTGATAAAGTTATTAAAAAAGGTCAGCAGAATTCATTTCACATGATTTATTTGTGATTCATTTAATTGAAATTAAAGTAAAAGAGTGAAGTAACTGAATTACGACCTTGTTGTTAGCAACTAAACACCTTTTTCAATGTTATCACTTTTTTAGAATTTATGTATTAAGTTCAAGCAGTTTGTTATTGTTTGGAGCAGATTTCTCATTTGAGAATTTTGCCCCAATTTGGTTACATAAACGATGTGAAAGTTGAAGAAAAACTCAATTCACACGACTATAAGGTCTTCAATTAATCTACAAACTGTAATTACAATTTGATTTAATTATCGCCATTTTTTATTTTGAACTCCCTGGCTTCGTAGAGTTTTAGATTTAATGACCGTGCAACGTTCTTATTTTACGTAATTTTCTGGCAACATTAAGAATTAGTAGGTATGCTACGCTTTATACTTTCTTCGTAATGTATAGAATGGATTATATAAGCTCATTTACTTTTTATGTAAGAAAGTTTGGTAATATCTAATTTGTTTTGCACTGTATCTATGTATTTGCTATTTATAAAATTGAGTAAATAAAATGTTTATATACAAACAAGGGTAGTTTCCACTTTGATTGATTTTTTTAAACAGCGGTCCTAGTACTACGTGTGTGCTAGTTCTCTCTTTATATTTTTGCTCATTTTTAAGATATTTATCATCAAGTGAAAACAATCAACGTAGGTTATTGTTATTAGAACAGTACAACTGAATTTTTTGTTTTTATTTTTATCAAATTTACAATTCCAATCCAATCTAAATTAACTAAAATTGTCAGATCTGACAATTTAAAAAATAAACGTCAATTTCTTCAGCAAATCAAGACGTTTGCTGAAAATGGTTTTTAAAGCTTATTGCAGCTAAAAGACGCTTATGGGTTATTACAATACAGTCTGTAAATTTATATATACCAAGTGTCTTATGTTATGACATTTTTGAGATTGAAGACTTTAATTGTGAAAAAAAATTTCAAGTTTTTGTCAATACATAATTTATAAATGTTATAAGCTCTAAAATGGCTATTTAATTGTTTTTATTCAAATAACAGAATGAGACCATAACGCTGTAAAATGACACAAATTCAAAACTTTTTTTTTGTAATTAGATTCCTAATACCTTAAAGAGCTCATTACCAAAAATAAAAATCTAAAAACAAATGCCGATTAATTTAATATTTTTTTCTCTCTATTTAATTTTGCAGCTGTTGTAGATCACAAGCAATTTCCAATTTTATATATAAAAATAAACGACTATTTGGAGGTATTGAAGTTAATATAGATGTGTTTTTAATTTTAGAACGCCTCTTACTCGCCATATTTTTATATAACTTGAATTTCAATTAATTTGAATAAAAGCGTTACGATCTATAGATTAGAGTATTTGAAATGTTTATTCATATGCTGTTTAATGAATCCTTATTATGTATTTAATTAAAACAGCATTTTTTTTTTAATTATTGTGTTTACTTGGCTTTTCTAGGATGAGCATTTGCGTAAGATTTTGTGTAGAATTTCAATCCAAATAATTCTCTTATGTGCAAACATTTTTGGTTGGAGTAAAATTGGCGATTTTTAAAACTAATTCAAAATGAGTAACGAAAATTATTTGGATCCAATTTAAACCGCTTTTGTATGTGTTTAAATGACCATCTTGACTTTCTATTTTTTGTCAAAAATTTTTTATTAAAATAACTTCAAAGTTTGTTGCTTAAGGCAAAATCACTCAAGCTTAACTTTTTGCCATATAACCAAAATTTTTCGCAAAACAAAAGTCGCATATTATACTTGTTATTATGTGAGAAAATTTTTTTGACATTTCTAAAACTCAAAATAAAGTAAAACAGATGCTTTCATTTTTTTGTCGTTGATTTTTCGGACTATTAGATGATGTTAACTATTATAAAAAGTTTGTTAAAATTGGCCAAAACAGGTCAATTAGCCAAAAGTGAATTTTTAAATAAAATATCTATTTGAGCATAGCAAAAATCCACACTTGAAATTGTAATTAATGGTTAAAAAGGTACATTAAAAAGCACTTACTTACATGGATTATGTTTTAATACTTAATTCATATATTTGGGAAATGAAAGTGTGAAATACATAACTAGAATGAAACTATGTTTAATATATTGAATACATTATTTTATTACTCAATAACAATACATGAATATACATAGCTATCCATAATGGAATATAGAATAATATATTAAACAAATTGACGTTTTTGCAAATGTCAGAAATTCTAAAATAAACAATAATTATTTTCTAACGATTGGTATTATAATAATTCATTTGTAAAAAATTATTGATAAACAAATCACGAGTTATTATATTTGACAGGTAAATACAATTATTTAACACCAGGGGTTTTTTCATAGATTTTTAAGAAGTTTTTAGAGTCTATGACAGAATCTATTTATTATTGCTGCAATAATATTATATTCTCAGTTATAAACCTCACAAACCATCAAAAATATTTAATTATTTTGCAAGTGACGAGACTTAATCTGCGAAAAGCTGCAAAAATGTAATTTTTTAGAAAGCATTTATTGCAAGTTAAATACGACGTTTTATCAGAAACCAACGACTTTGTTTCATAAAACACTTTAACTTTACAAAATTTGTGTTTATTATATTTATATATTACTGGAAATAGTTATATTATATACTTATTTAAGAAAAAAAAATTACAGAGTTTGAAAGTTGTAACAAAACTCTATTGAAATCGAAGGGATCATCATGTCTAAAATTTTGTGAGCTTTATACTAAAATTGTCTTATTTCTATGAATTTAAATTTCTTTTCCAGATTTATAAGATTTTTTCACCAAATTATATGCTTTAGATTTAAAAATATTTGTTTGTTGATAGGTTCCCATAAATTTGGTTAGGTTGGAGACTATGGAATTGCTGGCGGAAAACAAAAAATATTGTAGCCATGTCAATAAAGGGACGGCTTATATTGAAACTATTATAATTAAATTTTACTCACAATTATCGTAAACAACCATTTTTGAAATAAAGTGGTTGTATTTTGGAATAATATATAGTTAGATAAATAAATAAATTCTCACTTCCTACTTCCTAATTTTTTGTAAAATTTGATCATAAAGGAAATCTGTATTAAGGTTTGTTATTTTCATAAATTACTTCTCGGCTTTTGATAAACTAGCCTTGTAGCAGCACTAAACACTGTCTTTTTAACAAAAAAAATGTAAAATTGAAAGGTATGTTTTGGTTTTTACTAACTAATTACACGTTAGTCTTTTGATTTCTTATTTCTAATTTTAACCAATTTCTTATAACATTTGCAAATCGCTAATTCACTGGCAGATGCTTTAGATTTCAGAATCAATTTTGGTTTCTGGCGACAAATTTAATTAAATTTGCGCCAACAAACTCTCTATATAGATTTATTAATTTTTTTTTACTATAAAAATGTTTTAAGATTATATTGTGACATATGATAAATCACTAATGATTTATCATATAATGTGACTAATAATAATAAGCCACGGGTGTAATTTATGACTAGCATACTATATCTACAGTTACGTAAACAATAAACGTATTATTTAACGGTCGCAAATGAAAATTATATTCTCAATAAAATAATAATAAATAGCTTTTACACCGTTCACTTGAAAGGCGTTTTTTAAATGAGAAAGTTTTCAAAAATATTTTATATATTTTTGTTACACAGTCGCATTATTTTTTTATAATTTAAGTAAATGCTAACTTGATTCGAGGTTTTAATCAATTACTCAATTTTTTCCTCCAAGGTTTTGATGCCAATTAAAACAAATCGAACTTCGTTTATGCTTCGAGGATTTGCAAGAATTTTTTATGAAAGCTGGTTAAAATGCACCAATAAATTTATGTAAAAACTGCTTTACGTAAATTAGGTATTCATGGATCGTACATTGTGAAGATTTATTAATTATTATGCAGAACCGTATTGAAGACTTCCTTAACAAATTTAAAATGTCGCGGAAGACTTTCTTTCAATTCTATTCTTGTGTGATTGCTGCAGTATCAGTTAACCAAACTGATATTTCAAAAAAATTTGCTTTGATCAAACTAAAATTACACCACAAACTGTCTAAGATAAATCACAGTAATTGACATTTTCAGAATAGTTATTTATATCTATTGGTGCATCGTTTTGTGTAGATTTTAGTTTTATATCTGGTTTATTCTAAAATAAACAGCTTTGTGTAAAATATAGCAATTGCATTTTGTAATAGAATTACCAACTTATAACCTAGTAAGAGAAAGCATTCGGCTAATACACATTATGTTGTAGATTTTGTGTTTGTAACCCTAATATACTACATACTGCTTTTGGATACTGTCTAAAATAATCATTTAAAAAGATTTTTAGAACCTAACAATTTTCAGTTTTAGTTTTTTCTCGTAAAATTGTGAAAATTTTTTAGCTATTATTTGTCATCTGTGTTTGTTCAGTTTGGTACCTCACTGAATTCTTACTTCCCTTCTTTGTTCTGCTAAATTTTTTAGATTGTATTTTTATTAGTGGTTTTAATGAAGTTTTTATTAATAAGAACTGTTTGCCATAATTTGACTACGTTAAGACAAAAATATTTTTTTTATATAACTATTGGGCTTTTTTAAATGATATTGATGAGCTTGCAGCAAATTCTATAAAGTTATTTATAATTTGTTTAATTTAATTAAATGTAAAACTTTTTGTTATTTATTTAAGTATTGAATCGTTTCGAATTTATTTGCGGTATAAAACTTAAAATAATATGTAACAAATAGAAGCAAGCTCATATTACTGTGTTACTCCAGAACCTCAACCTTTAAGCAAGATGTAGCAGAAGTTAATCTTATTTACTGGGATTTGTAAAAAGCGTTTGATCACTTTGATCATATTTTTTTGCCCAAGTACTGGAAGATCTCTAACATTTTGCTACAGTTTTTTCAAGTTACAGTATGTTAATTTTGTATCTTTATCATTTACACTTATGGCAAGTATTTCTCAAAGTTCCAATCTTAGTTCACCACAGATTATTAATTTTGTTCACATTTTGATGCTTTATTAAACGGAAATTTTGGTTTTTTTAATCATACTGTATTATGTATAGTGAACATTTTTCAGAACTTAGATTTTATCTTTTAGAATTGTACAGACTTTTTTGTGCAAACTTCCTCGATCTATATAAAAGCGAATTAATATAAAATTAAAATAAAAAAATTACACTTTAATGGAATTTTTACAAAAAATCAAAGCATTTAGATAAAAAGTGTTTTTTAAGAGGCTCTGACAATTGAATCTAAAAACTATTTGTTAAAACAGTTTGTATGAAAATATTACAAATTTAATTTAAAGTTTAAATTTAACTGTTTTCAATTTAAAATTAACCAAGATGGTATTAAAACTCTCAACTTTTTGTTTTTTACTTTGATTTTCTGATTATTACAAGTATTGTATATTTTTACAATTGGGAATAAAATATTTATCACATTAAGCTTGATGCATTTTTACTCCGGCAATCACAAAGTGTTAAGTTCCGGTGTAAGTTCAGCTGTAACATATTGCAGTATTAAGTAATTACGTTGTAGTACTATCTTGTATGAAGGTCCTTGGCTTCAGTAATTAAATATGTTTAATTTTCATATAAATTTTAAAATAAAACTGGAAAGCTGTAGAATTGAAATGTTTTCGTTATTGGCTTTCACTTTTACCGAGCAATACTCAAAAAGTGAATAAAAGAGTTGATATTGTAGCAACTCATGTTCATACATTATCAACCTAGAACGAAACATTCACTGCATGTGGTGTGGGTGTCATTTATTAAATGACCATTGCGTAAGATAAAAGACAATAAGGTTTGGCTTAATTAATGGCTTCCACAAAACAACAATATTAATTATGAAAATTGCAAGATAGAATCTAAATTTTGAATGTCATTTGACTTATCTTGCTGTGCCGGTCTGAAGAACTGAATATGGGTGCAATAAGTGGTCCTTGGCTGATTAAATTCATAGAAAAGAGCAAAAATCGTCCTTCGTAATTGCATTTATTAGAGCATGAAGAAAACGAACAACTGTAACGAACAAAAGCAAAATAAAACGTAAAATTCAAAACAGAAATGATATCATGTAATACTTCGGTGTGTGTTACATTTTACAAAATTTCATTGATATTTAAATTTCTTAACAGTTTTCTTTTCTATTTTCAGCGACCTAGCAATGCCCAACCACACGAGAATGAAGCCGATAAATCTCAAAGGTAAGTTTTCTCTTTTAATGCAACTTTCCTAATTTTTTGGTGCTCCATCTAAGTATTTGGAAAAAAATTATGTTCATTAGAGCAGAAGAATTGACCATTATCTGATAGATTAGGAAAAAATTTAATAAACTACAGTGCTTATATTGTCCGTTTTATTTAACCAGTTAAATGCTTGAATTAGGAAAAAATGAGATAAAACACAATTGAAATGCATTGTCAAGCAAGTGCAATTGTTTACTAACTTTTAAATTGTTCAATAATAAATCTATTGAATTCTTTTTGTCAAACAACACAACGTACCTATTTATATCATTGCAATGTACACGCTTAATTGCTTAATCAAAAAGTTGTTTAAAAAACTTAATGACAAATTTAATAAACTTTTGATTTTCATGTTTTCTAAAAATTGATAAAAAGTTAAATTCAAGTTTAACACAAGCTAAATTGACACATTCTCAAATTTGTGGTTAATAGTACTTTTTCTGTTCCGTTTTTATTTATAATAAATGGTTATCACATATGACCATATAACGTTTTTAACAAGGCTTTTGGTCATCAATTAATAAAATTTTTAAAAAAATTACAAATATGTACATATTTGTATTTGTTGTCTATTTATGTTTTAACAAATTATCTAATTCAAAATTAGTTTATAAGTCTCTGAATCTGAAGATCACTCAATTGAAAGTTATGTTGTTCGCTTGGTATATTACATTTTCTATATAATATCTTTTATTTTAGATTTCTGTTTTTGTATTTTTTTTGTCAATATTTTCTAAGGCGACACTTTTTATTTCAAAAGATTTTTTTTTATGGTTTTTTTTTGTGTCTTTTAGCAACATTTTCAATATTTTGCAGTCAATTCTCTCAATTTTCTATCAGTTTAATAATTCATCTTCTACAGTATCTTGCATTTTTTCCATTTGGATGTTTTTGTTCTACCTGAAATAATGTCAAATATTTACATGGGTTTAAAAAAAAGTTTTTTTTGTTTTGCTACAATAAATGCTCAGGTCAGTTTTAAAGTTAATACGCGATTAGTTCTTACGACATTTCTTGTATGATCTTAAAATTTGATCAATTTTTTGCCAATGTGAGAATGTTCTATCGAAATAAGCCTTTTTGACAAAAAAAACTTTATCTTTAAATTTTGCACACAATAAAAGTAATTTGTTGAAAAAAATTATTTTAGATTTTAACTGTTATTATCGTCTAATAACTTAATCTTCTAACAGTTTTAAACAGATTAAAATTGGTTAAGAATAAACATTCTGCTCACTTGAAATAATATAGAGCAAAAAACATTGTGTAGCAAATTAAGAGCTAATAATATTTAATAACAATCTCCATAGTCTTGTGTAATCATTACGTATGCAATAATTGGTTTGTATTGGGTAAATTGGAGGAAATGGAAATTTGTAACGGTAGCAATACAGTCTCCGCCTAAGGTTAACATCTTTTCTTGCTCTCACTCCAACAGAAATTGAAAATAATTTTAATAACGTCTGTTTTTATGTTATCTAAGCTAACTTATAATTACTGTTATCGATGTGACTACATATTTTAAGTTTATTTCAAGCAGCGGAAGCATAATAACTTTTTTTTACTTTGAAATCACTCATACTGCCGCATTTTGTTGAAAATTTTAGATATATTTTGTTTAAATTTTAGTTATAATTTTGTTTTTTTAGTTACAATTTTTAATTTGCGTATTACTGCGCTTTTACAAAACCCTTCTACAAATAAAATAATATTTTTTATTAATAATTATAATTGGAGCAGAATTTTTTCCTGTGGATAGGTTCTGATAAGTCTAGATTTATAGATTGTGCAAGATGATCTAAAATTCCAAGTAATCGAAGAAGAGGCATTTTTCCAGGCAAAGAGCTTTAAACATTATAGAATTATAGATCATCGAGTTGTATACAATATTTCCAATAAGAAAAATAGTAAATACAAAATTGTTTCTAATACAAATCTTTGTACTACAGCAATCATAATCGATTTGTTATAATTACTACAATATAACCGTTGGTACACATAATCAGGAAAATTGCTAATTATTATTGGTTTATAACGATATGAATGAAATAGTAAAGTGCTGAAATCTAGTGAAATAGATACGAATCGTGATATTAAATATTATAGCAAATTGAGTTACATAATCAAATTTAATTCAATGTAATAAGAAACTAGCTTCTAATTAATTAATTATTTAGAAGAAAAAATTAGAATTTTCAATGTTCTCTATCTCTTTTCTCATACAAATAACAGTTTTCATAATTTTTTAACTTCAAAGTTGGTTACTGCAACAGGAATTTAATGGAGTTTTTTCGGCGATAATATTTTTAAAAAGTTTCTCGTAGTACATAATTTGGTTTGAATAGTCTTAGAAAAAGTAATCTCTTTTAACTTTGGCCAGACCAATAGGGTGATCTGGCTGACCAAGAGTTTGGCAATGACGGGTTTAGGGTGGCTGTCGCCCTAGGCCCCATTCGATATGCCGCTCTTTTTAAAAAATGAATTTCAATAATTTTGATCCAATATTTTAATTTCAAAAGTAACTTTATTCATTTATGATTTATTAATGAATGTCTTTAACAATAGTTTGAAGCATTTTTAATAATTTTGTAAGGTTTAATTTATATTTTTAATAAGTTTTAAAAGTTTTTTAGAACTTTTTGAGAATTTTTTAATAGTTTTTAAAAAAATGTATTGGACTTTTTATATTTAATATTTAAAATTTAATAATACGTTTAAAAAATTTTAAAAGTACAAATGAATTACTAAAAGCTGCTCAAAAAGGTTATTTAAATGCTTTGAAATGGTTCAAAACATTTTCAACACAAAATTTAAATTATTTTTAATAATTCTTAATTTAAAAATATTTAAACGTCTTTACAATTTGTTTTAACTTTTGTAAAATATATGTTGAAGTTTTTTTAATTTTTTAAATAATTTTAATAATTTTACAAAATTTTTTAAAATTTTCAAAGAATTTATAAGAATTTTTTAATAATTTTTAAAAAATTTAGTTGAACTTTTTATTTATATATTTTTTAAAATTTTTAATACTTTTTAAAATTACTAAAAATGAAAACAAATTACCATAAACTAGTTAGAATCCATATTCTAATGTTTTGAAATGGTTTAAAAGTTTTTTTAATAAGGAATAAAGATTATTTTCAATAATTTTCGATTTAAAAATATTTAAACGTCTTTAAAATTTGTTTTATCTTTTTTAAAATATATGTTAAAGTTTTTTTAAATTTTTACAATAAGTTTAATAATTTTTAAGAATTTTTTAGAATTTTCAAAGAATTCATAAGAATTTTTTAATAATTTTTAAAAACTTATAATTTAATAATAGAAATTAATTAATGATTTTTGCAAACATGAAGAATATCGAATAATTTTTTTTTATTTTTGATAAAAATTTAAATTTAAATATTTTTACCAATTATTTTGATGATTCAAAAAATTGTGTTGGGGAAAAAACGCGATTTATTTTTCATAAAATTTTTTTTTATGAACAAAAAATGTTCTGACACTTTTCAATAGAAATCAAAATGATATTCATTACATGCAAATCTACGAAATTTTACACTAAAAACAAATTAAGAAGTTACTCAGATTTAGTAGTTTCAAAACGCTAGATACACGTCAGATAAAGGAACAAAAAGTAAAGAACATTACTCGATAAAAACTGTCATTAATCTATTAAAAAATTAACATCTTATCCATACAGATGGAGAAGTAAATTTTAATTGAATTATAGAAAATTTTGTATGAAAACAAATCTGAACCAATTTTCAAATTGATTGTCTTTACTTTTTTTTGGTCTCTAAAATTTTGCCATTTCGAAAATTTTGCCGCTCTTCAAATTATGCCGCCCTAGGCCCGGGCCTCACGGGCCTAGGCCTAAATCTATCACTGGGCCTGGTTTGGGGCGCATTTCGTAATTATTACAAGAAATGATGCGTCAAGATGTTATATGGCTGAACTCTTTAGTTCAGTATTGAGTTTTAATAAGCAAAAAAATGCACGCAGAACATCAAAAGTTTTGAATAATTAGGAATTGGTAGATGATTCTCGAATTGAGATGTTTAAAAAAATTAGATCTAATTACTTGATTATTAATTACTTAATAATATTTGTTATTTTTATAAAAAGTGCAGAAAGATAGCAGTTTTAAAGCGAAAGCTAGAGTTGCCAAAACGATAGCTTTTAAAAGAAAAAAAGTAAATAATTTTTTTTCTAAGTTAAGATTTCGCAAAAATGCGAAAATTCTTTCGCTCTCAATTTTTGTGTGAAAATACTTAATTGGTTTATTTTCACACTAGTGCCAGAACTGGCAGAATAATACTCACACAATTGTCTTGAATGCGCACAAACGTGCAATCAAATTGTAAAATATCTGAGTTTTTGCGTATAAACAACTGTCCGTATAAGCTGTTGTTTTTAAAAATGTCGGTCGCATTGCTCTAGAAACTACAACGACAATTAATTTTGAATGAGATTAAGAAGAGTATTGAGACTGTTTGACAATTGTTTATGGAAAAAAAACAGTTAAGTCAAAATAACAAATCAAAATATATCTATTTCAGCTATTTTATATTGATTAAACAGTAATAAACTGAAAAGACAAATTGCTATTGCAAAAAAGGACTTGTTGATATGCACAACTAAATCTAACCAATCCATCTCTGTCACGTTGGTAGCAGATACACAATTAAAATTCTCCAAAAAAAAGAACTGTGCTACAGCAAACCAGCTTAATTCAATAAAGTCAATCGCATAAATGTGCTTGAAATCAATTGGTCATTTGGGTCCTGTCTACCTGGAAGATGCCAACTATAAAAAAATGTATCAAAGACTCTAACGTCAGACAAGTCTTGTGTTTTAAGAAAATATGCAATCCGTAACTAAAATAACACTGTATAATAATTTAAAATCTACGATCGATTAATAAAATTAAAAATTTGTAATTGCTGTATTAAAATCATAGAATAATAGCTAAACTGCTATTAAATATTTAGGTAATTTATAGATTTAACCATGAGATATCAAAATACTTTCAGTAAATCAATCGTTTTTATTGTTTTTGAGCAAGTTAAAAACATTTAAAATGCCATTTAAAGATCAATGCGAATTGGTCAACTTGCATTTCACAAGGCTTCAATCACTTTATTATATATAATATGCCTTTCATTCAATATATAAAATTGAACACGATCAATTTGGCCTAGAGATAATTTTTGCAACAACGGTAGGCAGCATTTAAGGTCACTGCCGACTACGCCCTCGCCATAAATTAGAGAAAGACGAAAGTGGTTATTGGTATCTAGATTAGAGGTTTTTGCAAAAACTATTCACTATTTTAACCAAGCTGTGGAAGAAAGTAATGAATTTAAATGCCAATTTAATTCGAAAACTGGCAGATCAAGAACAGTAGGTGGATTTACCTTGTGCGAATTATAGCTGGCTTATTATAGCCAAGTCTGTGAGCTATTTCTTGCGTAACTCTTTTAATAAAAACGATAGAACTATATTGAGAGAAACCAGCAGCTGCATCATGAACTATGACTTCTTTCTAACAACTTCCTGAACATTGAAAATGATGAATTTAGTGAAACTTGTATAACATGTTGAGAATATGTACTCACTATTGTTGCAAGAGGTAATTATTTGATATATTCTCACACTGTCGGTGTTTTTTATTAACACTAAAATCCGGAAAAAGATCAAAAAGTTACGCAAATCCAAATGGAATTTGAAGGATGATCACAAATCAATCTAGCCAACGTAATAAATTTTAATGAGAATTAGGTCTGATTTCCTGCTGGCGACCTTTGCAACCATTGTGAAATTACTTGTCGTGGAAATCTTCTTTAATGGTTACTACATCTTTTTACAAATTAATTATAAAAGATTATATAGGTATACCATGTTCATCTCTCTATTATCTGTACAAATTAATAATTAAAAAAACAAGCACACAATGCAAATGAGCCAATTTCGTTATAATTCCCATCGCTTTTACTAGAGAAGACTTCTCGGTGGTTTCCGGTTGATTTTTCTGAGAGCTTTGAAACAATGTGTTAAAGATAGTTGACATTAGATGAAAGATTGTCTGAGGATCTGACATTAAAAAGTGAACGGGCTTGGAATTCTCAACGATCTTGAAATACTTTGAAAACTATTTTAAATTTAATTCTCCTCCGCTATATGGTTTATTTTTTAGCAGTATTTTGCTAAAACCGAGGAATTATTTGTCATTTATCTTAATGGTTCCGGCTGCGTGTCTATTACATTTATTGTCATTACTTTCATTTCCACACAAGTTTCTCTTTAAACTGTTTCCAAAGTGACTATTTTTGGACAGATTACGATAGAATTCGGATCGATGTTGTAATAAAATAATTGTGTGTTACTGAAGGAACAGTTAGCTGGCGGACACATAAATATGATTTATGTGGTTCTGGCGGCGAAAGCTCAAGGAAATTGTTTGATTTGCATTTGCATAAGCAAACCATGCTAATAGCAGAGTAGTAGTCATCTGTGTGAGAAAAAGGGTTAAATATAGAGATTAATATAGACTTTAAGGTTCAAGGTAAAACAATATTTACATTTATCCCAAAATGATTTCTTGCTTTGATACGTTTTTGGAATTGCATTAATTTGCTGTAAAACTGCGTTTCACTTCTTGTATTACTGACGAAATCATAATTTTATAAAATATAATTTTATAAAAACGATTTTATAAAATCAAGCTCCGGATCAAGACGTTTGATCAAGTTAATTCAAAAACGTTTTACTATTTCTTACACAACATATTGTCTAACAGAAATATTTTATAATTTATTATTAAAGCAGCCAAAACAATTATTGAAAATCAAATTTATGAAATAAGCTGCTAGATCATAAAATAAAGCCATAAACAAAGCCGGCGTATATTTACGTTCTATGCCATTATACACATGAATGCCTTTCTATAACGCAGTATGTTAATTACATGTTATGTATATGTGAAAAGGCCGTTTGTTTACACCAAATCACACCCCAATACAGATTCTAAAACAAAGGACAACATGAGGTCA
Organism: Lagria hirta; assembly: GCA_947359425.1. Lineage (NCBI taxonomy): Eukaryota > Metazoa > Arthropoda > Insecta > Coleoptera > Tenebrionidae > Lagria > Lagria hirta. Next base: position 19,961,600 of record OX375796.1, on the reverse strand, counting down.
CACAATTTCGACTATTTCTACTGCGATCTAAAGTTTTTAACCCTCAAGCTAAATTATTAGCTACTCAATAGTAATGTATCAATTTTCTATTGCTTAGTTAACTAGATCACATTAATCTTTTAGGATTAATCCATCAGGTCCGATAATCGCTTGAGACTTCCTTCTTCCAACAATGCCGATGATTATTAATCAAGCTGTATTATGGTTTTAGAGATTAATAGATCACAGAATTTTGGCACATTTTGTAGCGCAATATACAAAAGTGAAGCCATCATTATCAATATTAAGCATTCTTGAAGAATAAATACAATAGCGTATTTCAACTGCTGGATCTGCCAGATCTGGTAATTTGCTGTTTAGGGATAAAACAAAATTAACTAACATACACTATTTTGACATTTAGCGTCTGTTTAGATTTACTGATTTTTTTGGAAAATATTGTAAGTTGGTAAAAAAGGTCAATTTTTTAAAAAAATTATTTTAGTACTTTGCTTTCGATATGACAAAGATGGCTATTTTAATCTATATATATATAAAAGAAAGTCGTGTTTGTTACAACACTTATAACTCGAGAACGGCTGGACCGATTGCCATGGTTTTTGATTTGTTGGATTTGTTTCCGTCCTGAATACATCTTAAAAACAATGAAAACTCGATATGTGTAATGAATACTTAATCATTTCAATAGATGCTGATTTGTTTATTACATGTCAAATATTTGTTGTCCAATCCTGTCAAATAGTCTGACAACTATTTTTTTTTTGGAGCTTATGGCTTGGTTGCTAAGACCTTTAAGCCACAACTTTATTTTTTTCTAAAGACATCATGTGTGCGTTCAGAAATTTATTTTTTGTAAAATGTCTACAAAGTTCAGGTACTGTTATATTTGTTTTTAATTCCCGAAAATAATACCTAAGATTTATTCTACAGTAAAAACATAAAATCATCGGAAAGGAACGGAATTTAGGGAATAAAAAATCAGTTGGTAAAGGTTATAAGATTAAGGAAAAAAAATCTACAGGTTAACAAAAGTGTAAACGTCTTTTTATAGGTTGTCTATGATTTTTTTTGATAAGCTATTCATACGTAGTGGTTATATACTCTTTGAGCTATTGTCTATGTCTCGAAAGTTCAGGCACTGTAATTATATTTGGTGGTTTTATGCGAGTGCACATTTTAATAACAATGCCGCGTCCTAGAAGATCTAATCTTTCCCAGCGAAGCCGTAATGCAATTAGGCAACGGAATATCGCGAGTCAATTATCTGCGAGAAATTGCACGCGTCGATACTTAAAGGAAAATTTAAAGATGAGGAAGTTCTTATTCCAAGGATTCCGATGATCCCAACGGATATGCTCTTTGAGTTTAAACGAATTCAATTCCCGATTCGTCTTGTCTTCGCCATGACGATCAACACATCACAGGGCCAATCCTTTACTATTTGTGGCCTCAATCTAGAAAATGCTTGTTTTTCTCATGGTTAATTGTACGTGGCATGCTCACGTGTCGGCAAACCATCCGCTTTATTTGGTCTTGCGCCTGACCAAAAAACAAAGAATGTCGTTTACCACAAAGTGCTTGAATGAAAATCCTATTAATGAATTAATCCGAGTTTTATTTTTTTTTCCCAATCTGCACAACATAGTTTTCAATCATTTTTTTCTGACATGAGTTTGAAGTACTTAATTATTATTTTTTATTTTTTTTTATTTTTATTCTCATTCTGTATGTATGTTTTCATCATCATCCATCATAATAAAATACTTATTTGTTTCTATCTATATAAATATATTATTTTGTATTATTGTTTTACGTTCATCAAAGCCTAAATTAGTTCAGCTAAAAAGTAACACGACATTCATTGACTGTTAGGCGGTACGAAGTTCGCCGGGTCAGCTAGTTTTGTCACTACTATAAATCTATTATTATAAAAACTATTATTATAAAAACTATTTTAAAAACACACAGGTTTTTTAAATTATCTTTATTTTATTTAAGCGAGCTCCCATCCCAAGTATAACATATGGTGTTAAAACTATAACTTTTTTTTCCCTTAATTTTATAAAATTTTCTACAAACTATCACACTGTCACAAATTTTAGATTATTTTGTTTCACTTTGTAAAAATAGTATTCTCTATGTGTAAGTCCTTTTTGTTTCGAAAAACTTTTAACAATTTTTTTTCAATTTTAGGTCTAATATGGCTTTATCTCTTGGGCTTCGTTTACATGGTGTTGTCTTTGGAACCAGGCGTAAGTGTTTAAATTTTATTAATTTTAAAAGCATTTAGAAAATTAAAAAAGAGAGTTTTGTCAAACTATTCAAATATTTAAATTATTTTGTACGAAATGTGAACACAAATTAACATTATAGTGAATTGTACCTATATTATTTCAATTAATAATTTATAAATTGAGTTTGGTTTAAAAATCACTCAGTGTCTTAAAAAGTTTTGTTGGACTTTGGTTTTGTTTAGTTCAGTTGCTGTTGCAACCTTTTTTTACAGATATTTATAACTTTTTCTTGTGTATTCTTAAGGTTATTACTTATTTTCTTTTCTTTTTGAGATTGATTTAAAATCTGTAGATCAATCAAATGTAATAAAGATGTTGCAATTCTCCAAAAAAAAAAATTGAAAGCATTAACAAACAGGATTTTGTTAATGAAATGTTGTTAAACTTGAGCAAATGTCAACCTATATGTTTATCGAAACAATAATGCTTTAACTATTTACTTTTTGCGTCATAATAAAATAAAACCTACTTTCTCAATTCAAAGTTTTGGTTTTCATATTATAAGATTTATGTTATTCGATTAGAACATGTATAAACGCATTTAATTTGTTACATACTATGATATTGATAATTGATATATGATAATTGTTATTTTAGGTTTTAGAACCAAACCCAGTCAATCTTTCCAAGTTTTTTAGCCTTTTCTTTTTGAATCACTTTAAACACTTTTAATCACTACTCTGCGAATAATACCATGTCGTTATGTTAAATAAGTACTTATTATATAAATAACTGCTTATTTATATATCTTATAAGTTAAAAAGTATTATAAACTCATTACCGTGACATCGTACATACATTTTTTAAAAAATTTCTAAACGGGTCCAGTTTGCCACAATTTTTTTGGCGGTTTTATGACGGATTTTGAATTTATGTGCTTATTTGCATGTTTATTAAATAATTAAGCAGTTTATATTTTTTACAGTGCTCATTTAAAATTTTATGGATAGTATACTTTTTGCAAAAGCCTTACTTTGTCAGCTGGGAGATTTTTGTAAACAAAGAGACTGTTAAAATCGTAACAGCAGCAAGTTACTAGAACTTGGTACCAAGTATGCGTAGAAACAGACAAAACAGATAACAAAAAAAGTACTGAATATGATGAAACAACTTAAGAAACTTTAGAAACTCTAAAAATTAATTTTGCAACAGACAGAATATAATATAATACAATAAAAATGCAAAAGTTGACAAAGAATTTTTTTTTAAAACTTTATTAAGTGAGAGTACAACAGAAGTCAGAACAAAAAACTAACATTGTTGTTATTAGATAAAAAACAAAGCAAACCTTGCAAGAAACATTTCCAAAGCAAATGGTGAGGTCTTACTATAGTTATAGAAAAAAAAAGATACAGCCATTTTGTAGACCAGTACTTTGTTGGTTAAAAAACTATATCAACAATTGCGGTACTATTTTTCATTTTTTTCTACAACATTATGATTTTGCTCGTCTTGTTGTCATACGTTTTTTTTCTGAACATTTGTATTACATCATTCAAATAAAATTTATTTATTTATCGAAAAATAACAACAATCAAAACCATTATAACAGATTAAAAATACTTAGGTTTTATTCGCTATTTTGAACAATACCAATTGCTCCACATTTTTTTTTATTTATAAACTTCTGACTTTTTTAAATGCCATCAGAATGCTCAATTTACTCCCTTAACATTAATTTTAAATGTTTGCTATATTTTACAATAATAAAGTAAAAGTTGTCTGAAAACATGCTGTTACGTGGGCTAAAAACATGAGAATTTTGGATGGGTTAAGTCCACTTTTCGATAGATTGCCTTGAAACCAGTGGCAAGATGTCAGCAACAAAAAATTAATTTATTATACTTTGTAGGCTAAATGTCAACACATAAATCCCAATAGGTTTTCGGTAAATAAAAGGTTGCTAGACATTTGGAAATTCAGAGCTAATTAATAAAAAACACTATAAAATAATGTGATTTAAATTTTTAAATGATGCATGTTAACATGAGTTTTTTACATGGTTACAAGGAAAAGCTTAATCAACTTGTCTGCTCGTAAATTAAAATGCGTTTAAAGGCATTATTTTGCCTCTAACATAAGTGGCTCATGAAAAAAATTAACTAATTTAATCAGACTATCTGAAGTTTTGTTTTTTAATTCACTTATATTAAGGGCTTATATTTTTTATATCTCTTCATATCTCTTCAAATTTGGCAACAATCTTAGATTTTTCTTTACATTGTAATTTACCTTAATTCTGTCGTTATAAAACAGTAACAGAAAAGTAATTTGCTTTGCCAGCTATTTGTCTAATAATTTAAATTATGATGCAAAGCCTCATTAGTGAATAGTTTCTGTAAATTTATTAAAGTCATCATTTGCTTTATAAATTATAAAATTGAATAGTTTGACAACATTTTAAGATATTAAACAAAAAATTGATATAATTTTATTTTTCAGTATTTGGACTTCGACAATTTGCCTGACACAAATTTTTCATGTGTTGGTAAAGTAATTGGGGGCTATTATGCAGACCTAGAAACAAATTGCCAGATGTTTCATGTTTGTACTATTGGTCAACTGGACGAACCAATGGATATCCGATTTTTGTGTTTAAACGGAACCGTTTTTGACCAAGAGACTCGTGTTTGCGAACGCATTGATGAAGTAGATTGCTCAAAATCTGAAAAGTTCTATAGTCTTAATTTAGAATTGTATGGTAACACCCAGCCATCTCTTGTAGAAGGTGATTTATTTTTAAATTTTAATCAAATTAATCATATTAATAAAATTGTTTTAGAAAACGCAGAGACTGAACCTTCGATTATAATCAAAGCATCAACTACAAGCACAACCACTACAACAACCACAACAACTACGCCACGTCCAAAACCAAAAACTACAAGAACAATTTACTTTACAACAACAGCACCTACAGTTACAGTTACTAAAGTTATTTCTGCTCATCATTTTCCTATTTCTAGCCGCCCAGATATACGATTCAATCCAGAGGAAATTAATATCAGCTTAAACCCAGGAGCCCCTCCTAATATTCGTCCAAAATCTACTTTTTCTCATAAAAACTCTAATAGAAAAATTGTTGTTACAACAACCGCAAGCTATAGCGACGAAGAAAAGGAAGATTTTGTAAGAATCCGTCCAAACACACAAAAACCTTCAATTGCTTTGCCGTCTACTAAAAATCCAGCTACAGCAGCAGATATTAACTATGCTTTTACATTTCATCCTGAAAAATATCAAAACACAGAACTGCCTCATAATTATCAATACCATCATTCTAACATTCCTGGATTACATCACGGACAGTTTAGAGACCAATTTAGAACCAGTACGTACCGTACAGAATTGGTTAGTTCTACAAGAAAAAATCAACCAACTACTTTCAGATCTTATGTATCTTCATTAAAAAGTCCACCTTATAGAGGTTTATATGGAACTGAAAAACCTGAAAGGTTACAACTGCCATTGCCTTTATTACCTACTTTACCCCCACTAATGTTTAGCTCACCTGCCCCATTTAGCTTACGCAACCATATAGAAACTAAGAGATATACAAATGAACATCAAACTCCTCCAAGAATTATAATTAGTGCTAGTGCTAGCGTTAGTGATAATAGTGGTAGAAGACTTAATTACAGTTTAGGAACTATTGGTGTTACACCCGTCTTAGATGAACCTACAAAAAATTATGACGACTACAAAGATCACGATGTTGTGCTTGATCCTTTTTATCACGACGTTCCTAAAATCAAGGGTAAAAGGCGGAAACGGCAAGTTAACTACTCGGAAGTTATCAAGACTGAAGAAGAAGCTGAAGATGTGCTTAAATTTTTATTTGAGTGGTACAAAAATCATAACAAAAACAATACAATTTCTCCGCCTTTTTCTCCTAATATTATTACAGAAATTAATGATGAGCTAGCACCAGTAACTGAAATAGATTACAACGAAGACAATATTGATGAAAAATTAGTTGCAAGGGAATTAAATTATAAAGCAAGCAAACGTTTTGTACCAAAAAGTGAATTTAATATTGTAGGAGATGTTCTTAGTGTTACTGAGCAAAACATAAATAACTATAAAGAAGTTCTTCCACCTCCACAATCTGAAAAAGAAATAAATTATGATGACTATGTTGATGATAATTACGAAGCTCAAAACCAAAACAATGAAGATGAAGAAAATAATGAATACTCGTTTATTGAAAATAACGCAACAGCTGTGACAGAATCAACAGATTTAGAACAATTGGAAACTACATCAACAACTACAACCACGACTTCTACATCAAAACCAAAAAACACATGGACAAGAGGAAAGAGTCGCCTGCCAACAAGGCCCCAAAATAATTTCGATATGAATAAACAACAACAGAAATATTTATCAACGTTTCGATCTCCTAATTTAAAATTAAAAACACAAAGTAACACAATAACACAAATTGACAATAAAAATAACTTTATACCAACTTTAAAACCAGTTGATGAAGAAGTTGAAGCAGATACAACTACTAATTTGGTAGATACAACAACTACAGATGTAAATAATGAAATTGAAACTACCACTTTGTATCCAAATATGGCATACACAACTGAAGAAACTGAAAATGAAACCATTTTTGAGTTTACGACTATAACAACAACAGAAACGCCTTTTACTACTATTACAATTCCTGAAATTGATGAAGTTACTGATAATCTAACAAGATTAGAAGAAGATAATAAAGATGAAGAATCATCGATTATTACTCAGTCTTCGGAGTTGGATATCAATGCTATCACAGAAAGTACGGCTGAAGTATTGCCAATAACAAACATACCTACAATTAAAAATTTAGAAAAAATCCAAAAATTAAATAACAATGATACCTCTAATAGAAATAAAAAGAAAAAAATTCAAAAAAATATTGACCAAAATATTCAAACAGAAACCTATAATATTGCTGCTGCGTTAAAATCTAACTCAAATGTAGACAATTTTTTGTCAGAAGTTGACAATATAAAAATAGCAATGGAAGCAACAGAAATTGCACTAAATGTTACAGCAGATGAAGAATTTACAACAAAATTACCATCAGCTAACATTAGTGATCCGTTATTTAATTCATTGTCAAAAAGTTTGACAAGCGATAGCGAAAGCTACACTACGGAACTCATTAAAACTACTAGTGAATATATGGAAGAATTAGAAGTTGAAAATATAACTCCTGTGGAAACTACAACGATACCAACACTTATAAGAGCTAAAAATCGCAAAAGTTACCGTAAGACGAAAGCTAGGAATAGACTTAGTAATGACATTTTATCAAAACCTAGTTTAAAAAACTCTTCAGGTGATGAAAAGATTGTAGATGTTGCAAACAATCAAATTACTACTGCGGAGTTTACTACCTCAACCCAATATGATGAAGTATTATCAACAGATGCTCCTCTTTCAAAAAGTGCCAATCCTACACAGTCAGAAGCAGCAAAAGCTGCGTTGCACACTACTCCATTATCAATGATATACAAACTGCACGTTCGAAAAGAAAAAATTAGACCATATATTTTCAACTGTTTTGCGAAACCTTTAAACCATTTCTATTCAGACCCCCGAGATTGCAGATTATTCCATTATTGCACGTCAGGTTACACAAAAAATCAATTGTTAGATATGAAATTTGTATGCGATTTAGGTACTTATTTTGATGATCAGAAATTAATGTGTACAAAAAGTAAACCGAAAAGATGCTTGTAACAGGCTTCTGTACACTCAACTCTTGTCTATTTCTTGTCCTATTAGGGTAAATTATGTAATTATTATTAAAATTTGTTATGTTAAATACTCGAAAAAATTATTATTAAATTAAAACCAATAAACTATTTTGTTAAATTTTTTTGTGCTTTTTTAATATTTGCTGTACACAAAAACCTTTAGTCGTCGAAAAACACACGTACGTATCAAGTCAGCTAAATCACTTATTTTTTTAATAACAATTAGTGCCAATTTAGATTTAATTAGTACTACAAAGTTGTACGTTGAGTTTTGACATACTCTAGATTTTAATATCTAGTGTGCGTTTGCTTACAGCGCCATAGAAAACAATAAAGCAAATCTATTATTATTATGCACACGTATATTGTATATTCTACAAGCTTTAAGCAAATTTTATGTTACCACCTACGAACGGCATGACATAAATATACAGTATGTCCACTAGGGTGCTTCATTCTTGGACGATAATTTTTTTTTTCTCTGTGCTACCCGAAAATCTGATACTTTATACATATAAATATATATCTATATACATATAAATACATATAGATATAAAATAAACATTATGCCGCCGGGTAAAAGGCTTTAAGTGCAATAGCGGCTTAGCTCATTTAAAAATTCAATTTCCTATTTAAATGACATAGAAAAAATTTTTTTTTTCGGTTTCAACTTGATTTTTCGACGTAAAAAAATTTTTTTTGGGAAAAACGCGTGTATAGCTTTTGTAGAGCATAAAATTTGCTACAAAAAGTTCTTTAGCGTAAATCCTCCCCAACCAACAGCTTTTGAGTTATACAGCTGCGAAGATAAATGTTTATTATATTTCACATCAAATCATTTTTAAATCAAGATTTATTATTTTTACATTAAATAATAATCTATTATAGACAAAAACACGCTTTAGTTAAGTCATATGATTCAGGTTTCTAATTTCAAAAATTATTTTTGAATAAAATAGAGAAAAATAAATTTTTATCAATAATTATAATAAAATCAAATTAAAAATACGTTAAATTCAAATTTTTGTTTACATTTTATTATTCTACGAGAGTATGGTTACGCACCCTCCAGGTGCTTACTCTACTCTCTTGAGTACAGGGTTGCCTGCAGCAACGTGTATGAACCTAGAGGGGTTGCCTTCAGCAACCTAAAAAATAAACGCTTTTAAATTCAAGCAAGCATATTATTAGTTATTAATAAACGTATTATATATTTTTTTATTTAATTTTTGTTATAATTATTTATAGTTTTCAATAATTTTTTTATAAAATTTCTATCTTTAATTTTCAAATTTTTTTAAATTTTTTTGTTGAAATTTTTTCATTAGATTTTATTTATTATACTTGTTTTATTTTCTTTTTCTTTTTATTGTTTTTGTTTATTATCTCTTCTACTTTTTTCTTGAACTCGTTTTTTTATTTTCCTTTACTTTCTACTTTTTGATTCTATTTGTTTCTATTTTTATGATGTTTTTACTTAAATTTAATTTTTTTTAAGTCTTTTTTTTATTTTTTCCTTCTTACATTTTCTATTTTTATTTTTTTTTTATACTATTCTTTGTTTTAATGTTTTATTATCCATCTATAAACTCCTGATATTTTTACATCTTTTTTCGTATTTATAATATAGCTTTCCAATCTAAACATTTTCTTGTCTATAAATTTTTTTTCGATGTTTTTTATGCTTTACTTAATTTTATCAACATTAATTTTTCTACAAAAATACTATAATTTGGTTTTTCTATACTACTTAAATTGTTTTTTCTTTTTTATAGTTTTTGAAATTAGAAGCCTGAATCATATAATGACTCAACTAAAACGTGCTTTTGTCTATAATAAATTATTATTTAATGTAAAAATGATAAATCTTGATTTAAAAATGATTTGTATAACTCAAAAGCTGTTGGTCGGGGAGAATTTACGCTAAGAAACTTCTTGTAGCAAATTTTATGCTCTACAAAAGCTATACACTCGTTTTTTCCAAAAAAAAAATTTTTTACGTCAAGAAATTAAGTTGAAACCGAAAAAAAATTTTTTTTTATGTTATTTAAATAGGAAATTGAATTTTTAAATGAGCTAAGCCGCTATTGCACTTAAAGCCTTTTATTCAGCGGCATAATTTTTTATTTTTTATAAAGTATCAGATTTACGGGTAGCACAGAGAAAAAAAAATATCGCCTAAAAATGAAGCACCCTAATGTCCACAGATAAAGTATACAAGAGAGAAAAAAAAATTACGAAACAAACGTCATTATTTATAAATGTTTTTGCTTGTCAAAAAATACATATGGTTTGTTGACATAAGATGTAGAGAATGCTAATTTATTAAGAAAACCTGAAAATGCTTTAAGAAAGAAGTACCATTATTTATGATATTAGACTAAAATTGTGATAAACAATGTTGTTTGTAATTAATAATAAAACCTAAATCTGTAATCTCAAAGATAACTTTCTAACTTTATGTATTTTTTTTTAAATTTTGATTCTTTATTATTTTATTTTGAAACTATTAGGTTTTTTGATCGCAAACTATGGTGATTTTATTAAATAGATAGAGATTTCTGACGGTTTTAAATTATTTATAAATAAAATTAAATATTTACTTTGCTTTTTCTTTCAGTTTATAATTTTAAATGTTGTTTTTTTATTATAAATAACTTTGTCTGATAAACATTTTGTTTAAAATTATAAATAATAATACTTCTCTCTCGAAACATGTTTATGTTTTTTAAGCAGCATACATTAAAGATAAGTTGTCCAAAGAAGTTTCTAATAATTTTAGCCTAGTATAAGCAACAGGCCGATCTCTAAAAAGACCACAGTATGGACACTAAATCCTCTTTTATCATTTGATCATTTTAAATTTATAAAATTAATGTGTACAATAAAAAATAAAAACTTTTTTTCCTATTAAATTTTTAGAACTTTATAATTTACATATTTATGGTAAGGTCACTAGATTAACACAATACGTGTTCAGGTGGCGCCATTACAAAATGACACATCTATGCTGAGATTTGTCGTTAACAAAGGATGGAAAATACAAATGTCGTAAGTGAGACAAAGAAGTCACCAGCTATAGAGAATTTTGAGTGCCAAAATAGCAGCACTGGTTTCAACGTCAAAGAAATTAGAGTTATGCGTATGTCACTTTGACAGCTGATATTTTTTGACATTACATAGCCAGATAGCAGGATTAACGTCAGTAATCTGCTTCTTTCCAAACAGAACGTTTAACACTTTTATAATTTTTTTTTATCAGACAGACTTTTATAAAACAGAATTTTTTACATATTTAGATTAGTGTAAGAGATAGACTAAAAAGTTTTTAATATTTTCTACTTTCGTTCGTTTTTGAAGATTTAGTTTTTTATCAAAAGATTTAAATTTTTTTTTTAAACTTAACTTACTACACATTTTTAAATTTATGTTATGTGTGTAAATTTTGACCATAGCATTCAGTTATGGCTATTTAGCATGAATCAAACTTTTTTTTTTTGCTGCTATATAAGTTATAACAAGTCTAATTATTAATTACTTTTATCTAACTTGTCAATAATTAGACTACTGTTAACAATTGCTAAAACTGCTACGATTATTCTGCAAAAGCTTAAGGAATTAGTGGAATAAAACAACTTGAAAACAACTTATTATTCTTTTAAATAACAGTGCTTTTACTCATTCATTATAATAATACAGTATTTACAACCTTAAAATATAATCTTACAATTTTTTTTCTTAGTTTCATATCAAATACTGTTCATTCTTGAGGCATTTATAATAAAATTAAACAGACTTAGAAAACAACAACTAGAATTATTCTGGTTACTCTAATTTTTTACAGTAGATTTTTTAATATCCGCTTCAATATCATACTCATGATCACTCCCTCCTACATTAGAGTCATAATACGCATAATCGTAACTAACATCTTTCACTTTCTTGTTGTTTGGTGGCGGATCCACTTTTTTAATCTCAACTGGTTTTGGCGTTGTTTTTGTAATTTCTGTAACTTTTGAAGGATTTGGATTCAATGAAAAGGGTCTCGGCGACTCGTAGTGAGGTTTTTGCGTTATGGGGGTAACATTTTTAGAAGATTTGACATATTCATTTCGACTACTTGCTATGTTTTGACTGTGCGCTGTTTTCAAAAATTCGTCCTCATTTTTATCATATTTAGAGTTATAAGAGCCGTCGTCATATTGCGTTTCATCGAATCTGTTTGAACGGGATACTGGAGTTGTAGAAAAAACTTTGGGAACGGTTGGAGTGTACTGTGTGAATGGACTAGCTTTTAAAGTACTTTGCTGTTGTTGTTGCGGTTGTTGTTGTTGCGGTCGTTGTTGTTGTTGCTGTTGTTGTTGTTGTTGCGGCCGTTGTTGTTGTTGCTGTTGTTGTTGCGGTCGTTGTTGTTGCTGTTGTTGTTGTGGCTGCTGCTGCTGCTGTTGTTTCACATTTTGTGAATTGTACTGAGTTGTTTGTTGAGAGATTGATGTATAACCAGAGTTGGTTTGGGGTGAGAACGTAGAAGGATAGTTGCTTTGCGAAGTACCAACTTTGTTAAATTTTGGAGCAAATGTGGTTGGTGTGAAGTTCTCTTTGATAGCAGTTGTTGGTTTTTTAGAAAATTGTGTAGAATAATCATTATTTCTTAAAGAGGTAGTTGGTTTGACTTTTTGAATCTCGTATTGATTGTTGCCGTTAAAATTTTGATTTTGATTGTTGTATTGTCCATTATTAGCGCTTTGAGTTTGGCTGCTGTATTGGCCGTTTTTGAAACTTTGGTTTTGGCTATTGTATTCTTCATTGCTATTATTTTGATTTTGTCTGTTGTATTGGTTGTTTGAATTTTGATTGTTGTTGTTGAAACTTGGCTTCTGGTTTCTGTTGTTATAATTTTGGTTGGTATTTGTATTAGTGTTGAATTGGTTATTCCTAATGTTACTATTAGAAGAATAATTATTAGCTTGTTTTGATTCAAAAGTGTTGTATTGATTGTTTCCATTATATGCTTGATTGTTGTATTGAGTGTTTCTATTTGAGGTTGAGTAATTTTCAGTGGGTCTTACTTTTGGAATGTCATAATTACTGTTATATTGACCATTATTTCTTGGTGACGCTGTTGAGCTAGAATAATATTCAGTAGTAGATTTAGTTTTTGACACATCATAGTTGGTATTGTATTGATTATTTCTAGTTACGGGAGCTTGAGTAGGATAGTTTTGTGTTTGTTTTAATTTTTGAGTTTGTTTTGGAAAATTGGTTGGATAATTTTCTGTTTCCTTCTGAGAAGCTTGAGTTGTGTATTGTCCACTATTATACTGTCCGTTGTTGTAGTTGTTTTGAGTAGTTTGACGAGTTGGCGGATTTTTATATTGTTGAGTTTGCTTAAATGGGGCTGGCGTACTAATTGTGTATGTTGCAGAATTGGTGTTTTGATTTTGTCTAGAAGTATCGGCATTACTATTCTGATTTTGTACAAATGTTGTAGAAGAAGGTTTTAAAGTTGTGGGTACATAACTGCTGCCAGCAAAATTGTTAACAAAACCAGTAGGACGGTTGGGTCTAGATGTTTGTTGTTCTTGATTTTGTTGATTATTATTTTGGTTTTGCCTGTTAACTGGTCGACGGTTTTGAGAACGTTGACGATTATTTTGTTGTTGGTTGTTGTTTTCATTGTTTTGATTAAAGCGTCGATTACTTTGTTGTTGTGGTGGTTGTTCAGTAGGCTGTTGCTGTGGTGGTGATGTTGACTGTTGGTTGTTATTATTCTGAACCGGCCGTCTTTGCTGTTTTCTTACTAGTTTCTTTTTTTGAAAACGATCATTGTCTTGATTCACATTTACATTGTCATCATAATCATCATCAGATTCTTTACCTCCATTCCTGTTGTTGAAAAAATTTGAACTGCTAGAACTTTTAAAAATTTCTTTGTCACTATTGTTGTTGTTGTTATTATTATTATAATTTTGAAACTGATTTCGTCGGAAAGGTGATGATTCTTTTTGCTGGTTAACTCGTTGTGTCTGATGTTCTTTATTCAAACGAATATCACCGGTCTCAGCTCTTTGCAAGGAAAACGTTTCTTCGTCTTCTCCATATTTTACCGCTTTTGATTCAAATCCTTAAAAAATAAGTAATTATAAAATTAGAAAAGTAGGTCGTTTGAAAAACATTTTTCGCAACTTAAAATCAGCATAACGTGTTTTACAATTTAGGTGTACGATGCTCAAAGTCGAAGATGCAACGCAAGTTATCAAAAGTGAAAGTTGAAGACGTACCTGATCCTATTCGGTAAAGGTCAAAATTATCGCTAGAGTAATATAACGTAGAAACGTCGCAATCAACATCTTCCCATTCGGCGCAAATTTGGTGATCTTGGTCAAAAGCCGTCCCGTTTGGACATAAAAACCGAAAATCTTGAATCTATAAGTCAAAGTTAATTTATCAATAGTTTTAGAAGTAAAGTAACTTACACCAACTCCTGCAACTTTAACGCAAACGTGAAACATTTGGCACATAGTTTCTACATCAGCATAGTAGCCTCCAAGAATTTTATCGCGGCAAGAAAAATCGGTGTCCGGCATATTTTCCAAACTGTAGGTCGGGAAAGGGCGATGATTTAAAAATTGAGCGCATCCTAAATGCGTCCAAATTCCTAAACGATAAAAATTAATTAAACAAAAGAGCTTAGTTATAAGTACATTAAGTAGCAGAAAAAAGATGAGGTTGATTATATTTTTGATAAGTGACAATTAATTAATAATTAGCTTCTAATTAAGCAAGAGATCTCGGATAAAATAAAATGACGAAACATGTTTCGACATCGAAATTATCTTGTGATTGAAAGCTACCGTGACAATAGCAGAAAATTACATGATTTTTATCTTAATTTCATTTCTTGAGTTTTGAAATTCGAATAATAATAGTTTGAATAATAATGAGACAATCACTAAATAATAATTATTCAACACTTTAACTTTAAACCTTTGAAAGTTTAAGATTTTTTTTCAAAAATGATTGTTAAAATATCTATAAAAAGTAAAAGTGGTGAGAATAAAAGTACATAAAATGTTGAAATGGGTCAGAAGAACACCGCGGTTCTCATGTGATGCCATCATTACATAACATTATGTACTGTAAATTACACTTTTGTTTGCCAACCAATCGTCTATAAAAATCTCACATTATGCAAATTATTTTTTTTAATCACTAAAGTCACTTCACGTCAAAGACACTATCACTTGGCAGTTGATACAATGAATTATCTTTTTTTTTGTACTCACCTATAAAAATAAAAACACTAGCACACTTCATTTTGGTAAGCCACCGAATGGAATGATTGAAGAATCTGTAAGAAGTATCTTGAAGATGTCAGTGAAAGGATGTCCTCTGAAGAGGGGCTAGGCCAGTGTACAGCTGGGGGAATCTTCGACCCATAGAAAAACACTCTCGACTTCAGAACCAGAATCCGTTTAAGCAAACCTAATGCAATAAATGGAGGATGCTCCAAGGACTTGTGGAACAGAATAAAATTATAATTGCTGTTGTTCTTAAAGATGACCAGCTAGAATAACATTCATGGTATTTCATCGAGGAATTTGATGAGCTTTCCGAAAAGTATTAGTGGAAATTTTTTGTAAACGATTGGCAACATATCACCAAAGTTCAATGCAGAATTATCGGAATTCTTTAGTGAAAGTGAATCATTAAGGTCAATCGTGATCCTTTTTCTGGGACGATCTGAGGACGATCCCTTCCCGTGAGAACATAACAATGCGGATTCAATAAAAATTGCTATAGTTTTTTTCAGAAGGATCAAGCAAAAAATTAATTTTGTTTAAGAAAGGTCAATTTGTTGTCATACGAATATAATTGGCAAATCTTCTATATGTTAATTTTCAATAATAAGAGAAAAACCTTGATACTACTAACGGAATTTAAAGAGTGGAAACAATCAGGACGCGCTCTGTTTACCGGACCTAGTGTCTGTTACGTGATTGTATACCATTAAATAAACAATTTATTACAGGTTATTACTTCTTCTTTGTACACGGCTATTGACATTTAAACTGTTCATATGTTTGTATTAAATTTAAACATAAGTAATTTTAAAGAAAAAATTAATCACCGTAAGTACCGCACTTAATCAATGCGGAATATAAAATTGTTGAACTTTTATATTACTATGTTTTCTAAAATTAGATATTGTTTACCTTAAATCTTAGTTCTGAGGTTAACTCTAAAATCCTCAGCTTTTACAAGCTGCTAAAATCAACATTTTTATATAGTTGAAACTTTTTTATTTTTACGTTTTGTAGCAATTTGGTGGATACGCCGCGCTGCTTTGAAAAGGCTCAATTACAATAATTAAATCATTAATAAGCCGTATAATAACTCACTTGTCAGGATGCTTTGCGGTTTACAATAATTATTCTTTCTATCAAATATGTTTAAAGCTAGTATGAAAAACCGCAATTTATCAGCTAATTGTTGTCAATAATCTGGGCACTCTTCTATCTTCTATAACTGTTAATTATACCTGTAAAGTAACTGGCTTTGCCATGTTGACAGATTTGACACTATTGATTGGTTAGCTCTTATGATATGATAAATATTTTCAATTTTGTTGTCTTCTTTGTTTTTATGTCTGTTTTTGTACACTTTTAATGTGTTTTTCCTACATTTTTATTTAGAGATGTTTTTTATAAATTCTGCTTTCTTTAGCTAGATCTATTATCTAATTTCACCATTTGTTCAAATGTCTTTTTATCTTTTTTTTTGACTAAATTGCATTTTCTGTGTTTCTCTTTTAATACATTTTTTTTTCTATGTTTAGATTAATATTTGTGATTATTTTTTATGTGTTTTTGATGCTCGGCAAGTTTTTCTATTATATACTTTTATATGTCCTATTATACCTTCAGCCTAAAACGTCTCTTTTTTCTATTTCTTTATCTATTTATTTTATTTTTTTGGTTTTTTAACACTTATTTATCTTCTTCTTTCTTTCTCCCAATCGTTACAGTACTAAATTCTTTATCTACATAATATTTTTTATTTTTTGACATGCTTTTCTTATTTTGTATTTATACTTTACTACCTTTATTTTTTTTTTTTTGTTTTTTTATAACCAAATCAGCTGTTGCAGTAATGATTTTTTATCGCACAAGCTTTCACATGCTTAATAACAGTTTTTGTTGAAAACAAGTAATAATTTGTATTTATGAAGCCTTTTTATCCAATTTTTAACAATACGCTATTTTTATTTTTTGTATGCAAAATTTGCATTGGATTTCTTTTTTTCAGTTGTCTTTTGTTTTTAACTTGTGTAAAAATAAATTTTAAAAAACAAAATTGCTCGCGTTTCACTTGCGTTTGATAATCTTTTGTAGACATCTCTTTTGCATTCCTTATTGAGTCGGTATTGTAAATCATCACACTTCTACTAAACTGTCAAATTTTATCATAGTCAAAAAAAGATTTTTTAAAGCCAGCATAAGAATCAACAGTTTATTAGCTAATTGTTGTCAATAATCTAGACACTCTTTAACTGTTAATTATACCTGTAAAGTAGCTGGCTTTGCCATGTTGACAAATTTGACACTATTGATTGCTCAACTCTTATGATATGATAAATATTGTTAATTTTGTTGTCTTCTTTCTTTTCATGTCTGTTTTGGTGCAATTTTAATTTGTTTTTCCTACATTTTTATCTAGAGATGTTTTTAATTAAATCTGCTTTCTTTAGCTAAATCTAATATCTAATTTCACTTTTTGTTTAAATGTTTTTCTTTTTTTTAAACTAAATTGCATTTTCTGTGTTTATCTTTTAATCAATATTTTTTTATGTTTAGATTAATATTTGCGATTATTTTTCATGTTTTTTTGATGTTCGGCAAGTTTCTCTATTATATATTTTTATATGTCTTTATATACCTTTAGCCCAAAACATCTCTTTTTCTATATCTCTATCTTTTTTTTTATTACTTGGTCTTTTAACACTTATTTATTTCCTTCTGTCTTTCTCTCAATCGTTACAGTACTAAATACTTTATCTACATATTATTTTTTATTTTTTGACTTGCCTTTCTCATTTTGTATTTATACTTTATTACCTTTATTTTTGTTTTGTTTTTTAAAACCTAATCGTCTGTTGCAGTAATGATTTTTTATCTCACAAGCTTTCACATGCTTAATAACAGTTTTTGTTGAACACAAGTAATAATTTGTTTTTATGAAACCTTTTTTCTCCAATTTTTAACAATACGTCATTTTTATTTTGTGTTTGCAAAATTTGCATTAGATTTCTTTTTTTCACTTATTTTTTGTTTTTGACTTGTGTATAAACAAATTTTAAAAAACAAAATATCTTGCGTTTTACTTTTGTTTGATAATTTTTTGTATACATTTCTTTTGCATTCCTTATTGTGTCGGTATTGTAAATCCTCACACTTCTACTAAACTGTCAAATTTTATCATAGCCAAAAAAAGATTTTTTAATGCCAGTATAAAAAACAACAGTTTATTAGCTAATGGTTGTCAATAATCTAGACACGCTTCCATGCTCTGTAACTGTTAATTATACCTGTAAAGTAGCTGGCTTTGCCATGTTGACAAATTTGACACTATTGATTGCTCAACTCTTATGATATGATAAATATTGTTAATTTTGTTGTCTTCTTTCTTTTCATGTCTGTTTTGGTGCAATTTTAATTTGTTTTTCCTACATTTTTATCTAGAGATGTTTTTAATTAAATCTGCTTTCTTTAGCTAGATCTAATATCTAATTTCACTTTTTGTTTAAATGTTTTTCTTTTTTTTAAACTAAATTGCATTTTCTGTGTTTATCTTTTAATCAATATTTTTTTATGTTTAGATTAATATTTGCGATTATTTTTCATGTTTTTTTGATGTTCGGCAAGTTTCTCTATTATATATTTTTATATGTCTTTATATACCTTTAGCCCAAAACATCTCTTTTTCTATATCTCTATCTTTTTTTTTATTACTTGGTCTTTTAACACTTATTTATTTCCTTCTGTCTTTCTCTCAATCGTTACAGTACTAAATACTTTATCTACATATTATTTTTTATTTTTTGACTTGCCTTTCTCATTTTGTATTTATACTTTATTACCTTTATTTTTGTTTTGTTTTTTAAAACCTAATCGTCTGTTGCAGTAATGATTTTTTATCTCACAAGCTTTCACATGCTTAATAACAGTTTTTGTTGAACACAAGTAATAATTTGTTTTTATGAAACCTTTTTTCTCCAATTTTTAACAATACGTCATTTTTATTTTGTGTTTGCAAAATTTGCATTAGATTTCTTTTTTTCACTTATTTTTTGTTTTTGACTTGTGTAAAAACAAATTTTAAAAAACAAAATATCTTGCGTTTTACTTTTGTTTGATAATTTTTTGTATACATTTCTTTTGCATTCCTTATTGTGTCGGTATTGTAAATCCTCACACTTCTACTAAACTGTCAAATTTTATCATAGCCAAAAAAAGATTTTTTAATGCCAGTATAAAAAACAACAGTTTATTAGCTAATGGTTGTCAATAATCTAGACACGCTTCCATGCTCTGTAACTGTTAATTATACCTGTAAAGTAGCTGGCTTTGCCATGTTGACAAATTTGACACTATTGATTGCTCAACTCTTATGATATGATAAATATTGTTAATTTTGTTGTCTTCTTTCTTTTCATGTTTGTTTTTGTGCAATTTTAATTTGTTTTTTCTACAATTTTATCTAGAGATGTTTTTAATTAATTCTGCTTTCTTTAGCTAGATCTAATATCAAATTTCACCTTTTGTTCAAATGTTTTTCTGTGTTTTTTTGACTAAATTGCATTTTCTGTGTTTCTCTTTTAATTAATATATTTTTTTTATGTTTAGAATAATATTTGCGATTATTTTTCATGTTTTTGTGATGGTCGGCAAGTTTCTCTATTATATACATTTATATGTCTTATTATACCTTTAGCCTAAAACGTCTCTTTTTTCTATATCTTTATCTATTTGTTTAATATTTTTGTTTTTTAACACTTATTTATCTTCTTCTTTCTTTCTCTCAATCGTTACAGTACTAATTTCTTTATCTACATAATATTTTTTTTATTTTTTGACATGCCTTTCTTATTTTGTATTTATACTTTACTACCTTTATTTTTTTTTTGTTTTTTTAGAACCTAATCAGGTGTTGCAGTAATGGTTTTTTATTTCCAGTTTTCAACAATACGTCATTTTCATTTTTTGTATGCAAAATTTGCATTGGATTTTTCTTTTTTACTTGTTTTTTGTTTTTAACTTGTGTATAAACAAATTTTAAAAAACCAAATCTTTTGCGTTTCACTTTAGTTTGGTAATCTTTTGTATACATTTCTTTTGCATTCTTTATATGAGTCGGTATTGTCAATCATCACACTTCTACTAAACTGTTCAATTTTATCATAGCCACAAAAAGAATTTTCATTTTATATACTTTTTTTTTCTACATACTACTGCATACACATAATTTTGGTTTGCACATAATATGGTCCTTTTAGCTGTGCTATTTATTAATGTTCTTCTACATTTTTAATTTCTTTTCTCTGCTTTAATCAAAAATTTTTTTTCTTACAATTATTTTTAATTTTTTGGTTATTCCCTAAATCTAAAAATCTTTAAAAAAAAAAACAAACAAATTTGAAAAAAAACTTAAGTTGTTTGTTTTAAAATTACAAGAGATTCTCTGTTGACATAAAAAGTGTAACAACTACTTTATGTACAAAATGTGAAAAGAGTTTTTAGCGGTTGATTGATAATAACTGAAAAAGGAATGGTTAAATGACAGAACCGTGCCAAGTTCACGTTAGTAAAAATTTCAGCTTTTCGCACTTTATACTTTCAGCTTTAAATACCTAATTTGAAAATGCGTTTAAATAATGTCCAGTTTTATAATATTTTTTAACAAATTTGCAATATTCAAAATAGTTTATGAGATATTTTGAAAAAAAACTAGCTTGTGTGTCTTTTACCAAATTGTTTAAGACTTTAGCCGATTTTTAAAACGTTATTTAATTTTTTCAAAAAGTTTTTAGAATGATATCTTTTCCAGAAGATCTAAAATTGAAAAAAGTATGCTTGCTGACTAGACTTAACACGTAAACCGTTGAAAAACTGTAGCAGTTTGTTTGCTGTTATATAAGAAAAAATCAATTTAACCTGTAATTAAATTTCAACAAGGTCGTGGTAGATTGAGGAGGAGGTTGCACAAGCAGGAAACACTAATTTGGCAAGACATCTGCAAATATGTAGTTTCCCATATAAGCATTACCCTCCTTCTTAGATAAACATCATTTGATATTTATTATTTAGTACTAAAAACACTTTAAACAGGTATTTAAAAGTACGGGTTATCGCTTCTAAAACTTGTTCATCTCGTTTGGGTATCCTTGATTATATAATTTAACTTATTATCAATTGAGCTAATATCACACAAACAATGTGCTTAGTTTTATAAGTTTATTCTCACCATTTCACTACTTTCTAGCACGTTATATGTGCATAAAAAAGTAAAGGTTAAATTGAGATATGTACGTACCATGTGCGAGAAAGGAGGAAGATGAGTTTTTCTCATGACACCATAGTCAAGCATAGATTTTCTGCTAAAACTCATTGAAATTCTTTAAAATTACGTAAGAACAAAGGACGCGATGAAGATGGTATGGTAATTATACTTACCTTCTTCAGAAACCACTCATTAACGTTTAAATTTTTTACGTAAGTAGTAATCGAGCAGTCACGACTGCCTTATTACTCCAAAAAAAGCTCTATTTTGAGTTCTGTCATTACCACAAATTACAAACAATTTAATATTAAAACAATATGCCAATTTGTTATTCTTTCAAGGATACATATCCAAAAAAAGATAAATATTTTATAAATCTTGAAATTTTTGTTGAACTCATCATCGATGAGTGTTCATGAACTTTGAAACAATCGAATCAGGTAACGCTTTCTAATATGTTATTAACAACTTATTGTTTTGATGAAAATACTTATCACTTACCATACCGTATCATCGGTAAATTGCCGTTTCCTGGAGAAAATTATATTTGCGTTACTCATTCAAGCACAAATGCAAGAGAAATCCCTGACTAGCAAACATTTTTAATGCCAAACGTCAAATCTATTATAATTTTTCTATGGCTTAAAGGTGAGGGACACAACTATTTTTCTAATTCGGATGATGAGTAGGGTCAAAAGACTAATGGATTTCTTGTAAAAAAAAAATTTGAAATGTAAATATGACGACTACGTGTAAAAATTTTAAACATTTGACTAAAAACCAGCGTACTTTAATTTTGATTCAAAGCAAAGAAATTATATTTACAAAACAAAGTTGGGTATTATTGGTTATGAAAATTCTTCATCAACAGCCAAGTTGACCAAATTGAGCTTTTAAGCTCAGTTTAAAAGCTGAGGTATCCAATGTCTCTATAATAGTTGAAAACTTTCCTCAAGTTCTGACCTAATGACATAAAAGTTAGTGGTGTTAACATAGAAAGAAATTATATAGAAGCATCTACGTCTTCATCAGAGTAAAACTTTAATTCTGACTCAGCCAGAAAAATAAATATAGGAAAAACAGCCTCATATGCTTGCTGCAATCTTGAACAATTAATTATTCAAAATATTCAACACCATTTTCCCATTTTGTTAAACTAAAATTTCTTACATCTTCACTCTAAATAGACCCTTTCCGGGTCAGTGCGTAACAAGCGCAAACTCTATAATCCAGAGTTGTACTGCAAAACGCTTCACCAAGAAAATTGTTTATAAACGCTTTATTTAACATTTTAATTGATTGCTATACCGTACAGTCGGATGCAAAAGCCAGCAATTTTTGTTTATTGTTTTGAAACAAACATTTGAAGTAGCCGTTTGCCCAACTGCAACTGGAGTAATTTTGGATATTCATTCATTGAACAGTTTCCGGGAGAATATTTTTGTTCTACGTCTACAAAGATGTCTTAATAGTTATTTACCTAACGAATTCGGAAAGTGAAATTTCCCACATGAGCAATTTGTTTGGGGGAAATTTCTTTCTGAAAAAGTTAGGTACAATTTTTTTTGCAACGAATAACTAATTTTTTAATAATAAATAACTAATTTTTTGATAATAAATGATTTAGTTTTTTACTTGTTTTTAGGTTGGTAGCGTTGCCCACGCCGATTATCTAATTTTTTAAATTTGAAATAGTTTTATTGTTTTGTTGCTATGGTTTTATTGAAATAAAAAAGCATCGTTTTAAAAATTCATTCCGCCATTTTCTTCTGCGAATTTTCGTTTCAAATTTGTAAATATGAGCGACTCCGATAGAGAAATTTTAACTCCACCTGAAATTAGAGAATCTGCAAATAGAGCAGTACCAAATTTGCTTCCTGAGAAAAGCCGCTCAAGGTACAAACGGCTTTTAACCATACAACAAATTTGTAGATTGGTGCAAAAAAGGAAAAATCAAAAATTTCACCGAGAATTGCTTATTGGCATATTTTCAACAATATCAAAGCAAGAAATCCCTTTGGTCTGTATACTCTATGCTTAAACTTTGCTTAATGGTAAAGAATAACGTAGATATTTCGAAATTTTATAAACTTTTTGGAACGTTGTGCATTGGAACATGTTGTGTTTTGGAACATTGAGAACGAACGGAAACTACTGATGTTTGAGCGATGAGGGCAAAAAAGGATAAATTGTAGCCTTTGCTGTCTAAACTAACTATATTACAGTTGGTAAAGCTTTGTTAAACAAAGTCTGATATAGTTATAGTCCTATTCCATGTCCAAAAATCTAATTTTTTGTATTTAATAGACAATTGTAAATTTGTATTCTTTGTTGATTTAAAAAAGAGTGTTTTTACAGTGTGGTGTGATAGAAACAGTTTAAATAAACTTGATCGAACAATAGAAAATCTTATTTGATTAATTCGGCCTTTCTTGTTTTTCCAAGAAAGCTTTTTCTTGGTATTTTTTTTAAATAAAGTATACACCGGGAGGCGCTACTAATTATATCATTGGAGAGAAGCAACTTTTGATTGATGGCTCTTAAGGCAAAAGATCCAAATTATTATTTGATTTACCTAATTACAATTTGTGCATTTTGGTTATATTTAGTTTGAATTATGTTTAAATGCCGCCACCCAGTGTACTTGTTATATCCATTAGTTATTTTTTTTGTAGTCTAAGCCATTTTTAACCGACTTCAAAAAAAGAAAAAGACTATTGATTCGACTGTATTTTTTTTATGTGTGTTATCTTTTAACTTTTTTCTGGGGGAACAGATTTTGATGATTCTTTTTTCATTTCGAAATTGGTGCTTTTCAATTGGTCCCATTTAAATTTCATCAAGATTTGATCAGTAGTTTTTAAGTTATTCTAATTAATGTTTTTTTGACATATATTTTTAACATTTACAATAATTTGTTATAAGAATTTGTGAAAAATTAAAAAAATATATTTCAATTAATTTAAGCAATTTGAATGTTATTAATTATGTTGTTTTATGTTTTTGATAATGCATTACGAAAAATGTTCTCTTGATAAATTTCACTTATATAAGACCAAATCATAAAAAATAATTTATATAAAATAGTATTAATTAATTAAATATTAATTAAACAGTAGATTTTCTATTTTGAGATAAATGTTTCTCCCTTTCTGCGTTTGTCTTATTCAAACAACGCTATCACATATTAGCAGCTCGTTTAGTAGGTGTACTCATATTGAAACGAATAATAGTAATCGAAGCAACTGAAATACAAAAAATAAAAAAAGAATTTTAACAAAACAAAAACCAACTTAAAAAAATAAAAAAAACACTAAAAAATATAAAATAATTGTCTAGGCTTGTATGCTTAAAAAACAATCAAATTATTTAGATAATTTAATGTACAATTATTGTTATTTTTGGAGTCGGTGTCAGTCAGGGTACGATGAGCGCACGCGTTTGCTCGCCTGTGCGCCGCGTGTAGTTAGTTTAAATATGGTGTACGCTAAT
Organism: Lagria hirta; assembly: GCA_947359425.1. Classification (NCBI taxonomy): domain Eukaryota; kingdom Metazoa; phylum Arthropoda; class Insecta; order Coleoptera; family Tenebrionidae; genus Lagria; species Lagria hirta. The sequence goes on along the minus strand of OX375796.1, from coordinate 19,936,498 downwards.
ATTATGTCATAGTATATATTATGATTGTATATCATAATATACATAATATATACAATCTTATACAAACATACCTAGACTGACACCGACTCCAAAATAAGAATAATTGTACATTATAGTATCTAAATAATTTGATTGTTTCTTAAGCATACAAGTCTACGCCATTATTTTATTTTTTTTAATGTTTTTTTTTAAATTTTTTGACGTTAATTTTATTTTTTATTTTTACATATTACGTTAGTGATTTACACAACAAGGATACAAAAGGGCTTAATTGAGAAATAATCTCAGTAACGTTTGAGCTTTAGAAAAAATGTATCAGGAAATGGCAAGCGCTGTGGCAACTCTAGTGTAGGAACAGATTACTTTGTTGTCTTTGTTTATCAGTCTTGGACTCTCCGTTCTACCACCGTAAGCTGTTTCTTGTTGTTTTTTCTTAATATATTTTGTTCAATTAACAAAAACTCTTGAAAATTTGTAATAGATGATTGTCGAACGTTAAGCCTCATGACATAGTTGAGCAGCTGACTTCAAGTTAAGCTTTATTAATAAATAAGCTTTGGTAATTACGTAACATTTTTGGGGTGCAATAGATTGCTGCAAAGAACGTTTGCAGTCACTACTACGAGTTAGCTGTGGTAAGATAGTAAAAAAACCATCATACCCATGTGAGTAAGTAAGGTTTCAATAACATCACATAATTTTATTTCGGTTATTGTGTTGTTGGTTGATTTAACCAGCTAATTGCTTTTTTAAATTTTTTCTCAAAATTTAAATATTGTTTTTACTTTTACTTTTACTTTTGAAAAAGAGAAGGTTGCTTAATTCAAACGTATGTATATTTTTTCTTTTTATAGATGTTTGCACATGATTCATAAGCCATTTTTTTTTCTTTATAACTTTTTGTTCTATGTTTAGATATATTTTCAGAGTAGTAACATAAAAAATTACTGATGATCGGTAAATAATCTTTAGAGTGACAATCGTGATTGCATCTCAAAGTGCAACAAACTGCTCAGTTTTTAATTTCTATCAAAACGTATTCCAAAATTTTTACAAAAGTGTAATAAATCTTTGTAATTCAAAAAATCAGTGAAATCATTTTATAAATATTGAATTAATAAAAAAAATGCAGAAAGTGTATTTTTGTTTTTTAGGCATCTAAAATCTTGCTTTGGTAATAAAACAATTAGGTAATTTCTTTTTCCAAAAGATTCAAAAATATTTCGCTCGGTAAACCATCAATCTAGGAAATATCTTAAAGATGTTTTATGATAATTATCTAAAATTCGTGATTGACATTAGTCTAATTTATAGTAATTTCTCATATAATTATATAATCAAGAGAGTAATCTATAGATTGTGCTAGACAGATAAAATTTCAAACCCGCAATAAACTAATATTACTTTATTCTCATACATTGTTATTGGTTCAATCGTTAGTCAAGCTTTGTTAATTAAATATCTAATGAAGCAGCAAAGCAGCTAAATTGAAAAAAATTGAAAGTTTCTCTTGATCTAGGTAAATGTAACATCTAAAGTCTGATATTAAATAACTTCAGCTTTAAATAATTCAAATTGCACAATTCAAATGTGCAATATGAAGAAATCTATTCACATATATATCTTCTCTCTGAGTTTGATAGTTAGGATCTTAAAGTGGGTCACTTCAAATACTTGACATTAATTAAGGAACACAATACGTAGATTAATTTCAAAAACTCAACAATGGCTACACGAGAGTAATTTTGTTCTTTTATTGTTGTTTGAATTGTTGAAATACCTATTTGTAGTACAAGCACCTTCGAATTTTTCCCATTGCATTTAGATGTTTATTTAGTCTATGCGTTTACTATTAAATTTAATTAACTCTTATAAATGATCATAAACCCATAATTAACGATTTGAATTTTTTTGAGGATTGGTTGTGCTGGAGATTATGAAATCTCGTCGTGAGAAAAACTATAACGTCTTGAATGTTTGCCAAGACATACCTATGTGCTGTTTTAGAAAGATATATTCAGGTTAGACATTTGTCATGAATTACAACTAATTGGATTTGTAATTTCGCTAAATCACTCGTCTATCATCTTTCGTAAATGCCAATGGCCTTTTAAGACTAATTTCATTTTTGCGTTTGATAGATATTACAATTTTAGCTTCATTGAATCACTGTTTCCTTCCGGATGGTGCACAATAGTTTAATAATTGAACTTTGTGCCATAATTATGGTAATTTCTATCTAGTGAATGGCTTCGGATAGAGATTTTCTCCTTCCTTTCATAAATTTATTCAAGGCCCATCTTTTTAATATTGTATAAGATCATTATTTTCATAATATAACAAAAAAGATATGACCAACATGATGTCATCTCTACTTCAATTTATTACATATTATAGGAGAAAATTAAAATTTACTCTTTGCTATTTAGAAATAAAACTATGTATGTCTATCAGTTTCTCAAAGATTAACGATTTTCTCGCAATTGGTTGCGTAAAAAATTATGTTATTAGTAATTATACCATACGCTTGAAATATCCATTTACTGAGGGCATTTAATGAGCTGCTAGCAATAATTTATTGTCCGTTGTATAGTATATCAATGCTTTCTAAAAGAATCTTTTCTGAATTAATAATATTACGAATAATAAAAATGTAAATAGATTAAAGTAAAAAAATAATTATTAGACATGTGACAAAAATAAGAATACAAAATGTGAGAAAAATATAATAAAGAAACAGAGTGCAAGGTGAGAGTGACTGAGACAGAAAGCAGATAGTCTTGAACATAGAAAGCTGTGTCCTTTCAGCTTACCAAAATACGAGCAATACAAAAGTATTATAAAACTATAAAACACAGAAAAGAGTGATTGTAGAAGAAAACAAAATATAGTAGCTAACGTTTTTAGATAATATAATATTGATTGCTAGTGAATGAAAATGAATGAAAAAAATGAAAAAAAACGCAGAAAACAATTTGGAAAAAAAACTAGAAAAATAATAATAAAAACAAGTAAAATAAGCTAGAGCAACAAAACAAAAATTGAGTAAAAAAACTGTATCGATGCCGAAAGCAAACATGTGGAAAATCTATGTTAGTTAAACCAGGTACATACTAGAAAATAAACAAAATTTAATCTAGAAGATTTTACTACAAACACTAAAAGGTGAAGCTAAATTAAAACTTACAATAATAAAATAACAACTAAATAATTTGAAACTTTGGTTATAATATTATTAAAAATTAACAAAATTGTTACAGTTTGTAAGTTATATACTGCATGTTTCAAGAAAATTATGACATTTATTATTTATTATCTTCATATATCTATTTATTATTTAGCAATAATTATTACCAAAAACAAATTTTTAAGAAATTTATCAAGTAGCGTTGTCCAAGTATTACAGAGATAAAGACTATTTTTAAATGTCAAAAATACTATTCGAAATAACTCATCTAATTTCAAACATTTCTTTCATACTAATAGTTTTTTTAGTATATTTTTTAGTTAATTTAGTATTAGAGATTATGTAGCAATTGGTGTTGCAACTAAAGTTAGAAAAAAAAAACAGCTGAGAATGTATTTCATTTTTTACAAATGTCTTCAGATGAGAATCTATATAAACATAGAAAAATAATAGAACAAAACATATTTTTTTATAAAACATGACAAATAATGTTCAGACTGATAAAAATGGCAAACTACTAGAAATAAATATATTTTTTAGTGATGAATAATTAGTTCAACTCTCATAAAAAAATTATTTTAGAAGTTTTATGTAGAAACAACTTTCGTTTTATTCAGCTTCAGTTTAAAAAATTTAAAATTAATTTAAAAAAAACTATAAAAAAGTAAACATTAATTTGATTTTATTAATAAAAATAGATAAAAATATTATTTGAATTTTGTGTATTAATTTTTTATTAATACTTTTGCAGTAACAAGCTGTGATATATGTCTAAAAGAACTTTATTATAAAAGTTGATCTTTAGCAAAAAATAACATTTTTAAAAACTTACCTCAGCAGAGCAAAAGCTGTTTTGTTTTACAATTTTAGTTAAAATGTAAACATTTCAGGTATTTTTATGTACAAAATGATCAATAAATTTATTTAAAATTATGTTGCTTTAAACAAGTGAATATTTAGTTTATACTATGGTAAAAACATGATCACTGTAAAGTCGTGACATTACTATAAGGAGAATTTAAACTTATAGTAGTATTATTCAACGGTGCATTTACGTCAAAAGTTTGTGTATTTTCTACTGGAAGGTCTGGATCGGGCACAGCCATTGTTGTGACACAATATTTATTATCTTGATTTTGTGAAGCTGGTAGTGTAATATTTGGCGGTAGAGGAGCAGATGCATCTAAAGTCAAATTTGTAAAACATGGTAGACTTACTGTTGCAGTATTTGCAGACGTTGTTTTGTTTTGACATAGAGGATCGTTGGCGCCTGTACAAGGAATATTGCTAGAAACACACATTTTGCTTGGATCATCTCGACAAGCAGCAGCAGTAGCAAGCGTGGCTACACATAAAATTCTGTTATCTTGAGTGCAAATCCCCGTGGTTCCAGGAACGCAAATATTTGTGGCATTTTCATTGCATAATGTGAGCACTGACGGTGGTAGAGTTATTTCTACACGCTCTTGTTCTTTTGGCTGGTTATAATAATTATAAACTTTGTAAGGACGGCTAACTAAGCCAGAAACTAAATACCACACAAAAAGCCCCCCTAAGACATTTCGAAAAGCGTGTTTTCCAAAAAATCCACCAGATTTTTTTACCCCGTAACCGTAAGCTGCGTAGCTTCCAACACCCCCCATTCCATTAAACTTATGCTTTTTACCACCAAATAAAGAACCCATTAGTCCAGTCTGCTGATGACCTCCATAGCCTCCATAGCCTCCATAATTTCCGTAGTTATACCCGCCATGACCTCCATAGTGTTGTTGTGGATAACCTCCTACAGATTGTTGGTAGCTTGGTGGGTGTACCGGATAATTATGGCCTGGATAAGCTGGCGGATAGCCATTTTGATGATAGTTGGGTTGATTTTGTTGGTAACTCGGTGGGTATGCTTGTTGGTGACTTGGTGGAGTATTGTGATGATAACTTGGAGGATAAGCTGATGCACTTTGTTGATAACTTGACGGATAAGCGGGTGCGCTCTGATGATATCCTGGTGGCTGCGCTGGTGCACTTTGATGATTTCCTGGTGATTGCTGAACGGGATTTACATGCTGTTTATTTGCATTATCCACATTCCACCCAATAGGTTTAGAGTTTTGTTGTAAATTACTGCTTTGTTTTGGAACCTCTGGCGCTGATGGTGCTGACGGAGCTGATGGTTTTGCTGCTTCAGTTTTACTTGTTTTTCTTGTAAACCAACCAGATGAAGACGATGAGGACGATCCTCTAGAGCGTCCTCTTGACCTTTTCGCTTCAATTAAACAGCCAAAACAAAATAAACTAGTCAAAAAAATAAAAAAAGTAACTGTAAGACGCATTGTAGCAAAAGAATGAAGTAACTAAATTAGATCAATGAAGATGCAAAGAGAAAATAACTTAATTAACATTTCCTGGCTGATAAATATGTCAAAGCTTAAGCCGGCAGTTGTTACTTTATTAAATTGATCCATTTGTTTGTTAAATTTAAGTGTTAAATTTGTTTACAGCTTCTGCTACCTGGAAGTTGAAATTACAAACGTGGCAATTTTTCTACAATGTATTAAAAACTATAAAACTTTGACTAAAAACAAAAATTGGTATACATATTTTTTCAAAAAGTGATATATACAAAACGCTTATACAATCTTTTGTCGATAAAAGTGGCTTTTGAAATGATGTAAAGCACTTTACTTTTATTGTAGACTACAGTTGAAAAGATTTAGCCGATATAATTTATTGTAAAAAATTATTTCAGATCTTTCACAGCATAAAATTTAAAGATAAAATTTCTAATAAGTTTAGATAGAAAGTTTATTAGTCTTCTGTTTTTTAAAAAAACATTTTTATTTTGTTGTTTTTAACTTTTAAAGTGTAATAGAATGAAAAAAATTAAACACAAAGTGGTCTACAAAATTAGATTCTAATAAAACAAGCCAATAGATTTCAAATTTTGATATTTCACTCACTTATTTTCTTCTATAGAAGAAGTATATTCATATAAAACAATAAACTTATTTTAAAAAAATGTTTTTTTTTAAATCCCGACATAAAAGAAAGGTGTTTTAGTTTTGTAGTGTGTGTAATTGTGTGTCTGTCTATCGTCTCATAGCTACCAAACAACCGATCCAATTTTGATCCACGTTTTTAATTTGAAATCTGAGGTAATCAAAAGTGTTTTTAGCCATAATTGAAATAAAATTTAGCCATTTAGAAATTTGACGTCACACTCATTTTTTTATGCAGCTTATGCCGAATTTGGTTCAAACTTTAAAAAATGCTTTAAACAACTTTTAATAAAATTGATAATATAATTTATATTCTATTTAAAAAAGGCAACGCAGTTCTGAAGAGAAATAGTTAAAAGAAAATTTAAGAAGGAGATAGCATTATTAGCATCAACAAGTAAAATTGCTTAAAATAAGCATTGTAAAAACAAAAATTGATCTGTTTCAGCATTTTCGACAAATGACTTTCGTCTCCACACTGTATATTTGTTTAAAAGTAAAGAAATGTTCATTTTTTTTCTCTAGAAGCTGTTGGAATGTATACAAAAAATAATGACTGTTCAATTTTGAAGAGCTGTAAAGCCAATAAGCAACGGTTGTTAAAGCAATGCTCATTTTTTTTCCTAAAAACTGTTCAAAACAGAATCGATACAAAAATTAATGATTTATTAATTTTATAGAGCTTTAAAGCCAATAGATATGTAATTAGATATATTAAATTAGTGATTAATTAGATTAGAATCATAAAACGTATTACTAAAATTGTTTTAAACCAAATATTTGTAGTATTTCCATTAATTTCTCTTATACATTAAGAAATAAGAAATTGGATATAATTTAAAAAATAAGGGGTCATATTATAGGTGAGAGTTTTCAGCATCGCAGCCAATTTATCGGAAGCATAGTTCACCAAACCATATTTAATCGTCTTCACTTTCTCTATGACCTCTTACCTCAATGAGAAAGCTAAGTATAATGGCATGTCAATGTATTTTGGGTGTGGAGATAAAGTCATTGTGGTCGCTTCTTTATTGAATAATTTTTCTATAAATAAATAATACTTTTATAATATTACGCAACGCATGCTGCTGCTAATTACCCAATTTTTAATTGATGTAACAGATTGCGTTAGGAACTTCCTTTAACATTTCCTGGGGCAATTTTTGTATTGTTTGAGACGTGTAGGAGTTTCACATCATAGATTTGGAATCGGAAAAGAACAAATTATCAATTATGTTGAGCTGCGAGGTGTAGGTATCAAGCTCTCTATGATAATTTAGTTTACACATGAAATTGTACCGTAAGTAGGGATCTAATTAGAAAGTTTTTGCATAATTTGTTCTTACTAAACATTTTTGGTATACATAGGATTCAAGTTGGCTTAAGCTATTAGATAACTGAACAAATGACAAATTAATCTTCGTGTGAGACATAACTATTGTCGCATTACTGCTAGACAAATATTATGTCTCAAAAACATAGCTTTTTAGAAATCGTCTCTAAAGGGAACAGAAAATCTCATTCTACTCTTTTAATCTGTAACCAGTTTCTTAACACTTTAACTGCCATAAAAAATTTTTAGATATTTTGTGTCGGGTCTGACGAGCCAACTATTTTTTTTTTCATAATTGTAATGTATTGTTTATAAAATTAAATCTAAAATATTTTTTTGCTCATTCTGATGTATTTTTTTATCAAAAAAAACGCGTTTGAAAAGCTTAAATATATTTGAATAATATTAAAACATGATTATCACAAATTTTAACCCAATTATAATTTAAACAAGCAATTACACTTGTTTAAAAGCCTCTTTCTTGATTGGTAAGAGGTTATTAATACTCTCTCAAGCCAGTATGAGTCAATTTGACAATATAATGGGTAACAAAAATGATAACAACGACAACGGATAATTTTGTTTGTTTATCAACGTTTGCTGCAACTCATATTACACGTTGTACACCTGGATAATAGCAACAAAATGGAGTTTTGTATAACCAATTTCAATATAATGAAAATAATCAATTTTAAAAAAATTCAAACTAATTGGAATAAAAAGCTTCCTAATTTTTCAAATTTTATAAATCATAAATAATTTTTATCAAACTCAGTAATTCTAGGATAACCGGTAGGTTTTCATTTTTTACAATTTATTACAAATATTTTCATAGTAATTTTACAAGAATTCGCTCTCAGTTTTTAAGTTCCATAAGTTTATAAACCTATTTGAATAGATAATTATTGTTGTTTTGTTTGAAAAAGAATCTAATAAAAAATTGTTAATAATTTACGTAATGTCATTTAGCAGTTATACTGTTTTCCAAAGAATTTTTGATAAAAAGTGAATATTATTATTAAAATTTTATAATATTATCTGTGATTCAACAACGTACGAGCTATCGGTCGCTTAAACTGCCTATAAGGAATACAAAACGCAGCAACAATAATAGTATCTATGTCAAGCTACAAAAAAAAAAGAAAAACAGCAAGCCAAAAACTAAAACAGAGATTTAGTGTCCTTTGTCTTTTTTCCCCAAAAAAATGTGCCGACGTATTTGTCACAACAAGAAAAATTTGATAATAAAATTTGTATTCTATTTAAAAAGTGCGGCGCAGTTCTGAAGGAGATAGCATCATAAACAAGTAAAATTACTTAAAATAAGCATTATTAAAAATAAAAATTGATCTGTTTCAGCATTTTCGACAAATGTCTTTCGTCTCCACACTGTATATTTGTTTAAAAGTAAAAAAATGTTATTTTTTTTTCCCTAGAATCTGTTGGAATGTATACAAAAATAATGACGGTTTAATTTGACAATATAATAGGTAACAAAAATGATAACAACGACAACGGATAATTTTGTTTGTTTATCAACGTTTGCTGCAACTCATATTACACGCTGTACACCTGGACATTGACTAAATATACCTAGACTTCCCACCGTACAGTAAATTTTGAAGCTCATTAAAGACACCCGATAACAGAGCGGCGCTGGAAAATCCATCTAGGATGCGGTGCAACAACTAATTGAGTAGCTAGATAGGAAGGCCATCGCGTTGTCAGTGTTGTCACTAGCATAGGCATGTCGCAAGGTCATGCATGGACATTTGATACTCTTTTTTGTGTTATCTTAATGGGGACTGCTGATGTTATTATTGTGAAATATAAAGCTAACGCATTTATTATATAGTAGTTCATTTTGTCCCAAAAAAGAAATAATAAGTGATGCGTTTGTGAGCACTATACAGAAATTTAGACTGATTTGATTTTATAGAATACAATTGTTTACAAAATAATGTTTACACAAATATAATTGTTATATTAAAATATAATAATAATTATTATTATTAGAATACTATGGATACAAGGTGATAGTATGAGGCAAAAAATAATTAAAATAAAAATTATAACGTTTCGACTGCATTTTGTTGTAGAAAAAAAGTATCATTTCTTTGAACCTTTTCAAATGGAAATTATAAATACAAATTTTTCAAGTGGAACAAAACAGAAATAACAAATAACGTTTGGTTTTGTGCAAGTGCTCTTGCACCTTGTTTGTGTATGGTAGTAATAAATGATAAGATAAATCGTTGTTTTGCACTTTTCTTTAATTTATCAAGAAATAATGATAATAAACATGAATAATTGAAATGAGAAGAAAAATGGTGGTCTCAGGTCTCATCTTGTATGTGCTCAATGATTGAAATGAAGAATGAAGAACTCTAATAACAATAAAATGAAGAAAAAATGTGATTAATAACTTCAGATATCGACTTAATCAATGTGAGCACAATAAAAGTTGGCATTTAAACGATGTTATTTTTAAACTTTACGAAAAAAAACTTGAAATATTGTATTTTCAACTAAAAAAAGAACTAAACTTTGGTTTTTATTGACCTTTCATTTAAGTAAGTTTCTCTGGCGTACGCTGTAGATTAAATATTAAAATTTGTTAGCGTCATCCTAATTTTAACATCTTCTTCCGGCTCTCAGAGCAACAATATTTTTTGGTAGTTTAAAGAGAATAACGCTATAAATGAATAAAAAAAAATAATTATGTGTTTAAGTAATGCAAAAACGGTGCGATAAAATCTCTTCAAACAGCTCATCTTATGTGAAGAGTATTTATAACATTCTTTTGAACGAGTTTTTGAGAGATTAGATGCATTGTCCAGTAATAGATTATAAAAGCCTAACTTTAAACATACGTTATTTCACTGGAACTAATTTGATTTTTTTATTTGTTATTTTATTTATCAAAACCTCAAATATAATGCTCAACTAGTACAGAACAATAATAAATACAAGACCATTGATACAATAATCTTTTATGTTATTTATACAAATTATTTGTATTTATATAAGTTTGCACATACTTAATTATTTTCCGCCAAATTTGACTTTTCTAATTAATCAAGTCTTGGATGCAAATGTAATTTTGTTTGTTCCCTAGGTATGGTGTGGCTATCTATCCTGTGCGGTTACAAAGATTTTTTTTTTATAAGAGTTTGTAGTGACATTCGCATACTTCATTTTAGTGAAATTCTTGACATTGCCTCAAACAAAAATCTTAGAGATACACAAGTATAATCAATTCTCATAAAAGTTAGTAGAAGTTAAACATCTTTTTTTAGAGAATATTCAAAAACATAAGATATTAAAATCATTTATCTTCTAATTTACTCAGTCACGCTCTCACTACTTAGCCAATCTCATTAAACTTACTAGCTACATTCTGCGAAAAACACAAAAATAAATTTAGAATAACTGTTTCGCCAAAAATGTTTTTGATGTAAAAAATATATTAATATTTGTTTTCTAATTGTATTTGATGCGGACATATTGGCAACGCATTTTGGTAACGCCGCATTTTTCTCATCTAAATATTGTCCAACGTGACTGAAAAAGTTTACACTTTAATAAATTATCTATTTGCTAAAAATTCCGGCAACATGGCATCTAAATAAAGTTTGCTTAACATTGCTACGGTCTTTTTCCAAAAATTCTCATTAAGTTCACTTTGGAAAAATTAAATACTAATACAAGATAAACCATTAGAAGCGCCGGTCGAATAAAATTTGGCAATATAGAATCTAGAGTTTTCACCAAAACTGACTTTATATTTGCCCTATTTAAAAAGTAACAAAAATACGATTTTTCAATTTTTGCAAAGATTTTGCATTTAGACAGAATTATAATACTGAATATGTATTTCTAGAAAGAATAAGGTATTAATTTTTTCAAGGATCATACTAAACTAGAAAATAGCAATACTGCCAGCTGGCTCTGAGCTTGATAATAATAATTATGATTTTTTTAAAGACTGTCCGCGATTTTCTAAAATAATGTATTTATTTTTTTAAAACAGCCTGGCTCCGGTGTTAGTTGTGAGGCAGCATTTCTACTATACCTTTATCGCTTTAAGAATAATCAGATGCACCAAACTTTATTGAATCTATGACTTTTTAGAATTTTGTTTGAGACAAAAACAATGTCTCTACAAAAAGTTGTGCGGTAAACCCTCATAAATATTAGTGAAAGTTAAATAATCCGTTGTAAAGTTTTAACGAAGACAATGTCATAATTGCACTAAAGCGAGCAAGCAGCTTTAGTGGTATAGTAAAAACAAAAATTTTATATTTTGACAACTTTAAGTTGGTAAAATTCATGTTTTTGATTTTCTTTTTAAATTACTGCACAAAAAAAATTAGACAATGGTTTTCCGATGAGAATATTTTATAAACAAAAAAGTTGAAATTTTAAATCACTTATACAACACCGAGGTGTCTCATAGACAGGATAATTTTTTTGTACTTAGAATAATGGATATACTTTATACTAAATTCGAAAAAATTGCCGTTTTTCTTATTTAGAATAAAATGTATAGAATAATTTATCCGATAAAAACTTAATTTTGTAGAGCATCAAATTGCTGATAAGAAAATGTTGTGCGTATTAATTAGATTATTATTAATTATCAATTATTAATTATTATTAATTATTTGTATTATCATTAAACTACAAAATCTCATTTTAAAAATTTTATATGTTAATGTTATTTTATATTTATTTGTAAAAAAGTCAGAGCACATAAATAATAATTTATAAATAACATTTGTACATAGATTCAACATCGGCTGAATAAAAAATAGGAAGAAAAAGTATTGAAACAAGCGATAATTACCCGTGTTGAAGCTTCATAGCATAAGGTCGAATAGCTTGGCTTCGGCCGTGATATTATAAGCCTTCCTCGCTGTAAATTTTAGCAATAGCACACGAAAAAAATAGTACAAGCTAAACGGCTCATCCTACAGAAAATCTCAACAACTTTAAGCAATCTACAATCTCAGATCTACAACGTTTGTTTTAATGTATTTTTTGATAAATTGCCGCGTTTTCGAATTATGGTGATTTTACCAATTTACGATTTATGCGTTTCAGGGCGAGCGTTTATTCGATAAAGCACTCCATAAGAAAGCATTGCGGAGGCAATAATAAATAATTAATATAAGGCATTTCCGATTGACGGTTATGCATAATATTAAATGACCATAAAGGTAGCGTACTAGAAATTTAAAAAATGCAAAAAAAATATTTTTTTTATAAAACCATCTTTAATCAACCCTTGCATAATACGATTTTTGCACGACCAAGCCAAATCTTTTTCTTTTTCGATGAGGAATCTCTAAAAACAATTGTAGCCTTTATCAACACATTGCAAACCACAATCGATTCTAGACGACTTGGGAAGATTTTTGAACTAATTGGAATAAAAAGCTTCCTAATTTTTCAAATTTAATAAATCATATATAATTTTTATCAAACTCAGTAATTCTAGGATAACCGGTAGGTTTTCATTTTTTACAATTTATTACAAATATTTTCATAGTAATTTTACAAAAATTCGCTCTCAGTTTTTAAGTTCCATAAGTTTATAAACCTATTTGAATAGATAATTATTGTTGTTTTGTTTGAAAAAGAATCTAATAAAAAATTGTTAATAATTTACGTAAAGTCATTTAGCAGTTATACTGTCTTCTTCACTGTTTTGAAAGAGTTTTTAATAAAAAGTGAATATTATTAAAATTTTATAATATTATCTGTGATTCAACAACGTAAAACGAGCTATCAGCCGCTTAAACTGCCTATAAGGAATACAAAACCGCAGGAACAATAATAGTATGTCAAGCTACAAAAAAAAAAAAAAAAACAGCAAGCCAAAAACTAAAATAAGAATTTCGTGTCCACAACAAGAAAAAAAAAACATAGCAATTTTAAACAATTGAATAAAATCTGTTAAAATCTAGTCCATTTTCGTATTATTGCATAGCAACTAAAATTGTTATTTCAAATCAAATTATTTGAATATTTGTAAAATTACAAAAAAAATCTCAAGAAATTGTTAATGCTGAGTGTTAGGTATTTGAATAAAATCTATTCAGCATAGCCCCCCAGCATGCTCAATGATTAGATTCGTTTCTAATCTCAACTCCCGAGAATCATTTACATTTATGCTTGATATCAACTGAGATAAATTAATAGAAGTAAATATTTTAATATGAAATTAAAAATAATCTGTAATAAGCGTCAACAGTTTTAATATTAACAAAAATACGGTTTTATGTCTGTTATTTTATTTATTTGTATAGATAAATTGTTATCTGTTAACTGTTTTATTATTGTACACGTTGTTATGTCTTAAAACCTATTTGTAAGCAAGCACCAAATATAGATTATTATATTCTATTATCAAAACTTCTACTTAAATAATAAAATATAATGTACTCACATTAGAAGTGCAACACCTAACAATAATAATTATTTTCATATCGCAGTTAGACACAAAAATAATTAATATTTCTAACTAAAACAATAACTAGCAAGCTGAAAAATCCAATACTGTTACAGAAAAATGTGCTTGATGTGAATATCTACAATATTAACGTATTACTTTTTTTCGAAATAATTAACCCCAAACAACGTGATTTTCATTCTAAAATTTGAGAGAGGTGGCAAATTGCGATAGACTGGCTATTCTTCTTCCCATCATAGGTCACACATGGGGCCCAAATTTGAGCATCTAACCTCTGTTAAAATATTTTAGCTAATAATATTAATAATAAAAATTAACAAAAAACAATTAAAATAAATGTCTAAAAAACATTTAAATTTATTGTTTATATCTAATTAAAAAATTGTCAATATTAAAAATAATGTTATGTCTTTATTTTTAATATTTATCTTTCAGATAAATATAAAAACATCCATTTGACATTTCGACTATTGATTCTAAGAACATCTAATTTCGATAATAACAACTTAAGCACTAACCCTGTCAAACGCTTTAGGAAACTCAGTAAATCCCCAGCCTACTGGACTGTGATTCTCCAACGCATGATTAAGCTGAGAATAAAATTCTAGCAAGTTTGTAAGACTGGACCGTTCTGGATAGAACTCATGTCGTTGGGGAAAAAAACTGCTTTAGATAATTTCACAAGTTGTTTACAAAAGATTTCATAAAAAATACTAGGTATAAACACTCCACAATAGTTTTTGACTTTAATATAAGTTGAACATAGCGTCTTTTCTTACCAAATCTTTAAGAACTAGCTGGATGTTAAACCAATCGGTATATAAAAATTAGAAAAAAGGTCTTCGGCTTTCAGGGTGTTGCATTTCTTATATCGTTCAGTATACTACCACCACCTAATTATACATTCATTATTATTGATATAACAAACAAAAGTAAACAAGATTAAAATTATAATAAAATGTGCTATTTTTCAACACATACAGATAAAGACAGTTAGGTATTTTGAGAGCGAAATATCTTGCCCACCAATTTATCGCTTATTGTTGTCATGTCCGGAAATTAAATAAATTGCAGAGGTTGATGGTTCCAATGACAAAATAAGATAAAAAAAATCGCTTTTACGTGCATTTGATTTTCTGTTTATTTTTTTTAGTAACTTTGTCACAAGAGGCACATAGGTATGAGGGGTCAGGGCTAAGGTTTTTTAACGCAATTATTTTCCTCAAAAAAAAATACAAAATTTGGCACCTTGTTCCTTCGTATTTTATTCCTCATTAAAATGATTGTAAAGCCGCCTTAAACAGCACCTGCCCCAATTACCTTAAGTTACATAATTGCAGAAATATAGAAACAAAATTAAGTACCCTGTTTTAGTTTAGACTGATTCAACAATTGTCTCTGAAAGAAAACTACACTATTTTATTATAGTATATAAATATAATACACATATTACTAGCTGACCCGGCGAACTTCGTACCGCCTTAGCGTAAATTTGATGCACTACTTTATTTTGTATAGCTGACCTATCTTATGTATGCGTACCTATTCAATTTGAACTGGAATCTATAATATCCTCCATATAAAAATGAATACGTATTTCCCTGGTCTCGTCATACCTGAGAAGGACTTTACTAATTTTATTAAATATTGCCCCCCCAGTGCCCCCTCTACCCCGCCCGCCGCGATGCCCGGCGCGCTTTTCAGACTGCATCGCAAACAACGGCCACGGCGCTATGGCGGTTTTGTTTACTGTTTGAATTTCTTAATTCGTAATATTTTTTGAATGGAAAGTCCAATTTAAATAATTTAAAAACTATTTTATAGGTAGTTAAATGGTCTTGACCATAAAATAATTTATTTGGATAAGGATTAATATAAACACATAAATAGCATGGTTTGGATTTGGATAGCATTTTCATTAATGTTTAAAATGAAAAAAGTTGTTGTAGTGACATAACTACAATAGATGGACATATGCTACCGCGGAGTTTTTTGTAGACATTATGATGTTCTTCACCATTGTTGTACATTATTTTGTTCTATCGCTAATAGTTTCGGCAGCGCATTCGACGAAAAACTCATTTTTCTACAGCTTCGGTTACATTGTTGAAATTTTCATAAGATCCCTAATTTTTGAAGTGAAAACTTCTTTAGCGGCGCTGAGCACTTTTTTTTGTATGGGTAAAAACTTTCAAACTCGCGTCAGGGCCACGTGATGCTGATCGAAAAAGCGTAAGATCGAGGGGAAGGGAGGGGAACTAGTATCTCCCACTCTTTCTACCGTGCCTGAGTCATAGATTTATTATAACAAGATACAGCTATGCACTGCGATAGTCCGCCAAGACGTACCATCTATTGCTCTCACTCTCAACTGCATTAGTATTCGATAGCGCTATCTTTTAGAGAGGTTCCTACCAATAGCAAAGCAGAAATCAGTAGACGCAGAGTACGCTACGTCAGCATGACACTAGAATTATTTTGACGTTTCTATTGAAATTTTTCTAATCACATAATTTGAACAGAAAACTTTGTTCAGTCACTTAAAAATTGAAAATAATTATTGTCAAGAAAAATATTTAATAATTTGAAGGTAATTTTATTTATTGAGATTTCAACCTCAACTTTTATTTTCTTCCAGCTTTCTAATGTTTCTCTATTTTCTTAAAGCCTAACTTCAATTTTACAAATTCATAGGAGAGAAGTTTTTTATTTTCATTATTGTGATTGTCACGATGCAGTTGTGGGTTTGTAAGCTGATAAATCCTTTATTTATCCGTCATGAAGCGGATAATAAAGTTTACATGGGTCTGACACAACTAAAAGTTGGTGAAATTTTGAAATTGGAATAGAGTTTTTTGATAAAATAATTAAGAATCATTAGCACTGATGAAAAAACCTTTATTTATAAATAATTATTCATTCCAAAATAAAATTGATTTTTAACCTAATTTTCGTATTTTATTAGATTGTGTATGACAAATGTCAATAAGTTGACAGCAAAGCATTGCATCGTTGATTGTCGACTAAAATCGTAGAAATTCGTGTCTGTTTAATCACTATAGACTCGTGTGCGACATACAACAAATATGATGAAAAGGATAAAAAATGTGTTTCATTAAATATAGAAAGAAATGGAGAGATGTACCAATTTCTTTGATATGTTTTTTAAGAACCGAAGTATGTTCAGCATGCATAGCTATATCTAATGTATTAAATCTATGGCCTGAGTGTGCTGCTCTGTTTAGGCGGCACAGGGCGCTTGCGCGAATGACCGTGTGTGTTTATGTACAGCGTCCCACGCGTATCCAAGGATGGTGACAGCTGATTGCTTGACTGTTGTGTAGTAAATACACTGTTGTGTATTCGTAAATGTGAATTGTTTAAATTATGGAAATCGAACAAAGTGAATCTATTAATGAAAAAAGTGATGATGAAGTAGTGAAAGAAAATGAGTAAGTAAGAAAAAAAAATTGGAAAAAGCTTTGATAAATTGCCAATGATTTTAAGTGGAGATTTCAATATAAACTTTGCAGACGATAAAAATCAATCGTTAATTGAATTTTTAAATAATGAATTTGGTTTAACTATGTCAAATGATCGCAATTTTAGCACAACGAAATACAAAACTACTATTGATGCGGTCTTTATTAGACACTTAAATAGGTTCGAATCAAAACTGTTTGTTTCTTACTTCAGTTATCATAAACCAATTGTATCAGTTGTAAAAATTTGCGATCATGATTCTGATAATAACGATGGTGTAAAAGTCGTCGAAATTATGGATGGAAGTTGATTTTTGTGAGAGATAAAATTTAATGTAATATATAAATAACGATATAATATTATAAATAACAACATATAAATTGTCATATTTGTGTACGATAACGCAATAAATAAACATTGTATTCTACCTCATAAATGATAGTACTTTTATACTTATAATTAAACACAACGTTAATATTGAAGTTTTCACTTCTGCCGGCACTCCCGGAGTGCTACCTTTTTTTTTTAAAATGAAATGTAGTCTATGTCAAATAGCAACAATGTAGCATTCTATTGGTAAAAGAATTTTTTAAATCGGCCCAGTACTTTTTGAGCCTATTCATTACAAACATACAAACATACAAATCTTTCCTCTTTATAATATTAATATAGTATAGACTAGTACAGATTTTATATATATTTTATATATTATATATAATATTATAATATATATAATAAATAAAAATAATGTCCAGTTAGAGTCCTGTAGACTTATGTATTTAAACTTGTATGTTTAATTAAGAAGGAAAAAGAAGGGAAAAAAATGTAAGAATGTTAGGGGAATGTATGTTTAATTATGTTTTAATGCAAGGGGAATGAATGTTTAATTTTTTTTTTCTTTAATGTGAGGGGAATGTATGTTTAATTATGTTTTTTTTCTCGAATGTTAAGGGAAGGTATGTTTAATTATGTTTTTTTCCAGGAATGTTAAGGGAGTGTATGTTTAATTATGTTTTTTTTCTCGAGTGTTAAAGGAAGGTATGTTTAATTATGTCTTTTTCTCTCGAATTTTAAGGGAATGTATGTTTAATTACAGTTTTTTTTAAGGAAATATATGTTTAATTACAGTTTTTCTTAAGGAAATGTATGTTTTTTCTATGTTTGTTGTTAGTGTCCTTTCCGAACTTGTAATTTCTTTCCAGAAAAAGTATTTTTGACTAAATATACCTTTAGTTTACTTAATCTATGCTTAAACTGATAAACGCATTATTTGCTCAAGACACTTCCTATTGTATTTGACGCAAAGTTAAATTCTCAAAAGAAGTTTTCTGACTATTATTGCATACTCTTTTATCATAAGAACATTTTTCAAAAAAAAAAACCAAAAAAAATTATTAGGTAAAACAAAAATATAATAAATATGTGAATCAAACAATGTAATTTTTTAAAAAAAATAATTTATTTTTACATAAATAGACATGCACATCAAAAACAAATACAAAAATCAAACTAATTTTTTCATAGCAAGTTCAAATATTATCGGTTTATTTTTACTTGCTTAGATTATTAATAACTTCGTAAAACAAATCAAATTAACATTTTTCTAGACCTTACAACAAGCATGTGCATTCATATCTAATACAAACACCGACAGAATGATTATTTCGAAATTTACAGCCCACTCTGCAGAGAGTGCCGTCGCATCCCTGATTGCGTTTTATTCTCGAAAATATTTCTAAACCTAAAAAACATTAAATTTTTCTAAAATAATTTAATGGAAATATAATTTACCTTCATTCGCCGTTCTAAATGTAGCAGTCTTGCTATTTGAAAAGCTTAACATTAAAATAGTCAACACAAACAAAGTTGAGGCTTTCATCTTGACTTATTGTAATTAGTTGAGCTTGACATTGACTTTTATAAAGCACTGTTGATTACGTTGTACTGATTAAATAAATTTTGAATTATATCACTACTTTTAAATATGAAGAAATAGGTCAAAAGACATCTTCCGTGTTTAGATTGTAGATGCTAGGGGAGTCAAGGTAATGATGCTACTGGTTGCTGATAACCATACTGAAATTCGGTCAAAACGGGAAATACATACGGAAAAGACATAGGATAAAACATATTATAGAGTATAGACTGTTGTTGACACTGTAAATAAAATATTTTATCTAAGCTATACATGAATATTTTTTAAATTCCTTTCTCTGACTTCAGAAATACACAATATTATTGCAGAAATAAAGAGTCTTTGGATTTAGCAAGGTTAGATAGTTTGAACCAGGACATATAAATAGACGTAGAGGAAAATACAATGGACTACCAGCAGTAGAGATGAACATTACAATAATAATAAATAATAAACTCAGTAAAGCTGTCAAAATTTCTATACTTTGTCAGAATAAGTTTTACTACCAAAACTAAAAGCTACTCCTGGATATCATAATTTAGGTATCTAGTCTGGTTATAGATATTTGGAGATTATGGCTTTAGTCAACAATTATTATTCTTCAATTTTTGAACACTAAATCGCAGTTTTATTGTAGTCTTGTTTAATAAAACACTTTACCTGCTAGGTCTTTAGTACGTGTACCACAAGACCGTCCTATATTTCACCCTAAGAGACGCTTTAGAAAAAACTACAAGCGCACGTTTAAAAAACCAAGCCCTTTTTTTACTTTTTGAAATATTCGTTAGAGTCCATCTTTAGAAAAATACTTGAAACGAGGGTAAACATTGCGGAAAAACCATACCACTTCAGAAAGCAGACTATAAAATCAGAAACAGAAGCGGACAAAAACAAATAAAATTAATGTTTTTACGAAAGGTCTAAATGCCAAAATAGAAAAGAAAGGAGTTGAAAAAACTATTAGAACTTACGGTTTAGGTGGAAGAAACGAATAAAGCGATCTTTTAGTAGAATTTTTGTTAGTCTCCTAATATGAGAACATATCGTATCTTTGCGCAAACTTTTGAAGCTTCAGAGAAAAGCTATAAGAGTAGTTCTTAATTTAAAATTCCTAAATTACTACGAGCAACGTTTTATTGCCTTATTATAAATTTTAGCTTTTTCTCCTTAATAAACAAAATTTTAAATTGACCACCCAGATTTTTTTAAACATTAAAAGAACTAAGAAATGCAAAAAAAAGAACATTTTTATTTCGAGAGAGATGAAAAGAACTTCTTACTTCTTGGTAAGATAATTATTTTGACATAAAATATTAAAGAAAACATCTGAAAGCTGTTTAAATTGTGTTTACATAAAAAAAAATTTAGTAATTGAGATTCAATAGATGCTTAAACAAAAGTAGGTGAACGAAAAAGATTATTATATAAAAAAATGCTTTACTGCTATATGTTCCAAAACTAAAAAAATTGAGAAAAAAAAGTTCAATTTTAACAAAAAATTTAAAAAATTGTCATCACAGTCCAAACAAGTTTAATTTATTTAGTTTAAGTTTTACAATTTTAAGCAACTGAATAATATTAAAAAAAAAAATTTGCTTTATTGAGAATTGCAGATGCAAGCGCGAATTTGTCATCCAAAGGTATACACAAAATATCAATGAATAAACAAAAAAAATACTTTGTGACTACAAATTTTAGATTTAAAAATTTTTAGAAAATCTTAATGTTTCCGGTTTCCCCTATGAAACGAATAATGAAAGAAACTCATTACTCAATGAAACTTTTCTAAAGCATTTGCTTAAAGCCTAGTAATTTGTATTACCCAAGTTGTCTTTAATCGTATTTATGAAATTGGCAAAAACAACATCCGATAGAGAATTTTGAATAGGTAATCAAAATTTTATCAAAACTTGTAGTAGTTTCCTGCGTATACACGTTTTTATCTGCTATTCATTCATTAAAATCAAAATCTGCAAAATTTTGATTTTTGCGTTCGGTAAGAATTAAAAAAAGCAATCTGTTATCTAATGTAAACAATTCCCATTTACAAACCTATTATTTCCGATTGATAAAATTAGTTACTTCTTATGAAAGCATGTCCGATTCCCATTACATATATAAAAGTATAAGAGTGAAATTGTACACTTTGTGGCATTTTTTAAATATAGCTACTTTGCAATGATAACAACAAAATTAAAAATTTAAAACCATTCTAATTTTTCACTTTATAAGATGACCGAATATTTTTTTTTTTATTAAATAAAATGAAGATTGACTTTGATAGCGTTTTAATATCACAGTAACAAAGAAAACTAGATTTTCTTTCCACAACCTCTCCTTCATGACGTTGTATATTTTGATTACACAAACCGTTGGTATTTGAATTTAAATAATAACTGAATAAATTGATATAATTGTCAATCAATGTTATTATCTATCACAAAACTGTCATGAAAAATTACTCAAATTTTTGATTTTTAATAGTTTATAGCGTCCTGGCGCTATTCAGAGCGTCTATTTAAAAAAATAAAGAAGCCATATATGTTACCTCTACTGTGAAATTTGGCTACTTTGGAATGATCCCACAACCTCTCCTTCATGACGTTGTATATTTTGATTACACAAACGTTTTGATCAAATAATAACTGAATAAATCGGTATTATTGTCAATCAAGGTTATGATCTATCAGAAAACTGTCGTGATAAAATACTCAAATTATTATGATCAAAAAAATGTTATATATGCCAATTAATTTGAAATCAGTGGTCTTGCAGCGTTTTTAATGTCAGAAAATAAATGTGATTTCTATAGAATTTCAAATCTAACAACTTTATGAAAATTATTTGAATTCTTTTAGTTTATAGCGTCCTGACGCTATTCAGAGCGTCCATTTATAAAAATAAATAAGCCATGTTGTGGTACTTCTATTGTAGAATATTCAAAGGTTTAACTTTCTGAAAAGATTTAAATTAATTTTTGGAAAAATAAAACTTTATGACTTGCGTAATGACTTATTTCCGGGTCAAAAAAAAGTTTTTTTTGTTAAATGTAGCAAAAAAATAAAAACGTATTTTTAAAAATCAACTAGGAAAGCATTTTTTGCTATTTTATTAGGTATGTCAACATGATTAACTTCCAGCACACAATATAAAGTGATTTCGGAGCATTGGCCCTGGCAGCTTCTACTTAGCTATTAAAATTCAACAAATTAAGCTATTTTAATCAAAGTCTGCATTAGTTTAAAGGCAATTAAAATAAAATAATGTCAGGTTAAGCAGATTTTTTTTTATCAAAATCTAATAAAAAACTTAAAATGCCTCAGTTTTTACGACTTAACCTCAAATTCTGCCTAATGCTTTCTTTTCCTTTTCATGCTTTCAGCAGCTAGACTATTCAGCCAGATCTGGCTAATGTTACTCACCAATTGGCTTTGGGATCCATTTGGTTTTGAACTATGAGAAAAAACTTTATTTTGCCAAAGTGTTTTTTTTAATAAATTTTATTGCTAAAGGTATTGTTTAAAAAAAAAGTGGAAAAAGCAAGTTACTAATAAGTCAAAAGCGTAGGTAAATGTAGCCCTATAAGATGTCAACAATCTGCCAAAAGTTTTGGAATTATGGTTGTTATTGAACTGCGAAAGTGCAGGAAACTGGGAAAAGTAGTAATCAATGGATTAAATAGCAACAAATACAAGGGTAAAAATCGTTTATAAAATTTACATCACAATACACATGAAATAAAGTAAATAACTTTGATCTAATAAAAACTTATAACATTATATAAAAATATATCATCCATGTAAATAAGATTAGATATCTAATAGCTTTTATAAAGGTTTGCGTTTTTGGGCTATGTCGATTAATTTTTTAATTTTCTTTCTATGCTTAATTATGGTAGAAACTGGCTTGGGATACAAATCAAAAACCCCAACATTCACAAGAAAATCTCCATATTTAGTCGAAATAATATTCTTCATGTTAAATACATCTCTGAAAAATAACATTATTAATTAATATCTGTGTTTCAAAATCTCTTGAAGGCGATCAGACTTGCTGGTTCTCCAAGAAAATCTGATTTATCACGAACATATACATAACAAGAAATCTACACGTATATTCTCGTTGAAAAAAGCCGTAATAATATTTTTTTGCACTTCGGCTTTGTGAACATTTTTTTTTAAATTTCTCTGATGTAACACCATTACTACAAACGAGTTTGAAAAAATAATAATCTTTTTTACATACATTCAAAAATAGTCTGAAAAACAAGTTTTTTTTACTATAAACAAACCTTGTGGATTCCATAATTTTCTTGAAAGTCACCATTAATGAACAATCTTTGGCTATAGTTGATATTAAATAGGGAACTAATTTCAAGTCGTTATCATCGACGTTTTCATCATTACCTAGCATCATAATGGCACATTTTAAGCAAGTGCCCTGCTTAGTTTTCAATTCCTTTAAAAGCTTCTTTACGTAACCGTAATTTCGAAACTTTTTATTTCCTAATAATTTATAGTAGTATTGGGCACCTTCAGTATCTAGCATCTGAGCAGATAAAATTTTTTCTAAAACACATCCCTTCGGCAGATTGTGTGTTGAGCTCTCTTGAATTATTTTATTCCATTGACAAAATAGTTTTAAATTACAATTATCCGCCTTTTGGATAGTTTCAAAATTGGTTAAAAGACACTTTTGTAGTAACAAACTAAATTCAAACAGTAAACTATAAATACAACTACTAGTGAAAATAGTCTCATAAACTGGCCACTCTTACCTTCCATATTCTTGATTGTCGGTATTAAATAAACTTACAATAACAGATTCAAATTCCTCAATATCACAGTGTTCTCCGTATACATAATGACCATTTTTAAAAACTTTTAAGTTATTTTGTGGATTATGGATTAATGCTTTTATAGCTTTCAACATTGTAGCCTGCTCCCTGAAATTAGACATTACCCACAATGTAAAACCAATAAAAAAAAGTTCAAAGTTTATATTCAGTTTTAAAAAGAAATCAAACTACAAATTAAATTAAGTACTTGAGTTTCTTAGAGACTATAAACTTCACCTACAAAATTCTACCTAACAAATTGTCATATAGAACTTTATAGTGCACAAACATTAGTAATACTTAAGACTCACCCCGAAAACAAATCTAGTGGGCAATACGATGTAATAGCTTTTATCTGGCCCTTTTCTTGCTGAAATAAGAAAAAGTCATATGATTTAAATATTATCTGATTATTTTTTCTAATAAAAGTAAAAAGCAAACCAACATTACTTCATTTCGTTCTAACTGCTCACAATCAACTAATCCATAAATCATTTAATAATGGTTGAAAATTCTAGTTGTTTTGGTCATAATGAAAGAAACAGGGCATAAAAGGTAAGAAAGATTTACAGCCTAATATGTATCGTGCCTTGAGTTTATTGTATAGAAATTTTTTCGCAATGCGCGCCTATTTTATGTTATCAACAATTGTCAGACGGTTTTAATGTTGGCAACGCCACTTAGAAGTAAATGTCAAAAGCGTTTGACATTGACTTTGAAATGGCGCTGCCAACATTAAAACTGTTCAACAATTTCACGTAAAACAGCAACCAAGCCAATTTTTCAAAATGCTTTTAGACAGACCACATATTGTATTATTTGTATTGTTATATTTAACAGCTCATGGTTGTTTTAATAGAATCGTTAAAAGATGTCAAACGTTAGAAGCACCGGAATCGTAAACCCGTAGGCTTGTCATTCTAAGCACTGCAGAGATTGGTTTTTTGAAGGGAAAAGGAAATAGCGGAGCGATAAGCCAACCGCTAATGGGTTTAACCGTGCCAATCCACCAAGCAGACACTGACAATAGTTGCACTTTATACTAGAAAACATATTTTCTATAAATAATAACCTTGATGTACTGATTCATGCAGAACGTGCATTTGAGCGACAGCTTCTCGCCGAAAGAAATCCAACCTTGTTTCGGCTTAATCTCAATAGCAAATGTGTCATCTGATAATAAAAAAGGATAGAAATCGTCTGGAAGAAACGTATAGTCATCAAAAAGTGCCGCTCTTCCATATTGCAATTTCTTGATTTTTCGATGATCTAGAAGCTTTGTAGTAAAAATAACATTAGGAATATCTTGTAGATAATTACCAGGCCTCTGATGAGCAAGCTCTTGTTCCAAAATATTGATTTGTTTTCGAGATAAAAACACCTGTTCGGCATCGCACACAAAATTGCTTCCAATTAAAGGCCTTATAATGTCTTTATAAAAACTAATGTCTCTTAATTCTTCGTAAGAGCCGCTTCCATAATACCATTGTATGATATCACTAATCCAGTTAAATATCCAACTGAGAATCGAAGATGATTTTTCAATTTTTCGAATTCGAAGAATCTTCTTGTCCGTGGGTAATGATATTACAACATTACAGTTACCTTCACCTCTATAAATCCAATTAGGGGGTACTTTGAATTCTTCTAGGTCCGTTGCAAACATCATTCAAGGAAAAGAATCTTGGGAAATTCTAAAAACTGTGTTTATTTTAAGATAACAAAGATAAGCTGCCGGAAAATGTAAATAAAAGCTAAACTCACCTTACATAGTGAACAATCATGTTTTTAAATCCTTTTAGTTAACATAAAAGGATTTAAAAACTTTCCCTTTTCCTAACCCAAATTATATCGGATCGGGTGGGTTGAGATGTCGAAATCTAAAGTTGTCAATGTCATGTCAACATTGTCGACTGTCAAATTAAATGCGGGAGTATTTAAAATTGCAAAAATTTAAACATGAATTAAAATTAATCCATTGTAAAATGATATTTATTTATTTTTATATTATTATTGTTTTTAGCTTCAAGTAGCATTTAGCAAATTACTTTGCCAAATTTTTAATAAATAGTGATCTTTAATATGAAAAGTGAAACTCCCTAAAAGAACCATTTAGTGTATGTATACTGTGCGATCATTAAATCTCAGATTTCTAATATTTATGCTTAGAGCTTATCTGTTTTCTCTTGGCGGCTGTGACGTCACTAATCTGCGCGAACATTGACAGCTGATGGAATAAATGAGCGCTGAAAACATTTGAACCGCTCAAAATTAAATTAATCTAATTTATGTAATCTAAATTAAATTACTGTGCTAATATGCTGTAAGTATTGAGGTTGTTCTATTTATATTAAAGCAAGCAAGCAAAGTAAAAAGATTAAGATTTAGCTGACGTTTTTAGTTTAGTTAGTAATAGCAAAGAACTACCAATTACAGCTTCTGCGAATTAACACGTGACCCGCCAACAGAAAACAAATAAGCTCTACCTTTTTTCTTATTCTATAAAAAAATTAAAGTACGTTTAAAATTTAAAGAACCGATTAGAGTCTAACAAAATAATAATTAATTTATTAACTTAATTTACATAAATTGCTATTTTTTCTATTTTGTGAAGTAATTAAATACATAAATTAAAAAAAATAACAACTCTACTAGTTGTTACTACAATTTTTATAAGTTTTTTTCAATTTCTCTAAGATGTTATTGTTAGATCTTAATTTTTTTATCATTGTTATCCCTTATGTGCGAACACACTTAAAAAACAGTATATACAATTATTATTGAAAAACGTTTTTTTTAAACTTGGTTAAAAAACCAATTCTAATTTGTTTTTGACATATATTCTTGACACTACAATTGATTATAAAAATTAAGCAATTTGAATCAATTAATAAATAAATAAAATAATAATTAATTATACGGAAGTCGGTTTTTTCCAAACTTTTAATTTGTATTATTTTAACAAAAAATACATTATTTAGTTATTTGAAATTATATTAGTCGAACTAATAAGCCATAAGTGACCCTGGTAAATAAAACGCATAACCTTGCCAACAATATCAATAAAGATTATATTTTTTTAATTTTAAAAATCGTTCATCATTTTTGTGATTTGAGCCAAAATTTCCGGTAAATAACTCTAAAAAATGTCTTCTTGCCCACCTAACTGCATGCCTTGCTGCTCTCCTTGCTGTGTTCCCTCGCCCTGCTGTACTCCTTGCTGCGTGCCCTGTGCCCCCTGCGTGTATGTGCCATGTGTTGTACCCTGCTGCCCCCCTTGCTGCCCCTCAACAAGCAATGGAAATGGTAATGGAAATGGCGGTCATGGAAGCAGCAATAACGGAAATAATAAGAAAAACTGTTGCTAGAAGCAATCCTATGGCAAATTTACATCATTTGCAGTTTAAAATTTAATAAATAATCATATTTATCATATTTAAAAGTTAATATAAAAAATTTAAAAGTGTTTTCTTTGATTATCAACCAAACTGGAAATGGAAATCAATTGTTTTCTGTAGTCTATTCAATGCAGGAGGAATTTGATTTTTTACTTTCTTAATAATTCATTATTGTCATATCTTTTTAAAGATAAAACAAAAAAATAGACTCTGAGCTTTTTTTAATTTGTTTAAGTAAGTTTTTTCCTTTTTCATAATATCTTAAATGAGTTTATTTTTAACCGACTTTAAAAAAAAGAAGGAGGTTTTCAATTTGTCTGTATTTTTCTTTATAACTTTTTTTTGGGTGAACTGATTTTGATAATTTGAAAGCTGGTGCTTTCCATTTGGTCTCATTCAAATTTGATCATGATCTGGCCAGTAGTTTTTAAGTTATTCTTATTAATGCTTGTTTTGACATATATTTTTGACACAATTAATTGATTATAAGGAGCGAAATTATTAAATATTATAAAAACTATTAGTATATAAGCAATTTGCGTCAATTAAATAAATAAAATAATAATTAAGTAATCATAATGAAGTTGGTTTTTTCAAAAATTTTAATTTGTTTATTATATATCATAAATTATCTTCCAATGATAGAGAAAATTGGTTTTATTTTTTTTGATTACAGCCATCACCACAAACAATGCCAAGCAGTCTCTGACTTATATCTAAACTATATAGAGGTGTACACAAAAATATGTAATTGTAGTCATTTTTATATAATAGTTGCCAAAAAGTATCTATTACTGCTTTTATAATATCAAAATACTTAGGTATAAAGTTATAATGATTATTTTATATGCTTATTACAATAATTTTTTAAAAGTAACAATTTGCGCTACTATTTCGGTAAGTCATGGCGTGTTAGTGTGATTTTTTTATCACTTTATTTACAATATCAGCTAGAAAAATACAACTTAATGTGAATTTCTCGAGGCCATGTCCGTATAGTATTGAGGATTATCGTTTGTAGGTGTTTGCACTTTTTTTGGGATTCTTACAGGTGTTTCATATCCCTGAGTATTAATGTCATTTTGATTGTTATCTGGTTTCTTCAGCATAGTAGAAGAGTCTTGGAATTTGTCTACCGATCCACATTTTATGTACGATTGTGATTTTGAGAGATAGTTTAAAGGGTTTGATTCCGATTTTTCAGGAGGTTCTGAAACAAAACGCTATTATCTAGTGTGCATATTCAAACAAAAAACAAAAGTATGCACCTACTTTTTTTTTTAAATGAAAAACTGTTTTTAAAAACATAGTTAAGCTGTTTGGTAGCTACACAACGACAAACAGACACACAGGTACACACAAACACAGATAAAAAATGTTATCTTGATAAATAAAACCCAAATATCTGATATTAACATGTGATAGTAATGAAAATAATAATTTTTGTGTAAAATAATAATGATTTGCTTTATTCTGTTCTCACTTTATTGTTAGTTGTTTGTTGTACTTTTTTAGTTTAAAAATATATTAATGCAAAAGATGAGGTTATGTTGCAAATGAACTAAAATAAGTTATGAAAAAATGGTAGTTCCAACTATCACAAATTACTTTTAATATAAAATGTGACAAAATAAGGGATAAAAAGTCTAAGTTTAATGTTCTACAATTTTACCTGTCGGACTATCTTCAAAGGTGGTACAAAAGTAGCTTCTATTATGTATTGCGTTATTTGCTAAATCTAAATATTCCACCTCATCACTCAACATTTTTTCCCAAAGCGTCGACAAGACGCCGAAAGTTGGTCTTTGTTCTGGATCCAGATGCCAACAACTTCTTATTATGTTATATAATGCGGGGGAACAATTATCAGGTCGCTCCATTCTGTAACCCTGTTTTAACAAGTGGAAGAGATTCTGCACAGCAATTCCTGGATAGGGAGTTGCTCCTAATGTTACCAACTCCCACACTAGAATTCCAAAACTCCAGACATCTGATTTATTCGTGTAGATGTGGTCAGACAATGATTCTGGAGCCATCCATTTTACAGGAACTGTAAAAAATTAATTATGTATTATTGTAAAACTTTTTCAATTTAGCTTGTATTTTTGACTAAAATAAAGCATAAATAGATTTGAAAAATCATTAATCTTTTTTTTTTGTTTTTTTTTCTCAAGCTTGTGTACATTACCACGACTTTTGCTTTTCTTGAAGTAGGCATCGTCTTCATAGATGTCTCTTGTTAGGCCAAAGTCTGAAATTTTGCATATTTTATCAGACGCTAAAAGAACGTTTCTTGCAGCCAAATCTCTATGTACAAGCTGAAAACAGTCTTATGTAATTATTTGCTCTTGGAGGTTTAGAAAATAGATACTTTTATCTCACTTATATATGCCATTCCTTTACAAATTTGCCATGCAAATGACAGGATTTCTTTTGGAGTAACTTTAGATATGTTGGGTTCATCGTAGTGAATTTCCGGTTCATCAACAGCTGAAGAGGGTAGTCGGCCACATTCCGATTTCAGATGTCGAGTTCTTCGAAGGTAGTTACTGAAAAAGCCAAAATTTGATTCTTGGAGCAAAACTAAGTTAGAAAAGGTATTTTTTTATTGATAAATCAAATATTTTTTGGGTTTAATGTTTCTCTGTTGTTGTATTCTAATAGTCATACCGTAAGGATCCGTGCTCAGCAAACTCAATAATCAAATAAATTGGCCCTCCGGGTGCGGTGCAAACACCAAGCAATTGAATTACGTTAGGATGAGAGACTTCTTTCAGAAGTTGGTATTCAGACAATAAATCTTTCAATTCAGATTCCCTGGCGTCATCTTTCAAAGTTTTCACAGCGACAGTTGTTTGCCCTAATAAACATAAAGAGTCTTGTAATAATAGAACGATAAACGTCTGCAAGGCGCATTTGTTTAGAACATATTTAACAATTTTTTATTAAAATGATTAAAAAAAGGAGATGTAGAGTCTAATTGACTAGCAAAGCGGCCGGTTGCCTGGGAATTATCCACAACTTCTCTAAGTAGTAATTAGAAATGTTTATTTAAAAACCAATTCAAAACATTTCTCAGAAATTTGATGGTCGATGATCTTTCAACACCTATTCTCGTTCTATCGATAAAAAAAATCTTTGATATAAACAATAATAAAGTTGATCACATCTACCTATATTTATGAAAAATTTTCTTCTATCAGGTTTTATAGTCAACTATGATATTAAATTGCAAATTTAAAGGTGAAATTTCTAAAGCTTTAAGACCTGAGACATTTCATTTATAACTTTGAAGGTTATTAGTTTAGAGTTTAACTTAAATCCTTAAATTAGATTAAAAACTAAAGTTATAAAAATTAAAGATATAGATAAAATAAATCTAAGAATAATAAACAATTTTGAATTTAAAAAAATAAAAATTTTTTTTTCAGTTCTTATTAAAGTTAAAGAAAAAAAAATTATCCGGATATAAACGTAAAGAAAAGCCAAAGTAAATAAAATTAAAAATAAAGATAGAACTTCTAGATTTTGTAACCCGAGCAAGTAAATTACTATTCATTTAGGGAAAAACCCAATAAAAGGAAGTAATCCTCCTAAAGATAAAAAATTAAAAATTATAAATAATTTGATTAAAATAGATTTTTGTGTTAAATTAAATATTTGATTAAAACAATTTATTGATATAAAGTTAAATAAAATAATTAAAGGAATATTTATAATTGAATATAGAATAAAGTAAATTATTCATATTGAATAAGAACATTGAAGAGCTGCAAGTATTCAAGCAATGTTATTAATTGAAGAAAATGTTAAAATTTTACGTAAACTCATTTGATTAAATGATAAAATTACTCTAATCAATAAACAAAAAATAATAATAACAATAATTAAGTTATCTCAAGTTTTATTATTTATAATTAATATAAAAAAGGCAATTTTTTGTCAAGTTATTAAAATCAAACAATTTATTCATCTTGAACCTCTATAACTTCTGGAAATCAAAAATGAAAAGGAGCTGCTCCTAATTTCATTAAAAAAGCACAATTTATAATTAAAATAATTGAATTTATGGGGGGAATAACCTCATTATAAAAAACTAAAAATAGGAAAAACTGTAAAATAAATTCAATTTATAAAAGAAAAATGTTTTTGCACTTATTGCTCAAAGATCGGCAGTTTTCGGTTGTTCCCAATGTATCAAAAAACGTTTTTCCCGCACCGCGGTGTTTTCTACATTGCTGCCGAAACTAAGGAAAAATGTTCGAAAAGCATAGCAACGAAATAATAAGACCATTTTAAATGTAAAAAATCAGATAATCGGCTAGATCAACGCTACCAACAGAAAAATAAGTAAAAAAACTGAATAATTTATTATTAAAATTATTTTTTATTAAAAAAATAAAGTTATTCGTTGCAAAAAATATTATACTTAGCTTCTTTGGAAAGAAATTTTTTTCATTCAGACTAATGCAGCACTTGTTTCAGTCGAGCTGCAAACAAAGTGCTCATGTCAGAAATTGCACTTTCCAAACTCGTTAGGTCAAATAACTAATTTCGGCGAAAATTGCAAAAAACATAAATTTTTTTGCCACAAACAAATTAGAGTAACCAGAATAATTCTAGTTGTTGTTTTCTAAGTCTGTTTAATTTTATTATAAATGTCTCAAGAAGGAATAGTATTTGATATAAAACTAAGAAAAATTTTTGTAAGATTATATTTTAAGGTTGTAAATACTGTATTATTATAATGAATGAGTAAAAGCACTGTTTTTTAAAAAAATAATAAGTTGTTTTATTCCACTAATTCCTTAAGTTTTTGAAAATAATTGTAGCAGTTTTATCAATTATTGTTGTTGTCGTCTAATTATTGACAAGTTAGATAAAAGTTAAATAAAAAGTTAGTAATAAAAAAAATAAGAAAATTGATTGTTTATTTATGCTAAATAACTGAATGCTATGGTAAATATTTACACACATAACATAAATTTAAAGATGTGTATTAAGTTTAGCCACAAAAAAAATTGAAATCTTTTTAAAAAAACTATACCTTCAAAAACGAACGAAAGAAAAAAATATTAAAAACTTTTCAGTCTATCTCTTACACTAATCTAAATTTGTAAAAAATTCTGTTTTATAAAAGTATGTCTGATAAAAAAAAAATTATAAAAGTGTTAAACGTTCTGTTTGGAAAGAAGCCTAATATAATGTCAGATTACTGACGTTAGTCCCTGCTATCTGGCTATGTAATGTCAGTCAAAAAATATCAGCTGTCAAAGTGACATACGCATAACTCTAATTTCTTTGACGATGTAACAGTGCGCTATTTTGACACTCAAAATTCCCTAAAGCTGGTGACTTCTTTGTCTCACTTACGACATTTGTATTTTCCTTCCTTTGTTAACGAACTCACAGCATAGATGTGTCATTTTGTAATGGTGCCACCTAAACACGTAGTGTGTTAATCTAGTAACCTTACCATAAATATGTAAATTTAATAGAAAAAGTTTTTAATTTTTTGTTGTATATGGTAACACTTTTATTTTATAAATATAAAATGATCAAATGATAAAGGAGGTTTTAGTGTCTGCACTTTGGTCTTTTTAGAGATCGACCCGTTGGGTATACTGGGCTAAGATTATTAGAAGCTTCTTTGAACAACTTATCTTTAATGTATGTTGCTAAGAAAACATAAACATGTTTCGAGAGAGAAGTATCATTATTTATAATTTTAAACAAAATGTTTATAAGACAAAGTTATTTATAATAAAGACAACAACACTTAAAATTATAAACTGAAAGAACTAATAAAGTAAATATTTAATTTTATTTCTACAATTTTACACATTCTAATACACCAAAATAATTTAAAACCGTCAGAAATCTCTATCTACTTAAAAAAATCACCATAGTTTGCTAGCAAAAACCTAATATTTTAAAGATAAAATAAAAAAACAGAATTAAAAAAATACATATAATGTTAAAAAGTTATCTTTGAGATTACAATTTTGCACTTATTGCTCAAAGATTGGCAGTTTTCAATGCATCAAAAAACGTTTTTTTCGCACCGCGGTGCTTTTTACATTGCTGTCGAAACTAAGAAAAAATCTTTGAGACAATGTTTCTTTAATTCAAAGCATAGCAACCAAATAATGAGACCATTTTAAATATAAAAAATCAGATAACCGGCTAGGTCAACGCTACCAACAGAAAAATAAGTAAAAAAACTAAATAATTTATTATTAAAAATTTAAAGTTATGTATTATTAAAAAAAAAAAGTTAATCGGTGCAAAAAAACTGTACTTTTTTTGGAAAAAAACTTTCTCCATTCGCACTAATGCAGCACTCCTTTAAAGTGCTCATGTGAGAAATTGCACTTTCCAAACTCGTTAGGTAAAATAACTAATTTCTGCAAAAACTGCAAAAAACTTGAATTTTTTTGTCACAAACCGCCTCTATCTTGTTTTTCGTCAGAATACTAGCAAAAAATCTATAGATTTGTTGCTGCTTAATTTCAAAGCAATAACGTAAATTATAATTAAAGCGTTTTCATTTAAAATCCATCAAAAACGCGACGCATTTTTTGTTTTACACGAACCTTATTCTAGGCAGTATAAACTTTGACGCAGGAACGAATTATAGAAATCAATACAGACAGCGTGGGAGCTGCTTGATAAATGACCATAATCTTTCATCAGAAAAAACACTGCATCTAGGTTGTGCTAAGATGTTTGAAAATATTATAATAGTTGCTGATTTATAAAATTTAGTGTTTTTAGTTGTATTATAATGTTATCTTCTAATAAAACTGCATTTTTTTCTCATTTAGAACCTATAAAGTTCTGTAATGTACAAAATTCTGATAGATAATAAATAAATTGCTTTTAAAATATTATAAGTTATTATACTTATTTGAATTGCTAATTTAGAATTTTTTTGTAGATTAAAAGCGTTTTTGAAAAACTTGAATTTATATCTGAAGTTTTAAAATTTTAGAATAACCTAGGTTTAACAGAGATGCAACAACGAGAGATGTGTGTAAGAGAAAAAGATAAGTTGCGGCCAGAAACTACAAGAATTGTTTGGAACATTTCAGATTATATGATATACCTATAAATACTAACACACACGCGAATACGATTTAAAAAAAAAGACAAAAGAAAGATAATTGAGTGATAAGTCAATTAAGTCAGGTATTATCATATGTTAATTCAGCTAAAGTAGGTATCGTCACTAAAGCTTAAAAAATAAAAATTATAAGAAAAAAGTGTGATTTCGTCTCAAAGTTCAAAAGTTTGCTCCTAGTATAGTGGCTTCAAAATTTCACTCAAAAGTGAGAAAAATAATTTCTAAAAAATCAAAACTCTTTACTTGCTGGAAAGCCGGGTCTCAAAAAGACGTTAAAAGCTGGGATTATAATCTTCCAAAAAAAGTGTTTGGTCTAGGTTCTCATCTTCTGAAAGCAATAAAATAACCTAAAACATCAAAGCTATCACCGATCTTTGTTAATCCCTCCAGAAGTATTAAAAATCTCATAAGTCAAATCAGGTTGTCTTGTTTGAAAAATAATGTAATTACTTTTATTAGTACTTATATTAATAAAGTGTTTGTAGATTATCTTGACACTTGCTTGGTACTGCATTATTTGTTATAACTATATATGTTTTTTTAAAAATCTTATTTATTGAAAATTGTTATTTTAATTAATTTGTTTATTCAGCACCTTTAATCTCTCTCTAGAGAAGTTATGAATAATTCTCATGCAGATTGACCAAATTTGTTAGTGTTGAAAAAAATAAAAAATATGTTATACACTATTAGTTGAGTAATTTGAATTTTAATTTTATTTTTTAAAGCTAACTTTGTAAAAACATTTAAAAAAAAGCACGAATAAAAAAGCGTTAGGTAAATTGTAACGTACCAGGCTGCCCAGAAATATTAAACGCTTTTGCTCTCAATACTTTGCCAAATTCTCCTTCTCCAAGTGTTTGCTCAATAATTAATTGGTTTCGTGGAAATTCCCATTTTGGATCAGACTGAAAAGATTATCTTACAAATTAACTTTATAAAAATCATAATTATTACCGCATATTTGTTGATAATACTGAAGATAACGGTGTCAGCTAAAGACGTCGTCATTTCAAAACTGAGTGGTAGAGGATCGGGATGAGATCTCTCTATATAATCCGAAAGAGGAACTGAGAGTTCTGGGTTTTCATCAGATTTATTTTGCACGGTTTTCTTAACTCGATCCAATCTTAGAAAAAAAAAATTTTTTTATAATATCTTCTTACTATTTTTTTTATTTTACCTCCAGCAAATCACAATCACCGCTACAGCGCCTCCTAAGAATAAAACACCTGCAACAATTCCAAAAGCGCAAGTTGCGCCACATTTAGACAGTGCAATGTCTAAAATTTTTCTATTGGAAATGTGCCTACTGACATTTGACTGGTGTGTTTCATTTTGATTTGGTATTGGAGTAGTTGAAAAGTCTTCAAAATCAAAAAAATCTACCGGATTGCATTGACAACTATGAGCAGTGCAAGTGCAAACTCCACTACCTGTCATGATTCCTCGGCCAGTTTTTGGATTCAGTTGAAATGACAGTGAAGCATCGGCTGTGAAGTTATTAAAAAATTATAATAGTAAATTTGTATAAATAATAAAATTGAAAAATACAGTAATATTAGCAAATTATTGAAACTTACATGTGCAGTCTTGTGGACAAATATCACTTATCATTTCTAATTCGTCACATTTGCCGTTGGGACAAGTTGTTATATCTGGTGTACAAGTGGAGTAAAACTCTGTAGACTGTTTAGAAGGTTTTGAGTCTCCGCGCCACATGCATCTTCCAGGTCCTCTCCTAATCAAAAAAATAAAAAACATTTCCATCAACTTAGTTTTATAATAAAATATTTTGAAGAAAAAGCTTGTTACCATAAGTCGATGCTTGAAGCTCCTCCGGTACCTAAGCCACAGCTGGTCGTATTCTGACATTGACTAGGAGTATTAATCTCGGAGCAAAGACTCCAATCTCCAATTTCTTCAAGTGTTTCGCACGTTTTTGTCAGCTCATCCATAATTTGTACTCCAAGTTCATCCCATTTCACAGAATTGTTATTGTACATCCATGTCACGTTTAACCTTTAATTTAACCTAATCCAAGTTTTGTTTAGCTAAAGAAGTTTACTCACTGTAGGTAATCTGGAGACGCTTTCAACTTCCTCGAATCGTGAACAAACACAATTCCTCCTTGTCTCGTTACGTTGAAAATATCTTGTACTTGATAGTTTACAGTTTTAATACTAAAATGCGTTGCGCCTTCAAGGGGCTTTGCTGGTTTGGTTAACCTGGCAAGTGGAGCGGCTGTTCTAAAAAATAAATAATAGAGTTTTTTTAGAAAGATTGGATAAACATTTTGTTAGTGATCTATGTTTACCTGAAAATTTTCAATTTGTTGTTGTAATACAGATGAGGCAGCGCCGTGGGCTCCTTGATAAGAGCTGGGTGATATCCAGAATCGTTCAAAAAGTGGAAGACTATAGGAACAAAGACCTGTGTTGCAAGAAATATATATTTTATTATTAAATAATATATAATATTATATTGTTTTTGTATTATTGTTTAGAATATTATATTCTAATCTTAAAATAGAGGTTTTATTGATGCAATTGAAAAATTCTTATTTAATTTAATTTAGAAATTAAGTCAATTTTCTTTTGCAAAGTGGCTGTCAATAAAAAAATAAAATTAAAGGATTATCTGTATTCGACAACTTTTTAGTTCTGTTTAATATTAATAAGAGTTAAAAAAAGAACAATTAAGCCATTCGCAAATATTAACTAAGTCATTAGCAAAAAATACTTTTGAAATTTGTAAAGATAGTTTTTTGAAATTGATTTTAGGAAACCTCTCAGAATTAATAAAAAAAAATGAATCACAATAAAAGTAACCTTAGCTGCATTGATAGATTTAACATCTTTAATCCAGAATATAAACAAAATTTGTTTTTGTAATATATAGATAGATAAGAATGTTTTATAATAGTTATTTATTTTACAAGTTTTTGGGCAAATTGGCGTTTTATATCACAAGTGAACCATTATTAACGCCAAGTGAAGTCAAACGCAAGAACGAGTTTAATACAACATTTTATTGTAAGGCACACCTTCTAAGTTCTAAAATGTTCAAAATCTTTAAAAATATTTGACGTTGTGTTTGACAAATCTAAATGATCAATACAATAATTCATAATTGTCAACAATTCTAGTAACAAAACAAGCTTTACGACAAACTTTATGTCGACTCTACTCTTTAGAACTATGAACATCATATCATACTTTTTCATTCTAATTAACAGCTTTTATAATTTAGAACAAAGACAGAACATTTTATTCTGTAGCCATATAAACTATCTCGGTTTCGGTGAGATCTAAACGTAAGGGGTGTTTTATACACAATTGAATGTTTTAGTTGTTTTCACTTTGACTACCGTGACTGAAAGTAAAATTACATTACACCTGTGAAGCAAAAGCCCGTATACACCCCTAAAGTAAAGCAAAATTACGAGAATTTAAAAACAAATATCCGCTAGGTAAAACCCTTAAACTTTGGCCGCAAATGTAAACTAAAACTGTCGGCCGTATAACTCTATGCGTGTATTAATACGTAAAAAACTATGCGTTCGTAAAAATTATGTGGTGTTTACCACTCTTATGAGAAATGTTGTACTTATTACAGTCGTCTGTTGAATTGCTTTTAGAGTTTCCAGAAAATGCACATATGCAAATATAGGAATGGTATCCATGAACAGCTTACTAAAATTTGTATTTGGCGCATCCACCATTTTTAACTATTTTATAAAAATCTATAAAATATTACAAGATAATAACTTATTTGAATAAAAACGTTTTTTTTGTTATTTCTTCTCACTTTTAGAGGTTAAGAATGGTAGTGATTGCCATAGAATAATTCACAAAAAATGTTGTGTTTGACTCATCCACTATTTGCAACTATTTGGTCAAATCTATAAGAATGCACAAGATAAATGATTCATTTGAACCAAAATCAGAAAAAAAAGGTTTTTTTTGGTATTTCTTCTCACTTTTAAAGATTAATAATGGGTCTACTATATCTATATTTTGTAATTGGCGCATCCACCATTTTAACTACTTTTTGAAAATTTATAAAACATTACAAAATTATAACACATTTGAATTAAAATTAAAAAAAAAATCATCTTCATTTTGTTGTTTCTTCTCTTTTTTCAAAGATTAAAAGTTAGCGAGTGCCATAGAACAAGTTACTACAAATTTCGAATTTGGCGCATGTACCTTTTATCAGCTATTTTAAAAATCTCAAAATTTCAAAAATTAAAATCTATAAAATATTACCGGATACTGACTCATTTGAACCAAAATTAAAAAAAAAACGGTTTTTTTATTACTCCTTTTCACTTTTAAGGATTAA
The DNA here is from genome assembly GCA_947359425.1 of Lagria hirta. Taxonomy (NCBI): domain Eukaryota; kingdom Metazoa; phylum Arthropoda; class Insecta; order Coleoptera; family Tenebrionidae; genus Lagria; species Lagria hirta. The sequence goes on along the minus strand of OX375796.1, from coordinate 19,897,401 downwards.
GAATGGTAGCGACTGCCATAGAACACATTATATTTGGCGCATTCACCATCTTACAACTGTTTTATCAAAATTTATAAAATAATTGAAATGCGAGAGTATGGTGGCGCCTCCTCCGGGTGCTTACCCTACTCTCTTGAATAGAGGGCTGCCTACGGCAACGTGTATGAGCTTAGAGGGGTTGCCTTCGGCAACCGTAGAACAAACGCACTTTTTTTTTCATTAGATTATTGTTTATTTATATTTTTATTGTAATAAATTTTTATTTATTCTTTTTTGTACTTTTTCTACTTTCTCATATCAAGTTTTGCCTTCGACAACATTTATATAAACCTAGCCCATTATTTTTTATCTTGAAATTTATTATTATTATTTATTAAAAAACTTTTATTAGATTTTATTAATTATACTTATTTCTTTTTTTTTATCTTTCTTATTTTTTTTTTTATAATAAAGCAAACATATTAGCATTTACTAATTTTTTTTTGTTTATTCTTTTTTGTACTGGCTCTACTCTCTCGTATATGCCTGCGGCAGCATATATAAATCTATTATCATTTATTTTTAAAAATACTTTTACTATTCATTATTATTTTAAATTTTTTATTTTTAATCTTTCTCTCTTTATTTAGGTGGCGGACAGTCCTTTTCCGTTATAAAAATTCTCATTATAACATTTGACATCAGATTTTGACATAACGTTTTTATATTAATATTACTTTAATATTTAAAAATAGTATTACTATCTATCATTATTTTAAATTATTTTTTTCAATCATTATATATATATTTTTTTTTATTCCTTCTTGTTCTTACCATACTCTCTTATATGTAAAACTTTGCCTTCGGCAACAATAAAACAACAATTTTTTTTTTATTAAAAAACTTTGCATTACATTTTATTTAATATACTTGATTTTTATTCTTCTTTTTTTATACAATTTTTTTCTTTCTTTCATTTGTATTTTTTTTCTTCGTTTTAATTTTTTTTATCTTTATATTAATTTTATTACTTTCATAATAATTGTTATTGAAATTAGAATATAAACTATAATATATATTATAATAATTTATATAAATTTGTTTTTTTTCTTTTAAAGCAAGTTTATTATTATTATTTTTCAAAATTAAAATTGTTATTTTATTATTATTTTTTTGTTTTTATTATTATATTTTTTTATTTATTCTCCTTTTGCTTACCTTACTTTCTTATATATATATAAAGATGCCTTCGGCAACTATAAAACAACCATATTTTATTTTTATTAAAAAAAAGTTCATATTACATTTTATTAATTATATATTTTATTTTCTTCTTTTTCTATTTATTTCATTTTTCTAATTTTCCTAATTTTTTTTATTTTCATATTTATTTTTTTCTATTTTATATTTAATTTTTCCAAAATATGTAACCAATCAATTACAATTATACATAATCTAAAAAAAAATCTATAAAAATTATTTATATTTTAGTTATATATTATATATCAAATTAAAAAAAAACAACCACTTTATGGAAATTTGTACATTAAAATTGACAAAAAAACGTTTCATTTTTTATGTTAGTTATAAAATATAAATCATTAATATTAAGTGATCACTTTGTATTTTTTAATTGATTATGTCTACAATAATAATTGACAATTGACATCGTATTTTTTTTTAAAATATTTGTTTATTTAAAAATATAAAAATAAGTACGTACGATTGAGAAAAAAATATATATTCTTTATAGATACTTTTCGAATATAATTTTCCACTTCCATCTTATTTTAATTCATTTATATCAATCTTTTTTCATCAATGGGTCTCAAACATAACTTAACCTCACTTTTCGTATACACAATTATAAATTTTCCGACAACCACAGTTCTATATCTTATATAATATAATCAAAAAGGCTCTTCTATTCTAGCCATTCGTATTATATTCCCATATTATAATAAAGAAAAAAATGTAAAACAGACCAAAAAAATTAGGTGTCTCCTCAAAAATTTTCATCAAACCTTATCTATAAAAAAAAATTATAGACAATGAGATTAAATAACTATTAAACTTACTTTATTTTAATCTTTTTATTTATATTTTACAAAAAAAACAACACTTTTACACTTAATTTTGTAAAATATGTAAATACTTTATGAAAATTCTAAAAATAATTATTTTATTATTATATTTTTTTTGTTGCTAACAACAACGATGTCAAAAATATTAGAGCAGGAAATTTAAAATTTTTCATGTCAATTGAAAATTAAAATTATTACTAAATAAAGTTTTGTACCCTTTGATTACATTTATTTTATTACTATTAAGATACAGATTTATAGCATTCTCTCAATATAATTACACTATATAATCAATCAAAAATAATTATAATGTACCTTGTATATAAACAGTCTCGATAATCATTTACAGTAAATCTACAGTATCTGAGACAGCATATAATAATAATTTCATTACGATAATTTCATTCAATTGCAAATTAAATATAAAAAAATATACATTGTTCTCATTCGAACCACTTTCATTACACACACGAAAACCAAATACTCTATTAGCAAAATGGATAGATTTTATTTTAAAATCAATACATTTTCTAATCGAAAAATCATTTCAAATCATCAATTCGCCTATACCTGAAAAGAGATGCCGCTATCATGTTTTACTTTATATTAATAATTGGGGTTGTTTGATGAGCATCACATGCTAGATTATTTTCAAAGTTTATTGAGCCAGCTTTTTTCTGAAACTGTCAGTCATACAATTTATACGTTTCTAATTAATTATCTTAATTTTTTAATCCTTTTTGGTATTTTTTTCTATAGTAAAGTTATACTTGTTTAAAAATTTTTGGCCATGTTTCGTCTTAATGACGTTTAAAAATAATAGTTGTCTATTAACTCGCAATGACTTTGCACAATTTCGCAACTTTGTTTTAGAAAGCAAGTCATTCAATTTCATAAATTAGAATAAAGAATTGTGGACTTACGGTTTTATTTTCATTAGTGAGGGTGATGTCCTTCAATTGGAGCATTACGGGATAGGTCCACTTTTGTCGAATTACATTTCTTGTAAATATCAGCTCTAGAAAGAAAACTTTCATTTATTTCCCTTCCTGGGTCATTTGATAACGAAAATTTTGCCTCTTTTTGAGCATAGGTGCGGTTTGCAATTACGCTTATTAGCGCTGAATAATTCTTCTGTTCAAAAATATAACTTTAAAGGATATTCAGAATTATCAAAAATATTATTAAAATGAATCAAAATATAAAAATTTAATATTGTTTAATTGCTTGAAATAAATACAAATTTCTTAAAGCATTGGTTTACAGAAAATCCAAATAATTATTCTTTTACTTTTTCAGTATACAATACCATTATTGCTCATTGACCAACAAGTGTGACAATTGATTATTATTCATTTTGAATTTAATAGTTTTTTTAAGGTCAGTTAGTTTAAATAGGACTTCTAGCATGTCTTTCAAAATTTTTAGATCTCATCCGCCTCAAAACTTAATTTTTGAGAAAACTCAGTCTTCTTTCAATCTTAAATAAAAAGCGTTTTTTCAAAAATTAAATTTGTAGAGACATTTTTAAATGCCATAAATTATCCGCAAACATAAAAATTTTACATGACCTGGCAACAGTGATTACATCTATAGGGTATTGTTACTGTTGCGTTCTTGTATATTATGTACAAACTGGCCCAAAATTACTGAAAGAGTTCAACATTTTTATTATTTCTTCAAAGTATCTTGTAAAGAAGACTTGGGCAATTCAAAATAGAACAGTAAACAATTGAACAGCGTGCTCAAATTCTTGAAATCTATTTCTCAAATTAGCGGTTTATTATTTTTGACTAGTGTATATCGTCGTTATTTTAATGTAGACGCTAGACCTTCAGAGTTATCAATAATACCGTCTGGTCACTAATTTTTGACAACACGGGGCTCTAGGCTTTTTTCTTTTGAGTTACTCAATAGAAAAAGTTTGAATTCATAAATCTACAACCACCCAGCAATTAAAAAAACAATATAGCACCTAAAGCTTTGCAAAAGTTTATAAACAATCTTTTGCAAAGAGCACAAATATGTAAAGCAGAAATTAAATTAAAAATATTCCAAATTAATATAATATTTAAATATAATTATTATATTTATTTTTAATATATTAAAAAAAAGTTAATAATTATGTATTAAATAAAAAGTTATAATGAACTCAAACCCTTTCTGTAATTTTGAGTCACTCTGTATTATAAATAATTTAAAATTCACTTACTGCAATGAACTGCTGTTCCGCTTTCCGGTTTGAGATAATCATTCTCAAATGTTTTGCACTGAGCTTTCAGGAGTTTTTGTGTGTCGTTGAAAACTGTTGGTTTAAACTTATTGACAGATTTAGAGTCTTTATCAGTAAAAATAAGATTGTCTAGAGAGACAATGTGATTCTGAAAGAAAAAACAAATTGTACTCAACAAACACTAATTTTTTTACTACAAGTATTAGAAAGCGTCATAATACTACTATAGTTTCAAGCCAACAATATGAAAATCTTGTCAAGTAAGCAAGATTTTAAAGAAGGAACATTTAACATGAAGATATAATCTATAGAAATTAAAAAAAAATTGTAGTTTTTCTGTTATCAAATTTCTAAATATTTGGGATAGTATGTAAAAACGGTTTCTCTCGGTTTCCTGGCTTATTTCTTCAAAACCCAAGCCGATTTTTTCATTTAATAACCTGCTTCTTCGTCGTATATCACTCATCGAACGCTGTTATAGTGTTTCAGTTCGTCTTACACAAAATCCATTATTCTTGATGATCTTGTGGCATAAAAACGGATTTATTCTCTGATGGTTATAAAATTAAAAAATAAAAGAAGCGATATTAAATTTAAACGGGCTTAATAAAAATGTGTTTTTTTTGTTTTAAATGGATTTTTGAGATTGGTGGTTTTTGGAATGGTTGTGCTATATCGTAAATTAAATTTAAATTCAAACAATGTGGAAGCAATATAAACCTCAACTCATATTTTACCTAACAGAAATTCCAATGATCCTATTGAAAATTAAAATCAAGCTTTCTGAAAGTTACGGTTAAAATACACTATATATGCATTTTTAGAGTAAATCCCTTTAGTCTTGTAAATTTCCGCTTGAAGAGATTTATTCTATTTCAAAAGCATTATTGTTGCTGGATCTGTTTAGTTTCAAGCGATAAGTTTTGCGTTTACGACTTTAGTGGAAAATGTCGTACCTATCTTACCGTTTCGACCAATTAAATTAAAATAACTGCAATGCAGATATAGATTGCGAAGTAATCAATCTAGAAAAGTTTGTGATTACCGCTAAATAGGGAATTAGCAGAAGATTTATTCGCAGAATGAATTCTACAGCTCATTTTGGTATGTAGCCTTTAGGGTTTATTGATTTTAATTCATCTTTAAAACAATTCAGATGTAATCTGAGAACTATGGAATTTATTGGATGATTGTTGGAATTTCAATAACGCATTTTAATATTAGAAAAAGACATGAGCGGAAACTTGGTTTATGAGAATTTCAAATGAAAAAGCAATTTAGAAAGTGGTATGACATTTACTATTTATCAAACACAAAACAAAAATAGTTTATTAATGCATTAATGGAATAACGCAGCCGGTTTTGCCACTAAACCAATTGATAGATGAATGGTTCTGTCAAAACCGATAATTTAAACTATTGAACATTTTCAGACATTTATTTTCGAACAAAATCGTCAGACAACTTAAATGCATTAATAACTTACTCTGATCAGATTCTAAGTTACAAACCCATAATTGATTTTTGCCACAAAAATTTGAATTTCAGTTTTACTACAATGTAATCATCAATAAGAGACAAAAAATACAACAAAACTATATATAATAATTTTTTAATTTTTATTAAAAGTACTTTTGAACATGCAAGAGCTATTCTATGTACCAAATTTTGAACTGGTTTTATGGTGGTTTAAGACTAATAGTAATTGGTTGCACTTTCAAAACTTTAAAAGTTTGTGTTTCTTGTTTTAAAGTCAGTAACAAAATCTAATCATATTTAGCTTTTCATCGGAGACTGAAAGCTCAATTCACACGTTTTGCACATATGTAAGATTTCCCAAAAGCAAGAAAAAAGTTAGAAATTGCTTTTGAAAGAGTTTTACTTCAATAGAAAGGAATAAAATGGTTTTAAAGAAAAACATAACTTTTAAATTATTTTATCGAAAATTGGAGTTTAACAAGGCAATTTGAAAGCCATCAATTCCAAGATGCTGACCCACAAGCAAAAAATTTGATCCTCAAAATAAACTAGTAATTTTGATAATAATGTTAAATATTTTTATTTCAAGGCGTTGAAGCTAGTGTTGTCAAAGAGTGCAACTTTATAATTTACTGTTTTTTAAACTTTATAATTTACTGTTTTTTAAATAACACAACTGTCAGGAATGTTTAGAAAAGCACAAGCAGGAATATGTGTGGTAGGAAGTGAAACGGTATGGAGCCTGGCGTTTGCGGATAATGTGCTAATGGTAGCAAAGGGTGAAAGGGAGATGAAGGGAATGATAAAGAACCTAAGAAAGTATGTGATTAAGAAAAAGCTAGAAGTGAATGTAAATAAAACAAAAATGATGATGTTTAACAAAAAGAAGAGAAAGGAAGAAAAAGATAATTGAGAATGAGAAAGAGAGAAAATAGAGAGAGTAAGAAAGTTTAATTATTTAGGGAATACATTTGATAAAAGAGCAACGAACGAAGCGCATGTTAGAGAGATGGCAAGAAAAGCAAACAAGATAGTGAGGTGTGTTTGCGAAATAGCAGAGAGAAAGTGGGTAAGAGATTTTAAGAACAGAATGATGATGTTTGAGAGCTTGGTAGAAATCTGGTAGTGGAAAGAACAGAAAGAAATAGAGAGAGTATCTGAGTAATCTAATAAATAGAGAGAGTATCTAATAAATAGAAGTATCAGAGATAAATGCTAGGGGTAAACAGAAAAATTGGTAAGTAAAAAAAGATAAGTAAGAAAAACAAGCTAAGAATGAAAGCAGAGAAAAAAGTCATTAAATTTAAAGATAGAATAAATGGAAGGAAAGAATGTAGAATACTAAATAAATGCTGGAAAAAAAATATAAATACAAAGATGAATGAGCGAGAGAAATATTACAGAAGAAATAGATATGCGACTAAAGAAACAGTAGAAAGATTAAACACACAACGTAAATAGATAAACGGAGAGACATGTGAAAGAGACAAAGATGTAGATAAGCAAGAAAGAAGAGAAATAATTAAAGAGTCCAGGTAGAACAGAAAATTATAAAAAAATTATAGCAAAGAAAATCTCGGTGTACCTAAGAAAAGAAAGTGCAAAAGAAAGAAAGATAATGGCGAGGTTCAGGTGCGGAAATGAGGAGAGAAAAAATATGTAATTGACAGATAATAAAGACAGACTGTGTAGGATGTGTTATAAAGAAAGAGAGTCAATAAAGCACATGTAGAATGAATGCCGTGAGATGAGAGAGAGATAAAGCGGAAGAAGAGAAAATACAAGAAGAAAATGGAAGGAAGATAAAGTGGATAATATGAGAAAAAAGAAAACAAAAACAGGGGAGAAAGAACACGAAGGAAGAGCAGGGAGGATAGGATAGAAAAATTTGGTATACTGTAGATATTTTAAGCTTGCATAGGCAAAAATAAACCTATTAGTAGTAAATAACAGAATCACTTACTTTTATTTTAATTTTATTTTAAAAATAATGTGGACTAAGTTTTTTAGAACTCGATTTGAGTAGATAGATCTTTGTTATGTTTTTGTTAATATTTCAAATCAAGAAGAATTTATTTGCAGCTGAATTTTAAACATTGTTAGGTATGTTTCTTAAACTTTGGATTCTACCCTGCTCGTAATTTGATTTAAATAATGATAATTTATAAAGAATTGCCAGTAGGGGTGGGAATTAGTGAGAATCTTATGTTGATATTTTTTTAAATTTGTCTTTAAACGCTTCTGATCTTTAAAAAGAAGAAATGAAGACATCAAATATAAAATTTGCTTTAACTTTTTTTTCTGGAAATCGTCTTAAAACAACATTTTCCTGCTTATTTACGCGCAGAAAAATTGAGTTTTCCGGACTAGTACTGTAAAAACTTTACAAGACGCAAAATAAAAAAGATACTCTAGTAACTATAGTTGCCAACAAAATTGACAAACTTGATTCAGTAAAATCTCTTACTTGACTCGGAGCTTTAAAATGCTCGGCACAAAGTGCCTCGTATTTCAATTTAGCTTCAGTAATGTGAAAGTTTCCTGACTTTTATGTAAATTGTTTAAAAGTTTTTTTTTTTTGTAACATAATCAACACTTTAGGTAGTTTTTTAACTAACATAATTCAAGTCATGGTTCATTCCACATAGAAAATCTTCAAAAAAATATAATAAAATTTTTAATATAACAAACTAATGTAATAAAAAAATACTTTAACATTTAAGAAAAGTTTATAATTTTTGTTTTTCTCTATAATCAAAAGACAATTTTGTCAATTGATAAAAAAAGTTTTTTCTTTCTGAATAGTTCAAATTTAAAAATATAACATTTCTTGACAAAAAAATATATGATTTTTAAAAGTTTGACTTTATTTAACCTTTGATTTTTCAGCTATTTTAAATATAAAAAGTAAAAATAGTAGTAATTATTTGAAAATCACACTTGCTTTTACAATACTTCAAAATTTACGTCACAACCGATTTGGTAAATTTGTTTTAATTATTATGATTATTAATTTTTTTTTATTGCTATTATTATTATTATTCTTCCCACTCGAGTCATTTTTTTTTAAAAGATGGCTTTTGTCTGACTGTGAGTGTTTGTATGTTTGTAAATGTAGAGAGTACAATAGCTCAAAAAGATCGCAGTGCAATATTTAATAAAAAATTTCTATTATTATTAACTGTAAAATTTGCGTTTGTTAAGTAATTTGGTTTTGATCATACATTACTGCAAAGGAGCCTGATATGTTATGTATATTGCAGCAACTAGACACTAAATTACTTTTATATTGGTCTACCTACGCCTCTTGCCGAAGCATTTACTACACTTTTCTTATTTCTTTAAAAGCCAATCTATAGAGTGGCTAGCCAGAGCTAGCAGTTCAGTTATCCCTATTAAGACAATCGCTCGATAAGGATGCGTGTTAAAAGCCCTTAACTATTCTTAGCGCTTCTAGATTTAGCTGCTCATTTAACATTGGTGTTTCCTTAAAACGAAGCAATTAGCGTTTTTATTCGTGACGTGGATAAATGAACCACGCATTAAGTCGAAGGAGTCTAATGGCGGTGCATTAAACAATGAATTTATTATGAATAGGTTAATGTAGGTTAGGTATTATAGCTATGAACTTTAATGTTGAAATTGTTGAACGTGAAGTTATGTTTAGTTGAAGCTAAATTAAGTCATTTGGATGTGTAGTTGGTAATTAGCTTTGATAACGTTAATGAAAATTGAAACAGTCAACACTAAATTAATTTTACGAGATCATGACGACAAGATTTAAGACGGAAAATATTAATTTAAAAAAAATTATTTAGTATGTTCTATCTTCCAACTGTAAAATTGTAAAAAAACTAATCATACATTTTGAACTTTTTTTAATCTAGATCAACAGATTTTTGTTGATTTAACAAGAAAAATCTTAGCAGACCCTAACGCCGAGAAAACTGACGAATTAAAAGCTAATTTGTTTAAACTTTTAACTGCTTAGGGCTAAAATTTTAACACGCAACCGATAAAACTAATAAATAACTATAGCGGTTAAGCTAATTCTCCGATTTAAACTGGCGCGTTCTCATTGTAGAATTTATTTGTAAAGATTATTTTTCTGAGTGCTCCGATGAATAGTGAACACATTCAGCTTCACTCGGTTTTACCAGGATGCTCTTTCTTCCGTTGCAATCTCTTCTGCTGATTTAAACAGGATCCAGCTGGAAATTAACTGCTCTAAATCTAGTTCAGTTTATGGTGGTGGTAGTGTTAGTGGTCTCTTCAGTCTCTCTGGGAATCAAAATGTACGCTTGACGACCAAACCCAGCAATGTAAAAACGTTCTCAGTTTTGACCTGGTTACTATAAAGCTTTTTCTTTAACTTTTAACTTATTAACTGTTAATAAACAGACAAAAATAAAATAAAAAAATAATAAATAAAATAAAGAGAGTAGCGCCTCAATAAAATAATTGATCAATAATTTAATTTACCAGTGCCGTTTTTATCAGAAGTGGAATAATAGCTTCGTATTCAACAGAAAAAAAAATATTTTGAGTTTTAGAAGCAAACGCGCTCATAGTTTAGTCAACTGTTTGAAACGAGGCGATTAGATCTTTGGTGTAGGGTTGAATTTAGCTAGATAAAAATGAAAAAAAATGTTTTTAAATCATTTAGGACAATGAATTGCAGTAGGTGATTATAGTGTGAATGTCATAAACGAGACAAAAAGCTAATTTTTGATACAATTGCGATACAAACAAAAGCGTTTAGGAGTTGACCTAATAGATTTCGATTGTCATTTTTAGATAACTGGAGTTTTTGGAAATATTAATCGATTACATCATAATGAATAACATACATCATATAGCTCATCACATTATAGTAACATCATACAGTCCACCCACCAAACTTGAATTAATTATTGGTATCACTTACAATTTAACGTTACCAAAATAGCTTCTAATTTATATAAGAAAAACCCATTGAAATAATTTTGTGCTTATTGATTCCATAATATGCTGTTTTTTATATGCCAATTTTTGAATTTTAATAATTAGTGACCCAAAGGGTTGAAATCAGTTTCTTAAATGAAACTTTAAGTAGTAAAACCGGCGATAGAAGCAAAAATTGTGGTTCTGTTAATTACTGATTTTGTTAAAATAAAAAGCAGTTAATTTTAAATATTACAAAATAAATATAATTGAAAATTTATATACATTTAAAATATTTTTCCCGAAGTCGTCTTGGAAACAACATTTTTGCCCTCATCGCTCAAACATCAGTAGTTTCCGTTCGTTCCCAATGCATGTAAAGACAATTTTTCCACACTGCAGTGTTTTTTCCTTTGCAAGCGAAACTAGGGGAAATGACTTAGTCAGGTTTGTATTGAAATCCAGAGACGTCACGTCAAACTGTCAATTGTCACACAACCATTCTACAAAATACACAACGTTTCAAAAAGTTTATAAAATTTTGAAATATCTACATTATTCTTTACCATTAAGCAAAGTTTAAGCATAGAGTATACAGACCAAAGGGATTTCTTGCTTTGATGTTGTTGAAAATATGCCAATAAGCAATTCTCGGTGAAATTTTTGATTTTTCCTTTCTTGCACCAATTTAAAAATTTGTTGTATGGTTAAAAGCCAACTCAAAAAGTACCTCGAGCGGCTTTTCTCAGGAAGCAAATTTGATACTGCTCTATTTGCAGATTCTCTAATTTCAGGTGGAGTTAAAATTTCTCTATCGAAGTCGCTCATGTTTACAAATTTAAAACGAAAATTTGCAGAAGAATGGCGGAATACATTTTTAAAACGATGCTCTTCTATTTCAATAAAACCATAGCAACAAAACAATAAAACTATTTCAAATTTAAAAAATTAGATAATTGGCGTGGGCAACGCTACCAACCAAAAAACAAGTAAAAAACTAAATCATTTATTATCAAAAAATTAGTTATTTATTATTAAAAAATTAGTTATTCGTTGCAAAAAAAATTGTACCTAACTTTTTCGGAAAGAAATTTCCCCCATTCGCAAACAAATTGCTCGTGTGAGAAATTTCACTTTCCGAATTCGTTAGGTAAATACCTATTTCCTGCTTATTTACGCGCAGGAAAATTGAGTTTTCCGAACTAGTACTGTAAAAACTTTACAAGACGCAAAATAAAAAAGATATTCTAGTAACTATAGTTGCCAACAAAGTTGACAAACTTTATTTTTGTGAAATTTGTCAAAAAAAATTCTAAAATTTGTAAATTTCGTCTGTTTTTACGAATTTAGCTCCTCTTCAGTAATGTGAAATTTTCCTGACTTTTATGTAAATAACTAATGTCATATTAAATTAATTTGATTTAGGTAAAATTAAAATAGTCTATACTTTCCTTACCTTTTGAATATTTTTGGAAGACATGTTAATTTGAAAACTTTTTTCTTGTGGAACTGGCAGATTGTCGTCAACATCTAAGATTGTTACGGTTAAGTTTCTAGAAATATTCCAAATCGAACGCTTTGAATTTTCTAGAGTACACAAAACCGGTAATACATATTTAGATTTTTCTTCTCTATCAAAAACTCTTGTCGATTCAATGAAGCGATTCACCCCCTTAACTCCAACCCTAAATTTTTCATTTTCACCAAGTACACTATATTGAACATTGTACGAAGGACACAATTCTACAAGAAATGGCGACGCTACCGAAGCGATAAATCCCGGTTTAGAATTTTCTTCTATTTGGTATTCCCCTTCTTTCCAAAAACATAAATCTTCTACGAAAAGATCGCAATCTAATGTGTTTAAAGGACGGATATCTAAGGATAACGATGTCTGAGTTTGCTTAGTTGAACTGTCTTGAGCGGCTATTTCTGCAGAGATTTGGTCCAGCTCTGAAAATGACGTTTTAATCTGTGATTGCAGATATCTATCGAATTAATACTTTCAATGTCTGTTTTGAAGAAATTGTCTGAAAAGTGCACATCGCCAGATGAAGTTATCTTCAGGTATTTTGTTGAGCTAATTGAAAAGTTAAGTGGAGGCTGTCCGATAGTGTGAAAAGTTGCTACTGGCTGTTTGACTGTAAAAGGCTTTCCTTTGTCGATTGGAATTGTTACTTGAAGATCTGTTATTGTGAAATAAACAGCATCCACTTAAACAACAAACATAATTTTAATAAAAAACATAAAATGTAAATAGTTGCTGTTAGAAACTCATTGATTTTTAATTCAAATTTAAAAATAAAATTCCAGAATCAAATTTTTTATTATAAAAATAAATTTGTAATAATAGCATGCTAACATATTATCTCAAATTAGGTAAACAACGCTGTTGATTTTAATTCTGTAATTTTAAATAATTAAAGTAAGTTTGCTTCAAGTTTTAGTTCCACCAACCTTAAGAGTAGATTTAGAAACGCAAAATTTAATATTCAATTAAAATTAAATCGCTACGTGATTGGTGGAATTTGAGCAACAAACCACAAATTCTAATTTTAGATTTGATTGCAATTAATTCAATTTTATTTTAACTTAACACGTAAAAACTCGTCTAAATCGTTTTTTTAATTAAGGGATTTTTTTCCTACAATTACGAAAAAAAACAATTTTTAAGATTTTTTCCTCAAAAGCTACTTTATTTTTAGACATACAAAGCTAGACATATTTGAGATACAAAGCTTACTAGATTTTGATTTTAGTGAAATAGAATAAAACATTTTTGCAAGGACTGATTTATTAATCGAATGTTTATGAAATTACACTGGATATTCTGAGTTGCCACTATATAATCACAACAAAACCGTCAAATGAAAAAAAACCTATTTTTTTAGCGTTATGCTTTGATTTGGAAGTAAATCAAAAAAAATTACGAAAATGTGAGTAAAAGGCTAACCTTAAGTACTAAAAAATTTTTCAATACCAAATACTGAATTAATAAACAGCATCCACTGAAAAAAACAACATAATTTTAATAAAAAACATAAAATGTAGATAGTTAGCTGTTAGAAACTCATTAATTTTTAATTCAAATTAATCCAAATTCAACTTTTTTATTATAAAAATAAATTTTTCATAATAGCATGCTAACATATTATCTCAAATTGGGTACACAAAGCTGATAATTTTAATTTTGTAATTTTAAGTAATTAAGGTAGGTTTGTCTGAAGTTCTAGTTAAACAGCAAACCATAAATTCTAATTTTAAATTATGTGATTGGTTGAATTTGAACAGCAACCATTAATTCTAATTTTAAATTTGATTGCAATTAATTTAATTATAATTTCACTGAGCTTCTACAAACTCATGCTAAGAGTCTCATTTTTGCCTTACGAAATGAGATGAAAGTGGATATGAAAATTCTAAATGCGACTATGCGGAGAAATAAAACACGAGTGAAACGAGACATTTTATTCCAGATGATGTTTTACGGTACAAATCAAAATGGGAATTTTTAAAAGAAATAATAATTCTAGAATTGCTCCTGTTCAATAAAAAATGCAAACCGGAATATTCAAATCGGAATATTCAAATGACTACCGGAAAAATACATCAAAACGTTAGTATACAATAATACCAAACATTATTAATACAAACACTAAAAACGTAGCAAAACTTATTTGTTTTATTAAGCTATATAAAAAATTGTGTCAAAAAAAGATCATTTAACTCAAAATTAATTGGCAATTTAAGTAAAGCCAGCTAAATAAAATTCTAATGCGTCTATTTAAGTACATTAAAAAAAGTTTTACATAAAGGGGATTACAAATGATTTAAACAAAGGTGAGACAGAAGTATGGTACTAAAAACGCCATAGATTTTTTAAGATTAAGAACTGTATGTATAAATAAGCTAGAACGCGTTGCAAAAAATTATTTCGATTAGCGAAACTTACAAAAATTGATTGATTAACATGTCAAAGACAGAAAGTTAACAAACAAATTATCAAAACATTCTAATCAAATCAAAGCCTACAAAAAATCAAGTTTCGAATGATTTAGACTGCGTTGTGAACAGAAATTGTAATCTTATAGATTTAAATTTATTTTTTAGGAAAAAAAAATTAGTTTTAACGGAAATTTTCACTAACTAATGAGATTTTTTTTATCTAGAGCGCTTAAACTTAAAAATTCATTGCATTTTATGCTACTTTTAAGAAAAATAAACAAATCTTATACTCAAAAACCATAATAATGACAAAACTTTTTTTATATTTCTCTACTCCCATGCAGAAAAAAAAGTAGCTAAAAAGAATAAAAATCAAGCCATCAATAATCAACCGTATGTGAGTTTGATTATTGAACACTTTCAAAACAAGTTAGGGATAATTTTCAAAAGGTTGGCTACGCTGCTGTTGGAATCTGCTTGAAAATCTGTTTAATGTGAAAATGACATTTGTTATCAAATGCTGTAACTTCCTAAAAATGTATCTGTAATAAATGGCTCTACTAGGGTGGGTTTTTGGAGTCCAATCTAAATGACAGAATCTCCACACTGTGAAATATTGAATTGTTCATGTAAACGGCACGGAAATTACCACAATTACAGTTTTTTAAAGTGGGCGTAACGTAATAACTTACGCCTAGTATGAAATACTAGTAAATCATGTTAACGTTGGTAATTAGGGCTTTTACGGCACTGGTAAGCTTTAGGAAGAGTTAATCTGATCAATAATATAATGTCTTAAAGGTTTATGGTCAATTAAATACATGAAGCAAAGTAACTAATTTCACCGAATCATCGTTATAATTGAACTTCCACCAAAGCCAATGTTATGCGATTTTCGGGAATTTGAATACAGGATTGGAACGCTTGTTAAATTGTAATTAAGCGGCTACGTTTAAAATACAGTTTCGGTAAAAATTTAGCACAATATTTCATTTGAAACTGTATTTTAACAAAATTAACAATTTTTTTTATCTAATAAAGCAAATTCAAACGCTTTACATAATTAATTATTTATTCTTCAATTTCCTTCCCAAAAGTTAATAAGAATGATTTATTTTGTTACCGTTCAGTTGTTGACCACAAAAATGTGTACAAAGCTTAATTTCTTAGACATTATCCTCACTTTTATAACTTTATTTATAGGAATATTATACAAATCTTAAAAGATGCAAAAACGGTCAAAAAAAAGTTTTAAAAATTTGATAAATGTTTACTTATAAGTATGAATAATAAAATAAGGCAACAAATAATAAAACATGTAAAATCAAGTTGATTAATAGAATAAATTAAAAAATTTATTATTAATAATACTATAATAATTTTTATCGAAAATCGTCTTGGAAACAACATTTTCCTCCTTATTTACGCGCAGGAAAATTAAGTTTTCCGGACTAGTACTGTAAAAACTTTACAAGACGCAAAATAAAAGAGATACTCTAGTAACTATAGTTGCCAACAAAATTGACAAACTTGATTTTTGTAGAACTTGTAAAAAAAATTCTAAAATTTTAAATTTCGTCTTTTTTACGATTTCCGGAAAAATTTAATACAAAACACGTCAGTAAAATCTCTTACTTGACTCGGAGCTTTAAAATACTCGGCACAAAGTGCCTCGTATTTCAATTTAGCTCCTCTTCAGTAATGTGAAATTTTCCTGACTTTTATGTAAATAACTATTAAATAATTGTCATTTAACATATTTTTAAGTCTTAAGTTTGTAATATCACTAAATTTGTGTCTTTTTCCGACATTTCTTATACATTATTGTATTATGGCATTCTTGTTTGTTGTTAACTGTTGTTTTTAAATAAACGTCTACGAAAAAAAATAGAATTATGTTTACGTATCGACGTCAACACTGGCATATCGGTAATAATTAGCAAAAATTGTTTCATATTGATTAACTCTTGCGAATCTGGCGTCTGTAAACCCTTGTCAGCAGATAAGACTGAATGACATATGGTTGGCATATTATGACGTAGCACTAACAACAACAAAATATTTATATGTTTTCTCAATGGTTTTGTATTGCATTTGTACTCATTGAAATGTTTATTTGAGCAAAAGAAACCTAAAAACACTTCAAAAAGTAATTACCTCAAATCAGCTTCTCCGATCTAGATTAGAAAACGTTTCTTGAACACTGAAGTAACTTAGAATTAAATAACATTTTCCCTCTGTAATTATAAATAACTGTTACTGTTATCAAAGTGCTATTTACATAATTATTTGACATTAAATGCTGAATTAGTATAACAGATCAAACAAAATCTTATTACAAATTTATTAATTTAAAAAAAAATTGGGAATTAAACGCAATTCTTAAATAATTATTATAGCATACGCCAATAATTTGCGGTCACTAATTGAGGTAAAATGCATTTATAGTATGTATAACAAGCAGTTAAATAAATCCATTTCTGAGTACAATAGAAATTAAAACAAGAAGTTTTATGACATCTTTAGCGCAAATCCCATAAAATATTCTCTTTTCACGCCAAAATAAATCCGTGCAACATGCGAAGTAAAGATGCTTCAACAATCAGACTTATTACATTTGTTTATTCATTGTTTTCGAGTTGTAATTAGTAACAACCTAACAACAGCAGGTATACTAATATAATCTAATCAATAGATTACAAATAATAGATATATAACCTGATACGTACTCATCTCTAAATAAACAATTTGTAAGCAAACTACTAACGTTATGACATTATGGGATAGATCTCAGAAACAAGCTTCTAAATTCTCTTTCAAATCACATCATTTTCATTCCCAGTGTCAATTTTAATAAAATTAGTTTTTGATATAATTTTTTCTATTATTAATAACAAGCTGCATCAATATCTTATTAGCCTAATATTTATAACGGTAAAAACTCGTCTGAATCGTTTTTTGACTAAAGTAATTTTTTTCCTCCAATTACTAAAAAGAGCCAACTCTTAAGATTTTTTCCTTAAAACTTACTTTATTTTTTGACATACGGTAAAACGATGAAAACACGTTTGAATCGTTAATTAAAAAAAGTGTTTTTTTTACAATTTTAAGAGCCAATTCTTGAGTTTTTTACCTTAAAAACTACTTTATTTCTAGACATACTTCATATTTTATATAAAGCTTACTAGATTTTGATTTTAGTAAAATGGAATAGAACATTTTTGGAAGCACTGACTTATTAATCGAATGTTTATGAAATTACACTGGATAGGTATTCTGAGTTGGCACAACATGGTCACAGCAAAAGCGTCAAATTTAGAAAAACACATTTTTTAGCGTTATGCTTTGAGTTGGGGGTAAGTCAAAACAAATTTACGAAAATGTAAGAAAAAGGTTAATCTTAAGTACTGAAAAATTTTCCAATACCAAATACTAAATTAATAAACGGATATTCAAAAACTTACGCTGGATATTTCACGTTGTTATGACATTGTTACAGCAGAAGTGTCACATTTAAGAAAACTCGAATTTGTTCAGACGTCATGTCTGGATTTGAAGGTACAGTTGAAATAATTGTGAATAATGTGAATATATTTTTTTATTGTAGGCCGTTTTATTCTTTATTAAGTATAGAGAAAATATTGTTTTTAAATATTTTGCATTTTTATTCAAGAAATATTTTTCTTAAATATCACTTAAAAATTAAACAGAAATATTTGTTTAGGCTTGTCTAATTCGTTCTGCAAACTCCAGCTTGTTGATGAATCATCAACAATGGGTGCAATAAGATACAGGCAATGATCCAATAAGAATTAAACTTTTGAGCCAATCAACTTTGTTCATTTTGGATAAAAATATGCAAGTTTGTTAAAAGTAATTAAAGTTTTTTTTTTTGCTGTCACAATAATTGACAGTTTACTGACAACTTATCAAAAAATATTCTTTTTAAAGAAATGTGAAATGGATTAAGTACTAAAAGAAATTGAAAAAGGTTTAGAGGTTATATATTTTTTTAAAATTAAATTAAATTTAAAGTTTTTAAACATTTTTTATAATAATTTACATTTTCTACTGCAGAAAATTCTAGATTTATTCGCCTAGTCAAATATTTAAGTAAAACCGCAATTACGTGATTGGTTGGTTGAATAAGCGAAAACAACCAATCAAATCCCTCGATTTTTCTGGCTTTTTAGATTTCCAAATTTTTCTGCTCTTATATGTAAAAACAAAAAAAAAATTTTAATAAGACCAGAATTTTTGTTTTGTGATTTATCATTGAAATTATTATATACATATACTGGGTGTTTGGTAAGAAAAGGTCCCGAGCTATAATCCGAAAAAAATGTACTTTTACGGTTTTTGGGGATAAAGTGGAAAGTCTAAGTGTGCCGTGAAAAACAATTACAACTCCCAATACAATAAATGTCAGTTAAACGTCAACTGTTAATTATTATGTTTTGCCTTAACGTAAGATTTGAAAAAATTTGCAAAATTATTTAAAATCAAAATTACGTGATTGATTGGCTGAATTAACAAAAACAACCAATCAAATCCATCGATTTTTAATTTAATTGCAATTAATTTAATTTATAAATTCTGAAAACTTAAGTTTAGATCGGGTTTTTTTAATTCCCAAGTTTTTTATGGTTTTATATCTAAAAACCAAATAAAATTTGAAATTTTAATGAAACCAGAATTTTGGTTTTAAGATTTATCATTGAAATTATTATGTACATATACCGAGTGTTTGATAAAAAAAGGTTCCGAGCTATCACTGTGTTGTTTATAATCCGAAAAAAATGCACTTTTACTGTTTTTGGGGAACAAAGTGAAAAGTTCAAGTGTGCCTTGAGAAACAATTGCAACTCTCAAAACAATAAATGTCAGTAGTGCTTATATTGTTAATTATTATGTTTTACCTTAATGTAAGATAAAAAAAAATAGCAACATTTTTCTTTTGTTTTTTTTTAAATTATTTTTTTAAATTTTGCATCACTACAACCAGGAAAAACTTTTACCCGAAAAGCATATTTTGGTGTACATTTAAAGAAAACAATTTTGGCAGTTGTTTGACATTAAATTTCTGTCAAAAACCAGACTTCTTGCAATTTTATCAGAAATTAAGTTTTTAGTGTTTTTTTAAGATGGAATATCCACACGTTTTTGAAGTTATGATCTTTTTTTAAATTAAATTGAAGTTCTATTTTCAGACTTTTTATAATGATTTTTCGCCATTTTTATTCAATTTTCTATTGTTGAAGATTCCAGATTTGTTAGCCGACTTAAACATTTGATTGAAATTACCGTACGTTACATGATTAAAGGAATCAAAACAAATAACATCATCTTAATTAACAATTTTTTTTATTTACCTACTATAATATTTTGTAATTGATAAATTAAGTTTTTAAACATTTTTGTTCAAAGATTAAATCCTTCTAGCTACGCTGTCGTTTAATAAGAACAAAAACGTAAAATTTTATTTTATCGCTAAAAGGGTGTTATAAAACAAGATTGCGTTTTCTTTTTAGAGTTAAATCCTCTTAAGCTGTTTCAAGCGGTTCCGTCCCTTTTCAGTCCTTGAGCTGCGCCCTCGTGCTGAAAAATTGGTGGCTCACACCTGAAAATTTAGCTGACAGCGAACCATTATAACATATGCGGTATCAATTCAAAACCATTTAATTTTTTTTTATAAACAATATTCTACTTTTTTTGATAATATTTCTCTTATGGTTAATTTTGGAGGAAAACACAATTTGTATTTTTTTTTGTTTTACTAAGTTAAACAATACTAAAATTAATACAGTCAGGACCTTGCAAAATTTAATAATGTAGCAAAAGCAGTTTAGCTATATATATGTATACAATAAACAATCTAGAGTATTAGAAAAATATTTATTCGCACAAGGTAATTTGCGTTCGTATTGATATCTTCCACAAATATTGACTATGATACAAGAGCTTTGACGCTATCTATCTATATAATAGTTAGAACAAAAATTATTTTTAAATGGTACTTCAGTGGCACAAGCGATAAATGCTAATCGCTATATAATTATATTTTAGTACCTAATAATATATAAGCAGCCGTTATCATGATTGTAACTTCTAGTTTTAATTATTTTTTTAAAACTCTAAATACAACGATTATAGACATAATCCTACAAACTGTTTTATCAGTGCCTCCAATTGCATAAATTACAGCGTGGTGTATTACATGACGCATTTTCGGCTTGTATTGAAGCAACTAATAGTTACTTTGTTCAAATATAGAGAGATTTTGTTAACCATAAAACATGATAAAAAAAAAATTTTCATAAATAAATTTTTCCGGAAATCGTCTTGGAAACAACATTTTCCTGCTTATTTACGCGCAGGAAAATTAAGTTTTCTAGACTAGTACTGTAAAAACTTTACAAGACACAAAATAAAAAAAATACTCTAGTAACTATAGTTGCCAACAAAATTGACAAACTTAATTTTTGTGGAATTTGTAAAAAACATTCAAAAACTTGTAAATTTTGTCTTTTTTTACGATTTCCGGAGAAATTTAATACAATCAAGTAAAATCTTTTACTTGACTCGGAACTTTAAAATACTCGGCACAAAGTGCCTCGTATTTCAATTTAGCTGTTCTTCAGTATTGTGAAATTTTCCTGATTTTTATGTAAATAACTATTTCGTGTAGAACTGTCAAATTTTTAATTGTGAAAAATGGGTAATTAGAAATACTAGATGAAAACTTTCGTATTTGCAATAGATATTTTACAACATTTAGTTTTACAAAAGTAGTGTTTTTATTTTATAATAAAGTGCTTTTTTGAAGCAAAAAGCACAGTACGTTTAAATAAAACTTGAAAACGTTTTCCATATTTTGCAAATACATAATTAGATTCATGTTACAACTTAATTTAAGTTAAAGTTTTTTTAAAAACAAATTGATGAAAATATAATGTTTAAATACGGTGATGGGCTCTGAATATTACATTAATAGCTCCTGAATACTGCCCAAAATGCGGTATTTCTGCTAGATGATTTATAATCTCAAGTAAAATTATGTTTTACCCTGAAACAAACTTTCAATATACGCGCAGTCCTCTGTTCGCATAAACTTACTCCGTTGCCCTGCTCTTCTCGTATTTTAATTTATGATAAAAAAATTAGTGATTAAACCACATAGGCGTCAGCCACGTCGTCACATGTCCGCATCAATTCTATAAAATTATTTATTAAAAACATTTAATTTTGTTTATAACGATAAAATGATTACCAGTAGAAATGTTTATTGAAATATGGGAGAAATTATTTATTAAAAACATTTAATTTGGTTTGTTTATTCTAAATTTTTGCAAGTTATAATCTATACAGATTAAAAAAAACGATAAAATTATTACCAGTAGAAATGTTTATTGAAATCTGAGGAAATCCCGGAATTAAAAATTCAAGGATGTCAGCCCGTACTTGATAATTTGGTAATTAAATAACCGGCACACGCTGAGTTTAAGTTCAATCCAATAAAATAAATATAAATGTTTTTAGCACTACTTTTACTTGTTGAAATTAGGAGTATATTTTATAATATGCTTTATTATTTCTTATAACGCCAAGATCACGCGGCTTGTTTACCATTGTTTAGCGTCTCCTTCTTAAGTTTTTCAAGAAAATAATTTCTTACACAACATTTAATTTGTAAATTATGCTGCGGTTTGTTACAATAAGTATCAATAAATAATAGTTTCTTTTTAAAACAAACAATAGGTTTTCTATTAGCAGTTAAGTGTAGAAAGCATCAATTATTATTAAATAGTTAAATCAGAAAAAAATCAAGTTTGAGCCTTAGAGGACACTAAACAATAGAAGCGTGCAACAAAAACCCAAAGCAACAACGTTTTTTTCTTCAATCATAATTGAATAGATTTATTATTTTTTATTAATATTAATTTTCTTGATAATAATTTTTAGCATTTATTATTTTTAATAGATAGATATAATGTTTCAATTTCAGAAATATGAAGCTTTTGGCTCAAAGTGAAATAAAGACATGGCCACGCAAGAAGCATCATAAAACTTGCAACAAAAACAAAAAAAATGCTGTAGAAACAAGAGAAATAATTAGGTTTTGGGACGATAAAACCTAATTATCTGCAGCAAGGCTAAGTTTCAGTCTGAAATGGTTTGTGTGAAATGAGCTTCTGTGTAGAATGTAACACGCAAGGTTTATATTATAAGCTTAAAACTGTGATATTTATATTATGGTAACACAATTTTGCCTAAATTTTAAACTCTAGTGGTAAAAACTTTTGCTTAAAACTATATTATATTCATAACACTAACGAATTTACAAAATTGAAAAAAATTGAAGAAGTATAAGTTTTTGAATCAACATAATTCTGTAATTTGTGTTAAGACTTCTCTGTAAGTAGCCAATAGTCAAATAAATACTTTTTGACAAAAATGCAAAACTTTTTTCTAAAAACAGTTACTGCGTGGATCTGCTAAATATGGTAATTAGTTTTTTTAATTTAAAATGTAGTATTTTTGCTAAATGATAAAAATAATGCATTATTTATTATCATTATTCAATTTTTTTCCTCATTGGTAATATCAACGACTATTCCTTAGAAGCAGCTTAGCACTTATCAACCTCTGACGTAAACTAATTCATTAAATGTGACGCAGACATTAAGGTGTTTTAAAAATAATTGGTTTTTGACAACTTTTGATTTTGAATTATAAATTTTTTATTAAAGTTTATTCAATACATTTTGTTTTAGTAATAGGTACTTATATGGATAAATTTAAACTCATCAAAATTATAAATAATTAATTTATTTTAATTTAATTGTTTTGTTTAATTTCATTATTGTATCTTATTTATTAAGTTTTACTAATGAGTGCTAATAAACATAAAACCTGTCTGAGCCTAGAAATGTTGGTTTTGAGTATATTTATGTTGTCAATTTCTTTATTACCAATCAAATTGATCGATTTTATTGCTATACCTAATTGATTTTACAAGAACAAAATGTCAATATTTTTAAAACAAGATGATTATTTAGGCGGTACTAAATAGAATCTAGTTTAATATACATACTACATAATGCAAAGCTATCTTTTTTTTAAATAATTGTTTGCTATTAACAAAAATCTTATTAGTTCATATAACGCTTGCTAAAAAAACAACCTTGTAATTGTATTGCCGTATTAAAAAAAAATAAATTAAAGATTAGACGGCAATAAATTTAATAACGTCATAAAAATAAAAGCCCTGTATTCTAAAACCAAACAAAGACCGGATTAAAAACGTGAAACATCTCAATATAAAAGCAAATACTATTACAAAGTCGATAATTGCTTCTTCGGTATCTGAAGACGTATTTGCGCTGTTGATAAAACATTTTTTAATTAAAATTTTGTAGGAAATAAAAGCTTTACATAAAATTGCTAAAACTAAGCGCAGCATGCTCAATATCTCATGTAAAAATAGTTTTTTAAAAGCTTAAGTTATTGATGTGATGCTGCATTACATAACCTATTGCATTCTTAAGAAACATTATTTTTTATTATCTGACTCATGTATTAAATTTGCTTAAATTGCAACCAATCCAATAAAATTATGATAAAGTCTGCAAGAACATTTGTCTTTAGATATCCTTCTCAAATGTCAAGAAAAGCGAATGGTGGCAATGTGTTGAATAACATCCGTCAAGTGGATCTTGTAATAGCTCTCAATTTTATACAATATCATTGTCCCAGGGTTTAACGGTAGAAAACGTCGCCGACAACTCTTGTGACATATTAACGAACAAGCTAAAAAGTACTAGAAATGATTACACAATTAATAAATTAAAAAAAATGATTGGTCAAAGCTGCTGGTCCGAATACAACGCATGTAGCTGATAGCGATCTTGTGCACATTGGACTTGTTTTAATAGTATCAGCTGAAATACTACCGTATTCATGGAAAACTGCGACAGCATATTAAAAACTGTCTTAGTTTTTCACAAATACGACGGTAACTCGTAAAATCCTATCTGGAAACCAAGAAAAATTGTTTGTGGAAAAAAGTTGACAAAGCTTAAATTGCTTTATTTGTCAAAATTGAAACCACCCCAAACTATAGTCTTAAGTTGTCTACGCTTCATTTATGCGCAAAATTTGAATGTTTATCCAATTTTGTCTTTCTTTGACAAACTAATTATAAGAAAAATTATTAATAGATTATCTCAAGATACGAGTTGATTACAATATTCAACATTTTGTATAAGTTTGACATCAAAATTTGCTTTAATCCTTCAATTTGTGGTAGAATTGTTATTTATGCCAATAAACATAGCTATTTCTGGAAACAATTGAAGTCTCCAATTAAAACAATTTGCTAATGTAATACCTAATGCTGCTAATTTGTGCAATTTCAAAAATGCGTTTGTGCAATTTAAGAGAAATTGTGCATTAGTGAAAAATTGCGCGTAAATGAAATACATTCAACAGTCTACTCTTAATCATTCATAAAAAAAACCGTTTGTAACAAAAAGCAGTAACTATTTTGAAAATGAAAATGTGTTAAAATTAAAAATTAAGTTGGTATAGCAATAATAGAGTTTTCCCCCACAAGGGTGCCGCTTGAGATCTGAAAGAGACCTGAAAACTGGAAAAACAACGTGATTCAACAACACTGCTTAAAATCTATACAAAAACCATTATAAAATAAAATTGTGTACTCTTGATTTGAAATTCAAATTAGAAATTTCAAAGCCGCTAATATCTGAAGGAAAAAGAACTAAAACACTGGTGAGGTAGTGAATAATTTTAAATTAAATGTTTGTAACCGTTTATTACGCTGCAGTTTATGTGAGAGAACACGATAACTGTTCTCTGGGGAGCACCGTAAAAAGTTTAGCTCAGTACGCGAAAATAATCTATATAAAATAGAATACTCGTGAGAATTTATTTTGTAAAAGACTGAATCGTCATATTATATTTAATTTTTTATATCATATGAAGAAAAATAGGTCTAGGATGTCTAGCTGAACTTAAACTAAATTTTAAGAGCAAAAACATTCAAAATTTTTGGAATTTTAATTTTATGCAAAAACAAAATAACAAAAGAAATTTTTTAATATTTTAGAAACAATGATAGAGCATCTAAATTAGCACCTAAAGGTAATTATTCTCTAATCTAAATATTGCAACCAATTAGAAAACCAAAATAGAACTTGTAAATGTGTTATTTTTGTGTATTTATTTTTGTGATTAATTCACTTTTACAAGTCACGGAAAGCATTTATTTTGTATGAGACTGACTTTGTAATAAAAGTCAAGGTTGAAATAAATCGAAGATCTTACAGTCTGTTTGAATGTGCACTATTTATCATTGTAGTTCATGTTTACAGTAATACCTCGTTAATCCTTACTAATTAAAACAAGACCCATGCGGTCCGAAAAAGTCAAATTAATTGGTATACCGGTGGTTCCACTCAGAATTCAGCGTTTCATAGTTTATTTTACAAAACAATGGTTTATGCAGATAATTCGGTTTATAGAATTCAATTAATTGTACAAATTGTTTAGTTTAGTCTGAGCGCTATACAGTTTGGAACTCTTCTCGAGCGTAGAAATTTGAAAAATTATTTTTCGGACGTATAAGTTTGCAAATAAAACAGTACTCTTTTGATTTGCCTGCCAAACTCTTTTCATTCACATAACTAATTATTAATATAACAAACTCCCAGTCGCTTAAAATAGTCGCAAATTGACTAAACTGTCTGTGTTTATGTTTCAATCATTTGCAACCAAAATTCTTGCATTTTTTTGACCACATAATACACTTAAAAATGTTGATTCAAAAATTAAAAAATTATAATAAAATATGTTCTCCGTACTCGTTCCTTAGCTCAATATAATATAACAAGTGATACATAAAGTTCGCATAGCTTAAAATTTGTACCATGACTTATAGTAAAAATTTGTTATAATAACAAATTTATTAAATAAAAAATAAAAATTAAGGTGGTGTTTAGCAAATAAAGATGCAAACTTATTAAAAAAATGGCTATAAAATTGCTTAAACTTCTTGCAAATTTTGTTCACACAGTTATTTTTGACTATCTCTTAACAATTTTCTGGTCATCAAAGAGAGTTGCAAATTAACCATCATGTGTTAAAGTTTTTAAACTTTACAATGACACAGATTTACCACTTGCCAAAAAGTTTCTTATTCTATCTTTAAAAAACTTTTTTTTTGTTTATATACTGTTTTTATGTTTTTCTGAGCCAGCTTTTTAGTAAAATTTTTTTCTTATTTTTTAGAAAATTTTTTTGTTTGTTACTTATTTTTTTCGCATTTTCTTTGGTTACTAAAACTGTTTCCATGTTTTCTGACCAATTTTTGGTAAAACGTTTTGTTGTCTCTTTCAATTCGGGTTTTCTACTGGTTGTGTCTTGCTAGATTTATCCTAGATCCTTCTATTCATATTGATTCGTTAGCAGTTCCCTCTGGTTCTTTACAAGTTTTAAAAAAAAATTAAAACTTTTTGTCTTCTTCTTTTGTTTATATTGTTTTTTGTTATTTTCTAAAACGATTTTTTTGTAAACCTTTTTATATCAATTGCTATACAAGTGTGTGCTTGTTTTGAATGTGCATCAACTATTTTTAACTAATTTTTATTTTCCAATAAATATTTAAAACTGATTTACAAGAAACGTCATAGATCTTTTGATATTATCTACATTATTCTAATTATTTGCTTATATCAAAAGAAAGGTTAAAAATATCGTAAATATAATTTTTAATAAAAAGTTTAAAAAAAAAAAATTTTAATACAATTTATTGCACTTTTTACTAAAAATCAAGTGATTACACACTAAACGATCAACCAGAAACTTTAATTTTATCAATCATTCTACGTTTTTACCGCACTAGTGCGATCAAAGAAAACAGAGATTTTTCTCGTTTAGAAAATGTTTTGAAATTAGATTAGCGTATCAGAACCCAAGCTTGTATAAAAGAATACATTTAAGATAAAACAATAGAAATGCATTCACAATAATTAAAAGTATTGCAAGCTTAAGCCGCCCCATCTGTGTATGACAAATTGTCTAAGATATTACTGTCAAAATAAAATGTCAAATTTTATTATGTTGACATTGGTATTTTGCTTATGTTTTGGTTTGTCCTGTAATAAATAACTAGCATGACACTACAATTGCTACAGTTTATAATGCGGGCCAAAAAAAAAAAAGAGTTAATTTGCAAAAATATGAGTACGCCTAATACAAAAAAAAGCAAAAAAATGTAAGAAAGAAAAAAAGCTATAACAAAATAAAAAAAAGAGATGAGATGTTTGAAATATATTAGAAAAGCATTCCATTCAAGTTGTTGTAAAGATTCCAACCCAGGCTACTCAATTCGATCAGGATCTGAACGCACTATCGTCAACCACCTAGCCACCATGTTAAAGCAAAACTTGATAAATAAATGTTGTTATTTGGAAAAAAAGAATTTTTGAACGGCTTTCTTTTATTTTGGTTGACGTATTTTGTTGTCTCACATGGTACGACATAAAATTTAATAAAATTGTTTTTGTTATAAATTATTCAGATCTACTCGCTTTCGAGGTTAAATAAAAAACTTTTTAGCAAATGGTAAAACTGTGTTTTATTTTGTAGTGCTAAAGATTCTAAAGCACTTAATTAATGTAAAAACTTTTGTAATTTCAGCAAAATTGACTAATGACTGGCCTACCAGCTTTGTTTTATCAAATGTTGTACCTATGTGTACGATTTTTTTTTAAATAAAGTTTTGTGCTTTGTGTCTAATATCTCTCTTGAAACACAATTATGCGGGTTTCACTGCATAAAAGTGCGACAAGTACGGTGTACATAAATATAGTTCAATACCAGCCAGCGGATATTCTTCCGTTAATCAACGTTTGGCGCGGTTTGTAGTGACTACGGGCTCGGTGGTTCACACTCTTCAGCTGTAGTGGAGATTATACTTGTTGGTGATTGTAAGTAATTTTTTTGTAATTTAACTAAAAACATTCTATTATTGCTTTTGGTTTATATTTGAAAACTTAAATGAATAGATTCTTTTTTGATTCACATACAGTTGCGAGTGAATAATTTTTTTATAAGCATTGAAAAATGTAGTATTCTTCTTACTATTATCGTTAAACAGCATTGTTATAAAAAGCAGATAAAGCTCTGGAATGGGTTTTTTTACGTTTTTTTGTAGAGCTTTGTGAAAGCTTTTCAACCTCATTCAATGTTTTTTATTTATCTCGTTGAAATTTTTATCAACAAACAAATCCAGAATAGTACAATTGCACTTATTTAGATTATAAGACACAAAATGTGAAAAAAAAACAGCAATTTATTGGATTAGCCAGATTGCTGGATGCTTGTCTTACCTAATACGAGTATAATATTTGCTCATCATATTTTTTATCACAAAATATGTCAGGTTTTTAAAGCAATGTTGAATGATTTAGATTTTTGTTTAGAAAAATTAGCATAATTAAGTATAATACAATTTCAGTCTATAAAAATTGTTTTGTGCTTTTTTGTCGTCTATACCTACTATAGCATTCTTATATGTGTTATTTACTGTTCTTGTCAAACTTATCTTATTTATTGAACAGTTTTGAGCCATTTTGTTTCTTTCAGTTTAAGCCTATAAATAGCAGAAGCAGAACTTTAAATATTAAAAAATTTTGAAAAAAAATGACAAATGTATTTTTCTCCTCCTTAAATCAATGTCCACAAGTTTATTTAGTTTTGCTTTTATTAATAGCACATCTACAAATTATCAGGTACACTCTACGTAATACTAGTATCTTAGGCAAAAAACAGGTTTTCTAACTATTGTTTACTTTTGTAAAGAAAAAATAAAATTATATTTAATACTACGACTGTACGACTTTTTTGCGACAGTAAAGATTTAACGTTACTTAGGCGAACTTTTAGAAATACTGTTAGAGCTTAATTTGTCTAAAAGTATGTCATGACCTACACAGTTAAAAGTTTTGATTATGTCGCGAAATACTGTCGCTAATGTATAAATAATTTTTGAGTTTAATTTAGATGTTGCTGCGTAGTGAATATAATAATTAAAGCATCATTTGTGCTTTTTGTTTATGATCCCAACTTGACTACAAGATAAAATGTGTTATTTAAGAACAAACTTTAAGATTTGATCAGTGTTTCTATAATTTTAAAAAGCGCCGAGACATTGATTTGTATTTGCAAATTTTTGTGTCTTAAAATAATTATAGCGGTTTGGAAACGATCTGGGGAAACGTTTTTATTCATTAAACTCGTTCTTAGCAAGAGCCAAAATTATTATAATAGGGAAGGTTTTACACACAACGGTAAAGGTTCTGCTACAATAATTTTAAACATTGTGGAAAAGCGCTTTTCACAGTAGAATTATTCATTAAATACATTCTTAGCAGAAACTAATGGATAAAAGCATTGGTGCTTTAAATGACTTGCCGTTCAAACTGTTTATGCTTTCCATTACTTTCAAACAATAGACTAATTTTAAATAAATGCTGCGTTTGTTTATGTCTGTTTATGAATGATTTAATAAACAATTTTGTAAACAAGTTATGTTGAGTACTAATTTTTTTGAAGCAGGCACAGAGCAATTATCAAGTTTATTTGACTTGAGGTGGGATGAGTGATTTGTTCCGCGTCTCTTTTGGCACATTCTCCGAATTTAATAAGCGATGATTATAATGAGAATCTTCAGTAAACTTAATAAGTTTCTTTAATGAATTGTTCTGCATCTGGGAATATAGTTCAAAATGCTGGAATTATTAATAAACTGCCTAATGTATGTCGTGGTCCGATATTATTTAGAAAACTAGAATCAACGTTTTCTATGGTGTAATTGGTAAACATAATCATTTTTAATCTTTATGATATTCTGCTTATATAAAATTTTAATCACTATTACGTAACAATCTGGTAATTAATATAATGAGCAACAATAAGATAGAAGAGCCAAAAGCAAGGAATTATTGAAAATAGTTTTATCTTTTTCAATAATCGTTGAAATTTACATTTTCAGCTTCTCTTTAAACTAATTTAACAGCTTTCAAAGTTATAAACCAAAAAAGTAAAAATAGTTTAATACAAAGCCTAAAAAGATACTTATGCTTAGTAAAAGCCAAAGTATTAAAACAACATAAAATGTTAAATGACTATTCAAAGATTAAAATGATTATATTCTATATAGGATTGACTATTTTAGTCCAAAATTGCCTACAATAAGTACCTGCTGTCGATATCTTTGTCGTTTAATGACAGGATAAGTTGATATTACCAAAATTTTTGTCGGCAAGTGTCACAAAAATCTGATGCAGTTGTGGTATCAAATCACCTCGACAGTAGCCGATAGA
Organism: Lagria hirta; assembly: GCA_947359425.1. Lineage (NCBI taxonomy): Eukaryota > Metazoa > Arthropoda > Insecta > Coleoptera > Tenebrionidae > Lagria > Lagria hirta. The sequence goes on along the minus strand of OX375796.1, from coordinate 19,866,352 downwards.
GACTCCAGCAGCAGGTGTTTATTGTAAGCAATTCTGGCGCAAAATACGAAATCTTATATCTGTTTTAACTACTATATTTACTGTTTTTGATAGTAGTTTCTAGGTTGGTTGTTTCTGTTTTCAAAAAAAACATTCAGTATGTTTTGCTACTGTATTTTGTATCTAAAAAGCATTTTTGTAATACAATTTTTGTTTGCATAACTCTAATATTATGAAAGATCAGTTTGCCAATATCCAGCGCGTTGTTATAAAATATAAAGTACATCGCTAAAAAGTAAGATTGACATTTGGTTGACAGAGGCCACATAAACCACACCTGCATATATTAATCTAATTTTGAAGATTTTGTGACCTAAAGAAAAGCTGTAGTTTTCTTGCTAGCAGACCGTATTGATTTGTAGTAGTTTAATGTTTTTTTTTACTATAAGAGCTTTTACAAGTCACTTGAAATGTAATCTATATATATAAAAGAAAGTCGTGTTTGTTACAACACTTATAACTCGAGAACGGCTGGACCGATTGCCATGGTTTTTGATTTGTTGGATTTGTTTCCGTCCCGAATAGTAAAAACAATGAAAACTCGATATGTGTAATGAATACTTAATCATTTCAATAGATGCTGATTTGTTTATTACATGTCAAACATTTGTTGTCCAATCCAGTCAAATAGTGTAACAATTTTTTGTTTATAATTCCCGAAAATAATACCTAAGATTTATTCTACAGTAAAAACCTAAAATCATCGGAAAGGAACGAAATTTAGAGAATAAAAAATCAGTTGGTAAAGGTTATAAGATTAAGGAAAAAAAATCTACAAGTTAACAAAAGTGTAAATGTCTTTTTATAGGTTGTCTATAATTTTTCTTGATAAACTATTCATACGTAGTGGTTATATACTCTTTGAGCTATTGTCTATGTCTCGAAAGTTCAGGCACTGTTATTATATTTGGTGGTTTTATGCGAGTGCACATTTCAATAACAATGCCGCGTCCTAGAAGATCTAATCTTTCCCAGCGAAGCCGTAATGCAATTAGGCAACGGAATATTGCGAATCAATTATCTGCAAGTAATTGCACGCGTAGATACTTAAAGGAAAATTTAAAGATGAGGAAGTTCTTATTCCAAGGATTCTGATGATCCCAACGGATATGCCCTTTGAGTTTAAACGAATTTAATTCCAGATTCGTCTTGCCTTCGCCATGACGATCAACAAATCATAGGGCCAATCCTTGACTATTTGTGGCCTCAATCTAGAAAATGAATGTTTTTCTCATGGTCAATTGTACGTGGCATGCTCACGTGTCGGCAAACCATCCGCTTTATTTGTTCTTGCGCCTGACCAAAAAACAAAGAATGTCGATTACCACAAAGTGCTTGAATGAAAATCCTATTAATGAATTAATCCGAGTTTTATTTTTTTCCCAATCTGCACAACATAGTTTTCAATAATTTTTTTCTGAGATGAGTTTGAAGTACTTAATTATTATTTTTTTTATTTTCATTCTCATTCTGTATGTATGTTTTCATCATCATTTATCATAATAAAATACTTTTATGTTTCTATCTATATAAATATTATTTTGTATCATTGTTTTACGTTCATCAAAGCCTAAATTAGTTCAGCTAAAAAGTAACACGACATTCATTGACTGTTAGGCGGTACAAAGTTCGCCGGGTCAGCTAGTTAAATTAGAAAAACGTAGTCAAAAAATCAATAGCAAAAGCACATTTTATTAAAAATAATGTTTCAAACTCTTTGTTATATGTTTAAGTTTTGCTTGTCTAATGATTTTGAATAGATTTGGTTTTTAGAACAAAATTCTTAAAACAACTGAAGTTTTGATTAAAAAGTTGGAACAACATCTTTAAGAGAAACGACAATTAGCCCCAAAATATAAATTTCTAAAATGATGTCTATGTTTGAGATTAACCAAACAGCGGTTACATGATTTTGGTTTTAATTTAATAGAAAGTTTCCTTAAAAGATTTCACACAAACAAATCAAGATTGGAAAGAATCCGAATTGCAGATAGTAGAATGAATCGTGAAAATAGTCTTTTTTGTAAATCTTTTCGATGCATCTGTGATATACTATTTTGAATTTTTGTGCTTTTAGGCTTGATTCACTACGTGGACTTTCCCAAACCTGTTAAAAATAGTTACTGCCTGAAAAATAGAAAAAAATTATAAAAATGGAATTTGGTTTAATCTACAACTATGATGAGATTGTCTTGATCTACTTGTCAAAGTTAATTTAACTGTGTTCTTAGAACAATTTGTAGCAACCGAGTACAAGCTGTTATTTTACTTTTGAGATTATATGACTTTTATAGTCATAATTACGGTTTTGGTCTTATAATGTTCTATTGTTTTTTGTAGTTTTAGCTTTCTTGTTAACAGCGCTTATAATGTTTATAAATATAGCAGTACTATCGATTGTTGTTTCCTCATTCTTTTTTTATTAATTAATTTATATTTTTTTATTATATGATATTTTTATTATGAAATTTCTTGTATTTGGGTCTTGGCTTGTCGAAAATAAATTTATTACTATTAATTCCACTTTTATTATTGTATCGTGTTAGAAATATTTTTTGTAACACCGACAGCTAATGTTTTTCAACAAAAGCGATAAAAAGATTTATGTCTAAGCAAACATTTGTGTGGAAAAGACACAATCATCTAAGGTAATTTATTCTCTGGAGAGAATTTTTATTATGTGTACACATCACGCTCATGTAATAATTACATTGAAGTTTTAATTCATATCGGAGCCGTAGTACGTTAATTAATAGCACGTGAGGTCAAATAAATCCACATTATTTTTGACTTATGACATTTGCCTCCAAGCAAGGCCACATTAGCACGCTATTTGAAATCTTTGCAAATGATCTAATTTGACAGTGGGGGTGGGTGTATTTGCAAAGGCATTTCGTGTGTGGAACAGGGTGTGCTGTGTTCTAAATATCTACTGGACAATGTCGGTATGAAAATTCACAGAAAGAATTCATTTCGGAGAAAAATATATTGTAGGAAAAATACGAGATTGATAATGTTTTTTACTAAATAAGTTGCTTGTTTTAGTCACCCACTTTGTGTGGGTGAATACTGAAAGCTGAATTATAAACTGCAGAATGCAAACCATTTCTATAGCTTTCTCCACTTGTAAAAACTCAACAACTTTTCATGTTTTACTTTTTTTATAAGCCTTTCAGCATTATATTACTAGATATTCAAAGTATGTACTGCCAAGTACACTAATATAGAAGATTCAGATACAATAACCACTTTTGTTATTTGTAAAACAGACATATCTGTAGCTAATACCTTTTAGAAGCTAACCTCATATTAAACTAAAGAAATTAGGTTTCTACATATTAATGCATCATTGGTTATCCTAAATCACAGATAACAATTCTGACAGACACAATTTGAGACAAAAAGTGTATCGTTGATTAAACAAGTTTATAAGTAGAAACCTGGTTTATTATCTTTGATGTAAAGTTAGCTTTTATTGAAATGACCCTTATTTTTACCAAATTATAAAAGTAATAGCACTTGGGTAAATAAAAGCCCACATTTGTTCGAATAAGAATCTGTTGCGGCTTGCTGAACTGTCCGAATAAGAAAAAAAAAGGTCAAGTTTAGAGTAATATCTGTGAAAACTTCAAAAAAATTATGTCAAATAGGCAAAATGAAATATAAATGATTAGTCAATCTACTAAAAGATGACTAAAAACCGTAAGCAAATCAAGTTTATTGAAAATGAAAACGTTTGTTTACCTTTTAAAACTTATCCGTTCTATACCTTTTTTTTATAATTTTTTCACAAAATATTAATTTATGTAAAAATTGGTTTTATTGTATCTTACAAAAATTCTAATTTTTGTAGGAAGCTAATTAAATTCTTAGACAAAATTTACTTTATTTCTCAAAATAGAAAACAATTTCGATGACTTCAATAACTTCAGCATTTTCAAATCGCAACTTTGTTTCAATGAAACAAAACGATATCTTATGAGAAACAGCACAAACTTGTTTCAACTTCTTCCAATTGACGTAAGCTGTAAGCAAAAAAGTTTAATATGAGAGAAGCAATATTTATCAAGCGGCTTCCAAAAAGATTAGGTTGCCATATTCGTCCATATGTTATATTTAGTTTTTTGTGTATATGCCAGACTAATTTTTATTCATTGAGAATTAATTTTAACAATTTTAATTTGATAAATAGTAAGTTATACTTCAAAAGTGGTTCCACTTAATTAAAAAAAATGACTTTTTAATTTATAAACACAAAATTTGAATCAAAATCAAAACCAAACTTTTTTTTTATTTAACTACTAATAACAACGTTACTCTGCAAATAATTAAAATTTTATCTAAAATAAACACTGTATTTAAAATCTTGATTTGGTACTGTAATATATCAGAAAAAGACATCTAGAAATGTAAAAAATAATATTGTACCAAAATATTATACAATTTTATTAAAACAAATTTGAACATAAAACTGTTAATTTTACGGTTTCTAGTAGATAATTGTCTAAACATTTTACAAAAAAAATAAACCCTTTGGTAAATATGTCAAAGCAAATTTATTCAAACAAGAATCTGTTGGGTCTCACTAGAAAGTTCTAATAAGAACAAAACATATTTTGATTTGAATAAGTTTTACTTTAATCATAAAATTCTATAATAAAGGTAAACTAAAATAGATAAAAAAATTGACACAATTGAGAAATATTTTATCTCGAATTATGAAAGACTTAGAAAAAGAATTGTAATTTGCATATTTGTGCTGAGAAAATATATCATTTTCTACAGCTTTGTGCATACAGTTCATCTTTTTAGTAAAGTTTTTGTTTTTTATTTCACACCACAGCACATCATTCATGCCGGCTGTCAGCAATTTTCAGGAAACTCTTTTTAATGCTTTTCTCGTATCACGCCGGGGTCTTGCTCCAAACCTGCTACATATGCTCAAAGCGAGTTCTTGAGAAAATCCGATAAGCACACAGAAGCCCCCTGTTGAATAGCATTCGTATACAGCTTAAAATATTATTTTAACAAGCACTAGTATTGGGTGTGGTCAATATTCTAGTGATAGTACTAATAAACGAAGCTCAAATTAACAATTTTTTTAATTTTCACTTTGCTACCTACTATGCGAAACCAAAAAAAAGACAACAAAGTAAAAGCATATGTAAAATAATAACAAATATTTATTTATTATTGGTTTTAATATAAGTTTTGACTTTTAATTTTTTTGTACCTGTAATGCCATTGGCTATTGAAAAAGTTATTTCTGAGTTTTTTTTAATACGGCAGACTAACGTTTCATCCTCTTTACAACTAAGTAGGAGTTTAAATATAAGTTTTATAAATTTTTCGAATATAAGTTTTGACTTTTAATTTTTTTTGTACCTGTAATGCCATTGGCTATTGAAAAAGTTATTTCGGAGTTTTTTTTAATACGACAGACTAACGTTTCATCCTCTTTACAACAAAGTAGGAGTTAGCTTTCATATGATTCTACTGATTTGCAGCCAATACCTCTTGCATTGTGTTGTTATCATCACTTCCACTGCATTAAACAGAAACAATAACCGAGTATTTTTCTTAAAACTAATTTTTCGATTGCCAACGTTTAATTCACATTTTTATTTAAAACAATTTTTTTCAATAAAAGCACGGCACACTATTATAATAACAATAATTATAAAAAACAACTTAGTGTTTTTAAAAGATCAATTGGTACTTTTTAGTGATACCCATTATCCGGAATATGATAGTGCATTTTTGTTGTGTTTGGTGTTAGCTGTTATATTTCAACTTTTCTCTCTTTGACTGTATGAAAAAAAAACGAAAATGTTTGATAAAAACTTTAAATTATTGGAGTTATATGGAATAAGCTATATGTTCAGTCATTTACAAAGCGATTTCAATTTAAACGATATACATATTTTGTTTGCATTGGCTGTGTCTACATGTAGTGCTTTTATTAATACTTTTTATACAGCCTTTATTTGCATATTTTCTATTTTGAATGTGGTTTTTACCACTCTTGCAACATAATGTTCGGGGCGAGACGCTATGAAAATAGCGATTACGTTCGGCTGTAAACTTGCCCTACCTCTACAGAAAGTTGTTTGTTGTGTTGACGCTCATCCCTAATAATATATTATGCACATAATAATACATAACGTCCAGTAATCCTCGAGTATATTCTACGAATTTAATAAATTTATGCCGCTCAACCCGCTCTCTATAAAGCTTTTAGAGCAGTGAGGCAGAAGTGAGTGGACGTCAAAGCGGATAAAACTATTTTAAAACAAAAAAATAATTGAAAAGTCATTGATAATTAATCTGTATTATTATACCATTATCTTGAATTTATTTAGAAAACTGATATTTAGCTGTTAGACACATTTAACTTGCTAGAAAAAAAAATTAAAAACGGTTTTTTAATAGCATTTATTGATTAAATCTAATTCAAAACCTTTATTGTCTATTTGACATTTCTAAAATAAAAGAAAAAATTGATTTTTAAAATTAAAAAAATAAAGAAACTTTAGTTCTTTTACTATAAATTTTTTGATTATTCTTTCTTATCAAAAAATTGTTGTGTGTATTAGTAGCACTTGCAAATTAAAAACAAAAACAGTTTACACAATAAACCTAAGCTTTTACAAAATAAAAAGCACTTTAACCTTGCGTTCTATACCGTTTTCTAAAATTACATATTCAGACTATGCAAATAATCTTAAAAAACAAAGAAAAGTATAATTTTTTTTTATTTCCACAACAAAAAAGAATATATCACTTTTGATCTAAAACCAATAAAACCAAACTTTTATAAAAATTAAAAAAAAAACAATAATTAACTTAAGTTCAATCTATTTAAAAATCAAGTTTTTTAAATAAAACCCCATAAGTCACTGACTTATGGGGCTGCTGTTATTAGTTTGATAAAATTTAATTAAATTATTGTTTTATTGTTTACTGTGATTTCACTGACTTTAATTTAAAATTAATGATTATTTGTTAGATGAAAAAAAAATTTATTCAATAAAATTAAGTATTAAAAAAATTTTTTAAATTTAAAAAAAAATAAAAAAAATTTTTCTCATAAGTTATTTTAAGCAAATAATCTTAAAAAACAAACACAAGTATATATTTTTTTATCTCCACAACAAAAAAGAATATATCACTTTTAATCTAAAACCAATAAAACCAAACTTTTATAAAAATTAAAAAAAAATAATAACTAACATAAGTTCAACCTATTTAAAAATCAAGTTTTTTAAATAGAACCCCATAAGTCAGTGACTTAAGGGGTTTTTCAACTAAATGAGATTTGTATCGACCGATTGGTTAGGTTTTGAACACGGATTTGATAATTTTTGATGCGGATAAACGTGAGAGGATATTCAAAGAACCGAAAAAATGCAATAAACCCAATTTCGAAAAAAATGTGACTTATGGTTTCTCAAATAAACAATTCAAGTAGTATCTGAAGTGTTTTGCTAAAAATACTTATCCACAATTTTTTCGTCATAAAACTGTGCAAAAAATGGTTGTTGAACCTCCTCTCTGTATCATGCAGCAGTCAATGTTCCATTAAAAAATATTGACCCAAAAATTCATGATTTATCATAAACTCAGTGGCTAAAAAATCTACCGTCAAAATTTTCTGTTATTGTAGAAAAACTAATTTATTTTATTATAAAACAAAATTTAAAAATTTTGGAATTATTTTGACATTTGAAGCAATTGTTTTACAAATTAGGCTTTGTTCACACAAACTAATAGGCATGGCCGACTATGACGCCAAATATTAGTGATCACCCGTTGTTAAGAAGAGTTATACATATATCAAAAATTTTACTGAAAGCTCTAACTTTAAAGTGTTTAATTAGAGATTTTAAAAAATAAAATGCAAAAATGCGGATATAAGTGTAAATATAATAGACCTTATAAATAAAACAAAACTTGTAGAAAAATTGTAGGTGTCTATTTGCGACAGAACTAAAGAATTTCTGAATCAATTTTTTTTATTTTATTATATTATTATCTTTATAAGAATTTTTAAACATTGTGGGGCAGTAAAAGCTTTTAGAGAAATTAATTAAACAGTTTCTTCCAAATAATAATATGATCTGTGGAAATTGTAGTTTTGTATAAATTGTAGTACTGTAGTACAATATGTGTTAGCGCAAAAGTTAATAAAAACATTAGGTTTTTGTGATTTAGTCTTCAAAAACAATTACACTTCCCACTCATAGATCTTTTACTAATCTATCTAATTATTGAAGATATATTTGAGTAAAAAGTTTATTCAAACATTCAGATCAGATTACTATTCAATCAAAGCAACTTTTAATCATGAAGGAAAGATGTGGCATGGTGTGATTTTAAAGCAGACAAGATCAACATTCATCTTTTGAAAATAATCCCCTTATTTTCTAGCTTAAGATTAATGTAAACTGTGTTGCACGCTAGTATATACTTTTTTCGACTCAAAAAGTGGAGAATAGTGTAGATTTTTTTAGGCGTAGACCTCAAACAATAGCAATGTTTTGTTAATGATCTTTTAACTTTAGAATTTTTGTATATTTTGAGATAATCATTAGAGAAAAGAGTTTCACAATATTTCTCTTATATTATACAGCTTGTTTTAAAGCCTTCTAAAATGCAATTTGTTGTAAAATGGTTTAAAAAACGATGCAAATCAACATTGAAATACAATTTTCTCTTAATTAAAATACCAATGGTTAGATGTTTTACTCTAAATAAAATTTAAAAATGTTTAGGTAAATTCAATCTCGACATTTTCTATATACTTAATCGATTAGAACTTTTAATTTGTCAATATAACTCGCTTAGGGAATAGCGGCTATAAACCTATAAACGCCTGTAACAAAACCGTTGTACATTTATTTACTTTGATTTTGATTACGTTTAACATTGATTAATTTTTGCATGTGCCATGGGAGACCTTATTTATAATCAATCGATTAGTTGACACAAATGTTTTTTTATAAATTTTGTTCAGACATAAGCGTTAGCCATATATCTTTTGTGGTATAATATTTTCTAAAAAGTATTGTATTGTAGATATCTATAAATAATAAAAATATTTTGCTGCATTTCATACAAAATCCATTTTGCGTTTTGGTTAGTCAAAAAAAAATAATTTAGAAATGTTTTTTTAATGCTTTCAGTTCTACTATAGAGTTTATATTTGCACAGTGAGTGTCCAGAGACTACCACTAGACACTAGACGAAGGGAAAATCCGAAAAACAAACCAAATTGGATAAAATGAGTCACATCGTCTGTCTGCTGGCATTTACGTCTGGATCGCTTCTTTTCGCAATTTATCTATTTGCCTATGAATCACAATAATGTATAATTTTTTTTTGAAATATTTTTTTTAATTGTTTGGAATAAATACACGACTTACCTGCTGCAAATAGCAAAAATACTAAAACAAACATTACACTACAAGCTTTCGCGCCAAAATATCACTTTACGTAATTTTTTCGCGATCACTTAACGTCACGACGCTTGCCGATGAAATGAACGTTGTGACGGCGCGTCGCCGCCCCCAGATGCATGCACTTCCGCCCCCCGTCGGCGGTTGCGTGTACATAACATTTTCTTATCAGTCGTTATGCAAAGTACTGACGAAAAAAAGCCAACATTACATCTAGAAATTCCGGAAGAGAGCAAGTTCGCAACCTTTCGGCCAAATTTAAATGGAATTGGAAAAAAGATTTATGGGAGTTGCTGTAATTTGATTTTATGGCTGCAATGAAAGGGTGATGTGATAATTAATTTGAACGTTTAGAAGAAAAATATAAATGGACGATACCTAAATGATGTGGGTAGGTGTAGGGCGAGGAATAGAACGAGGGAATAAATATAGCTTCAACATTAATGACAAATAATTTTTGAAATAAATTTTGTATATATATAAATAAACTATATAATAATTTTATTTTAGGGTTTAGAACAATCCATTAATATAAAAGAAAAGATAAAAAAGATTAACTTTTTTTTCTAATACTGTGATTATCCTAGAATTAGGATAATTGGCTAAGTGAGACCAAATCTATAAATAACATTGATAAAAAGTTTGATTTTTTGAAAGAGAGAGCCAATTATTAATAAATTCTTAAGCTTTGAGGGCTATGTTAGCAGATTTTGGTGGAGGCGCCGGGGCATTTACATCAAAATAAAAACTAAATTGCATTGTTTTTCACTAACATAGTTGTGAAGCTGTCTCACAACGCATTACCATAAATTGTCAATAAAGATGCAAATTTTACAGAAATATCATTAAAACAGCAAAAGCATTAAGAATTTAATAAATATGATATATTTTTTTTATTTTGCAAATTACTATTACTTACTAAAAATAAACTAACGGGCGAAAATTGCAAACATGCAACATTCTTAATATAAAACCTAATTAGCATTATTGTGTTTAATATTGGGTGCTGATGAATTAGAAGAGGTTTTTTTAGAATTTCAAAATGCAAATTTCAAAGACAATTAAGAATAATTATTTTAGGTCAATCAACGATTATTTGCAGACAATTTTTGCTTAAGTCCAGATGAATGGGCAGAAGTCCAAGAATAAATTAATTATTTTAATTTTAATGTTAGTACTATTCTGTCAAAACTTGAGAAACATAAAATGTGAAATATAATGTTGTTTTATATAATATATAAGAAAAACAAATTTCTAATTAAAAAAAAAAATATCGAAGCCAGTTGTTTCCCTTTTAAGATCATTTTTGCAACTTCTGTACTGAAAAAGCTAAACTGAATAGTGCTGCACAGCCAACCTATTAAGCATGTCAATGAGTCGGAAGATATAGACAACATTTTTTGCACTTTTGATGCTTTTATTTACAGCATGCTACCTCTTTAATTTTTATACTGCCAGATTGTTACTTTTATTAAAAAACATAATTCTGCTTCAAACTTCTAATAGTTCTCACAATATCTATTTTTTTAGTAATTTTTTTTTGCAAATGTTATTAGATTTTCAAAAGAGCCAGTAATTTTTTGTTTTATTATATTATTCTGAAGCTGTTTGTTTTAGATGTTTGTTGACTGTTTATTTTAAGGAAGGGTCGGAATTGATAAACACTGCAGACTCACCTATTAGTACAACAAAAGCCTTCTTATTAGTATTGTTTTTTTAGACAAATTTTTAGAATGGAAAAAATTGAGTATTTTAAAAAAGCAGTAGCTTTAAGTTTTATGTTTTTGAGTTACTGTCTAAAAACTATCTACACTTGAGTACGTATACTCAACAGTCTATTTACACTTGAGTACGCATTGAGTATGTATACTCAATGTAGTGTATACTACATTGCTGTACAAACTGACAAATTGTACGACACTGCTGTTGATATCCTTAATCTTATATATTTACAGTTGTAAGATCTTATTTTTGTTATCTAGATTGTACACGTAACTATAATCGCTAATGCCTCAATATTCACAAGAGCTGAGAAAGGAGCTCTTTAAAATGTCCAGTGAACACAACGCCAACGCGATAAAAAACATACGACACCAGAGGAAGAAGAATAGTGTAATTTAAGTTACGAGCTAAGCTCTAGTTAGTTCTTCTCCAGCAATATTTCTTTTTATATGTCACGTACTCTATTTTATTTTTTTTTTATGTTTTTTTTGACAAAGCTTGACTTGAGAATGCTATTGTTTTGTTCTTCAGAAGAAAAAAGCTTTATTTTTTTCATATCTAAGATATTTTTAATGATAGATAATAATTGAAGTTTTCGAAAACTTGATTTGGTTTTTTTCAACACATTATTCTACAGAGTTTATAATTTTTTTACTAAACATAAAAAATTTCTATTGTCAGTAAAAAAAAGATCGTTTGTGACTTGCTTTGTAAGAACAGTCGAATAAGCAGTCTTTTCTTTTTCTATAAACTTTATTTTAATTTTGACAGCTTATTTTATAAAATCATGAGTTTTACAGCTAGCTATTTTTGAAAAAAGTTGAAAACTGATCTTCGATCGCGTGTAACTCTAAAGTATTAACTTTTCAAAAAAAAATGTAGATAAATTTTTGCTTAAGAAGTTTTTTTCTTATGTTTAACGTTATACTGTGTACCTCTTACTTCAGGTGGTATCTACCTACAAGACAAAACACATATTGGTGCAATGTAATTTTGGCTTTTTACATTATTTTCCAAGTTTTGATAAAAAAATTTCCTTTTTGCTTTACCGTCAAAAAAACCTTTAAAGAGTGGTTACTTTTAAAGTGACAGAAAAAGCGTTTTAAGCGACTATAGTTGGGCCTTAAAAGTTTTATTTCAACGGTATCATAAGAAACATTTATCTCCAGCATACTATCTGAATAAACAATAATTAGTCGAATTAATGTTAGCTAAGCAATCAATTACAATAAGAAAAATAATAATATAGAATTTGTTCTCAAAACACAAATTCATATAGAAATTTGATATGATTCGTGACAATTTGTAAGGGGATCTATCTAATGAAAGTCCCGACCAGACAAGCATACGCAATTTCCCAAATCAAATATTGACAATGTGTAAAGCGATAGAAAGAGACAATGCAAAGGGTGCATTCTTGTATCAGAATTGAAATTTACTAACAGTGTTGTTAACCTCATTGACGCACCCTTTACTGCCATCATTAAAGTTTATTAATCTTTAGAAGAAGTAATGCTGTCATTGGTATGCGTATTATAACGTGTGAACTCTATATATTTGCCCTCTTCATGCTAATGTCTTCGACGGCCTAATTCAAAGACCTCGTAATCTTCTTTATTGTGAAGTGGACGGCTCGCTTAGGAAGCTTTATCTTTTTAGGGTAGATTTTTATTAATTTAAAGTTGACACGGATAAGACGTTTATTACGCTGAAAGTACAAGTTGCTGACAAGGCTTGAATATTTGGAATTTTATGACACGAATAAATGCGGAATTTTCTCATATAAATGACTTTTATTGAAAGTATTTATTATTATTTAACTATTATTTCATCATTGACTTGCAAGTTTTTGAAAGTTAATTGATAATTAAAAAAAAAAATTCACAATTTTTTAATCTGGAATAAAATATTACTGAAATTGAAGAGATTCTGATGCACAATCCGCAAACAACTAGTTTTCTAACGTAGATGACATTATGAAGAATTGACAAAAGCAAACAAGCTCTAAACCGGTATTGTTCTGTATGAATAACTGTGTAGAATTTTACGTGTGAGAAATTGTATGAAACAAAAAAATCATGTGTCGGTATAATATGTAAACAAAATGTGATAACTTGTGAAGGTGTTCCATCTTTTTGACACAAAATGGGATTGTAATAATTAAATGTAAATTAAAAAAACACTATATCTTCCCATAGATGCTTTATTTCAACTTAAGGTTGAATTTAAACTACATATGTTTTGGCTTGTACTGATTGTATGTATTAATCAGAGGCCATCGTCAGGTTTAAGAATATTTAATACAAATATTTCAACTAGCCGACATGAAAATAGAAGATTACTATGGTATATCTCAGAGTAAACTAAAGAAATGCAGGTAGCGAAAGTGGTTGAAACTACTTGGAAGGAAGGAGGTACTTAAAGGAATTAACATTTTTCTAAGAAAGGGTATGAAGAGGTAAGTATTTTTTAAAGAGATTACTGTGTAAGAAACAAATCGAGATATGTGGAGCTAAATATTTAATAATGATTATTTTAAAAATGATTATTTTAAAAAAGATTATTTATGAAAGGTTTGATAATTTGAGTAGTGAATTCAGTTTGGTCATTTAAGATTAAATTAGGTGATGTTTTCTTCAGTTTTAAAATTTCTAATGCTTCCAAATTAGCGCTTTCAAAAAAATTATTAGAGTTGTGTAAAAATACTGAATGTGAAAATGTGTGTTTTTTAGATATGACATGTTCTGCAAAAGTACTTTTGTTTTTTAATTCTTCCAAATCTATTGTGTTTTTGTTTTTGTGTTTGATTTTTAAGTATCTTAGATGTTCAGATATCCTAGTTTTAAAAGATCGCAGTGTTCGACCTATGTAAGAGTTGCCACAGGAGCAAAAAAGTTGATAAACTCCGCTTTTTAAGTTTTTATCAATAGTATCTTTGTTTGATACAAGAGCAGTTTTAAGTTTTTGAAAGTGGCTAAAAGCTATTTTTATATTAAATTTTAAAAAGAATTTTGAAATTGAATTGGACGTTGGACCTATGTATGGTAAGGTGAAATATTTAATAGGTTGAGAGGGAGAATTGAGATTTGAGATTAAAGAAGTGAATTTGTTAAGATAGAATTTGTTTTGTGTTTTTCGGAAAAGTTTATTAATTAAGTTAAGAGGGTAGGAGTTATTAATAGCTAATTGTTTGATGATGTTAAGTTCTTTATTAAAGTTGGTTTTATTAAGAGATAATAGCTAAGTAGGAGTTATTAATAGCTAATTGTTTGATGATGTTAAGTTCTTTATTAAAGTTGGTTTTATTAAGAGATAAAGAAAATAGTCTATTGAAGAGGAAATGAAATCTTTAGTTTACTCTGAGATATACCATAGTAATCTCCTATTTTCATGTCGGCTAGTTGAAATATTTGTATTAAATATTCTTAAACCTGACGATAGGAAGATATTGTGTTTTTTTAATTTACATTTAAAATGTGATAAGCTATAACAAGAAGGATAGTATAGATTGCTGCTTACAATGCTCCTATTTTAAATCATTTTATTCATTTTGTTTATCTGCTTGTTTTAAAAACATTTAGTATTTCCGATTTTCAACAATATTTTCAAACTTTATTTTTTAGTGCCTGTTTACTATCAATAATTAACAAATTTTAAAAATGTTGAACTGACAAATTTATTCTTAATCGCCTTTGTAAACTTAATTACAATATTATTGTTTGCTGTTGAATGAATACAATAAATGCAATGTTGGAAAAACCAGAAAAATGTTTAAATAATGTTTCTAGAAGTAAACACCTACCTACTTTAAATTGTAAATATTTTTTATAGCTACTTAATGCTTCACTTTTTAAATTGTTTAATGGGAATCCCTGCATTTATATCATTGATGTGCTATTTAACTAAAAAAAAATACATTTTTTTTTCATGGAAACGCGTACATATTGTTGTTTTTGGTTAAACAAAAGCATAATACAAAACAGTCAAGGCTATACACCAGCAATATAAATTGAGCGCAGATTAGTTGCTAGTCAGTATTGAATCAGCAGCAAAATGAAGAAATTGTTAGTATTGTTAACTGTTTGTGCTCTTTTTGCCTCAATTTCAGCACAAAAACCTGGCAATTGTCCACCTAACAAAGAAGGCACTGCTGGAATTTGCGCTAATTTTTGTTCAGGAGATAATGTTTGTCTCGGAAACCAAAAATGTTGTAAAAATCCTTGTGGGGGCACATCTTGCGTAAATCCTGTATAGCAGCACATTTTTTAAATTCAAAATGATTTCAAATAAATTGATTTGTGAATCTATGTAAGAATAATAATTGATTATTTTTTGAACTGTAAAGAAATCTTTAACATGTATGAAGACAATTCTAATTAAATAACTAATATGTTCAAGCAAAAGTTACTTCTGTATAAGTTTAAGCGTTTTATTAGTAATTTGCAATAGTGTGCAATACTGCATATTATTGCACATAAAAAATAATATTTTATAAACTACTGGTTATCAGACTGACAGAAAATAGCATTTTGGAAACGTTCATTACTGAATATTTTCATTTTAAATTTAACATAAGAAGCAGAAAACTGTAGATTTTTATTTCATTTTCAATCACTTTTACCCTATAATAAAAAAATTAAAACATAATTAAGATTTACAATTAAAAAAAATATATATATCTTGCTAGCTTTCTCCCTAGTCTCGCTACACACATCTTTATCCTCTTAAAAAATTAATAATTTCTAAAGATACCTTAAAAGACATAAACTTTTTGTTAAAAATATTCCACAAGAAGATATTCAAAGTTTAAAGTGACATGAACTAAGAGTATTATTAAATGGATTTGTCAGAAAACCTGCCATCAATTCGATATTTGATATTAATGTACGATAGTACAACTACCCTTCCTGCCAAAAAAATTAAAACCAAAGTATGAAAAAAGGATAAACTCTTATACAGAGAGCTTAGAAAAACAGCGTTGAAAACATAAAAAGTGAAAAAGTTTTATCATGTTTTGAAGAATTATAAACAGTTGGCGCAATTGCTTGTCATTTTTATTTATAGACAAAAAAAATTGTTTTTAGAAAATTTATTGAAACGTCATTTTACTGTAATCTAAATATATAAAAGAAAGTCTGTTAGTTACTCCACTTATAACTCAAGAACGGCTTTACCGATATGGTTGAAAATGAAAACAGGAGACGGAGATAGAAAACTTTTTATTCCAGAAACCACCCTCTAAAAGAGGGGTGAAAGTCAAATGTGAAATGCGATGTCGGAAACGTTCGGTGAGGCTCGACAAATTACCGAGAAATTTGACGCAACCACGAAGAAGCGTTTACATTAAAATTTATTTGACGTGGCTCAAGAAATTTTCCCAAACTTGGATTTTTATATCAATTTTAGTTTAGAGCCAGGAGAAGGACATAGGATACTTTTCATCCCGTTCGACACCATTCCCGTGTGACTTGACATGAAACGTCAGTCACTATAAAACGTGGAATAACAAAACGCAAATGACAGCTATGTAATTGACGTATAATGACAGATATGTAATGACGTATGGATGACAATTTGATATTTGTAAGAAATCAATAATAAAACTATTTCTATTAAATAAATAATTAACAATTATAATGTAATGATAGTGCCGTTGCCCATTCGTAAAAAGTGAAGTGAACTATAAAACTCGGTATGGTTGAAAATTTGAGTTTTTAGGTGAAGTGAAGTTTAATTAATAATGCCGCGACCAAGACGATCGAATCTTTCCCGACAAAGCCGTGATGCAAGAAGAATACGAAATACTGCAAATGAAAGAACTGAAGAAGAACAAGAAATTGCACGTGAACAGCGCCGCGATAGTATGGCTCGACTTCGTGCTTCTCAATCACGAGAGCAAAGTGAAGCAGCCCGTGAAACAGCTCGGTTGGCAATGCAGAATTGTCGAGCGAACAACAGAGGTCAACAAATAGATAATTTGCGACGCAGAACAAGATATTTATCAAGTGCTGATTTGAATCGAGCAGAGAGTTTATTAATATTAATAAATATTTAAAGATATTAATAAAATTTTTAATTAAATATTAATAATTATTTTAATATTTAATTATTAAATATTTAATATTATTTAATAATTTTTAATTATTAATTAGAAAAAATTAATAAAACTAAATAATTATAAACAGCTACTTTTTATTAACAAAGGGATGAAAAGGAGAGGGATAGAGACAAAAAATGACATGTATCACAATGAATATCACAATATAATTTTCAAAGATTTTGGTTTGCTTATTTTAAAAAATAATATCTATGTTTAGGCGGAACAAAGTTCGCCGGGCCAGCTAGTTTGTAATAAAGCGATAAAGAGTTTGAGTACGCAACTTTGACAACAGTCGCAAATAAGTTAATTTCAAAGTTAACAGTTATTTTACAAATTATTATAAAAAATTAGTAACGTTTCTTGGTCAAAACATTTTTATAATTCATACTTTAACTAGACGCTACGAGGAAATAAGCTAATAAACTAATGACAAATAAATGTGTTGTAAAAGAAACTTGCCAGTCATTTCGCCTAATTATAATAGTCAATTAATTCTTTTTTCTACAGCGTTCTAGTTACATAACAGTGTTAGATTTATTATGATTAATGATTTTCTTGATGCTTTTGTTAAAATGCTTAATGTTTAAAAAAAATTCTACGAGAATAAACAAGGAGTGTTTATTCAGAAGCAAACAAGTTTTTGAATAGTAGAAATTAGCTTATAGACTGTCAATACTAACTGCACAATAATGTTGATTGTGTTTAGAATTTAAAAGTATTCCGACGTCGATAAGTTTTATCACCGGAAAATTGTTCCACCAGAATGCCGTTATTTTAATGAGCAGCTTACTATGATTTTTTAGTAAAATTTCATAAGCTATAGCAGCATTTGTTGCACTTATTTGTAAAAAATTACAAAAAATAGAATATATTATGTCATAAATGTTTAGAGTACATTTATGTGCAAACCTTCTACGTTTATTATTGAGCGGGTTGATAATAGATATACAAGACTTATAGAGTTATTGCTAAAGTGGCGCCATCTATTATATTTTAAACTTAAGAAATACTTCTGCAACTTCAATTCGAAAGAAAACTTTTTATATTCAGTAAAACGGAGTTTGTGGCGTAGTATTGTAAAATACTTTAAAGTAGAATCTGTCTGTTCAGAGTTTCAGTAAAAAAAGTAGAAATTTTCCTAAACTTTTGATATTTTACAGAAAAGATTAAAAGCTAGCAATGACGTCTGAATGTAAAGAGGTAAATAAAATCGCTTATTAAAGCAGTAAAGCCATAGCTTTAGACCATATGACATTTTAGATATGACAGTAACTGTCTTAGCGTCAGTCAAACTTTAACAAAAATTGACTTTTAGACCAAATAAAAATATCTTGAAACAAAACCTTTCATATTAATTTCTTAAAAGTATCTTGTCACAGTATCGGTATTAGAAACTTTGATTTACCTACAAAAAAAACAAAAACAAACACCTAAATTATGTATGACGACATACGGTGCTTAGTTTTGTGTTTACAGTTTAGGACTCCGTGGCTAGATCAATTGACATAATATATTTTGTAAACTTTCTTTGTTTAATTGTATACAATGTGTATTTTTTTTTAGATCTATTAATAACTGTTTAGGTTTTAGTTAACATATCCAAAAATGTAACATTACACCTGTTAAACTTGTGAGTGCTAAGCGTTACAAAAAAAAAACATGAGTTTAACAGTGAGAAACAAATTATTGTTAAACAAAATTTAGCAGGCATTGCCAGCTTTGCATGTAAAAAATTAGCAGAACCGACTTTTTAATGCAAATTTTTGTTGCAACTCAGTTTTTAACTAAATATTAGTTTAAATTAAGCGCACCGGCGCTAAACAAAATTAGTAATACTAGACCAATCAAACTGAAGAGAAAATTGGCGGTTGAACATTTTTTATGCTTATTTTCAAAAAATAGTATACTGTTAAAGAATGCGTCCCTTCTAAGCATGATGCTCCAAAATATTATAGAACATATGATTTTAGCTTAAAAAATATATGTAAAAATAAAATAAAAAATACTTAAAGACATTATTTCACAGATCATCAACACAATTGACAGAAAAATTTCTCACGATTTAAGGCAGTTTAGAATTAACTAGATCATACCGACTCTTGAAGAAACTCTGAGCAATTGTATACATAAAAACAATATTTTGCAAGTAAAGAAAAAATATTTGAACTCAATAATTTGTAATAGATCTTATATAATTTTTTTTTGCGGCTAAGGCTCAGCAATACTAGACCAATCAAGCTAAAGAGAAAACTGGCGATTGGATTTGTCATTATGTGCGTCTGACGAGAGATAACAAGCTCAGGGCATTATTGTGTTATACTTTTGGTGTAGATGTGCCAGTATTTCACTCTTACATTGCAGTTTTGTACAATTTAGCACTATGCAGTAAGAACCAATAGGACTTGAATAGTACCAGACACAAGAAATAAAAAATAGATTACTTGGTAATGGTTAACAACATCAAAACCGGTATTGCGTTATGGCGTTGGCCTGAATGCTTTATTCTCTCAATATTTTATTGACAATAATCCTAAAGCGGAAATTTCTTACCTATACCACACCAGAGCTGTGTTCACAACACAGCCACACCCTTTCCAACAATTTTTGCTGTTGCTTAATAGCTAATTGTTTTATAGGATTTTATTGCTTTTTTCAATTGTTAGTATATTTACTATGCAGCACTCTTACTTCATTCATATTTATTTGTGTAGATAAGAAAATGTGGTTGACATTATAGTTTAGTAGGAAAATACTCAGTTACCTAATAAAATGTTCAAAATCTGACAATTTAAGATATGTAGACAGTTTTTCAAGGCAGCTGTTGACACAAAGCTCCAAGTTATCAGTACAGTACACAATTTTCTTTTAAGAATAAAACAATAATTCTAAATTGTTTTTAAATAGTGTTGCAATACGATATGACAGATTAATTCATATTTCTAACTGACTTAACTAATTGGCACATTTTTATTAAAACATTTATTTAAAATAAAAACTGTTTTTATATTGTTGAAACTTAGTGTTGCTTGACTGAAAAGTTACCATTGTATTTTTATCAATGATAGCCTAGTCTGCTGTTTTGCCACTTAAATCTAATTATATCATTAAATAAGAAAATTCGAAAATTGTTTACAAAATATTACAATTAGATTACCACAAAATTAAAATTCATACAATTGGTAAATTAATGATTGATGCTAATCCTAAAATATATATAAACATAATATTTGCTACAAAAATTTTACATAAAATTTCGTAATTCTTGTGTGGGTTTTTTTTGTTCTTTGTCTTGCGGTGGTGATGGTCCCGATACCGATAAAGTTGGCAGTCCAAAATGGTTCTCTTCGAATGTGATGTTGTCAAAACTACTCGCTTTTTTGCAAAGCGTTGAGACAGAGCCATGCCGGCGAATAAATTCCTTGGGATCTATACCAGGACCGCTGTTTGAGACAAAAATTGCCGAGTTTAAGCGAGAACGATGTTTTTGTGGCAAGGGCGAAGAAACCTAAACAAAAAAAAGCTTTTACTTATTCCAAAACACTAAAATAAACAGAAAAATCATCGTAGAAAAGTAAAGAAATAAATACCTAAGCATAAAAAAGTATTACCAGATAAACTATTGTTGCTGTTGAATTTGATACATATCAACAAAGACCAACATAAACTATTTTCATCAACAATGACTTTTCCACGTTTTTTGTCTATTTGGGGTATAAGTATTTCAATAAACGCTTTTTAGAAAAAACACCTGACTAAGGAAGTACCTGTTTAAGTGATATAAAATAACTTTTTTTAGCTAATTTTTCAAATTTCCCTTGTTTAAATGATTTATTTGACAATTAGAATAAATTGAGAAAAGTTTGTAACAATTGATAACATTTTTACTTGTGATTTACTCCAGTGATATGTTTTAAACAAATGCCCGGCTTGTGAATTTGAAACATTGTGTCGGGACTTCGGCCTCATAAAAGTCCTACTTTGTTGGTTCTTAAACTTGGGATTGTATCTTCAATATGTAAATAACTATTTTTTAAAATGTAATGGTTATAAAACAATTTCGCAAAGTGAAATTAAAATTTCAGCAATTTGTTGTAGTGTTATGAAGCAATTCCAGCCAACACTCCAAAAACTCTTGAAAAATTATTAAAGATTCTTATTAGATTACTCTTGGCCTATTCTTTTTCAAACAAAATAACAATTTTTTAAATGGGTTTTTAAACAAAAAAGTTATGGGGAATCATTCGTCTTGATAGAAATTGAACATTAAGCAATTTGCTGCACTTTTGTGATGCAATGGCGCTTGTTACTTTAGAAATCTTTGACTAATCACTAGCAAATCTTCATGACACCACTTTGAAAATAAGTGGAGTCATTTGGTGTCTTCCAAACCAATAATTGGCTCATAACCAAAGAAATTATGCAAGAAAAATACGAAATATTCTTGAAAATCTGAAAATGTATATAAATTTTAGATCAATTTGTTCACAGAAAACATAAGCATACATTAAAATGTGAGCTTATTTGTAGATGAATTAATTAATAATTTGTTTTGTACTTGAAAGCTGGTGCTTCTCATGTAATCCCTTTTAAATTTTTGTAAAATTTGACCAATAATTTGTAAATTATTCCTAATAATACGTATTTAATTGGCATTTAACTGCACATATTTTAATAATTTTTTATTTCTTATATTATTTATTAATTACACTTTTGCTGTATTTATTATATTAATAATTCCTCAATAGTTAGTCGATCGATGAGCAATTTTATTTCCATAATATTTAGAAAAAAGAAGATCAAAAATATGCAATCAAATGCAATGAACTCAGTTGATAAAAAGCAATAATAAGTTTGAAAAAACATTAAAATTATGCAAAATTGGTTATAATCATATTTTTATTATATACTGGCTGACCCGGCGAACTTCGTACCGCCTTAGCGTAAATTTGATGCACTACTTTATTTTGTATAGCTGACCTATCTTATGTATGCGTACCTATTCAATTTGAACTGGAATCTATAATATCCTCCATATAAAAATGAATACCTATTACCCTGGTCTCGTCATACCTGAGAAGGACTTTACCAATTTTATTAAATAAAAAACAAAATATATATTTTCATAATAGTGTTTATTCCGTAGGGTTCAATAATTTCACTTATATTTTGACAAATCGCTATTGAACAACTGGGCATTTTGAAGTAAACACTGAGCTCAATATCACGTGCGCTCTAGAAAGCAACTAATAGCCTCTATACCCTTCACTGCTTCTCTCTATTCTAATGCTTTTTGATAAACTATATTTTTAGTTTTATGTTCTAGCGCGTAAATAAATAATGTTGATGGTTTTCCGACACGGGAACAGGCGACATATAATTGACCATGTGAAAAACATGGATTTTCTAGGTTGATGCCACATACACTTAGCGACTGCCCTTGCAATTTATTTATTGACATTGCAAATGCAAGCCGCACTGGAAACTGAAAACGTTTAAAACTGAATGGCATATCGTTCGGTATCATAGGGATGCGTGGGATCAAAACATCTTCGCCTTCGTACTTCCCTTTCAAAATGTTTGAAAGGTAAGTTAAATTAAATAACGCTGACATTTGTTAGCGCGGTTATGTCTGTGGTGTCATAGATCACCACAGAGTTTTTTGTTTTAAATTGAATGACGTTGACATTCGTAACGCGCTTTTTTTAAAATATGCAAAATTAAATGTATATTTTTTAATCTTTCTGAGAGATTTTCTCAATATTTTTTTCCGTAAAAACATTGTACAGAGTATTAGAAAACAACAAAAAAAAAAACACAGCCAAATCGGTCAAGCCTTTTTCATGCTATGTCGTGACAACGAAAAACGGGTTTCATTTATATTTATATATATATATATATATATATATATATATATATTACCATTGCGATATTAAAAACAACAGCAATAAAAATATGTGCTGTTTAAAATGAGAAAATATAGATTTTTTGTGTTTAAAAAATGTTTAGTCGCGTTCTAAGTTAACTGTATCGTTATCGTTTTTATGATTGCGATAGCACAATTTATTGTTGAAACGTACAAGACCTGGCAAATAACGAGACTTGCAAAATGTGTATTCAAACGGCAAATTTGTGGTAATATGGCGGTTTTGTGTTGCGGTAAAGCACAAATATAGATTGTAATCGGTAAATATGCTTGCCATCTCAAGTATTTCCCAACAGTTATAGCAGCCCTTAATAGTCCGTTTTGTTTCCTGTTGCATTGATAACGTTACATTTATTATCATAAAAGTTAGTAATACATACGTATCATAATCTTAATAAAATTTATTTATGAAGACAAAGTAAAAAATTATTTATATAAATATGAAAACCTAAAAGAATATGAGAAATAGTCAAAAACTTTTTTTACACAGATTTATTATGATTCCGGACGGAAACAATTTTTATAAATATCTAAAACACGAGAAAACTTTGCGAGCGCGATAACCATTTTAGATTTATAGGTGTTTTATAATACGTACCGGACCCGGGCCTTCTGTAGGACACACCAACGAATCATCACTCACGGCGTCTGTAGGGCGTGGGGCTTAAGGCTCAGAGACTTGGGGGGCTATATATTGTACAATGAAAACCGTAAGTTGTCGTTGATAAATATCTGACAATTGACAATGACAGAAAATGATGCCAACGCAAAAATTTATTATTTTCCGACCTAGGCTAGCAAAACCCCGTTGCCGAACAATTAGGACATGTTGAAAGTTATGTTTTGCAGGCGCAAAGCAAAAAAAAAATATTTTTTAGCCGTCGTATGCGATCATTATATACACTTCAAAAATTGTATATTAAACAAACTTTATTTAATTTATAATGTTAAAGTTATTTAATAAATAGCCGTAAATAAGAGTATTTAATTTGTCAGTATTTTATTATTATATCTAGAAATACTTGTTTTATCAATGAGCAAATTACTTAAAAGAAAAAGACTGTTATCTATCGTATCAAAAAAACGAAATTTGTATGTGCTAAATTTCTTACATTTTAGTGATGTTAAACTTTTTTTTATGTAAATGCCAAAAAACTGCAGAATTTGTGCTCTTCTACGTCAGTGCAAATATTTTGTTTCAGAACTGTGCTGCCACCATCAAAATTGTTCATTTTAATATTTTAGCTAATTGTATGTCCAAATTATTAAAAAAAAAGTGTTGCAATTCTAACTAAAGTTTTTACAAAAACAACTAAAAGAGAATGTACAGTAGATAGAAAATGAGTTTTTTAGTTCTACATTTTTGATGCTGGCAATGAATTATGTGTAAGTATTTAAGCCAAAAAATAATTTTTTAAAAAACTTTTTAGCAAAATTTTATTAAATTGATTAAAAATATAAATTTTAGTTTAAATTTTTCCAAAAAAGTTAAAATTTTAGGTAAAATTTTACTTGTTTTGAAGTTATTTTTTATTACAACTTACACTTTTAGAAGATAATGAGCTATTGGCTTGTTGTTAGGTGCCTTCAGCACGATGTAGAAGAGCAAACTGGCAACCACAATCTCGCAACTCCCGCGTTCGTCTGGGGCAGCCAAAACATTGATCCCACATGCAGCACCCCTAATATTAAAGCATTAGATCAACATAATTAAAAAAAAAACATTTTATCAACGAAATAATATTGATTAAAAATCGATAAACTTGTTTTTTGAAAATGATAAATACACAGCTCAAGTGCTTTTATGAGCAAAACTTATGCCGGTGTTTGTACGAATAATGCCTAAAACGTAAGAATTGATAACAATTTGATTGATTTTTAAATTTAAAATAATATTTTTGCAAAGTGATTTAAAAAAAATGATGTAGAACTCAGGGTAGCTTTTCATAATAAATCCAATGTAATATTATTACATTATATATAAATATTTTTTACTGATTTTACCAAACTTTACTAGATTGTTGAAAATGACAGTGGTTTGGTTCAAAAAAGTTTTGTACAAAAATGGTTCTTAACTGAAATTGCCACGTTTAGTTAAAATTGGATGAGATTTGGATTTGATGGGAAATACGTATTAGAAAGTCAAAACTTAAAATTTGTTAGAATGCACGCGGAATTGTGGCAAAATACGTTTTGTTTGAAAAGAAACTTTAAACAAATCACAAAGTTAAATTGGCTTAAAAATTATGTATTTTTTTGAAAATGCTTTAATTTGCTAAAATTTAAAACCAAAAAATTTAGTGGGTTTTTGGCAACAAAAATGACGTTTAGGCTATACAAAATATATATTGGCAAAAAGGTCTTTAACCAGTGCAATAAGAAATATTAAAATCTTTTAAAAAAAATATGTTTTAGACAAGTTATTCCTATTTGTCATAATTAAGAAATTGTCTTAAGCACATGCAAGTGAACAGATTGATCAGTAAACATCTAAACACTATCTGAAAGAATTTCGAAAATATTAATTTTTTAAACGAATTTTGGCACTTTGAAAAAGTAGCAATATCATAATTTAAAATTGATAAAATATTAATAGAAACGTCTCTCATAAAATTAATTTGTATTTTAGCATAATATGAAACTAACAAGCTAAACTAAGTAGAATTAAAAAAAAAACACTTTAGTGCTAGTCTTTTACCATTAGAACACTTTCTATGTAAGCTACAATAATTTTAAAATAAGCAGCAAGCACACAAATAAAAGCCATAACTTCTTTGTTTATAAACAGATTTAAACAATTGTTTTTTTTTTATTCGAAAAAACATCTATATATATATAAAAGAAAGTCTGTTAGTTACTCCACTTATAACTCAAGAACGGCTTTACCGATATGGTTGAAAATTGGTGAGGTGGTAGCTTAGAGCCAGGAGACGGACATAGGATACTTTTTATTCCAGAAACCACCCTCTAAAAGAGGGGTGAAAGTCAAATGTGAAATGCGATGTTGGAAACATTCGGTGAGGCTCGACAAATTACCGAGAAATTTGACGCAACCACGAAGAAGCGTTTACATTAAAATTTATTTGACGTGGCTCAAGAAATTTTCCCAAACTTGGATTTTTATATCAATTATAGTTTAGAGCCAGGAGAAGGACATAGGATACTTTTCATCCCGTTCGACAGCATTCCCGTGTGACTTGACATGAAACGTCAGTCACTATAAAACGTGGAATAACAAAACGCAAATGACAGCTATGTAATTGACGTATAATGACAGATATGTAATGACGTATGGATGACAATTTGATATTTGTAAGATATCAATAATAAAACTATTTCTATTAAATAAATAATTAACAATTATAATGTAATGATAGTGCCGTTGCCCATTCGTAAAAAGTGAAGTGAACTATAAAACTCGGTATGGTTGAAAATTTTAGTTTTTAGGTGAAGTGAAGTTTAATTAATAATGCCGCGACCAAGACGATCGAATCTTTCCCGACAAAGCCGTGATGCAAGAAGAATACGAAATACTGCAAATGAAAGGACTGAAGAAGAACAAGAAATTGCACGTGAACAGCGCCGCGATAGTATGGCTCGACTTCGTGCTTCTCAATCACGAGAGCAAAGTGAAGCAGCCCGTGAAACAGCTCGGTTGGCAATGCAGAATCGTCGAGCGAACAACAGAGGTCAACAAATAGATAATTTGCGACGCAGAACAAGATATTTATCAAGTGCTGATTTGAATCGAGCAGCGAGTTTATTAATATTAATAAATATTTAAAGATATTAATAAAATTTTTAATTAAATATTAATAATTATTTTAATATTTAATTATTAAATATTTAATAATATTTAATAATTTTTAATTATTAATTAGAAAAAATTAATAAAGTTAAATAATTATAAACAGCTACTTTTTATTAGCAAAGGGATAAAAAGGGGAGGGATAGAGACAAAAAATGACATGTATCAATATATAATTTTCAAAGATTTTGGTTTGCTTATTTTAAAAATAATATCTATGTTTAGGCGGAACAAAGTTCGCCGGGCCAGCTAGTAATTTTATAAAAATTCAGTGAAATTGCGGCATACTTCTTAGTATTCAAATTTTATCAGTAAAATAGTTTTATAACCAGTACAACTAAAACAAAATAAGACAAAATCATTAAAATGTTTTTCTTCCATCACAGTTCCTGGTAGTCGGGTGGCTGACGATAGTGCGTTTGGGATCTGCTCTAACGAGGGTTGTGAGTTCAAATCCTACTTAGACCGAAGTCTTTTTTTACAAAAAAGATAGGTTTAATCCGGTCGTAGATGTCTCTATGTTTGTAAATGTAGTAACACAATAGATAGTGCAATATCTTCCGTTGATCTTAAATCTTACTCAATCACGTTAAATTAATTAAACGAATTAATTATTTTCTAGAAGTATTTAATATTTAAAATAAGGCTTATTATAAAAATAAATTATTCAAGCATTACATGGAAATAATGACTGTTTATTGATCATTTATTTTAAATAAATTTAAAAATTAAATAGTTATATTCAATGTGGTCTCTGATGGTATTACTGTAATCTGTAATTCTTAAGGTTATCTGACATACTTTTAGTTCAGTTAATGATGTGTAAGTAAACATAATTAAACGCATCTTATAATCAAAGACCTTACATTTTGTATATACATACTACATAATTAGATTATTTTTTTGACAAACATCGTTTCTGAAAATAATTGACTAAATTTTAAATAATAATAATTTTATTAATGATTTTAATAAATAAATTAAAATTTTGATAAAAACTTTTTTAATTATTATTTGATTTTTTATACAGGTACAAACAATTTAAAAATTTTGTTTTATTTACGGTTGAATTTAAAATATTTTTTTTAAATGAAAAATTTTAGATTGGCAGAACGTTATTAAACAGTTTTTTAATTTATCGATTTTCGGCTTTATTGATAGCAATAAACTACATTAAATGTGAGCAACATAGATTAGAATGCGTTTACCTGTTGGCAAATATGGTCCCTGGAGTTATGTGGGCAAGTGTTTCCCGAAGCCAACGCCGCTGCACACGCTGCAGTTCCCGGAACTTTTAATTGTTCCTGTTTGTAATCAGGCTGATATGGAAGCAACATTCGAATTTTGCCCCAACGATTGAAGAATAAGGCAATAGCAGCTACCCAAACCAACAGAACGAGCAGAACGATTCCTATTTCGACGCCTCGAACCTAAAATAATAAAAAAAATGCTTTTGAATATCAAAGCAGCAAAAATTAATTGTCTTATTTTTCTGTGCTGGGCTTTGGAAAAACTGAATACTCAAAAAAACTACTTTGCATCAAATATTTTTCGAAATTTTTTTTAATTCTTTAAAATTGTAAATAGTTTCTACTTTAAATGATGTTAGTGTTCATAGATACAATTCAAAACAAAACAAAAATTGCTGATTGGACAACCAAGTTATCACGTTAGCACGCTTTGTCTCAAACGTATATCAATGATATACAATGTAATCTTCTTTGGTTAGCTACTAACTGGTAAAATAAAAAAGACCAATGCAAATTCATTTTGAATGAATTGCACTGTTATGTCACCTATGACATAATCTAACACTATACTTACAGTAGAGCTTGTCTGAGGGTATGTGTAACTCGGAGAATCAAGTGAATCTCTTGTTGAAGGAAAATCCGTGGCAAACGTAGCCATGGGTTCTTGCTGAGGAGACGATTTTGGTGGTTCTGAAACCAATTTAAAATCTACGTATACATTTTTTTGTGTTTTTTGTTCTTAAACTAACAACAAAACACAAAAAGTTTGTTACCAAAAAAAAACAAAACTAAAAAAAAATAATACAGTTGAGGGAGAGAAAACGAGACAACGAGATAGAGCGTATTAAAGAAATATGTCTTAAATAAACTGGTTTGAAATTTGAAATGATTTGAAGACTGAGAGAATCTCATTAAAATACCTAAAAGTTTCGTATAAAACTGAATGTTAAAAAGAAATACGTTGAAAATTAACCTTTTTTGCTAATCTTTTTAAGCTTGAAAAAAGACTTTCTAACATTAATTTCTGATTAATTTCAAATCATTAAAAAAATACAAAAAGTTTAAGCTATATTGGAGATGTAAATTATTAAACAAGATAGTATATTAATTAATAGTTATTTACATAAAAGTCAAGAAAATTTCACATTACTGAAGCTTATTTTAAAGCGCCGAGTCAAGTAAGAGATTTTACTGACGTATTTTGTATGAAATTTTTCCGGAAATCGTAAAAAAAGACGAAATTTACAAATTTTAGAATTTTTTTTACAAATTTTACAAAAATCAAGTTTGTCAATTTTGTTGGCAACTATAGTTCCTAGAGCATCTCTTTTATTTTGCGTCTTGTAAAGTTTTTACAGTACTAGTCCGGAAAACTTAATTTTCCTGCGCGTAAATAAGGAGGAAAATGTTATTTCCAAGACGATTTCCGGAAAAAAAAAGTATATTACGTTCTTAGGCCAGAAAGTTGGATTTCCAGGCGTATGAGATATGATGGCCGAGGCGAAGCCGAGTTCATCATATCACATACGCCAGGGCATCTAACTTTCTGGTCGTAGGTCGTAAACTATTTTTCTTGCTTCACTTTTCTTGTTATTATTTAATCTATAACATATGTTATAGTAAGTTGTAATTTGAATGTTTTGGCACTAATATAAATTACATCAAGATATTATCATTGATTTTGGTAGGTATAATAGACAAGAGAATTATTAAAATTTGCAAACAATCGCTTTTTAGAAAGCGTTTAGAGCCTGTTACAATAATGCAAAAAAGCCATTTTTTCTTTTTATCGTTACACTTCGTTCAAAATGGATTATATCTAATAAAAATCATGACTGATGGGTTAAGAATTAACGTTAGGATAGAAAATCGGTCAAGAGAACAAAGATACAATGTAGAGATTTAACGGCACATCAAAATAGCATACGGTTGAGAACATTTTTGGTCTTTGAATTTTGGCAGATTTATTTATTAGTTAATTTGTTAGATAAACATTTTATATTATAGATTTAAATTTGTTTATTAAATAAAGAAGTAAAAATTGGTTGTGAGTTAACTGTCAAGATTGCTCGAGTTTTCAAGTTACTCCTACTCTCGGGAATGGAAGGGAACGAGAAAGCTGATATTATAAACTTGCATTAACTTTTTTTTGTAGAGCCAGAACTATTCTATGCACAGCTACAGAAAGTTGCAAATTAAAGAAAAACACCGACAGATCAAAACTTTAGCTAAACTTTTTTGGTTTGCGACATTACAAGAAATTTCTTAGATGCAAGATCAAAAGCCTACTTGGACCTCATTTAAAATAGGCTTTGCATCACTTACCGTGTTACTGCCTCATGGTAAAGCATCTGGTAAGACTTGGCCTAAAAGATAATAAAGAATGCAGATTTTGCAGAAAAGAGAAGAAAACTTTGAAACACCTGGTAACGAATGTGTTTCCATTAGAACCTAACTAGAGCAGGAATACATATCAAAAGCGATTTCAGCTACTGAAATTTATTACAGCTTTGGAATTGGATAGAAAGCTGCAAACTGAGATACACCTCAAACAGCTAAAGAAAGAAGAGCACAATAGACTAATAGGTCACCGTGCAAATGTCAATCTATAACTAATCTAATC
This sequence comes from Lagria hirta, assembly GCA_947359425.1. Lineage (NCBI taxonomy): Eukaryota > Metazoa > Arthropoda > Insecta > Coleoptera > Tenebrionidae > Lagria > Lagria hirta. The sequence continues at coordinate 19,835,429 of OX375796.1, read as the reverse complement.
TAATCTAAGTTTTCAAATTATTTATTATAGTTTATGCGTTGTGATAAAATTGAAATGTACAAAGTTTGAAGATCATATTAAACATAGTGACCTTTATAGAGAGCTGTTTGAGTAAAATGTGTATGATAATCAATTGAATACTATACATTATCTTTGACTGCATTATTTAAATAAAAATCTTTGTTGTAAATAATGTGTTTTTAAACTTACAATTGAAACGTTTTGTCAAAGTATGCTGCTATTGTCCACAAAACAGAGTATATAGAGTAAATAAACAATAAAAAGCTTATCTGACAGGTTATAATTGTCGTTTTTGAGTGCAGGTACAAATAAATAAGAAAAATCTTAGATTCTGAATTTTATTCTTATTATTTTCAGACTACACTTTTCCATAGAATTTGGATAAATTTAAAACATTATTTACTTTGTAAAAGTGATCCAATTTTAATAACAATACCGTGCAGTAATTTTTTTTATGTAATTGTTCTAATTTAATTTTTTTTTTAATAGGAGCCGCTAAGAAAAACATTGGAAATATTCTATATTAAAAGTTATCTTATAAATTCATACTGAAATCAATTTATGGATTGTTAGAATAATAAACAGATACTTAAACTGAGTGTATTATTATTTTTTTTTTATTATTTTGTTTATATCTAGTAAGGATCAGATACTTCTCAAGTGTTGGCTATGTCAAATAAAAATTATCATAATACTTTATCATTTTATCGATTATCGTTGCAATTTCTGATTATACCTATTACAAATTATTTATTTTTAACGTCAACCTGGTAAAGATCAATTATTAAAAAAATTATGTAACATTAATTATCCAATCAAACCTGTTTGAAATATAAATTTATAAATAAAAATTTCTCCATCTCTTGAAAAATTCTACAAAAAGGTTTTGTACGTTTTATTAAAACAATGAAGTACACTTTTTGTAATATTTAATTTCAATTAATTTACACCGCTAATTCTGATCAGAAAAAAGCACCGCCACTTTGTTATAAAAAACCAATTAAGCTCAAGGTGATAAATAAACACGTTTTAACAGGGAAACTTTATACTTTGTTGTATTTTATCGTTTTTTTCTGTATGTAAAGATGTTAAAAGAAAAGTCTTCGAAACCACTTTTAAAATACCTTTGAATCCTTTTTGCTATGTTTTATAATAACCGACCTGGAAAATCTAAAAAAAAACAGGTCTGAAGAAAAACCTGGAAGTCCTAAGCCGCGGAAAACGTATAATTGCAATTTTATTTTTAAATTAATTGTACTTTTTTTGTTTATACATAACATAATAATCATTTTTTCTTATTTTGAAGCTATTTTTGTTTAAAGCATAATTCAATTGACATAACCAAATTCTTGCTCATGAATTTGTTTTTTGTTTGCTTAGATGGTTTATTCTTTCACTCTTTTATTGCAATTTAGCACCTGTAATAAAATTGCATAGTTGCACAAAAGATTGATGAGAAATTGGTTTGAAAAAAAATGTAAAAAAATTTTTTTTTAATGTAAAAATTATTTTTGACAATGTTGCTAAAATTGATTCTTTTATTGACAGTGATGTTCTAGCTAATCTGAAGCTTTTGCATCAAACCCATATAAATCGGTTAAATTTTAATGATTATAATTAGTACCACTTCACTAAATTTTATGAATTTAAAATTTTATTTAACATTGACTACTTTTTAGGCAATGTTTTACAAAATGTGATAAAAAAATACAGATTTCTTGGCTACGTTTATATTTCTGATCGGAAAATATACCATAATAATTTCGTTAACAGAAAAAAACTTTTAAGTTAAATAACTGCATCTTACCTAGTGTGCGGAAGACAATTGGCCTGCTTCTGTATTTTTTTCCACTCCAAACGGCAGCTACGGTTAATTGATATTGTGTGTCGGCTTTAAGTCCACTTAAAGTTACAGCATCTGAGTTTCCCGCAACCACAGCCACAACTCTGTAACTAACAATCTGTTTATTGGAATTATACACATTCTATGATTTTAAATAAAATTTAGGCAAAACCTATCTTCAAACAAAACATTTTGATTTGAAGATTTAAACCTCTGGATACTCAACATAGCATACTTAAAGATAATTCAACTGTTTGAGTTATTCCAAGAGACTTAAATTGAAGAAGAAACTTTTCTCGTTTGTACGGTTTTTGAAAAGCGTGAAGATCGTTTGTTTTCCGCAAACGAAACTTGATGATTTTGGTATTATTCAAACTAAGATCTAAAAACGCTGGGAAAAATAGAAACCTTGTTTAAAAAATTTGCTAGAGCAACAGCCACTTAAAAAAAAACAAAAAAGATTTGGTTGTTTAAATGCTGAACTGATATAATTCTACAGATTTTTGATAGACGATAAACCTGGAAACCGAGGTGGTTAACATAAGGTAGATAAATGCTTCTTTCTATAAAGCCTCTTAAATTTTGCACAATATTGGGACAAGCAGAAAAACACCTAACAGAACAACGAATCTTAACACAACATTGGCATAAGACGAAGACAGCATTACAAAAATCTCATACATTGCTATTGAAAAATATTTTCTACCACAAGCTTCTCAAACTATAAGCTAAAAGGTATGTAGACGTAATTCTCAACAAAAAACTTGTTTTATAAAACTACCCTTGCGCCTAACTTGCGCTATACCACCATAAACCTCCAACAAAATCTAGACTTGTCAGAAAAAAAACAAAAAAACAAACAAAAGATCACTGTCTTTTAATTGATAAAATTGAAAATCAATTAAAATAATATAATTAAGCTGTCAATTGAAAATAATGGTATATAGCTATTACGCAGTCCATAGCTTCAGCAATTGCATGATACAAAGTTCTACGTTCTCTCTCTCTTTTTAATTTATTACAATTTTTTTTAAATGTTAAAAAACATTTTTTATCAATTAGTAATGAACAATTTTATAAGCAGCATACTTCGTATTTATATCTATTTATGCTTAAAAAATTGTTTTCTGTTGATAAAGTATTTTGGTTTGTTAATTTTAAGCAAAAATTATTTTATGATTATTTATATGGCTTAAATTTGTTTGTTTGCTAATGTAACGCGACAGAACAGTTTAAACTGTTCAATATATTTAAAAAAAAAATAAAGTTTTTAGAAATATTACAAATTACATCAAAACCAGGCTTGGTATGAGTATAATCGTAATTCCTCCAATATCAACAATGTTTTTTTTAAATCTAATTAGTTTGAAGTTTTATATTTTTTGTGGTATTTTTTTGTAACAGTTTAACTAAATTATTTTTATATTACTTTTTTTTTGAATAATAATATAGGAACAATAAAGTTATTTGTGTTTTGTTTTCAATCATTCTTGTTCTCACTTAAATATGTTTGTATCCACCTAAATCGACTAAAAATTGTAAACAACGGTTGTGGGCACGTCTTTTTTTTTAGATCTTTAATATGGTCGTGTAGTTGATGTTTTTTTGTTTTTTTTTTTGATTATTTCATTTGTCTGAATAGCAATTGCTCTCGTAAATAAGCTAGATATTTGTGAACACACAATTTGTCTTCCATTAAACTCGGAAAGCAAAAACAAGTCTGGCTGTTTTTGCAATTTAAGCACACTATACGTTGCTGACAAATAAAACTCTTCAAGCAATCATCTACCTATAAATGTAGCTAAGAGATACAATATTTTGTTTTAGTTTTAAGACATTGCGATGTCTTTGCAATAATAATTAAAAATACAAATTATTTACATTTTTTAAAGCGTCAATTTAACTTTTAATCTTTTTGCTAATTATTATAACAATTTTATTTTACGAGATAATTATATCCAGCTTTTAAGATAAAAATAAACAATTAGATATTTTTATGAAAATTCTCAATGTTTAAAAAACATACATATTAATGTTGGATTCTACATCATAACGTAATGCTGAAGCTTTACGTAACATGTAAAATTGTGATAATACAAAAAAATTGTGTTTGGATATGGGTATAACAAGAAATAGCCTAAAATATGTCACACTAGTTTTTTTTTTAATTTGGAATATAAATAACCTGCAAATTTTTAGAAAAATTCAGTTATAAGCAGTTTTTCAATTTCCAGACAGTTGAACTGGTCGTGATGCACCTTGTATATTAACATATTTTTTAAAATTTACTATTAAAAAGCATATTATTGATCTTGCTGTATTTGTATTTGCTCTTGTAGAGCTTCTATCCACAGTTTGGTTTAACTGAATGATCTCGATCACAAACAGCGCCTCGATAAGTTTTCTTCAATCTGTAACTCACAGTTTTATGTGACCGATAATAGAGATTTAACGAGTTTAATTAATAAAAGCTTTAGTTATCATTAATCTATCGTTGTTTATAAATATATACTTTTCTTTTGTCAAAGCAGAACGCTTTTTTTTCTTTATCCACTGCTTTTCCTTCCGTTGTTTCTGCTCCACTTACCGATCTAAACTCTAGCAGCAGCGTGCTTTAATAAGTTTTGCTTTTCGCACGTTAAGTTATCGTGTATATTCTCGCTCCTATTTTCCGGTCCTGATGTCGCATTCGCTGATGGAGTGCAAATACTCGTAATCTGTCAATACGTTTTTTTTGAATGAATTTGAGAAATATCAATTTATCAAAAAAATTTTTTAGGTATCTTTAGAAAATACGTTCAGTACCTTCTGTTGGGGAAACATGTAGTTGGAGTAATTGAAGTTAACGCTGGAAATGCTTCCGTTCCGAAGAGAAACCTGCAATATAACATTTGCAATCAATCTTTTTAAATGATGTAACTTTATTACAGTAAATTATTGATATTTTATCTTTACATCAGCAGATGTTGAGCATTATAAGAGCTTGTTGGCAAATTTTACACTGTTTTTTTTATTTTAAATTTTCACACTTTTTTAACGCTTTTCTAAAGACGGCATTGTTGATAATGAATTATTTATGACTTGGAGTGCGAATCCTGCTGAACAAAACTTGTCCCATGTTGTTTATGCTAATACTTGGTTTAAAAATTATTGTAAGTTTATAATTGAAGAGCAATTACTTAATGACATTTGTAAAGATGTTTGATTTTTTAAGCAATTGACCACATTTTATCCTCTTGCTTAGTGTTAACTAGTAAAAATTATAAAAAAAATATTATTAAACTATAGCTCTATAATTTGCTTTTGTTTGAAAATGTTGAACTATATTATAAAGTATTTTCTAATTTTTCTTGAAAATAATTATTACAAATCATATTGCTAATATAACGTTTGATACAAAGGGCGTTAGCGTGATAGCTTGGTTGTCCAATCAGCGATATGAACTCTTGTTTCAATTTGTATTTATCAACACTGACATCAAGAGAGAAGGAAGAGGAACTATGGATATGATGTACACATCTTAGACCACCTAGCGAATAATGAGATGAAAAAAAAAGGAGGAAGGCTGTATACACTATTCATAGATTTTAGAGCAGCGTTTGATAAGGTCGATAGAAAGAAAATGTGTGAGAGTATGAGAAAAAAAGGAGTAAGCGAGTGGCTGGTGAGAAAGGTAGAAGAGATCAATGTAAAAACAAAAAGCAAAGTGAGAGCAGGGGAGAAAGAGAGTGAGTGGTTTGTAACGTCAAAAGGGGTGAGACAAGGATGTCTTCTTAGCCCCTTGTTGTTTACAACCTACATGGCGAATATGGAAGAAATGTTTAGAAAGGCGCAAGCTGGGGGATGTGTGATTGGAAGAGAAAAAGTGTGGAGTCTAGCGTTTGCAGATGATGTGGTATTAATAGCAAAAAGCGAAAGGGAGATGGGAGAAATGATGACGAACCTAAAAAAGTATGTGAGGAAAAAAAAGCTAGAAGTGAATGTAAATAAAACAAAGATGCTGGTGTTCAACAAAAAGAGGAAGAAGGAAGAAAAGAAGGATTGGGAATGGGAGGGAGATAAAATAGAGAAAGTAGAAGAGTTCAAGTATTTAGGGTATACGTTTAATGAAAGAGCTACGAACAAAGCGCAGGTCAGAGAGTTGGCAAGGAAAGCAAACAAGATAGTGGGATGTGTATTGAGAATAGGAGAGAGGAAGTGGAGAGGGGATTTTAAAAAAAGAATAATGATGTTTGAGAGCTTGGTAGAGAGCGTATTAGTGTATGGGGCAGAAATTTGGGGATGGAAAGAACAAGAGGAAATAGAGAGAGTACAAGAGAAGTATTTGAGGTGGGTCCTAGGGGTGGACAGAGAAACCCCTGGGTATATAGTAAGAGAAGAATGCAAGAGAAACAACCTAAAAGTGAAAGCGGAGAAAAGAGCGACTAAGTTTGAGGATAGAATGAATAGAAGACAAGAATGTAGAATATTGAACAAATGTTAGAAAGAAAAGAAAAAAAATTTGAAGATAAACGAGAGAGAAAAATATTACAGAAGAAATGGGTATGCAAGTAAAGAAGTGGAAAGATTAAGAACAGAAGGCAAGTGGATGAACGCAGAAACGAGTGAAAGAGACAGGGATGTAGACAAGCAAGAAAGAAGAGAAAAAATTAAAGAATCCAGGAACAACAGGAATTATGAGAAATGTATGACAGAGGAGATCCCAGTGTACCTGGGAAGAGAAAGCGCAAAAGAGAGGAAAATAATGGCGAGGTTCAGGTGCGGAAATGAGGAGAGAGAGAATAGGTATTGGATGGAAAAGGAAGAGAGACTGTGCAGAATCTGTTATGAGGAAAGAGAGACAATAGAGCACATGTGGAATGAATGCAGTGAGATGAGAGAGATAGAAAGAGTAGAAAGAAAACGTTTCTATATGTTTTTATAAACATATAGAAAAATTTTTTTTAAAAAAATGTTTGATGCAAGGTAGCTTTTAATAGATGTCGCTGCAAATCTAGCAAAACTGCTGTTTATCTAAGACGGCAGTCAATTTACTAGTCGATAAAGAATAAGAAATTAATGTACTGAACTTTGCACACAAGAGCGTTTTTGAAAACATACACATCTTCAATAGTATAAATCCTGCTAAAGCAAAATTTTACTAACATAACTACTTAAAATAAGAAACAAAATAAGTTGACAAACATCTATTTATAAGTGATATTATATACCACGAAAAGTTGAAGGTAGGAAAATACTGAATATTATAAATTAATGTAGAAAATAACTTTCCAAGCAACTATGCTAGTCTATTTTAAAGAACATCAATCTGAGATAATAAATCTAGTAGCAGTTTTTACACTCTACTTAATTTAAGCAGTAAATCTCAATTAAATACCCTAAAAACAGTGAGAGAGCGTGTAGCAAACTGGAAGTTCAAAGCTTTGAATGGCCGATATGCTAACCAACAGTATCAAAACAATGGAAACAATAAATCCTCTACAGATTTTTTGCAAAAAAATATTTGATTGGGAGAACTGAAAGTCTTATAACGAAGACATAACAATAAAAATTAAAAATGATAAAAAATGAAGACAAATAATGTCTTCAAAAAATAAACATTTTTTACTATACTTACAGACCAAAAAAATAAAACGGCATTTTTTTGACATACTTCTATCTTAATACAAGCGTAACATAGAAAAACAACCAAATACAAAGTTGTTATTAAAGTCAAAAGAATTTGACAGTTGAACAAAAAAAAAATTGCTTTTAATGGTAATGTGGCAAGCACATTCTTCAAATATCAAAAGCTATATGTAGTGCACAAACCTTTATCACCAGGGATAAACTAGAATAGCGTCTATAATGAATTTATATAAATTTAACAAATTAAATTGATTAATTAGCTCAAATCTAAAATAATTCGAAAATACAATGTTAAGACAACGGTTTCCAAAAGATGCTCAACATGTTCCCAAACTTTAAGGTAAAGTTTCTGTAGCCGCAACAAAGATTAACAAGTTCCGAGACTTTCTCGATTATAGTTTTACATGCACGAACTGATGCTTTGTACGATGCTTTTTAGGTAGGACTTATACAAGTGCTGGCTTTCTCAAGCTTTCCTTGAAGTTTCAAAAGCTTTTTATGTTGTATCTAATTCTATTCTAAAAATGCGTTGCGTTTCTTTTATGTTGACCTATTTGAAACTTTTCTTCGAAAAATGTTAAGTTATAAAATATATATAAATGTCTTACAAATGTTTCTGAATTTTGTTTTGCGAAAAAAATTTGTTAACTGTAATAAAATTTGGGATTAAATGTACCAAGTGTTAATAAATGTAATTTAAAAAAGATAAAGATGCTTTAGACACAATTTTTATTAAGCAAAATGGTTAGCAATCTAAAAAAAATCTAACAATTAAAAAAGACTTGTGAATTTTTATAAAATGAAGTGGAAACAAACTCAGTGAAACCATTAATCTATCACTGTCTGCCATATAATATACCGAAAGCGACTTTTAGTCTATAATTAATGAATTGCGCAACAAACCTACATCAACTGCTCATTTGAGTCCTACTGCAAATGACTTGAACGACTACTTTGTCAATATTGCAAAAAACTTAACTGAGAATATAGTTCAGTCAAAAGATCCACTTTTTTTGTTGCTCACACTCGAAAAAAATTTCTGTCAGTTTGTTTCTGATGCCCGTAGATATGTCTGAACTGCAACAAGTCATAAATAGTATAAAAAAAAAATTATCTTCAAGCAGTGATGGTTTATCAATAAAACTCTTTTTAAATTTACCAGTTCAGGCATTAACTGCTCTTACTTTGCTGATTAACAATTCTTTAGAAACCGGCACTTTTCCTAACTGCCTGAAAACAGCTATTATTATTCCTCTCTATAAAGGAGATGACAAAAGTAATGTCGCTAATTATAGACCAATAGCTCTCCTACTAGTTCTCTCTAAAATCATTGAAAAGCTAGTTAAATTTCGTCTTATGATCTTTCTTACAAAATTTGAGGTATTGTGTTCTTGCCAATTTGGTTTTCTAGCAAATAAAAATACAAATGATGCGATATTTTCGGTCTTAAATCATATTTATGCAGCAGTGAATAATAAATTATATATCGCTACAATTCTTTGTGACTTTGCAAAAGCTTTCAATTGCGTTAATGACAGCGTACTTATTAAAAAATTAGAATTTTAGGGTATTAAAGGCATTTCTTTAAAGTGGTTTACATTCTTTTTGTCTATTAGAGCTCAAATTGTAAAAACAAATAACTCCTTTTCAAACTGTAAAAATCTTGATTATGGTGTTCCTCAAGACTCGGTTTTTGGCCCAGTGCTTTTTTTAATCTTTGCAAATGATATTGCTGATCTTCGAATTAGTGGTAAAATTTATCTGTTCGCCGATGACACTAGCATCACTTGGAGTCACTGTGACAGCAAGTTTCTCCACCATATTATTTCTGATGATCTTGCAATCATTAAATCATGGTGTGATTCTAATAGTCTCAGCTTAAATAGAAATTAAACGGTAGCTCTTTCGTTTAAAGGTGACATTTAATCAATTTTTATCAACAATAATAATGCAATAAACACTGTCGATTCAGTAAAATTTTTAGGTCTTCATATAGAAAAATCTCTTAAGTCAACCCATATAGACATACTAGCTAATAAATTAACGACTGCTTGTTATGCTTTACAATCTGTCTGCAGAGAACTGAAGACTGAAACAGCTCGTTCTACCTATTTCGCCCTTTTTGAATCGCATCTGCGATACGGTTCACCCTTTTGAGGAAATTGCACAATAAATCAATTTGAATGCATCTTTAAATTACAAAAAAGAGCTGTTTGCTACACTCTTGGATTGACTAGCAGAGAACATTGTCGTCCGTATTTTGTCGAACATAAGATTCTAACACACTCTGCGCTGTTTATTTTAGAATCAGTCTGTCTTGTTCGCAAACACCTTGACGATATTCTTACACCTAACGCTCATAGGTACTCAATAAGAAATTTTAACAGTGTCTACTTACCTCTCCCTTCATCTGAACTTACAAAAAACTCCATTTTCTACAAAGCAAAAAAAAATTATAACTCACTTCCCATTCACCTAAAGTCTCCTTCCACCTACGTATCTTTTCGCAAAGTGGTTAATAAGTCTTATTTAGTTAATAAACCGTTTTACTCTTTAGCTGAATATATGTAGTTAATAATTTGAAAGTTTCTTTGGGTAATACATATACTAGTCCATTAGTAGTTCTAGAATTTTCTAATTTTTATGTGTTCGTTTGACATTTTTTGACTATTGGTCATTATCTCCTAATATGTTTGCTATTCGCTTTGTCTACAAACTTTGTAATTTTATGACAATAAAGCTTATTATTATTATTATTATTATTATTATTACTAAATACTTATAACTACTTACTATTTACTAAATTAAACAAAATTACATTAAACTCGGTTGAAACGCTGCTGCTTGTAAAACGAGCAGCAGTACAAGATGCATAATAAATTTTAACATTATCATCAGTATTATTTATGGCCATTGAGTTGCTATGAGTCTATTCAAGTAAAACTATAATTTTTCATCACCAACTTTTATTAAAGTTGAAATTATTTTTTGATAACGCAACTTTGTTATTTTAATGACGACCCTAACAGCTTATTTGGGAAAACGTGCTTGTTAATAATTTAATTAATACAGTCGACAATACTAAAGTGAGGTGTCTAATTTGTGTCCAATCAGCTACAATTTACTGAACTAATCAGAACGTATTCGCACGTGCTTTCAACAAATCTTGTGTAACTTAATTAAATTTGTACAGTCATTAATTAAATGATATAGGTTTTTGATTTTGGTAAAAGAGTGGCAAAGCGTTTACTTGCTATTTCTATTTTGTATCATTTTTTTCGGCAATTCATCACATAATATGGCAAGACAAACAAGCAATAATTTAAATTTATTTTACATTTTCTCTTGAAAAAGAACTGTCCTAGTATTATTAAAACTTAGCTAAAAAGACAAAAATGAAAACAACTAGTAGTTGCAACACTGTAATATTGACCCAAAAAGTTTTATTAGTTTGTGCAGTGATAAACTGTGACAATAAAAACAACACAAGATAGTGAGTCTTATGTCAGTTTACTCTATTATAGAGACAGGCTTATATAGCCTCTCAATCGATCTAAGCCAAAGATGAGATTAAGCCAGATATCTTGATATGCTCCATAAATTCGGTTTTGTATGTCTCTACGGATATGCACTAAAACTCGGCAAACCTAAACCCTGTATCGATCCTGTTTTTTGAAAGGAAAAGATTTTTTTGTTATGTGGGGTATATAGGTACAAAGCTTATAATATATAATGGATTTCTTCTAGTAAGAGCTACAGGAAAATCTAGCGTATATGCAAAATGGCTCTTTGAAAAGATTAATTTTGTTACATTTTAGAAATAGCACAACTTTCTCGATGTACTTAAGGAAAAGAATACTTTTTACAGTTTCATTATTTCATGCTTATCTCAAATATGTTTTCATTCCAGATTGGTTTATTTTTTGCTTGGTTTAGAACTTTAAGGACAAAAATTAGAACAAAGTTTTACCATTTTAACCAAATTTTTGATTTGTAGAATTTTTAAAACTTAATTGTTGACATATTTTGTGCTGCAAAGTTAACATTCTTCAGTTGAAAAACAATAAAAAAAACTTTTTTAACAATATTGCAGCTAACAATAATTTAGCTGACTTTGATCTCCTTGACTTCAGTTATCCGATCACTGCCAACTGCATCAAAAATATTATACAATCGTTACGCAGCATTACGTAAAATTATTTAATTAATAATATCAGTTACTTCTTTCAATTGTTTATATTCTTCATTTAGATTTCATTTTGTTATTTACTCTGTAACCTTCAAACAAATATGTAATTGAGTAACCCTGTTAATAACCCATTGGGCTGTTGGGTTTAAATAAAAGAAAATGAAAAAAAAAAAATTAATAAAAAGATACGAAATTTGATTGTAAAAATGTTACTTTCAAAACGTTTGGATCTAAATGTTGTTTAGTATAAGATGAACATAATAAAACAAAAATTTGTCAAATTTTGCAATAAAAAGCTTATATTCTACCATTCTGCAATATTTTATCCTGCCTTTGTGAGGACAATTGTCGATTTTTGCCTCTATTTGGTCGCCGTACTATCAAAATCAAATAAAACAAATTCAAAATTAAGAAAAAAGGTCTCAAAGCTATTGTTTATAAAATTAGATTGCTTGTAAATTATAAAAAAATACACTTCAGACAAGGATGAAGACTCCCAGAATATATTTTGTCACTTTAAAATTTAAAACGATCAAGAACAATCACTCTTTAATCACACTTATTAAGTTTCCAAATGGTGAAACCTAATGCCCCGTGTATTGATAATTCTCCTTTGCTTAAGCATGGTTTTAGTGCTCTACAACATGCTAGCCGAAACAATAAATAATTTTGCATAGGGCTTGCTAGAACTAACTATGGCTATTATAATTTTATTGACAGGATGTGCCGGGAAGCAATAAGGGCTGCTCCGATAGTGCTGATAAAAGCTTTACAAGAAAGAGAAATTATAATGTAGTTTTGAATTAGGGAAATTTGCCTATACACTATACACATTACCAAAACCAAAATGAATTATATTTTTATTTTATCAGTTATAATACAACAAAGCTATGGAATACATCTACCTAAACAAATTTTCTGATAATAATCGCACGACACATGAAAATAGCTAACCGAAAAACAGAATTAAGGGTGGTTTCTATAAAAATACACTTAGCTTACTAAATATAAAATTAACAGGAGGAATTTTTATCAAAGGATCAAAAATATTTATTAAAAAAATTTAAATTTGAAATTTGATTAATTAGAGCAGTAATTGAGCACATAAAATTTATTGTAAATAATTATATTTTTGAAGAAATTATCTGATAGAAAAATAGGTTTTGTTTCAATGTTTTTAGACAGTGCTGTTTAATGTTTTCTTAATTAATAAAATTTTTTGTTGTTTGTTTATGCTTTTTGTCTATTTGTAAGAATGGGCGCGCTATGTCTAGTAATTTCATGAAAGTGCTGTTTTCTCGCTTTTTGCTTTACTAACTTTGCCAACTGCCGTGGCTCTCACAAAATAATTGGTAATTTCTTTTTGTGTCGATATCAAACTTTTTGTTAATTTTCCCATTTATAAAGAGATCTGGTTTTCTCCCACAGACCATTCTTTATAGATTAATAGTTCGGAATAGGTCTTAAAAATCATCTGCGCCATTATATTTAATTTTTATTTTAATTCAGGGGTATTATAAATGATTATAAAATCTAGAAAGCAATGCTAATTTCAAATGTAAGAAATTTGTCTTAGATAATTATTCACTAAATCAATTAATCACTAAATATTTCTTAAAAAGCTTGGTGAAGGATGGCACATTTCTCAGCCCTCCGCGGAGTTATAATCATTTATAATACTCTGTTAGCTTTTTACACAATTTGAAAACAAAAAGAAAGGTAGCTCATAATGTTTGAGAAATTGAAATATTGCAGTTATTGAGCTTTACAGCCTATCAACCATTTAGTGTCTAGCTTGCTCAAACCCCCTTTAAACTTGTTTTGTTAAATAAAGATTAATAAATGGCTTTAAAATTCTTAGCACTATAAACTAATAACACAATGTTACCGGTTGCCAAAAATTTTTATTAAATATCCTCCTGGTAAATAATGAATAAAACTCAGTTTAATTGATCTTCTGATGATGATTACATGGTGATCAAAAAAGCTTTCAAAGTTTAATACAACTATTTCTTTGACAGGTGGGGACACTGTGTTAATAAGGATTATAATCTCGTAGTCAACAAAATAAGTTCTGTTCTTCTATTATTTGTGTTGAACGCGTCTTTGCGCCATAATATGTGAAATAATTTTAGCTGTAGCTCGTTTGGTGTATGTTTATCTTAAATTCACATCACTTTTGGCATTTATTTGATGGTTAAAGAGTTAGAGCTGTGTTTTTTTTGTGGTGTTTGTATATTCCGTTTTTTTTGGGTCACGTCTAACTCTGGAGCTAATGATTTTAATGTTAGTGAATAGTTTAAATTTCATATTAAACTTTGTATGGTTCATTTCTTGTAATTGTTCAGCAATTAAAATTCCACATAATTTCTTTCACTTTTGTCCTATAATCATTTCCATTCTTCTTTCTTATGTTAAATGGCCAATAAGTCATTTAGTGTACTTTATAATTTTAAAGTTTTTTTTCTTTACATATATTTTTAAATTCTGCACACATTTTTTGCTGCTTTTTGTAAATATTGTTACTGTTATAACAATATTGTTTAGCAGAAACTTAAAACATTTTTTTACATTAAGCAATCTGTTTCTGTCATAAAAAAACAATTATTCGGATAAAAAATTTCATTTATTTCGATAAAAAGTTATTATTTAATAATTTAAGAAACATAAGTTTTTAGATTTTACTAGACGTTTTTGAATGTATTCCGAAAAGTTTTCAGAAATAATCAATACACTTGGAATATCATAAAATTGTACTGACTTATAAAATAAATAATTTAAATGTAGTATTTAATATAATTAGTACAAACTTCCGAAAATGTTCCTACAACTTGTTTAGCAGCCAGAATCAATGATAGTTGGGTTAGCAATTGTCTTACCAAATACCACTCGTATGTTGATTAAATTCGAAAATATTGTTGTCGCAATTGTCAAAACCGTGTAACTATTTGCCGCCTTCCTTGCAAAGTAATTAAAATTGTTTCTGGCATTTTTTCGAAAAAAATTTCAGTAACAAATATATAAGCTAAAATAAAAAAACTTGAACTTAGATTATAACTTAAGCTCAAAGGCTTTGATCTGGAAACCTAATTTTATTATATATTTTTTATTAATAGTTATTTACATAAAAGACAGGGAACTTTCACATTACTGAAGAGGAGCTAAATTGAACTACGAGGCACTTTGTGCCGAGTATTTTAAAGCTCTGAGTCAAGTAAGAAATTTTACTGACGTGTTTTGTATTAAATTTTTCCGGAAATCGTAAAAAACGACGAAATTTACAAATTTTAGAATATTTTTTAAAAATTCCACAAAAGTCAAGTTTGTCAATTTGGTTGGCAACTATAGTTACTAGAGTATCTTGTTTATTTTGCGTCTTGTGAAGTTTTTACAGTACTAGTCCGGAAAACTCAATTTTCCTGCGCGTAAATAAGCAGGAAAATGTTGTTTCTAAGACTATTTCCGGAAAAAAAAAATTTCTGTTACAAACAAAAATATTTATGTAAAGAATCATATATTTATTCAAAAATTCAAAAACGATGGCCGATGAAATTGATAGAAATATTTTTGATCTCTTCAATAGATATATGTAATTATGTGAATAATAATTATAAAATTGTTTAATTAAACAAAAATTATTTTAAGTTTAATTTGAACTGCGACTGCGGCAAGATCGTTATAAATAAATAATATGTCTATAATAATAATTAAATACGTTATAAACTAATGCACCTACCTGGCATCGGTTGGTTTGTACGTGACATCATACTTGTCTACGTTTTCTATCGACGTCGACCACGATACTTTGATGGAAGTTGGATTAATAAATGTTATAGTGATGTTTTGTGGAATTTTTAAGCCTCCGGGCATTGAACCTGCAATATAATATGGAATATGTGTAAGAGTGTTATAATTTTTGTTTTAATCTCAATAAAAACATTTTTTTAATTGAACAAAGCCTAAAATAACCCAATAAGCAAAAAAAATGAACTTTTTTTTGAAAATCATTCCAGTCAAGTTAAAATTAACGTTGATAATTGGGTCATTATCAGAAGATTTTTCAACTAATATCTAAAAACTGACAAAAAAATTAGTTAAAATGTTCTATGAACTGCAAATGTGTATGTGGTAGAATTGAAATAAATTTTCTTATCAAATTAGTAATGAGCTATTTAAATTGCCTGAACGGTAGAGCTGGTAATAAGTAAAGCCATTTTAGGTGATGATTTATAGTATACTCAGCCGTTAAACATTGTTTTTGGTAAACATCTACTGCAAAGGCTCTACTTCATCACCTAGACCATCGTAAATGGCATTTTATGTTGGCGAAATACTTTGTAACTTATTTATGGTTGATAGGAAAGGAACGAATTTCCTGGCTTTAAACGCTTTTGAAAAGATGCTAAAGAAAAAGCATATGTAAGATCTTTTTTTTTAACTTTTTTGGTCTGCTAGTAAAAAATACTGCTGAATTTTTACATCATATTTATTTATTAATAATTTATTTCGTCGCTTACGTTTTATTAGTGGAAATAATCGTAAAGCGCAGACTGTTTTCACTAATGGATTATTGGAAAGCAAATTAAAAGTAATTATTCGTCAATAGAGACGTTAATAGTGAGTGATCCAGGAATAGAATCATCAAAAAATGCTTGACGTTGAATAAATATGTTATTACTTAAACTGACGCTTGTGGTTCAATTACATAACATTTAACTCATTTTATGACTTTCAGTTTACAGAAATGGAAATTAATTATTTAGAGACAGTTTTATGCAAACGACACCTTTTTTCAGAAGCTGGGGTATACAAACTTTATTAATAATCAAATATCAGTGGATGATAATGTAATCTGCTAACAAAAAATGGCGGTCAAATTATCAACCCTAAAGACACAAAGTATTTTGTGGTTGATCATCGATTAAGTTTTGCGCTGGACTTTTAAACCTACTAAAATATGTAAAGTTGCCTGATTTCTTAAATTTATCATGAACGACTTTTCTCTACTTAATTATAAATCCATTAATTTACAATGTAATCATGCTGCATTTCTGGGAAATGTTTTAAACCTTTTCAAAAAAACATGAAAATGCGATGCGTAATTTTTTTTTTCTTTGAAATAAATCGATGATCAATAAATCATTGACCTACTTTTTATTGTTTTCACTAATTTGTTTTGAATCAATGGCAAAAAAAATGTTTTGAATTTTTGTAACCCGCAGATCTAATTTCATTCCAGGTATATTCATCAGTGAATGTTTATTAGCACTTGACAACCATTTAATGTTATTGACAAGCTTACGGTGATTATCAGAATCCGGTTGAAATAAAACCGCATTATTCATCGTGGAGAGTATTGAATCTAAATACACTTTAGGGGTATTTAGTGTGGTATTTATCTAGATTAAATTGTAATAAACTAATTTTATAAATCTAGGTTAATTTTAATTTAACTAGATGTCACTGGTGAGTTAGTACCACTAAACAGTGAGTTTTAAGTTCATCTATATGACGGAATCTGTGGAATATAAATAAGAGAATATATAAAAGTTTAGTTAACAACTAATTGTCAGAAATTTTCGTAATCAATCTTTAACAATTATTGTATTTTTTGTTCATACAGAACAAAATTTTTTATTTTTAACAGTTCTATGATTGGTTTTATAAGCAAAAAAATTATTAGAAACAATTCTTAAAACATTGTTTTACAAAGCTGGCTTTTAGACATCTACAGGCAAAGACTATCCGATTCTATTCTTATTTATTTTTGAGTAGTTTATTTAGTATTTGTTTTCAGGCATTTTGCTTCAACTGACACCAAACTAGTTAACAATCCGATTATACAGTGTGTTTTTAGATAAAATACGCATAAGGTTATAGTTTATAAAAGTTTTTTGAAAGAAAAATGTTATATAGACAGGACATAACTGTAAAAAATCAGAAAAGTTAAACATTTCATAGAACTTGTTTTGTGTAAAAACGTTTTAAAAACTTGAAAAATGTGCACAGTGCCTTTCAAAACTGTTAATTATATATTTATTTTTTATTTTCATACAAGCAAAGCCTGTCTAGACCAAAAAAAATGCCAAAAAAATATATTTAGAAAAATTACTGTACATACACCAAATCGTTAATGAGTTAAAAATTTAAAATTATATTAAAAAGAAAAACTTATTAAAAAAATTATGTTCTATAAATTATTTGACAAAACGTTTTATAGTTTTTATGCAATTTTCAATGTCTAAATTAGAAAAATATAGACAAAATATTTTAATTTGTGTAGCTAACTGCTTCGGCAACCGAAAAGTAAGTAGCAAGTTGTTAAAGGTTCCAAATAATGTAAAACGCATTATGCCTTCTGCAACTTGTTTTTTAATATACTAAACTATAACTATTATTACCTGTAAGCTCAGCACTTAATATCAGAATTGTTGCAGCCAATAAGTACATATTAAGAACATATGACGTTTAGCGTTGCCCCTTGCATGGTGGCGAAGCTGTCCTCTACGTCACTGTTGAAACCCCAAATGATATTTTCGTCTTCGCATGATTCCACTCTTTCGCGTCCTCTATAACATAAAATTAATTATAAAAAAAAATTTAAAATAGAGCAAAAACAGATAATATTTAGTCAATGTAATTTACAAAATATAATACAAATTGAAAATTTGAAAAAAACTGACTTCAATATGATTAATTATATTTTATTTATTTATTCATTCAAATTGCTTAAATAATTAAATAAATAGACTATTATTTAATTATATTGAATAATTTTTTTTAATTCTCACAAATTTTTATAATCAATTAAAGTGTCAAAAAAAGCATTAATAAGAATAACTCAAAAATACTGGTCACATCTTGATCAAATTTAAATGGGACCAAATAGAAAGCACCAGCTTCCAAATAAAAGAAAAACCATCCAAAAAAATCCAGTTAAATTGAAAATTTCTTCTTTTTTTTTAAGTCGGGTTTAAAATACGCTTTTATTGGCAAAATAATTTTCATTAGTAACATTTAATTTGCAAGTGTAATTATTGTTGTACAAATTTATAAACTAAAATAAAAACAGCTTTTTGTATATCTAAACATGGCTTATTTTATCTGATTTTTCATTCATTTTTGCTACTCTAAAGTCAATCTACTTGAATACATCACAGTTATCTTGTAAAACACTGCATATAAACTATTATTTTATTTTTAATGTTAGTTTTTTTGACACAAAAATGAACAAAAACCGTCATAAGCTTAATCTTAGTATCGTATCTGTGTTCTCTTCCTCTTTTATTAAAGCGGAAGAGAATTTTGATTTATTTTCTTTATTCGAAAGCTGAGAGAACTCAACAGTTTCTCATAGTTAAAAAAAATGTTCAAATCAGTCGGTTTTAATCTGGAAGATAAATGAATGTAAAAGCTTTTTTACAGCCTGAACGAGTAAAAGTTAATATTACGTGTCTTTCATAACAATAAAAAAACGAAGTAATCTTAAAATAATACTAAAACATCACTTTAAATCTGCAAAACGCTCCACTTTTTCACCAACTTGCAGCCAAAATATTTAGTTGGATCTTATTGGAATGATCTTAATTGGAAGCTTTTTGAGTTTTATGAAAATTTATATTTATTATACAAAAATGTATACATATATTGTTTAAAATATAAAATTCAATTTAACCAAAATAATTGATTTATTAAACAAAAACATTTCATTGATTTAATTAATTGGTTGCTAATTTGTAGAAAAAAGAATGATTTACAAAAGTAGTTGCACAAATAACTATTTCCACATTATTTATTGAAGAGTTGTTTGTTTATTTGAAGTTTTAAGGTTTTTAGTACCATAACTATTGCTTTAAGATTATGTTCAATTGTTTTAATTTTAAAACAAAAATCAAATAAAAGAGTAAATGAAAAAAATTTGATTTGCTAAATCTGAAGTTCGGGAGAAACTTCAGACTTCATCATCAATCATAAAACACGTGAATTTGAACGTAAACTTTGTTTTGTGTTGTGAGTCTATGTGAAGGAAGCTTTATTATGAAAATAAAACTTTAGTAAATTATTTCAATATTTCTCCGCATTTCTTGTTTCTGTAGGTATAGGAAAAAAATCTATGAAAAGCGCTGAAAAAACACTTATGAACATTTATTATTATTGCAGAAAAATTAATATTCAAATAAATATGGAGTCAACAATGAAAATTAATATCAAATTTTAACCATGCTTTGTCGGATAAAATTTGTAATTCAATTAGAATTTTAAAATCCGACAGTATTCTTCCGCTTTTGAACTAACAGTTTCCACCAAATAGCTTTGATGAAATAAGAAGTTTTTGAAAAAATAGCTAAATTTAATTATAAACCTATAAAGGTTAATAAGTTTATTGAAATTGTTTGATTAATTAGACTAACCATCATAAACAGAACAATGCTTGAGAATAGTTCCAAACTCATCTAAAATTACTACGGTGTTTGCAATCTGGCGTAGTTTTGAGAGCCTGCAGGAAATCTCTTCTAGATTCAATTTTATTATTCAGAATCAAATGAAACTCTCAAAGAAGTGATTATAATTTTATGGAAATTCGACAACTTTTAGGTACAGTTCAGAACGTTAATTTTCAATAGTGTCACCAATTTTCTATTATTATTTTTAAACTATTTCCTAATTTAAAAAAAAAACCATAAATATTTAACGCAATTTAGATATTTTTTATCTTAAACGGCGTTCAGTCAGTTAAGCCTGATCACCAATGCTATTAAAGCAAAAAACTCATATCTTTGTAACATAAGACCGTCAGTGCCATTTCTGTTTCTCTTTCAGTTCAATGTAATAGGTTGCCAACAAATTACCTATAGTTTTTGTATAGTAGGAATGTTTGAGATACGTAGCAGTAAATCTAGCAGTAAGGCAAACCTAATAAAACAAAATTAAAACCTAAAGTGTCACGTGCCGAACACAATCTTTAAAAAGAGTTGTTAAATTTATTTCTGTTATTTTGAATGTCAGAAGAACTAGTGCAATAAAATTTACTGCCGAGTATATCTTCAATAATTTTACTCTACGTGATCAATTCGACAACAAAAATTGTCACTCACTGAAATTTATTATTTTAATAATAAAAATATTGATCTGTTATTAATATTATCTGATATTTCTTAATAATTGAGCTTTTTTTGGTATTGGTAACAATTTATGGCAGTTGTTGGAAAAAATAAACATCTTCCAGAAATTGGATACGTTTTTACTGTTGACTGTTATGAAATTAACTGGATCGGGTGCTTTATAAACTCGGCATGTGGCTAACTCGTTTTTTTGAGCTCTTTTTGCTTAGTTTGTCGGGCTGCCAACACCCTTATTTCACATCCTAGTGTATTATGCGGTTCGTATAACAACATTTTACTTTAAATAGTTTATTAGGTACACCTTCACAACTTAATAAACTGTTGTCCTTTACAAAACGTCAAAAACCGTTATTCTAAATTGTATTCAAAGCTTGAATAAATGTTTCAGTTAGAGCAAATCTAATACGGTCAACGACAGATGAACTTGAATATATTTGTTACAATATTTGAGTGAATCTACTCAAAAAAATTAAGCTACATAATTTCTATCAATAAAATAATTAACAATTAACGCAAAATTTTCCAAAGCGTTTTAATTGACCAACAAAGCTACCTGAAGCGGCACTAATTGCATCATTAAATTAAATCCAGCTTTGCGCTCGTCGACTTTAGTGTGAAAATTTTGTGCAAACTTGCGTTGGAGCCACCTAAAATTAAGTAGTACCCAAATATGCACTTTAAACTTTTAGATTGTCAACTAATAATTGGATTTTTGTAAATTTTAGAACACGCTCTATTTGCTTGCTGAAAACATTTTTAAATCAACGCGCGCAGAAATTGTACTAAATCTAGTTCTAAAATTGGTGCCGTGCCAGACAGCTCTAGAAGATCTTGAATCTGTTAAATCGTCTGTTGTTATTATTAACAATGTTTGCTGTAATACTTTTTATCATGCGATCATCTGATTTTCATTGCATTAAACTTCCAATGGTAAAGAAGTAATGACAACCTTCCGTGTCTAAGCATTTTCTAACATTTGGTAACTAAACTATTTCTCATCCCCTCACTCGGGGGGTTAAAAGTAATTTTAAAATCTTAAATAACGATCAATTTATTGTCAAGAAAGAGAAGAAGGTCAGGTTGAGCATCTACCAAAACAATGAAAAAAATGGATTTGTATATATCCATTGTACTATAGGTTGAATGGCTTTAACATGTTGCCTGGTATAAGTTATGCAAAAGATCTCAACTAAACATGGTAAGACAAACTTTTTTTGCAACTTATTTTGCTTAACTTCTGCAGTAAAGCCACTATAGACTGTTAAAAAAAGTATAACTTTGTCTGCACAGAGAATATATTAACAAAAAAAGCAAATTGTTTGCTTCCAAAGCCAATCCTTTAAAGTCTATATTCCAAAGGACAGTCAAATAGACGGCTCTTGTAGATTAAAAATTAATTTAAGATAATTTTTATTACTTTTGCCATATTGTATTTTGGGCTGTTCTGTTCTCTTGCTAGGTTAGTAGACAAATTTGTAAAGTTCACGCAGGAGGAAAATTTAATTCTGGGATAGAACAATGTGACAAATTACCAGCACCAATAGTGGTATTATTCGTGTGGTAAACACCCACTAGTCACCAGCATGGTAGCTGGTTGTTATTTATAGAATCTATTTTTATTAAAACTGTATGAAATATTGAAACTGTCAAAATATTTTTTTGTTGCAACACAGAAAGTATTAGTACATTACAAGTGATGTTATTATTGATAAATATATGGTTAGACATTTATTACAAAGATTGTAAACATAAAAATGAGATTCTTTTTTATTACAAAAAAATTAATTTTTATTTGATTCTTGTAGTCTTATGATTTTATATTAATACAATGAGTGTAATTGAAACTACATTTATAAAAAATTAAAATATTGATTTCAATTGTACGGAGTAACGTTACAATAATCAATAGGTAAGCCAGTCCTCGTAATTATGTCCGGAAAAAACATGTAAGTACAATCAATGCGGTTTCTAAAGAATAGTAACAATGCGCATTAAATAACACTATTTAGTTTATTAGCTCACCTATAGTCAGTTTTTGAAATGTTTTCCAGAGATTTATGACTGTATTTTATGAGATAACGTAAATCACTCAGCTTTTCAAAAATTTGATCACACTCACTGTCTATCACTGGAATGTTGATTAGACTGGGATGAAGTCACATGATCCTGTAACAAGCGTCGCGATGGAACTGGCTTTTCCTAAAGGTAGGTAGGAATTTGAACGGCGTCGACGCTGGAGAGCCACTCTTAAAAATCTAGTTATTATGCTGTTGGACGTTAACTAAATTGTTTGAGTCCCAGGTTTCCGACAGAATATTGATTGTTGCTAATCTTGTTAGTTGACATTAGGAAATTTAACTTGCTCTCAATTTATATTTACCACCAGTTATAAATACAGTTTATAAGGAAATATGTGGTCAATAATTTTTCCACCCCTTCATTTCTTTATTTGAAATCGATTGTTTGAATAATTGATAAGTTTCAATATGAAAACGCCTTGTACATCAAAAAAACTTCTCGTGGCAGGTGAAAAAAAACAAAAGCGTGGTAATAATAAACAACTTTATTTTGATAATACTACTGAATTGCAAATTACAAAATTTTACATATCGTTAAAAATTCTTTATTACAATAAACTAGTAAAAACCAACAATAATTGTAAAGATAAACTACAAATTTTGTTTCACTTTGCAGTTTCTTGAAGCTTTTTAGTTGGTATCTATGTGTTATCTTAATACAGTGTACATATTTCGATATTTCAAATACATTATGCAAGGAATGTCACATAAAGCCTGCGTCATAGAGAAGCACCTTTAAAAACTCTTTTGCTTGAAAAACAAAGTTTTGTACACTGTTTTGTTGAGTTTATATTGTGGGAACAAAGCAAGGGATTTTCAGAAAGCAAACGTAAAAACAAAAGTTTTTAAATAAACCTTATATTAAAAGAAAAAAAACATCAGTCTATTGAAGAAGTTCCACTTATGACCCAGCGCTGTCACTGTTTATGAAGTCAGAGGACTCGTTAGAGCTGCAAGTATTTATAGTAAACAAAAAGCCATCAATCACTTCAACAAAATTCTTCTTTAAAAAAAAACAATTTTTGTTCTTTTAACAAAATCAATGGTGTTTTGCCGAACATTGAGTATAACTTCAGCAAATTTCTGGCGAGTGATCTAAGTCTTTTGATTTATATTAGACATATTGAAAAATCTCTCAGCTTTTTAACATTCTATGCTTCAAATAATTTAAATTGAGTTGAATTCAGACTATAAGGTGACCACTTCAACATTGTATACATAATATGTTCTTTACAAATTTTTCAGTCAGAAATACAGAAACAGTCTATTTTATCTACTTACTAGCTGACCCGGCGAACTTCGTACCGCCTAACAGTCAATGAATGTCGTCTTACTTTTTAGCTGAACTAATTTAGGCTTTGATGAACGTAAAACAATGATACAAAATAATATATTTATATAGATAGAAACAAAAAAGTATTTTATTATGATGAATGATGATGAAAACATACATACATAACGAAAATAAAAATAAAAAAAAATAAAAAATAATAATTAAGTACTTCAAACTCATGTCAGAAAAAAATTATTGAAAACTATGTTGTGCAGATTGGGAAAAAAAATAAAACTCGGATTAATTCATTAATAGGATTTTCATTTAAGCACTTTGTGGTAAACGACATTCTTTGTTTTTTGATCAGGCGCAAGAACAAATAAAGCGGATGGTTTGCCGACACGTGAGCGTGCCACGTACAATTGATCATGAGAAAAACATGTATTTTCTAGATTAAGGCCACAAATAGTCAAGGATTGGCCCTGTGATGTGTTGATCGTCATGGCGAAGGCAAAACGAATCGGAAATTGAATTCGTTTAAACTCAAAGAGCATATCCGTTGGGATCATCGGAATCCTTGGAATAAGAACTTTCTCATCTTTAAATTTTCCTTTAAATATAATAACAGTGCCTAAACTTTCGAGAAATAGACAATAGCTCAAAGAGTATATAACCACTACGTATGAATAGCTTATCAAGAAAAATCATAGACAACCTATAAAAAGACATTTACACTTTTGTTAACTTGTAGATTTTTTTTCCTTAATCTTATAACTTTTACCAACTGATTTTTTATTCTCTAAATTGCGTTCCTTTCCGATGATTTTATGTTTTTACTGTAGAATAAATCTTAGGTATTATTTTCGGGAATTAAAAACAAATATAACAGTACCTGAACTTTGTAGACATTTTACAAAAAATAAATTTCTTAACGCACACATAATGTCTTCAGAAAAAAATAAAGTTGTGGCTTAAAAGTCTCAGCAACCAGGCCATAAGCTCCAAAAAAAAAATAGTTGTTACACTATTTGACAGGATTGGACAACAAATGTTCGACATGTAATAAACAAATCAGCATCTATTGAAATGATTAAGTATTCATTACACATATCGAGTTTTCATTGTTTTTAAGATGTATTCTACTATTCGGGACGGTAACAAATCCAACAAATCAAAAACCATGGCAATCGGTCCAGCCGTTCTCGAGTTATAAGTGTTGTAACAAACACGACTTTCTTTTATATATGTATATAGAATATATATATATAGATTCCTATAATATAAAAATATTCGTTACGATTCATTTTTATGAATATACTTTGGAGCATCTGGCCCGCATTAGTTTTTGAGTGGAACCGTCATAAACTATTAGTGAATTTAAAGCAATATTCGCCAACAGGCTATAAGCGCGACGACCTCCGAAAGAAAACAACTCAAATGTATTTGAAGACGCCTACTTCAAGTGGTTTATCAGTGATTGCTAATGCAGGGGCTTAAGTAGAGAAAACGCAATTACTTCTACAAGTAGTGAAAAAATTTCGCAAAATGACTGAAACTTATCAAAACTATTATCATCGCTATTGAGAGAAAAATGTTGGAAGTATTTTTTTCTATTACAGAGTTTTATAACTTTTGTTCTGCTTGGAATATAGATAATTGCTTTTGAAATACCGCGCAATCGTTCGTATAATTTATGAAGCTTTTATTACCAAATTATAATTTTTTTCTAAACAATTGCCAATTTTCTTGATTATATATGAAATACAGTAAGATTAATAAGCGGCATATCTTGCTAATGATGGAAGAAAACGTTGAAAGTTGGTCAAATTATAATTCAATCAAAAATTAATTAAATAATTAAAACTAATTACAGCAACATAAGAAGCGCATTCTTTAGAATCAACACGCCAAAAATTTGACTGTGTTTTATAATTTTATTGCAAGAAGTAACAAAAAAAGTTTTATTCTCCCAATAATCAACCTTACTGGAATAAATACAGTCAGAGTGAAAAAGTCAAGAAACTCTTATCTAAATTTGTTACTTGTAGAACAATGCAACACGTTCTAAAAACTGGAATAAAAACTAAAATAAAAATTAACCAAAAATGGTCTAAATCTTGTAGAAATAAAACTCAGACAAAGATTTCAATTGAAAAGTTTTTAAATTAGAGTTTTGGCAGAGCTGAGATGTAGCAATACACTGTTTTGCGTGCATTTAATTTGATTTGTCTGACTTTCCTGACGCGCTTCTATTGTGATTAATTTAAAAAATTGAATTATAATATATTCTTTATAATGATGATAGAAATCCTTTTTGTTTCAGATGTGTAGCGATTTAATGAAAACAATTTTAATCTTTAAAGCCTGCTTTTTGACAAGTATAAAGCGTCTTAATAAATCAGCTGTAATTTATGTGCTTTAATTGACGTCTTTGCGAAATTTTCGGCAAGACGTTTATATCTCAATAAATAAACCACACCCCATAAATCGGTAGTAAAACCCTTATTATATTAATTACATTAATAGATTTCAATAGAGTTACACACAAAGAGAGCATATTGCACTTTTTTTAAACAAACTGAAACACGTTGAAGTGTTCGCTCAATACTTTTAGTTGCGCACAAATCTTGTCAAAGCCACATCCCTTAAGAGAATTAAAAAAGTTTTATTTGTTTTATTGCTTTTCTTTATTCTGCTAACCATGTCTTATTTTTAGAATCAGGAACTTTACACAGCTTAGTGCAACTGTTTTTAATGCTTCCGATTCACTATAGTTGCACGATTTTTTCCTTTAAAATTCTATTATAAGCAGTTTTGGAGCATGGTAGGCAGTTTATTTGAGTATCTGGTAAATATAGCATCTATATAAGATGCGTAAGCCAGCTTGCTTAAAAAATTCGGCAAAACAAAATTTTCATTTTATTTGTTGAACAGAAGATACATTTATCTGCACTCGATAGCACAAATTTAAGATGAGCCAAAAACAATATAATTATTCAGTTCCTCGAAACTGATTTCATTCAATTCTGCATTTAAACCTTTAACGGCCCGTTTCATTTGCATATTGCTGTAAAGTTTGTGACTTTTGGCGGAAGTTTATTTATCTGAACTTTTTATTAAAAGGAAATTTCAACAAATTGCAAACGACAAGGAGTTTGCGCGTTCGAACAATCTCAGAGAGAAAATTGGAATGAACATCAGTATATTCAACGTCGCGACGCTAAACACAGCTTTTAAAAGATATTTCACGTGTTTTACGGGTTTTGTGAATTTTTTCAGAATGATCAGTCTGAAACAAAGCTGTTAATTGGATTACTACAGAAAAGGTAAATAAATAAATAAAGAAGGTATTGCCAAAAAACAACAAGATGAATTTCCACTAAATTGACAAAACTCTTTGTCATTGCAATAATATATTTATTGATTCATTGATTCAAGTCGCCTAATTATGATCGACATTTTTTCTAAGAAATTAGTAAAGGATTAATAATTTTTGACAATACAAACAATTTTAAATTAGATCTCAAGTAAAACGTATTTATGAGCTAACACCAGCAATAGTTTGATGAAAATGTTTTTGTTTTGGTGTTTAAATACCTAATATCTACTGCTTACATACCAATACTAGAAAAATACAAAAATATTTACGTTTAAAATTTTTATGAGACAACCAAGTTACTATTTTGATTTTTTTCATTCATTCACTACTGACTGGAAGTCTTTTCATAACAGTAATACATAAATTGCAAGTTTTTATGTCGTCTTGATTACCTAATTAATTATTTTAGAATCTTTAGTATAATAAACTATTCACACAGTTTTACCACTTGCCAAAATGATTGTTTGATAAATCTTGACATGTGTTATAGCAAGCTGTTCAATAGATGTCTTCTTTTTGGCTTAGATATTTGTGTGAATTGCACTTTAATTGCATTTTAATTTTCCTGTTGTGGACTTTATTTGCATGAAGCAATACTTTTAGATGGAATCCCAGGTCATGTGACAAATTCTGATGGTACATTGAAAATTATTTTGTTTATTTTTTTCTATCTTAAAATAAGGTAGATTTTGCTGGTAAGGTTTTTAACTGCGTGATGATAGTGAATGCTGCTGAAAAATAGCTTCCTACACAAGTTTTGGTAAATCTATATATATAAAAAAAAGTCGTGTTTGTTACAACACTTATAACTCGAGAACGGCTGGACCGATTGCCATGGTTTTTGATTTGTTGGATTTGTTTCCGTCCCGAATAGCAGAATACATCTTAAAAACAATGAAAACTCGATATGTGTAATGAATACTTAATCATTTCAATAGATGCTGATTTGTTTATTACATGTCAAACATTTGTTGTCCAATCCTGTCAAATAGTGTAACAACTATTTTTTTTGGAGTTTATGGCCTAGTTGCTGAGACCTTTAAGCCACAACTTTCTTTTTTTCTGAAGACATCATGTGTGCGTTCAGAAATTTATTTTTTGTAAAATGTCTACAAAGTTCAGGTACTGTTATATTTGTTTGTTTTAGACATTAATTCCCGAAAATAATACCTAAGATTTATTCTACAGTAAAAACATAAAATCATCGGAAAGGAAGGAACGGAATTTAGAGAATAAAAAATCTGTTGGTGAAGGTTATAAGATTAAAGAAAAAAAATCTACAGGTTAAAAAAAGTGTACGTGGCATGCTCACGTGTCGGCAAACCATCCGCTTTATTTGTTCTTGCGCCTGACCAAAAAACAAAGAATGTCGTTTACCACAAAGTGCTTGAATGAAAATCCTATTAATGAATTAATCCGAGTTTTATTTTTTTTCCCAATCTGCACAACATAGTTTTCAATCATTTGTTTCTGACATGAGTTTGAAGTACTTAATTATTATTTTTTATTTTTTTTTATTTTTATTCTCATTCTGTATGTATGTTTTCATCATCATTCATCATAATAAAATACTTTTTTGTTTCTATCTATATAAATATATTATTTTGTATCATTGTTTTACGTTCATCAAAGCCTAAATTAGTTCAGCTAAAAAGTAACACGACATTCATTGACTGTTAGGCGGTACGAAGTTCGCCGGGTCAGCTAGTTATAAATAAATAAGCATGTTATGATCTGAAGCAACATTAAATTTTGACATCAAAGATCTAGAAACTGCTTCATTGTGTGCAGTGATGGATTTAGGCCTAGGCCCGTGAGGCCCGGGCCTAGGGCGGCATAATTTGAAGGGCGGCATAATTTGAAGGGCGGCAAAATTTTCGAAATAGCAAAACTTTAGAGGCGAAAAAAAGTAAAGACAATCAATTTGAAAATTGGTTCAGATTTGTTTTTATAAAAAATTTTCTATAGAATATATTATAATTCAATTAAAATTTACTTCTCAGTCTGTATGAGTAAGATGTTAATTTTTCAAAAGATGAATGACAGTTTTTATCGAGTAATGTTCTTTATTTTTTGTTCCTTTAGTGAGATTAATCTCACGTGTATCTAGCGTTTTGAAACTACTAAATCTGAGTAACTTCTTAATTTGTTTTTAGTGTAAAACTCCGTAGATTTGCATGTATGAAATCTACGTAATGTATTGAATATCATTTTGATACCCATTCAAAAGTGTCAGAACACTTTTGATTAAAAAAAAACACAATTTTTTGAATCCTCAAAATAATTGGTAAAAAAATTCAAATTTAAATCTAAAATAAAAAAAAATTATTCGATATTCTTCATGTTTACAAAAATCATTAATTAATTTCTATTATTAAATTAAAAGTTTTTAAAAATTATTAAAAAATTCTAATAAATTCTTTGAAAATTCTAAACAATTCTTAAAAATTATTAAAATTATTGTAAAAACTTAAAAAAACCTCAACATATATTTTAAAAAAGTTAAAACAAATTTTAAAAACGTTTAAATATTTTTAAATTGAAAATAATATTTATTCCTTATTAAAAAACTTTTAAACCATTTCAAAACATTAAAATATTTTTTCTAACAAGTTTATAGTAATTTGTTTTCACTTTTAGTAATTTTAAAAAGTATTAAAAAATTTTAAAAATTATATAAATAAAAAGTTTAATTAAATTTTTTGAAAATTATTAAAAAACTCTTATAATTTTTTTAAAAATTCTAAAAAATTTTGAAAAATTATTAAAATTTTTTAAAAAATTAGAAAAAATTTCAACGTATATTTTAAAAAAGTTAAAACAAATTGTAAAAACGTTTAAATATTTTGAAATTAAAAATAATTCAAATTTTTTGTTGAATATGTTAAACCATTTCAAAGCATTTAAATAATCTTTTTAAGCAGCTTTTAGTAATTCATTTGTACTTTTAAAAATTTTTAAACGTATTATTAAATTTTAAAAATTAAGCATAAAAAGTTCAATACATTTTTTTAAAAACTATTAAACAATTCTTAAAATGTTCTCAAAAACTTTTAAAACTTACTAAAAATATAAATTAAATCTTAAAAAATATGAAAAATGCTTTAAACTATTTTTAAAGACATTCATTAATAATTAATCATCAATGAATAAAGTTACTTTTTAATAAAAATATTGGATCAAAATCATTGAAATTAATTTTTTAAAAAGGGCAGCATATCGAATGGGGCCTAGGGCGGCAGCAAGCCTAAATCCGTCACTGATTGTGTGGTTGAAGCTTGTGTGACGTGAAAAAAGGATTGTTGAAGCAATAACGTTTTACAATATTTAATAACCGGTAATTTTATGCAGAAAGAGTGACTGTCCATCATAACCACAAAAGCTGTTCTTTGTTTGGCAGGTTCAACCCAGTTTGCAAATATTTTTATAGATAACTGATCTTTACTCTTTATCCCATCGCAACCAGATAGTTCATTTCTTACAAAATGTGATTCTCCGCAAAAAAAAACAAAATAAGCTGAAAGCGAGCTTTCTATTGCGTTTAGAGTTAAACAGTCACTCAAGTGTAGCGACTTGTTAAGTGCCTCTAATGGCAATAGTTTTGTAAGGTTTTAGAGGTGGCAAAATACGTGTCTTGTCGATTATGCTAAATGAATGTTAAAAAACACGACAAGCATAACATTTTCTTATTTATAAATAATAATATATTATTATTATATATTAGTATAATATATATGTATATATATATATATATATATACATTTTCAAATTATATTTTCTAGTGCCTATTCTATCAAATAAACAAGTTTTTAAAAGGTTGCGCCGAGAAATTTATTCCTCATTGGTTTTAAACGTTTAATCACAAGGTTATTGTTGTTGGATAAATGCGAGAGCCAGAAAAAAAGATGTTGAATTTGAGATAATTTGAATCATTTAATTGTGAATCATTAATCACAAAACCGCATTTGAATAGCTTGGCTAACGCCACACCTTTAATTATTTTCAAACTGGGAAAATGGGAATCCCTGCATCTGCTCGTTTAAGAAGCTGTTAATTATTATTACTAATGTTATTACATTGTTATTCAAACGCATTAAATTCAGTCAAGGATATACAACATTATTATATATAAAATGAGCGCAGATTAGTGGCTCGTCAGTATTAAATCAGCAGCCACCAAAATAATGAAAATCTTAATTTTTTTCACAATATGTGCTCTTTTTGCCTTAGTGTTTGCACAAAAGCCTGGTAATTGCCCAGCTGTCCAAAGCGGAGGCAGAGCTGGAATTTGCTCTAATTCTTGCTCTGGAGACAATGCTTGTCCTGGAGGACAAAAGTGTTGTAACAATCCTTGTGGGGGTACATCTTGCGTGAATTCAATATAGTTTATATATATGGTAGTTTGTAAGTAAGCCAAATAGTGGATTATCTTTCTGTTAACATTTAAGTTAAAATAAAACAATTTTTGAAAATTTGGTTTTTATTACATGCATTTTACTCCTAGAAAGAACAATATTTATATTTGGTTTTTATTATTTTTTGTATTTTTGATTGTCATCTAATTGCTTGATCAAGATAGCAAGAGGTCAGGACAAGTCAGGTCAGGTCAAGACATGTCAGGTTAGGTCAGGTCAGGACAGGTCAGATCAGGTCAGGCCAGGCTAGTTTTTGATAAATTTTGATGACGTATTTAATTTGAAGTTTGTTAGAGATATCTATTATGTTTTCTAAAACTGGTATCAATAATTATTGTCAATTTGTCAAATGTCAATATAGTCAAGCTGATATATATTTTTTTACTTTCTGATTATTACTGTAAAATCTCTGAAAAAAACACTTTTTTATTTTAAACCAAGACAATTTTATAAAGGTGGCTGAAATTAATCAAATGGGCTTTAAATATAGTTGCAAAAAGTGGATAGAAGTTTAGTAATATTTCAAATCATTTGAAAAGCAACATTAGTTTTGCATATTGAAGCAAAATAATGTAATGTTAATGTGCGCTGCTCGTCACAATTCCAGTAATAAGAATGATTCTCTCTTATACAAGTAGGTTTGTGTCATACACATTGCATGTCTATCTAATAACAAAATATTTATGGTAATTCATAGGTTTTTGAAATTTCTCTAGAAATGAGTGGTTAAGCTATGATCTATTCATATGCACCTAAATATACAGACGTCTGACGTTTAAGATTTGATAAGACTTGTTGACTTCGTATTGGCATAGTTAGAATAATGACAGATCGATAAAGAGTAAACTTTATCTTCTAAGTGAATAATTTAGATTCCTACAAAGTACACACAAGTGCTACAAGAACGTCTGCGGATTGGAAAATTGATTATAAAAAAACTACAAAAATGTATAAAATGATTGAAAAAAAATAAAACTAGACGAATAGAGCGCCAAAACTGCAGACTTTGAAATGCATTAGTGCCAAGATAAAACCCGTTAGTACTTAATATTATGCTAATACAAAAAAAAAATTGCTGAAACTGCGGGCTATATAGATACAAGTTTTTATAAATTTTATAAAAAAACAAATAAAGATAAAGATTAAAATGTGAGTGATTAAAAGCGTATAAACACATTTTTTTTTTTAAATTTTAATCTAAACACTAGCATTGCTTACAATTTGTTTTTCCAAGTGGCACAGCTATAATGAATGATTATTATTTCCAATTGTGTTTTTCAATAAAAACGTTTAAATCTGACTTCGCCTTTTTGGTTTATATTCCTTCCCTCGTTCATGCGCAAACTATCAGTTTATTATCTTTAACCATCTCTGTCCCAGAGGCGCAGCAGTTTTGCTGAATTGCAGTCTTACAAACGGTCTTTGACAAATAATGATAATGACAATAGTTATTATTTTGTCAATATTATAAAAATTGTTGAACAAAAAACTTTTAATTTTCAAGTACTTTAGAAGTTAATTTGAAAATTAAATTAAAAACTAAAACTACAAGTTGTGTTTTAGGCCAAATAGAAAGCTTAAGTTGATTTTTGAAAAATAATCGGTTGGATTTAGCATTTAAAAACATTCAAACAATATAACATAAACATAATAATGCTGTATTTTTGAGAGAATTTTTAAATTCAAATCTGAAATTTTGAGATTTTTACTTAATGATATGAGTATAACATCCATATTTGAAATAACTAAAGGTAAACTCATTTATAAGTTCCACATTAGTTAGCTTAATAGTTTAAGCTATTTTTATAATAAAAGTACAAATTGTTTAAACAGAAATCTCAAATATCTATAAAAAATCTAATTTTAGCTTGATTAAAATATTAGACTAATGTAACGTTAATTTGTTTTGAACACATTGGACATTATGTAAGACAAAATCTTGATTTAGATCAAGAGATTAAAAGTTTAGCTTGAATAAAATTTTAGCTTTATATGTCGGAATGCTTGAAAGCAGCAAATCATTGCAAAGGACGTTGTATTTCATAAAAAACAAACAAAAGAACATTGTTAGTCTATTCTCCCTAGGACGTTGTTATCGCCCTAATAAAACTGCTTTACACAAAAGAACTGTATTCGAGCTTAGATCTGAGATATGTCAAAACAGCTATGCTATGCTTACGTGAATTCCTAATACATTCCAAACGTTTGCTCGCTGACGCTACTAATGTAGAGCTTTAAAAAAGCTCAGAATTAAAGATTACAATCAAATATATCTACTATGAAGCTATAAAAATCTTTATTGTCTACTTTATAATAGAATTTAACTATCACTGTTAAAAATAACAAATAAATCAAATATAATTAGACAATTTATTTCGGCACTGATAGAAATTCTTGAGTTGCTAGTTCATGTATGATACCTGTTTTTGGTTAGAAAGTTACACCAGGGATAACAACGTTATTTACTATATTATAACAAATTTGAGATTGTGTTAGATTTATCAAAATTATAGTTCTAGAAACTCCAACATTTAAAGCCATTAATCCAAAATCTACTAAGCTCGAATCAAAATCACTAAAACACTGTTTTTTTCAGAAGCAGTTATTTGCAATTAACATTTGTGATTGTTTTCTAAAGATAATAAACAATCTAGCTTGCCAGAGATCATGTGTGTAAGTTACAACAGATAATGGAAAGTTTTCTTTTCTGATTTTTTCTCTATAAGGATAGATCTCAAAACTCCCTTTTGGTACTTCCCAATCAAAACTTGTTTTTGCATTAATACTTTTTTTTAATTTAAAACAATATTATAGCAACTATTATTTTCAAAAAAATTAATTTTGGTGGCTTGTAGTTGAAGTTGCTTTGGTACCACATGGGGGAACACAGTAACTTCAACTAGTCTTGACTACTATTTTTATGGTAATATAAATAGTAGAAGAAAAGAAAAACTCAACCTTTTTCTTTTCTTTACTTTGGATCAGAATGTGCCTGCTTTTGATCTTGAAATCTACACAAAATGTAGAAAAATCTAAGATCCAATAGAAAAATTATTTAGATTGGTTATCACCAAATAACTAGTAATTGTGGTAAAAACCGCAACTTTTTGTAGTCCAATGGGTTTTGGAGACATTTTGATATGGTACAGCAAATGTGGTGGAAGAGGCATTAAATTAGATATTTTCTTCTCAGGAATCTAAAAATAACAAATACTAATTTATTTTTAAGAAAAAAATGTTGATTTTTTTGCCAACTAATAATAGAATTAATTATTTTCTTAGAATAAAGTTTTAGCAGCCTTTTTTCAGTTTTATATAAATAGCATAAAACAGTTGCTTTGTGGAAACTAAATTACCAAAAAAATAATTTGACTGCGCACAGTTGGAGCTTTTTAACAAAATCTGTGCTCTATAATAATATTTATGTAAAACACATCTTGCTGAACAGAACCAACCTTGCATACAGATCAACAGTATTTCTCTGGCGATTCGAATATCCAAAATTAAATAATGGGTAAATAAATGTGTTTGTTCAGCAGGATTTATATAAATAGGTATTGCACAAAGTGCAAAAGTTATTTTAAATATTTATAACGCATTTATTTTAGCATAAACATAATTACTTAAATTGACTAATGTTTATGTAAGATGAACAACATTAATGGATTGGGAATGAACATGCTCACCACATTAATAATAACTAAGTTTTGATTTATTGTTGACCTCTTTGTTCAAAGTCTGTAATTATGATTCAGCATGAAAAACAGAATAGAAGAGACATTTATGGTTTTATAATTTTATTAATTTTTTTTAATATTTAGATTAAACGAAATTTTCTGAAAATACAAATAACAGTTTATTGATTATATCATATACTATTATTGTATTATTAATAGTTTATTAATAAACAATATTGTTAATGAAGACATAATAATTAAAGCTGTTTAGAGCTCGAGCGACGCCCAAAAGCATAATCCTTTGATTGTCGACATTTGCCTATTAATACATTGTGTACTTACATACAATTGTATACAATATTTTTTCAAAAACAGCAAACTTATTAATTTAGAGACAAAACGTCACTTTTGAAATTTCAATTCGTGATGAAATTGTCATTTATGTCAATAAACATGTTGTCTTTGAAAACAATTAAAATCGTAATTTAGAAGCTACATTACAATTTATTTATTTCTAGTTAGTTTGTTAAGCCGTTGGCTTTCGGTCTGATGACCGACTCTCAACTTTTACTGATTTGCTGGGTTTCTATTTAACACCGTTAATTAACGCTACTTTTCTACACTATATTAATATTACACTATTTAAGAAAAATTATTGTTACAATTTGTACATCTATTTTTATATCGACTCAAGACATTCGTTGCTTGCTCTATTGCGTCTGATCCCCACCGCTCTTGATTGGTCCAATATGGTAAAATCATGCATTTTGTAGCAAAATAAACGTCTTGTTTGAACGCATTTAAAACCAAAAAACATATAAATTATTAACACAGTTCTACCACTTGTCTAAATATTTTTTGTTAAATCTTAAGAGCTTTTTTGGACACTATGTGATCAAGGTTAGAAGAGGAAAGTTTTATTCATCTCCTGATAATGGCGATTGTCATCAAGAGCATTAAGATTTATAAAAAAAAATTAAAAAAGCTGTAAAACTGTGTCTTCAAAAGCAATTAATTAAACATTTGAACAACAAGTATAGGATATAGTTGTTGTTCAATGTTGTTGCAACAACACAATAAGATAGATAAGGTTTCGACAGAAAACGTTAACATCTTAACTTGTTTGTTTAATCAGCAATACGTATGTTGAAGTCAGATAGCGAATTTGGCTCATGGTCGATATAATTGAACATATGCTAGACATGCCAAATGAAAAAATTGGTCTTTTAGTCAACTTATTTAAGCCATGTCGCAAAAAGTGCATGCCGTTGCCGGTATATTTTTGAAACTTATTTAAATTTGAGCAATATTTAAATATTTTAAGTTAAATAAAAAAATGGAAAAAAAAAGATCTCAATGAAAAACTGAGCTCGTACTTGCTTTTTATTTTTTGAATACTTATTGATAATTTCAAAGCACTCATGCGATTGCAAGAGATAGCTTTTACTTTGGAACGATTTGTATAAATGTTTAAAATACTCAAACTCGGCAGAAACATAAATTACTTTGGCTTCGAGATTTTTCTCGTAATATGCTGCCCGAAGAATCCGTTAATTCTAATAAAAAATTGAGAAAATCGATACAGAACAGATAAAGAGGTATTACTATGTCAACTGGAGAAAATTTGAAAAACTCTCCAGCTTAACAGAACTTAACTATTTCTAAGATTTAAAACATTTATTGACGGCACTGCTTACTTTGTGAAAAATATCTTTTCCAGAATTTGTAAAAGCTGTATTTTTTTACATAATTTCTTTTTTGATAGAAAATTACATTGTTTAATTTTTGTTTACATTTATATTTATTTTTATTTGTTCTGAATTGTAAACAATCTTTGGCTCATAAATATTTTGTGTAAAACTGTAAATAAAATTAATACTTCTTCCTTGACGCATTTTATTCTGTTTCCTTAATTCATCTTAACTAAATATTGACTAATTATTTATTTTTTTATTGATTTATCTTTGTATGTATTTCAGACTTATAGAAAATAAATTGTTGTTTTCTATTGATAAACCATTGCAGGTGTCATTGTCTAAAGTGTACAAAATTTTTAAAAAAGATTTGCAAAATTTTCAAAAAAAAGAAAAACAATTTATTTCAAAAAAAAGAAAAACAATTTAAAATTTTTGAGTTTTTGGAGCTGATTCATGATGTCTAAAATAATATGTTTTTGTTTTCTACTGGTTTTTTCTTCTATACTTAACAGGCAGTTTATTACTTCAGTCACCCAAATTAAAGATTTTTAGTGATAAGAATAAAAATTTGACAAGATAAGCGCTCAAATTTTTTAGATCAAAGTTAAAATAACGGAGTAAAATTTGCTTGAATCTTGTGAAATCGGTTTAGAAATAGTTTTGTTTTCTTTTATAAATATTTAGTTACCACGATTTCGATATTATTTAATCTTTTATTTTGAAAATCTTATCCGGATAGCTTTTAGTAAAATGAAAATTTCGTGTGTAACATTTACTAAAGCAAAATATTATTGTTTTCAGAGCAAATCCTGGGGCTTCATCAAGTTGGCGAACTGTTTGAACATCGCAAGCCTAAAGAACGGAAGAAAGAACAGGATTTAATCAGGCCTAGTCAACAATCTTTTGTGGACCCTACAACAAGCTATGTGCACGCCGGTATATGGCTCATGTAAATCATGCACCTTATTGTAAAATACACTGTTTGTAAAAATAGTTCAAAAGACAGGAATGCTATTGACTGCTCTTTTCCTACACTTCAATTTTTGTTCGCCTGCCTGCAGCTTAAAAGACTTACACTGCTTTCACGATATTATTGCAAAGCGTGATGTTTTTGTTTGCTACATCAAAAAGCATCTGTTCTTTCAATAGCAAATTTTCACATACTGTGTAAAAAAAGAAGATGGAATGTATCATTGTAGTAAATTTTTACAATAAAAAAAAATGTCATTTTTAAATTAAAAAATTACGCTTTTTCAAAACGTTATCTTAAAATTCAACACTAACGAGTAAAGCTAACATTGACAGGTTTGGAGAAAATAGTATATTATATATCAAGGCTGTGCTGACTATCTTCATCGCCCAATCGACAAGCTTATTTCTCAAGCGGCGCAGCCTCGAGGGAAATAATAAGAAAAAAACAATACTTGACTTATTATTTAATTTTATAGAAAACATAAGCAAAAATTAATAAAAACGGCACATAAGTATAAAATTTTTAATTTATTTAAGAATTTGTTTACATATTGCCTATATAAGACTTACGTATTTTAATCTTACGTTTTGCTAAATTTGAACAAATTAATGTGAGTTAAATAACAGTTAACTCCTCTTAAATAAAAATGTTTCAGGATGTCTATGTTCTACGATTATTAGCATTAAATATTCACTTAAAAACAGTGTACAGAATAGCAACAGCCAGCTTATTCAAAACAAAAACTGTAGACTCAGACATATTTTGTAAATCCTAGCACTCTTAGGCATTATAATTTAAAAACTGTTATAGTAATGATAACTTTTATTCATTAGCACAAAGGTAATACTTACATCAAATTTAATATACATAAATTTTTTAAATACAATAAACTTTTGTTATTCTTTACTCTTTTCTGGCAAAGCAGTAAGATATAAAATTACACCGGATTAGTAAAAACTTTTGTTTTCATTCGCTAAATACTAAATGTGATTATGAATATATTTCTTATAATAAATTTATTTTTGTCTCATATCTGGTTTCTGCGCAAATATAGCGCACAGTCTAAAACAAAATGTACTACATTACACTGGTCTGACCTAATTGTTAAAGTTTAAACCATTTTTATTAAATTTAACTTTTTCTAGAAACTGAGAAAGTGGTAAGCAACCGGCTGTCAGTTGTCATCTTTACAAATTATATAACTAAGTAGCTAAAGGTCTTTAATGCTTTGTTGATTCAACTCTGAATGTATTTACACTTTTTTTTTCAAAAATTGATTTTAATTTTCATCTGTCAATCCAATTGTAATATTTCAAATCAAATTACCTGAACCTTTTAGCTTGTTTTCAAAAATAGATTTTCAATAATTTAAAGCTTTCATTATTTTAATGGGCGCTACAAACGGCGTTCTCAACGTTCTATTGTATAGCACCAAGGGTGCAATTCTCGAAATTAAACCAACATGTCAATGCTATGATCTCGCATTTCTCTGGAGAATAGTAGCTAAACATGATATGCATCGGGAATCGGATCCAGGTATTTCACAAATATTCGAAAATTAAAAACTATCAAAATGATTTTTTATACAATATCAATTTAAAAATTATTTATTGTTTTAATTGAGCGCACACTATATAACTAAAGTTGACTTTTTAATATTTAA
This sequence comes from Lagria hirta, assembly GCA_947359425.1. Taxonomy (NCBI): domain Eukaryota; kingdom Metazoa; phylum Arthropoda; class Insecta; order Coleoptera; family Tenebrionidae; genus Lagria; species Lagria hirta. The sequence goes on along the minus strand of OX375796.1, from coordinate 19,795,471 downwards.
CTTGACAAATAGCTCCAATGTTGGCAACGCTGGTTGAAATTATTTGTCGCGGGCGTGGTTTTTACGGTAATGAAGAAGGATTACAACCAGATTTCCAAATTTTTTACACTGATAATTGATTAAAAATGAATAATAATTTTATATTCACATATTATTTGTAGTTTGTCAATGTTTTTTGCCTCTAAATTGCTATATTTTTTAGTCAGGTTTCATCTTTAGCCTTTAGTAAACATACCTACCTAAACATTTATTTTCTAAGCACTAAAACCAATGCAAAAATTGCAATATTTTTCCATACTGCACGATCTGTAAATTTTTTTAAACGTGCTTATTGTGTAATTTAAACCTTAAAATGGTGTTAGATGTTAAATACCTAATTAATTTTAATCTTATAATGTAAGTTTTTTACAGAGTGGGACGTGGGCCGCGGTGCCTTTTCTCAAAACATGGAGGTGGTGGTCCATGAAGAGGCATCCTCAGGGGGGCGGTCGGAAGAAAACACTCAACTACTACTAAACAACACTCCTGCTTATCCAATAGCAGGTATTTTTGAAACGCTCAGCTTAATTTTTTTAAATTTATCTTGAAAATCAACTAAAATTAAAGAACGCATTTTTCTGAAAAAGCTATGAAAATTGATAATAATCAACATCACAACAATTGACATTTATCTTTTTTTTGTAAGAGATTTGTACTTGACGGGAACTATGTGTCATTAAAGTGCACAAACCATGCTAAAGGTCCTTATAGCTTAAGACCTGATAAAATTTCATTGTGGTTTTAGGTCGAATGCCAGTTTTGAGCAACGTAAATAAACCGTAAATGACTTAAGTAAGCATCAGGTAACGCCGTATTTATACTTTCTTGTATTCGGCAAAGCATTTTATTTTGTTGTTATATAAATAAATAGAAATTAATTACAAAAAAATTAGGTCACTAGGTAAATGCAATTATAAGAGAAGCTAGGATAATGTAGAAAATGATTGTATTAAATGAAAACGGTTAACAGCAGGTGGCTTCTTCATATACATGTTTTATTAATTTCCTTTTGGCATTATAAGGTTACATTTTAAAAATTGTTCCAATAAGTTTTTAACAAAAAACAATATAAAAATTGTTTAAAAAAAAATCACATTTTATTCTTCAAATTTGATGTTTTATGTACTTTATCAATCTATACCTATTTGTGTTTATTTTTTTTTAATTTTCACCGGTTATAAAACGTTTTCACTAATTTTGACAATTTTCTGCACTGCTTTAGTGGAATTCCAGCCATAAGATTCTTGTCAGATAATTTTCTACAAAATAAACTCTTGAGAGATCTTTTTTTAAACAAAACAACAATTACTTAAGCCGGTTATAAACAGCAGAATTCTGATACAAAATGAAAACTTCAGATTGCGCTTTAAAACATTTGAACTGAGTATCCTTCTTCTTTTTTGAGGTCGGTTAAAACTATGAAAATGTTTAATATATTTAAGCTGGGCTTACAGACACAAATTAAAATACAATTAAGCTAATTGCAAAAAAATTAAAAATTAAAATTTTTGTTTAGCTGTTTTTTTCATATTTAAACAGTCACGTAACGAATTAACTTGAACTTCAATTAAATATTTACTTGAGCTTCCATAAGCCCAGCTTTTAGATCTTGCAAAATTTATCGCTTTTTCTGTATTCCTAAAACCAAAATAAAATTAAATATTAACCGTAGCTACCGAAAAATGACAAAACAAAGAGAATTCTGCGGAAGTAAAGTAATCTGTCAATACACTCTAGGTTTTAGTAAGATAAATGTATGAAACCATAGAGAATTCAAACATTTTAGCGATGACGTAAAATATCGAGTTTGGGTTCATATAAATTGGACCAGATATCCTGCGGTTTTAGTTTATTTCATATTTTATTAATGCTCGAGCTTATCAATGTTTAATAAACGTATACGGCTGAAATGCCCAAACTATGCGGTTTAATAAAACTTAATTATCGCCTTCCTTTGTAAGTGTTATTCGCTTTAAAATTTAACCAAATGAGTTCATACGACATAATTTTATTCACCTAAGTTCTATTGAAAAAATTTTATGTTTTTACAAAAGCTAAAACGTTTAGATAGTTGTAATTGATTGCACTATTTGTAAAGATCGCAATTGATAAATCATTCTAAAATTATTATAAACTTTGTTTATTCAACAATAATAATTAGGATACATAAAATATGCAATTATTATTGTATACAATTGTATTAATCTATGAATAACTTTAAATGTTTATAGTTGGCAATTGTTGTTGATATTTGAAATAAATCTCTAATCAATTTCTAAAAAAATTAGAAACAATTGTTGCAATACAATTTGCCATTTTGACTAATCAATAAAAATTGATAGAATCAATATAACCAGATTTATTCTGTTAGTATAAATTTTGGGTCATCATCGATTGGAAATAGCAGACTTTAATAACGTTATTATTTCAATATTTTTTTAAAGATTTGTGTCTTTGCTTTTATGTATTTTAAACATTTAGTTCAAACGGCATTCTTAATTACAAAACTTATATTTAAAAAAAAAAGTTTATTTATAATTATTTTAAGACTTAAATCTTCCAACTGAACTCTTATTTTAATGACAGTTTGCTTATTTAGAGTTAATATCTAGCTTATTATTACAGTTTTTATTTCTTTAATATACTCACAACCATAGAAAGCTAATCGATTTTTAAAATGTCGCTTTATCTCTAGATACTACAAACTTTTTTCTTGAAACTTTGACTTGTTTTAAACTTTTAGAGAAGTTGCTTTATAATGTCTCTAGAAAGTTGTTAAAATGTCACAACTGACTCGACTCCAGCCAGTTGAGAAACTTTCAAATATGTCAAAAACTGTATTCCAAGTGACAACTAATTTATTTACGTTTATATAATACTGTGTTCTTATAAATTATTTAAATCAACTTTTGCTGTTAAATTTTAAACATATGAATATTCTTTGATTAGTTCATACGCAGATACAGGCGTGTCGTGTATTATTGGAAGTGCTTTGACGTTTGACGACGCGATCATACTATCAACGACAATAAAAATGTATCAAGCCACCGTAGAATAGTTGTTCAAAGGTATATATTATAATTTGCAAATTTAAATGGCACACCACGGACGCATATTATTTCTTTTCCGATTATTAATGTAGAATAGAGTAAGAAATCGCATCAAAAACAACAGTAGACTAAATCATTATTAAATATTTTTTTCCGAAAATCGTCTTAGAACAACATTTTCCTGCTTGTTTACGCCCAGGAAAATTGAGTTTTCCGGACTAGTAATGTAAAAACTTTACAAGACGCAAAATAAAAAAGATACTCTAGTAACTATAGTTGCCAACAAAGTTGACAAACTTGATTTTTGTGGAATTTGTAAAAAGAAATTCTAAAATTTGTAAATTTCGTCTTTTTTTACGATTTCTGGAAAAAATTAATACAAAACACGTCAGTAAAATCTCTTACTTGACTCGGAGCTTTAATTCCATTTAGCTCCTCTTCAGTAATGTGAAATTTTCCTGACTTTTATGTAAATACCTATTTCCCAATTATCACATCAATAATTGTTTGTTATGTAAACTCGCACGTACAGTTCCAATTTTATAAGAATTAAGTCATTTCTACAGAATTTTGAATTTTTATTAAAACCAGTATATGATGCAAATACTTTTTATTAGTATTTATTGTTGCAAAGTTAAATTACTAAGCTTTAAGTCGCCTTGCCTCTGACAATAACATCTTTTCTTTATGCTTTAAAAAACTAATTTAAATAGAAAACGTTTTTTTTTATCTTTTATTAAATGAGACTTGAAAACATGGTATTTCTGGAAAAAGTTTCATTAGATACTTTTGTGCTTTCAAACGTTTCATTTATATCCGCTTTTTGTGAAAAAACGTGATATCTTGTTTTTATTATAATTTTTTTTACTGCCAAATGCAACAACGGAAAACGGGGTTAATAGCAAGAATCGTTTACTTTTGTTGTTCCATTAGTTCTTATAGACAAAATAGTCATGCAATATTTGTCGACCATATTGTTTTAAATGTAATAGCAAGGTTCTGTTATTGTGTTCCTATTCTTTTGTGAAAAGAATACATTTTTATGGTTTTATAATTATTTTATTGTCTGATATCGTTACTGATAAAATATATTGATGTGATCCGGAACACGCACGCCAATATTTTGATCTACTAATAATTCTCAATGACGATCATGTTTCACCATAAAATCCAATAAATAAAAACGCTTATTTCAAACATTTTTTATTAATCGAAGTGGAAAAAGAACGTTTCTTCATTTGAATTGAACTGACAGAAAATTTATTGTGAGAACTGTACAAGGCAAGCAAGCAACTCGAACAAGAGACATCTGTTTCAGCAGGTCTAAATGATAGAAATGAAAAAACTTCATCTTTCTACTTTGATATATTAGAAACTAGCTGACCCGGCGAACTTTGTACCGCCTAACAGTCAATGAATGTCGTGTTACATTTTATCTGAACTAATTTAGGCTTTGATGAACGTAAAACAATGATACAAAATAATATATTTATATAGTTAGAAACAAAAAAGTATTTTATTATGATGAATGATGATGAAAACATACATACAGAATGAGAATAAAAATAAAAAAAAATAAAAAATAAAAATTAAGTACTTCAAACTCATGTCAGAAAAAAATGATTGAAAACTATGTTGTGCAGATTAGGAAAAAAAATAAAACTCGAATTAATTCATTAATAGGATTTTCATTCAAGCACTTTGTGGTAAACGACATTCTTTGTTTTTTAGTCAGGCGCAAGAACAAATAAAGCGGATGGTTTGCCGACACGTAAGCATGCCACGTACAATTGACCATGAGAAAAACATGCATTTTCTAGATTGAGGCTACAAATAGTCAAGGATTGGCCCTGTGATTTGTTGATCGTTATGGCGAAGGCAAGACGAATCGGGAATTGAATTCGTTTAAACTCAAAGGGCATATCCGTTGAGATCATCGGAATCCTTGGAATAAGAACTTCCTCATCTTTAAATTTTCCTTTAAGTATCGACGCGTGCAATTTCTTGCAGATAATTGACTCGCGATATTCCGCTGCCTAATTGCATTACGGCTTCGCTGGGAAAGATTAGATCTTCTAGGACGCGGCATTGTTATTAAAATTTGCAGTCGCATAAAACCACCAAATATAATAACAGTGCCTGAACTTTCGAGACATAAACAATAGCTCAAAGAGTATATAACCACTACGTATTAATAGCTTTTCAAGAAAAATCATAAACAACCTATAAAAAGACATTTACACTTTTGTTAACCTGTAGATTTTTTTTCCTTAATCTTATAACCTTTACCAACTGATTTTTTATTCTCTAAATTCCGTTCCTTTCCGATGATTTTACTGTAGAATAAATCTTAGGTATTATTTTCGGGAATTAAAAACAAATATAACAGTACCTGAACTTTGTAAAAATTTAAAAAAAAATAAATTTCTGATCGCACACATGATGTCTTCAGAAAAAAATAAAGTTGTGGCTTAAAGGTCTTAGCAACCAGGCCATAAGCTCCAAAAAAAAATAGTTGTTACACTATTTGGCAGGATTGGACAACAAATGTTTGACATGTAATAAACAAATCAGCATCTATTGAAATGATTAAGTATTCATTACACATATCAAGTTTTCATTGTTTTTAAGATGTATTCTGCTATTCGGGACGGAAACAAATCCAACAAATCAAAAACCATGGCATTCGGTCCAGCCGTTCTCGAGTTATAAGTGTTGTAACAAACACGACTTTCTTTTATATATATAGATAGCTTTGATAGGTGGTGGTGTATAAAACCAGCTGAGTTATAGTCAATTTAGCCAAAACAAAGCTGGTTTACATGTCGAATTTAGTAGAAATAAAATTATGCCTATTTTGCATCTCAAAGAAAAACATATTTCTTAATTTATTCAATTGAACAAATGCCAGTTAATTGGAAGTGACGTAACTTAAAACAAACCAATAGAAAGGATAGGGATCAGACCTAACGCAATCAAGCTAACCAATGAGAATGTTTGTGTTTATGCTGTGCTCTTTTTACACGACTTAAATCATTTTTGAAAAGTTTTACGAAGAAAGCTAGTTTTTATTGAACATATCTGAGTCTACAAATTTTTGATTTAAAGTACAATAATTGCTATACTTCAGTATAGCATACTTTTTTCTGAATAGAAATAAGTTTCAAAATAAGTTTCTGCATACATTATACACACTGTACTAGCAAAACAAAAATAAGCGCATCTAAGAAAAAGTCTTAATAAAAAACAAATGCATTGAGGATTATAGAATAATTTGTTTATCAAGAAACCCTAGACAAGTGTCTAAGTGATTCTGTCATTCAACTGCAGTATTACTCGGTACCTGTACATTAAATCTCACGATTTTGTTTATAATAAAAACAATTTCTTTAGAAAAACCTGCTTAAAACCTGTGTGAGGCAAAACGATTTTGAGAAACAGTTGTCTGTTAAGACGAACTTTAAGTTTATCTAAATAATTAAAAAACTACTAAATCTTACGGTTTTATTTAAAACTCCTTAAGAATAATGTTAATTTCAAAAATGCTTTCAATCATTTTTTGAATAGAACATAAGTCTTGAGATAAAAAACAACAAGTTTAAGATATAGATGTATAACCCGGAGATTTGTTGACAACATAAAAACTAATCTATATGACTCATTTTGTTTTTTTTTAAATTCCGAATCCTATTCGTATTTTTTCCGGTATTAGATTGGTTGTAACTTCTGCTGCAGCTTTAAATAACTCCAAAAAAGTTGATTGTGTTACTTGAGTCACTATTAGACGATTTTTAGCTTTTTTATGTTTTGAAAAGCAAGCACAACAATAACAAATTTTTTTATATAACTGTCAATTTTGGCTATCGCAGCTTGGCAACTTGGTTCCTACTTGTTTTTTTAATTTATTTGAACACGCTTGCAGTAATAATTATATTAGGAGTGATTGTGGGTAAAAAGTATACAAACCTTGACAAAATGCAACACTTTTCCGTCACGGTATGTTAATATACTATTGAAGCTTTGAGGCAAAAAAACGTTTTTTTGACCTGTTTTGCAGAATTTTTTTTCGGGAAATTAAAGAGATCTTTATTTGAAAACAATGTTTGTTGACTCTATAAATTACCTTGTTTTGAAAACTCTTTACAAGACTAAACAAGACTAAACAAGAAAACAAATAATCTCTTTGTGCTTATATAAACAGAAAATGTATTGTTTCTAAGACAATAATTTCCGGAGAAACCTTTTTTAAAAAACTGTTTTAACAAAACTCGTCTGTCTCTAACATAAGAATCAATACCTAACTTACACAATTAACAAACATAGAACTTCATCGTTAATTAGAATCATGTTTCAAATCTTGCAACAGATGTTACTAATGGAATTAGCGTTGGCTGTTCCCGACCACCGCCAGCAAACTAGAAAACGCAAAAGAAAATTAGAGAGGAAATTGTAGATAAATGATTAATGTGTCACGACGTTTGTTTTTAGATTTGTTCCATAGTGTCTAAATTATATTTTATTTGAATTAGTAGGATGCAAACCTTTAACTTTAGCTGCGCAGTTAATTGCTTTTGTGGGAAAGTTTCTTGTTTACTTAGGATTTCCAGGGTGTTTCATTATTGAGCTCTATTTTTATGGAATAATAGTAGTAGACAGGGGAATTTTTACAGAAGAATATAGGAGTGCTGCATGCAAATTTGTTTGTCATATAATTTAGTGTTTGTTTTAAAATTTATAATGAGGCATTTTTTTGTAAATAAATGGAAAATTCCTTGCGTGTAACAAATTCAATTATCTTAATTGAAATATACTTTATTATAAATATAGTAATTATACACTTTGTATCACGTTCTATGTTGGATGTGAAAAAATATTATAATTAGTCTAATCAAAATCGGTATTCATTTTTAGGGTGGTTCTACTATACGTTGCAGAGATTTAAAAAGATTAATTTTCTATTATTATTTTGAAAGAAACACAAACATTGATGGTATAAAACTCAAATACCCAATTACCAGGATTTTAGAGTTTTTCTTCAATTGATACCAGAATTTTTGAATTGTTTAGTTTACAATAAAAATTAAAAATTCAAGTTTTTTTTTTATTTTTGATGACTGGTAACAGATCTTCTCAGTGAAAGTTTCAATCATTATATCAAAAAATTAGCACTTTTAGACTGCTGTTATTGCCACCGGCATCAAAAATGTCAGTTATATAAGTTGTTGGTTTATCGTGCTTTTTTGGTCTGTTAACCAAAAAATCTACAGACGAAATTAAGCTGATTAGCAAGTAGTCTAAATTAACTCATAATTTAAAAAAAATCTTTTTCTATCTAGAAGGCTATCCTATAATATTAGGATAGCGCAAAAAAACGACTATTTTTTGAGTTTCGAATGAAAAAATGTTAGTTTTTGATGTTTTAAGAACTCTCTCCAAAAAACAGCTTAAAAAAAATTTTTAAGAAGTCGCTTCAAATTTTTTTAAATTTTCAAAATCGTCAAAAATTAAATTTTTTTTTCGTTACGGTATAATTTTATAAACCAAAAAAAAAAATTTTGAAAGTTTTAGTTAAAAATTTTAATTTTGAAAGGTCGTTCATAATTTTTTTAATTTATTAGTAAATGACTTTAGATTTTTTCGAGCGACCTTTTAATATTAAAATTAAAATTTTAGCCATTTTTTTTCCTTTAGTTAGTACAATTATCTATGAAAATACACCACGAGATGAACTAAAAATCAAGAACAACAAAAAAAACTTAATTTCTTTTTAAATTTTATAATTTTATTCAATCAACTAAAATTTTAACAGTATTTCAATGAACTTTGTTATTAATTCTAAAACTAAATTTTAAATTATAACCGATTTTAACTTTATTTAGATCGATATCATATATTTATTATTTATTTATATATTATATATTTTTTATTCAAAGTCAATTAAAATTTCTGTTTCAATAAAATGAAACAGCGGTAATTTTACATTATTTACTGCAAAACTAATTATAATTAAACGAAATATTAAGAAAAAACAATTAAATGTAAAATTATAAAATTAAAAAAAAATTGTGGTTTTTTTTGTTATCCTTGATTTTTAGTTCATCTCGTGGTGTCTAGTCATTTACTAATAAATTAAAAAAAATTATGAGCGATCTTTGAAAATAAAAATTTTTATCTGGAACTTTCAGAAACTTATTTTTTTTTAAATTATACCGTAACAAAAAAAAAATAGAAAAAAAAGTTTAAAATTTTGTCAATTTTTGATATTTAAAAAAATTTGGAGCGACTTCTTAAAACTTTTTTTTTAAGCTGTTCTTTGGAGAGGGTTCTTAAAACATCAAAAACTAACACTTTTTCATTCAAGATTCAAAAAAAAAATTGGCGGTTTTTTGCGCCACCTTAATATATATACATACAGTGAGATTATTGTTTTACTGAACATAACGTTATAAAACGCATGTTCAGTTTTAAAAAAACCATGTCAATACATTGTCGCTAGGTAGGCAACCTAATTAACAAAGGTTCTATTTTGACACTTGACAGAACAGAACTCTGAAATTTTATTCATAGATAAGGAAGGTTATGTTACTTCTTAATAACAAGTTTAAAAAGAAACTTTTAATCAAATTAGTTTAATAAATGTTCAAAGTGACCACCTTCTTGTTCCAAGCAATAAAATGCTTGTACAGTACTTTGTAAAAAAACTGGATTTATTTCGTTGCAGGCGGTGAGTATTCTATTCTTTAGTTCTTCTGGACTCTCTATTACGGTACTGTTGTAGACTTTAGATTGGAGATAACTCCAAAGAAAGAAATCGTTTGGTGATAAATCTGGCGACCGAGGTGGCCAAGCTATTGGTCCAAACCGTCCAATCTAGCGATCCTGGAAGTTTTCAGTCAGGAAACGTGTAATAGGGCCCGTGGGATGTGGTGGAGCGCCGTCCATTTGAAACCATGCGCTCTCAAGATTCAAGTCTTTTAGTCGTCGCATTATGTGTCTTTGCAATAGTTCTAAATCCTTGGCGGCGTTTAGGTTGCCATCAATAAAAACAATAAACAATTAAAAATGGACCAATATTATTATTGGTTTATTTTGAGAACCTAAACGGCAACCTAAATGCCGGTCACTTTGAACATTTATTAAACTAATTTGATTAAAAGTTTCTTTTTAAACTTGTTATTAAGAGGTAACGTAACCTTCCTTATCTATGAATAAAATTTCAGCAAAATTCTGTTCTGTCTTCTGTCAAGTGTCAAAATAAAACATTTGTTAATTTGGTTGCCTACTTAGCGACAATGTATTGACATGGTTTGTCTAAAACTGAACATGCGTTTTATAACGTTATGTTCAGTAAAACAAAAATCTCACTGTATATTATTAGATATGTACATTATATTATATCATTTAATACATACAAAATACATACTACATTTTTATGTATATACATACTTATAGTAATTAGTTTCATAAAAAAAAGTAAATATTTGGCAAAGACTCGGAAGTTGATTCTGCTGAAAACCAGATTTTTATCAATTCTAAGAAGTGCACGTTCAAATTTCGGATAATAGAAGGTTTTGTCTACACTTGTTTTTTTGGTTAAGACAGCGGTTATAAAACTTTTGATTGTTTCGGATAACGCAGCGTTCCGGTAAATAGCAATTTGGATAATCAAGAAGCTACGGAATTTAAAAATAGGAATGCTATTATAATTTTTAAAAATCATTTCAAAAAAAATTAATATTTATTTTATTCTTATAAATCATTTTTTTATGTTTAGCTTTTTTGGCAGAGTAACCAATATTTTGATCTACATACAAAAAATTTATAAAAATATTTTATTCTAGATGGACCGGTAGTGATAGTTCGTATCGAAGAAGTTCTGCTCGTGGTCCTAGTGCTCATGATTTGGGTAGCAGCGATTGCACTGTTTTTCAATCGATGGGGTAAAATTCGAATGTTGGAACCTTATCAGCCAAAATTTCATCAACAACCTCATAGACCTTCGTGCCCCCTAGCGCCTCTTAGCCCTCCTGGAGTTGGACCACAAGTGAGCAACTCAGTGCCTAAAACATACAAAGCTCCAATTGTACGTTCTAGTTGTGCGTTAAATAAAAAACTACAGCACGTAACTTAACCAAAACTCTCACTTTTCGATGTACACATTTTGTCATAATCAAACTGAAAAATTGTGGGCTTGTCTAATATAAATTCTAACACATGCAAAACTATTGATGTTGATAAATAGCGTAAGAATGACACGTCTTGCTCTGTTTTTAAGCTCATCAGTCACACAAAGATTAAAATACACTGCAAGTCACTCATGAGCAAATAAAAACAACACAAATATAAAGTTTTCTCATATGTTGCCAATTTTTTTAGACATACAGTATATTCTGCGTAAACCTATTATTATATTTTAATATATATAAAAAAACTTTCAGAGCCTCTTAATGTTCAATCTAAAACTTTCTATTTCCACTTTAATTTTGCAGCTGATAGTTTATGTCTTGCTAAAGCGATTTTGTAGTATTTAATACTTTGTCAGTAATTAATTTATTAGCCAGCAACGTTTTAACAAACTTGGACAAACAATATAAGGTCGTGTATGGCCGTAGCAAATTGCTCCACACGGTAAATGTGTTTGCATGTCAGGTGCTTTAGCGACAGTAATTTGTGTCATGTAGAACCATGTGTTCTACATTAAAAATAACAAACTAAGGTTTCTTATTTCCCAAAGCAACCTCAATAGAATTGAGACACGTTTATATTGATTGCCGTCTAATAAATTTAAAATAAAAGTAAAGATTTTGTAAGTTTCTATCATATTTCAACATTAAAAGTGGCGTTGCATGTGGAAGAAGCGACAGAGAAATGTTTGTAATTTGTTACATTACAAAAGCTTTTGTGTGTGATACTATGTTAAAAACGTCAGAATGAAAGGTATTTCATATTTTTCCAACAAAATTTAATGTCGCGTAATGTGATTTGTTACAGGAACGTGCTCCATGCTCGAACATTCACTTACAGCAAAGGATGTCCTTTTCAAAGTATAATGTCAACGCTATGACAGACCCTCTTTCCGCACTTCCATCACCTATTATTATTCGACGACCAAGACAAAACTCTGTATTTGTTGGTAGCTCAACCATGGCTGTTCTGAATCCACCTCCTCGAAGGACCAAGTCCGCAATGGATATCCAGCATCTAATAGTCAATGATCATAGTCCCACAATGCTGACAGGTAGGAAAGGTACATATCACATATTTATATTTGTCAAATTTATAGCTATCAAATTGCGCAAAATTTTTTTTTAATTTCAATTGTTCTTTTTTAAATATTTCTTAAAAATTTTTTTTAATAATTCAGTTGCTAGTCGTACAAATTGGGAAAAAGGTGATTCTAATAGAAAATTTCCTGCATGGCGTTTTATGGTTACATCGCTGGACTAAAAGTCGATAACCATTAAACTGCACCTGCCACAAAACGTTCTATTGATTTTATAGACCTTTTATAAAAGAATGAGTGAATTTTGTAATAACTAATGCTTCTTTTGCGTGAGATGCTCCAGGCTTGGCTTTGATAAAGATTCTGAAGAATTTTGTACCATTTGTTTCAATAAAATGTCACAACTTGTTATCCGACATATTGTCCAATCTGCAAGACGATTTTTGTTTTGAAATTTCTTCACTTTTGTGAAATAGTATAAATTTAAAATAACTAAAGATGAAAACATGTTCGCTTAAAAGGTTTAAAATTTATATCAGCAAAAAAAAATGCTGTTTAAAATTAATTTTAAGGCAAACCGGTAATATAGATTACAGCGCAGTTAAATTAAACATTATTAATTTTGTCATTGACAACCAGTGAGATCAATTTAAAAATATTTAAACGTCTTTAAAAATTATTTTAAGCATTTTTAATAATTTTTTAAGGTTTAATTTATATTTTTAATAAGTTTAAAAAGCTTTTTTTTAAGAATTTTTAAAAACTTTAAAAAATTTTATTAAACTTTTTATATTTAATTTTTAAAATTCAATAATACGTTCAAAAACTTTTAAAAGTACAAATGAATTACTTAAAAGTGCTTAAAAAGATTATTTAAATGCTTTGAAATGATTTAAAAAATTTTCAACACAAAATTTGAATTATTTTCAATAATTATCAATTTAAAAATATTTAAACGTTTTTAAAAATAGTTTTAAGCATTTTTAATAATTTTTTAAGGTTTAACTTATATTTTTAATAAGTTTTAAAAGCTATTTAAAATTTTTTAAGAATTGTTTCAATAACTTTTAAAAAATTTCATTAATCTTTTTATATTTAATTTTTAAAACTCAATAATACATTCAAAAATTTTTAGAATTACTTAAAAGTGCTTAAAAAGATTATTTAAATGCTTTGAAATGATTTTAAAATTTTTCAACACAAAATTTGAATTATTTTCAATAATTATCAATTTAAAAATATTTAAACGTCTTTAAAAATAGTTTTAAGCATTTTTAATAATTTTTTAAAGTTTAACTTATATTTTTAATAAGTTTTAAAAAGTTTTTAAAATTTTTTAAGAATTTTTTAATAACTTTAAAAAAATTTCATTAAGCTTTTTATATTTAATTTTTAAAATTCAATAATACGTTCAAAAATTTTTAAAAGTACAAATGAATTACTTAAAAGTGCTTAAAAAGATTATTTAAATGCTTTGAAATGATTTAAAAAAATTTTAACACAAAATTTGAATTATTTTCATAAAATAAATTTATGAAAAATACGTACATTTATTTTAATAATTTTTCTTTTTTACTGTAAGAATTTGTTAATTTTATAAATATAATAATGAGGCAAATATGTACTTACAAACAGTAATATTCTATTTGTCGGCAGAGCCAATTTAAATTGATATAGAGTAATTTTTGTTTATTTTCTATACTTATCATAATGTAGTAAACAATAAACAGTTTAGGTTTACTATGTTAACATTTTGATTTAATATTACAATATTTGCGGCTAAATAATTATAGAGCCAAATTTTTATTAAATTTTAAGGTAAATTTCAAATAACTTTAAATCTCGCATTATAATGCTTTATATAAAAGAAAAAAAATGAAAAAATTAGATTATTAACTTAAAAAATTAGAGAATGTTTTAATTGAAAAGCAAAGTTTTGACAGCGCAAAACACTTTTTGTAAAACAAAACTTTAAATGTGATAATATTGCAAATTTACAATTTAAAAAAGTGATTTTAGAATAATTTATTATTAACGTATTTATTTTAATTGATTTAAGCAAATTGTTTTGCTTAATTTGTATAAAATACTCAAATAAATAAACTATTAATTGTAGTAATATCAATTTTCTAAATCAGTTGTGTCAAACAAAATTGTCAAAAAAGCATTATTAAGGATAACTTAAAAACCACTATTCAGATCTTATGGGACCACACGCAAAACGCTAATTTTCACAACAAACAGTTGAATTACAAAGCTTTTTTTTCCTAAAGTCTGTAAAAAAATAAGAAATATATACAATTTTTTTAACTTTTATTTTTTTTAAAGCTCTACAACATTTTTGTAAACTTATGTTTACACATTTTTAAAAAAATTTATAATTTTTTTGTATCTAATCCAATCAGAAAACAGTTATACAGTTGTAAAAAAATAAAGTGTGGAAAGTTCACTAAATAAAATATAGTTGAGATTTACTTGAAAACATTAGACTTTTTCATATAATTCTGAAATTTTTTTTTATGGTTAATTCTAAAACTGACTTTTAATTGAAAACTCACTATTATTGCGAAAATATAGCGATTTACACATTCTTTCCCTGGTAACTAATTTAACATTGCAACCATGAATACAACATAGTAATGAACTAATCACGTGGTTTTATTTTTCTTTACGCATCGCCATCACTATGGCTACCTGATTATTACTGTAATAATTCAAAACTGTCCAAAATTATAAAATCCGATGACGGCGTCCACCATCTCGACAGAAAGTTTGTCATTTATCTTGGACCATAAAAAAAGTTTGTATATATTTTAAGTGTGACATTTTGGTAGTCGATTGCTTTTTTGCATCTTTATCCAAAAAGGCTCTTTTTATACACTAGGTACATAAATAACTATTATATAGTTTTCAGTATGAATTTATTTCGTTAACAAAATTGACTTAAATTATTAGCAAAAGCGCTTAGATGTGGAAATAAAAAAAAGTTGACGGGATTTGTAAAGAAAGAATGAAAAATAAATAAGAAAATAATAAAAAGTCGGAAGAATAAAATAAGGACAATCATGTTGTAGTGAAAAAAAGTTATAATAAAACTAAAAACAAGAAAGTGAGTAAAAGACGGATGGGTTTTAGAAATTACTACAAAAATAGTTAAATCATTAGTGTACTAAATTAATAGTTTAAATTTCTAGTTGGTCAAAACAAAAGATAATAAATTTCATACAAAAAAATATATTTCTAAAAAGTATAAAATGAAATTTTCTGGGAAATCAAAAATTACAGGCAACACATCCAGGAATCTAAACCGAATGGAGTGCTTGGAAAGCAATTACGCTAACCAATGGACCATCATAATGAGATCTCTTAACTGTATTCAAGCAGCGAAAAGAAGCTTTCAAGCAATTATTTTTCTAAAATTGATTTTTCTATTTATTTTAACTGCGATTTGGCATTGCAAAAGGAAAAAACATTTTGTTTATGGTCTGATTTGCTTTCCCAATGAATTTACCCACATTACAGACGTTTTGTTTTGATAAATGTGAAAACAACGCCAATACACAGAGCGCGAAAGTAGCTTTAATTGTAAAGTTTTTCTTTTAGCACTTGACTGTTGTAAGCTAAAACAGAATTTACCTAATTACAGCTGTAAAAATTAAATCAAAAAAGTTTCAACAGCCGATTCTAGTCACATTTAGCTCTTTCAAAATTTTGTAGTATCTTTAAAATTAAAATTTTTATAATGTGTATAAATCTTGTAATTTGTACTTTTATTTAGTACAAAAATGACCAAATATTTGCGGTTTTGTTGACCATTATAGACTCTTAAATTTTAAGAATAATAAAAACTTTACCAATTTATTTATTTCAAATAAAGATGTTGTACTTAAATTATCAAGTTCCAATCTCAAAATTTTAGGTTTATTAGTGATTCTTGAATTAATTTTGAAGCAAATTAAAAAATTAAAATTAGTTTTTTAATACTTTTCATATTATTGATAATATAGAACACATAAATAATATATATTCACCGACTTGTGAAGCCAATCAGATGCATGAAAAGCCTTGGATACATAGCTATCAAACTAATGAAATAAAACAAACAAAGCGCTAATATTGGTGGTGTTGTGACTTTTTTAAGTGTAATATCAAAATGATATTTGATATAAGTCGTTAGGGTTCAGCTACTGAAACTAAAGTTTATTATATTCTTTTATCAAATATATAGCTTGATGAGATTGATATTAATTGATTATATTTTTTAAGCACGCTTGTTTAATCTGCGGCTTTGTTTTAGTTGATCATTAATTATTTTTAAAAATGTAATAATGTCATTATCATTACTTGTCAAAGACTGTAAAGGCACAATTATGTTGTATTGAGATACAAAACTACGATGAAAATTTTAAGGTCTTATTCTAAATTGGTTGCAATATTAAAATGTTTGTTTGTTCTACAAATTTGTTTCCACTTTTATAAGATTCTTTTTTTTTTGAAAAAATTAAAAAGCACTAGTACTAATCAACAGTTTTTTATTACTTTTAAAAATATGCCATCTTTGCTGGTCATGAATACGCTTCCTGGATTTAATTCTAATGGCTTTGTTTTATCTGATAATTCAATAACAAAGTTTTTAATCATATAGGCTAAAGCTGTTTTTCCTGTTAATGTTGCAAATCTTTCACCTAAAAAAATAATATAAACATATGCAACATATGTTGTTATTAATCATGTTTTACCTATACATATTCGAGGGCCATCACCAAAAGGCAAATATGTGTATGGTTTGATATTCTGTTTGTTTTCGTCACTGAAACGCTCCGGATTAAAAACTTCTGGATCCGGGAAGTATGCAGGATCATAATGAAGTCCTGATACCGGTATACTTATCGAAAGCCCTTTTTCAATAACAAAACCTGTTTCTTCAATAGTGTAATCAGTAGAAGCTTCTCTGTTAAGAAACGATGTCAAAGGATATTTTCTAAGTGTTTCTGCAAGAAGTTGAATGTAATAATGGGATAATATAAAGTTGTAATTAAAGTAATATATACCTTTCCAAATCATATCTAAGTATTTCATGTTTTGCAAGCTTTCATAGGTGAACTCTCTATTATTTTCATAACTTTCATTTAGTTCTGTCCTGAGTTTATTCTGGATCTCTTGATTAAATGCCAATTCGTATAATGCGAATGAGAGCGTTAAAGATGTTGTGTCATTTCCGGCTGAGAAAAATACTATAGCTTGCGCCGCCATTTTAATGTCATCTGAAAAAATATGTTAGATTGAAAATTAATTATTAAAAATTGTTAATCGCTTACCAAATTTATAATCATCGGCAATTGTCTCCTGTTTTTTGAGTTTTGTTAGACAATCAATGAGGTCATTTCTGACAATATTCTGTTCTTCTCTTGCTTTTGCAGTACTTTTAAAAATATCGATAAAATAATCTGATGCTTTCTTATCAGTGAAAGTTAATTTAAAAATGTCTACAAGTTTTGGTATAAAAAAAAAAGCCATAATGGAAAAATTTCTTTTGAAAGATCTCTGATCCAAAAGTCGAGTTGCCATATTAAAAATTTCAGAGTTGCTGTTTTTAAGACAGTTTGAGTTAATTCCAAAAGCACAAGATGAAATGATGTCAATTGCATATTTCTTCATTATACCTTGTATTTCAACATTTTTATTGTGATGGTTGTCGAGGAAGTTGGTTAAATGACTAGCTTGCTCTTTAATAAGAGGAAACATTAACTTCATTTTACCAGAAGTGAAGATGGGCGACAATTTGGAACGCAAATTTCTCCAAGTTTTATCTTTGGTACTCGGCAAATTGTGGAACGCTATAGGATCGGCTGACTCATTGGTTGCAATTTTTCTATTCACAAATTTATCAAAATCTTTCACCAAAATTTTTTTTATCAAGTCAGGACTTCGTACAAACAAATTCGGTTGGTTAAAGTAGAAGACACCCAGATATGGTTCATTTTTGTATTTGTTGTAAATATCACGAAGAGTTTGCGAAAAATGTTTTTTTCTCGTGAAAACATTACCAAAGCTACCAAAAATAAAAGCCGGTTTTTCATAAGGTATCCCTCTAGATTTCCAATAATCATAGTTTCTGGTGTACAGGTAATATAAGGCATACAAAATGCCTAATATTGCAAGAATAATTTCCTATTGAAAAAATAATGTGAATATTATTTACAGGTATCTCTATACAATTACAAACCATTATAAACTCACTAAACACACTTTCAATAATGATAAAGTTTAAAATTGGTTTGGAATATATAGAATATAATGAAAATGCTCCATCATGATGATTTTATTTAAAAATTTTGGTATCATTTTAACTTTAACGCCAACTCATAATTATCTAACTATTATTTCAATGCTTGTTATTTAAAATTATTGGTTTGAAAATCTTGAAAACACTTAGATTTTGAGATAATCAAGTACCAAAGTACCTAATCGCAAACAATGCAATAATTTGATATAATATTACGTCTCATACAATGTCTATTTATAATTTGTTTGCTTGACTGTTGGCAAGGTTGTTTTCTCGTTATCTCTCTTTAAATTACGTTACAATAACATATAAATAAACAATGATTTTGATGTTTATTTCACAAAAGTATTTCATCTAAATCATGCAAATCATGTTCATTATGCTTAGTCAGTTTGAACATGCACGTGCTGCACCAAAATTACTCCATTTATGCATTGTTAATTGAGGGAATAATAATAATAAATAATAATAATGATATTGGAAAAATAATATTGTCATTATCATTACTTGTCAGATTTTAGAATATTTTGCCTCCGGGACAGGGAAGGTTGAACATAAAAAATAGTAAAAATTATACTATTAGTAATTTCAAATATGTGGGTGTTGTACTCACATCATTAAGAATTTTTTTTTTAATTTTAGATTTGGATTTAAAAATCCTCGCGGAAATACAGAAAGCAGCATTATTAGGTTTATGTCATATTGTTCGAATGTTTTTAAATGTTAAATCTAACAATTCAAATAATATAATCGCAGATGCGTGGGGAGATTGATTTAGCTTGATTTTTCCAAAAACAAAATTGTATAGTCTATTTAGTTTAAAACACAATTTTTGGTTTTTGTTACTTAAAATCGTTTTAAACTAATTGAAAAGTAAAATCTTGTTTTTCAACAAGTTATCTATTATTAAGAGTAATATTGTCAATTACTTGTCAAAGACCGTAATGATTCTTAAATTCAGCAAAACTGTGTCTTCGGGACAGGTATGCCAAATTCCCAGTTTATAGATAATGAATATAAAAAATCAATGTCAATTTGTTCGTCCAAATTGATCAAAATTGTTTACTAAAATTCTCTTAATCAAGTCAAGGCTTTGCACAAATTCTGCTGGTTGAAATAAAAGGCATAATAATTGTTACGTAGATGTATTTTTTTTTTTTAAAGAATTGGGCTTTTTCAATTTTTTTCAATACCATAATTTAACTTCTTCTTAGAGGTCTTTTAGTTTACATAACAATGATACAAGATACTTCACATTTGACATAGTATAGATTTTTACATGTGTAGGCCTTGACAATAAAACAATAATAATAATAATAATAATAATAATGCCTTTATTCCACTCGATTTACAGGGAAAGGGCGGAGCTTAGCTATAGCTACTCGACTCAACCCATATAACAAAAATAAAAATTATATAAAAAATAAAATAATATTAAAACTAAAAAATAATATAAAAATAATAATATAAATAAAAATAATATATAATATAAAAACAAAAATAAGAATATAGTACAATTAAATGAATATAAATTTTAGGTATTATTTTCTGGAATAAAAAACAAATATAACAGTACCTGAACTTTGTAGACATTTTACAAAAAATAAATTTCTGATCGCACACATAATGTCTTCAGAAAAAAATAAAGTTGTGGCGTAAAGGTCTCAGCAACCAGGCCATAAGCTCCAAAAATAAAAAAATAGTTGTTACACTATTTGACAGGATTGGTCAACAAATGTTTGACATGTAATAAACAAATCAGCATCTATTGAAATGATTAAGTATTCATTACACATATCGAGTTTTCATTGTTTTTAAGATGTATTCTGCTATTCGGGACGGAAACAAATCCAACAAATCAAAAACCATGGCAATCGGTCCAGCCGTTCTCGAGTTATAAGTGTTGTAACAAACACGACTTTCTTTTATATATATAAAAAATTTTAACAAAAAAATATACTTTAGAAAATAAACGGAGCTGAGGAAGATTAAATAAAAACAATATGTCTAAAAATACTATTACAAATATATAAATAAGTTTAAAGTTAGCAACATGCAAACAATATCTATGTATTGACATATAATTCTAAAATAGAACAAAACTCTTTAGAATTTTATGTCCTTAGACAAAGAATAGAATAGAATTTTTGAGAATTCTATGTCATTACATAGAATTTGTCTTGAGCATATTATGATATGTGTTTATTTAATTGAAATAAAAAACGAAGAATATTTTCTTTTCAGGCTCGGTAATACCAATAATAAATAGAGATCGTCGACCATCCATCACTATCGAGCGCCCATCATCTCGTCATCGTCCGTCCATGTCTGTAGTCGATCGACCACTTCCTCCACAACGATACCGTCGATCTTCATGTTTTCTTGAAAGGCCGAGTCGATCTCATCGTAATTTTATCAGTTTTGATCAACATTCGTCAAATATTGATCGAAAAACGCCGATTACTATCGAGGGACCTTCTTCTAGCAATCCTCAACCGACAATTAGTTTTGAAGTAGAAACTTCTTCCAGCGAAAAACACGGTGAGATTGTTATAAAAAAATATATACAAATTTTCTAAAAAACTTGGCTATTAAGTCAACTAAAAACAATATATAAACATTATATTGAAACAGTTTTCAAGAATTCTTCTGTCTCGATTATTTGCAATTACAAAAAGAAGATGTTTGCTCAAATGCAATATAATATTTCTTGTATTTGATTTAAGTTTGCAAGAGATATTCCGCGACGTCAAAAAAAAACCGATCTTGAACAGTATTATTACTGTCTATTGTTAGAAAACTAAGAAACAATGTTTTATTATTTAATAAATATTTGTATAGCAGCAATTCCAAAGTTTAAAGTTTCAATTTTTCTTATGAGAATTGATATAGAAGTTGAGAAGTTTATAAAATGTCAAAAATTGTTGGTCAGTTCTAGAAATTGTTACGTGACAATGACATAAACGCTATAACTTTATTTTATTCTAAGCGTGTTCAATGTTCTAACAATTAAACTTGTCAATTTATAACAAAATTACAGATATTTCATCAAGATTTCCGAAAATTTCTCGAAGTTTTGAGCAACCTCTTCTAAAGCGATCTCGACCAGAACGAATGTCCACCAGTTTAGATGTCAGTCTGTTAGATGTTGAGCAAAAACAGGTTGTATCAGAAGAGGAGCGTTCTTCACCTGTCTTCATATGTTTGGACGAAGCGAAACTTACAGCGCCTTTATTCGAAGCATTAAAAAGTTCAGACGTTTGAGTTTGAATTATTAAAAGGTTTTTATAACAAACAAGCTAATGCTCTATATACTTCAGAAGTTATTTTATCTATCTATAGCACAAAAGGTGTTTCAAGTTATAAAATATTGTGCCTTGGCCTTTTCCAAGGGATTGTCTAAAATTGTTTTGTATTTTGTTTTTTTTTCACAAAAAAAAAATATTTTATATTAAGTAGGTATTTTCTTTTGCTAAATACGCATTAAGATTAACAGGGAATATTGCGCTGCAAACTTTTTATCTATTGTAAAACAAACAAATATGCAGACGTCTATAGCCACATGGCCACACGGAAGCTATCTTCTTTGTAGTAAAAAACTCCCGTTTGAGTGAATGAAAGCCCACGCATCATTCGGTTAGGCTTTGAACGCACTATTGTCAGCCACCTGACTACTGAACGACCTCGATATTGATTCAGTGAACCAATGCAACAGCATGCTGTCAAATTGTTTGTTTGAATAGGTATATTGTGCTAAAAAAAATTGTCTCAGGGAAGAACCTTTCCGATTGAGCTTCCTATACTTTGTGTGTAGGGTATTAAGGATTACGTACTAAAAGTAGTAGACCAAATTTTTTACAGGTGTCACAAAAATTGTTTATAAAACCAAAGAAAAAAAGTTAACTAAGACTTTTAACATATTATTATTTTAAATTATTTAACTTATTAGCCGACTTTGGTTTTTGAAATAATAAGATAAAAATTTTTTTTCCAGTATTAACAGTTTTTCCATCAATCAATTAATATAAATAGTGGTTGTAAGAACTGAGAAGCCGTTTTACTCACACTAGAGCATAAGTTTTTGCTTCGAAACTGTGTTCTTTTCTATTTCTATATTTCTTTCTATATTTTTATTTCTATATATTTTTTATTGTTGCTTTGTATTGTACATACCGAGAAACATTGTTGGTGAACGTAAATGCATTATGAAGTTAAGCAATAATTTATTTATATGTTATTAAACATTTATTTAATTTTTAATGCTATTCATCACTGAATGCAAATGGCATTTTTTCAATCAGGCTGAAAGAGCTTAGACCTACATGCTACTATGTCCTCTCACAATGTATGTATGGTTAATGATCTCAAAAATTGTTTTTTATTGATTATTTATGATTTGTTGTTGTACGTCTAGCAACTCTATAAAAATATAGTAATTCAAAATTATTCATATGATGGATTTACTTTCGAGAAATGCAATTTCCCTCAATGGTGAAAAACGTTAAAAATTGACGCTATATATTTAATGCTTTGATATATTTACGCTTGAACTAATACAGCTACAATGTTATTTATTAAAATGTTTTATCTGTTCTGAAAGGAATGCATAATTGGATCAATAAGTTTGATTCAAACTTCTCTCAACAATAGGTGCTCCTAGCCAATTATCTAGGTTTTTGGCTTTATTGCAACACTTTTTTTTATAGAATTTTACTTTGATATCTTTTTATCTATATAAAAAGCAGAAGTTCAGTTGCGGTACATTTAGTATGTACCGCAATCTTCGCCTCACAATCCTTCTCTATTTTTATTGTTTGTTTTTGGACAGCTTTTATTTTTACTTATTTAGATTTGTTCATTTATAACAATGGAGTTTGTTATATTAAATTTTTTTTAGAGCGTTGTGGATTGCAGGTAATTGAAAGATTATTATAATGTTATTATTATTATTTTGAGTATTTTCAAAGATCATTTATCAATTATAACAAAAATATTTTTACCAAATTATGTAGATGTAGTAATAATCCATATTAGTCTAGACGAGGAGTTTAAAATGGTGTTAAATCGACATACTAATGCTAAAAATATGTGTTATGGCTCATTCGATAGGGAATCACGTCTAGAAAATTGTCCATGAAAATTGAATTAGCACATTAAAAATTTCAAAAGTTATAAACAATTAAAGATGTTGAAAAAGTAGTGCTTGGTTTTTCGCTTGTAATTCGTAAACAAATAATTTTTTTGGAATTTGGAAAAAAGATCCTGAAAGAGGAAGAGATTTCCTATAAATAACTTCCGATCACCGAAACTGTACCTCTATTATTAATAATTTTAATTAACGTTGAAAATTGCTGTCCGCGCGCCATTCTTAGGTTGCGCGCATGCTATAGAAAGTCAGTAAGTTATAATAAAAAATTTTTTTCGGGTACTTAGAGTACATTAAAAAATCTAAATAAATTATGATATCATCTAAACACTTCAAAGAACTAATTCCCGTTAGAGTTTTTTATTAAATTAAATTTTCCAATAAACTAGACAATTGTTAATTAACAACATTTTACGGGATTTCTCTGAGCATTAAGACTTAAATAAAAGTTGCAATAATTGTTCTAAAATTATTTCCTTTCGTGGAGTCCTTGCAATTGACACAATAAAAACGAATACGTAATTAAAGTTTGAAAAAGTTTAATAGTTTGTTTATAATAATTTTTTTAAATTCACAAATTACGGCGATTTTTCTTTATTTGTGAATTTAAAAAAATTATTATAAACAAACTATTAAACTTTTTCAAACTTTAATTACGTATTTGTTTTTATTGTGTCAATTGCAAGGACTCCACGAAAGGAAATAATTTTAGAACAATTATTGCAACTTTTATTTAAGTCTTAATGCTCAGAGAAATCCCGTAAAATGTTGTTAATTAACAATTGTCTAGTTTATTGGAAAATTTAATTTAATAAAAAATTCTAACGGGAATTAGTTCTTTGAAGTGTTTAGATGATATCATAATTTATTTAGATTTTTTAATGTACTCTAAGTACCCGAAAAAAATTTTTTATTATAACTTACTGACTTTCTATAGCATGCGCGCAACCTAAGAATGGCGCGCGGACAGCAATTTTCAACGTTAATTAAAATTATTAATAATAGAGGTACAGTTTTAGTGATCGGAAGTTATTTATAGGAAATTTCTTCCTCTTTCAGGATCTTTTTTCCAAATTCCAAAAAAATTATTTGTTTACGAATTACAAGCGAAAAACCAAGCACTACTTTTTCAACATCTTTAATTGTTTATAACTTTTGAAATTTTTAATGTGCTAATTCAATTTTCATGGACAATTTTCTAGACGTGATTCCCTATCGAATGAGCCATAACACATATTTTTAGCATTAGTATGTCGATTTAACACCATTTTAAATTCCTCGTCTAGACTATATCTATTGAATTTTGACCTGCCTTTAATGCCGCTGTCGAATCATCAACATAACGTCAACACATTGATTGCTAGTGCTTTTATCTGTCAATCTGCCTACATTTATCTGATTATTTAAATAATATTAAAAACTTTGTTAAAAAAAATGCATTTGAGAAAATTATGAAAGTTGTTAATTTACGAAAAAAAAATGAAAACTTTGTTTAAAATTTGACACATATCTTATGACAATTAATCCTACTGCACATAAAAATTTAGAGGTAAGTTGTCAAGCGTCAAAGAAAAACAAACTAATTAATGAAATAACAATATTTAATCAGCAGTTTGAAACGGCAAGTGCCAAATTTGTTATAAAACGCTTAGAGTATAATATATGAGAGTTATAAACTTTTGTTGATCTTTGGAATTCTACAAAGTGGAAGTTGATTTCAGTTGACTTCATAATTCTTTTCTCTTTTAATAGTTTAAATCCGCGGTAAAATACGGCTGAGTGAATTTATATTTATTCTTTTATTTTTGTTTTTAATATATAATCTAATATTTTGTTGTTATATGTATCTGTTGACTTTGCAGACAGAATTTTAAAATTTCAAATTTTAATTGTCATATGATAATTTGCGAAAATATAATTATCTGTCTATTATTTTGATGATAGATGACAGTAGCTATCTTTAAATTTGCACACAATCATTTTGTTACAATTGTAAGAGCCATTGACAATTTAAAGCAAATGGATATTTTATCTTAAAACTGTATTTGTTTATAAAAATTCATAACATTTACAAAATTGTTGATAAATATAGTTATTCGCAATTTAATTTCTTTTCCGAATACTGAAATAAAATACAAAACAATTTAAGACTATATCGAATCTTCGTCAATGAATTGCGTGGCTTTAAACAACTTGACGCACCTGCACAAGCTTGCTCAAAGTTCAATACTTTTATAAACGATCTTTTAAATTTTTCCGAAAAGACAAATCTAGCTTTAAATAATAATATATATCATTATTTACCTTCATATCAAGAATCGAATTTTAAAAAAGTAAACTCAGAGTTTTAAGATTGATAGAAGCAAATAATTTAGCACAATTCCATCCGACTCGTACAACAATTATTAAGTATATATATTGTGTGTTTTAGGAAATAAATTCTAATTAATGTAAATTGTGATAATATTTATACATTGCTTATATAGGACCAAGCAAACGCCAAATTGTCCCATTTCTCGGAAGAAAACGACTATGGGACAAACTGGGTTTATTAGTAATGAGGTATTGATTGTCTGATCAAAATTTCATATTGCTCTACTTATTCTGGGACCGAAGTGTAGATTGTATTTTTAGATAATTCAATTTGAAACATGGAATGTGTATATAAATTGATAAATCCTAAATTTGATGCCTGTTGTACTTTAAGATTTATTATCGGAAACAACTGAAATTAATATGCATGCATTGTTTATATTTTCTAACGATTAACCTAGACCAAATTGATACATATTAAATAGGACAAAATATATACAATATACATTGTTAAAAGTATTATTATACAAACTTCTTATATAATCTAATACATTATAAAATACCTACAATATTATATTGTTGTGGGACTTGAAACAAACAACCAATGTGTATAAATAAATAATGAATAAATAAATTAATTTTATAACTGACTTTGTTTTCTCCCAACTACGTATAAATTAGTAAAAAAGCCATAAAATAATAATTAGCATTTAATATTTACACCTATTCCATTTCTCAAAAATAACAACGAATGCAACATACCGTAATATAATATAGATGTGAAGCGTGATGTTCTAAACGAGCCAAAACCAGAGATAAAATAAAAATTGAATTTTTTTCAAAAATTTTTTTTGCATTCTATGTGAATTGGATTTTTCTTGAATATGTTCTTTCCCTCGATATTAAAAGACTGAAATCTTTTTTTCATTTGTTTATAAAAACAATTCAGGGTTTTATTTAAAACAAATCACTACTATTGTCAACGCTTTCCTCTTGAGGCGTCTAGAGGTTTTCAAGATACGGTATTCTTGACCATACGCAATAGAATGATATGATAAAATTATTTCGTGTGAGCGCAGATTGTCAGTGAAATTGTGACATTTCATTGTTTTTGATACTGAAGAAAGACCAACTTGTGATGAATTGTCTTGTGCCTACTTCAATTGTTTATATTTTTTAATTGGTTTGAGCTATTTATGTAACCAACATAACCTAAAAATTGTTAAAAATTGTTGTTACCAAATGTAAAAGGTGAAAGTTATTGTATGCAATGATTTGCATTGTATGTTGTTCAAGTTTACAACATCAGCAGAAAATAAAAGAGCTCGTACTAGGACATTTATCAGAAGCTTCTTCTTTGCCAAAATTTTCCAACATATCAAGCTTTTTTATTTCTTTTTTTTCTGTGATTTACTACACAATGATGTAGTTAATAAACTCGTAAGCAAATACTATATAACAAATACAAATAACAAATACAAATAATTGCTTAATTATTTGTTTAATTTGCAGTGCTTATATAATTAGGAGACAACACTATTGATTACATTGCAACGAATTTACTCGTTGCAAAAATTGTTTTATTTATTATATTTATCAGGCAGGATTTGGCTATAAATAAAATAACTATTTCGTCTATAAAATGTTCGTGAATTCTTCAACTTCCGTGCCATGCAGCTATACTGCACAGCATAGCTGTCTTTAAAAAATTTAAATAATGGTTTGATATAAATCACTAAAGAGCGTGTTTTGCACTTTTAACATATTTATTGTGTTACATTTCTTGTTTCTATAACAGTCGTTTGACAGCAACCAGATATATGTATATAGGTAGTCAATTTGAATACCTTATTCTGTTTTTTTTTTGATTGATTAATACTTTTTGAACTCATCGCTCCGAGATCGGCAGTTTCCGGTCGTTCCCGATGCATAAAAAAAAATTTTTTCTCACCGCGGTATTTTTTACTTTGCTGCCGAAACTAGAGAAAAACTTTCGAAACAATGTTCTTTTGTTGCAATAAAACCACGACAACCAAACACTAAGACTATTTTAATATAATATTTAATCTATATATATAAAAGAAAGTCGTGTTTGTTACAACACTTATAACTCGAGAACGGCTGGACCGATTGCCATGGTTTTTGATTTGTTGGATTTGTTTCCGTCCCGAATAGCAGAATACATCTTAAAAACAATAAAAACTCGATATGTGTAATGAATACTTAATCATTTCAATAGATGCTGATTTGTTTATTACATGTCAAACATTTGATGTCCAATCCTGTCAAATAGTGTAACAACTATTTTTTTTTTGGAGTTTATGGCCTGGTTGCTGAGACCTTCAAGCCACAACTTTGTTTTTTTCTGAAGACATCATGTGTGCGTTCAGAAATTTATTTTTTGTAAAATGTCTACAAAGTTCAGGTACTGTTATATTTGTTTTTAATTCCCGAAAATAATACCTAAGATTTATTCTACAGTAAAAACATAAAATCATCGGAAAGGAACGGAATTTAGGGAATAAAAAATCAGTTGGTAAAGGTTATAAGATTAAGGAAAAAAATCTACAGGTTAAAAAAGTGTAAATGTCTTTTTATAGGTTGTCTATGATTTTTCTTGATAAACTATTCATACGTAGTGGTTATATACTCTAGGAGCTATTGTCTATGTCTCGAAAGTTCAGGCACTGTTATTATATTTGGTGGTTTTATGCGAGTGCACATTTTAATAACAATGCCGCGTCCTAGAAGATCTAATCTTTCCCAGCGAAGCCGTAATGCAATTAGGCAACGGAGTATCGCGAGTCAATTATCTGCGAGAAATTGCACGCGTCGATACTTAAAGGAAAATTTCAAGATGAGGAAGTTCTTATTCCAAGGATTCCGATGATCTCAACGGATATGCCCTTTGAGTTTAAACGAATTCAATTCCTGATTCGTCTTGCCTTTGCCATGACGATCAACAAATCACAGGGCCAATCCTTGACTATTTGTGGCCTCAATCTAGAAAATGCATGTTTTTCTCATGGTCAATTGTACGTGGCATGCTCACGTGTCGGCAAACCATCCGCTTTATTTGTTCTTGCGCCTGACCAAAAAACAAAGAATGTCGTTTACCACAAAGTGCTTGAATGAAAATCCTATTAATGAATTAATCCAATTTTTATTTTTTTTCCCAATCTGCACAACATAGTTTTCAATAATTTTTTTCTGACATGAGTTTGAAGTACTTAATTATTATTTTTTATTTTTATTCTCATTCTGTATGCACGTTTTCATCATCATTCATCATAATAAAATACTTTTTTGTTTCTATCTATGTAAATATATTATTTTGTATCATTGTTTTACGTTCATCAAAGCCTAAATTAGTTCAGCTAAAAAGTAACACGACATTCATTGACTGTTAGGCGGTACGAAGTTCGCCGGGTCAGCTAGTTTAATATAATTTAAGATAATCTGCAGAGACAACGCTACCAACCAAAAGTTTTTAAATTAAATCAATTGTAGTTTAAACTTTTCACACAATTATGCAGCAAGAAGTTAAGTCACAAAAAATCTTACCGTTTCCAATTACCTCAAACCAAATTTAATGTGGTTGGCTTTTATGTGTATTTTAAATATTTATGTTTCACTTTTACATTGCTTTTTGCTGCATTTTACGACTTACTTAAAATACTAAATAGAATTACTTAAAAGTCATTGTTGTGGAAACCATTTTAGCAATGTTTCGTGGCGAATTGTTACAGTTTAATATATGATTTACAAGAATTACTCCAAATAAGTATAACAAAAAAATATTACAATTTTGATTATAGAGTGTTCATTTAATAGATGATTTTGCTACATACAAAAACATATGCAAAAACTTTTTTTACGGTCTACGATAAACTGCTTTTGCTGTTATTTCTCCTCCCATAGACCGTCTTTTTTTCACAGAACCAGTTTTCTTGCACATCTTTGAGGTGCATACTTTGTAAATCAAACAAGACACAAGCGTCAGCCCAACAAAAATTAGGAAAATACCTACAGCAGAGCATATAATAGGCAAACTAAGCAACAGCTTCAGTTTAAACCTCTCTGTTTCTGGAATTTTGACACTTTGTTCAAACCAAACCATTGGCACGAAAATTCGTGGAGCATTTTCATATAACCTACAAACAACAGATTAACAACTCAAGCAAAAATAATCAAGACTTTTACCCTATGCCTTGCACTGGTTGCATCAAAAGATTAATTTGAAGTCTTGCGCTCACTTCTAAAGGAATTCCTGTAACCTGTATAAATCTATGTTTTTTTAAATTCAATTGTATTTGCTACACTTACTGACTCTAGGATAATGTAAAACTCATGTTTTTTTCTGTCTGGAGTCAGTCCTTCAATACTATCTGTGTAATAAGAATCGGCTTGATAGAAGTGAGGTAATGAAGCAAAAGCGGGGGATCCATAGCGGCAGCTTGATACATTGAGTAATCCAGAGGGTACACATTCTCCGTTGCAGAAACACTTATTTTCCTCGAATATTGTACCGTTATCTAGCATAAAGTTGCCAAGAACGTATTTGTTGCCTAAAACAATATAATGTTTAACTCTTGAGTATAATGTAAAGTATAGTCGGGTCAGGTCAGGTCAGATCAGGTCAGATTTTTGCATTTGTTAAATAAATAAGACTGTGGTGCCCACCCAACACAAAAAAAATATTGCAGTATTTTTCAAATGTTTCTACAATTTTATAAAACATGTTGAGTCTAACTTACTGTACAAATGTTTTTGTAAAACCTCAAACGCAAGAAAGATTAAAAAGGACAGATTACTAACATCTGTCTTTTTATTTTGTAGTAAACAAGCTGCTTTATTTGCAAATTTAGCTTGCGCTTTATAATAACTATTTATTTACGTAATTTTGGGTACCGACAAGAGCAATTCTCGTGGTCGGAATCGAACCTACACCTCGTAGACCAGTCTCCAACGTACTATCGCTGGCCAGTTGTCTAACAAGGCCTCGAGTGCTCAAATTTGGTGTAGAAGTGATTTCTGTTTAACAGCGTGCTGAAGATAGGAGTATGTTAACAAAATTTTCAAAAAGATTTTCTGGAATGGTTTTGTTTATTGAAACGATTTGATTAGGCTTTTCATTAGTAATAAATACAACTGCAGTTTGTTCAAGATCAGTTACAAATGTAACTATTAATAGTTTACGAAATTTGAAAGTTATTTTTAAAATATTACCTAAAATATTATCCACAACAGCTTCTCCCGCATATGATAAAGTCATAGTTCGGCACAAATCCGGTGAGAACAAATGGATAAAGTCTTTTGGTGGATGCTGTGGAAAAAATTCTCCAGCTGATCCATTTATTAAGCCGCAACTACCTTTATAGAATTTAGTGCTATTTACATAGTTCCAGTTATATAATTTGCCCAGTTCGGTATGATTCAATCCAGTACCCATATTAAAAACCCCTTCAAAATCACTAGATCCATTTCTCTAAAATTTTAAGAGCTTAACTATTAAACATAAATTATTCACCCAACTTACAGTGTAAAACCATCCAAACCTGTCCCATGGAGGGAGGGCTGCTCCTATTAGGGGAGAAAAACTGCGCGCTAGTGTTATTAAAGGATCCTTGAATCCTTCGAAAAGCATTTCACCCACGGTTTTTGAAATGTGAATATTGGGTGCAACTTTAGACAGAGAAACTGATAGTCCTTTTCTCATTATGTATTTCCAGTAGCGTGTTTGGTATGCGGCCGACTGCAACAAATTTAAGACAAATTGATGAATCAAGCGTTAATTGGCTTAAAAAATTCGGATAAAATCATTTTCTTCAAAAATTTTACACTTATATGTAAAACATCTAATGTCGTCTCATCAAAAATAGATGTGTATTAATAAAGCAGCATCTTACAAATAATTTTTTTAAAGAAATTGCTACTATTAGACTTTTAAGCTTTAATTACAGACAAATGATTTAATGCTTACTAAAACAAAAAACTTCTACAATTGCTGATTTTTTACGCGCTTGTCTAGAGTATAGAGTTAGAATTCTACTCTGACAAAGACAGAAAATTTGCCTGTTTTCTCAAAAATGTTTGTATAATTCTGAAAATTTGCAGAATTTGAACCACTTTTTTGCATCAGCAAACTAAAGATATAAAAAAATAGCAGAGCAGATATTTGCCTAGAGTTGTTTTCAACAGCATGATTGAGACAAACATTAACTCTTGTTCTTACTGCCTTTCAGATTCTTGGTCATGAAACAAAAACATTCAAACATGCTTATAAAACATAAACAAGTTGAGTGAAACATCAGCCAATTATGTATTTGTGAAAAAAAATGCAATTGTCTTCGTGAAACTACGTTTCTAACATGAAAAACCAAATAAACATCATCCACAGCAAAATATATACATTGTAATAATTAAATTTTGAGTAATTAAATATCATAAATTGACGACATTTAAGCAAAAGATAGTTAATAGTTATCATAAAGGTGTTTTAATCTGATTGCTGCACAATCAACAGAAGCAAAGAAGTATTTTCTTCAAAGTCAAGATTTTTAAAACCTAATAGCGTAGAAAGAAAAGTTTGGTTTCTTTTAGAAAAGATCAGCTTAAGAATTATAAAAATGGGTAAATACAAGTGTATGCAAATGCAAAAAAAAATTAAATATATTTGCATTTTTTCCACTGTTTTTTCTTCTAAACACTAATTTTTTAAAAATCTTAGTGTCGTTTATGAGTTAGAACGACAAACGTTAATCTTGGTTTAATTGTTCTAAAATTAAGATTTGTAATCACTGTATAAAAACAATAAAATTTGTTACACCAAAAATTAATATCTGGTCCTTCTAAGTATAACAACTTTATAAGAGTTAGCTTCCTTTTAAGGTAAAAGTTTTAAAAGCTTGGATAGCTGAATTAACCGAGACCATCTCAACAATGCTGCTGGGACACAAATACAGTAAACCATTCATCATTTATTTAGTAAAGTTCTTTTTTTTTAAATACAGTTCTGACTTTGATAGAATAAACAAAAGAAATAACAAAAACATGTTTGAGATTTTGTTTAAACAATCTAACATTGGCATATCTACACTAATATTATAAAGAGGAAAGATTTGTATGTTTGTATGTTTGTAATGAATAGGCTCAAAAAGTACTGGGCCCATTTAAAAATATCTTTTACCAATAGAATGCTACATTCTTTCTATTTGACATAGGCTACATTTCATTTTGAAAAAAATTAGGGATTTTTGGTAAAATTTGAACAATGTAACCGAAGGTGTAGAAAAATGAGTCTTAAAATGTCTTTCGTCGAATGCGCTGCCGAAACTATTAGCGATAGAACAAAATAATGTATAACAATATTGAAGAACATCCTAATGTCTACAAAAAACTCCGCGGTAGCATAATTATGTCCAACTATTGTAGTTATGTCACTACAACAACTTTTTTCATTTTAAACATTAATGAAAATGCTAACCAAATTCAAACCATGCTATTTATGTGTTTATATTAATCTTTATCCAAATAAATTATTTTATGGTCAAGACCATTTAACTACCTATAAAATAGTTTTTAAATTATTTAAATTGGACTTTCCATTCAAAAAATATTACGAATTAAAAAATTCAAACAGTAAACAAAACCGCCATAGCGCCGTGGCCGTTGTTTGCGATGCAGTCTGAAAAGCGCGCCGGGCATCGCGGCGGGCGGGGTGGAGGGGGCACTGGGGGGGCAAATTTACGCTAAGGCGGTACGAAGTTCGCCGGTTCAGCTAGTTAATATATAAAAACACTATTGAAAAAAATAGAATTTCTGCGATTTTTGCCAGTTTCTTTACGACAAACACAAAAAGTTTTTAAAGGAAGCATTTTGTATGTAACTAAACAAGATTTAAAAAAGACTAAAAATTACTAGATCAGATTGATAATTCTAGGAAAAAAAACAAACGGCCTATTAGAGCTCTAGAATTAGTGGTTCTAGAACTGGCAAGATTATGAGAGATTTAACAAACCAGTCAATAAATAAAATTGATTATTATATTTAAATTATTAAATAATTAATGTACAGTCATCATAGTGTAATTAGATAATGAACATTGAAGTTTGTATGATGCGGTATTTATTGTACTAATGATGTCAACAAATTATTTAAAATTAATTATATATATTGAGAGCAATTATTTTAGTCTTTTTTTTTATATTTTAAGAAATTTGTTTCATCTTTGAATTGCAGTATGGTAATGGGCCAAAAAAATTTATTTTACAGAGAAAATTTACTGGATCACAATTGTGATTTCGTAGGTTTTTTGAATTTAAAAATGTTAAATTATACATCCTATATTAATCTTAAACAATCTCTTGAAAAAGTCGAATAAATTTTTAGCAGATATAAAGTAAAACTTAATAATAAAAATATCATACTTTAACAGTTAATTATTAAAATTAAAATAACATAACTTAGTGATCCTTTCCGATTTTCTTACACAAAATTCTTAGTAATTTAAAAAAAAATAAATTTAAGACTTATTTCAGCACAGACACAGTACATAAATAACGGCTATTTAGTTTCTCTTGTCTTATGATAAATGTAAAGAAAAGAGAGAAAAGAAGCAAAAAATAAAGCAGATAAGAACGGAGAAAAAAGTGTGGGAGTATATAAACAGGGAGAGAAAATAAAGGAAAAGGTAAAAAAACAAATAAAGATAGAACAATGGGAAAAGTACTTTAAAAAATTACTAGGAGGAGAAGTAAAACAAAAAGTAAGAAAAGACGAAACAAAAAATCGAGAAAAAAAAAGAAGTAAAAAAGAATCAAATTAAGAAGTGAAAAAATTCAAGAGATGAAAAGCACCAAGAAGTGAAAGAAGAGAAGTGTAGATAAATGGAAATAAGCGACTAATCGATAGATTAACATAGATAATGAACAAAGTGTGGAAAAGAGAAGAATTTCCGGAGATGTGGATAGAAGGTGTAATACAGCCAATGTAAACTTATAATGAAAGAAGGGAAATTGTATGTATTGCTTACCTACTTCAAAGCAGCGTTTGACAGCGTGGACAGGAAGAAAATGCTGGAACATATGAGGAAAGTAGGGATGAGTAATAAGAAGCGTGAAGGAGATATATAAGGAAACGAAGAACATAGCGTAAGTAATGAACACAGAGAGTAACTGGTTTAGAAGTAAAAAAGGAGTGAAACAAGGTTGCCCTTTGAGGTGAAAGAAGTCCTAAAGAAAGCGCAAGCGGGAGGGGTGATTATAAGGAAAGAAAAAGTGTAGAATCTAGCATTTGAGGACGACTTAGCTATTTTAGCAAAAGAGAGAAAAAAAACAGACGCAGCAATAAAGACTATTAGAAGATTTGTGGAGAGAAAAAAACTAGAGGTCAACGTGAGTAAGACGATGATAGTATTCAACAAAAGGAGAAAAAAAGAAAGTGATAAAAAATGGAATTAGGAACAGAAAGAGATAGAGAGGGTCAAACGAAAGAAAGATGATGATGTTTGACATTTTAATAGAGAGTAAATTTCTATATAAAGCAGAACTGTGGGGATGGAAAGAGCAGGAAGAAATAGAGAAAATACAAGAAAAGTACATGAGATGGGTGCTAGGGGTTGACAAGGAAACTTTAGGATACATAATAAAAAAAAAGAAAAAAAAATAAGGGCAGGGAAGAGGTCGGTGAAATTCAAAGATATACTGTTAAGGAAAACAGAATGTAAGTTAGTAAGGGAATGCTGAAAAGAGAAGATGAGTGAAAGAAAAAGACGAGGAAAGAAAAAAGTATTTAAAAAAAAAGAATATGCGAGTTGGGAGGTAGAGAGGAGAAGAAATGAAGGGATATGGATGTATGGAGAACTATCCGAGAGAGACAAGGACGTGGATAAACAAGAGAGAAGAGAGAGTATCAAGAAATCAAAATATAGTGCAACCAAAGTATGAAAAAATAATAGCACAAGAAAAGCCAAACTACTTGAGGGGAAAAAGATGATTCAGATGTAGGAACGAGGAGAGGAAAAACAGATATTAGGCAAAGGAGGAAGAAAGACGGTGCAGGATATGCTATGAAGAGAAAGAACCAATCGAGCATCTGCTAACAAGGTTTGGAGGAATAAACGAAAGAGAAGGAATAACAAGTAGGGAGGAAATTCTAAAAAACAGTGGAAAGGAAAGAGAATGGATGTGAGAAGTATGAGAGAAAAGAAGAAAGACAGAGAAAAGAAGCAAGGGAGGAAGAAGAGTAAAGAAAAAAGGAGGAAGAAGATAAAATGCCAAAGGCGATTAATTTGAACTGTGAAATATTTGTAACTTGTAAATGTATATTTAAATTGTAACTAATTTGGATGTAAGTTAAGGGATAAGGGATAGAGAATCAAATAAGTCCAAGGGCAAATAAAGATTATTATTTTAAGATTCATTATATAGTTTCGCTTGTCTCTTGTTATTTAAATAATAAAGATCTTACAGTAATATGAAGGTATAGTGTGTAAATCAAAACTGATATACTATCATTGCTATAGTTTGACACTTGAAGGATTGAAATTTAAGATTAACCACTGTTCCACTGATAAATCTTTTGTTCTTTTATTATAATTTTTTAATTTGATGTTTTTAAACGTTGTTGCTGTTATGGAAAAAAAGCAAAATGTAAGTTATCGTTATATAAATAAATAATTAACATTAGAAAAAAGTAATTTTTTTTTAAGTTTAATTTATGTTTAAATAGCATAATATAATTTTGGTTTAAGAGTTTCAAACAATTTAATTATTATTTAGTGTCTTACCAACGCTATTGGGTTAACAGTTGTGACAATGTCTATTAAATTTCCGTGGGTGAATTTATTTTTGAAAAACCAATATTTTAAATGTTTAAAAGTTACTGTCCCATTGTCATTCCACACTATATCTTCTTTGATTTTACTTTCTGTGAAGCTGTATGGACCCATCTGTCTGAATATAGGTTTAACACTAGTATTATAAACGTCATGAGGATTAGTCCAATTAAAGAAATAAAAGTCAATAGGTAACCTATGAGGAAACGCTTTCCACAAACTGTAAATATCACTATTGTTTTTCAGTACAAAATTATTGTCTATAATACTTTGGAAAACTATCGGCCAGATAAAAACTAATACAAAACCACCTACGATTATGATCACTGATAATAGCAAAATTGTTAAGCACACCGGTAAACATTTTTTTGAGTTCATCTCGCACTAGAATAAGACCAAATATAATTACTTGCACAGTCAACCTAAAAAATGTCTAATTGGTTAATTGACGTTGTGCCTTTCATCACTAGGCTCAAACTGATGTTTTTGACCTTAGGTTAATTAAAGAAAATCACGAATATCGCGGCAATTTAGTCTAATTGTAAATTAGATAATTTGGGAAAGTGCATTTTTAAATGTAAATAGCTAAAAATTTATTTTATAATAAATTAAAGCAGCACTCACCGCGGCTAAATATATAATGAAATAGTGATGCAACCCAAATCAACTTTTGTTAGGGAAAATTGGATTAAATTATTATTTTAATAAATCTAGAAATTTTTGAATTTCTGTCATATTTAATGCACTGGATAGCAAAAAATCCTTAAAGCAAAGATACAAAGAGACTGTCTTTGCGGTTATTGCAATTCAGGTTAATTCGATAATCGTAGGGGTCGATGATGTAACCCCTAACAGTAAACATGTGATCTAATCTAATAAAAAAGATCATAAAATTAGAATCACGAACGCAACTTGAAACTCAAAATACAAAAATCAAACCTATATTAATTATTATCTACTAATGTTTAACTAACGTCTAGTTTTTTTCATAAAACAGTAAACAATTAAAAAAATTATTTTGATTAACACTATGTTTCACAAAATTGTTTGCAATGACTTATTTCTTACTCTATAAGAAATTTTCTACCCAAAAAATGTAATTGGCAATATAAAATTTGAAAGTAAACAAATTATTCTCATTTTTTATACACTTCAGTAGACCTGATTATTCTTTTTTGTAAATTGCTTCCTTTTTCTCATCTAATTAGGTTAAGATCTAATTTCAAACAGTAAAATTATTATATATGTATACATACATGCAAATTAATGTCAAAATGATTATTTCAACCAATTTTTAATTTATAAATAAATGCAGATTTTGAAATTTAGGGTGGTATTCTTAACATTACAAAATAGAATAAAATAATGAAATTATTCTACAGAATAATTTTTTCAGAAAAATTTCTTTAATCATATATGGTCAATAAAATTCTTGTCTGTCCACCTCGACAGTTTTAATATTCAAAAAATATATTTTTTTTTATTTGTTTGAGCTATCTATAGATCTAACATAACCTAAAAATTGTCGCCACCGTACGTACAAGGTGAAAATTACAGCTAGTTAAACTTGAAATATGTAGTTAGAAATTAAATGTTTTTTTTTAAATACTGGCAATAAATTTTTTTTTCGAAATTGTCTATAATAACGAAATTAATGTTTAGTATTTAGTTTAGTTTTCAATTAAAAATAATTTGTCATTTACTAGAGTTAGTTTGCAATACTGCACTTTGATTTTTGTCCTCTTATTATG
Organism: Lagria hirta; assembly: GCA_947359425.1. Classification (NCBI taxonomy): domain Eukaryota; kingdom Metazoa; phylum Arthropoda; class Insecta; order Coleoptera; family Tenebrionidae; genus Lagria; species Lagria hirta. Next base: position 19,756,826 of record OX375796.1, on the reverse strand, counting down.
TTCAGAATTAAACCGATCTAACAAGTTTTTAATTAGTGCAATTATTTGTTCAAGTTTAATAATGATAAAAAAATGTGAATTTAAATTTATGTTGTAAAGTTATTTTTCACTTTAGTGTTATAATTATCAACATTTCTCGATTTTATTACAGTTTTGTGTTTTGCTGTGTAAAGTGTGAACATTATTTTAAACCGACGATATGGAGTTGGAAATTTTAAAAGACTTTTCTTCCGGACCGCTGGATGTATACCGACAAAAAGCTTCTTTTGATTGGAAGCAGATGAAGTTATTTCTTCATACAGAAGATGTATTGCGGTATGAGGTGAGATGTCATTTCGTGGTCGCACAAAACCACCAAAGTTAACCATTAAAATTAAAAATTTGGAGAAAACCGACTTTAATATGATTAACTATTATTTTATTTATTTATTTTTTCAAATGGCTTAAATAATTAAATAAATAGACTATTATTCAATTCTTTTTAAATATTTTTTTAGTTTCTTACATATTAAAGTGTCAAAAATATATGTCTAAAAAGCATTAAGAAGAATTTAAAAATTACGGTTCAGATCTTGATTAAATTCAAATGAAAAGGTTCAGCTTTCAAATGAAAAAAAAAACATCAAATTCTGTTCACCCAGAAAATTTTTATGAGATAACACATAAAAAAAGTTCAGTTGAATTGAGAATTTCTTCCTCTTCTTGAAGTCGGTTAATAAAATGTAAATTCTAATACCAATTTTTTTTTAAACAATTAAATAAAATTGGTTTTAATTCGCATTTTTTCATAATTTATTTTCACAATCTGTCTAAAATTACAAATGTCAAGATTGAATAAATTCTGCATTAATTATATTATACTTTTATACAATCTAATAATGTTTAATTATTCTGTTTAGAATGAATTATGTGAAATATTAAAAACGCTTCCTGAATTTAAAAACAACATGTTGTCTCCGTCACCTACATTTGATGAGGAACGTCGCATTACAGCAATAAGAGATTTAACTTTTTCAAATCTACCAATTGGATCTTTGAGCAACATTTTTGACAATATAAAAAAAGCTGAGTCACTGTTTAGAACTATGATGCAATTAAGTCCGGCATCACAGGTGAAAAACTTTGTAAGAAGTAGTCTCTTCACTGCCGTAATAAGAGATTCAGGAACTGAAAAACATCAAAAATATTTGCAAATGTTTTTGGATGGGAAAATCCATGGATGTTTTTGCTTAACTGAAATTGGACATGGCAGTAATGCTAAGGGGATGCAAGCAAGAGCCACTTATGATAAAAATACAAAAGAATTTGTGCTTCATACGCCCGACTTCCAAGCGGCAAAATGTTGGGCTGGTGCATTAGGCCAAACTGCTTCTTACGCCGCTGTGTTTGCACAACTTTATATAGATAATGTTAACTATGGTCTTCATTCATTTGTGGTACCTATTAGAGATCCTGAAACGTTATTGCCGTTCCCTGGAGTTATTGTTGGAGATATGGGAGAAAAAATTGGTCTTAACGGTGTTGATAACGGGTAGAGAACCAATTAAAGTTAATCTTTTTATCTCAATCACTTATTTTAGATTTTTGATGTTTGAAAATTATCGTATACCACGTGATAATTTATTAAATAAAAATAGTGATGTCACAGAAGATGGCCGTTATGTTACCAGATTTAAAGATGCGAGTCAAAAACATGGTGCCACTCTTGGTTCCTTATCAATGGGAAGAGTTAACATTATCGGTGTTAATGAACAGCTTGGTACTAAAGCTCTAACCATAGCAATCAGATATGCTGCTGTTAGGAAACAATTTGGACCGGACGATAAACAAGAAGTTCCAATTTTAGAATACCAGTCACATGTAAGAAAAAAAATTTACAGATTTGGTTTTTAACAAATTTTTTAATTGTTGTTTAGAAAAAAAGTGTAAGAATTGTTTAAATATAGAGTTTTTGCCTCTATTCTGGCCATCTTATTGATTGCGATACAATAAATGGCACCAGAAACAAGTAATTCATTTTTATTTAAACATGTACATTATTTACCTTAATTTATTATAGATATCTTACAGTCTGCTACTTATTTTTTACATTTTTTTGTTTTTCTTGTTTACATTGTTTTAACAAAATCATAAACAACAGTTTTGCTTGCAATTTTTTTAACTTTTGATATTTGCTATTATCACTTTATTTGCTTGTTAGTATATTTCAATATTGTTATTTTACGGCAAAAATTGTTTTAAAATTAATATAAGAAAATAATCTAAAATATATATGAAGCCAAAATGTACACAAATTTTTTGATTAGATTTTTCTACAAAACGTAGGTTATTCACAAATATTAGTGGTCTACATGGCAACTGTACCACAAATTGTACTTACAAAGAAGCAAGGCAAAAAATATTTTTTTTTTGCCTATTTTTTAATTAAATTTTTATCTTTTTGTTATTGTTGATGCATGGTTGTACTGTTTATTGGATGTTTATTTATATTTTTTATCTTTCGTGATTTATCTCTAATTTTCTATATTTTTCTCAGGATAATTTTCTAATAAAAAATTTTGTTGTAGCAATATCGACTACTTCCATATTTAGCAGCTGCTTATGCCTTCAGAATATGCAGTATATACTTTATTGAAGTTATTTACAAATTTACAATAGATGCATCATCCTGTGAAAACAAGGCCGAGTTATCTGCCATAGGAATGGAAATACATGGTGTTTCATCAGCTTTAAAATCTCTTTCTGGATGGTTGTTTAGAGACGCGATACAAGAATGTCGAGAAGCTTGCGGCGGTCACGGTTATCTAAAAGGTATAAAAGTGACATTTTTTAATTAAAACTATCACAACTAATGATTCTAAATTCAGCTGCTGGTATTGGTACTATAAGAAATGATCAAGACGCTAACTGCACCTATGAAGGAGAAAATCATGTTCTTATTCAACAAACAAGTAATTGGTTAATTAAGCTATGGCCAATAATAAAATCTGGAAAGTCAGTTTCAACGCCAATGCACTCAGTAGACTTCCTTTCACATACAATGCAAATTTTAAAATTACGATTGACAGCTACAACTGTTGCTCAATTAACTCACCCAGAATCAATTATTCAAGCGTACCAATGGTTGACCTGTTATCTATTAAAAGAAACCACTGCAAAACTTAGCAGTTTAACTCCTAGAATTGGAGATTTCTGGTCAAAAAACAATACGCAAGGTTTTTATGCAAAAACTTTGGCAATTTCTTTTGTTCAACATTTTGTTCTTCAGCGAATGTTAACAGTTATCAATGAATCAGCCGACAAAAACATTAAAAACGTATTATCAAAATTATTTTCTTTGTATGGTCTATGGAGTTTACAGAAACATATTGGAATTCTATACGAAGGCGGTTACTTTCAAGGAAGTGAGCCTTCACGTCTTCTCAATGAAGCAATTTTGCAATTGTGTGCAGAAATTAAAGATGATGCAGTTTCTTTAATAGACGCCATTGGTCCACCTGACTTTATCTTAAATTCTGTGTTGGGCCAATCTGATGGGTTGGTGTATCAGCATTTAAAATCAGCGATGTTTGAATCACCTTATGCGATGAGTCGACCTTCTTGGTGGCAAGATATTGTCAACTTTAACAAGAAAAACAGCAAATTGTAAATTGTTTTATCAGACAAAGTTATCAAATTATTGTATTATCAAATAAGCATTTTTATTTGTAAATAACATTGTTTATAGTATAATAAATAATATTGTGAAACTGTGAATATCTACTATATTTAAAAAACCCACAGCTTTTAAAAGAAAAAATTAGAACAAAATCGGTTAAGCTATAGGGCGACAAGCAGACACACAGCTACACACATGCAAAATCTTTAGAAGCAAAGTTTACCCTATCCGGCAAAAAAAAAACGTAAGATTTTTTTTGCATGAGAGTTAAAAAATGTGTGATTAGTTTTCCATCAAAAATTGTTTTACTATAATATATCTATCTTTAAAATCGCTGTGTGTTCTATTTGTGTTCTTTGAACAATTTGGTATATGGTTGTTAATTTTGATAGTTTTATAAAAAAGCGAGATTTTTACTAATCTATACGTCATATTATTTAAGAATTGCTTTCAAATTATTTTTTTTATATGTCATGATCCGCTATAATTATTTATACACTGTACTTTGATTACTGAACTCTGGTCAGAGATTATCAAAAACTCAGATCTAAATTCGATAAGACAAGTGCTTAACTATTGCTATTATTTGTTCAAATTTAAATAATGATAAAACGTTTGTAAGATTAAATTTATTTTATTTTACTTTAGTGTGATAACGTCAATAGTTTTATCAACATCTCTACGTGTGTATTTTGTGGTCTACAGTGTAAAAACATTCAAACTGACGTTATGGAGCTGGAAATCTTAAAAGACTTTTCTTCCGGTCCTCTGGATGTATACCGCAAAAAAGCGTCTTTTGATTGGAAACAAATGAAGCTGTTTCTTCATACAGAAGATGTATTGCAGTATGAGGTGAGATGTCACATCAAACCATCATAGATATACTATTATAAAAAGATTTCTTGACATTATCAAAAGATTTTTAACCAGAAAATAATAAACGTACTTTACATATTGTTGTACACCAATATTATCGTCTGTATAGGAACCTTTTTTTTTTATTTTGAACATATCCTATACCGTTCAATTTGAAAAAGCTCAAACCACTGCGTGTGTGTATTCAAGTAATTATTTATAAATTATCAAACTGTCAAGTTTGTAATATTGTAATAAATAAAAAAATTACACGACCGTGTTCATTCAGACCATGCCAATCAGGGCATGAAAAATAATTGTGACGTTTTTTCAGCTCACTTATCCCGCAAGACAATTCCTTCAATTAATAATTTTTAATATTGTATAATAAAATTCTGGTATAAATTGTTGCATACTTATAAATTCAAAATTGAAAATACAAAGTATGTTGAAACAAATAACTGTTTTTTGCTAACGCTTTAAAGGTAATTGAAAAGGTATTTTTTGATAATATTATTAAAAATAATGAGTTCAACTCAAAAATTAATCTACACAATAATGAACTAGATAAAATTGAAAACAATGATTGAGTCTATGAGATAATAATAATTCAAAGTGTCTATTTTTTAAAATTTTTTATATTCGTTAGAAAATCTTGAAATTATCAGTTATAATCAATGTTATGGCAATTATTTTTGTGATGATGCCACGAATACAATCACAATTAATAACATTCGATAAGTGTCATATGTGTCAGAAAGCTTTGCATACAAATTTCTCAAGATAAGCTTGCCAAAATTGCTAAAAACTGCATTCATTTAAAATATGCATTACTATAACTAGTACAATATTCGATGCAATTTTTTTGTAACCATGAAAATGTCTAAAATTATGTTTTTCAATTGGTTTATAAACATTCAATGAGAGATTAATTAAATAGTCACTAGCTGTAAGCATTATAATAATATCTAAAAAGCAACAAAAATATTAGTGATCTAGTTTGTGTATTAAGTTATAATATAATTTGAATTATTGACTAATTTATTATTCTTTAAAAGTCACTTAACAATAAATTAAATAGTGGTTACTTGATTATTAACAATATCAATTTTTTTGAGTACTGAACAAAACTTTTACTCGATTGCTATTCAGTCAATAAAATTTGACTATTTAATTATCAGAGTAAAAACCAAATAAAAAACAATCAGAAATTTTTATGACCTACTTTCTGAAGTCTTCCATAGCACTAAAAAAAAATTTTCGCGTAAAGGTTTTTAAAAATATTATTAATTTTTTGCAATTTATGACCGTATCTTTCAAAATTAAATAAAACAAACGTGATTTTCTAATTATCGTACTAGATAGTAATGTATTGCTCTACGGATCTATCAAACTCTAAATTATGTTATAAAAAAATTTAAATGGAACACATACTCTTGTATTAATTGACTTTCTTTTATTTAATCTATCAATTTGAACATTTTTTTTAGAATGAATTGTGTGAAACCTTAAAAACGCTTCCGGTATTCAAAAACAACTTATTATCACCTACATTTGATGAAGAACGCCGCATTGCAGCAATAAGAGATTTAACATTTTCAAATCTTGAAATAGGATCTTTGGGCAAAATTTTTGAAAATACGAAAAGAGCTCAGTCCCTGTTGAGAACTATGGTACAATTAAGTCCGGCAGCGCATGTGAAAAGCGGTGTACGAAGCGCTCTTTTTACTGCAGTAATAAGAGGCTCAGGAACTGAAAAACACCACAAATATCTAGAAATGCTTCTGGATGGAAAAATTCACGGTTGTTTTTGCTTAACTGAAATTGGACATGGAAGTAATGCTAAGGGGATGCGAGCAAGAGCAACTTATGATAAAAGTACAAAAGAATTTGTGCTCCATACGCCCGACTTCCAAGCGGCAAAGTGTTGGGCTGGTGCATTAGGCCAAACTGCGTCTTACGCCGCTGTGTTTGCACAACTTTATGTAGATAATGTTAATTATGGTCTTCATACATTTGTGGTACCTATTAGGGATCCTGAAACGTTATTGCCGTTCCCTGGAGTTATTGTTGGAGATATGGGAGAAAAAATTGGTCTTAACGGAATTGATAACGGGTGGGTAGCAATTTTAAGATAATCATTTTATCTCAATCATTAATACACTTATTTTAGATTTTTGATGTTTGAAAATTATCGTATACCACGTGATAATTTATTGAATAAAAATAGTGATGTCACGGATGATGGTCGTTATGTTACCAGATTTAAAGATGCGAGCCAAAAACATGGTGCCACTCTTGGTTCTTTATCAATGGGAAGAGTTAACATTACTGGTATGAATGAACACTATGGTACTAAAGCTTTAACTATAGCAATCAGATATGCTGCCGTTAGAAAACAATTTGGACCAGATGAGAAACAAGAAGTTCCAATTTTAGAATACCAGTCACATGTAAGAATAATTTATATTTCCACAATTGATTTTTTTTAATTTTAATTATTTATTCGCTGGCCCGGCGAACTTTGTTCCGCCTTAGTTTTGTTATTTTATTTTTTATTTTTTTTGTCATTTGTTTTGTTATTATATGTCAGGTGCGTTTACGTTTTATATTGTATGTCACGTCACACGGAATGGGATAAAAAATATTTTTTGTTAGGCTACTGGTTCTAAACAACCACTCCACCAATTTTCAGCCAAATCGGTCATAAATAGATATAGACCCCAAAAACTATAAAAATGATACCCAAATTAATTATTCACATTTAATACCTTTATCACATTCATTTTACAACCCTCTTTAACTTAAATATCATTTATTTTTTAGTGACATGATATTGTTGATTTTCGTCATGGATACGATATATGAAACGTATCTCATATCTCCCTTGGGACTTTGTAAAGTTTTTCACCCTCAAACACATGGTTACCATGCATTTGCAGCAATTACACATTCACGCATTCTCGGATGTTGTTATTTTTCATATAATTTTATTAAGAAAGCAGTAATGAAATACTAAAAAATAAAATATTTAATGCACTACGGGAGATATTCTGTTTTTCACCCTCGGTAGACTTACATAATGCATAATAGATATTTATGCATTAAGGGAGATATGAATGTTTTTTCTCCGAGGTTGACGTGTTACAGACCAAGGGTCGGAGGCCCGCGGTCTGTAAGTCTACCGAGGGTGAAAAACAGAATATCTCCCGTAGTGCATTAAATATTTTATTTTTTAGCATTTCATTACTGCTTTCTTAATAAAATTATATGAAAAATAACAACATCCGAGAATGCATGAATGTATAATTGCTGCAAATGCATGGTAACCATGTGTTTGAGGGTAAAAAACTTTACAAGGTCCCAAGGGAGATATGAGATACGTTTCATATATCGTATCCATAACGAAAATCAACAATATCATGTCACTAAAAAATAAATATCTATTTCAAAATCAACGACCTGAAATTCCTCGAAAATACCCATATCGTTTTCTTACATTTTTATCCCTAGAACACTCTCTTTTCATCCTCCTAAGAGTAATTTTTTAGAAAGCAGGAAACATACCTATTTATTTTTTTTTGAGAACTTAGGCAATTTATGGGAAAAATTATGAAAACGACATCAATCTTTAGACATTTTGCCCTCTTTCCGCCCTATCAAGGAATGATAATATTTTACTTCTAAAATTTCGGATTTAAACATAGATATTATTTTTAAAATAAACAATCCAAAATTTTTGAAAATCATACTAATATTGGTACTTGTCATTTTTTGTTCCTATCCCACCTCTTTTTATCTCTTTGTTAATAAAAAGTATTCTATTCTTTTCATTCAAATCCAGTCATCATAATTTTCCATACAAACTTTCACCCAAAGTTGTTATATGGGAAGTTGTCTCATGGAAGACGATTAAAGACGGCCACTGACGATCCAAGATTCAACGCCGCAGTACGACTGCGGTCAGTGGCCGGCTTTACATGTAAACGCACGGTCCGACTTTGGTTGGTGGTGGGGGAGTGGATCGATTTATTTGGAACGGTAATTTGCCGAGCCTCACCGAACGTTTCCGACATCGCAGTTCTAATTTTGATTTAACCCTTCTTTTAGAGCATGTTTTCTGGAATAAAAAGTATCCTATAGCATTCTCCTGGCTCTAAACTACCACCTCACCAATTTTCAACCATATCGGTAAAGCCGTTCTTGAGTTATAAGTGGAGTAACTAACAGACTTTCTTTTATATATAAGGATTTTGATTGCGTTGCACTCAATAGCACTACAAACTGTTGAAACAGAAAGCATCTACTTGCTTGTAAAAAAATATTTTTGAAACATTAAAAAGTGGTTTGAATCTAAAGCGTAAATTAAATTTGTTTTTATTTAATCTACAATATGCTCTTTTTATTTTTACTTTCTTTTCTTTTGTACTAAATTTTATTTTATGTTTATTTATTAGGTCGTTAATAGAATTGTTTAAAGTTTACGTTTAAATTCTCCAGCTTTTTTTTTTAGCTTGTTGCGATAACTTAGATATAATTTTCTGTTTTGTTATAAAACATTTTTACATAATTTTTATGTTTCATGTATTCATCACTTTTTTTCTTTATTTTTACATCTATATATGGGTGTTTTTTTTGTATTTTGTCAGTCTGCTATCTTGTATTTATCAATTATTTCTACAAAAGTAATTTTCACAGCTCAAGTGCTTGTCAGTGTTAATTTTTTTCATTAATTTTTGCTTATTTTACATTTTTATCTCTTTTATTCAGTCACGTTTTTACTGCTTTTTTTTAGCCTTCTTTTACTGTTGTTGTGAGCTTGCATACTTTTATTTAGTAATATTTAATTTTTGCCACTTGTCTGTTGTTATATAGTTATTAATCAAAAATGTTTGTTTCATATTTTATTTTTTTAGTTTAATATAAATAAAATTGAATCAAAAGTATTTAAACTTGTAAAGATGTTCCATCTTATTTCTAGCAATGGGATTGTAATAATTGATAGTAAATTAAAAAACGAAATCATAATATATTTATGGAAAGATATTGTTTTTCAATTTACTATTAAAAATATTTTAGTCTTATTGTAGATAGACATAAAGTTTGTAGTCTACTTTTAACCAAAAAAACTCTCTTAGGTTAGACAATTGCTGATTGTTGTGACACAAAAATTGTTTTTTCTCGTATATGTTTTGTACTCTTTTCAATATGTTTTTTTATTTTATATTTGCTTTTCATTTGGTCTTTATCAAATCAAAATAAATTCTACAAACTCTAATGATTATAATCTATTATGCTAACTGTACAATTGGTAATATTTTAGCAATGTCGACTACTTCCATACTTAGCAGCTGCTTATGCCTTCAGAATATTCAGTATATATTTTAGCGAAATTACTTACAAATTTACTATAGATTCACTAACCGGTAACAACAGGGCTGATTTATCTGACATGGGAATGGAAATACATGGTGTCTCATCAGCTTCAAAACCTGTGTCTGGATGGTTGTTCAGAGACGCCATACAAGAATGTCGAGAAGCTTGCGGTGGTCATGGGTACTTGAAAGGTATATGAGCGACATTTTATGATTTTGATGATTTATTAATGATTTTAAATACAGCTGCTGGCATTGGTCCTATAAGAAATGATCAAGACGCCAACTGCACATATGAAGGAGAAAATCATGTTCTTATTCAACAAACAAGTAATTGGTTAATTAAGCTATGGCCATTAATAAAATCTGGAAAGTCAGTTTCAACGCCAATGCACTCAGTAGACTTCCTTTCACATACAATGCAAATTTTAAAATTACGATTGACAGCTACAAATGTTGCTCAATTAACCCACCCAGAATCAATTATTGAAGCGTACCAATGGTTGACCTGTTATCTATTAAAAGAAACCACTGCAAAACTTGACAGTTTAACTCCAAGAATTGGAGATTTCTGGTCAAAAAACAATACGCAAGTTTTTTATGCGAAAACTTTGGCAATTTCTTTTGTTCAACATTTTGTTCTCCAGCGAATGTTAACAGTTATCAATGAATCAGCCGACAAAAACATTAAAAACGTATTATCAAAATTATTTTCTTTGTATGGTCTATGGAGTTTACAGAAACATATTGGAATTCTATACGAAGGCGGTTACTTTCAAGGAAGTGAGCCTTCACGTCTCCTCAATGAAGCAATTTTGCAATTGTGTGCAGAAATTAAAGATGATGCAGTTTCTTTAATAGATGCCATTGGTCCACCTGACTTTGTCTTAAATTCTGTGTTGGGTCAATCTGATGGGTTAGTGTATCAACATTTAAAATCAGCAATTTTCCGATCACCTTATGCGATGAGTCGACCTACTTGGTGGCAAGATATTGTTAATTTTAGCAAGAAAAACAGCAAATTGTAGATGCCAGTTTTTTAAAACTAATCTAGCAGTTGTATTTTCTAATAATCTAAACAAACAAGAGCACTTTCACTTAAAAATAGCCTTCTTACTATACATAAATTGTATTATAAAACTGTAAATATACTATACTTTGAAAACTGATACATTTGTTTTACTTTACAGAAGAAATACAACGTTTAAAGATCGACAAGAATTCACTAATAGATAAGAAATAAATCTAAAAATGCAGTTGATGGTTCATTAGCATATTTAACTATGAAATAATATCAAACAAATAATGAGTACGCACTAAAATTTCTATTGTATTTTTACTATATAAACATAAAATTAAAAAAATTGTTAGTAACATTTTATTAATTCTTAAAAGCGCAATTGCTTCAATAAATCTGTTTCAATTTGAGATAGAGCCACCTGCAGAAACCCGTCCCGATTATAGGTTTTTTTCGGAAAATATCTCTTGACAGTTTTGTGATAATTGTCTTTGATCAAAATCAGACCATGTTATTCAGACCTTGGTATTATTTCTTATTTTAAAAAAAAATATTTTAAACTGTTAAACCGACCTATTGATTATTTTTTGAGTTATTGAAATTAAACATTCCATTCAAAAGATATTACAAAATTAAAAATACAAAAAATAAAAAAAAACGCCAACGTGCCATTGTAGAACATATTATGATAATAGAGATTAAAGAACTCCGGTAAGAAACAGGAGACTGAACAGTGATATTAATTGACAAAAAAAGATAATAGAATGGATGAAAGAAGTGACAAAAAAATAAAAAAACTTCAAATGTAGATTTAGAAAAGATTTTTAAGGTCGAAAAGATAGGAAATTATTAGTGCATATTATTAATACTCAGAAACATTCACAGAGAACTTTTTTTTCTCCAAGTCAGCAAAATACCAAACTTGCTGCATGCTTCATCAACCGATTCACTTCATTTGTGAATGAAAGTACGTACCTACATATCCTCTTTTTAGAGACCTGAAGAAGTGTCTAATATTATAAAGTACATAATAGTACCACATTTGCATTCGAAAGATTTTAGAAAAGTTAATTAATTTAAATACCATCGTTATTGTTCCGTTGCAGATGTTGCCTAGTTTTAATACTTACTTTCAAAAACATTACGAATTTAATAAAAAAAAAATTGAGATGAAAGTGTAGAAAATGATTATTCTTCAATAGCCAATCTCTACAAGATGCTCTACTTATCATTTGTTATTTGGCTTGACATTGCACTATTCGTTTTTCTATTTTGTAAAGAGTGAAATGAGGATTTATTCATTTGTGGCTTTGAAAACATCTAATGAGATTTGTAATTAGTGTCGTTGTTTAACACTGCTTCTTCTTTACTAAAATATAATAATTGAATAATTTGCTTTATTCTCTTGTGCAATTAACTATTACTTTGCGGTAATAATTCAATTTTTGTTTAGAATTCAATGATTAAAACTGGTAGTTATAAAATTAATTATAATTTGATCTAGTTCTTTGCACATTATTATTAATTTAATTTCTTGAACTAACTTTATTGCAATTAAATAAAAATTTATGAGTTTAAAGCACTTCTGTCTTGTTGGTAAAATTAATAAAAGGTGAGATCAAAATAGCTTATTAGATGTTTTGAGTTTTCTATAGACCGTGACCATGAGTTTGCGTGTTTTGTAAAAACTTTGCAGGTGTTGTTTTGTTAATATCAACTTATTAGAACACAACATTGAAGCTAAGTTAACCGTCACTTATTGTTAATGGTCTAATGCTGTTAATTAAACTCAATTACTCGAAAAATACAAGCGTAAAACGTCAATCGGGCTGAAATTATAAATATGTGAATACAAATATTGAAAAAATAACAAAAAATATTCCTACGATCTAACATCAAAGTTACTATTACTGCATTATTTTTGTTGAACAACTGTGCTGTATCATTTTGATAAACAGAAATGCTATTTTTACTACACTAAAATGTGATTTTATTTTCATAGAGTTTATAATCTTAATGCTGTTCTAATATATATATCTATATATATAAAAGAAAGCCGTGTTAGTTACACTATTTATAACTCAAAAACGGCTTTACCGATATGACTGAAAATTGGCGAGGAGGTAGCTTAGAGCCAGGAGACGAACATAGGATACATTTTATTCCAAAAACCACCCACTGAAAGAGGGGTGGAAGTCAAAATTGGTATATACCAATTTTGTAAAGACAACTTCCCATATGGGAAGTTGTCTCATGCGATGTCGAAAACGTTCGGTGAGGCTTGGCAAATTACCGTTTATGACGTAGGCGCTAGACATCCAAGACCATTTTTTCGAATTAAACAGCGAAGACTCTTGATGACTGGATTTGAATGAAAAAGATAGGATACTTTTTATTAATAAAGGGATAAAAAGGGGTAGGATAGGGATGAAAAATGACAAGTATCAATATTATGTATGATTTTTAAAGATTTTGGTTTGTTTATTTTAAAAATAATATCTATGTTTAAATCCGAAATTTTAGAAGTAAAATATTATCATTCCTTAATGGAGCGGAAGGAGGTCAAAATGTCTAAAAATCAACATTGATGTTGTTTTCATAATTTTTCCCATAAATTGCCTAAGATTTAAAAAAAAAAATTAATAGGTATATGTTTCCTGCTTTTTAAAAAATTACTCTTAGGGGGATGAAAAGAGAGTGTTCTAGGGATAAAAATGTAAAAAAACGATATTAGTATTATTTTCGAGGAATTCCAAGTCGTTGATTTTGAAAATGATATTTATGTTAAAGAGGGTTGCAAAATGAATGTGATAAGGGTAATAAATGTGTAATTAATTTGGGTATCATTTTGGGTGAAATTTGATCGAGTGGTTGTTTAGAACCAGTAGCCTAACAAAGAATACTTTTTATCCCGTTCCGTGACATCAAACGTAAAATATAAAACGTAAACGCATCTTACATAGAATAACAAAACAAATGACAAAAGAAAGAAAAATAAAAAATAAAATAACAAAACTAAAGCGGAACAAAGTTCGCTAGACCAACTAGTTAATAATAATTATTTTTTGGATGTCTGTTTCAGACAAAAAGCGCTAATGTGATAACTTGGCTGTTCAACCAGCTATCTTTTTTATTTTCGGATAATGTTTTTTTTTCAATTTGTCGCTAATGATTTTTGACATTGTGATTTTTAAACTTGGTTTGGTACATTGATGTAGTAAAAAGCTTTCGATGGAAGTCGGAGTTTTCAACTTTTTCTTACAATGGAGGATTTTCTATCACATCAATTGGTTTCTTGCGGACAGATGTAAGTTTTTTAAAATTTTTCGAATCTTTACTTTTAGAAAAACAGTAAATTTGTAAAGCTCTACTCTGTTTTTCCATGAGGTCAATTTTCGTTGGTTACAGATGTTTAGGTGCTTTTAGAGTTGAGATAAATTAATGCTTTTTGAAAGATTTTATTCTTTTTTCGGTTGTTAACTTTTGAGAAAATAGCTAAATTTGTAGCAATCAATCTTGATTTTTAAGACGCATTATGGTTTTTTTCATTTGTTTCACTATGTTTTTAAAGAGCCTAATTGTACTAGTAATATCAATATATGTTCAAAAAGCAATAGTTGACCTTAGATCCTTTGACTTTGCAGCGGTTTCATCTGGAGCCAGTGAACTATTTAGCAACAAAACTGTTAACACAGTTTTTTTTTATTTTACCAGTTATTATCTAATATTTCTAACAACAGTTAGAATTATTAGGGATATTTGGTACTTTTGGAGAGCATAAAAGTTTATTCTTTTCTACACTTTTATCAATTGTTAACTTTTTATAAGTTTTTAGAAATCTCCTTTGTTTTTAGAAGACGCCAAATCTCCTGGTTATTTTGTAAATTTTTTAGATACTTTTTAGATGTTTACTTTGAAAAAACAGTAAATTTGTAAAACTCTACTTTGTTGGTTCATGTGCCCAATTTTTGTCAGTCTACAGATATTTGGGTACTTTTAAACTAAAGAAAAATTAACGCTTTTTGAAAGGTTTTAGGCTTTTTTTGGTTATTAACTTTTGAGAAAACAGCTAAATTTGTAACATTTAGTGTTGATTTTTAAGACGCTAAATGTTCTGGTTTAGAAGAAGTGAGTAACATTTTACGTCCTACTGTATGAATGTTTTTAGACAAAACAAGTGAAAAAAGTTTTCAATCTGCAAAAGTGCTGGAGATTTGATTTACGTTTATACAGCCGGTCCCATAGTGTTTCAAGACTTGTTTGTTCAGTTGTCTATTGGTTAGATTAGGTTAAAAAAATATTGATAATTTTTTTTTCTTGGTTTAAAAAGTTATGCAATCTTTACAATTTCTTTTAACTTTTTTTTTTAATAATTATGGTTTATATACCAGGTGTATGGTACAAAAACATGAACTATAACTCGTTAAAAGCCTACTAATTCGAACTTATAATAAAGCGCGTTTTCTGGCTTTTTGATCTATTAAAATCGGTTCATAAACCGAGTTACAAGCTCTACGCTTTTTCCATCATACACTCTGTATTTGGAATAATTATATTAAGATTAAGAATTTGGGCCCTAATAGTTTCATCTAGAGAAATTATGCAATTAAAGTCTTCATATCTCTTTGACTTTAAACCTAGATATAGTAATTAACGCCTACTTTTAATGAAAAATATAAAATTAAAGCACTCCTGCAACTTAAACCTTCTATAACTTCAGAAAATAAAAAAAATATATTAATAATTGAATAAAAATTTATAAAATTATCAATTTATAGTCAAATTGAATTAGTTTCTTTAAAAACATATCTACTTTTTTCAATTTCAAAAAATTTAAAAAAATTGTGTTTTTTTTAGAGTTTCAACATTTTTAAGTGGGAACCATTTGACAAGGAGTAAAAAACCAATGTTACGTAATAAACCAATTTTGAAAAAATTTTAAAATAAAAAATTCTTAAGCTGGAAACACTTAAGAAAATATGTTAAACTTTAACACGGCTTAAAAAACATGTGAAGTAGCAAAATTTAAACAAATTTTCAATTTTTTCAAGCAGAATCTAGAAAGAAAGGTTTCAAAAACAAGTGAAATATGTCCTATACCCAATTTTTAATTTATGAAATATTTAGGGAAATCTTGAAGCGTTTATAACTTTCAAAACGTTAATAAAAGGTTTCAGACCAGATAGATGGATTAAATCATGTGATTAACAATTTCAAAAAAGATTTTTACAGAATATATAAAGTTTTAGGAAGGTTTGATTTGAAAAGATTTCAAAATCATGAGAAATATGTGAATCAATGACATTTTCTGAATCTTGAGTTTCAAGATCTGAAAGTGAAAAAAAAAATAAAATTATAAAAACAAACAAAAATAAAACAGAAAAAAAAACAAATAAAAAAAAACAGAAAAATAAAATTAAAAAAATCGAACCAATAAGCATTAAAAAAATGTGTCTTGTGTATTACATATTTACTCAAAATATGTAATAAATTTGAGCTGATCTAATATTTGTTTATAAAAAATGTAAAATTATTTGTAAAATGTATTGTATTTGATTAAATTATTTATAAAAACCTAAAAATTTTTTAAAATTTATATTTAATATTTTATTGTTTAGGTATGACAAGTGTATTATATCCTATGATCAAAAACAATTTAAGGAGTTTTGTTTTCGTAAATAAAAAAGCATTAAAAAGATTCGTAAAATATAAAAAAAATACATTTTTTAAAATACAAACTATAATCTCTTAAGATTGGGCAAGGCTAAAGTAAATAAGCCGACATTGAAAAAAAAGTCACTAAAAATTCACATAATACAATAATTATTAAAAAACATAAAAAGTGTCACCAAAAAAGACGAATTTTGTATTCTCTCTGCTCTCACAACAGAAAAGACTTGACATAATACCGACACACACGTATAAGACAAAGACAAGAAAACATAGTTCACATAAAAAAAACTCCAATTCTAACTTTTAATCGCAGTTTAGCAATGATTATACTGATTTAGCAAAACAAATTTATAAATTTCTGAAAGCAATTAATGCATTATTATTATTTTAATAATACATTAGTTTTACTACCAACACATAAACTAATCCACAAGCATGTATTTGTAAAAAATTTAATGTTTTTAAATGATTTAACAGACTTAAGGGAGACTAGAACACCACAAAATGCATAAAAAAGGTATTTGTGTTTAGCAAATAAATTTTTTATGACAGTTCACTTGACACATTGTATATTCCAAGTTGCTGTAACATTTAACATGCAAATAACTCTTAATTTATGATGAAAACATAAATTGTTAATTGAACGCAAATCTGATTCTAATAATGAACAAAGGTTTTATCGGCTGCATTCCTTCAGCATCATCATCTTTTCATTTAACACGTTGTTCAGCAAGTGTGAATTCTAAAACAGTTATTGAAAATAATAATAAAAAATTAGAGCAAGTGATTGTACAGCAAGACATACACTTGATCCTTATATTCAGTGAGATTATCGAATTATGTTACCGTCACTTACGCTCACAATGTCTTCTTGCTCCACTAACTCTATTCATCGATAGATAGCTACTAAATTAACGAATAGTAGGTAACATTTTTTTACTCTAGATGCTTTACTATATAAACAACTATCATTTTCTATTGCAACATCAGTTCCTCTTTTGCAAAACATCAGTAACAATGTTGAAGTTCTTAGTGTTGATTTTTACAATTTTAGTTTTTAACAATAATTGCTTGGCTTTAGAAAAATCTCTTCTTTCTTCGGGTGATCGTAGTGAATATAAAAGATCATTTTCGCGAGATTGCTCCAAACAGTATACTCCAACATGTCTCAAATTGGACATTGTTTCTTGGGTTGACAAATTAAATGAAGATGATAATTACAGTGTACTCCCAGGAATATCAGTTGTGCGTGAAAACACTAACGGCTCAACTACAAACACAGCTGACATCGTAGCTGAACTTGCTCGAGATTTTCCTAATGATCCTGACGCCCGTCTCGACGCATTTCTGATGAAGAAAATTACAAGTTATTTCAACTCACACTCAATTCAACTTAATCTAAGGGAGAAAGCTCCAGAAGAAGCACGAAAAGGAGGCGGGGGTGGCGGTTTTGGTGGCGGTGGCAAAAAAGGCGGTGGAATGGGAGCAGTACTCGCGGCAGCGGCTATGATGAAAGGTACTTTAATGGCCTTGGCATTGGGAGGACTAGCAGCCTTAGCCGGCAAAGCTCTAATGACCGCTATGATTTCGTTGATGCTGTCTGCTATTATCGGTCTCAAGTCCTTAACTGGTGGAGGCGGTAAATCAACCACGTACGAAGTAATTGCCAAGCCTATTTATTCACATGCAAACACACACTCCGTCTCGCATGAAGAAAGTGCTGGAGGCGGCGGAGGCGGAGGCCATTACGGCCATTCATCCTATGGAAGAAGTTTTGACGTGCCTCCATTGCCCCTAGGACTGCAACCTGCTTATCAAATTCCTAAATGAACTTAAGATTTACGTATTTTCTAAGTTGTACATTTTAATGTATTTATTAATTATTTATTTTTTCCTATTAAAAAATAACATTACTATTCTTCTTTTTTGTTGACCTTTGTAAAAAAATCTTGAAAACAATATTGAAGAGAAAGCATAGAGTAATGTGTTTTTACACTTTTATCAATAGCAATGAACCATTTCTTGCTTTTATATACATCACAAATTGCATGTCATTGTGACAAAATTTAACGCAAACTGATTGTTTTTCTTTTGAAATAATTAATATTTTATAAATTACTGTGATTAGACTTTCACATTGATAGTAATTTATCAAGTTCATTTAAATTATTCCGGGAGAAACTTGCAGATGAATTGCATCCATTCATTGTCCATCAGAACTGACCTAGAACCTGCTCTAGAAAATTCTAATTATTTGAACGTTTTTATATCTCATTATTTATTGAATTGACAGCAAACATTTTAATGACTGCCACATTAACTCATCCACTTCTACTTTACACTATGATGCCTGATTAGTTCTTTTGTAAAAACACAACACACATTTGATGGTTTTGCAATTATTTTCTACTTATAAAAATGCAGCTAAATGACTATGAAATCAGTACGTCACGGCAATGGATTGGCTAGGACTTTAGTACTATCTGTTGATAGAAACCAAAGTAGATAAAAAATATTTAATTTTTTACTAGCTGACCCGGCGATCTTCGTACCGCCTTAGCGTAAATTTGATGCACTACTTTATTTTGTATAGCTGACCTATCTTATGTATGCGTACCTATTCAAATTGAACTGGAATCTATAATATCCTCCATATAAAAATGAATACCTATTTCCCTGGTCTCGTCATACCCGAGAAGGACTTTACTAATTTTATTAAATAAAAAACAAAATATATATTTTCATAATAGTGTTTATTCCGTAGGGTTCAATAATTTCACTTATATTTTTACAAATCGCTATTGAACAACTGAACATTTTGAAGTAAACACTGAGCTCAATATCACGCGCGCTCTAGAAAGCAACTAATAGCCTCTATACCCTTCACTGCTGCTCTCTATTCTAATGCTTTTTGATAAACTATATTTTTAGTTTTATGTTCTGGCGCGTAAATAAATAATGTTGATTGTTTTCCGACACGGGAACAGGCGACATATAATGGGCCATGTGAAAAACATGAATTTTCTAGGTTGATGCTACATACACTTAGCGACTGCCCTTGCGATTTATTTATTGACATTGCAAATGCAAACCGCACTGGAAACTGTAAACGTTTAAAACTGAATGACATATCGTTCGGTATCATAGGGATGCGTGGGATTAAAACATCTTCGCCTTCGTTTGAAAGGGAAGTTAAATTGAATGACTGTTTGAAAGTGGAAGAAAATAAAAGTTGAGGTTGAAATCTCAATAAATAAAATTACCTTCAAATTATTAAATATTTTTCTTGACAATAATTATTTTCAATTTTTAAGTGACTGAACTAAGTTTTCTGTTCAAATTATGTGATTAGAAAAATTTTAATAGAAACGTCAAAATAATTCTAGTGTCATGCTGACGTAGCGTACTCTGCGTCTACTGATTTCTGCTTTGCTATTGGTAGGAACCTCTCTAAAAGATAGCGCTATCGAATACTAATGCAGTTGAGAGTGAGAGCAATAGATGGTACGTCTTGGCGGACTATCGCAGTGCATGGCTGTATCTTGTTATAATAAATCTATGACTCAGGCACGGTAGAAAGAGTGGGAGATACTAGTTCCCCTCCCTTCCCCTCGATCTTACGCTTTTTCGATCAGCATCACGTGACCCTGACGCGAGTTTGAAAGTTTTTACCTATACAAAAAAAAGTGCTCAGCGCCGCTAAAGAAGTTTTCACTTCAAAAAAATCAGTCAAATCGGTCCAGCCGTTCAAGCGTGATGCCGTGGCCAAGAGAAATAGGGATGCGTGGGATTAAAACATCTTCGCCTTCGTTTGAAAGGGAAGTTAAATTGAATGACGTTGACATTTGTTAGCGCGGTTATGTCTGTGTTGTCATAGATCACCACAGAGTTTTTTGTTTTAAATTGAATGACGTTGACATTCGTAACGCACTTTTTTTAAATTATGCAAAATTAGATGTATATTTTTCAATCTTTCTGAGAGATTTCTTTAATTTTTTCTTTTATAAGAACCTTCTCCTGATAATAACAAACAGAACAAAAAAAAAAAGATAGCACTCCGGGAGTGCCGGCAGAAGTGAAAACTTCAATATTAACGTTGTGTTTAATTATAAGTATAAAAGTACTATCATTTATGAGGTAGAATACAATGTTTATTTATTGCGCTATCGTACACAAATATGACAATTTATATGTTGTTATTTATAATATTATATCGTTATTTATATATTACATTAAATTTTATCTCTCACAAAAATCAACTTCCATCCATAATTTCGACGACTTTTACACCATCGTTATTATCAGAATCATGATCGCAAATTTTTACAACTGATACAATTCGTTTATGATAACTGAAGTAAGAAACAAACAGTTTTGATTCGAACCTATTTAAGTGTCTAATAAAGACCGCATCAATAGTAGTTTTGTATTTCGTTGTGCTAAAATTGCGATCATTTGACATAGTTAAACCAAATTCATTATTTAAAAATTCAATTAATGATTGATTTTTATCGTCTGCAAAGTTTATATTAAAATCTCCACTTAAAATCATTGGCAATTTATCAAAGCTTTTTCCAATTTTTTTTTCTTACTTACTCATTTTCTTTCACTACTTCATCATCACTTTTTTCATTAATAGATTCATTTTGTTCAATTTCCATAATTTAAACAATTCACATTTACGAATACACAACAGTGTATTTACTACACAACAGTCAAGCAATCAGCTGTCACCATCCTTGGATACGCGTGGGACGCTGTACATAAACACACACGGTCATTCGCGCAAGCGCCCTGTGCCGCCTAAACAGAGCAGCACACTCAGGCCATAGGTTTAATACATTAGATATAGCTATGCATGCTGAATATACTTCGGTTCTTAAAAAACATATCAAAGAAATTGGTACATCTCTCCATTTCTTTCTATATTTAATGAAACACATTTTTTATCCTTTTCATCATATTTGTTGTATGTCGCACGCACACGAGTCTATAGTGATTAAACAGACACGAATTTCTACGATTTTAGTCGACAATCAACGATGCAATGCTTTGCTGTCAACTTATTGACATTTGTCATACACAATCTAATAAAATACGAAAATTAGGTTAAAAATCAATTTTATTTTGGAATGAATAATTATTTATAAATAAAGGTTTTTTCATCAGTGCTAATGATTCTTAATTATTTTATCAAAAAACTCTATTCCAATTTCAAAATTTCACCAACTTTTAGTTGTGTCAGACCCATGTAAACTTTATTATCCGCTTCATATTTTATCAGCTTACAAACCCACAACTGCATCGTGACAATCACAATAATGAAAATAAAAAACTTCTCTCCTATGAATTTGTAAAATTGAAGTTAGGCTTTAAGAAAATAGAGAAACATTAGAAAGCTGGAAGAAAATAAAAGTTGAGGTTGAAATCTCAATAAATAAAATTACCTTCAAATTATTAAATATTTTTCTTGACAATAATTATTTTCAATTTTTAAGTGACTGAACTAAGTTTTCTGTTCAAATTATGTGATTAGAAAAATTTGAATAGAAACGTCAAAATAATTCTAGTGTCATGCTGACGTAGCGTACTCTGCGTCTACTGATTTCTGCTTTGCTATTGGTAGGAACCTCTCTAAAAGATAGCGCTATCGAATACTAATGCAGTTGAGAGTGAGAGCAATAGATGGTACGTCTTGGCGGACTATCGCAGTGCATGGCTGTATCTTGTTATAATAAATCTATGACTCAGGCACGGTAGAAAGAGTGGGAGATACTAGTTCCCCTCCCTTCCCCTCGATCTTACGCTTTTTCGATCAGCATCACGTGACCCTGACGCGAGTTTGAAAGTTTTTACCCATACAAAAAAAAGTGCTCAGCGCCGCTAAAGAAGTTTTCACTTCAAAAAAATCAGTCAAATCGGTCCAGCCGTTCAAGCGTGATGCCGTGGCCAAGAGAAATAGGGATTCATTTTTATAAATAGAGATATAAGTTTCTAACAAAGAGCAGTAATGTGGTAACTTGGTTTTCCGACTAGCAATTTTAATATATAGGTTATGTCGCTGTACAAATATTTAATTGAAAAATTATCGGATGGACCAGACTTGACTTAAGATGGTCTTAAGTACCAGTACTGTGTAAGTTATCCCTCTATCAACAAGCACTTGCAAATATATTTTGTGACTGATTGTACAGCTCAATGTTTTTACACAAAATAAAATAATTTTTAAATTTTTAGTTGGTTTAAATTTTTGAGTTGAGTTTTTGTATAATTTGTACTTGATTATGGACAATTGCCTAAAGGTATAAGCAGTTTATTGGTAAATCCGTAATCAATCCGCAGCCGATATGCAAATATATTTTGTGACTGATTGTACAGCTCAATGTTTTTACGCAAAAAAAATAATTTTTAAATTTTTAGTTGGTTTATAGACCAGGGTAGAAGCCTTTAAAAATAATATAAAGTGAAAAAAAATAATAGTAGAATGAAACCCATTAGAAAAAGAAGAAAATATTATAACAATTAAAGAAAAAATAATTTACGGGCGATCTGAGGTCGGGAAGGGGATGGGGGTGAGTTTTTAAAGGTAAAAAACGGTTTTTCTTGATTTCCGGCAAAACTAAAAGTTCTATCAAAAAAAGTCAAATGGCAAAGTTGTAGGTAATAAAAAGATCTAAAACTTTTGTATTTACACTTTTTTTACATAATCTTAAAATTTATGTGAAAAATTCAAAAAACCAAGCTTTTGGTTTTTTATTTTTATCTCTTAAAAAAATTTTTTTTTTTAACAACATTTGGTGAAAATTTACCTTTTTATGTCCCAAATACGCTGTAATTTATTTGATTAAAAATATTTATTTTTGCACCTTTCCGATGGTAAAAAAATATATATGTTACTACAGTAAATCTTCTCAGAAAATGCAAAAATTCAAAAAAAAACTCGAATTCGAAAGTTTTTTTTTAATTATTATAAATTAGGTTTTGTTCTTTAATGTTAGGGTAGTGTATGTTTAATTATGTTTTTTCCAGGAATGTTAAGGGAAAACAATGAAAGAATGTTAAGGGAATGTATGTTTAATTATGTTTTTTGTGTTGAATGTTAGAGATTACACTTTTTTTGTCGAATGTCTGGAAAGACGTTGCAAGTTCAGAAAGTCTTCTTTTAACAAGAATCTATCAAAAAACACATTAAAAAGTTAAGGGTAAAAAAACGTTAAGGGTAAAAGAATGTTAAGGGACATTAAAAACTCAAAGGTAAAACAATCTTAAGGGAATTAATTATGTTTTTTTGTTTAATTACAGTTTTCATGTTCAATTACAGTCTTTATTTTACAAGTCTAGAAAGTCAAAATCTAACAAAAATCAATCCAATTTATTGTTTTTTCTATACAAAACTACTCCTTAATGTACTAACATCTAAAGACTTTTATTCGTTCTAAAAAAACCCACACTATGGTTTAAAAGGCACAAATTTATGTTCAAACTGTCATGGTTCTAAAAATGGCTCTAATATTGAAGAAGAAACCTACGAGGAAGTTAATGATTCAGAAGAAATTGTGGATGAAGAACCAACGCAGTCTAGAAATAGTCTTGGAGAGGAAGAAGGTGATAGTAATGAAGATTTTGAAGATCTACTAGAATCGGAGATGTTTGACGAATCTAACGATGAAGAAATGCCATCAAAAAGACAAAAACTAATGGATAAGTGATTAGAATTGAAGATAAGGTATTTATGAATGATTAATGTGTTTAAAAATATTGTAATGAATAACGTAATCAGAATAAAGCATCTACATTTAATAGTACGATTTACATTTATATTTATATATAATGAGATGTTCTATGACAAATGTAATTAGCATTAAATAAATCAACTTTTTAATTGAAACAAATTGCAGCAATCACATTTTTTAGATAAAATTATTTACAATAATTAAAAAAAAATTTCGAATTCAAGTTTTTTTTGAATTTTTGCATTTTCTGAGAAGATTTACTGTAGTAACATATATTTTTTTTTCACTATCGGAAAGTAGAGATTTCAGCAAACAGAAACCATACCAACTTTTTGAAAAAAACTGATATTTTGACGAGTGAATTTTCGATTGAAAATTAGGGTGTTTTATTCAAAATAAGGTGAAAAAATAAATATTTTTAATCAAATAAATTACAGCGTATTTGGGACATGAAAAGGTAAGTTTTCACTAAATCTCGTTAAAAAAAAAATTTTTTGTAAAAGATAAAAATAAAAAACCAAAAACTTAGTTTTTTAAATTTTTCACATAAATTTTAAGGTTATGTAAAAAAAGTGTAGATACAAAAGTTTTAGATCTTTTTATTACCTACAACTTTGCTATTTGACTTTTTTTGATAGGACTTTTAATTTTGCCGGAAATCAAGAAAAACCGTTTTTTACCCTTAAAAAACTCACCCCCATCTCCTTTCCGACTTCAGATCGCCCGTAAATTATTTTTTCTTTCATTTTTATAATATTTCCTTCCTTTTCTAATGAGTTTCATCCTACTATTATTTTTTTTGGTTTTAAAAATTATCGACCCTGGTCTATTCAATTTTTGAGTTGAGTTTTTGTATAATTTGTACTTGATTATGGACAATTGCCTAAAGGTAATTAAATCAATCCGTAATCAATCCGCAGCCGATATCTACAAAAACAAATAACCGTTTTTGTAATAGCTATAGCATGTATAATAAAACAAAAACGTATTGAATCTTTAATTTATTTTTGAAATCTGCACAAACACTATGCATAAAAAATATTCACTTTAGATTTTAAAACGCTGCCTTTGGCTCGTGTTTTAATACTTTTGAACGGACTTTTTGGACGTTATGACTATCTAATATTAAAGTTTACAAAGTCCTTAAGACCATAAAGATCAACAAAAATCTTCTCATACATCATTAACATCATTAATAAAACTCAAATTGGCACAAAAAATTAGACTAAAACAATTTTAACTTCCAAATCGAAATTGGTCGTTTAAACACGGTTACTTGTCCTTGCTCCTTTCCTCCCACCACATAAATATTCAAAGGAATAAAAGTGTCTCCTACATCTTCCAGATTTTTATCATTAATTTCTACGTGATTATGTTCTGCGCGACTTGCACTATGTGCTCTGGTCTTCAAACGAGGACTGGGCCTATAATAAACTTTAGTGTTCTTGTTAATGCCATTATATTCTTGAAGTTCTAAACATTCATTAGAATTGCTAAGTTCAGGCTCATTTTCTTTATTTTTATTATTATGGAGAAGCTTAATATCAGGTCCAAGATAATTTGGATTACAAAACCCAAATGGCCCCTCAATATCTCTCGTCTTTACACTGTAGTTACTTGAAGAAGAATGATTGTTAACCGTTTCAAAACTGGCATAGTCCGATGTTAAAGAAACATTTTCTTTACCAGAATTAGATTTCATCATGTGTTGATATAACGGGTTATCAGCGTACGCCAAATGAGAGCTGTAACTTTCTTCTTTCTGAACCGTAAAACAATCATACATCAAGTTCGTGGTATTACTTTTTTGCAAACTATCGTAATTAGAAAACTCATTTTCGTCATCGGTGTCTAAATAGACTAATTTGGCAACTTCAACAGGGGTTAAAGAAAGTTTAGGAAGAGTTAAAGAAGAAATGTTAGGTACTGAAAATGGTTCATGTGGAATTTTTCCAGAATTTTGTACTAGATTTTCGTCAGGCTCAGTCAAAATTTTTTTCTTAATTACAAAAGCTGATTTTGATTTAACTAATCGAGATGGAGTACTTTCCTCTTCGTTTAAAAAATCTTCATTGTTTGGGTTAGGAGGTATATAATTGTTCAGCAAACTTTCAGTACTTTCAGTTGCAACTCCATTGAGCACTGTATAGCTACATTTATTGTTTAAAATTTTTATTTGCGAAATTTTGGAGATATCTTGTAAAATATTTCTTGTGCATCTAGTTTCTGCATATTGCTGAGCAATGTCGCTACCGTCTGTGTAGTTTGTAGAAGAAGGTTGAAAAACGTAGGTTTTTTCACAAGGGACTATACGGTTGTTTGGAAGATAGGAAGAATGGCGGCTGTTGCGATCAGCTGAATTGGAAGTTCTATAGCGAACTCTACAAGTTCGCTCAGAGTCTGATACGTCTTTTAAAACTAGTTCTGACACAGAAAATGCAACGCTTTCTGAACGAGGCTGCGGCTTTGTACCAAGAACTGTGATCTTCTCCCAAGCATCCACACCTATAACATAAAAATTAAATTAATTTTTTACAGCAAAATTATTAAACTTTATTATTTTATCGCATGTTAGTTTGTCAATATTGACTTATAAACTGACATTTTTGTCTAACAATTTTAGATTATGAATAATTTATTTTAGTAAATATTTCAAAACTCACTGAAATTGAATTTCCACAATTCATTGGTAGGATGTCCATTTCGTTCGCCTCCAAACAATAACATGGCAGAAGGTAGTCTACAAACTGCATGACTATGCAAAGGCCCCGGACTTATTTTTGTTTTTATGTTTGTCCACATTTTTGACAAAGTGTCCCATTTCCACAAATCTGCTCTTTCTTGCAGATCGGTCATTCCTCCATAAATCCACATAACATCGTCATGAATAATAGCGGAATGTTTATGCCTTGGTGGTGGAAATTCGGAGTTTTGGTTTTTGGTTGACATTGAAAGACAGTGCCAAGATTCTGTTTCTAAAATAATTTAGTCGGTAGCTGTAACATGTTACAATATTCTATCAAAAATTACCAAAATGAAAAACCCATAACTCATTGCTTGAGCCACGCAAGTCTTGATATCCTCCATAAATTATCATGCTACCTCGATGTATTAACGCAGAATGGCCTCTTCTTCCTTTGGGAGTTGTCACTCCTGGCAAATAAAACATCTTTAAATTATTAAATTTACTACAAAATGACACATATTGTACTATTTTTCCACTTTATTGAAGCAAATTTATTAGAGTAATAAAATTATGCTTCAAAACACTAATAATGGCTGTGTTTATTGAGCTATAAATATTATGTCTCATAAAATTTAAAAGAAGGCAATTTAGTAGAAAAAATGTACAAAATAAAAAAAAAAATTTAGACCACATGTTAAAAAAAATTGATGCATTTACTATGCAGACCGTTTGTCTGAAGAGTAAAATCTGAAAATTTGGAGAGTTTTGAGTAGTAATCACTGTTTGACTATTAGCTTTTGCAACAAAGGAAGGATCATATAACGGTTTATCATTTAGAGTAGTATACCTATTCTGTAGACAGTTCTGGTCAATTTGAAGCTATTATAGTAATCCTGCTTTTAAATTCTAGCACTGTCTAAAGCTATTGTTCACATACTATTTCAAAACATGATTTTCATTTGTGTCTTATATTAAATAAATTCTTTTTTTATTTATATATTTACCTTTTTTAGATCTTATTTTTTTCCATATATTTTTTCCAATGTCATATCGCCACAGAGGGGTCTCAGTAGCCGCACTAAAACTCACTTCACCCCCAAAAATGTAAATGCAATTTTTATAAGCCACCGCTGAGTGTTCTTGCAATAAAGGAAGTTTCTCTCCAGAAGGTTTTAATAGATGCCATTTACCTGTAACTGATTTTTTTTGTGAATATGACTGTGAAGCTTTTGTATCCGTTTAGAAACCTAAATTATACTTCCAGAAATCTCTCATTGGTAAATTCCCATTACGTCCTCCTAACAAATATACTTCATCCCCAATTAACGTAGCACTATGTTTTGAGCGAGTTGAAGGAGCTGGAATATCTAAATCTGCTGGAACAACAGAAGTCCACATTGTGTTATTATTTCTTGATCAAAATAGAAAGTCTTAAGTTTGATTAGAAAGGCAAAGATTTTGTTTTGAGTGCGCTGGAAGCATCGAAAACTATTTTTTCAAACATTAAAATTTTTTGCTTTTTCTAAAAAAAATTATTTATAAGGAAAAACACATCGCACATGGCTCGGAACTCGAAATAATGTTTTTAATACTTTTATAGTCTATTGCAGTCGCATGCGCTTTAAAGCGCCAAGCGCTTTGAATCTAATAAAGCTCTCGGTGCTGATATTGATTTGAGTGCTCGGCTCTTGCTCAGTTTGAAGCAGATTAAAGCGCTTAGGTTGTCATAGAAACGTTCAACGATGTTAGCTAGAACTAGATCTAAAGCACGCTTATTTTCAAAAAGTTATTTTTATCTTTTATTGTAAACAAATTGATATATTGATGAAAAAGTTAACAATTTCAATTTATTTCTATTTTTTGTACTTAATATTCGCTGCTTTCACTCAACTTGTTATTTATGCTTAATTGTCTTACTGATGAGTGCTAATAACCGCAAAGTAAGAGACTACAAATCTATATTTTGAATAAATTTGCCTTAATTCGTTTACTTTCTAATTTTATAGTAACAATACCAAAAGTGATAAAAGATATTGTATAGACAAATGACAAAAAACTTGATTATCTAAACAGTAACTCTCTTATTGGCTGAGAATGTTTTACGTCATACACACATCTATGTGTCTAATGTGGGTAAATTTTGATGCTTATTTGCATCAAAATTTATAAAATTTGCTGGATCTTTTCAAGCAGCTGCTATTTTTGAAACGTTACAAATTTGCTACAACATTATAAGCTTATTTTTGAGAAGCGCTTGAAAATACATTTTAAGATTAGGTTTAGACTCGTCTGTCTCTGTCAAAAACTAAGCGTTGTCATAAATATCAGTCAATTATATTGTTATAAATAAAAGTGTTGTTTTTTACAGACATATTTCTCTACATTTTAAGACCATAGCTTATTATTATTTCAACACGTTCCATCTGTATCATATTTTAACATATTTATGCTTTTTTATAATACCGCTTGTAATGGCCCTACTTAGTCCAATTCAATAAGAATTTTTTTATTGGCAATCTAATAAATTTTCTGAACTTAAACAAAAGCAATTTATATTTATTAAAAAATTTAAAATGTCTAAATTTAAAAAAAAAACAATTTACATTAAAATAATGTTACAACTTTTAAAAATTATTATTATTGCCAATTTGTTGAAGACAAATGACTCTTACATAAAGTTTTTCTTTTTAGTTTTCTGATCTTAATTATTTATTATCTATTTCAATTAGCAGTGAAACAAAACTAAATTTATGAAAAATTACCTCCGTTGTATAATTATAATTATTTTGGTTGTAACAGCATTATCTTTAAAAAATCCTAATTCTAATATTTTTCTAAAAACAAAATTTTTTGTTTTTTTTTAAATTCATAGAACAGTTTCTAAAGTTTTGAGCTGGATACAAGCCTAAATTGACGTATCGGAGTTCGGACTGTATCATAATTTATCAGAAATTAACTTATAGAATGTAAATTTCTAATCAAATCAAAACGTTTTTGGTTTTCTTTTTTAAATTTTAAATTAATCTATTATATTTAATAGATTAATTTATAAATATAATATAAATTTTGTTTTCATTATTATTAAGAAACAATTAATCTTGCTCGATTTGTAAATTAATCTATGGAATATAATAAATTAGGTCAATTTTTAGTTAAAACAAAGAAGTCAATGTTGAGACTAAGAAAAATAGCTAAAAAATCTTTAACAAAAAAAAAAACAAAAAATGCACTAAAAAGTATAAAATAATTACGTAAACTTGTATGCTTAAAAAATAATCAAATTATTTGGATACTATAATGTACAATTATTGTTATTTTTTGAGTCGTTGTCAGTCAAGGTAGGTTTGTATAAGGTTGTATATATTATGATATACTAATCTCAATATTAGGATGCACAATATTTAAACTAACTACACGCGGCGCACAGACGAGCAGGCGCAAGCGCTCATTTTACCTTGACTGACACCGACTCCAAAAATAACAATAATTGTACATTATAGTATCAAAATAATTTGATTGTTTTTTAAGCATACAAGTCTACGCAATTATTTTATACCTTTTAATGCATTTTTTAGTTTTTAAAGTTGTTTTTTTTTTGTTAAAAATTTTGTTTATTTTTCGATTTTAGTGGATTTGATCACTATTATTTATTTCAATATGGGTAGACCTACTAAATATGAGACAACGTTTCTTGAATGAGACAAAGAAAGAAAAGGAGAAACATTCATCTGAAAATAGAAAATCTACTGTTTACTTAATATTTAATTAATTGAAACAACATAATTATTTACATTCAAATTGCTTAAAAATTAATTGAAATATATTTTTAAATTTTTCACAATTTTTTATAATAAATTATTGTATCAAAAATTTATGTCAAAAAAAGGATTAATTACAATAACTTAAAAACTACTGATCAGATCTTGATCAAACTTAAATGAGACTAACTGAAAAGCATCAGCTTCCAAATGGAAAAATAATTACCAAAATTTGTTTGCTAGAACTAGATCTAGAACACGTTTATTTTCAAAAAGTTATTTTTATTTTTTATTGTAAACAATTTGATATATTGATAGAAAAATTAATAATTTCTATTTGTTAATATTCGCTGCTTTTATGCAACTTGTTATTTATGCTTAATTATCTTACTGATGAGTGCTAATAATCGCAAAATAAGAGTCTACAAATCTATATTTTGAATCAATTTGTCTTAATTTGTTTAATTATTTTATAGTAACAATACCAAAAGTGATAAAAGATATTGTATAGACAAATGACAAAAAGCGGTTATGTTAACTTGATTATCTAAACAGTAACTCTCTTATTGGCTGAGAATATTTTACGTCATACACACATCTATTTGTCTAAATTGGGTAAATTTTGATGCTAACATGCATTAAAATTTTAATATATTTTCAAGCAGCTGCTATTTTTGAAACCTTAATAATATTGCAATGTTCTACAAAATTATAACATTATTTTTGGAAAGCACTTAAAAAGACATTTTAAGATTAGGTTTAGACTTGTCTGTCTCTGTCAAAAACTAAGCGTTGTCATAAATTTCAGTCAGTTGTCATAAAAGTGTTGTTTTTACAAACTTATTTCTTTACATTTTAAGACCAATTATTACTTCAACCCGTTCCATCTGTATCATATTTTAACCTATTTATGCTTTTTTGATAATACCGCTTGTAATGACTCTTAGTCCATTAGAAGAAGAATTTTTTTATTAGCAATCTAATAAACTTTAAAAAAAAAAACAATTTGCAAAAAATCTGTGGCAACTTTTAAACATTATCATTGCCAACTTGGTTAGCACAAATGCCTCTTACATAAAGTTTTCTTGTTATTTTTCTGATTCTGATTATTACCTATTTCAATTAGCAGTGAAACAAAACTAAACTAATAAAAAATTACGTACGTTGTATAACTATAATTATTATTGTAGTATTAAAAATATATTTCATTTCAATAATTTTATAAAAACAAAATTATTTAGTTTTTTAAAACTCAAACAAGCCTGTATTGACGTATTAGAGTTCGGACTATTGCATAATTTATAAGAAATTAACCTATAGAAGATAAATTTCCAATCGAATCAAAATATTTTTGATTTTTTTTTTAAATTATGAATTAATCCATTAAATAATGAAAACAAAGTTCTATTGATCTTGTTCGATTTGTAATTTAACCTACACGGAATATTATAATCTAAACTTTCAGTCACAACAAAGAAGTTAATGTTGAGACTAAAAAAAATTGCTAAAAAAAACAATTACAATTAAATTTGTAATCTAACATATGACACAGTTTTGAAAATATTAATATTATAAAAGTTTAACAAAAAGTTGATAAAATTTTTTATTTAATGTCTACTAACGCTGCTTTTTTTAGTTAATGCTATATTAAGTTAATTGTTGCTTTAGGTCACAAATTTGCTAAATTTGTAAGTAAAAATGATTAAAAAAATAAGATTTTTAATAAATAAAATTGATTAAGAATTTAAACAAAAAAAACTTAAAATTTTTCTTGTATAACATTAATTTTTTAACAGAAAAGTGAACAATTGAGCAAAAGTGTTGACATCAACTTAGCAATTAACTGCAAAGAGCCATCTTCAGGTTTTGTATTTTGTTTTTGTAAAAGCTTGAGTTTTTCAGATTACAATCTGATGATTTAGAATACGACAGGCAACATAAACCATCATTGCCAACATGTGCATCACAAATTACTAAGTCAAAGGTCTTGCTTGTTATGACAGCATAGATCTGCAGGTTGTAGACATGCTACGCCTACGCTACTGAGTTAGAGCGTCACAAACTGTCACTGAATTCAAGAACTAAAATACTATTTTATTAAATTAACAAAACTTTTGTTTCACTTTTTTATAAAATAAATTACGAAATACTTAAATTTAATATAATTTTTAAGATTTAGTAAATTTGGGGCTGGTTTATTTAACGAAAATAAATCAATAGAAAATGGCGGATGTGGCCTTGGCGGTTCCGACTCCTTATCATTCGTAAATTCGTATTTTAAGTGTTATCGTTGTACAAATGTAAGAATTACGTAAACAATTTTATTAGAAATTTAGGTCTATTTTACATCGAAAATGTTTTTTGGTGCTTTTTGAAGTGATTTAATTGGAATAAGCTCAATCAAGGTAGAACAAAAGAAATAAAAATGACAAAACCCCCAAACGAACAAACCCCAACGGTAAAATTGGTCGTTGTTGG
Organism: Lagria hirta; assembly: GCA_947359425.1. Classification (NCBI taxonomy): domain Eukaryota; kingdom Metazoa; phylum Arthropoda; class Insecta; order Coleoptera; family Tenebrionidae; genus Lagria; species Lagria hirta. The sequence goes on along the minus strand of OX375796.1, from coordinate 19,723,592 downwards.
AGATGGAGGTGTTGGGAAAAGTGCAATCACCATCCAGTTTTTCCAAAGGCTATTTGTTACCGATTATGACCCCACTATTGAAGATAGCTATCTACAACATGTTGAAGTCGATGGCCAATGCTGTATTTTAGATGGTAATTTAATAAAATTTATTTTTGAGAAAAATAGATTAACAAAATATAAAAATAATTTTTTTATTGGAGAAAAGTAGCGCCAACATTGGTATATTTGTCCTAGTTACTATAGATGAATCTCAACCAAGAAAGATTTAAAAAAAAAACAGCCTAGGTAGTCCATTTTGTAGAATTTGATGGATAATTTAATTTTAAATTATAATAGCTTTACATCTGATCCACCCATTATTTAAATTTTATGTAAAAAACTTCTTATTTTTTGATCAGCAGTAAGCCTATTTTGATAAAATGTCGGGAATGTGATCAATGTTAAACATGGCAGCCGAAAAGTTTGCAGTATTTTGCTTTTAATTTTTATCGGGACATACATTACTTTACAAAAAAATTTTCATTTTATAGAACATCTTCGATAAGCTTAAACTATAATAAGTGTAAAAAAATTAAAATCTGCGCGGAAAAATGTTTAGATTTGTCACTTTTTTGACAAATCTTTGACATAACATAACATCATAAATTAACATGAACATCATCTTAAATTCTGTTGTAAAAAAGCAAAAATAACAGATAATCTCTATTTGTTATGGCCAACAAAGAGTTAATTTTATTATAAATTCTTTTTTCGAATTTGAGTATACTTTTATATAAATATATACACACACTAATGTCAAATGTCACTTACATATGAAAAATGACAAATGTCATTTTTTATGAGTGACTCAAATTTTGATGTGAGGTAGCTTCTAATAGAGAGGTAGTTTTATTATATTCCGAAAGTAAAAGGCATTTGGGTAAATATAAGACCAAATTTGTAACAGCAAATTTATTCAAATCTAGATCTTCGACTTGCTGAAGAGTTCCAATAAGAACAGAACATGTCCAAGTCTACGAATCTAGATTAAATGAACGTGCGTTAATCTTATTAAAAGAAAACTATTTAATTTGTAATTGTTTTAAATAGTTATGTTTTTTTCCGTATCTATTGTTTGTATATGTATTCTTTTTTCTAAAAATTAATGGACACAATAGGGCCTATAGGATAAAAAGAAGTAGTCAAATGGATTCAAAACAAATTTGTAGACTCAGTCATGTTTCGTGCTGTCACTTATCAGTGAGACTTAACAATTACTATCCAAATCAACTGTGCATAAGTAACACAGTTGATTGAATCAATCTTGTTTTGAATAAATTTGCTTTGGCTGAGAAGGGCTTACATTTGCCCTAGTGCCTTATCCGTGATGACGTCTATTGAAAATTTTTTCTATCTATAGAAAGTGTTTTTACTTTTCTACAGCAAAATGACGACAGATCTCAATATGACAGACAATAAAATTTTTTACTGGTTGTATAATTATATTTTATTTCATGTGCTATTTAGACGCAGCTGATTTTAATTTTAATTGTCAAGTCTTACTAATGAGTGGTAATGACCACTCATGATCCTTGTTTTGAATAAATTTGTTTTTTACTTTATTACTTTTTTTTTGTAGCAATTTTTTATACCAGTTAAAACTTTGCTTATTTTATAATATAGCTTTTAGACGAAAGGTGCTAATGTGATATTCTTTTTGCTTATTTACATGATTCGTACAACTTCATTATTCAACTATCGATAAGTTGCACTCCTAGCGGAGCAGTTGTCTTATACTATAATTATATTCGGATTTTGTGTCGGTTTGAGACATTTCAGAGTATTCTAATAATTAAATAGCATTTTTGAGTGCTGTTTAGTCAAAATACAAAAATGCAAGATAGCTGCTGAGCGGCTGTCATAAGGCTTTTTTGGTATACAGTTTTATGATCGTATACTTGACTAATTTGTCAATAATAGTTTTAGACACAGCTGGCCAAGAGGAATTTAGTGCAATGAGAGAACAATATATGCGTAAAGGAGATGGTTTTCTTCTTGTATATTCAGTTACGGACAAAAACAGCTACGAGAACATTGTTAATTTTCACACACAAATATTAAGGGTAAAGGATAGAGATACTTATCCGATGTTACTTGTTGCCAATAAAGTAGATTTGGTACATCTTCGAAAAATTACTGAAGAGCAAGGTCGGGAATTGGCACATAAACTAGGAATCCCGTATATCGAAACTAGTGCGAAAGATCCTCCAGTTAACATTGATGCTACATTTCATGAGGTTTGTAGTTTGGTCTGTGGTATTTTTTAGAATTAGATTAAATGATTGATTTTAGGTCGTACGCATCATCCGAAATCAGCCCCAGCCCGACCAGGACAAAGAGAAAAAGAAGAAGTTTCGAAAACTGTCAAAATGCGTTATAATTTAAATGTTTTATTGGAAGAAGCCTATGTATTTATCACAAGCTTTAATGTCAGGTGTTCAATGTTACGTCTTATAAAGTATTCGAAAACCAAACCAACGCTGTCACATTTTTTTAGAGGACCAACATATTTTCCTCTTAACTGAATGGTACTAATTTTAATTAATTTTTTTGTACAAGTATCAATGACAATATTGTGATATTTTTTTATTTCTAAGTTTTTGTAAATGTAAGGAATGTTATTTAATGCCTAGTGATAAGAAAGTTCGAGAGTATTTGTGAATTAGATATCTTCAATAAACCAAAGTCATTTACAGATCTTGAGATTTTTACTGCAAACCTGAAGATTTGATTATTGTTACAATAATTTACACTAAAAAAAAATGTTTTTAAACAAAACAAAATCGAGCCAAGAATAAAATGTTTACAAAAAATTAAACCTGACAAAATCAAAAGTTATTAACTTTTATCTAAGAAAATTTGAGAGTTAGACAAAGATAGCGATAGAACAATGCGTTACGTGCGTCAGACAAACTAGCAACAAATATTTCTTTAATTATGTTAAAAAGGTTTACAGGTATATATGATTTATTAATGTTAAATCAATTTTTTTATAATAGAAAAAGTTATTTTACTTAAATACTTTATATTAAAAAAATAAAAATGTCTTTATTGTCGCGCAAAAGTCTGCGAACCCTCTTGGAATTTTAAAAAAGCTGTAGAAAAAAAAAAAAACTTTAGATGAGTTTTCAAGGAATAAATGTTGAGTTTTGGTGTGTAAAAAAAGTTTCGACTATATTATTTATATTATAGAAACAAAGAAAGATTAAGAATAAAATACAAAATATTGTTTCAAAATTTGGCCAAGCATAAAAATTAAGAAAAAGATTGTTGATAATAAATAAGGATAAATTTGATAAGAGAAAATATGAGAAATGTTAATGCAGGGGATGAACTGAGAGAATATAGAATGGTACAGATGACAAATGAAGTATACAAAAAGAAAAACAAAAGCAGGAAAAATAAAAAAACAACATTTTTTTTAGTTTTTATTGATATTTTAAGTGTCGCAAAGACCAACACTAAAATTGTTTGACACTAAAACTAGGTACAACAAATGACAAAAAACAAAACAGTTTTCATTAAAACATCTCATCACCATAAATTAGAACCATTATATCACAATTTGCTTTGTTGCTGAGAGGTCCAGTTGACAATTTCCTTCCACCAAGTAGGACGACTCATTGCATAAGGAGACCGAAAAATAGCTGATTTCAAATGTTGATATACTTGGCCATCAGAAAATCCTAGCACCGAGTTTAGGATGAAATCGGGTGGCGCTATTGCATCTATCAAAGAAACTGCATCATCTTTAATTTCGCTACATAATTGTAAAATTCCTTCTTTGAACAGCTGTGAGAATTTACTTCCTTGGATATAACCTCCTTCGTATAAAGTTCCAAGATGTTTTTCCAAACTCCACAGTCCATACAAAGCGAAGAGTTTTTGCAGCACTATTTTGATATTAGCATCTGTAGCTTCATTGATCACAATTAACATTCTTTGAAGAATAAAATGTTCTACGAAAACAATCGCGCACGTTTTTGCATAAAAAACTTGGGAATTGTTCTTCCCCCAAAATTCACCTTGCTGACAAACAATAGAGTCGAGCTTATTAACGGATTCTTTCAACAGATAACAAGTTAACCATTGATAAGTTTGAATAATATTTTCAGAAGTGGTTAGCTCGACAAGGTTTGTAGCAGTGCATTTTAAAGTTAAAATTTTCAAAGCATTTGATAGAAAATCTGCCGATTGTAATGGCGTTTTGATGGTTTTGCCAGATTCAATCAACGGCCACGTTTTGATCAACCAGTTACAAGTCTGTTGAATAAGTATATGATTTTCTCCTTCATAAGTGCAGTTTGCATCGTGATCATTTCTTATGTCTCCAATTCCAGCAGCTGAATATATTTATATAAATATATAATAATTAATTGAATAAATAAATAAATACCTTTTAAATAGCCATGTCCACCACATGCTTCTCTACATTCTTGTATTGCGTCTCGAAATAACCACCCAGCTACTGGTTTACAAGCTGAAGACACAACATGAAGTTCCATACCTCGATCGGATAAACTGTCTTTATTCTTGCCTAGAAGAGAATCAATTACAATACCATAACCTTGTTCCATGAGAAACATAGAAAACACTCTATATACATAAGATGCTGCTAAATACGGCAAAAGCCGGTATTGCTGCAAAAAAAAACAAATAATATAAAAATTATAAACCGACAAGATATTGTTTATATTCTCACATGCGATTGATATTCTAGAATTGGAACCTCTTCTTTATCGTCTTTGCCAAATTGCTTTCGTACCGCAGCATATCGAATAGCTATAGTTAAAGCTTTTGTGCCGTATTGTTCACAATAACCAGTTATGTTAACTCTTCCCATTGATAAGGCCCCAAGAGCTGCACCGTGGCGATCTCTAGCATTTTTGAACCTTGTGACATATCGGCCGTCCTCAGTCACATCTCCATTTTTGTTTAACAAGTTTTCACGGGGAATGCGATAGTTTTCGAACATTACAAACCTAAATACATAACAGTAAAAGTTATGCTAATATTTTAAATTTAATAAAGTTATGTTAGATCTTTCGGCTAAGCACAAAGCCAGATCGGACTATAAAATAGATAACAAAGTCCAAGCAGCTTAGGAAAATAACGGATTTTAATAAAACAGCTTGGCGACGGGGTCACCACGTTAGATAATATGTGAAGCATAATATATGTGTGGTACTCCACGTACTTTACGTCGGCAAAAATTTCAAATTGGCAGAATTTCACGTGAAAAAGAACCTGAAAAAAGTTATAATTGGCCAGCTTGCAGGACGAATTTAAATTCTATCGAAAATTATTTAAGAGACTTTATATTAAAAAGCCAGCCACATAAATTTAAAAAATCATTGATTCAAATGAAGTTAAAACAGCTATATCAAGTCTGCTAAGACCATGCGTCAAGCAGTAATTAATGCAAGAAAACAATTATTCCATTGTGTTTAATACCAATTTTTTAAAGATGAGTTTTTTATCATATTTTGCATATTACACTGTATTTAATTTAAATAATATTAAAATTGATTGTTTTAGTTACCATTTGAAGCCAACTTTAAGATTTGAAATAGGTAGTTAATACTAACCCGTTATCAACTCCGTTCAAACCAAGTTTCTCCCCCATATCTCCAACTGTGACTCCAGGATAAGCGATTAACGTTTGTGGATCTCTTATCGGCACCACAAACATGTGCAAGCCATGATTCACCTTATCAACAATCATTTGGGCGTACACAATACCCATTGAAGCGGTCTGTCCTAGAGCACCCACCCAGCACTTAGCCGCTTCAAAGTCTGGACTATGAAGTACAAATTGTTGCTCTTCTTTATCATAAGTTGCAGTAGTTCTCATGGCTTTAGTATTACTCCCATGAGCGATTTCCGTTAAGCAGAAACACCCATGAATTTTCCCGTCTTCTAGTAATTCTATAAATTTATCATGTCTTTCGGTCCCCGAGCTTCTTAGAACACTGGCAAAAAGTAGTTTTCTGACACCATTTTTTACCGCAGCAGAAGAGCATAGTTGCATTGAAATTTTTGCATAAGCAGAAAACCGTCTAGGATTTTCCAAAAAGCGTCCTAAAGAAGTTACATCAAGGTGTGAGAGAATGCGATCTTGACGTGTGGTGATGTGACGCATCTCGTCCAAAGTTGGAGATAATAGATTGTGTTGAAACTCTGGATACAATTGGAGAGTCTCGACAAGCTCATTCTAGCACAATCAATTTGTTATTAGAATTAAACATTAATCTAGTTGCTTAAAAACTATTTTTTCAAAACAATTGTTTTTTTGTAAAACTATTTAATTTAGCATACAACTTTACCACTTTCTATATCTAATGTTTTGTTACAACCTATGTTTTTGTTGTTTTGATAACTTAATTTGTTGAATCTTGAGAAATAAGCAAAATGTTTTTAAACAATTGAAATTGTTTTTCCATTTCCAAGTATAAAGTAAAAGTACAAACCCGGTTGCCAATAAGCCTTGGTAAATTATTACAGATGGTGATTTTAATGTTAAGATAGAAGACAACCGGCTTATCCCTATATACTTCCATGATACTTCCAAAATTCAAGATCCTAATGTATTTAAAAAAAAATTGATACCTAGATGCAAACTTTTATATTAAAAATTTTATGTGAAGACTTTTTATACAAATAAAAAATTGTTATTTCCTTTTTCCTCATTATCTATAATTATTTAAACCATTACCTCATACTGCACTATATCTAGAGTGTGAACGAATAACTTCATTTTCTTCCAATCAAATGAAGCTTTTTTACGATAGAAGTCTAAAGGACCTGAAGGTAAGTCTTTGATAATATCATCCATTTTAAAATAATAATTGTGCTGAAACAAAACAAAAATTGTAGGTTCGATTTTCTTCCGGAGCAAATTTTAGACCATTGATTTGCTTTTTTAACTCTTCACGATTCAAATTATAATTTTTATGAATCAATGAAAATAATGTATAAACTCTCACTAGATGCAGTAATAATTTTTGTTGAAACATCTGATTGACCTGACCTGACCTGACCTAACAGCCACGATGATGAATTACAGCAAGGTTGTTACTTTTGCTAAAAGTAATAGATTTCTTATCAGAACAATTAAGAAACAAGCACACCTAATCTGGTTTTTGAAAGCATGTTTTCACAAAACTTTTGATATTAGAATTAGAATAACGTCACACATTATAATGTGTTTATGTTTTACACTTTTCAGACTTAGAATTTTTACATATTTATAATTAAACACTGCAGTAGCAGGTCAAGTTTAATAAAAAAGTATTGTTTTCTGTTTAACCCAGCGACCTCACGGCTAAAAATCCTTGCTTCAAGTCTGCTGTGCTCTAAAAATTTGATTTCATGGTGTTAACCTTTTCTTAGATTTTGCGCACTCGTATTCTTCTTTTTTATATATCTTTGATCTTTGGATTTTGACTTGTTCCCTGAAGTTACCTTCATTTTTAGTATAATGCTGACAGAATAAATTTTACTATTTTTATTTTATGTTTGTCACAATTTATTCTTTTGTTAACCGACTTCAAAAAATGAGAGCTTCATTTTGAGTTTTCGCGTAATGTTTTTCTAGGTAAACCAATTTTGATGATGCTGCTTTTATTTGAAAGCTGGTGCTTTTCATATGATCTTATATAAATTATCTGAGAAATAATATGTTTACATATTATGTTGTATGTAATATGTAAATTTAATTTATAAAGACTATAAATTATTTCTTCTTTTTGACTGTAAATCACTTTCTTCTTTTTGCTCGTTCTAATAAATGACACTTAAAAATGACAACAAAAAAGATTTTATGTAAAAAATCAAGTAATTAAACGCGATTTGGTGTGTTATACATACAGTTGCAATTATGTACATAAATATAGTCGTAAAAACGACTGTTTTTCAACTCGAAATATCAATAATAGAATGAAAATTTTAGAAAAAAGAGAAAGCGGAGATTAATCACCAAGAACAGAAAAACAAAACAATGATAAAATAATGCCGAATGTTCTTATCTTCATTTGGCTATCTAGCCGCTTAGAAAGGTACATCTAAGACATTCTTGTATGCGCTTACTCCTGATAACAATAATTTTTTTTGTCTTTAAGCAACACAGACGCTTTTATCTCCCGCTGTACCAGTGCGCATTTAATGTGAATAAAAAGCTGTCCCCATCTTCACCGTCAGAAATTATACTTTATACGTTTTGCTTTTGCGTCACCGATCATGAGATCTGACAATGCTTCTACTACAAGACAGTTAATCAAAATTTGGCTATTAGGTATCGCAACACTATAATGTATATTTTTTTTATTAAAAAAATTAACACGATCTTTTTAAGTTTTTGCTTTTTAAGAAAACGCCACACAGAAAACAATGTTTATTTCAAAAAACCAAGACTTGTTTAACATTAAATTTCTGTCAAAAATTGTTTGATCTATTAAAATTGGATCATAAACAACCAAGTTATAACTCGCACTCTTTTTTATCATACACTTTGCATGTTGTTTTTAAGTTGCTTATATTATTTTATAGTACAAATAAAAATAATAATAGAATTTTAAAAGTCTTGTAACGAATTAGAAAAAAGCCTCTAATATAGTTTCCATCAAGTCAAAAAAGTCACTATCTATATTTGCCAACTAAGATTAAATAGAGTTCAGTGAGTTCTAGAAAAAGACAAAAAGTATTTAAAGTAAAGTGTAATTAATTTTTATCAAACTTTTGTGAACGGGCAATTTAACTAACAATAGTTAATGGCATAACAAATCGCATGCACTCATAAAAAACGGCATACTTTTTTTTTGCTTAAATTTTTAATAGATTTTCTAATTTTTAGTGTTGATAAACGTGTATACTGCAGCTTCTAACATTTATTTATATATTTTATTTATTGACATAAGTAAGAACTACCATTAGACATACGTTCTCCATATCATGACCTACTTGTTGGAAAGACTTTTTGATCTCACGGTAATTTGAACCGTTGTAAGCATTGTTCAATTTTTATTAAGTAAATTTTAATATCATTTATTTAATTTTTAATAATTTTGACATTAAGCTTGGCTTAATGCTACTACCGTCTTTGCACGGAAGCCATACCTTGCGCGTCGGCCTGTTTTTTTTCTCGTATCTTTAAATTTTGTAATATCTTTTGGACGGAATGTTTGATTTCAATCATTCAAAAAGTAATCAAACGGTATTAAGACCGTCTTAAAACGAAATAATTTATTTGGATAGGATATAACACAAAGTTATAGATCATATGGTTTGATTTTGATTAAAATTTCTATCAACTTTTAAAATGTAGAAAAGTTTAGTTATAGTGACATAACTACAATAGTTAGTCATAATATATGGTCTTGCGAAGTTTTTTTGTAGTATTGGTATATTCTATAATATTGTAGAACATTTTTTTTTTAATATTTTGAACATATTGGCGAAAATGTTTTGTTCTATCATCAATACTTTCCACAGCGCATGCGATGAAAGACATTTTATTGCTAATTTTTTTACATCTTGGACTGGTTTCAGTAGAGATTTCTACGAATCTCTAATTTTTTCTAATAATAGAAAAAATTGCCAATGCTACTCAGAGATAATGTAGCTTTTTAATGATAGAGAATTTGAAATCAGTCTAGTGGTTTTTAAGTTTATTTGCTACAAAAAATACAAATCTTTACTTTTGATAGGTTAGAAATACTGTAATTATAAACCCGTTTTTATTTTATTATTTGTTAATTTTTTATTTATGAATGCTTTATGCATTTGACAAATAAAGTTCAAAATATAGAAAAACCAGAATATTCTTAATTTTATCGACTTTTTTAACAAGCGAAGTCTATATAATAGCACAGCGTGATGAATCTTATTACCAATTTGGGAACTATTATTATTATTTGATATTAAAGTGAACAAAACTTAAAAAGTCGCCACTCACAATTACATTAAATATTCACAATTAGCTTTGTAATCAGTTTAGAAAAATTTACTTATTTACAAGTCGTCTAACTTTTTTTGTATTAATTATTAAGGTCAAGTTCATATTCAAAAATAAGATCACCGTTTTGTAAAGATTGGTCATACTTCACAGCAGTACTTATTTCAAAAAGTGTAACTAAAATTTGTATTATAAATCGTATTTTTTACCTTAAACCACTTGCTAACACGCCGCAACTTTCACTGATATGTGTTTCACTTTCACTGACTGTTATTAATATTTTATCAATACATTTTAGTTAGTAGCAAAACCAAGTGGGAACAGAGAAACCCAAATCATTGTTTATGCAAAATATTATTGAATGATTGGTGGTATAACCCAGATAGCACCGAACGTCCGATGGACGTCCGCTATAGGTCCATTAATAAAAGTCCATTGGTCCAAGGACTAAAAGTGGACGTTATATGGACATTTATACATGGACGTCCTATGTACGACTATAAAGTTTGTTTTATGGACATCCATTTACTGTCCAATATTAGTTAATTCGTTCACGAACTAAAAATGAACATATAGTGGACATTTACATTTTTGTACTTATAAATTATAATCAATAAAACACATATTAAATGCTCTAAACAACACGCTCTCAAAATTTTTCCAGAAATGTACATAATATATGATGTCTTCTCTTTATTTATTAACATTTTCTACGAGTATTTTTGAATTAAGTAATCTACGAACTGTAAAACTTTTTTACACAATTTAATCCAATATTTTCGTACTGCTGAGGTTTGCATACCTAATATATATTATTATTTATATATTATTAAAAATCGAAAAATAAGAACAAGCAAAATCTCTCGTATTTGGTGAGAATAAAATTTATTTAAAGATATAATTGTGTGACAATAGCATTGTTTCACTGGTTGCTTTTGCTTTTATTTGTGTAACTTGGTGTATTGTGTATTAGTGTTTGGTGTGTAAATTGTATTGGTAAGTAAGCGTAATTCATTACTTTAATTATTGTATTATTTGGTAGTAAAAGTTGTGGGTCTCATGGTCTCAACATACTTTTATAAACAGAAACCATATACGACGTTATTACTTATTTGGTAAAAACTTTTCTCTTTTTCGATCTTGTTTTGTAGTCACAGACTCCGTAATGAAGAGATTTCTTACATGTTTTGGAAAATATTACTTCATTATTTTTGTTCCTATTGTAAAAGTGTGCTTATCTAGGCCACCGTAACTCAAGAAAACCATTAGAAAAATCTATTTTTAGACCATGTTTCGTGTATTGACCCTCGAAACCCCCTAAAAGAAAATAAACATTCCCACATGTGTCATGTGTCCGCCCCTCAATGCACTTGACCCTACAAGCCAAAACTCAAAAGGCATTCTAGATTTACCAGTGTTTGTGGACTGTTGTAGTAGTGTTATAATTTTTAGCTAATTATTAGTGTCTTATAACGTCAAAAAAATTGTTTATTAAAAATAAACGAACTGCTTAAAAGTAAGAATGTTGTTCTGTGCATATATATTTTTATATAATTTTGTTTTTTAGAAACCGCTATTCGAGTTTTTCTTCAATGTTCCGAAAAGGAAGCTGAAGTGGCTATAGCTAAATGGCTTCGGCGCTGCGCAGAACGTACGAAGAAAGAATAGCTAAATAATAAATGAAAAAATAATAAGTTTGTTAAAACATATCTTGTATTTTAAAAGATAATATAATATTATGCTAAAATTATTCAGTCTATTAGTTATTCAAACAAACTAAAAAAGCTTTATAAATAGACTGATCACTTACTCGTTTGTCTTTTCTGAAAATTTAAAGTTTTCTCCTCCAATTATTGTTAGTCTTCCGGTTTGAAATAAAATGTTGAATGTGCGTTAATTATTTGTAAAAAAATTTTTGTAATTGATGAATTTGGTTTTGGAACTAAATGAAGAATGAACATAATTTTCAAAAACGACGATAATGAACGTCTTAATTATCAAACGCGATATGGACGTCCGGTAACGGACGCTCTATGGACGTCCCGTAATGTACATTTTATGGACGTCCAATGTTGTGACAAAAGGACATTAAATGGACGTCCATAAGACGGAAACAGATGTACAATGGACGTCCAATCGTACATGAAGGGACGTCCATAGGACTACTTTGTGCTATCTGGGAAGTAGCCGACCAATTTGGATAAAAATAAATTCTACACAATGGGGCAATGCAAAAAAAAACAATACAATAGCAATGCTGTTTACCATTAAACTGGTAAATCGTGCATTTGCGTAATGCATTAATGAGATATTTCTTCACGAGTGAAGTCAGTGATGGATTTAGGCATAATTTGAAGGGCGGCAAAATTTTTGAAATAGCAAAATTTTAGAAGCGAAAAAAAGTAAAGACAATCAATTTGAAAATTGGTTCAGATTTGTTTTTATAAAAAATTTTCTATAGAATATATTATAATTCAATTAAAATTTACTTCTCAGTCTGTATGAGTAAGATGTTAATTTTTCAATAGATTAATGACAGTTTTTATCGAGTATCTAATGTTCTTTACTTTTTGTTCCTTTAGTGAGATTAATCTCACGTGTATCTAGCGTTTTGAAACTACTAAATCTGAGTAACTTCTTAATTTGTTTTTAGTGTAAAATTCCGTAGATTTGCATGTATGAAATCTACGTAATGTATTGAATATCATTTTGATATCCATTCAAAACTGTGAGAACACTTTTGATTAAAAAAAAAACACAATTTTTTTAATCCTCAAAATAATTGGTAAAAAAATTCAAATTTAAATCAAAAATAAAAAAAAATTATTCGATATTCCTCATGTTTGCAAAAATCATTAATTAATTTCTATTATTAAATTAAAAGTTTTTAAAAATTATTAATAAATTCTAATAAGTTTTTTGAAAATTCTAAACAATTCTTAAAAATTATTAAAATTATTGTAAAAACTTAAAAAAACCTCAACATATATTTTAAAAAAGTTAAAACAAATTTTAAAAACGTTTAAATATTTTTAAATTGAAAATAATATTTATTCCTTATTAAAAAACTTTTAAACCATTTCAAAACATTAAAATATTTTTTCTTACTAGTTTACAGTAATTTGTTTTCACTTTTAGTAATTTTAAAAAGTATTAAAAAATTTTAAAAAATATATGAATAAAAAGTTTAATTAAATTTTTTGAAAATTATTAAAAAACTCTTATAAATTTTTTAAAAATTCTAAAAAATTTTGAAAAATTATTAAAATTTTTTAAAAAATTAGAAAAAATTTCAACGTATATTTTAAAAAAGTTAAAACAAATTGTGAAGCCGTTTAAATATTTTGAAATTAAAAATAATTCAAATTTTGTGTTGAAAATGTTTTAAACCATTTCAAAGCATTTAAATAATCTTTTTAAGCAGCTTTTAGTAATTCATTTGTACTTTTAAAAATTTTTAAACGTATTATTAAATTTTAAAAATTAAGCATAAAAAGTTCAATACATTTTTTTAAAAACTATTAAACAATTCTCAAAATGTTCTAAAAAACTTTTAAAATTTACTAAAAATATAAATTAAATCTTAAAAAAATATTAAAAATGCTTTAAACTATTTTTAAAGACATTCATTAATAATTAATCATCAAGGAATAAAGTTACTTTTTAATAAAAATATTGGATCAAAATCATTGAAATTTATTTTTTGAAAAGGGCGGCATATCGAATGAAGCCTAGGGCGGCAGCAAGCCTAAATCCGTCACTGAGTGAAGTGAAGTAATAAATTAAAAAACTGAATTGTTAGAAAGATGTGTATTATCAATAAACAAAATCTAGACGCATTTATAAGCAAAATTCAATAGAAACCAGAAAAGCAGCTTGTTCTGATGTTGGTCTCCATAATTTTAATCCAAATCAATGCAAAATTGTATTGAATGTTTGGAGGTAGCCGATCAATTTAGATAAAAATAAATCCTAGACAATGAAACAATGCAATAGCAAGGCTATTTATCATTAAACTGATAAATAACGCATTTGCGTAATGCAGTAATGACATATTACTTCACGAGTGAAGTAATAAATTAAAAAACTGAATTGTTGAAGAGATGAATCTAATCAATATTCAGAAATCATAACAAAATCTAGACGCATTTATAAGCAATATTCAATAAACACCAGAAAAGCAGCTTGTTCTGATTTTGGTCTCAACAATTTTAGATAAGTTTTCAGTTACCCTTGAGTTTTTTTTTGACAATGTTTTTGTTGTTGTTTGTTACCCGGCTTCAAAAACCCGTAAACTTATAGATTTAATTAAAGAACCAAAATAAGCAAGAATAGAATAATTATTACAAAATATATGTTTTAATTACAAATTTTATAATCACAGTTTGCTTTGATGTTGAGAATTCCAATTGACTATTTCCTTCCACCAGCTCGGACGACTCATAGCATAAGGTGATCGAAAAATTGCGGATTTTAAATGCTGGTACACTTGACCATCGGAGTATCCCAAGACAGAGTTGATTATAAAATCAGAAGGAGCTATAGCATCAATTAAAGATACCGCATCTTGCTTAATCTGACTGCATAATTCTAAAACAGCTTCAGTTAATAAACGAGATGGTTCTTTTCCTTGAATGTAATTTCCTTCATATAGAGTGCCTATATGTTTCTGTAAGCTCCACAAACCATATAAAGAGAATAATTTTAGTAAAACATTTTTTATGTTAGTATCAGTAGCTTCGTTAATAGCAATTAGCATTCTTTGCAAAACAAAGTGCTGAATGAAAGCAATTGCACAAGTTTTGGCATAGAAAACTTGCGTCTCATTCTTAGACCAAAAGTTACCAAGTTTTGGAGTCAAAGAGTCAACTTTGATTACAGTTTCTTTTAATAAATAACAAGCCAGCCATTGGTAGGCTGCAATAATAGTTTCTGGATTAGTTAATTCATCGACAGTTCTGGCAGTAAACTTGGAATTTAAAATTTCTGAAGCATCTGAAAAGAAATCTACAGAGTGTAGCGGTGTTGTGATTCTCTTTCCAGATTTAATCAAAAGCCAGATTTTTATTAACCAATTACTGGTTTGCTGAATAAGTATATGATTTTCTCCCTCGAAAGTACAGTTCACATCGTTAGCATTTCTGATATCACCAATTCCAGCAGCTGTAAAATAATATATTATTGCACTATTGCACAAAACAATATTATTTAAATTATCTACGGATTTAAGAAATTGGCAAAACAAAACTAACAGAAGTGCATCTAATTAATTTGATTATTTTGAAGCAGTCTAATGTTAAACCAAGAAAAAATATGTACCTTGTAAGTACCCATGACCACCGCATGCTTCTCGACATTCCTGGATTGCATCTCTAAACAACCATCCAGCTACCGGTTTAGAGGCTGAAGATATTACGTGAATTTCCATACCCCTGTCAGACAAACTATCTTTATTTTTCTGCAGAAGAGAGTCAGCTTCAAACGTATAACCCTCGTTTGAAAGAAAAATAGAAAACACTCTATATACATAAGCAGCTGCCAAATATGGAAATAAGCGATGTTGCTAAAAATATACACTAAAATACATTTATAATATTAAACCTGTACAAATACATGAGACTGGTATTCCAGAATCGGTACTTCTTCTTCGTTGTCTGGACCAAACTGTTTTCTGATAGCAGCATATCTTATTGCTATGGTCAAAGCTTGCGTTGCGTAATTTTCAGCATAAGCTGTTATTTTTATTCTTCCTATTGATAGGGCTCCCAGAGCGGCACCGTGACGATTTCTTGCGTTTTTGAAACGTGTAATATAACGGCCGTCTTCGGTAACATCATTGTTTTTGTTCAGTAAATTTTCACGAGGAATGGAATAATTTTCAAATATAATGAATCTGTCAAAAAATATCTATTCAAAAGCTAGCAATTTTGTGCCAGAATAATTTAAAAAAAAAACAAATTAGAAGTGTTGAAAAAGTCACTTTTTTATTTATTGAAATAATTAAATCAAATTGAAAAAAAAAGATCTATCTTTTCATATTTTAACGCGTTATATTTTTGCAATAGAAAGACAGTTTATAAACACTATTAATTTTGTTTTATTTATTTAATGTTTCTTATTATAAGAAGATTCTACTGATTTATTACTAAATTTAATAAAAACTGCAATTTATTACACTCTTGTGGTGTAATTTTGATTATCACTTTAAAGATCTGTATCAAATTATTAATAATTTTTTATAGAATTATATTTTTTTAAATAAAAACAAAACTTATTCAATTTGGGTGATCAACAACCAAGTTATGTATGAACAATTGTTCTAGTGGAAACTGAAAGCTGAGCAATTTATTGCTGCAGTTGGCACTCCAAACATTCTTGTTCAATCATTATAGGAGCATTTTGGAAATATCTCTTTTGAAATAAAAACATTAATTATCTGAATCAGTTCCTACACAGTAAATGTATTAATTTTTGACCACTTTTTCACTTAAGAAAGTATCAGTTAAATTGATGAGAAACCAGAGGAGAAGCACCAGCTTTCAAATACAATCGGTTCCTCTTATAAAACAGTTCTAATACATAATAAACTAATACAGTTGAAATAAAAACTTCCTTCTTTTTTAAAGTCGCTTATAAAAATCTCTCAAACCTACCAAATTCGATATTTTTTAATTTTACCAAAAAGATCCAAATAATCATTAATATAAACTAACCAGAACAGCTCTTTTGATTGAACATTAAAAACTAATATATCTGTTATAGAAATCTATTTAGATCTTTTTGTTATTAATCAAACTCGTCAAATTTTGTAAGCGGGTCAAATAATGTTTGTAACCTTGGAATATTTATAGCATTTTTTGTAGATGTATGTGTGTGCCTTGAAATAAAAAGATTATTCTATTGATCTTTACTTTTGCACTTTGCACACTTTTGGATTACTAAAACTAAACTGCTTATATGACCAAAATTGCTACTAACCCATTATCAATTCCATTTAAACCAATTTTTTCGCCCATGTCTCCAACGGTAATTCCGGGATACGGTATCAAAGTTTGTGGATCTCTTATAGGAACTACAAAAGTGTGCAGTCCGTAATTTTTACCATCAATTATAAGCTGTGCGTAAACTGCCGCTACAGACGCGGTTTGTCCTAGAGCTCCAGCCCAGCATTTGGCAGCTTGAAAGTCGGGACTATTTAGCACAAAACTTTGTTTTTCTTTATGGTAAGTGGCAGTTGTTTTCATCCCTTTGGTATTGCTACCGTGTCCGATTTCCGTCAAGCAAAAGCATCCATGGATTTTCCCTTCTTCTAATAGTTTTAGATATTTGGAGTGCCTCTCAGTTCCGGCGCTTTGTATCACACCAGCAAAAAGTCCTTGCCTCACAGAACTTTTTACTGCTGTTGAAGGGCATAGCTGTATTAAAGTTCTTGAATAGACAGCTGGTATTTTAGGATTCTTCAAAATGCGTTTTGAAGAAGTTATCTCGAGGTTGGAGATAATGCGATCTTGCAAAGTTGCAATTTTACGGGATTCGTCGAAAGTTGGCGTTAGCAATGGTTTTTGAAATTCTGGATAAGATTGTAGCGTTGTTATAAGTTCATTCTAAACAAATAATATTTACACTGGAGAGTTGAAATTGTATTCTAATTTTACCTCATATTCTACCATCTCCCGACCCTCAATAAATAATTTCATTGCTTTCCAGTCGAATGAAGCTTTTTGACGATAAAAGTCCAAAGGACCGGGGGGAAAATCTTTGAGAACGTTCATTTTTATAAAGGTTTTGAGAAACACTATCCAATATTGAATAGAAGTTATTATTTATTAAACTTGTTTGAATTGTCAGTTATCTTGAGATAACTAATTATATAATCTTGAACTTTGTTCAACCAGATGATTGCATTTGAGAATAAAAATGATTTTGACAAAAAGTTTTACCAGTAAGCCATTTTAAAAATCATTTGGTCTTAAAAAAATAACATTTTGGAATAAAGCAAAAAGTTGATACATTTGAAGGAGAACAGTTAACAGTTTTTCAGCATGTTTTATTAGCTTTTTCACATCCCATCTTAATCTAATCCTTATAAGATTATACATAATACTAATAAATTAAGCTTTTATAAATAATTGCTTTTTTTTATAAGCTTTTTAATTTTTTTTTGTTTCAGAGTTTACTGCTCCAATCACTGCACTTTATCAATTCTTTCTTAGATTTTGTCCTTGTACTGTGTATTTTCATATTAAACATTTCTAGGCATGTACTGTTTTTTCCTTCTTTTATTTTCTCCGTTTCTAAACTAAGATCTTATAATTTGGTGTTTTTCCAAAATTAGCTGATTTCAATTTGAACCGAGCTGAAATTTTTCTTTTGGTTTTTGGTATTTAGGCATTTGGTCATCTGTTAAAACAGCATCATCTACTATTCTGTTCCTAAGTTTTTCAACTTATGTCTCTAGGATTCTATTTAGACAGATTTTAAAAAGAGTAGGACATAAGCAATAAACACTTGTTGATTTTTTTTTGTTTTCTCCTAAAATTTTGCTTGTGTAGTTCAAATTAAGATTGAATTTTTATTTCTGTATTTTAATATTTTTTATTATTTATTGATTAGAAAATTAGTACTTTGTTGCAGATTTTTTCAAAATTGTGAAATTTACATAAGTTTTTCTGTTTTGTTGTTTTTTTATTCAGACAAAACACGCTACTTAACATCATAAAAAACAACTGTTCTCTTACCAGCTCTTTGTTGATTTATTTAAGTTATATTTTTTAGTGTTATTTGAGTTTTTTTTTCTGAGGCTGTGACTGTTGCAATTTCTTTGCAGCAACTAAAACTATTATTGAAGCTTTTTAAGTAAATAAGAGTATACCCTTTATTTCCTTAATATGTTATTTGTAATTAGACATCTTTAAAAAAAAAATTGAAGTATTTTTTTAGTTAGTTATAGTTTTTTATGATGCTAGCTTCACTTGATGCTTTTAATAACATAAATGTCTTCTAAGCTTTAGCGTTTTTATTTATCTATCTATCTGATTATCTTCTTTAATTAGCAATCAACCGATAAAAAAAACTAATGCGTTTGTAAACGTAACATGTTTTGTTCTTATTGGAACTTATCGGTCAGTTGCAAATGATTCAAATTTGAATAAACCCCTAACTTTCGCAATGAGGTAAAGACATCGACTTCTATTAGAAGCTACCTTTTACTATTTTTTATACACACTCACATGTACTTTGATAGTACATGTGAGTTTTTGATGTAATGTTTGACTAGTTTGACTACAGCAAAAAATAAAACATTTATGTTTAAGTTGACTTTAATAAAAAAATATTTTTTTTTAATTATGTATTAGAAATAAATTATGTTAAAGTTAAATAAATAATTTTCTTAAATTCAGTTTTTCCTTAACAACTCATTCAGACCACGTAAGATGTCGCTTTAAAAAACCCGATTGCTTATAGAATTTTTTTATTTCAAATAAAATGCATAAAATATATCTTTTGTAAATGATTTTAATGTTTTCAAATAAAACAAAGTAATTGAATTTTATTAAAGTCTTTATTAATAATTTAACTAAGCTTTTTGTTGAAACGACATTTGACATCTGCCATTTGCCATTTGCCATTTTAGTTCAGTCACTTGTCATTTTGTCTGAAGTTTGGTTAACCTGAAAATTACCGTAAGGATAACAAAGATATCAAAAATATTAATTAGGAGGAATATCTACAAATTTAGTACACTTTTTTTATATTTTTAATTATTTATAAGAAAATTAAGAGCAAAATGCCTGAGTTTTACAATTTTGATAAAAATGCAACGTTTTTGGCTCTCCCTTTGGAGACTACAGAAAGTTCTGCTCAACAAAACGATATACAAACCACAATTTTAATATATACTACGGGCCAGGTAGTCACTTTTTCCATTGGATTTTATGTAGAAAAGTAAACAGAACTCTTTTTTAGCCCGGATTAGATCAGCAGTTTGAAGCTCTTTCTCAGGGTGTGTTTACTTCTGCGGTTATGCCTCCACAAAATTCTATTGATGATCTCAATTCGTTGGTGCTGTGAGTACTAGTACCTATTTATTTCAGTATGTAGTAATTAATCTTTCAAATTGATTCACTTAAAAAGCTTGAGGTATTTGGATTTACAATCCAAAGTGCCCCGTGCCTTGGTTTATGAATAGAATCAACTCAATACCACTTACGCGACATTGCATATGATACAAGAACTTTATGATCGTTGAGTTATCGGTCGAAATTTCGAAATAAAGTAATAATTTATCCTTCAAGATCTCGCAGCCTCACATGGAATGAGGCTGCGGGGCCAACTTTTTTTTGTGGCTCTATTTAAAGAACTCGAATTTCTAGCAGAGCGTAAATAACCTTGATGATTGCGTCAGGCGTTAGTTCCAAAATTGATGAAATTAATAATCTTCAAATGTTGGCGAATGTTTGTAACGCAATTGTTCAAAGAGTCCGCAAATGCCTTGAAGTCGATGGTTGACATTTTGATTATTTGTTATGAACCTTATTTTCTCATTAAAGTTTATTTTTGTCGTTTGTTATAACTCTACAAAGGCTTTTAATTTAATCTCATTAACGTGTTGAACTATTGTATCATTAAATTAAAAGTGAGGTTAGATTAGGTTCAGATGTCAAATTGATGACGGTGTCGTTGATTCGATCGTAAAGGTACGTTCACGGTTCAAAGTTAAACATTGATGGCAAGTTTTGACGTCAAATTTAAAAAAACTCTCTTTATATATAAATATATAAAGCATGTATTTTTTCTTTCAGCTTAAATTCAACTTCTGTTGAAGAACCTAAATCAGTAGCCGATACATACTGGTGTACCGATGTATCTAAAGATAGCACACAAAAGAAGCCGCTCAAATCGCATAAATTGCCAAAAACATTCGTTTGTGAAAAATGTTCCATAAATTTTAACATTGAAACTAATTTTAATCTTCATATGGCTTTGCATGCTAAAGATATTCTTAAGTGTCCTATCTGTAACATCACTTTTCAACGTACCGCAAGTTTAAAGTCACATTTGTTGATACATCAAATAGAGGAAACTTATATTTGCGAGCAGTGCAGCGCTGAGTTTGATAAAGAGGTAGGTCGGGAGTTTTTTACTTCAAATCTGATCTATTAACACAGTTTTGCCACTTGCTAAAAGGGGTTTTTATTTGATTTTGAGAGCTTTTTTGACTACCATGTAATCATCGTCAAGAGATGAATGAAACTCAGTTTTATGCTAGTATGACTAACACCAGAAATTTGAAAACAGTGTATGTATTTTAAGGATGATAATGATAAAACTCAAAGCATGTATGATTCTAAAAATTTTTGTTTTGTTTTTTACATGTTAAATGATTTAATTGGCAAACACAGTTTGATATTGTTTATAAAATGATAAGAATTGTTTAGATTGCTATTTGGAGCGTTTTTAATATCAATCTTTCTCTTTTTTTAGGTAGAGTTTAAAAAACATGTACAAACCCGACACAGTAAAAATCTAGACACGAAAAACATGATTTGTAAAATTTGTAATGTGAAATTTGACAAACATGTAAAATACAAAGAGCACGTATCACACCATCGCAAGATGAAAAAATTAATTTCTTCCACTAAAAAATCACGACGAAGAGTTTCTTCAAAAGGCAAAGACTTGCGGAATATGTGCAAAGTGTGCTATAAAGTTTTTTCACTGCCTTCTCATTTGGAACGTCATTTTCGCATTCATAGTGGTGAACGTCCATATATGGTAAGTTTCTTAATATGGCATTTTTGATCTTAATTACGGCTTAATTTTGTTGCTCTGCAAATATTTTGTGTCATACTATAATATGACATCATTGCGATAAAACAGATTAAGGACAATTTTTTCGATGTTCCTTGATGATCTCCTAAATTGTGAGTAATCTCCTAAGCAAGAAGAATTGCTATATTTTGAAGTGACGGTTTAACTTCTTTTCAAATGTTACATTCCCGAAATTTTTGAGTGTGACATGGTTTTTGTACGTTTTTTCTTATCAACTTGAAAAAAGCTTTATTTTGTTTTTTTTTTTGTGACAAAATTGCAATTGTTTTTGTTTTAGTGTTCGCAATGCCACCGTGGATTTAGGCAAAAAAGCACTCTTCAAATACATTTAGCTAAGCATACAGGAGTTAAAGCTTTTCACTGTACTCTTTGTAGTGCAAAATTCCACCAAAAAAGCAACTTAAAAGTGCATGTTTCAAAAACACACACAGCTCCAGTGGCGGGAGTTAATGTTTTCAAATGCGCTCATTGTAGTTGTATTTTTCAAAAAATAGCTTCTTTGAATGTCCATGTTGCCAAATCTCATGCGACACATAAAGATGGAAGCTCGATTTTTAGTGTTATCAGCAGGTTGAAAGAGTTGGATGTCCAACCGCTGTCGTCAAATGAAAAAGTTGAAGGATCTTATTATGTAAAGTTGTCCGAATCGTTTCTTGATGGAACCGTGAAAAGGTATTTGGTTAGGCAGAAAAAAGTTAATAACGTCAGGTGGTATATTTGTACTTATTGCTCAAAAGAGTTCAAGAAACCATCCGATTTGATTCGTCATACGAGAACACATACAAAAGAAAAACCATTTATGGTAAGTTGTCAATACATATCTACACTATAAAATATATACAGTAACGTGACAACCGTAACTTACATCCGGTTTTTTTTGACTTTTTTTCAAATTTGTTTCTTAACCGTTTTGAAACATTGAAATAAGAAATGATTTTTCTATAATACGCGTGTGGTTGCATGTGTTCCAAGGATTTGCTTGAGAGAAAAGATTGTGTGGGTGCATCATGCATCAGCTGCTCAACCTCCTCTGTCCTAATTGTTGGCCTGCCAGCATCTTTCTCCCAGTTTCCCTGAATATCCTAACAGTAATTTTTACAATATTTAAATCATCTGCGTCTAAAAAGTCAAATTTTGTACACCACCTCTCTCTATAAACACGTTTTTATGAAAATATGTGTGTCATTAAATTTTCAAACAAAATATTTTAAAAAATATATAATTCCTTTCAATTTCGTAAGTCTTATCTTTTAAAAACATTTATTATTTGAAAACGGGTAACAAATTTGACAGACATTACGAAACAAATGTCTAACAGTCTGATTTTGTTTTTGCCTCTTCTTATCCAAATATTTGTGAATCACGCGGTATAATTTATTCGTATAGATAATTTTTTTAAGAGCCTAGCATTCGCTTAGTCAGATTTTTTGTTTAAAAGGTAAATGTTGATAAGACTTATGAAATTAAAAGGAATTATATATTTTTTTTACATATTATGCTTGAAAATCTAATGGCACACATATTTTTATAAAAACGTGTGTTTATAGACGGAGTTGGTGTGTTTTGAATTCGGGATTTTTTGGAACACATTTTATTTAATTTTTTTTTTAAATGATTATTGCAAGTGGCAGCTATGTGTTTCTAACTCATTAGTTTTTATGAAAGCTTGAAATGTTTTATATAAATTGAGGGTGAGCTGTTATAAATGGTATTTGTTGGTTTGTTGATTCAGTTTAGCCTTCGGCAAATGCGATGCTCAACTTTTATTAGCTTGTTTTTTCTTTTTGAATTATGAGAAAAAAGCTAACTAGTTAGGTCCTTGTTTACACCCAGTTTCGCTTTAAACGTTTTCTGCAAAAAAAGTGGTTCTAATGGGAAAATATGTATTTTAATGAAATTTAAACATTATAAAGTAAGTGTTTATGTTTGTTCCACAAATTTATATTGAACAAGAAAATTAAAAATTATTTTTATTCTATTTGGTAATCATATGGTGAATAATTGAAATTAAATAAAAGTTCAGAGATATTTCGGTGAGAGTATGTATAAATGAAATTCTGATAGTTGAAAAAAAAACTTAGACTTTGCTTATATACCATAATCTTTATGGGACAGGAAAAAAACCATAGTCTGTGATTATAGCCGCTTTTTCTATGTTTTTATTGTTAGCTTTTTCAATAGATCAAAATTATTAAGTTTATGAAAACTTCAAATGACTGGTAATATCTACTATAGCTTGTAAAGAATTACAGAAACATATAATGTTGTGCTTTCCGAGAAGATTCTGTAAGGCTTGATTAAATCTAATTTGGAATGCTTTACAACAGCTGATATATTGCTATGATCAACTCCAAATCTTTATTTGCTAATAAAGACGTATTTTACGTAAAACCCGAACGACTTCCAACTCTTGTTGTAGGCTATAATTTATAATAATTATAGGGAATTTTTTTTTTGCAGTGTAAACAATGTGGTGTTTCTTTTTCTCTGAAAACTACTTTATTTCATCATTTGAAGACTCATAATAGAAGCAATAGCTATACATGTGGTATTTGTACAAAAAAATTTTTATCTGTTCGGACATTCACAGCTCACCTCAAAACACATGTTGAAACGAAAAATCAGTTTCGTTGTAACAGTTGTAATAAAATATTCAACACTGCGGACAAGGCAAAAAGGCATTATGAGGAAGTTCATGATCAAAATCCGGAATGTGAGCAGTTAAAAGTACCACTGGTCAATACCCCAAATGGACTATTGCCTATATCAGCAAATAAAACCCAATTAGATCCTAAAACGAAACCTTATAGTTGTCAACTGTGTAATACAAGATTTAGTAAAATGTCAAACTTGAACCGGCATATGTTTCTACATAATGATCAAAGGAAATATAGATGCAGTGTATGTTCGAAGCGATTCAATTCACAGCAGAGTTTAGATGAACACAAAGCTGTTCATTCTGATCTTAAAACTTTTCAGTGCAATCTTTGTGAAAAAGTTTTTAAAACAAGCACGCTATTGAAAAGACACACGCTTACTCACAGTACTGATAAACCATTTGTTTGTCCGTATTGTATGAAGACTTTCAAAACCATTGCGCTTTGTCGAAAGCACATAAACATCCACAAAAAAGATGTCTATTTTCAGGTAGGAGATATTTTTTTTGTTGACACATTCCTAATTTGATTTACTGTAGAACATGGCAATGTTTGAACAAGTCAGTGCTGCTACCGAAACGACCGACAAAAATAATTCTTTACTTCTAATAACGCAAGATTTGTTAGAAAAAACATCCGATGATATCTCTAAATCTACAGTGCTTGATAATACAACGGAAAATCAAGTCTATCAAGTACTTCCCAAT
Source organism: Lagria hirta (assembly GCA_947359425.1). Classification (NCBI taxonomy): domain Eukaryota; kingdom Metazoa; phylum Arthropoda; class Insecta; order Coleoptera; family Tenebrionidae; genus Lagria; species Lagria hirta. The sequence continues at coordinate 19,698,402 of OX375796.1, read as the reverse complement.
ACTGTTGAAATTATTTCTAATGGTGTAGGAGACGTCCAGCCTCAAATCTTTATTAGCTGTAATGATTTACAACTGAATGACGGCGTTGCGTATCCTCAAAATAAGCTAGAGGTCAGTGGCAAATTTATTAGTAGATATGTATTTAGTATTTGTCAAAGTTGTTATTTTACTGTTCGAATAATTGCAGTTTTTTACGATAATATTTAAGTTTTTAACCTCATCTAAACTTGAGATGTTATTTTGGATGATAGCACATATTATGGTAATATTTTTTTCATTAATGCAGAAAACGGGAAATGTAGACAATTTTTTTTCTAAAATTGTCCTTGATGAACACGACTGATAGCTTTAAAAAAGGGTTACTCTTTATTATACAGTCATGTTTTATTCACACATGAAATGGAATTGGGTTTTTTAAACGATCTCTCATTACTCTAAAAAAAAAGTCTCTAAATACGTAAGCATCAAAAACTGTGGCACAAATCGATACTAAATTTAGATTTTTATGTAACATGTTATTCACATACAAAGTGCTAAATTACAAAATATTGAATTATTCATATATTCACATCACTCAAGTTTTTGCGGTTTCTCAGTCAATTTGTAGCGTCTCTTGCAGATTTTGCGTTTGATAAAATCCAATCTCGTTCTGCTGTTGGTTTCTTTCTGTAACATATTTTATATAACATGCGACATTCCTATCAGGTGTTTCGAATTAAATGTCGCGGGGTTTTCGGAAATGTAATATTCTATCTGTCTATTTAAATTAAATCATATCCGGTGTTATGTTTCATGTTCCATTAAATAGTCGAACAACAGCTTTCAGATGCCGAGTTTTGCATGTGAAAGATGATCAAAATTTTCGGTATCATAATAGATAAGAAATAGGACTTTTCTTAGGAGAAATTGTAAAAATAAAATCTATTTAGGTCTTGGAGAGATATTGGAAAATAACTTGTGCGAGCTTAGAGTCACAACTTGAACCGCTTTTAGAACTTAATAGATACAAAATTACAAATACTTAATAGAAAGTGTATCACTTATTGAAGATAACCCTGTTATCACATTAGCGCTTTTTGTCTCAAAAGTATATCAATGATATAAAATGTAATATTTTATGGTTAAGCACTAACTGGTAAAATAAAGAAGATTAATACAAATTTATTCAAACTATATCTGTTAACTTGGACATGTTTCGTTCTTATTGGAACTCATCAGCATATTGCAGTGACAAGTTTGGGTCTCAGAGGAGTCAAAATCGCGAAAAAAATATAGGGTTAAAATTTTGTTTTTTTCCACTGATCATTGGTTTTTGTTTTAGAATTCCGACACAATGCTGTTCAATGCCGTAAGTGATATTCAAGACACCAATGTTTTAAATGTGGACCCCATAACCCAAAATACAGAAATTTTTAATAGCGAGATTTTCGCCGAAAATCTTTCAAATGATATTGAGGGGGGGTCTAATAAAGTTATAAAAATTAATAATGTCAACAATGCACATTACTACGTACCAAACTCCGAATTGAACTTACTGTTCAATCTTGATTTAGAAGAAAGCAATAGTGATATACCAAATGATAATTTGATGGAATTGACTGACGTTTCAGCAGTGGGGCCACAAATGGCACAAGAAAGCTCGTTTGTTTGTGAAACATGTATGGACGTTTTTACATCAAAAGTTTTGTTAGAGGAACATGCAAGAACTCACGATACTATAACAAGCAAAACAGCACCTACAAAAAAAGATGCTAGCAATTCTTGTTCTTTTTGTGGCAAACAGTTTAAAAAATCTTCAGATTTGGTAAGTATTTTCTATATTTACGTCACTAAATCACTTGATAAGAGTCAGAAATATGAATTCTCTGTCACCATATAATCAAATTTATGGCATTATGGAGACTTGAATTTATGGCATATTTTGGAGAAACTTGAGATTTGTCATATTTCTTGTTTTCAAGTAAACAATTTTTTGTGTTTTGGATATGTTTTCTGAGATTAGGTGTATTAAATGCTTCTAGACAAGACATATTAGAACTCACACCGGAGAGAGGCCATTCAAATGTGACAAATGCGAGAAGAACTTTTCTTTAAAGTCTACTTTGGTATCACATCAACGAACACACAATCCCGTGAGTCACAAACAGCATAATTGTTCTGTTTGTAATTCATTTTTTACGTCGAAGTCCAGTCTTAAAGTGCATATGAGCATACACACAGGTAAGCTTCTCCATTTGTTTTGTGTTTCAGCCATGAGATTAATTTTTTTATTAGGCGACAAAACTTATCAGTGCAACTTTTGTCCGATGAAATTTCGTATGCCTTCACATAAAAAGTCTCATGAAAATAATCAGCATTCAAAGTTTTTCGAGCGGAAAGTTAAAAGCAGCGTTACGGACCTTTTAGAGTCTGTAGCAATGGAAAGTTTCAGCGCTGAGCAAATTCCATTAGAGAACGAGCAATTAATCACTGATTGTCTAGACAATGTCTTAGTGACACACATAAATATCGAACCCTTGGATGATCAGATCTCTCCTGCTGTAACTCAGCCAATGATTCTACAACAAGTCCAGCCAAATCTTCTGCTCCACGATAACTCATCGTCTGTAATTCAATTGGATGATGGATATTTGCTCAATGTTCAGCCAGTCACTCCAGTCCAGTCATCAGAGAATAAAAAACCACGTATTTTTGAATGTGACGTCTGCCATAAAACTTACGCAACCAAAGATGTTTTGAGAAAACATAAGAAAATTCATATTAATAAGAAGTTTCCGTGTACAATATGTGATAAAGGATTTGAAACGGAAGAGAGTCAGAATATTCATATAAAAACTCATGATGGATTTAGGCCTTATGCTTGCATGCAGTGTGCAAATAGTTTTATGAACGAAAACAGCTTATTTACGCATATGAAGAGGTATGTCTTTTCACCTAAAGTCTGTTCCTTTTTATAATTAATTGTCAGTATAGAGAATTTAGATCATGTTACCGACAACTAATTTTTAAATCAGTTGCCAACATTCAAACTGTTACAATTATTTATAAGAAGGAATTGACTTTACCATCTTTTTAATTTTTTTTTTCTTTTTTAGAATTCATAATATGCCAGTGAAGACCCATTTCTTATTTGACGACATCTAGATGGAGTGAAATAATAGTATTGTTATCTTTGTTGTGATTATTACTTTTTATGTTTCATTAAGTTTAATATAAACGATTTTGTTATTTTTTGCTACAACTCTGCCCTGCTAAGCAAGAAAGTCCTATTTCACAAAATAAGATTTTAATATAATTAGGATTTTGCACCTATGGAAACCACCAATACGTCAGACCGTCAATCTCTAAAGCAAACAAAAAAAAAAGCTTTTCTGTAAAAGAAAAAAAAATTAAAAGACGTTATTTTGTGTTCGTAAAACAAGACTAAACACAAATTTTCTCTATAAACATATAGTGAGTCCTCAAATTACATGACTTATGCAAAAGACGAAGAAAAAATTGCAAAAACAAAGCGTTCAATTACTCATAACTATTAGGTAATTATGCAGATTCGACGTTCTTGGTTCGGCAGAACTACTAATTAAGTTTTTTTTAATAATTTTAACGTATTGTATATATTTTTAAGTTTGTCATGTAATAAATTTATTTTTCAATTTTATGTTTAGTTTTTTTGGCGTTAAAGTGTTTGGAACCTAATTTGATCTTGATCTATTAATTTGAGTGCGAATTGACTTATGTACTTAGTATTTGCATAGTCTCATTATACTTAAAAAAATGGTGCAGCTTGCTGCTGTTGACGGGTGACACCTTCGACACTGACAACATCATTGACAGATGTCTATTAAAATGTTAGTCGCTGTGACATAACCTACGATTTTTTTATGAGCGTTATGTCAAACAAGCGTATCCGGTTACAGTGTTGCAACTAGGCAAATAAAAAAGTCTCTTAGAAGTGTTGCCAACTCAAACAGTCATTGTTGACCACGCGCAAACATTCTGATAACTACGAATATGAGAGAATGTCTGTATAGTGGGTAACGTTAGACGTTGGAAGTTTGTTTTATTATTTATGCGAGCACGTGACGATACAATAAAATCTTGTTTATAACCATTCCGCACCAGATTAATAAAAGTCAGATTGGGGGTGGGTTTTTTTTGGGAAAAAAACTTTTAAATTGTCTACAACAGAAGGTAGAAGCTTTGCTAAGGAAAATAGCGATTATGTTTATTGTAGAGACTGTCCGTAGTAGAGAGATTATTATATAAGGGCTTCTTATGGAAAAACGCCGAGACGGAAAAAAATTCTCTACTGTGAAAGGTGTATAATCATTTTCAATTATTGACTTTTTTCTGGCGCGGCTAGTGTGTCGACGAACTTGGACGGAGCAATAAATAAAAGAACTTAAAGTTTTACAATAAAATATCGTTTCATAAATGATAAAAATGTATGCTTATGAGAGCAAAAAAAAAATCTTCTATTGTAGCTGATCTACTAGACACTATACTAAATTTTATTCCCTAGGGTTAATCTTGCTGATCACCCAAACTGACTGTCAACAAAAAATGTAATATGCTCAAAGAAATTTTCATTTCTAAATTTTTTTTTAAGTAGAATTGCTTAGTAAAGATTTTTCAAAATAATGAGCACATCTAGTTTATAAGCTTAAAAATAATTTTTTAAATTTGTGATTATAAATATTTACAAGATTTTTTACAATTATTTATTTTATAAAATATAAACAGAATTTTTTGACTGGCCAACTATAAAATAAGTATATAAGTACCTACAACTATACCAGTGCTTATTTTATCTAAATTTGACCTAGCCGACAATTTACAATTATCAATCGGTCATTATCATAATAAATTGAAAACCGTTTGTTTTTTTTATTCTTTGCTATTTTAAAATCCCTTCAAACTGCCAGATTATTTGCAATGTAATTATCTCAACATATGGCAGATGTAAACTTGGATATGAATTTAAATGTTGAGTTAGAAGTTTTCAATTTCGTTACAATTCAATTGCGTTTTAGTACCCTTTTATAAAATGGCGGCTTATAGTTTTTTCCGATTTCCAATTTAATTTCACTCAGCGGGTATTTGATTTAGCGATTTGATAAAGACCGGAGCCAGGAAGACCACATATGGACAGCGACAAGTCATATATTAGATTCGCAAAAAATCGACAAAATAGAATTGGCTCGTCTACTAAATTAGCTACGTGTGGATGCTTTTTTGTTTAATTTTTAATAAAAAGGGGTTTTTAAAAATGTTTTTAAGTTTGTGTTAAATTTATCCTATATCGTTTGTAGGAAGAGAGAGAACTGAACTTTAATCAATAGATTTTATCAAGCTAAAATTACAAAAAAAAAGAATTAGAAAACAATTTTATGATAATGATGAAATCTACTAAAAGCTTCGATGTGTTCTTACTGAATTTCAATAGCCGAGTCTAAATGTCGATCTTAAAATATTCTGAGAAAGTATTACTTTGTGCCTTTTAAATTGAAATTAAATTTCTGTGTTTCAAATTATTTACAATTTTTATATTCTTTTCTATGTGAATAATAATAAAAGTTTCCTTTCACTCTTTTTATCGACAAAAACCAATAGGGTTTCTCAACTTGCGTAATTCCGGTCGAATGCATGATAGCTATCGGATTCTCGTGGCGGAGAGCCATTCCAGGCCTTCCTAAATGTTCAACCGGACTAGAGCCGTCATTTCGTAAGTTGTAAAATTCGTCTACTGACAAACTTTTATGCTTCTCAGGCACAAGTTGATGTTACTCCAATTTAATTTTCCCTTAAGCTTGTTTGGAAAAACATAGCGTTTATTGGCTTGTAACCTCAATGTGTTCAAAAAGCATTATTGACTGTTTTTTATATCTATAAAATTAAATTTTAAGTGGTTTTAGAAACTTGGTCAAAGCTTTAATTAAAAGTTTATAGATGAATCGGCAGCTGTTGGGATTTTTAGATTTAGGTACAAGACTTTGAGTATTGTGTTACACAAATTACTTTTAAACTTTTGCTCAAAACTTTTGCTTTGAAATAAATCATTTATATACAGAGGGGTATTCCTTTAAATTCAAAGCGTTTAGATTAAAACAGCTCGTATGAATAAATATTCGTATTATTAACCACACAACAATTTGGACAGAGTTTTTTAATAAAAATAAGCACTTATTCAATAAAGTACGTTGAAAAAATTAAAATGCGTTTTTTGTTTTTTCATAAAACAGCAATGTTTTTCATAAAATGAAAAAATTAAAATAACTACAAAAATTAAAATAGCTCCGGCATGTAAAATATCTACAATTTTTTTTTTAATTAGGCCACAGATTTCAGAAGTTTGAGATAAGCCACTGCAGAAAATCTTTATCATATTATTTAAGCCGCATGAATAATAAAATTATTTGAAATAATTATTTAAAAAATTGTGTTACTAATTCATTTAATACATTTTAATAAAAGATACTAAAAGAGCAAAATTTTACGCTATGTTTGGAAAAACTTTAAAAGTTGAAGAAGTTGAAACCAATAAATTTAACGTATTGTCTTTGAAAAAATTGACAATTTGCTCAACGTAAAATTATCTATCTAAAAATTTAATAATTATTAAATGTTTTATTTTTCTAATGATTTAATTAGTAGTTAAATTTAGTGTAAATGATAACTAATGTGATTAAAAGGAAAAAAATTATCTCTTCAGAAAACTTTAGCGCATTTTTGTTCTCTAATGCGTCGCTTTTTGCTTACTTTTGTCTCTCACCTAAACCTCATTCAATTCATCGCCTGCTTTTCTCTTTTCTTTCAACTTATATTTGTAAATGTCACATTTTTTGTCTCTTACTCTATTTTCTTCACCCCATTTACCTTCTACGACAACGTCAGTGGCGGTGACAGAATTTTTTTGTCTCTAATTGTTGTTGTTATCACTTTAGATTTAAGGCTTTAATTAGGTAGGTGCTTGCAACTTTGCTGCTCATTTATTCTGCTTTTGAATTTACCGTCAAAACTTTTTCCCATGCAGTAAATTTTCTTTAACTAAAGCATTGTTACTTTTAGTTAAGGTTATTTGGAATTGGGAAATTAGCTGTCGATTTCTTTATGAGATAGTGTTTCTATTTTTTATTAGTCTACTGATAATATTTTGCATTTTTTTGACTTTTTTTTTACCTAACTAGAAAAAGGGGGATCTGAATTCTATCCGTAAATATTTATATCTTTTTAAGTATGATTTTAACTAAGCTTTTTTTATTGAATATAAATATTCTTCGATGTTGGTATCATAAAGATTTGCCAGAAAAAATCTGGTTTAAAGGGTTTAAAAATAAGAAATGATTGATGGTTCACTCGCATACTCAGAAAAATTTAATTTTAATAATCTTGATATTACTATAGTATTCTCAAGGCGAAGTGGATGTAAACAATAGTAGGCGCATGTTGAACACGTGATAGAGGATTATTGGAGTTTCTATTGGTTAAACCACCGCATGACTTAGCATAACGGGTGCTGATTGGCACTGATGCACGTGATGTTGTTTAGCTCCACTTCGTCTTTAACTTGAAAATAATATAGATAAGCCAATTTTGAAAGTTAGTTGTACATAAATTTAGCAACTAAATTCAGCTTTTAAACGTAAAAAAAAATAAGGAAAAAAAGATTGTTTTTCTACAAAATTATTATCTGTAAACCTATTCACGTGAAGATTGACTCAGATAATTATTTATAATTATTCTATAATGAAAATCTAAAAATGTGTTGCAGATTTGGACTAAAAAAAACCCAAATATAAGATAATACTAAAATAAATAGAAAAAGCGAAGAAAAATAAAACTGACAAACAAAACAAAAAAGCATAAAATTATAAAAAATTATATATTTTTGTATTTACACAAATGTAAATATAAAAATCATTTTGGATCGGTTCCAAATAAAGAAATAAGCACGTATTAGACTTGTAAGAAATTATGAAGAATTATGTAAGACTCTTTTAGATTATTTTTTTTGCCAAAAAGATTTTATTTTTTTTTTGGAAAGATTTTGACATTTCTGCCAATGAAGTTTTTTTTTAAGTAGATAGATAACCTTTTTTTTAACATTTTTCTTGCTTACATGTAGGACTTGTAGTCATTATGCTACATTCTCTTTCTTTTTTAAGAAATTGCAATGAAATTATTTTTATGAGGTTAACGTACATTACCTTTTGAAGTGAGAACTGTACACAAAAATCATTTTTCAAAAAATATTGCTCGTTATCTGGTGATTATAATTCTATGACCATTCTTAGAATGCTATTGTATCTCGCCCAATTTAAAATTCTTGAAAGAATCAAAACAAAAAGATTTAAAGAAAGCATACAATAGTCATGAAAAGCGGAGATTTGAATAATATAATTAAGAAGAAAATTGCAAATTCGCAAATGGCTTCACTTGTTGAATACAATACGCTGCTGCCGCTCATTCTATAGGTACATTTTATCAGCTAAAAAAGCGACTCGGTGTTAAACCGTGCTTAATGTTATTCAATTTGCTATAAGCTAGACTCCATTTGCTAGTATTTGTAGTATTTAATTCAATTTGAATGATTGCATTCAAAAACTTTAAAGGTTTCCATCAAACAATTAGGTGAAGTTAGCTGACTTATTTAGCCAAGACCTAACTCTTATTCAGGCTTTAAAAATGTATGTTTTATAATTAAATCAACGGAAACCTTGTAAACATTATTTAAGAATATAGAGGACAAATGTAATTTTTTAGAAAAGAGTGTGCCAAGACTGCCGAGCTTCGTTTAATTTTTCTGAATGATATATTGCTTTTTTCTTAAATTAAATTTGAAAACGTTTAAAGCTTTTTAATCTAAAAAACGAAGTTCAAGATCTTCTCACCTCTCAATCCTCTCATCTTTCTAATTTAAAACTCAATTTTCCGGCTTTCCATTAGCTATTCAAATAAAGCTGCTTTTCGAATAAAAACTCATATTTACGTCTCTAAATGGCTCTTGAAAGAAAACAGATAAATTAAAACATTGCTTTTTCACTAAATAAGTTTATTTTGATTCTATAATACAGTAAACAATGTCGATATTTCTTCAACGCAACGTTATGCGCAAGCTTTCCTTTCAAACCGAATTTCGCTTTTCAGTAAATCGCGTGTTCTCGAAAGAGAAGCTGCCGAAAGTGTTTCACTTTTAAAAAGTTCGCAAATCAACACCGAATTCAAAAGTTGGAAACAAGGTAAACATTTATTTAACAAAATACAAATTAAAATTAATTAACAAAAATAAACTAAAATTAAATATTTTTCTTAGTTGTTATATTTTATGATTGTAAAATTTGACTTTCAGTAAAAAAATTATATATAAGTTTTTAATTGTATTTTTTTGCTGGAAAATAGAAATGTGGAAACAAAATATGTTGAATTAAGCAGTATACGACTGCTTTTAACTGTAACGAATTTGCATTGTTTATTTATAAAAAGATTAATGTCTATTTCTGTTAGCTTTAAACGTAAAATTTTCAACTTAATGGTTATTACGAAGTGGGGGGGCAACGATGCTACATTTTTCCAAAGTCTAATAGACAGTTAGCACATTAAGGTGCCACTAACATACTCTAAAAATATATATTCGTAAAGGAAATTATTCCATTGATAAATCTTGAAAACTTTAAACAAATATTTTGATTTTATATAATTATGTAATCTACTGATTGATTAAACCGACCGGACCGTCTGGACCAAAAACATCCTTGATAGTTGTTTTTATTTTTCAATAAACTAACGTTTGCAACACAAGTTTTAAAAAAATTATAAAAAAAATAAAAACAAAATTAAAAAAATAAGCAACACAATTTTATTAAACTGTTGAAACTCACGCTGCTACGTGAGCTCCAACAATTTAATAAAATTCATTATAATAATGATTGTTGAATCTTTATTGAATAATTATCCAAATAAATCTCAATAAATCAAAAAATGTTACTAGATTTGAAAAAAAAATTAAAAACTTATTCTTCATACGTTATTGGAAAAAATCAAAACAGTATCAGTTTTTAAAAAATTTTTCAAAATAAAGACAAAAATATTTTTATTTAAATAGAATATTGTATGCCGCAAAGCAACGTTCCTACACAAAGACCTTTTTAAACACAAAATGAAACAAATTATCTTCACACAATATTTTCATAAAAAAAAATTAAAAAGGAATATTTTTAAACAGACGTCTTTTTAAAAGAATATATGAGTAGACGCTTGGCGACGCTGAACGCCGCAAGCAAGAGAATGTCTTCCAATCCTAAAACTGACAAAATAAAAAAATGTATTATTGTAAATGCAATTTTTATTACATTTTTATTAGTTCTTTTGTAAGGAATATACTCAAAATTCTAGAAGTGTCAACCTAAATGTAGTTATTAATCATACATTGTGAACTTGATCGGTAAATTAGACTAAGTATATAATGAATATCTTCACCATACAGTTTTGAACCAAAAACAAAATTATGTCTTAAATAACATTCAGCAAAGAGTACGTATTTTTCACATAATAAAAACAAAAAATCTGAGCCACTATTTGTCCTTAGCGTAGTTTATCAGCTACGTAAAGTTTTTTGCAAAACGCACTACGTGTTTCACTTAAAAATACGAGGCTGACGGAGTAAAATTTTGGATTTGTTTGACTTTTATTCGCTTACATATTTGCGAAAACAATTAGGGGCTTTTAAAACGATAATTGATAATTTTTTTGAAGCAAGAAAGCTTGTCAAATGTGCATTGCTTTCTATTTGGCTTGTACATATTGTTAGAAGAAACATGCCGTAGTATTATAACAAATTTACCTTAACTAATTTTTTTTTAATTTTTTGAAGTTGTCAGTTGTTTACGAATGTCAAAGTTAGCAACTGTAGTGATTTTTAAAAGTGATAGGTACATCGGTTTTGTGAGCAAAATTTAGAATTTATTACAAAGAAACCAGTGGCCAGCAGGCTTTTGTACTTTTTTTGTGCAAATATTTTGTTACATTTACTAAACACAGAATAGAGACTTGAACGACCGACAGTTTAGCCTAATTAAACTGCCACGTTATACTTCTATATTGTTAGTTGTCAAATATAAATAAAAAAAATGTATTTTATTTATGTTTAAAAGTATCTGCTATAAGTTTTTTTTTATTTTGAAATAGAACACTGCAAAAGAAATAATTTGCTTTATAAAATACTGTAAAATTGTCTTTGATTTGTATACAGATAGTTTTATAAATAACGTAGCGCTACCGGCATAAAATTCAAAATAAGATAACTTATTTAGTTGCTTTAAAAATTAGCCAAAAACAAATGAACAAAAAACCACGGTTAATAAGCAAAAATTTTTTTTTAGAACTTAATATCTGTCATTAAAATTACGTCATCTCCATCTAAATTCTTACTGCTTAACTAAAATAGTTACTGCCTAACTGGAAGAAACAAATTTATTATCGAAATCCTGTAAAAATTGTAAAAAAATGTTTTTACTATATTTTTTTTATTAATTGTTTTATTATTTTAACCTTTTTAGATTTTGTCTTGTTACGACGTAAACTGGCCAAGCCCTTTTGGAAAAAATGCGCTGAAACGTTATTTCACGGACTTTTATTTAACAAACTTTTTTGAAATAAATACTATTGTTATGCTATCTCATTGAAACTATGCTTTTTCCCGGAACAAAATAAGCTTCATTCTTTTCTCTGACTCCTAAACTCTTCACTATACAAAAAATCATGTCGATCTTTTGCATTATAAAAAACAAAAACAAATGTATCCGGCGGAAACTGTACGTTTTTTCAGGATAAAAAGTTATTCCTGACATAATCTTTTTTTACGCCAAATTTCATCCGGATCTGGATTCAACCCTTCTGACGTGATTGAGTAACAAGCTTCAATCCTATTTTTCCATTTAACAAAACTTATACACATTATACATGTCCGACGTCTTATTGTTGTAAGTCTTGAATTTTGCTGAAAAGAACAAGATACGATCTTCAAATTGCAAAAAATCTTTAAGGTTCATAGCAACAGAAAAGCCGAAAATTCTGTTGAGAGTGTTCCGACTAATCTTTAAAACGACAGAAATAATTTTACCAAAACATATGCTATAGCTAATATTTGAAGTAACTTATGTTACTTGCATGTGTTCTGTTGAAAGTAATTTAATATAGATGGCTAATGTTTATATCTATATATATAAAAGAAAGCCGTGTTTGTTACAACACTTATAACTCGAGAACGGCTGGACCGATTGCCATGGTTTTTGATTTGTTGGATTTGTTTCCGTCCCGAATAGCAGAATACATTTTAAAAACAATGAAAACTCGATATGTGTAATGAATACTTAATCATTTCAATAGATGCTGATTTGTTTATTACATGTCAAACATTTGTTGTCCAATCCTGTCAAATAGTGTAACAACTATTTTTTTTTTGGAGCTTATGGCCTGGTTGATGAGACCTTTAAGCCACAACTTTATTTTTTTCTGAAGACATCATGTGTGCGTTCAGAAATTTGTTTTTTGTAAAATGTCTACAAAGTTCAGGTACTGTTATATTTGTTTTTAATTCCCGAAAATAATACCTAAGATTTATTCTACAGTAAAAACATAAAATCATCGGAAAGGAAGGAACGGAATTTAGGGAATAAAAAATCAGTTGGTAAAGGTCATACGATTAAGGAAAAAAAATCTACAGATTAAAAAAAGTGTAAATGTCTTTTTATAGGTTGTCTATGATTTTTCTTGATAAGCTATTCATACGTAGTGGTTATATATTCTTTGAGCTATTGTCTATGTCTCGAAAGTTCAGGCACTGTTATTATATTTGGTGGTTTTATGCGAGTGCACATTTTAATAACAATGCCGCGTCCTAGAAGATCTAATCTTTCCCAGCGAAGCCGTAATGCAATTAGGCAACGGAATATCGCGAGTCAATTATCTGCAAGAAATTGCACGCGTCGATACTTAAAGGAAAATTTAAAGATGAGGAAGTTCAATTCCCGATTCGTCTTGCCTTCGCCTTGACGATCAACAAATCACAGGGCCAATCCTTGACTATTTGTGGCCTCAATCTAGAAAATGCATGTTTTTCTCATGGTCAATTGTACGTGGCATGCTCACGTGTCGGCAAACCATCCGCTTTATTTGTTCTTGCGCCTGACCAAAAAACAAAGAATGTCGTTTACCACAAAGTGCTTGAATGAAAATCCTATTAATGAATTAATCCGAGTTTTATTTTTTTTCCCAATCTGCACAACATAGTTTTCAATCATTTTTTTCTGACATGAGTTTGAAGTACTTAATTATTATTTTTTATTTTTTTTATTTTTATTCTCATTCTGTATGTATGTTTTCATCATCATTCATCATAATAAAATACTTTTTTGTTTCTATCTATATAAATATATTATTTTGTATCATTGTTTTACGTTCATCAAAGCCTAAATTAGTTCAGCTAAAAAGTAACACGACATTCAGTGACTGTTAGGCGGTACGAAGTTCGCCGGGTCAGCTAGTATAATATAATAAATAAAATACACAATAAATTAAATAATCAAGTTTGTTATTTGTAAATTTTATTGTTAAAGTCAGATTAGGTAACACTTAATCAGGTTTAATCTTTGTTTATTGTTTTCATAAAATGTATACTGTATTTATAAATTAATAATTTTAATATGCAAAATTCAAAGCCACTGCAGTTCAATATGTACAACAGCTACTGTTATAAAAATAATTATTAATGTAAAGATTCAAACACTAATTTGCAATAATATGTGATATGATAAGAAATTAACCTAACTGCTACCACATAAAGTCCATTTTGTTTCAATTTCAGCCATTTACGAACATAATATGTTTAATTTACCTATGAACACATTAATTAGATTGGCATGCATAAATGGCTCACATTAATTTAGTCTCGACCTTTTTTGTTGTTGTTTTGATACATTGAAGTTACTGAAATTTTGTAATGAAAAACATTTAATAGTTATTTAAAAGGTAATGAAAACAATAATTGAAGTCGCTAATAAACAAAAACAGCAATTCGTTGTAATAGGAATTTTAATGGTAATGAATCATTTCAAAATTCTGCAATTATTATTTTTAAATAATTAAAGTTTTATTATATTGCAGTTTAATTTACTTATTGTGGTTTAAATTGTTCACTTAGTTGTGTTGCAACATTATAATTTAATTAAACTTCTGTCAGCAGCCGCTGTTTATTAATATTATCTCAAACAAACTAAATTTCGGTAAAACTGTTAGATAACCGTCTATATAGTCTAACCGCTAGTTAGATTAATAATTATTCTAAAAATCAAACTTAATTAGCAATTAATTGTTTTAATTGAAATACTTTTTGTTGTTATCTACCAACCAACATTAATTAGCCTGAAGCCTGAAGTTGTTAAACTTTTTATAAAAATTTTTTTTGAATGGAAATGTAATCAATCTTATGTTGGTTGATTGATAGGTTTTAATATATATTTTTTTTAAACAATTTTTGTTTTTTTTTCTATTTTATGATCAACTGTTTAAATTATTATTTATTAAATATTTATAATTTAAAACCAAAAACTAGAGAAATGGCTGCTAAAAAAGTGAAATCATTACTGATTTTAGATACAAAGCAAATAGTTAACAAATAAAGTAAAATATGCAAAAAGAGAGAGAGAGAGAGAGAGAGGCTGAAAAAGACATGATACAATAAAGATTATGTAAGGTGGTGGTGATGGACTGAACTGGTGAAAGAACATTAAAAAAGACTTCAGTGTAGAAGCAAATGAAAGTAAATATTAGCTGAAAGAAGAAGAAGAACGATTGTATCGGATGTGCTAGGAAAAGAGGGAGGCATTAGAACATTTGAAGATTTGTAAGAAGCTGAAAAAGACAGAGCAAGGGTTGGAAGATTTAATAAATAAAAACAGAAAAGGAATTAAACTAGATAAAAAAAGTGCTAAAAAAAGATTTTAATGTAAATAGAGTTGTACATATGAATATTATAGATTGTAAGCTAGAAATAGCAGACCATATAAATAACTAAGAAATAGGAAAGTTAAACTACAAACAGATAGAAAAACTGTAAAATATAAAAAACAGAGTATCATGTTAAAAAAAATTGAGTAGATTATAGATGGACAGCTAGAGCATGGAAAAATGCTAAAAGATCAAAACTTTAAAGCAGAAAAAAATGATAGAGAATATTTTGAAAACAAAAAATATTTGGGGAAAAAAAATTGATAAAAACCAAACTTAATAAGCAATTAATTGTTTTAATTGAAATACTCTTTGTTATTAACTACCAACCAACACTAATTAAAGCCTGACGTTGTTAAAGTTTTTGTAAAAACTTTTTTTGAATGGAAATGTAATCAATCCTATGTTGGTTGATTGATAGGTTTTAATATTAATTTTTTTTAAACAATTTTTGTTTTTTTCTCAATTATGATCAACTGTTTAAATTATTATTTATTAAATATTTATACTTTAAAACCAAAAACTCAAGAAATGGCTGCTAAAAAAGTGAAATCATTACTGATTTTAGATACAAAGCAAAAAGTTAACAAACGAAAACCGCACAAAACAAATAAAGTCGGCTTTTATTCTATTTTTGGAATATTCTCAAAGTATCCGGCGTTTAATGATAACGTA
Organism: Lagria hirta; assembly: GCA_947359425.1. Lineage (NCBI taxonomy): Eukaryota > Metazoa > Arthropoda > Insecta > Coleoptera > Tenebrionidae > Lagria > Lagria hirta. The sequence continues at coordinate 19,682,724 of OX375796.1, read as the reverse complement.
AAATCTCAAATTATAAACATTTACAGGTTATGATTAATGGGCATAAACTAAGCCTTATTTTTTTGACTTTAAAACAAAAGGTGAACCCGTTTACTAACAACAAACATTCTTTTTCTTAGTATTTTTCACAGAAATTTAAAAATAGCCATATTAACATTAATTTGTGTTTTGCACAAAAGCCTATGAATGCGTATTGTGTTTTGGAAAACTTACACGACGCCATGGTTTAGAAACCTCCTGATAACAGAAATGTTATAAACTCTTCGTGACGGATAAATATTTATAGACTGCTCAAAATTATGTATTTCATGGGAAAAGAATTACAAAATATATTTTGGCAAAAGTTTATTTACGCTTGTGTCGATAAATGTATTGATTTGATAACATACTAAAAAAGTAGTCAAAACAATCGGAGCTCGTTAAATTTTAAATTTAGATGGCTCTGCTTATTGTCATTACTGCTGCAAAAATAGGTCAAAGTCACAAAAAATACTTACATATCATTGATGTTAATAATCATGGAAAAATGTATTTATTTGAGCGGTTCGGGCACGCCATGTCACCACACAATGTTTTATTAGATATCCGTTATTATTAAGCTGATGACTCTATGTGGTTAGTTTCATAACATTTAGCTGATATGAAGATTAAAGTTATGATAGCTGATAAAAGTCTTTGAATAATCAATTGCAGTTAATGAATACAAATGAAAGCATTTTTTTGTAAGTTTTTGAAAACAAACAATAGAAAAACATCTTGTAAGACGTATATTGGTTTCTAATTTTAAACAAAAACGTTTTTATTTATTTACTAGCTGACCCGGCGATCTTCGTACCGCCTAACAGTCAATGAATGTTGTGTTACTTTTTAGCTGAACTAATTTAGGCTTTGATGAACGTAAAACAATGATACAAAATAATATATTTATATAGATAGAAACAGAAAAGTATTTTATTATGATAAATGATGATGAAAACATACATACAGAATGAGAAAAAAAAATAAAAAAAAATAAAAAATAATAATTAAGTACTTCAAACTCATGTCAGAAAAAAATGATTGAAAACTATGTTGTGCAGATTGGGAAAAAAAAATAAAACTCGGATTAATTCATTAATAGGATTTTCATTCAAGCACTTTGTGGTAAACGACATTCTTTGTTTTTTGGTCAGGCGCAAGAACAAATAAAGCGGATGGTTTGCCGACACGTGAGCATGCCACGTACAATTGACCATGAGAAAAACATGCATTTTCTAGATTGAGGCCACAAATAGTCAAGCATTGGCCCTATGATTTGTTGATCGTCATGGCGAAGACAAGACGAATCGGGAATTGAATTCGTTTAAACTCAAAGGGCATATTCGTTGGGATCATCGAAACTTTTGGAATAAGAACTTCCTCATTTTTAAATTTTCCTTTAAGTATCAACGCGTGCAATTTCTCGCAGATAATTGACTCGCGATATTCCGTTGCCTAATTGCATTACGGCTTTGCTGGGAAAAATTAGATCTTCTAGGACGCGGCATTGTTATTAAAATGTGCACTCGCATAAAACCACCAAATATAATAACAGTGCCTGAACTTTCGAGACATAGACAATAGCTCAAAGAGTATATAACCACTACGTATGAATAGCTTATCTCGAAAAATCATAGACAACCTATAAAAAGACATTTACACTTTTGTTAACCTGTAGATTTTTTATCCTCAATCTTATAACCTTTACCAACTGATTTTTTATTCCCTAAATTCCGTTCCTTTCCGATGGTTTTATGTTTTTACTGTAGAATAAATCTTAGGTATTATTTTCGGGAATTAAAAACAAATATAACAGTACCTGAACTTACAGTTAGTTGTTACACTATTTGACAGCATTGGACAACAAATGTTTGACATGTAATAAACAAATCAGCATCTATTGAAATGATTAAGTATTCATTACACATATCGAGTTTTCATTGTTTTTAAGATGTATTCTGCTATTCGGGACGGAAACAAATCCAACCAATCAAAAACCATGGCAATCGGTCCAGCCGCTCTCGAGTTATAAGTGTTGTAACAAACACGACTCTCTTTTATATATATATATAGATTTTATAGTCTCTATTTTACATAAAAGTTTTGCTTTCAATTTGCAAGCAAAGAACTCAATTAACTTCCAATCAGTGCTCGGGAGAGTCATTTATATTTGTAAGTTTTCAAAAATAATGCAATTACCAGTCATTACCCACTTGTTTGCTTTTTCTTTTTGTTATTCTTCTAACAAAATTTTTTTTAAACTATTTTTGCTCCAAAATATTTTTGATTGAGTGTTGTGACGCTAAAAAAAATTGATTTTGTGGTAATTTTTAACGATTAAATCTCTGTAAAACTAAAGCAAAACATTTATAAAAAAAAATTAAAAGTTTTTGAATTAAATTATTGGTATAATCTAAATAATAAAGTGTTCAAATTGATCGAAAACAATAATGAGTTGAACAATTCTATACTGTTAGTATTTCTGCTCTCTTTTTTATTATGGTCAGCAAATAAACATTGAAAACAATTACAGTTGTAAGAGATTCTGCTTTTTGTTGCAGAGTAAAAAAAGATTTAGTTTACACACATTAATCATAACTCAAAGATCTGTAAATGTTTATGATGGCAAGTTAAATTTTATGTCACCATTAAACTCTTGATACTCAAAAAAATATTCGGAAAAAAAATAGGGTAAAAGCAGCTGAGTTTATTATTATTGCCGCTTAGACTGCTACTTTTTTTACTAAAATACATTTGTGTCTATATCTGGGTGTTTACTTTGACATTAATGATATCATCAACAATTTTACATTGCCTAGTTTCAATTAAGCATATGGATATTGGTAATCGATCTGCAAACTCTGTGTAATTGGTGTTTGCGGTGAGATCCGCCCGGTTTATTGAAGAAAGAACGTCTTTAAAGTGTCGAGCGATCCTAATAAGGAAAGGAAATTCAATTAATTATATTTTCCTCAAATTGAAAAATATTGCGAATATAGTCTTCCAGAAAAATGAATCCGGGAAGTTCTAATAAGGTGTAGAAGGGAAAATAAAAAGCAAAAGAAATAATCGCTCTGGTATATTTAGCAAATTTGTTTTCACATTTTGCTTCATTATTTTTTTAAAATTTTTATATCGGTAAATTGTAAAGAAATATTTAGATTTATACATCTCAGAATAAACAACTTGCAGATTATCGAAAACTTGAAATGGTTCTACCTAAATGGTTTTGGATTGTCAACCAAATAAGATTTTATTTTGTTTGAAATACCTATTAAATAAATAAATTATATTAAACTCATTTATTAAAATTTTTATGTTGCTAGTTTTTGTAGCTAGTGACCGTTAGTAATTTTTCAAATATTTGTAATGTTGGAAAGGTTGCACTTTCTGGACATTTTCAAACATTTATTCTACCTGAAGTAATTCGTTGTATTCAGCTTTTTTCTTTGTAATTTACATTATTCATTGATGTATCTCAGACGCAGAATGTTAGAATCGCCGGCTATAACACTTTGCTTTGCTATTACATTTCTCTTTATACTAGCTGGTTCAAAGGACTGCCGCTTCTGAGTTTGGTTTTAGTTATATAATGTTCAATAGTTAACAAAGTTCTACATTGCACCTTACCTTCTCTTAACTACATTTTCATTGTTTTTCAGCACACAACTTACCTTTACTACAAAAGCATCTTTGATTTAATAATATGCAATTATTATTATTAGAGCTGTCTAATTTTGTGTAACCGAATATATCTGCTTATATCACTAAAAAGAATCACTATATTTGTAAAAACTATTTATTTAACATTTTTAGGCTTTTGTGATTGTTAAGATATCAATAGTTATCTTACACAGTCTAAAAAATTAGCAATTAGTAATTATTAGTAACATAGTACAACAAACCAAACAAGAGCTAAAAAAAGTTTTTCTTTTGGACAAAAAATTGCGCTACTAACATTAGTAACTATTTTTTATCAGTGCTCACGTTCAGGCAATCCGCAGATTACCTACAAGATGTTGGTTGAGACGTAAAATGCCCAAAACCGTCCACAACCTGCAAATCGACTCCCGTGTTAGATTTTCCTCTGATTGTTATGTCATTGCACTCATTAACGATTTTTGCAGTTTATAAATAAATGTATAATACACAATTATCTTTAAAATATTTCAATTATAGGTAGATAGTTCTTAATCAGCCAAAACTTTTCTATAAACCGTTTTATAAGAATAGGGTTAAAAAAAACACAATATATTACTAAAGTAAAATATGGTATTAGAAATAAGAATAAAAAAGTATTTAAAACAAATTGTTACAATAATGATATTTGAAAATTCAATAAAAAATGATTTATAAAGCAGCTAGGAAGTAAGAAATAGAGGAATAGAAAACAAAATGCCAAGATACACGGTAATGGAAGAGTGTATACACAAAAAAATAAGAGTGGAGGCGGTCAAAACAACATGCAAGTTTGAAGAAGAACATAATATAGAAAAGAAAAATTGATTAAATGTATGAGAGAAAAGATGCTGGAGAAAAACCTGTAAATAAAATAATATTTTGAGAAAAATAGACTGAATAGGCGGAAAGTAGACAACAAAAGAGTATGGATGGAAGCAAAAGAAATAGATAAGGATGTAAAATATGCAAGAAAAGAGAGAGAGAGGCTGAAAAAGACATAGTACAATAAAGATTATGTAAGGTGGTGGTAGTGGACTGATCTGGTAAAAGAACATTAAAAAAGACAGTGTAGAAGTAAAGCAAATGACAGTAGATATTGGTTAAAGAAAGAAGAGCGATTGTGTCAGATGTGCTAGAAAAAGAGGGAGTCATTAGAACGTTTGAAGAATAGTAAGAAGCTGAAAGAAAGAGAGCGAGGGTTAGAAGATTTAATAAATAAAGACAGAAAAGAAATTGAACTAGATAAAGAAAGTCTTAAAAAAAAGATTTTAATGTAAATAGAAGTGTATATATGAATATTATAGATTGTAAGCTAGAAATAACAGACAATATAAATAACCAAGAAATAAGAAAGTTAAACTACAAACAGATAGATAAACTGTAAAATATAAAAAACATAATATCATGCTTAAAAAAATTGAGTAGATTATGAATGGACAGCTAGAGCATGGAAAAATGCTAAAAGATCAAAATTTTAAAGCAGAAAAAAATTATAGAGAATATTTTGAAAACAAAAAATATTTGGAGGAAAAAAATTGATAAAAACCGAAGTGAAATTTAGAGAATGAAAAAGAAATGTTTGAAGAAATGAAAAAAATATAAATTAGCATAAAAGAAAACAAAAGTAGAATTAAGGTACAAAATAAACTATTAAAACATAATTTCTGAAAAACAGTCTTAAAAAAATAATACCGCATTGTAAAAATATTCTTGTTACAAAAAACTGAGAGAGTTTGAAATAATAAAAAAATTGCGCAAAAAAAAGCAAATAATACAATAGTTTATAGCTTAGCAAGAAGGAAAAAAACATTAGACATCTAAACAATAATAGATTAATTAAAAGTTTTTGATTATTAGATATTAGCCTCGACTTGATTATTAGATGTTTTATGTCTATCATAAAAATAAATAAATTTAATAATATGACCGTGTTATTGATTTCTTTTATTGGCTATTTCGTAGAAATTAAACTTATATAGAAAACGTTAAATTTAAATAAGCATCAACTTTAAATAAAGAGTTTAACACAATTAAGGGTTTTTATATAGTTGCTGCAAGCAGCCCCCATGTACGAAAAGAGGGTAAACTTTCTTAAGCTGCAAATAATCTGTGCAATTAATTGATTAGGCGGCAGCAATTTATTTTGTGGAGCTTTGTACTCATTCTCATGCTACGGCTACTAGCAGCACAGGAATGAATACTAAAATTATCTAAATTTGGCATTGCTGAGTCACAGCTGCGTGACGTAAGCAATTGTGTTGGCAGTCTTACATTTTATTTTAAAATGATACAACTGCAACCACTGCTGTTGTTGACGCGTGACACCTTTGACACTGACAACATCATGGACAGATGCCAATTTAAAAGTTAGTCGCTGTGACATAACCTACAACTTTCTTTACGAGTGTTATGTCAAATATTGGTCAAACAACTCAAACAGTCATTGTTGACCACGTTGTATTAATAAATAAAATAGAAAACAAAAAACTTTCCAGTTGTAAACAAACCAACAAGTATTTAAAATTTCAAGCTACATTATGGAGTTTGTCTTATGACCAAGTAAAACAATGAAACTAAAAAATTAAACATTTAAACAAAACCATCACTTTTGATATAAATATTAGTTAAAATTTATGTTTTTATATTCTAGACTATCTAGAAAAATAAAGTTTTAGGTAATCTTAGTTGCTTTTGAGTAAAGACTGTACAATCAAAAAATTTAATTTAGAATTTTATCTTTGTTTTTCATTAAGTTTATAAATTTCAATCTTTCAATTTACGGTACACCGATGTACCATGTACACGCTAATTTACTACATTCTAGGTGTGGTGTAGCAAAGTTTTCATTTAGGTAAAAGTTTAGAAATAAATTGTTTGAGTGAAGCAAAATGGCATTATAATGTCGCAGATTAAAGTGACAGTAATGAGTGAATAAACAAGGTGTAACACGCGCGCTACAAAGATGAATTAATCCTAATATTATGGCTAAAGTTACAATGCTCGGCTCAAAATTATCTATATACTTCTAATTATAGCATATCTAACAAACTTTGAAAATTATAATGATTGATAACTCTTAAGCAACTGTCACATTATATAAATAAGAAGAGTTGATAAAAATTAATGTAATGCACTAGAAATTAGCGCCGTCCTGATGGTGGTAGAGAATAATACCTTTAAAGTAGTTTTATTTAAAAAGATTTTTTACTAAAAATATCCTAATGATTTAATCAGATGGTAAATGAACGAGTTTTACGTGACAAGCATTATAAAATCTTGATTGCCTCCCAACTTCAGGCTTATCAAGGATCAAAGTCTCCAAATCATTTGAAATTCAAGTCGTTCACTTACATCTTTTTTGATTTTATTATCATAAATAGCACTAAAAAGCTTTTTTTTCTTAAAGAAACTAATAAGTTCTATGAAAAGTTTATTGGTCGCGTGTTTTAGACAAACGAACGTGTTTATCATAAAAGTTATTAATATACTGAAATATGGCTATTTAATTAGCTAATTGATGCATGGAGGAATACTATTTTTAATTCATGGTGTTTGACAACAATATGTGTAATTATTTGCTCAATGTTTTCAAACAATTGTATCTTTAATTTGACTAAATACCACATAGACGCTGATAATTAGTATCGATTGTTCCACGGAAATGAGGAAAAGACATCAAAAAAGATATGAAAAAAACGCATTTATTTGTAAACTTTTGTTTTATGACCTTAGTCGCATAAAGAAGTAATTTACAGTAGATTACAAAAACCACAAAAAAGCTAGGGCTATCAAATCTTACAATAAAAAATTACTCCTGCACAGAAAAGGCAACCGGGGTATGCTAGCCAGTTCAATTTTTCGGGCAGCGTACAAAAGAAAACAATTTTAACTTAAAAAGCGCTTATGAGATGTGGGCGAATCGGAAGTAAAACTTTGAAACCTCCTCGAAGGACAAACTTTTCAAAATGATAAACTTTCTTTTAGCTACACATTAAATATTCCAACACATATATTGCAGAATAAAGTCTGTTTAACAAAAAACTCAAAGCAAAAAACAAAAATCCATCACGCCGAATTGATTTTGGTATGTAAAATTCTGCATGTTGTACGAGTTTATTTTGATAAAGACAAAACATTTGATACAATTATAGATGTTTGAAAGAAATTCTACAAAATGTAAAATTAAACAAGAAAATAATAATTTTAGGAAATAGTTATTTACATAAAAGAGGAGCTAAATTGAAATACGAGGCACTGTGTGCCGAGTATTTTAAAGCTCCGAGTCAAGTAAGAGATTTTACTGACGTGTTTTGTATTAAATTTTTCCGGAAATCGTAAAAAAAGACGAAATTTACAAATTTTAGAATTATTTTTTACAAATTCCACAAAAATCAAGTTTGTCAATTTAGTTGGCAACTATAGTTACTAGAGTATCTTTTTTATTTTGCGTCTTGTAAAGTTTTTACAGTACTAGTCCGGAAAACTTAATTTTCCTGCGCGTAAATAAGCAGGAAAATGTTGTTTCCAAGACGATTTCCGGAAAAAACTTTTAATTAAAAGTTGTAGAAAATTCATTGATTTAAAAGTTTGATTATTGGCAAATTATTATTTAAACAATTATTAGTAGAGATATCGATAAAGAAGTCAATAAACAAACAGTAATAATCTAATAAATCGTGAACGGTAAGCAATGCAAAAAAAAAATTATTACACTAAAAATATAAACTTTGATTATCTATAATAAAGATCCTTATAATTATAGACTTCAAGTGATAGAGGCCAAAACGATTTTTTGTAAAATGGCGGCACTTCTACCCGCTTAACTTGTAAGTATTTTGTGTTTTTAAGTTCATTACGTGATACTGCACCTATCTGTCAAAAAAAATAACTCACCTAGAATTATGCAAAACAAAATTCTCTATTTCCTGTACTATAACCCAAAATCTAAGCTTGGAAAATCTCTACGTCTTTGCTTTTCTCTGCTTTTATTTCACTGAACTACAAAGCTATTTGAATTTGATAGTTGAATAATTAATGATGTAAAAGTTAATTCTTCATTGTAAATATTTCATTTTGAAATTGCAAGTTAATAGTGAGTGAGTTTGCTACAGATTACTTAATGTTATAAATTATTAATTTAAAATTATAGTTAAGAAACTAAGCAGAACTTATTAGACATTTTTAATCATTTTTTTTAAATAACTATCTTTTATCATGAGTACTAATGACAACGCTTTTACACCCACTTAACCCTTATAGTCAAGTTTTTTTTTTATTTGAAAATTGAAATTATTGAGAGTATTTTTAGCTTTAATTCAACAAAAAATTCTACAACTGTTTAAAAATCGTCAGTTTTTTTCTGGTTGAGAAAAAGATGAACATCTAGTCTTTTTGATCCAAAGTTTGGTATTTTGTTCCTTCTAATAGAAGAGTCCAACATAAAAGTTTTTCGTTTCCGAAAAAGGCAACTTTTTTTAATCTTGAGAAAGGATACGAAAAACATAATTTGATAATTTTTGCAAACTTACAAGAAAACTTTTTTATCATAATTAAGATTGAATTATTTAGTTTTTTTATTGTTTAAGTTGTAATGTTGCAGAAGAAACCGATAAGAAAGATGACTAAATACAGCTATTAGTTAAGGGTGAGTTTGCTGGGTGTTAAATGAACTAAAAGCCGGTTTATTAATGTGCTCAGTAATTTACTAGACACATAATTACCAAGGAACAAACAATGCCATTGGTTATTTCACTTAAAATAATTGATTGCAATTAAATATACAGAGGGCCCAATTATCCACACACAAAGGGTGTTATCACAATTCTTAGGTTTGAGACGTATTTTATAAATTTTATTCACTTTTATCAATTAAAAATTAGACAATATTTGTTTATCTATGACGATTTTGTTGCTACGGTGTTACGGTACGGTACAATGCTCTATAGTAGCATTTTTTTGATTTGCAGCATTTGTGCATTAGGGGGTTAAAACGAAAAATTAGACCGAATATCTTAAGTAATTATGTAATGTCACAAAAAGAAGAGTTTTCAATATTTCTTTTATCTTAACATTAATTGGGCTATCCTACTGTAAGGGGTATTTTAGTGACAGCGCCATAACAATAATTGTAAAATATAAATTTACCGACTGGAACCGAAATTATTTTTAAATATTGCACCGGAAATTAAACCTTTATTTCTGAATTTGCTCCTCACTTATTTTGAAAGTCCTTCTCGATTAAAATTTTCTGTTGAGATTAATGTTTTTTTTTGTGCGGAAGAAATAAGAAAATATTGCAATTTTATCGCAGAATAGTGTTTTCAGTGGTAAAAAATGGAAAAAAGTGTAATTGAGGAGTAGGTACAGCGATATATGACGGGGCTCAAAAGAATACTGCAAAACACTTTTGATTCTGTCTGTAGCCATGTAGTCGAGAACGTAATAGTTATTCACCTAACCAGTTCGGAAAGTGAAATTTCCCACATAAGCACTTTGCAGCACGACTGAATGGTTAGGAAGGTTCCGAAAAAGTCAGCTACAATTTTTTTTCCAACAAATAACTTTAATTTTTTAATAGTAAATAATTTAGTTTTTCAGTTATTTTTCGGTTGTGGCGTTGCCACCGTCGATTATTTGATTTTTTAAATTTAAAATGATCTCATTGTTTGGTTGCTATGATTTTTTTGAAATAAAAGAACATTGTTTCCAGCATTTTTTCTTAGTTTCGGCAGCAAAGTAAGAAACACCCCGCAAAATAATCTATATATATATATATATATAAATGAATCCCTATTTACCTTGGTCACGGCATCACGCCTGAACGGCTGGACCGATTTGGCTGATTTTTTTTCGTTCTGTTTGTTATTATCAGGAGAAGGTTTTTATGAAAGAAAAAATTAAAGAAATCTCTCAGAAAGATTGAAAAATATACATTTAATTTTGCATATTTTAAAAAAAGCGCCTTAAGAATGTCAGCGTCATTCTATTTAAAACAAAAAACTCTGTGGTGATCTATGACACCACAGACATAACCTCGCTAACAAATGTCAACATCATTCAATTTAACTTCCCTTTCAAACATTTTGAAAGGGAAGTACAAAGGCGAAGATGTTTTAATCTCACGCATCCCTATGATACCGAACGATATGCCATTCAGTTTTAAACGTTTACAGTTTCCAGTGCGGCTTGCATTTGCAATGTCAATAAATAAATCGCAAGGGCAGTCACTAAGTGTATGTGGCATCAACCTAGAAAATCCATGTTTTTCACATGGCCAATTATATGTCGCCTGTTCCCGTGTCGGAAAACCATCAATATAATTTATTTACGCGCCAGAACATGAAATTAAAAATATAGTTTATCAAAAAGCATTAGAATAGAGAGAAGCAGTGAAGGGTATAGAGGCTATTAGTTGCTTTCTAGAGCGCGCATGATAATGAGCTCAGTGTTTACTTCAAAATGTTCAGTTGTTTAATAGCGATTTGTAAAAATATAAGTGAAATTATTGAACCCTACGGAATAAACACTATTATGAAAATATATAGTTTGTTTTTTATTTAATAAAATTAGTAAAGTCCTTCTCAGGTATGACGAGACCAGGGAAATAGGTATTCATTTTTATATGAAGGATATTATAGATTCCAGTTCAAATTGAATAGGTACGCATACATAAGATAGGTCAGCTATACAAAATAAAGTAGTGCATCAAATTTACGCTAAGGCGGTACGAAGTTCGCCGGGTCAGCTAGTAAACAATAAAAAGTAGAGCTCGAAGGTACCTTTCTAAGAGTATTTCTAAGAGTACACCTGAGTTATCTTTAAATGCGCTAACTCTTAATAACGATAATCTTACGTCAATCAGTAAAGCCCATTTAGGTTTCATTATCGATATATTGCACAGTATCTACTTAGCCACCCTTTTATATTGCATTATACCATCTTAAAGCTGTTTTGACCTAGATATTTATTTGTTATTATAGGCCCAGATGTAAAACAAGATAAACCGTACTTTGACATCTAAAATGCGGCGTTTGAACTGTATATTTTATATTATGTTTACTGTGAGAAACCAAAGAGTTAAAAGAGTAAACAATAATGCAGCTAATAATAAAACTAATTTGGGAGTACAAAACAAGACTTTGTCTTGGGACATGATGTAGTGTCACTTACATTATAATAATTAGTAGTGACATCTATAAATTCTTATGACGTTTTATAAAAACATTAATAACACATTCTACTATCGATTACACTAACTAATCAGCTTTATCATCTTACCTATTATAAATATTTTAATTATTTTATCAACTTTTCCTTGAATTTTAACATTGCACGCCACTGATAAGCATCAGCTAACGTGAGACTTTAGCAGTTCTTTTAAATAATATTATAACAATAAATATTAACGCCATCTATATAAATCTACTTCTAATCGATCAGACCGTATTTAGACTATATATGTCTACCACAAGTAGGCACAAAATTGATGTAAATTTTTGACTCAAATGACGAGTGTTTGTTTGAAAATTTTCTTTAATTTCATACCAACAAGTGGTATTGTTCATTATAATTCACCGGCTGCAGTTGATCTAATTTTGTTGATTTTTAATCAGTGAGATTTGGTCGATTCTGATTTTACTCGATAGCAACGGCGTGAAGAGAAAAAAATACGGGAATTCTCTCTCATAAAAATTTCAGCAAAAATGTTTCAACATTGGGTAAAGTTATCTCAGCAGATTGATTGATTGGATTAAAAATTATCAAAACAATTTTGTATTTACACTTTTATGTTATTTAGAACGACAATTTGATAATATTTATTTGTGTTTTTTATTAAAAATTTATCCTCTCTGCGGAGTAGTAAAATGATAGTGTTTCAATATTTGTCTTGCTAAAACCTTTTAAGCAAAAAGACCTAGCCATGTGTTTATTCTCAGATAAAGATGGTTATTCTACTATTTTTTCTTAAACAGTGAAAATGCTGTTTGAATTTAAGTCTTGCATCAAATATAACTATTGAGGCTACTTTAGCAATCCGTATTTTTTTCTCAAACAATTGGTATATCAAGAAAAATCTCTAAATTAGTATTGCAACACTCTCAAACTCAAATGTGTTTAAATCAAAGTAGGTAATGCTGTGCAAATGCAAGTACCTACTTAATACAGCTAATATATTTCAAGCAGACAATAATTTTAGTTTTAAGAGACATTTTTCTTGATTAGAAGGGTTTTAATGTCTTCATTAAACTTCAAATGAACGAAATTTTACGTGAGCAGCATTCAAGGCTTTCTAAAGGAAACGTTGGAATAATAATGGCTCTGTAAATGTTTTAAGTTTCAAGACATTTTCACTCTTATGAAAACTTTAACCAATTCTAACAATAAAAGCTTTGCTGTTGTTCAGAAAAAATTTTAACACGTGTTGAAGCTTAGACAAGACAAGTGTTGTTTTTGGGTCATTTCTCAATTGTACAAAACCTAGGTTGCGCTATAATCCTGAGATTAGCTAACTTCAATTACTTGTGCATTTGTACATATTTTTGGATTTTCACCTCGAATTAGTGAGACTATATAGGGTAAGATTTAATTGAGTATACTTAGCTTAATTAATGATTATTTTTTTTTAGTTAAAATATATAAATGTAATAAATTATTGATAAAAAAGATATTGTGTATTTTTCTTTCTGTTTATAAACGACATATAAATAATAATATCATATTATTTACATCAAAACTGCTTCACACCAATTTGTTCAAGATCTGAGTTTTTTGACTGTCAAGTCTCTCAGGTTGAGGTTTTTATTATAAACAACAAGGTATCTTGTTGTTGTTTATTCAAAGTTCTAAGTAGAAAGATACAAATACCAAAACAAGAAAATTAGATTTAGTACTTCTAGTATTTAGCAGTGAGTAAAGTTAATATGTTTATTGCATATATACGTGAACAGTATTCGACTGCGTTTTGTCGCACTGGTCCACTGAAACAATCTCGAGTTCCGGACAATGTCCGAATCTTGCATCAACAATACAAGCTTATAGAATGAATATTTTTTTGTACAAATCTTTGATTTTTGTTTGAGTCAATATTAAACTTGCAACTGCTAAAGATTACTTGTTTATTAAATGCTTGAATTTTGTGTATTTTTTATCATTCTTGAAAACTGCAGTGTAAGCAAGAACGTCATTGAGGTTGAACTTAGATTAAAAAAAAACAAATTTGAATAGAATAACCTTATATGTTTTTACTTGTTGCTTATTTTTGAGATCTTGTGCACGATCTAGAACGTTTTTCAATCAAGTTTTCTTTTTAAATGTATTCTACAGCGCTAAATGGATTTTCGTGTCGGAAGCAACAGAACTTGTAGCAATATTATTTTGAATGAAGACTGTTGCCAGGTATATAATACGAAATACTTTATCGTCTTTATCAATCACTTTCTTATTTCCGAAATCTTTTCCTATTTGAATTAAATATTAATTCCAGCATTTTGATGAAAAATGATTCTTGCGGAAATTTGAAAATGAATTGTCTATGAACCGGAAAGATTTCTTTCTACTTGAACATAATTTCTTGTGTTATAGTATATTACATTCTGAAATTAATTTCATGCTTTTATAGAAGACTAAAAATTCAAGGTTAAAGGCAGCTTTATCAGCAGCAGCTGTGCTGTATTGACAATTAAATTTTGTCATTTTGTCTCTACGTTCACTTAATAGAATTTATGAGCGCACTTTTATTGTTTCTTTATTATTTTGCCCATATTCCCCACCGTTCATTAAAATCCATTTAGAAAAAATATGAATTTACAATTTAAGCTGTGCCTTTAAAACATGATAATTTTGCTTCTGAAACCTGAAACGACTGATGAATAATAAATATCTTGTCCTTGTCACACAAGACTTTATAAAGATTTCAGCGAAATTAATTCACTGTGGCAAAACACTTTAATCCTGCTTTGCAGAAAACGTATTTACAAACGGTAATCTTTGACACGAGCGAAAACTTATTTGAAAATTATGCACATTAAACTTTCAGCTCTATAATATTGAAAAGATTTATTACGAAACATAAAGTTTACATTAAATTTTGATTCAATACTTGAGGAAATTATTGTCAATCAACTTTGTGTTTGAATAATCTAGAGTGGTATTCTTAAACAAGTTACAAGCTAAAATTTTGTCAAACCGATTTCAATATAATTAATTATTAACTTATTAATTTGAATAATTCAAATTATAAAATCATAAAAAACAAATAATTTACCAAGCTTTAACATGTTATGTTGCCAATGAAGAGTTTTTAGATGGTTCATGTATTTTTTTTTTAATAATAAGTTTCCGTGCAGAAAGAAAAATGTTCATAATAATGTTATAATCTGCGATCAATTACACGAAATTGACCTTGACTTTAAAGTATATGATATTTATCAAAATACGTATTTTTTATTATTATTTTAAGATTAAAAAATACTAATCTATACGTACATTACTTTTATTCATTTTGACGATCAAACTGGCTAGCTAACAGAAAATAAGACATAATTTGAAAATGCACTAATATTACTTTTTCTATCATAAAAAAAATTGATTTTTTATGTTGCCAGTTGGTGGTTAACCAAAAAACATAGATGACACTGTATATCATTGATATACGTTTGAGACAAAAGGCGCTAACGTAATAACTTGGTTGTCCAATCTGTGATATAATTGTGTCACGTGATATATTTTAGAAAATACTATCAAAATTGCACTAAAAATTTAACCAAAATATAGAACAATATCTAGTTACTTAAAATAGAGTAGATTGACAGAAAAAGTTTGAACATCAAAACAGAACTCGCAGAATGCTTAATACTCACTAATATATCTTACTGTAAACATTCTTTCTTATAACTTAATTTTTAATTTTATTGTACAAAGTTTTTTCTAGTCATAAAACGGTCTGCTTTTTAAAAAAGCTAATTTCAGTTCTTTAATCAATGTAGTTTTTTGTTATTTTATAGAAAATCTATAAAAATTAATTAAATATTTTCATTATCAAGTTAACAGTCTGACACTTAAAAATAAAATTTTTTATTGAGAACTTACTTACCATGTTTTTATTTCTTTTCTGTGTTTGCTTATCTTACCTAAAATAAAAAAAACTTTATTAAAAAATCACACTTTATTGAAAAATAAATAAGAAATGGAAAGGTGAGAAAAGTATTGATTATGTAGCTACAGCTACAAAAATGTATAAGATTTTAAATTGTACAACCCAAATTGTTCGAGTATAAAGCCTCATATATAAAAGATAATAAAAGAATGCACTTTTACAACCGTGTACGCAACACATGAACTGAATCTTGACCTATCTTTTATTACCAAAATGTCTTCTAAAAGCTTTCTTTTATATTATCATCATGGAGGTCAGGAGTTTTCAACCTTTGCCTTTGTTGGAACCAGATTGGAAAGTTCGCAATAAATAATGGTTTGACATTGATGGCTGTATTGGCATGTCAAAATTGACAGCTAAAAAATATGGAATTTCATAACAATTCATACTTCATGTCATCAAAGTTCGTATATCGTAAACTCATGGCTTTGTTTTATTAAAAAAAACGCTCTGTTGATGTATGACTCAAGATTTTTAACGCTCATTGACGAACTTCGGTCAAAGACAACCAACAATGTAAGACAGCCATGTTTCGCACTATTTGTAAGCTTGTCAATTACATTCAGCTCATTTACTCATGTGATTTGAGCTCAAATGCTTATTTGTGTGAAAACAGTTCAGAGTTTGACGACAGTTGCGCTGCAATGTGGCTTTTATCTTAAATGGAAGTTACAACAATTATTGACAGAATGTGTTCCAGAACTTAGCTTCTTTATTTATTACACATTATCTATTTTCTCCAATTTATTATGGAATTTTTTGTCAAGTTTAGTACTCTGCTCCTGACGTGATCTCATTGTCACCATGTCAAAATCTAATAAAGAGATTTAATAAAAATCCAGCAAAATTTTTTTATTTTTTTTGGTGTCAGGCAGCGCATTCAAAAATTACTTCGTGAATATTTAAATAACAACAATTTTGAATAATATTCTTGTTTGTTTTTTTCTATGTAATCACTAAAATTTATATATAATTGGAAAATTTATTTTTTATGTAGGCAACATTATTTTTACATAAAAATATCTACCTATTGTTATGTTTCCATGTTGTCACATTGATTTTTGCATAAATCTTTGCAATTCAAGCATATTTTAACTGCATTATTGTTGAAGAATTCATGTGAATTTTCTTTCGTCAATTTTAAGAGCCTTTTGGAAGTAATCTACTGATTACTGACCTGACCTGACCAAGTAAAAATAAAAGAAAAATTAAAATTTTATTCTGACTTATTCAATAATGTGACAATTTTTTAGCATATTTTTATTGTAGTAATTAAAAAAAACTGTGGAAGCTATAATCTAAACATGTTTAGTGCAAAACAGCTTTTACGAAAGCTACAGAATAATTGTAGCTTTTTTAGATGTGTTTTGAAACTCAGTTGGTATTAAATAAAACATCATGTGATAAATAAGTTCAAAGAGGCTTCATATAAAATATGAATTAAATTTTCACCCAACTGCATGTTCTGGTGAAGTTACATTTAAAAAAAATCTACAAAAGCGCTATTTTCAAAGAGCTTGAAAACAGTGTTTCTTAATTTTTCCGAATTTCGTGTCTAAAGACGATACCGCTTATTAAAAAAATAAACTTTTTTTTCATAAAAGAGAAATCAGCTAATGCCTGGATTCATTGAATTGTAAATTAGAACCGCTTTTTGCGGTTTTTTTTTGCTTTTTAACTTTCAAACTTTATGAAGTTCAAAACCTTTTTAATCTTCTTAAAATATCTGGATGTTCACATAAAGTTTTAAAGCTGAGATTCAAGAATTTGAAATTTGTAAAAGCATGCATTGTTATAAGAAAAACAAAGGAAAGCGCTAATTGTCTAAAATTCTATTAATTATTATTATATAAATTGATTGATGGTGCTTCCTGAAAATCGCTTGATTTTCCTCTATTATGCATTTATCAGAGCAACAAATAAAATCATAATTGAGCAGCTAGCAGAGGTTATCATCAAACAATGTGATGTACAATTGTAGGAAACCGTATTTCCACATAGATTTAGCATTTTAACCGAGATAAGCATATCAACATGTCAAATAAAATTTGAAATAAGTAGTATTCAGCGTGCGTTGGAAGTCTTTTATCATGAGCTAGGGTTCAAGATGAATACGAATTATGCAAATTCAACTACATACCTTACAAAAATAACGGTTAGGTCTTCCAGATTTGCATAAAAAATATAAAAAAATTGCGGTTAACTAGACAGTAATATGAATCGCTTTCCAGCATTCCGACTTTATTTCTGTTTTAAAAGTTAATCGATGTTTTTTTTTATTATCAATTATGTTTATTTTATAATATAGTGTTGAAAAAAGATTAATGGTATTAAACAAGCAACATTCCTGCCAAGGACGATGTTAATAATGAGTTTTTTGTAAGAAAACTTAATTAATGAGTTTTAACATAATAAACTTAATTATAATAAGCAGTTTTTCCTATGATCTGTTATTAAAGTTACTGTATGTTTTCTTTTTAAACAAAACGTTAATAAAACGATATTAGACAAAAGTTTGTAAAGCGCTATCTTCTATCATTTACCCGGCACACTATAAATTGTCAATGTTTCAACAATTGTGAAACATTTTGAAATACTTTTTAAGGCTAACAGTGCTCATAGAGCATTTAGAGTGCTTCTTTCGTAGAGTCAAAACCATCTGTGGCATAGAAAAGCACACCTATAAGAAAAGGTTTAAAATGACGGAAGAAGCCGCTAGACTACAAATTAGGCTTCTGGCTTGAGACATTCTAAAAAAAATCTTAAAGAGTTTAACCATGCCAGATCAAACGTCTACTTATAATATACAACAGACAAAAAAATTCTTAAAGCAATAGTTTATTATCTAAATAGAAGCAGTATTCATGATAACAGTTAAATTAATCAAATGTTTTTAAAATATCTGGATTTAAAAATAATCTTTGTACACAATTGGACAAATTAGGTACAAATTATTAACGTAAGAACGTTAATAAATTATAACTGCTACAAAATTTTGAACAAAACTTCTAATTTTAAAACGTTTTTTAGGAAATGGGTTTTTAAGATGTTTGAATGTAAATCATTTAAAATAATTTTAAAAACTTTGGAAGATAAAAAACTGTTATGCTCGCGATACTCGGAGGCTTTCACTTTCCAGAAACATGTGAAATGTTCATACATTTCAAAAACTTTCTTCATAAAAGCTGGAGTATAATTGGACATGTTGCTTGTCTCAACGTGTTCTTTCAGCTAAAACATAAAAAAGTAAACCTGCGTCGGCAAAACGATGTTGTGAGAACGTGTGCAATTGTACAATTCAGATGAAAACAGGCACACTGGCAAACTGATTCAACTTAGTCGGTCATGTCTGTGAACACAACAAATTTCATCCAATTCAGTCTAATTTTGTCAATTTTGTCGCATCCAACTAAATCTTACTGCGGCGTTGCACCGCAAGTGGCTAGCTTATTAGATCGTCACAGGAATTTGTGATCTTCTTTATTAACTGATACTTTTGAAAGTAGATTGGTACAAAGCTTTTGTTTATCAATAAAAAGTACGCGCTAAATATTCCATTACTAAAATCGGTATTAAATTTTTGAGACTGCAGTGTTAAAAAAAGCGTTTCTGTCCTGGAAGACATTTGTGTGCTTGACCAAATAATTGCCGCACTTTACTCAAAAATACAGTTTTCAATCGATTTGTTAATGCTTTGATAGAATCTACGTTGGGATTTAGCTCCGTTTTGATGCAAAGAATGTCAATACGTGAAAATATTATTATTTAAAATAAAGTTGTATGCAAATGATTTTAAAAAACTGAAACCTAACCTCAAACCTTTACTTATTGCTGCAAAAAATAATTTTCTGCGTTATTCATAGCAGCGTATGTATACTAAAAAACATGTACAAAGTAATACAAATGATTGGACAAAGTACTTCTCCTATAGCACATACATGCAAAAAAATTTTTTTTGAAATTTTTTTCTGACCTACATTACAGAAAATAGCTGTAGTTTTATAGTTTAGCGAGTAGTTCTGTATTTGAGTATTTACATAACTCTAAAAAGAACTGATTACGCCAATAATATTTCTAAATATGTTGATTTACTTTTTGCCAAAAATTTGGGCTTGTTACCTATAGCTGTTGTCGGCGTAGAAATTTAATTTAAAATAAATAAATAAGGAGTATTTTTTACTTTATAATGTTATTTACTATAAGATGTCAATCAAATAAAATGTATCAATTGTTTACCATAAATTGCATCTTTTAGATACAGCTAGTATAGTCTGACCTAGCAGTCAGTCAGACCTTTATCATTCCATTTTGTAAATCTGGATTATATGGAACTCAAACTAAATTCTTGATTTGTCCGAACTGACTAGGGAATAATGATACTTACTCAGTAAGTGAAATATGAGCTTAATAAGTGTCTTACATAAAGCCACGATTTTATTTTAAGCATGTTTATTAAAATAATAAAATAAAAAACTTAGAATTTGTAAAAAATATTAAATTTTAGATTATTTTATAGAAAACTTTAGTTTTAAAGTCATAAAGTTTTATTTTATATGTTAAAGTATTAAGTATTATTAATAAAAAACAAAAGTTTTGCTAAATATTTAGGTTTACTTCAGAACCTTGGGAAGGGGTAAGAGTAAATTACTTTATTAAGTCTAATACATAGTTGTATATTTAGGAAAACTCAATAATATTTATAAAATTATAGTTTGCTTGGAGCTCAAATGTTTTTAATAACAACTAAAAACTGTTTTCAAAAAACAAAGTTTTTAACAGAAGTAAGGTATATAAATTTTAGCGAATAAACAAATAGGCAAATGTTTAAGGTTTGTTTACGTTAAACGTTAAATCTATACAAAGCACATTAAAATTTTATATATTTAGAGCTGATATGGTAAATATCAAATTTGAGTATTTTATGCTTCAACATTTCAGTAAACGTCTTATTTAATTTCAGAAATTTGTCATAAATTCTGCTTGACATTTTAATGGTATCCGCGTTTTACTTACTTTTCCCTGCTGTTTGGAATTTCGTACAGATTTTAGCTTCAACTTAGTTTTAAATCTTAAAAACTTGTGCCAATATAAATTCAGATAAGAACGTTAACACATTTTAGTTTCGACATTTTGTAAAATTAAATCATGACCACCTTGGTCTTGTTCATCACATTAAACCAATGATGAACAAGAAAAACAGCATTTAGTTGAAGAGCCCACAACACATTTTTTGGTTAGTACATTATTATAACAGTTTATTATTTTACTGCAAAACTAAATATTTTGCAATAAATTCTAAGTAAATCAGACTTGTAAAGTTTTGTTTTTATTTATTGCTAATCTATTACTCAAAAACAAATTGTTGACGTTAGATATTACTTTATTCTCTACTAGATTAGAATCGTAGTTTTAAAGTTGTTTTTCCAATTTAAAATTGTTGTGTTCTTTACATATAGACAACAGAGTCTTTAAGGTTAAAGTAAGTACTTACTATTAAATCTATTTGGTAAGAAAGACGCAACTTTTACGACAATTTGTCTACAATAAAAATTTGCGGATTAAAATTGCAGATTACAAAAAAAACTTAAAAAAATAGAGTGCTAAGCTGCTATTAAACAAAATACACAATTGATTCTACTCTAAAGAGGGCAAACTGTGCAAACCAACAGAAATTTGATCTCAAAAGTGGCTAACTTTTGTAAATTGAAAAAATATTTTTTTTATTTGCTCACGCTATAATGTGTATAAAATGTCGCTACTGCCGTACAAAAACACAAAAAAATACTCGGTTAAGCTGCTATCAGGCAAAGTATACAAACAATATTTTGGCTAATTATATATCAAAAGCTTTCTGATAAAACTTTTTTTTGATTCAGTTTAATTGATCGTATCAGTTTCCAGTCGACTGAGTTTAATTTTGCGGCTTGGGTTTTTTACGTATGTGGTTTTTTATTTTACAATTTGTTTGTTAATGCGGTTCTATCTTTTATTTAACTAAAAATATATAACTTTCCTATTGAAGAGGCAAGTTTTCCAGTTATTATTTATGCTTTTATTACAGTGACCGTTGACAAACAACAAACTGTTGATATTCTGATAGTTAAATAGTACCAATTTTCTTCGAAATTAGGAGAAAATCTTATAAATTTTCATGCCTTTCCTTTAAAAACCAACACATTATTACTGATTTGATGGTAATCTCAAGATTAGATCTAGAGCGGTTTCAGTTTTAAACTGCTTCGTGTGTGAAATGTGTTTGAAGCACAACTGAATATTTAAAAAAACACATTTTACTTTGACTATATTTTCTCGTATAATTGATATAAAAATTATTTTTTTGATCAGAATGTTAGATATACCTGATAATTTACAGTATGTGTCAACAAAAATATTTAGAACATTTTAACAAAGTTATTAGATATTACCTACATTGATGAATAGTGAATGTTTTAAAATCTAGTTTTAACACTTTATGTTATGTTTTTTATTATTTTGATTTTAGCTAAAACGTTTTATGTTAACAAATAAATCACCCTTTTATTGCACTGCGTCAATGTTATAAATTAGTAAGCTACAGCATCTAAACAAGATTCATAGTATTTGGCTTTTAAGAAATATAGGCACTCGATCAACATGTCAAATAAAATAACCGTGCATTTCAGCTAAATTGTCTACATTTATTCAACAGGTTGTTCAACGTTTTGTTAGGTTCACTCTGACGTTTATAAATGCAAACACAATAATAAATTATGGAATTAGAGAAAATAAAATTCGCTAATTTCATCCATTTAGATAGCATAAAAGCTGTTATCTAGATTCTAGATAATACAAATTCTGTGATACAATTTTAACAAACCGGAGAGCTTTGCAAAATTGCTTGTTCTCGTATTTGTTGAAAGAAAACATTGTAACCACCGCAACGAAAAGCTTTTAACGCAAGACTAGAATTTGTTAAATGAAACGTGGGAGTTAAAACAATTTGGTGCAGTACTAAACTATTATAATTTGCAAAGAAAACACAAAACATAAAATTGTATGCAAAGCCGCTTGCTATCTAATTAAATCTTATTATATTATATTACGCTTAGGGAATAATTTTTATAATATTTACACTTTGTCAGCTTTCAGTAGCGTTTGTAGCTCAGCAAAAAAAATAACTTTAAATAATAAAAACCTTAAAATAGAAATTGTATTTCAAGGCTTGTTAGATAAAAAAATGAATCTGCTAATGTTTTAGATTTTAGATA
Source organism: Lagria hirta (assembly GCA_947359425.1). NCBI lineage: Eukaryota > Metazoa > Arthropoda > Insecta > Coleoptera > Tenebrionidae > Lagria > Lagria hirta. The sequence continues at coordinate 19,659,624 of OX375796.1, read as the reverse complement.
GTATAACAAATTTAAGAAAATCAAAAGAGTTGATAAAGATTGTTTTTTAACAGAGAAGATAAAAAAAGAGAAAATGTAAGAAAAGAGTCAGAAACGTGTATTATGAGAAAATGAAAAGAGTGTGACTTATTGAAAGAAAGCTGAAAACTGGTGAGTAAAAAAACAAATTAAAAAATTAAGGAAAATAAAATTATGAAACAAAAAATTTAACGTAGAAGAGATTGAAAAAAAAACATAGAAAAAGAAGAAAAGAAAGAGAAATAAGAAAAAAATAGATATAACAAAGAATGCAATAGCTTAATTATAGAACAGTTACCTGAGTATATAAAAAAATAAGAGAAAGATGATAGCAAAAATGAGAGAGAACATAACCATTGGATAAGAAAAAATCCGATAAAACACAGAATGTGTGGAAGAGAAAGAGAAAGAGAAACATTATAACGCATGATGAAAGAATTTGTGTAAGTAATAGAAAGCGAGGCAAAAAAACATGATAGAATTAAAATAGATAGAAATAATAAAGAGTGAAAAGAACGATATGGGCGAGAGTGATAAAGAAGAAATAAATTAGAAAACAAAGTGCGAGGATGACATAATAATATAAATACTACATATTTAATACAAAAAAAGAACTTTTGCACCTACACTAGATCAATAATTTATTATTACACAATATAATTTTTATTTTGGTTTAGTTTTGTAGAAATATATTGATTTGATATTTTTTAATAATAATAAATTTGCATAAATATACTGAACAGGCCTCGAAACGAAGCGTTGAAATAAATAAAATTGAAATTCTGTCACATCGCGTTATGTCAAACGTGTTATCAATAATAGATGTTTGTTGCAAAACGCATTTACTAAAAGCATTTTTGCAAAGTTACATGGAACTGCCAGCATCAATATAACTTGATGTCCAGAGAGTATATTTTCATTAATACGAATGTGCACAATCACATTTCATACACTATAATAATTAAAGCACATTTCTAATAAAAATAATCAAAACGGAAAATTTTTCAATTTATCAAACACTTGTCACACTATAATTATTTACATATTATTTTTGATAATTCTTGTAACAAAAATGAATTCAGCAAAAAATCTAAATTGTGCGTGTTTTTAACTTATTTTTTTCCTAATTAAACTTTTTGTTTTGCTTTGAATAGACTTCTTGGGGCATTCTAAAAAAAATCGTAACTAACAAGCTTGTTTTATATATTTTGTAGAAACCCTATTGTAAAGCGGTGATTGGTCTATTCTAAGTCTAATTTTCTGCTGTTGTGGATAAATCAAAGCACAATTTGAAACAGCTAGAGAGTAATCCCATACATTGCTAAAGGCTATCCAAACGATGAGGAGTGGCATTTCCATATACATTTAACATTTGACCAAAATTAACCAACGTGTCAGCTATAATAATTTAAGTTGAACTCTACAAACAGTATTTTGTGTATTCAAACATTACTTGGAAATTATGCGAAACTTCCACATTTTGTACAAAATAAAAGTAAATAAGTTCTTTTATTCGAAAAAAATCTTGAAGAATGATCATTTCAATAAAACAAACAATTTTTAGAAAAATTAATTACACAAATAATTGCAAAAAGCTAAAAGGTATTCAAAGTGGGTATAATAAACAGAACATTGATAAATTGCTAACAAAACGTTATTTACGTGTTAAATAAAATCTTAAGGAAGGCTTTCACGACCCAAAATGTGAATTTAAGTCCCAGCTTAAGTGTAAGCTTTAAGCAGTAAAAACAATTTATGCCGGCAGCACACTTATACTATTTTACGCATCATCAACTTTTTAACAATAAAAAAAGTGTTTTTAGTAAAGTGGAATTTGTTGACGCGTTATTTTTGGAATAAATCTGGGCTTTTGGCATAATATAATAAAAATAAAATTTGATCAGTTGATTGGAGAATTCAAGAATGTTTCTGCTAAAAATTGTTTTGTTTAAACTTGTAAAATGTTTAGGGGTGCTTATAAAATGACCGATAATTTTTATCCAGCTTGTTCTCCAGTCTGAAATCCGAGTCTAGCTGAAAAACAACACTAGCCGTTCAATTTTGTAAAACAAGTGGTGTTTAGAGAAAACATTTTCTAAGTATCACTGGTAAATTAAGTTAAAATTTCTAAAAATTTTAATTAAGACTATTCCACTGAGCTCAAACAAAATTCTTTCGCTTAAAATAGTGAGAAAGTTGAGTGTTTTAAATTTTAGAAATGCTTAAGCAGTTTTTCTCTAGAAACGTAATAGCAAATATCAACTAAAAGATGCTTTTGGTTTAACCAGGATCGGCTAAACCGATGAATTTAATTACCTCAGCTTTCATATAAAAGAAAACTCGATTAATATCGGTTAAACAGTTTTGTAGCTACAAGGCGACAGACAGATACACAAATTAACAGATTGTGTATATTGTTATATACACAGTTTCATAAAACCTGTCTTAAAGCACGCATTCAAGTTTAAAAAACGAGTGGCAAAGCTATAAGTTTTTTTACAGAATAAGTGCTTTAAGATCTTATGAAACGAGTTTTTTATACTATTTTTTGTAATTTGCCCTTTTAATGCGGTTTTTGAGCATTTTTTTTTAATTTGATCAATTCAGGGATTTTTGGAATAGGTTGGCAATATCTCGATTTTAAAAGTAAAAATTTTATCTATTTGTCTTTTGTTTTTTTTTATCTAAAAATTATAATTCTGTCCGCTCTAAAATACGAAAATGGAAGAAAACTTTACATGTAGGCCTCTTGAAATCCGTAAAATAGCAAAAATTATTTTGTTTTTTATTATTATTATTATTGTAAGATACCTACTTTTTTAGGTGAAGTGACATATAAACTGTTACTTTTGCTTTATTGGACCAGTGCACTTATTATTATTTACACCATTATATTCACATTTACGCCATATTTCACATAAATATATTTTCCATTATTCACTTCACTTTGTTGTTCGAAAATGGCAATTTCTAATTTTAATTTACAATATTATTGACAGACAAGTAAAAAATTAAATTAAGTTTAACCAACCTAGAAATTTTTTAGAAAAAAAGTTCGGTGCTCTAATGGCTTATAACCGCACCGAAACCTATGACGCAGCGTTCTCTAATGAGTCTATTAGAGTATAAAAAGGGGGGCAAATTGCAGAAAAATTATTAAAGATGTAAAATCATTATTTTTTTTGTTTTTTGCTTGCTGCTTTGTCGACTAATATATGCAAAAATTGATAATTGCTAATGATTCAAGTTTCATATTTTTTAATTAACTACAATATAGTTTGAAATAAACAGTGTGATTACTCATACAAATAACAATTTTGGTTGTGTGCTTCATAATCATAAGTTTATGATCATATGATTACATTTTATATAGAAAAATAATTTTTTATGTTCTTATAAAGCTTTCTTTTCTATATTTTTAAAATTTTATCTTTAATTGTACAATTATAATTACCTATCTATTTTGATAGCTTTTTGATAAATTTTTTTCATAGCCGTAATTACTAAAAATTGTTTGATTATTTTTGGAAAATTAGAGCCAAAATGTCATGGTTTTATACGTGAATCACCTGGTAAGGCATGAAATTTGTTTTTTACGCCAATATGCAGCCAATACGTTAATTAATAATTAATTACTGTTTGCGTTTGACTTCTCACATTATACATATATCAAAGGGATGACTTGAAACAATTGAATAATTAGCTGGATTGCTAAAGGCTATTAGACAATAATGTGTATATTATTAATTTACGGAAAATGCTAGATCCAGACAGATTCATCGTTTTATCAGCGCTAAACTTGTGACGTAATGAGCCTTAGATCTAAAATTAAAAAAAAACGCAATCTTTTTTATGCTCGTGAATGTTATTTATTGTGGCAACATAAATTTTGAATTCTGAACTGTGTAATAAGTAAGATTGAATTTATGAGGTAACATAATTAAACTACTCATAATATTCCAAAATCTGCATTTTTTGCCAATTTTTTGAAACATTTGCTGTAAAAACAAAGGTGTTTATATTTACAGGACCAAAAATATAAGCTATCTCCTAGAAATTTGAGAAAGTAAGTGATTTTATTAGTGAATTATATTGAGAATTCTCAAATTAAATTCTCTCAGTGTGAAAAATTTGTGTCAAAATTTTAGGTGTCAATGTCACTTAGCAGGACTGCCAAAAATAGTTGTAGTTGTTATAGCCTTCTTAATAATAAATTAATTTAATGTTTCTGAAGTTGTACGCGTTTTGTTTTCAACAACAGAACATTTGACGCTAAAACAAGCAACTTTGGCCTTTAATAATTACATTAAAAAAAAAGACTGAACAATACATTGGAAAAGGCTTGAAAGCTCCTTTACAATATGGTATGATACAAGCCGGTAATTAAAACAAGTGCTTTTGCAAAAAAATCAATTATTGTTTGTTTGTTAAATTAAACTCTAATGTTTCTGTGCACCACTTTCATGAAAATCTAGTTAATGGTCTAAAGTAGTCAATAAAGTTAGACAATTAATTTAAATTAGTCAATAAAATTCTCGTTTCGGATCTGTTGGCAGCACTGTCTATGTGTCATCAATTATTATTGTTTTTGCCAAAGTGTTAAAAAAACCGTATTCTTAAGTGTAATTAATCTAGATTCGCCATTTTAATCAAACAGTCGCCTATTTGTTATTTACTTTTAAGAAAGCAATTATGTCTAATTGTTCAAGATTTCATTAGTTAATTATAGAGTTTACTATTTAAGAACGTATTGAAACAATACAAAAATGTCAACTGTGAAATGTTGAAAAACGTTTTTCAACATTTTTATTTTCTGATCTTTCTTTAATTAGTCGTTTTTTTGCCAAATATAAAAAAATAAGCAAACAGAATGAGTGGAAATCGATTGATGAAAATTTTTTCTTTATAAAAGTTAAAGTTGAACAAAAAAAAACACCTAATTGAAAATCAAAATGCAACCAACTTGATTAGTATGGGTGCATACTTCTAACCTTATTAAATAGTTACTAAAATAATTATTGAACTCATGTAACACATAATAAAACAAGTAGAAACTTTCCGCTGATAATAGGGTTAATACCACTGAAAAAGGTTAAAGCAAGTCAGCTTACGTACCTAACTCAGAAATTTCACCCTATTCTGACACAACATTTGCGTGGTTTTCTTCACATTGTTGTAAATTAGAACAGAAAAAAGACGTCAAGAGTGGATTTATAGTAGCCGAATTAAATATTTAATTAAAATTAAATATTTAAAAACCATCAATCCAACATCTTGATTTTAAATTTAATCACAATTGGCATAATTTCAGTTCAATTTTCTTTCTGTAAGAGTGGATTTACAACAGCCGAATTATATATTCAATTGAAATTAATTTTAATGCGCAAGGAAAATTTCAGAAAACTACCAATCAAAGATCATGGTTTTAACAGCAATTAACTTAATTTTAGATTTATTTGCTTTTTATAAACCTACCTCTGATGTACAAAGTTGAAAAATGCTGTTTTTTTTATTTTTTGGTAGAGATTAAAAGATGCGATGTTTCGATCATTAAAAAAAGAGAGATCCACCGCTAGCATATTTAAAGCAATTTTCTTTGAGCAAAAATTAATTTATGTTCATTATTTTTATGAAAAAAAAACATCATAAAGCAAAAGCTTTATTTAAAATTATTTTTTATCAAGGATATAAGACTGTAAGATAAATAACACAAAAACACGTACTACTATGATAATTAAATTTTTGATTAATAAAGCATAATTATAATAGAAAAATAATAATTTATGATCAAATATTACCATTGATTATAGATAGAATCTCTTTGGTAATCAATGATATTACAGGATATGAACACTGCACAGTGGGCGATCGTTTCGCCTAGTTGGTATCACCAAATGCAATCTCCAATTTGACAACTGATCTGACTAACTGCCTAACCGTATTTCCGATTAATTCAATGTGATTTATGACTTCCCATTCTGCATTAATACATACTTATAAAATAACGATTTACTCAAATATAGCATTTTTTTAATTATTAATCAAATTAAGCAGTTTATACAAAGATTGAAATTTTTTTACCTTCTTCAAAAAAAAATTTTTGGAGTGTTAAGTTTTTTTCTGTCTGTTTACTTTTTTGTCTTTCATGGACTGATTTTAATAACTCTTTTTATGTTTGAAACAGCGTACTCTTGAGACGGTCTTATCATTATTAAATTAGGATACAGTGCGATGATGAGATCAAAAAGAGAATTTTCAATTTAATAAATTTTTTTTCAATAAATCTTTAATCAACGACGTTATGACAGAAAGTCATTAAAAAACTCTTAAAAACCACATTTTTTACACTCTTTTTTCAAAATAAACAAAAAACTAATTTTTTGATATTTGGCGCTTACGTTTGACGCCCTCAAAATGTAGTGTAAAGACATAAAATTGCTGTCTTTTTCATCACTTATTTTTTCCAAGCCACCCAAATTAGTTATTTTTTCTAATAAAAAAAAGCATAACTGAAGAAAGTTTGTGCAGCATAGAGACACTATAAGTATTTTGTCAAAAAAAATTATTAAAAGTCTTCAAAGTGGCTACAAAAAAGTCAGTAAATTTTCATTTTATAAGCTACATTTTTGTCTAATGGAAGCTAATAACAAAAAGTAGCGGAATAGAAATAGGTTATTCTTAGAATTACAAATGAATTTTGGAGGAAGATGTAAGCTTGGTGGAAGCTTATTTGTTCTAAACCAGCTGAAAACCTCTGGGAAATCTTGATTTTGAAACCTTGACGAAACCAACTAAAAAACGTTGTTTGTTATTAAATATTAAAGTTGTTATTGAAAAATATTAGTTTTTTTGACATTTTGAAACAAAAAAAAGTAAACATACATTACATTGTTAAAATCAAAAAAAAAAGTGCAATTTTAAAACTGTTGCTATTTGAAAAAGAAGCACGTTGGCCTTAGATCTTTAAAACAAATGAACGTATTAATCTGGAAAAATTACAGATAATAGATTTTTTTCGTGCCAAATTTTGTAAGTGGTTTTTAACATATTTGGCCGTTTCCATACTTTTGCCCGATCCTGTATATATGTAATAGTATTTACGATTTTATCAATGTTTGATATTTATTTTGTGAAGCGCCTCAAATCGCATATCATACAGTATAGTTTAATAAACATTTAAAAAAAGTTTGTGAATTAATTATCCGCTCCGCTATACATTTATTGCAAAAATGGTAAAATAAATAGCAGACGAGACGGGGTTATTTAAAGATTTGCATTTTGTTTATGTAAATACCATAATAAATCACATTTAGCAGCGTGTTTTATCCTGAGAAAAAAAACAGGCAGTATTTGATTTATTAACAAATTTTGGTCGAGTGAATGGAATCATCTACGAGCGCTTTTAGAAAAGAATAATTCTTTATTAAGTTCGGCCAAGCCTGTTTTTAGAGCCGGGTCTGGATAAGAATACAGAATAAACAAACCCTGGGATGTTAAAGGAAATAAAATTCAGACAAATTCTTCCATTTAGATGAATTCCTAAACTTTTATCTGCAGAATACAGATAATGTTTACAGTGGAGCAAACTGCCACTCTTAAAAACGTGAAACTTCTCTTTTCAAAATATTTTCTAAGGGATGGTGTTTACATTTAACTGCAACGAATAAACTCTTGTAGGGTGAGATCATAAATGCTGTATGAGCTAATAAAATACTAAGTTTTATTAGGTACAAAATAAATAAAAACACTTTCGCTTGAATGATATGTTGGTACACAAAATTCTCAAAATGTTTAGAGTGGAAACACAGAGGAAAATTCAACTAATGATAAAAAAAAATAGAAACACAGAGGAAAAATCAACTAATAAACAAAAATAAGTTTATTAGAACTGAATTATTATCAATCAATGGTTCTCATTGGTTGTTTTAATAATTAAAGATTTAATTTTTCATTTATTTATTAGATTAAAACTGAATTTGCTAGATTAATTAAATTTATTACAGTTAAATCAACAAAATGTTATAGTATGTTTGGCCTGCTACAATTTTCTATATATTCTAAAAAAGTAATTTTTGTCGTGGTTTTTATGGCGTACAAAGTAATATTAATTTTATTTAAATCTAAGCATTTTTTAATACAAATTGAGACTTTGATACGATTGACCAGACTCTGAAGGAATTTATTTATTATCTAATGTTACGATTGCTTGGTGTATGACAACAAATAATAGTATTAATATGTACTACATGAAAAGTTAAATTATTAGTTGGAAAAGTTTCTTAAATTGCTAAATAAAATATAGTACAGCGCTGTTTTGTTTTATTTAAACCTTAGCTAAATGAGCCGCAAAGCATTTGCAATTTAGTTATCAAAAAATTAATGCCAATTTAGAAAACATTTAGAAGAAACTGAGAACTTTAGAGCTATACAATGTTGAGATAGCAATTATTTCATGTTACAAACCCAACAAGAGCTTGTAAAATTTTTTCGACTGTAATGTCTTATAAGACTGTTAACTTTTCAAAAGGGTTTATGACCGATACATCACCAAACAATACAGCTGTCAAAATAAAATCTGTATACTAGAGTTAGTAGCATAGCACCAATATTGTCGGCTTGCTCAAACAGCTTTAATGTTCAATAGCCGGTCATGTTAATTTGGAACAGTTTTATATAGGGTGTTAGTTTTGTAAAACTTTACTAGATCTTATTTGGTAGGCTAATAGCATCCCTAAAGTTAACAGGTAATATCTACTTTGCATTATGTGTTAGATTACAAGGTTAAAAAGGCTTTGAATCAGTCTATTAAATGATCATTGCTTATTAATATAAATTTATATACAATTTTTTTCAAAAGTTTATTTTTTGCAGGCAAATCATGCTGTCGGAAGAAGCAGAGGAACACCTAATTTTCCATATTCATTACTCTTCAGGATAAAGAATGATTTTTTTATAAGAGAAATGTCGTAACGTTCTTCGTCAAAAGTCTCAGGAAAATGTCTGGAATAACGCTAACCTCGGAGGAACAGGAATTAATTTTAACCAGGCAAGAAGAATGCCAGAAGGAAATGAATCAAACTATCCAATTGTCTGGTATGTACCCATAAAAAAAATTAATGGCAAAAACTTTGTACATTATTTTTCATAGGAGCTTATTGTATGGGCCGCTTTGACGGCTGGTCCTGCTGGCCGACTACTCCCGCAGGATCAACGGCTAACCAATCCTGTTTACCTATTTTAAATTTTGACCCCAACAGTATGTATTTAATTAATTAAATTAAGTAGTAAATTCATTAAATTCAAGGGCTGGTATTCTACGAATGTATGCCGGATGGGGAATGGATTTTCTACCCGGACTTTAACAAAACCTGGATCAATTATACCACGTGTTTAAACTTTGAGGACTATAAAGTTAGTTTTAGATTTAATCTAATTAGTTTAATCTACTATTGCATGAAATATTAAATTTATTGAAATTTTTTGCAAATTATTTCAATACTCAACAGGATAATATAATTAAAATATGTGTGTTATACACGCAACTGAAAAATAAGTGAAAAAACAAAATTTTCTGATCAACTAATTTTGAAAAATTTTATTTTTCATAAAATAAATATCTATTGAAAATGTTCTTGCAAAAGGTATATCCAAAACAATTTTACTCTAAACAAACAATCAAAACCTTCCAAAAGTTTTGAGCTTTTAAAGCTTTATTTTATCACGATTTAATTACCTAAGACTAATTATTCAGCTAAAAAGCTAATAAGCTTTTGTTATGAAAATGAATTTTATTTTCAAATTGGCGTCTATTTAAGCGGCTATTGTTTATTGGCGTCTATGTAAGCCAACTATTTTATACAGACTGCAAAATATGTCAGTTTAAGTAACGCCACATTTATTTTTTTTAAGTTGCACGTCACTGTCTTATTCGTCGCTGTACATTTCAAACTTAAGAAAATATATTTTTTTACAATCGATACAGAAAGTAAATATTAATGGTCTTATAAACAAATTTTTTGTAAAAAACTAATGTGTTTAATTATTGAGCAAGCTGTATTATTGCTGTTGTACAACTAAAAACACGCGGCGCACTGGCGAGTCATCTTACTTTGACTGACACCGACTCCAAAAATAACAATAATTGTACATTATATTATCCAAATGATTTGACTGTTTCTTAAGCATACGAGTTTACGCAATTATTTTAAACTTTTTAGTGCATTTTTTTTATTTTTTGAGGTTGTTTTTTTTTTGTTACAATTTTTTTTTATGTTTTGATTTTAACGGATATGATACTTATTATTTATTTCAATATGGATAGACCTACTAAACGCGTTGTTAATATGAGACAGCATTTCTTGCATGAGACAAACGAAGAAAGAGAGAAACATTTATCTCAAAATGATCTGTCTAATTAAAATATAATTAATTGATACTATTTAATATGAATTTTTTTATAGTTTGCGCTTATATAAGTGAAGTTTATCAAGAGGACATTTTTCTTGATATTGTAATGCATTATCAAACACATGAAACAACATAATTAATAACATTCAAATTGAATCAATTGAAATATAATTTTTCACAAATTTTTATAATAAATTATTGTCAAAAAAAATATGTCAAAAAAAGAATTTCATATTGGCGTCTATGTTAGACAATTATTTTATACAGGCTGCAAAATATGTCAGTTTAAGTAACGTTACATTTATTTTTTTTAATTTGCACGTCACTGTCTTATTCATCGGGTACATTTCAAACTTAAGAAAATGTATTTTTTTTACAATCGATACAAAAAGTAAATACTTATGGTCTTATAAACTAATATTTTGTAAAAAAGTATGTGTTTAATTATTGCGCAAGCTATATTATTGCTGTCGTAATGGTAGAAAATATCTTGTGTGTGATGCGAGCGCTAAATTCATTGTCAATTTCGAAACAATGCCAACGGCTTTTTTCAAAGCTACAATACATCATTTTTTGCTTCTAATTCACAATAGCTATTTGAGAATTGAAAGCACAAAATAATATACTATTTTTTCAAAATTGACAATAAATTTGAGTCTAGTATTATAACACAAAATTTTTTTCTGCAATTGCACATTTTTTGGAAAAATTAAATATGTTTTTATCTAAAAAATTATTAAATCAATTAGTAGTATTTAATCAAAAGCTTGTTTATTTGTTGATAAGAAGATAAACTATACTTGATTCGTTGAATAGGAAGCGTTTTTACATTTTATCGCCGGTGAGCGACAAAGTGGCATTTGTCAGAAAAGCTCACTTTTGCGTCGTCAAAAGCCAACTCACTGTGTCGATTGTAAAAAATTAGGTATTTTCATTAATTTTTTCCCAAAAATCCTTAAAAGATCACTTCATAATGATGCAACAATTTAAATATTTAATCAACTACTCTTCGTGCTCTTTCTGTTTATTGATTTGTTTACTTTCGGATTTAACATTATCAAAATATAAACTTTTAAGCTGTCAAGGTTTTAGCTTGTGGCGCTTATTACTCTCAAAATTCATTGGTAAGCACGTTTAAAATACGTTTCGGCACTACTGCAGAGCGAGAATTTTGGTTTCTTAGTTATCACCGATGATGATCGAGAACAGAAATGTTACGTTAACATGTTTTGTACGGAGCCAAACGAACTCAATTCTAGAATAAAATTTTATTATAAAGTCGAACGAAAAATATTAAAACAAACGACTGCGATAAATATTGACAAATTGAAGAGTCTATCGTTTAATTTAACGATAATTGCAGCATAAAAATCTGTTTAAAGCTGTATAAAAAAAAACAGCAAAAGGTTGAAACTCGTGGATATTCTGTGTAAAACCAACTACATTATTTAATTTAGCTAACATTTTAATTTTTTAGAACAAATACTTTTTTCTTCATTGTTCAATTTTCATTTTTTTATTCTGTTGTTTATTATACAAATACAAGTAGTAACATTTCTTTCTTTCTTAGTAGCTTTTCGCATCAAAGTCGAGAAACTACGTTTCTACATTTTGATGCTAAAAGTTATGATAAAAAATAACTTTGAGGCAAATAAGTAATATTCTGTGTAAAACAAACTACATAAATTAATTTAATCAAACCAATTGTCCAAATTGATGATATGAATAGTTAATAAAATATGATTAAGATACGGGTTAAGTTTGTGTGCAGCCAATAATTTCAAACAATTGCGCAACCAATTTTCTATCTACTAATCTTCCAATCAAACTTGAATAAACTTTTCAGAATGAAATTAAGCTCTTTTCGGAAAATACTTGAGTTTAATCAAACGTAATCATTTTACTATTTGAGGCAAGATTGATGCTTGATCCTTTGAGTGCTTAAATTTATACAATATAACAAAATTTTCATTTAAGCAAGCTTTGCTTCTTATAATGGTAACTTAATAACGAACAGGCGACTTCAGTATAAACCAAAGTTTGCTTAAAACAAATGAATTTAGCCAAGATGAACAGATTACAAAAACATAATCTGAGCCTGTTATAATTTATCCAGAAACTGCTATTCTATAGAAAATTGCTTGATGCAAAATTTGCTATGAGTTAAAAAGAAGACTAATCAAAGTTGAACTGGTGTGTCTGTATGCCTGTCTTCGATGCTGTGGCTACCAAACGGCTAAACTAAGTTTGATTCAATTTTTTCTATTATCAAAAGTCGAAATAGTCAATCGACTGTTCTTTTCATTAATATAAAAAAAATTAACATCAGTATTTTTCTTTGTTAATAAAGACCAAAATTTATAATCAATTTAAGACCTAGTTAGAAAAAATAATCTCATTTTGATTGAAAACAATCTTTACAAAACAAAAACTTAAAAAAATGTTCCTAAAGATGTTTGAGGTTCTTCTGTTTTCCTTGATTTTCCCTATATTTTCTCTATATTTTTATAATTATTGTAAGTAGACGTATCAAAAACTTTTGTGTGATAAATTAATCGTATAGAATTTGACGTCAAAGTTTGAAACTTCAAGTCTGACGCGCAGCCAATTTGGAACAGATGTTAGTTTTTTTTTGTTTATAAGATAACATTAAAAAACATAACTTACTTTTTGGCGCTTGTTAGATAAACTTATATTTTATGAAAATATTTTTGCTCAATAAAAAATTTGTTTTAATTGATATTTTTTGTTAAAACTGTTTAAGAAAGCTTTACTATTTGAATAATTAGTATTTTTTTTGATAAATAAAGCTATACATTATACTAGGGCCTTCAAACCGTTTTGATGTTAATTGACTACAAAGATAAATATAAAGATTACTTTATTTATTTTCTAAAATAAATAATAATTTTACAGTTATTGACTATTTTTTGCAAAATCAACTTTGACCGAGCTTCGCCGGATTTTTAATTTTTTTACTCTGAATAAACAAAATTTTGATTTCAGTTTCGAACACAAATTAACCTCATATATTCTGTTGGATACGGAATATCTCTTATAGCTTTGCTAATATCATTAGGACTTCTGACTTATTTCAGGTAAGAGATTATAATTTTTTTTTTTTATTATTTTTACTTATTATTGTAATATTTTTCAGATCTTTAAGATGTGCACGGATTACGCTTCATATGAATTTATTTGCATCATTTGCAGTCAATAATTTTTTATGGCTTGTATGGTACAATATTGTTGTGGATGATATGAACGTAGTGAAAAATAATGAGGTAATTCACTTTTTTTATATAAAAACATGTTTTTTTTTGCAAATTTTATAAAAAAACTAAGCTGTTAATGTATAATAAATATCTTTTTTTCTAGCTAACATTCTAATGTTTTAGAACAAATACTTTTTTCTTCATTCATTTTTTTATTCTGTTGTTTATTGTACAAATACAAGTAGTAACATTTCTTAGCTTCTCGCATCAAAGTCGAGAAACTACGTTTCTACATTTTGATGCTAAAAGTTACTCTTAACGACAAATACCAATTTTGATAAAAAATAACTTTGAGGCAAATAAAAAATATCACTAATCAGACAATATTTTATCTATGTACTTACCAACAAAATAATTACGGAAATAATAGCCATTTGAGAAAATATAAAACCCAACTGTCATTGCAAATGTATTCAAATAAGAATCTGAAATAAAACTTACTGAAGAGTTCTAACAAAAACGAAACATGTCCGAGTTTACAGATCTTGGTTGAAATAAATTTGCTTTAACTTTATTGTACAAATACAAGTTTCGATTGTTTTTTTTCATTTAAACGTTTGATTTGTATTTTCGAAAATTCATCCGCAAAAAAATGTTTCCGGAAATCGTCTTGAAAACAACATTTTTTGCTTATTTACGCGCAGGAAAATTGAGTTTTCCGGACTAGTACTGTAAAAACCTTACAAGACGCAAAATAAAAAAGATACTCTAGTAACTATAGTTGCAAACAAAATTGACAAACTTGATTTTTGTGGAATTTGTCAAAAACATTCTAAAATTTGCAAATTTCGTCTTTTTTTACGATTTCCGGAAAAATTTAATACAAAACACGTCAGTAAAATCTCTTACTTGACTCGGAGCTATAAAATACTCGGCACAAAGTGCCTCGTATTTCAATTTAGCTCCTCTTCAGTAATGTGAAATTTTCCTGACTTTTATGTAAATAACTATTTTTTTAAACACTGATTTTGTTTTAAAATTTTAAAACATTTGACGCACATTTATTGGACAATTGAAAATGTATTTAAAAATATGTTCAAGAGCTATAATTTATTAATATTTAAACCTAATATTAAAAATACCGCACAAGCAAAGAACTACGTTAAAACTTTTCGTTTAGGACCGCTTTTATTAAAAAACTTCAAATTTTAATATGAAATTAGGTGTATTATTGTCGCATTTTCATCTAACCTAAGATTTTGTTAAAAAGATGTAGCCAGCTACATTTTCCTGGAAAATGCTTATAAATAATTTTGTATTTCACATGTCTCTCTTTAAAACCTTTTTTTTAACTGAAACTATACTTTTGCAAAATTCGTTTTCCGGAAAAAGACTTGCATTTGAAAATTATTGAACTGTTTTTTCAAATTTTGGTTGATAATGTAACGTTGTATTTCTTTTTGTTTACAATTGAAACAAAAAATTTAAACAATATTGTTTTAGTTTATATTAAAATGATAAATTATCAGTTTTTTCGTACTGCAGAACACCTTTCCCTGTAACTTAATTTAGTTGTCAAAATCTAACAACGTCAACAATATGCATAAACATTGTTTTCCCCGTTTTCCACACTTCACTCTATCATATTTCAACTTTTTCAATTTAGTCATGAGCCAAAGTGAATTTTGTTCAGAATTTTTGTGGGAAAACTGAAGATGTTTATATTTCAAGGGACTGCTTGTCAGAATTTGCGTTGTAAATTATGTTTGAGCATAAATAGATGCCGGTTTACCGACCCATTTCAAACTGTTTATTAGATTAAAAGTTGCCCTTACTTGATATTAATCTATACATTTAAATTACATATATTTATTATTCATTGAAGCGTTTTGGTGGTCAAATTAAATTTTAAAGGGACTTGAATCCGATACTTAGACAGCACGGTACGAACCTAAATGGTTGATAAATACATACGTTAAATAAAGGGTTAGGCAAAGTGTATTAGTTCATTAATAACACAAAAACAAATGACTTTTAGTTTGAGATGAAAATAGTTTTAAATGGAAAAGTGGGCTTCAGAAATGTAATAACTGTTGCCACAGTAAAGCGCTGATATTTAAACACAATACTGTGCTTTTTTTATTATTTACACAGCTTTACCACTTGCTAAAAAGTTTCATCTCCTGATGATGACCACTTGGTGGTCAAAAAAGCTCTCGAAATTTATTGAAAAAATTTTTTGGCAAGTGGTAAAATTGTGTGAATAGTTTATTGTGCCAAAAATTCTATATTTTTTCTATGTTGAGAAATTTACCGCATTTAAATTTATTGAAATATAGACATTTTTCTTTAAATTTATTAGAAAAAAATGCTTTGAATTTATTAAGATTTTGAAATCTCTCAGCTCCACATTATTTTCTTTGGAGTTATTGTAAATAAACCAAAAAGCTTGATAGATTTGAAATTTTAAACATTTGGAATGAAATCATTGTTATCCAACGTCACATTCTCTAAAATGTTAAGCAAACATTTATCAGTAATTTAAAAAAAAACACAATCAGAAACGTAACGGTCTCAAATACCTGCTGCATCTTTAAAAAAAAAAGTGGATAAAGAATAAACATTTAAAGATTAAAAATTCCAAACCTGACTAACTTTTGATTATTAGTTTTGTTAATTAAACAAAGTAGACTGGCGTAATAATAGAAGAGAAAAGTGAAAAACGTCGCAAAACTTAAAAGTAAAACTGTAAAACTCAAGTACACTTTTTCTATTTTCAATTTTACTTATAAATATATTTTTTATAATGATAAAATTATATTGTCACTAGTAAAAGTTTATTTTAAGTTTTGAATAACTTATAAAATGATGCAAATTAAAAATTTGGAAAAACCGACTTCAATATGATTAATTATTATTTTATTTATTGATTAATTGATTCAAATATCTTAAAGAATTAAACAAATAGACTATTAATAAATTATGTTGAAATATTTTTCTAATTTTTAACAAAAAGAAACCACTTTAAAAAATAAAAAAATGCACTAAAAAGTTTAAAATAATTGCGTAGACTTGTATGCTTAAAAAAACATCAAATTATTTAGATACTATAATGTGCAATTATTGTTATTTTTGAAGTCGGTGTCAGTCAAGGTAGGTTTGTATAAGGTTGTATATATTAGGTTATTATTATATATATTATATATTATTATATATATACAATATATGTCTATATATATTTAAACTAACTACATGCGAGTTATCTTACCTTGACTGACATCGACTCCAAAAATAACAATAATTGTACATTATATTATCCAAATAATCTGATTGTTTCTTAAGCATACGAGTTTACGAAATTATTTTAAACTTTTTAGTGCATTTTTATTATTTTGTAAAGTTGTTTTTTTTTTGTTAAAATTTTTTTTATGTTTTGATTTTAGCGGATATGATACTTGTTATTTATTTCAATATGAATAGACCTACTAAACGCGTTGTTAATATGAGACAGCATTTCTTGCATGAGACAAACGAAGAAAGAGAGAAACATTTATCTCAAAATAATCTATCTAATTAAAATTTTATTAATTAATACTATTTAATATGATTTTTTTATAGTTTGCGCTTATATAAGTGAAGTTTATCAAGAGGACATTTTTCTTGATATTGTAATGCATTATCAAACTCATGAAACAACATAATTAATAACATTCAAATTGCTTAAATCAACTGAAATACAATTTTTATAATTTTTCACAAATTTTTATAATAAATTAATTTAAAATAGACCTGCTAAACGTGCTGCTAATATGAGACAGCGCCTTTTGATTAAGGCAAACAAAGAAAAGGAGAAACATTTATCTGAATATAAAACATCTATGTTTACTAAATATTTAATTAATTTGTATATTAATGTTTAAATAATTAAAATGGTTAAATAATTAATTATTATGTAATTTTTTTTATGATTTGAGCTTATATAAGTGAAATTTATCAAGAGGACATTTTTCTTGATATTGTAATGCATTATCAAACACATGAAACCACATTCAAATTGCTTAAATTAATTGAAATAAATTTTTTTAATGTTTTACAAATTTTTATAATAAATTATTGTAAGTGTCCAAAAATATGTTAAAAAAAGGATTAATTAGAATAACTTGAAAACTACTGGTCAAATCTTGATCAAATTCAAATGAGACTGAATGTAAAGCATCGGTTTGAAAATCAAAAACAATCATTAACTTCTGTTCACCCAAAAAAAAGTTATTAAAATATATATATATATATATATATTTTCCCGTTTTCCGTTGTCACGACATAGCATGAAAACGCCTTGACCGATTTGGCTGATTTTTTTTTGTAGTTTCCTAATACTCTGTACAAGGTTCTTACGGAAAAAAATATTAAAAAAATCTCTCAGAAAGAGCGAGAAATATACATTTAATTTTGCATATTTTAAAAAAATTACGAATGTCAACGTCATTCAATTTAAAACAAAAAACTCTGTGGTGATTTATGACACCACAGACATAACCGCGCTAAGAAATGTCAACGTCATTCAATTCACTTCCCTTTCAAACATTTTGAAAGGGAAGTACGAAGGCGAAGATGTTTTAATCCCACGCATCCCTATGATACGGAACGATATGCCATTGAGTTTTAAACGTTTACAGTTTCCAGTGCGGTTTGCATTTGCAATGTCAATAAATAAATCGCAAGGGCAGTCGCTAAGTGTATGTGGCATCAACCTAGAAAATCCATGTTTTTCACATGGCCAATTATATGTCGCCTGTTCCCGTGTCGGAAAACCATCAACATTATTTATTTACGCGCCAGAACATAAAACTAAAAATATAGTTTATCAAAAAGCATTAGAATAGAGAAAAGCAGTGAAAAGTATAGAGGCTATTAGTTGCTTTCTAGAGCGCGCGTGATATTGAGCTCAGTGTTTACTTCAAAATGCTCAGTTGTTCAATAGCTTTTTGTAAAAATATAAGTGAAATTATTGAACCCTACGGAATAAACACTATTATAAAAATATATATTTTGTTTTTTATTTAATAAAATTAGTAAAGTCCTTCTCAGGTATGACGAGACCAGGGAAATAGGTATTCATTTTTATATGGAGGATATTATAGATTCCAGTTCAAATTGAATAAGTACGCATACATAAGATAGGTCAGCTGTACAAAATAAAGTAGTGCATCAAATTTACGCTAAGGCGGTACGAAGTTCGTCGGGTCAGCTAGTATATATATAAAATATAAAATTCATGTATAAAATATAAATAAAAATACAGTCAAATTGACAACCTTTTCTTTTTTTTTAAAGTCGGTTAAAAATTGAAAAAACTTACATTGTAAATGAGCAAAACAATACAGAAACAAACTAATTGTTGCTATTCAACAGCGTTTCCAGTTAACAGGTTTTCATAAGTAAAATTCAATTTTTATTAAAAAACTTATATATGTACTGGAACAAAAATAATAGTATATTACAGGCGATACAGAAAGTAGGCGCATTTGACAACGCAGAAGTGAGCTTTTTTGAAAAATCTAACTTTGTTGCTCAAAGTGTACAAAACGTCCAGTTTCCTTCACAACAGATAAACAACCTTTTGTTTAAGCACAAACATTATCAATTTATCAGCAAAGATTTGGTAAAATTGTAAGATTTTCAGTTGTAGCTGTGCAATTGTAGAAAAAATCTAATTTTGTTATATATTATTTTGCGCCTTTTCTACACAAAATCTATTGAAAAAAAAGTATTAACACGTAAACAACTTTCCTTTCATCAGTGTTGTACATATTAAAATTGTTTTTTTTTTCCAATTTTCAGTTATGGTGTCGAGCGCTGCATGTCATCTTATACAGCTTCCTAATTTCCAATTATTCATGGATGTTATGTGAAGGAGTTTATCTTCACACAGTTCTGGTATCAGCTTTCATTTCAGAAAGACGCTTACTTCGCTATATGCTGCTTCTCGGATGGGGTATACCAATTTTGACAGCCATTATTTATGCTTCAATACGCAGCACGGTGGGAATAACGCGTCAAGAAGTAGAAAGGTAAAGGTTGAGAAAACACTCTCTAAAATTAAAATGTCTAATTTCGTAGATGTTGGATGGAAGAGAGTAAATTTAATATTATTTTAATGGTTCCAGTGGTGGCTACCGTTTCTCTTAATGTTATATTTCTGGTGAATATAGTGCGGGTGCTGTTAATAAAATTAAAAAGAAGTGCCACAGGAAATATTTCTGGATCTGGAGCTTCGAGGACATCAATTCAAGCTCTTCGGTAAATTTATTACCACTTTTAATCACTGATTTTATTTTGTTTTTATGTAGAGCTACGTTGTTATTAGTGCCTCTTCTTGGGATAAATTTTCTCTTAACTCCATTCAGACCGCCTGAGAATCACCCTTGGGAGTATTTCTATGAAGTCGTTTCAGCGCTGACCGCTTCCTTACAGGTAAAACATCTCTGTAAACGTACACGGTACTTATATCTACAATATAGTGCGTTTTTTGTTTTTTTTTAAACGCAAAAAATAGACATTTGGGGGCTAAAACTTTTACCCCATGTTAATTTTTGCTGCAAGTCAAATTTTTATTTAAATCTATAAGCCAAACATGTTTGTATGCTTTGGTAACGTGAAAATCTTTATTTTAATTTTTGCTTAGACAGCGAAATTAACGACGCCAGAATTTGAAAAATGTCTAAGAAAGTCTTAAAAATTTGTAGAAATTTTAAAAACTTATTAAGAATTGATTGATAGTCTAGTCGAGATAGACATTGAAATAGAAAAAAATAGGAGCAACTGTTTTTTTTAACGTTGACGGAGTGGTTGGAAGTGTAAATAATCTCGCCGCTGCGGTCGCCGCCATCTTAATTATAGTTCAGTTTATTTGTATTTTTAAAATAACTTGTTAATTTACAACTTTAGAGCAAAAATAGAGCTATTCAAAGTTGTTTGAAATTTATTTTCCTACAAGTTTAATTATTATCATTTTTACGTTAGGATTAATATTTGCAGACTTATACTATCAAGTTTATTATGCAATTTTTTTTAATGAACTACATAAAAAACAAAATATTTGAAAAATAAAAAAAATTACTTTCGATTTGAGTATAAATCCAAAAGTATTGATTGTGGAGTAAAAAAAGTGCGCGAAGCAAAGTTGAGAAAATAGAATTCCGCCTATTACGATTTTTTTCTATTAATATAAAGATAGTATAATTCTGCAAATATTAATCCTAACGTAAAAATCAAAAACTTGTAGAAAATTAAATTTCGAACAACTTTAAGTCATTTTTTTTTTGCTCTAAAGTTGTAAATTAACGAGTTATTTTAGAAAAACAAAAACAAAATTTAAGCAAGATGGCGGCGACCGGAGCGGCGAGATTGTTCTAAAAATTGAAATTTAGTTTAAAAAACTCGCGGTTTTTAATTTTTTCTTATTTAAAGCTATTTTTAGATGTTAACTGTAACTAATACAGTTAGGTACAAACATTATTATTGTCTTTTTTTTGTGTTTTAGGGTTTCTGTGTAGCTGTGCTGTTTTGCTTTTGCAACGGCGAGGTAATAATTGTGATAGCTATCAAGAGTAATTGTAAATAAATAGGAAAAATTATTGTTTAGGTTATGGCACAAATAGAAAGAAAATGGCGTAACCTAACGTTTCGGCCGAGAAACAATTCTTTTACCGTTACCACAGTATCGGTACGTAAGGTATAGCACACTTTTTCTAATGCTGCAATATGTTTTTCTTGCTACTCCAGTCGAAAGTACGTGGTTTCGGCTGCGATTCCACGGCAGAAAGTGTATCTTTCATGCACTGGTAGAGCTACACTTTCTGCCGTGGAATCGCAGCCGAAACCACGTACGTTCGACTGGAGTAGTAAGAAAACTAGTATACAATACACTACACGGGCAGAAATTTGATTATGGCGCGCAGTGCAGGAATCTCAACTTTCTGCCCTTGTAGTGTAATATACTATTAAATGATGAGTTTTGTATTACTTAAAACTCATGTTTCAGTTTGTGCGCTCTTCATATCCTGCAAACGGCGAGGAAAAAGTATGACCCCGGCATCAATCCATTATTGTACAAAATACAGAAGAGACAAATTTTCAGTGCGTTTAGAAGTCGTATTTTATCTATATTATAAATAAGGGATGAAATAACTGTTTGCAAAAATAAATGTTTGTGTAACTAAGATAAATATAATTTTTTATTATTAAAGATTTGTTTTAACTTATTTTTTTAGAATATATTGTACTTTATGTAAGCATTAGATGTATTATTATTTTAAAACCTGCTTTTATTTTGCAATGGATAGTCAGTTATAAAAAAAGCAAAGATGCAAAAAATGCTGCTTAGACCTAGAGCTAGCATTGCAGATTTGAGACTCTTTGATAAACTATCACATGTATTGTTAATACGGCTCGTGGATTAACCGAATATAATTTAAATATTATTTTAATCTATATAACCCAATTAAAACAAAATTAATTCAAAAAAACTTTTTTCTTATAATTTTTTTCTATTTTAAAAGATTAAAAATGATAATGATTGCCATAGAACTGGTATAAGGCTTATAGAGACAACTTTCTCCAATAATTGTTTTTAGTTAGCTTCTTAAATTTTTTAATACAAAAATTAGTCCTAAAATAAAGATTTTCAAAAAATCCATAAAATTAGTTTTTCTCTGAAAAAATTAAAAATATCAAAAATTAAAATATGCTGTAATTAAATATGCTGTTCAATAAGTAAATCAAGATTTACTCTACGTTATGTAGTCTATCTCAAAGAATTGAAGAGTTAGTGCACTTTAAAAACTAATAAAACTGCTAATAAGGTTGATATTTGGAAAGTAAAGCACAATATAAAAAAAAAATAATGACTAAATTGCAAAAAAGCTTTTTGTTTTTTTTTATTTATTTCTGTTTATGGAGATAATATGCGTTTAGACAATTTTTTTCTTCTTAGCTTTGCTATACAAAATGTACTGACTGAAATTTGTTTCATTTTTCATTTTTTAGACTTTTGGGTCAACTTTTAAATATAATTTGAAAATAATTTGACTGAAATGCCATTAACATAAATTATTTTTCTGCACATTATATTATAAACTTATAACACTGATTTGGAGCCGCTGATTTATCAATAATTGTCGTTTCCTATTAGTGTTTGGTAGTTTTATTTCAATCTCAAAATGTTAAATTGAAGATTTATCATAATATTATATATCAACATTTCATTGATTATGAATTTTTGTGTATTTAAATTCTTAAAAAAACAAAGTTAATAATTGTTATATAAATTGATAAAAAAAGTCTCAATATAAAAAACCGAGAAGGCTATGATGAAACAAATGACTATCAACTTGGGGCTTGGGTTAGTTTGCTTTCGTCGCGATTTACAACACTACGTCTCTCGGTTTTTAAAGAAAAAATAGTGAAAATTGTGAAAAAAAGTGAAAACCTTGTGCATAAGTTTAATTCTCCATGAACATTCTATCGATTGAGATGAGTTTCGGTCCGAAAAACCTTTTTATTTCCTAAAATTTTCCCAAATTTTCCTCAATTCGAAAAAAACTGAAAATAAAATCAAAAAAGAAAATTGCATTTTTCTCATGTTTTTTCAATCGTTTACTGTTAATTCTATAGGTTTTTTGCATAGATGACAACGTAAAACTAGGTGAGCGCTATTATTATACTGAGTGATTACTTTTGTGCTAGTTTTATTTATTATACCAATTTCTTTATAATGCAAAGTAATGATTTTTAACAAATTTTTAATACTTTTTTGACAAGAATTTAAAAAACATTAAGATTTCTTGATTTAGTTTATGTAAAATACAACTGTGGTTCTTTTGATTAGTTTTTTTATTTTAAACTCTATTTCAAAATTCAATTTTTTTTTTAATTTTGTTTTTATTTTTAGTTTTTTTTTAAATTTTAATAAGAAATCTTCAATTAGTTAATGTGTAATACAATTAAGTCACTTTTAATTTTTTTTTTCAAAATAATAAACTTTTTTTACATTTAATTATTTAGGTAAGCTCGTATAGATGGCAACGTAAAGGTAGGTGAGCGCTATTATTATACAGAGTGATTACTTTTATGCTATTATTATTTTATTATACCAATTTTTCGATAATGCAAAGTAATGATTTTTGACAAATTTTAAATACTTTTTTTCAAAATTTTAATAAGATTTTTTGAATTAGCTAATGTATAATACAATTAAATAAATATCTTTTGATTAGTTTTTTTCAAAATTATAAACTTTTTTTCGTAATTTTAATAAAATTTCTTGAGTTAGTTAATATAATACAACTGAGTCTCTTTTGATTAGTTTTTTTCAAGATATCATGTTATTTACTGTTATACATTTAATTCTTTAGGTAAGCTCGCAGATGGCAACGTAAAGGTGGGTGAGCGCTATTATTATACAGAGTGATTACTTTTGTGCTATTATTATTTATTATACCAATTGTTTTATAATAAAAAATGACAATTTTTAGAAAAATTTTAATATTTTTTTAACAAAAATTTATAAAAACATAAGATTTCTTGAATTGATTATTGTAAAATACAACTGAGTCTCTTATGATTAGTTTTTTTCAAAATTTTAAACTTTTTTTCCAAATTTCAATTTTTTTTTGTTTATTTTTAATATATTTTTTTAATTTTAATAAGATAGATTAAATTAGTTAATATGTAATACAATTAAGTAACTTTTACTTTTTTTTTTAAATAATAAACTTTTTTTATAAAATAGAATGCTATTTATCGCTATACATTTAATTCTATAGGTAAGCTCGCATAGATGACAACGTAAAGGTAGGTGAGCGCTAAAGTGCAAAGCGACGATTTCTAGCAAATTTTCAATATCTTTTAAAAAAAAATAAAAAAACTAATTTTTTTTAATTAGTTAATGAATAATACTATGTATATATTAATGTTATATAATGTATAATAAATTAGTTTTTATATTTTGCCTTCATTGGCAAAAAGAGTTGCTAACTAAAAATAGACAAAATGAAACAAAAAGTAACAAAAAATGATCATACTTAGCGCGCAATGTTTATGCATATATTCTATAAAATAACGACTACTACAACGTGATCAACAATAGCTGCTTGAGTTGGCGGCACTTTATAAAGATTTTTTTATTTGCCTAGACGCAACACTGTAACCGTTATGTTACAGCGACTATCTTTTGTCAGTGTCAAAGGTGTCACCCGATAACAACAGAAAGTGGTTGTACCATTTTAAATAAAATATAGATTAAACGAAATATAGAATTGCCACCTCAAATGGTTCTATTTGATCACGCTGTACTACTGCTGCTAACTATTATCAGACTTTTTTTGCACTTCTACTTATAGCTATTCTGTGGTTAGTTTTGTCAATGCTGTCATATGGCTGTCATTTATCATTCATCCCAACACAACCACAACATTTTGTTTTGTTGTAAAGTAACGTATGAAAGTAACCTAAAAATTGCCAAGGATTATTAATTAAGTAATGATGTATTAATATTAAAATATTACTTTTGCTTATGTGAGCAGAAGCATTAAACGGTCTAAAGGAAAACTGGTAAAAAAATTTATATTACAATGGCTACAAATCAGTATCTGTCACCATCACCAGAAGATAGAAAACGACCATTAGATGAAGGGACCATCGAAAATGAACACACGGTGAAGCGTTCTCGTTCTTATCATAGCCCTAATATAAATGGAACCTATCATTTCAAAATCCTAGTGCCATGTGTGGCAGCGGGAGCTATCATTGGAAAACGTGGTGAAAATATTGCATGGTTAGAAGAGGTTGGAGCTCGTATCAAAATGTCAAAATCGGAAGATTTTTATCCTGGGACAACCGATCGTGTTTGTCTTATAAGTGGACCAGTCAATGCGATTCTAGCAGCAACAGACTTTATGGTTGATAAAATCAAAGAAAAGGTCGATGTCTCTAGGCCAATTAAAGAAGTAGAAAGCATTTTGACGCAAAATAGACATAAACATATTAAAATACTTGCTCCAAATTCTACTGTTAGTATGATTATAGGCAAAGGCGGCAGCTTTATTAAACAAATCAAAGATAGCAGCGGCTCTTATGTGCAGATATCGCAGAAGCCTACAAATAGTGAAAGTTTGCAAGAAAGATGTATTACAGTTGCCGGTGAAATGGATCAAAATCGAAAAGCGTGTCAAATGATTCTTGATAAGATAGTTGAAGACCCGCAAAGTGGAACTTGCTTAAACGTATCATATGCTAACGTTAATGGTCCTGTAGCGAATTATGACCCCATAGGATCTCCATTTGCACATGCGAACATGGAAAACGATTTCAGTGTTTTAAGGAATGGTACAGGAACTGGACTGAATCTCAATGTACAATTAAGGCCTGGGCAGAATCTAACAGTTGCCTCCGTGCAACTTCTCGAACACGTACAAAACACCTTGCGAAACACTGGCATTTCAGATGGACAAATCTTAGAAATTTGCGGAGCTTTGGCAGTGCTTTCGAAATATGGCAGCATCTCGATCGCCTCTTGAAATGAACGCTAGTAGCTTTAAAGGATTTTTTAATGTTCATAATACACCAATTTTAGTGTTAAAAAGCATGCTATAATGTGTTTGAAAGCGGATGTTTATGCTCTGAAAGTGTACTGTTTTTTACACTAAATTATTTTTTTATTACTAAATAAATGTTTTATTATAAATAGATATCAGTTTATAATTTTCGTATGTTAGAAACTGTATAATATCTGTTATAAAACTACTATAATTTAGCAATAATGAGTGACTTATTTAGAAAATCATTAACAGAATTACATTTATCTTACAAAAAAAAATTTAAAAATATATTTTTATTTTTAATTAATATAAAATTATGGTTTTCTGAGATGTGAATCATTCTGAAACGCTTTAGGTTTAATTCGTTTAATAATAAGCATTCTTAAGCTGTGGCCACTACCTGTGGACTACTGCTAAGTTGGCAACGTTGTACATTTGCTGTCAAATAATATGACAATGACGTGAAAAGTCTCATTTGAAGTGCGGCAATGGGGTTATAAGTATGGGTTATAATAATAAATAATATTAAACATAACCTTGTTTATTGAATATTTTATTATTGTGGGAATATTGTATTACCTATTTGGTTAATAAAAAAATGTAAGTTTACAATTTGAACCATGACATCCAAGTTAGAAATTCAATGGTCTCCTATATCAAATAAATTTATATCTTGGGGCTCTGAAATTTGTTTATATGAAGTTTATCCAGATTTGGCACAGAGTAAGAAGTTTATAGAATACATATAAATATGTATATAACATCTTTTAGGTATAAAGTTATCCAGTACTACTTCAGCCAATTTATTGGCGACCAATACAAATCATCATTATGTGAAATGTTTGGATATATATCCTAAATCTGAAGCAGATTTATTGTTGGCTGTTGGCTTATCAAATGGAAGAATTGCATTATCAACTTTTGGTCCTACGGAATATGACGCCTTAGGGTTAACTAGTAGAGAATTAGGTTTGAGCTTTTACTATCTAGTGACAGAAACATATTTTAGAAAGAAATAAATAACTGTCTTTAAAAGTCCAGAAACGTCTGAGCTCAAAAAAAAATTGTAACTAATACTACATAATATATAAAGGGATTTTACTTCAAAAAAAACAAAATATAAATGTCATTTTTACAACGTATTGTAAGGGATAACATATCTATCTATCAAAGTTAGGAGGGGCTGTCTCATAATTAACTTCGATTTTTTTTAGTTTGGGTTTGAAAATGTATTTTGTAAGTTGTTAAATCGATTAGCTCAGATTACTGGGTGTTCAGTTTTCAAGGTTTTTTTTTTTGGTTTATTGTTATTTGTAGTTTTATTTATAATGATTTGATAATTTTATGACGATTGAGTTTCATTTAAAATCATATACTGAGTGAACCAAATGATATGCAAACTAAGTTATTTGCATTTGTAAATAACATTTTAGCGTATGTATTTTATAGTGCCACGCCACGCTCGACAATGTAACGCAGTTTTATGGAATACTGTTGATCCGAATTTGGTGGCTGCCGGCTTAGATAAATACCGTGCTGATAACTCGGTTTTAATTTGGGATATAACCAAATCTTCGCCAAGCAATGATCATAACAATTCGGGAAGGCTGGCAGTCAATACCATGGCACCTGGTGTGGAACTTGCAAGGCCAGTGGCAGAATTTGGAGTATCGGAAACTGCTCATAGTATGGCTTGGTTTACAAATCCTAAACTACTAGCCGTTGGAGTGAATATGAAAAATATCAAATTTGTTGATATTCGAGGTAAGATTTGTAATTAAATTTGGTTCAACGAATCGGATCTTACCAAAATTAAACCAGTTTCTCCAACATAATTTACTTTCGAAATTTTAAAAAAAGGTACTATGTCTTACAGTCGCTGTGTTATTCCAGATCCTAACAAGGTCACATATTCTACATTAACAAAAGCAGTCTTGGGTGTCTGCATAGATCCAAATGATGACCGACATTTAGCATCATTTATTGAAAATAATGTATTTGTATGGGATACTAGAAATTTTGAAAAACCGATATGGACGCAACATCATAATAAACCGTTGATGAAAATTGCTTGGTGTCCAACAAAGTAAATATAAAAAAAAGTTTGTTGCATTGCTTATCTACATTTTCTTAATAGATATAACCTATTAGGTGCTCTTCAAAAAGAAAGTTCTGTTATTAATTTATACGATATTCAGCAAACTATTGTCGGAAATGAAGAGGTAGAGCCTCAAGTGTTGGATAGAGATGTGGCGCCTGGATCTCCACATAATATTATGTCGTTTTCATGGCACCATACTGACGAAAATAGATTTTTAACCATAGCACTTTCAGGTGTGTCATAACAATAAAATAAGTAATGTTTTCTATTATATTATTCACAGGAACAATTACTGATTATACGGTGTTTGATCGGATAACTTTAAATTGGGCTCCAACGTCAAGTATTGTTTGGACTTATGGACGAAAGACTATGAAATATGTAAATGATTGCCCACTTCAAGATATTTCAACAAAAATGAAGCAGAGAACATTAGCTGGATATGGTTTGAAGGTAAAGTATTAATTGCTCTCGCTCTTTAAGCAACTGAAGTTAAAAAATATAGTACAAGATGAAAACACTAATCTTAATAATTGGCGTTAAATGTATTTTGAGTTGAAAGATGCCAAAAACTTCTTTTTTAGGTTGAAATTTATAAAAATGGTGAAGTTGTAGACAGCGAAATGCTAGCGAACGTTTGGAATTGGCTTTTCCTTAGCGGAAAACTGGTTGAAGATGGGTTTCTTATTGGATGCCACAGTAAGCATCCAGGTGTACAAGCTGTTTTGAAATTGGACCCAGCAAATAATAAGTCTGATCACTATTCTCTTAAATGGGCTGATTTAGGAAATGCCAATTGTCATGGTGTTGTTCGAATTTTTAAGTATGTATAATTAATTATTATAAATATGAAACAATTTATTGTTGATTTTTGGAGATAATTTATACACGATGTCTAATAATTAAATATATGACAAAAAACACGCTTATAGGCCGTAGAATACAAAACTATTTATTATATGAATTTTATTTTGTAGACATGAAGACCGCGACAAGGCACTTTTACTATGCAGTTGGCATTTCGAAAGAGATTCAAATCGCTTGTCATTGTTTTTAGAGCAACTTGAAAAAGAACAGGCTTATACACGGGCTGCAGCAATAGCAGTATTTAATTTAAAAATTCGAAATGCTATTGAAATTTTAAGCAGGGCCCCTGATGGTATTTCCTATGGTTTGGGATTGAATGTTGTTGCAATGGCTTTAGCAGGATTTTCCGATGACAAAAATAGCATTTGGAAGCAGTTTTGTACAACCGCCAAACAAAAACTTAGTGATCCGTATTTAAAGGCAATTTTTAGTTTTTTGACTGCTGAAAATTTTAATTATGATGGTGTGCTGGTGAGTATGATTATTTCCTTTTTTTTAGAACCATTTTTTTGCAAGTTTGATAATTTCTTTTATATTATTATGTGCTTGCAGTCAGCCTTGAGATTATGTAATAACCTTGATACATCGACAGTCTTATTACACGAAAGGTCTTTTTTTGTACATTATTTTACGAGAATTTGTTTGCTTTAAAATTAACGACAAAAACCGCCTGCAATTGAAAAAAATCCAAAAAACGATGGATTTATGTGGTAGCTTGAAAAGTTAATTTACCATACAAAATTCAAAAAATCTCAAGACTATTTCATAATCTTGAAAAAACTTCCTGCAATACAAATTCTTTATTTAAATACAATTATAGTAGTATTAACACAAACCAAATTAAAAGTATTAATTTTTTTTAAGTCTAATATTGGAAAATGTTATGCACTGTATTGGATTTTTTCAATAACTTTAAGAAGAAATTACCAAAAAAAAAGTTTTTTGGTTTTAATTTGAATCTCCAATCTATACAAAAAGATAAATTTGTTCTACAATCAAAATTTTCCTTACTTAATTTTTTTAGAACGAAAATGGTATAACAGTAGACGACCGAGTTGCATTCGCTTGTATGTTTCTTCCAGACAATAGACTCCACGACTATCTTAAAAAGCTATCAGACAAATTAATTGAAGAAGGAAACTTAGATGGTCTACTTTTAACTGGTACAAGCCATGACGGTATTCGGCTTCTACAAAAATATCTTGATGCTACTGGAGACATTCAATCCACTGCTCTCATAGCTGTTCGTGCTTTTCCAGTAGAAACATTTTCCGAAGCAATCAAAGAATGGATTGCTTGTTATCGAAACTTATTAGATACATGGCAGTTATGGAATGAAAGAGCACAATTTGATATTATGTTAAGTAGCTGTTACCCTGGCGATACAGCTCCACAGCAAGTGTACGTTTCCTGTAATTTTTGCGGCAAGAGTATATCAGCGTATATGTATGGATTAACTAGAGGACGTGGTCCTTTTCCCAGAATTGGAGGATCATCCCAAAAATCTAAGGTTTTCTTTTAATGGCATCAATAACACTTGAATCATATCAATTGTTGCAGTTGTCATCTTGCCCCAATTGCCGAAAACCTCTACCAAGATGTGCTATTTGTTTAATGCATATGGGAACAACTCAAGGGGGTATAGGAAGTGGTGATAATAATAAAATTATGGATTTCTCAAATTGGTTTACGTGGTGTCAGTCGTGCAGACATGGGGGGCATGTCGCTCATATGACACATTGGTTTGAGTAAGTACTGTAGTCTAGAGGTTTATGAAATCATGTAAAAGCATTTATTTTAGTGAACATTCTGAATGTCCAGTGACTGCTTGTACCTGTAAATGTTTTACAGTTGATGCAGTGAGTAATGCCGTTATTAAGTGATTTTGTTTTATCTATAGAAAATATAAGATTTTAATTTTTTTTTTTATTTGTAAAATAAAAATCCATGAAACAGAATTGATGGAATCCTCTGTTTCACATAAAGTAACAAAAACCTAGATCTTTAGCGACAACCTATTTTGAAGATATCTTTAATAATGGTCCTGTGTAAGCGTATTACCTAAAAAATGTGAGATCTAACTAATTTTTCTCCAACCACCTATTACATCAATAATTTTATTTAGAAAAAACATTTTGAGAAATAACTGGTAAAACAAAATCTGATTTTTCTAAAATTTATTAATCAAATTAACAACTAGACATGTTCAAGTTATAAAAACAGTTTAGTTTAGAAATTGTACTACCTACATACGTATTTTTCATATCCCAATAATTCCATAAAATTATTTTAGCATTTAAGAATTTTGTTTAGATAATTTAACATTTGAGCAACAATTGACATCACCGTAGAACCAAAAAATGTAACATCAAAAACATTCTAATAAGAATTTAAAATGTTAATTTCACGCTAAATATAAAATTATTTCGTAATAAAACTTTTGGTTTATTTATTGTAGGGCAAGCATATTTGGCTTTTGGTAACATTGGGTACGATAAATTTCATTTTGGTTAATTATAATAAATAATAGGTACTTGAGTATTTGTTCAAGCCTAAAACTGTAAGTATCCCTTAACCTATTTTTGTTCTATAATTATTATGTTACTCGTGTGCTACTATTCAAGTTATATTTGTACAGTATAGCCACAAACCTTATTTTGATTTACAATTAAGCATCAAATTTTAACATTTTTTTCTTAATTTGTTTAAGTACACCAGAATAAAAAGACAACTAATAAATAACATGGTTTTCAACAGCTCCCACTGTTAAAAAAACCTTATTTCAGCCATAAATTACCATATTTTAACGCCAATTATTAAATTTTTTTTCCCTATGTTGAATTACATATGTGCGATTACGTCTGCTTGTGTTTGTAAACTAATAAAAAAAATAACGAATGAAAACTGTCGGCGGTATATTGCCAAAACAATTTATATTACTCAATTCCATTTGTAAATGTAATAATTTAGGGAATATCTGTCAGTTGACATAATTTACATTAGCTGCAACATTATTATATTTCTCTACCATAAAACCATCTAACGTAATTTTTTTACTTTTTAGAAAAAAGACATGGCACTAAAGAATACGACAACCGAGCTTATGTTCAGGCCTGGAAGAATTTAATATATTCAAATGTATTAATTCCAGCGACTGGAGTTAAAATATCAGACTTAAAATCCGATTTTTGAAAATAATAATTAACCGATACTTAAAAATAATTGTTGATCGCGTAGAATATATTGAATAAAATAAATAGCAAAAAATATATTAAAATTATAAGCATTTTGAGATAGTCTTGAAATTGATAATCGTTGAAAATATATTAAGCAGACCTGCTTACAAATCTTGTCACATACAAATTGGAGTTTGTTGATGTATCCCTGTTCCCGGTATAGTAGAAAAGAGAATACTTTTTTTAATAATACATAAAACAGACTATTAGTTGGTAGAAATAGGCACTCCCAACCTCTCCAAATCCTTTAGAGGTTGTAAAGGTCGGGCAGCCCAATGATTGACACTTTTTAACGCAATACTTTGATTTTGCAATTTTTCTAACTGAATAATATATGGATAAATCTTTTGTTCGATCCATTCGCTTATCGTATAATTATCAAAAATATCGCTCATAGCTTCAACTGCCGATCTGACTAGAGTTGTAGTACCATGGTAAAGTCTTGCCAAATCACTTGTTAACTCTTCAACTCTCAAAGGTAAACTATAATTATGCCTAATATTATAATCAGTCATCCATCCTTTTTGTTTTTTCGTCGATTTAATATATTCATTTACCTCATTCTCCATGGTATGTAGTCTATACGTTAATCTAAAAAATAAACTACCCGGAAACATACATCTTCCCAGCTTGTCCCATAAATATGGATCAGCATCTAAGTTAATAAACGGTTGATTTCGGTTTGACACATGTTGAGGACAGCTCAAAGTCGATAAAAACGTATGTTTCAAACTAGAATTAAAGTAACCGTGCGTTGCGGTTATCATACTTAAGGCTAAAGAAGGAATTCCAGCTGGTAACAATTCACATAACACGGCAAAATGGTCATAACGTTGCCAGCCAGTTAAGGCAATTCCAGCAAAACCACGTTTAAAGCGTTTTTCTTGTTGAGACATCACTTCTAACCATCGTAAATTGTTTTCCAAGTGCCGTTTCGAGTCAGGAACTGATAGTGTTTCACCAAATGCACCTTTAAAAGCGGAAGCTGCCCATGCTGTTTTGAAAACAATACCGTATTTGTCCCAAATCGGAGGCTGAACAAATCTAGAGCAAAAAAATATAGTCTTGTAATGTCTTCAAAGAAAAAACGCTGACACATCATTCAAAAATATAATTTAAATTTTAAAAAGCCGTAATAATCATGTAAGATTCCGGCATTTTCATTTCATATCTATTGGAATTTGTTAATAAAAAAACACAAAATTATCAAATATATAATTTATACATCAAAATGAAGAATTTTTAATATATCACCTCACTAAAGATTAAAAACTAAAAAAGTCACAAAACATTGAAAACCGCAGATTAATAAAATATATTGAATAAAAACTTTCAATTTAATGAATATTGAGAGATTTAAACACTTTGAAGAGATTCGCACTGTCCCCCCCGCTTCTAGTTTAAAAGACGAATGGTTACTAGCTTATAATTTATTATATACTAAATATGACTGTTGCTAAAACTTTGTTTCTCTTGCCCATTCCCGTATTTTTGAACAAAATTGATAATCTCGCTTGAATCAGTTCAAAAAAAAATACCATAATCAAAAGAATAGAAAAGACCCACTTGCAGCTTGAGTCACATACCTGTATATATCTTCCGCGTAAACCCAAACCATAGGTTCAACAAAGCTCCCCAAATTTGCATCCAACATACTTTGTTGGGACAAATGTCTTAACATATCATCCCAAATTATTAACTTTAGGCGTGGGTATTTTCGGCGTATCATTTTTGCAACATTTTTTACATGATTCAGAAAAAGTGTCTCATGTAATTCCAAACGGCAGACGTCACATTCGCCCATTTGATACACTTCATCACAGCCTATGTGTAATCGTTTGATGTTAGGATGAAGGGACATTATTTGATCAATAATTTCGCGGAGAAAATCCATCGTACTATTTCGTTTAGGGCATAATGCTTGAGGGCTGCCAGGTACTTCACGTAATTTTGCCCACTCTGAATGTTTTAAAGCAAACTCCATATGCCCAAAAGTCTGAATTAATGGAATTACCTCTAATTGAGATTTTTCAGCAAAATTTAAAATTTCTTCAATTTGTTCAAAAGAAAATGCATTTTTTGCTGTTGCATTCATCAGAATGCCGGTGTAAGGAAACATGTCTTCATACTCTAGAATTGGAAGGGTTTTATTATAAACTCTTTTTACTGGAACAGGTTTTTTAATCTATGTTTATTTGAATAATTAGGTTGCAAAAACGTCTAGATAAAAAGTATTTGGTGATCTATGTACCGGGTGTTTTTTTTAATTTACGGTCTTAGGAGGTTATGACTTTTTTTTGACGCATACAAACTTACGGCCAGTTGTATAACACTAGTCAAATATCTAATCAACTGATTTTCATCAAATATTTAATTATCACTACGACTTGATGATTGTTAACTGGTTTTGATGATTTAACCATCATCAAATTTTAACGCAACCGACCGTAATGTCAGTATAATTGTGTTTTCGAAAAATAATTCTAATTTCATATCAGTACGTTGAAATTGTTTTGCTGAATACCCCTCGAACTTTAATAATTTTATGACAATTTTTTAAAGCCCGTAGCTTTTAGGAACTGAGGCTGTTGCCAGACAACGTGCTTTCGAAAACTGTTACAAAATTTTTTCGTAGTTATTAATGCTCTTGGGTTACTTTAACTGATAAATAAACGTGTGGGGGACACAACCTTTCAGATAAGAGGAGAAATTGTTATTGAAAAAGTTATTAAACCATACCCAGTAACACGCCTGTCGCTCCCATATTTCGAAACAGTGCAAAAATCTTCTTAAAAAATCCAATCAATGGAGGCGCTCCTTTCAAATCCAAATGTACTATTCTATTTTTTGGTATGTAAGGAGTATTTATATTTAAATTAACGTATGGAATTCCTAACTGCTGCTCTGTTTCAAGTGCTTCATTTCTTCGTTTTGCAATTTCTTCCCGAGTTGGTTGCTCCAAAAGGGAAAAATCATTGGCTGCATTTGCTAGAATAGGCTTAACAGTTTTGTCAAATAAAGGCGGTTTCTTGTCAGATTCAACAAATTTAACATTTGATTGTACTAAGGCTTCAGCAATCAAGTTAGGATTACTGCTGTCAACTTTCAATAACGCAGGTTTTTCATTATTAACAGATGTATATTGCAAGCCAAATATAATCAATGAAAGTAAGCCAGAAGCCAATAAGACTGCAGACTTCTTTCTCCAGGCTGTTATACCAATATGCTGTACGTAATTCATTTTGAAAACTCTCCCTTAATCACATTCTTTTCATCCGCCTACAAAGCCCCACATTTTTCTGTATTGGTAATAGCATTAACTGAAAGTTTTCCAGTTGTTGCAAAAAATGGTTCACTTTAAGCTTCTCAGTTAAAGATATAGTTTATGTAGATGCACATATCACTGCAAAATAATCTCCTTCTACACATAAAATTTAAATAATTTGAGAAAATGCCTCGAAGGTTTGAAATTTTAATTTGTTTATTGTTTAATTTACACAATGTTTTTTTTTGACAGTCTCTTGACGTTGACAGCAGATAGACAGATTACTTGAGTTTTGACAGGTTTTTACCGGAAAAATTTGACCTTAAGTGAAATTTGAATTTTAAAGTGGGAAAAATGGAAAATTGCCATTTGTCAGAAAATCAAGAAAAAGTATTGTTTTGCCTGATTAAAGTTGACTAAATCTATTTTTTTGTTGTATTATACGAAGTTTTTAATGCGCTACAACAAACCATAAACATGTGGCAACGCTGCCCGCGGGTCTATTGGCATCCATTAGTTTAAGTTTCAAGTGTGTTTGTTTAATATGTATTATTGATTTAATAAATATATTATTTTATTTGTATTAACTGTATTTTATTTGAAGTGTGCGTATTTATTACCTCATTGTAAGTTTGAAAAATTTTAAAATTATTTTTTGACAGCAGTTTTTTATTAAGAAAATTAGCCTAGTAATGTACTAACAACTCGGTGCCCGTTACAAAAATAAGATTCCAACACAAAAATGTTTTAATCTTATGAGAAAATTATTTTAAATTCAAATATAAAGTTGAGAAATTTGGTAAATATTTTGACATTCAAAGTAATTGTTTTAAAAATTATGGTCTGTTTGTGTTTACACAAACTCATAGGCATGGCCAACTGTGACGCCAAATTTAAAAAAACACCGGTTACAATAAGGAGTATACAGTGCTTCCAAGCAAACATAAGTCCCGGAAAATATGTGAGGTAAAATAACAAATTTATGAGTAAATTTATATTAATTAACCAGAAGCTCAAAAAAGATGAGGTGCAGTGTACATAAAAGCTGAAGCACCCTCAGGCCACGCTCTTTTAAGGCTCATGTTTGCTTAGAAGCACTGTAGCGTTTAATGTTAAAAAACACCCTAAACTAAAGCAAGTCGTATTATTGTTTGAAATAATACAAACATATCAAGAGACAATACCAGCTCTATTAGTCTTGACAATGAAATCGTAGTAAAAACAGCTTATAGTTTTTGTCATTTTTGCTTTTCTAACAAAACACTACTTCTTTCATAAATGGCAGAGGCTGTAAATAATATTGACCTTCTTTGTCAAAGAGTTTCAAAATATTATGTTTTAGAGTCATTTTCAAAGATCCACCACATTAGTGCCGACTTATTTTGGCAAGCAAAAAAAAATAAAAGTTATAGTTGAATTTTCTCAGATAAATTTAAAGCTAGAATCTAATAAAAATCACCTGGTATTAATAAATCATTTTGTAATTTGGCAACGCTGTTTCGTGTATTCTGAATGTCAACTATAATGTCTATAATGTCAATAAAGTCAAATGTCAAATATCAGACTCAAATTTTTTATTCGCCATTTATAAACTATAAACTGTTGCATTTTCCTTGTAATACTGTAATGGAATTCGTGGAATTTTTGTAAACATACCTTTACTATCTAAAATGTGATTATTGATTTTTATGGAAGCTGCTCAATTAAAATGGGATCAATGAAGCAAATTTCGGAAGTTGTTGACGAAAACAATAATAACAATGATTCTAAATCAGTGCTTGATAATTTTGACAGGTAAAATATAATAATACTTCCCCCCTCGCCACTAACTTGTTGCATTCTTCATTTGAAAAAAAAATCAATGCAGCATGCGGGTGTTTGATTATTAAATAGTACCCCTATGATTATCTATATTTCAGAGAGCCGGGCTATTATCATCAAGTTATTCGAGCGATGCTGACTCCAGGGCATGAAGCTGAGTTAATCTATTGGCTTAAGAATTTCGGTTTAATTGCAACGACTCAAGTCTGCAAGAACGCAAAAGCCGATGATGCATGCAACAAGGCTATGGAATGGGTGCCCACCAAAACTGTGGATTACTACCAATGGAAGTGTAAAAACTGTTCTACTAAGAAAAGTATAAGAGACGATTCTGTTTTTCAAGATATCAAGTGCAATTTCAATCACTCTATTAGGATATTGTTGGGCTGGTGCAAAGGATATGATTCGTATACAATGGCTAACATGTTAGGTATAGTTTTTATTCAAATTTATCGGCAGATTATTAACGTTTCTCATTTTGTGCATCAAAAACAGGATGAGTGAGGTAACTTTATTCAATCACTAATAATAAATTTAAATAGAATAGTTGTACATAGATACCTAATTTTTAATTAATAGGTATTAAAAAGCACATTGTGAGAAGCCTCTACAATGCTGTCTCCACTACAGCCAAGAATCACTTGAAGCATTCTTCAACAATCAAAAGATTAGGCGGGCCTGGAATAATTGTTATTATAGATACTTTTCCTGATGGTTGTTCGAATAATTCACGTCCAGTTCGTGGGAATCGACCTATTTTATGCTTCGCTGAAGTTAAGGTTTGTATATAATCAATAACACATATATCGTACCGGAAACGGAAAAGCATGTCATTGCTTACAGAATATATGCTATAGATGTCTGGGGAATGCGCTTTTAAACAAAAATTATTTATGTATAACTGCAACAAATACACGAAATTGTATAATTTTATTATTGAGAAACTTATTTCTGTATTTTTTTGCAGGATGTTCCACCAAATTATTGGTTTGAAGCTTTAGATCGTTTTCATCGCAACAGTCCTGAACAAGTTAATGCTGTTAAAGAGCATATCTTAAATGTTACACAGGAGATTGTCTTGCCTGGCTCAATCCTCGTGACTCCTTCAACCTCAATTTTGTGTTCCTACAATGATTTAGAAAGTTTAAAACATTTATATCCCACAATTGTTAGTATTGATGGCTTGGCACGTCATAATACTCCAGAGCAGGAAATTTCTAAGAACTTAGAGACAATTTGGCGATCAGCGTTAAACATCTGCGAAGAGGCACAATTTTTCAATTTTGAAGAAGTTCCATATTTTCTCACTGGTTATATGTGGCATTCGCGATTTGGGAATGAATCATTTGAAACTTTATTAAATAGGTTGGCTGACATGCAATAGTGGTTTATTGGACTTTTTACATTTAGTTCATATGTTAGAGCAATAATTGAGTTTTTGTTTGGTGCTTCACGTACATAGAGTGTTTATGATATTGGTAATTGATATTTGGCATTTTTAGTTGTATGTTGATATTAGATTTATAAACGTTTCGTTAAGTACAATATTAATATTTTATTACGGAAAAAAGTATAAATACAATAATGAGTTATTTTTGTGCAAATAAAATATTCCATATATTTTTAGATACTTCTTCTTCCTTTGCATGTTCTTCCTTGTTCTTAACAATTGAAAGATAATTTTCCAATATCTCTTTAGCATTTAGTTTGTTTTGACGACATTCTGTAATTGCTGAAGGGTTGTTTTCTATTAATCTATGTATTAATTCCAAGACATATTCGTCGCTGGATTTGACTGTAGCGGAGATTAGAGAAAATAAAGTTGGAATGTATCCATGAAATACTAGCCGACTCGAAAAATCATTTTCTGTTGTGCATAATGCATACAAACAGAAACATATTTTAGTAATAATTTTGTCATTATTTTTGGCGAGAGCTTTCTTAAATACATGGGCCCCTCCAAATGAAATAAAAACTCCAAAGGCAATCGAATTCTGTCGAACTATGCAACTAATAGCATATACAGCTTTGACAATCACGAATTCTTCTGAATCTTCCTCCACTATTTTTATCAACAATGGAAATATGTCACTATCTGCTATCATTCTTTGACAATATCCATTATTCTGAGACAATTCAGCCAATAAATTGCAGACTTGTGCTCTAATTTTAGGATCTCTACACTTCAAACAAGGCAATACAATAGCAAACCCACCAATCTTATGAAAATCATTTGCTGTGTCAATATCACAAATATAATCAGCAATTATATCTAATGCTGCAACATATTCGGTTGTGTCTTGATCTTCGCTGATGCTATCCACTTTTTCTAAAATCTTTATCTGTTTCAGTATCACTTCTACAACATCAATTGTTAAAGATTGTATGGCATTTTCCAAAAACTTTTTCCGCGCTTCGTCCAGCGGTTTAAACTCGCTCTCGCGGGGAGCATCTTCGGATTTGGTAGCTTCCATTGCAAATTTTAGTAAGCCCTGCAAACTTGAAGGCTGTCGAGGTTGTTCAACTGCAGGTGTTGGGGCTGCGCAAATCGCCCCCGCAATTTCCACTGGCTTCGCTTCTGACATTTTTATTGACTAATAAAACAATATAGCTTTTCTAAAAAATACAAGTTTCTAAGTAGAATAAAAACTTTGAGAACCTTCTAGAATTTAGATTCTTGTTTTGATTTTTTAGGTTATTAAAAAAAACATTTGAATGTTGAGTGTTGAGCTGACAATTGACATTATAAGTCAAATATGTCAGCATAGTATGTCAGGGTCAAAACACTCATATGCAACATAAACGGTCATAAGATGTCAAAAAAGCTATAACCTCACAATCGTAACCTCAAAAATTACAAAAATGTTACGAAGAATAATAAAAACTGGTTTAACATTTAATTTTATAACACCAACAGCTATTTTTGATGCCGATACTTTAAAAAATGAAACTGAAACGGAGAAAGTTGCCAAGATTTCTGGGATGCAGTATGAGACCGGCTGGGAACGCGTAAAAGCAATGTTTGAATTTGAGTAAGATATGCATTTTTTATTTGTTTGGGGATTATTAGCAATTTTATTTATTAACATAGTGAATTTGGCCGTACGAGTAAAGAATTTACAACCGTTGCCAATGTGGCTGGTTTGAGTCTTTGTGTAGGAGCAATGTATGGAGGGTTGATGAAATCTAAGACAGCCTATATGGATTTTATGAGGAATAACCAAGCAACAGCTTTTAATGATCATTTACAAGCCAAGGTAAATATGGAGATCATTACTCGAGTCGCTCAAAATGTAGTTCTGTATCAATTTTTGATAACTATATTTTTCAGAAAAAGTTACAAGACGCCGTAACGATCAGTTTTGGAAAAGGAGCTTTCATGTGGAGTTGGAGACTATGTTTATTCACCACTAGTTTTGTGTAATGTAAAATAAAACGTAGATTTCTTTTGCTAACAGCTAAACATTGTAGCGGTATTTCTACAGTCATTAGTGTATATAGAGGAAAAAGTGGCGTTTTTGAATATGTAGGCGCTGGTTTACTCAGTGGTGCAATGTATAAGTTTAATTCTGGCCCACGTGGTTGGGTGGTCGGTGGAGGATTGGGAGCAGTTCTAGGACTTGTGGCAGGATGTACGACTTTTGGTTTGTGTAAATTAACTGGAGTATCAATGGAAGAAGTTCGATATTGGCAATATCATTGGAGAAAACAACGTGATGATTATATAAATAAGTCTATGAAAGAATATAATGAAAAAGAAGAGAATCTTATTGGATACGAACACGATCAGAAGCTAGGCGATAAAGGAAAAAATTTAGATGATATACGGAACTAAACAAATGTAAATAACATTATTTATTATATTTTGTTCAAATAAACTAAGCGTTTTATTTAAGAAAACTAACAATACTTTAACCTTGATTCTACATGAGCTTTTAAGTCACCATATAAAAATATCTGTTGCTGTTCTGCAAAAAAGCTATAAAAAGACATACGTTGATTGAGCACATATCAAGAAATAAATTAAGCAATGCTACATCTCGGTTTCACTCTCCGCCTTGACATTTGGTCATTCTTTTTGGTCCGCGATTCGGAGGGCCTTTGGGTTTGGCGAACTTTGGACGATGCAAGTTTTTTGCCGGATGAACTTCTTCATATAGAAATGAATCCGTTAGTTCCGATCCATTGTCAATTTGCACCTTGACATTATTAAAAATATAGTTTTCAAAGCATTCATTTATCAATCGAATAATTAACATACCTTTTTGGTGATTTCCAAACCCAATTTGTTAATGGTGTCAGTCAAAGGATTTGTACAACTTGAATACAACATTCGTTCTCTAATCGAACAAGAATACCCAGGCATCGAATAAATAAAAACTATACTCTCGGTGTAGTCACCCTCGTGTGTATGCTTAAATCTATATAAGTGGTACCTAGCATTAGTTTCAGGAACTTTTTTAGGAAGTACGCTGACTTTAATATTTTCAGCAGTAACCAAATCAATTATTTCTTCGTTAATATCTGCAAATGCAAATTTTGCTTATCAACAATCAACGGTGTTTGTGTCATTCTACTAGTTTTCTATTATATATACACTAATTTTTTTAAATATATTTTAGACTAATGACCGGACCGGAATTAGCCTAGACCGGAACCGAAATTTACAATATTAAATACTAGAATTTGAAGAAAACTTACTTATTTCTAATTGTATATAGTCGTGTACTCCTTTAACCATATCTAATACAGCCTGTTTAGCTTCATTAGTCAATGGAAATTCTACGCCTGTTAAAGTTTGGTGTTTAGTATCTAGACTTATATCAGTATGAACTTCATGTTTTCGCAATTCCTGTAGCTCTTCCTCTCTCGTTGTTAAAGGCGCAGGAGCTATAGCAGCTTTTTTGTACCTTTCATAGCCACTTAAAGTAACATCACTCTAAAATTTGTTAAAAGATTTGACTCTACTAATATGATGTATTTGATTATGGAAAAGCAGTTCATCAACTGAGCATTTGCCGAGAAAAATGAGCACATGATAAATACATCTAACAACAAAAAATGTAAGAGAACAAGAAAGGCTTTGTTAACCTTTTAGATAAAACTCTGTTGACAAATTCTGCTCATTTCAAAAAATTAAATACCAGACTCGTTCCATGCAGTTCATCCTGAATTTGCGATGTTCCAAATTCCTGCTTAAGCGTGGCCTTCGTTGAAGCATATAGCATTTTCTGCCGTATGGGGGCTGTATCCGGGGACCAGCTGATAAACAGCCATTCATATCCAGACGTATTTTTCGTGTCCAATCGGTATAAAATATAACATGGTTGATTCTCTTCAATTAAAGGAACTATTAGTTTATCGAAGTCTTTATCCCAGCTTTGTTTCACATCTTTATGTTCGGCAAGAACTAATTGCTCTAAAAATATATTTGAAAAAATAAATTTATTGAGCGGAAAACCTACCATTGTCAATTGAAATCTTAACAAGTCTCACTTTTCCATCACGGCATTTTCCTAGAAACCTTTTTAATTCGTCGTTGGCTAAAATTTAATTAA
Source organism: Lagria hirta (assembly GCA_947359425.1). Lineage (NCBI taxonomy): Eukaryota > Metazoa > Arthropoda > Insecta > Coleoptera > Tenebrionidae > Lagria > Lagria hirta. The sequence continues at coordinate 19,616,537 of OX375796.1, read as the reverse complement.
TTTTTTATTGAATTTGATATATTTTATTACCTTTTATTCCCGTTTGATGAGACATGTTATCAAAAATATAGTCGATCACCGCCCACAGGTGTTTTTGACAGATGTCAAATATTATTTTACCTGTCATTGTCAAGATGACGTTTATTAGTAAGTGAAACTTCTCTTTAAATATACAGACTGTGCATAAAAGTTTGTTCAGCAGATAAGAGCTGTGTTCTTATAGGAACTAAGCTTAGCAACATACTGTCGCGTGAGTATTTTAGTATTACACGGTTTTTTACTGTTTTTGTACAGTTTATTACGTGAGAAGCTTCTTATAAAACAAAGCTTAACTTAAGAAGTACTAAAAATTAAGTATTGCCAATTTTGTTAACTTACCGAAATTTTCTATAAAAAGCTAAGTTGTCCAAACTACAGAAAGACTCATTTTTTTCTTTTGTATATTTGACAAAGAAATCTATATTCTATTATGTATAATTATAAAGAATGTCTAGGTCCGCATCAAATATGTCATCTTCAATTGCGGCAGCCATTTTAGATTAATATCATAAATTATTTTTAATAAAAACATGAAGCTTACCTCTGATATTAATGAATTAGTTTTAATATTTTAGGTTAGAATGTTAGAAAATAAATATTAAATATCTCCGTACATCAACTGTCAACACAAACACTATATGCGCATGCGTAATGCTCTGCTTGACTTTTAAGCTTTCGAATTCGGTGGCTTAAAGTTAAGCTCTGCTTTGACGTAGTTAAGCACGGATGCGGTAACGGTGCAAACAAAGTTCGTTACTTAAGTAGAAACTTATCTTAACTCAGGTTAAGCGTTGCTTAACTTGAACGGCTCAAACGGGCATTAATAAATTAATCGTCACGGGCGAGCTGGAAAGTTTGTAGGACGAGCTACGAAGAAGCGAGTTTGATAATTCAGTGAGCCCAGTAATGATTAGTTGCCAGCCAAAGTGATATTGTTGCAAAAGTCAAGAATCGACAAGCTTGTAAAGTATTACAGGTTTTTTTCTACAAACCTGCAAATTATTACAAACTTTTACCTGTAATTATTTATTTACTTGCCACTACAAATGCCTATAAAGTGTCAAAAAAAAGAAATAAACGCATAAAAACCCTTGAGAATTTACCTTTGTTGTGTGTTCTAATGCACATCTTAGGTTAAAAGAGGCATTTAAGTTTATCGTCAACTTGATTATTTTTTTTTTTATATCGTTATCTTACATATGCGTTTCGAATCAAAAACGCTAGTGTGATAACATTATCTTTTATGCAATTATTCAATATTAATCATTTTAATCAAGTGACAATAGTTCGAACTTATTATTTTATAATGCTAACTATGATTTGTGACATTGTTAACAATATTCTTTTAATAGTTAACCTATTAAAACATAATTTTATCCCATACAGAATCGCTGATGATCAGGCAAAAACTTTCAAATTGCTATTAGTTTTCAGTTTTTACTAGAACATATGTTTGATCATAACGTCTTTGTTTATAAGTCGATTTAATCAATTGTTTTGTTTTGACCGAAGTTATCTCAAGTGCAATTTTATAAAAAACTATGAACGATTTGATTAAAATCTTTAGAGTGATGGTCAAAATTGCACCTCGGGAGTGTAGCAAAATGCTATTTTTATTATAATTGTAATAATAAATGAGTTCTTACTTTAATTGAGCAAACTTTAGCTTTCAGCTGTTTATATTTAACCCTCATACATAATTCATCATACCTAATACATAATTCAGTAAATCAATGAAATCGTTTTATAAACATTCTAATTTCAAGAAATATTACCCATATTGTACAATATTGTCGTCTATCAAACACTATAACATAATAGAAATTCCAAAGTTCGAGAAAGCTTCAAGCACAAATAAATTAAAGTTTTGACCAAAAAAAAAAAAAAATCTTAGGAATTATTTGAGAAGAAATTGTACTTATAAAGAAGAATAAAGGTGAAAAACAAAAAATGATAGAACATTTTGTAGCCCAAGTTTTCCATTAAATGTAAATACTTGTTTTAATGTGTTAAAAATATAATTGTGAATTTTAATTTGGCAAATGGTTTTACACCAATTATTTATTGAAGATCTTGATGAAGGTGAAGACATATCTCACCGAAACGTCGACCACAGCATAAATGAATTATCCCAAGAGTTACTTATTTTAGAAATTTTTTCAAAGTATGAGAATTTTATTAAATTTTTGCTTTTATACTAACTTGCTCTCGTTAGTGCGTTTTTGTTGTAAATAATAGATATTTCTTATTTTTTTTTATTTTAAAATTTGCTGGTAATGTTACGCCCACGGCTTGTGCTTGTACTAATATTTTATCTCTTTTATTGTATTTACTTTATATTTGATTTTGCGGAGTCAAAAAGCAACAACATTTGCTCCGCACATAATACTTTAGCCTTTTGGATCCACCTACTTTCAATTTAGTCTAATAATTTTGAGAAATTGCTCTTTTCTCTCAACATTTACTTAGTTAGATTGAATAAAAAAATTCTACTCTATTTGCACTTTTGACATTATCCATGCGGTATGCATGTAGTAAGTATTGTGTAAAGTTGAATACTTCTTGTGGATTAGTTTTTGGGGGTGAAAACGAAATGGGAGAGATAATTATTTGAGAAGCCCGGCGGCGGCGCGCCCACGATTGTTCCGCCTACACTCCCACGCTTCATTCATAGAGCCCGGGACAAACGCTGCTCTGCATCTTGCAGCCCGCCCACGCGTACGGGAGTACTCCCGATTCATTTACACCGCATAAACGGGAGAGCTGCACGGCATAGATTTATTTAAATTTTTCAATTTTGCTTCTTGTTTCTTGAACAATTCTGCTTATTTTGATTGATTCCATTACTTTCAAAACACCCATAATAGACAAAATCCTATAAGATACACAAGAAAAATAAATAATTTGTAAAATAAAGAAAAGCATTCTAATCTTATTTACAATTTTTATCTACCACACAAACTTAATAAAAATATAATAGTAGGAACGGTATTTTAATTAAGCCCCTCACATCTTTAAATTTTAATTTTTAGGTGTGGTCATAGACGACTCTTGACCTTTTAAGCTAAAAATTAAAAAAAAGATTTTAAATTGGAAGCTACAATAAAAAAAAAAAGTAAAAATTTTAATCTTTACCACCAAACTAGTTGTACCTGCTTTTTATCCGATCTAGTGTTGATTATTCTGTTATAGAGGCGGTCAAAAACTCATATTTCTGCCTTATTTGTAATTTTATATTTAATTTAATGGAATATCTTTAGATACCAAACGTTAGATTTTGCATTTAATCACAAACTAAATACATTATAATTTACACAGTGGGTTAGTAACAGTTATTTACATAAAAGTCAGGAAAATGTCACATTACTGAAGAGGAGCTAAATTGAAATACGAGGCACTTTGTGCCGAGTATTTTAAAGCTCCGAGTCAAGTAAGAGATTTTACTGACGTGTTTTGTATTAAATTTTTCCGGAAATCGTAAAAAAAGACGAAATTTACAAATTTTAGAATTTTTTTTGACAATTTCCACAAAAATCAAATTTGTCAATTTTGTTGGCAACTATAGTTACTAGAGTATCTTTTTTATTTTGCGTCTTGTAAAGTTTTTACAGTACTAGTCCGGAAAACTCAATTTTCCTGCGCGTAAATAAGCAGGAAAATGTTGTTTCCAAGACGATTTCCGGAAAAAGTACTTAAAAGACTCGTGGAGCTATTGTGTACCGTAATATCACAGGCATTAATCACAGGACGTCTCTTCAATGCGGTTATTTATGGCCTTTTCATTGAAAAACCTACAATTTCACTACTCTGTTGTGTCAATTATAACCCTCAATAATGCTAAAGTTTTGGCTTTACTATGTCATCTTGAAAAAACTTTTTTGCAAAATGTCTTTGTTTTAATTGTGTGTCGCAGATAACTTTTTTATATAAAATTATAAAACAGTATTACTAAACTTTTGACGTAAAATTTATTTTATTAAAAAAAATTGTTTATACTTACCAAATTATTTTTAATTAGCTCAAAGTGGTCAGGTCAGGTAACTATTTACAGTGACAACTATAGAAGTTTTCTAAGGGATATGTTCTCACACCATAAGTTCCCATCTCAGCAGATAGATGTCGATTTAACAGAAAATAATTAGACTCTTTTAAGACAACAAAAAAAATGTTGTCTTTTGAATAATTATGTAGCAACATTAGTGCTTTTTACCTCTCAGTTATTATTTGCAAAATCATCCTTCTTTAGTATTGCTATAAGTATAATAAAAAAACAGAAAGCTTAGGCAAATTTATTCAAAACACAAATTTGTGAACGCATATTTTTGTGCTAATTTGCACTCATCAGTGGGACTTATAGAGTTTGACACCAGGTTTTAATATACTACAAATGGTTTAATTTAATGTCGTATCTTAGAAACTAAGCAAAGGGACAAATAGACTAATTATTCGTCTTTTAAAGATAAGAAAAACATTTTATTCAAACATCTAGCAATTTTTTATTACATTGAAACAGTTTTATGGGTCTCTTTTTGTTTATATTTATCCATGCAGCTGGGGAGCAAGCGTTAATGAACACAAAACTTGTCTGAGTCTAAATTTTTGATACGAATAAATTTGCTTTGACTTTCTACTTGATAAATTACATGATAAATCTATAAATTTTAACTGGGTGTTTGTTTATCATCTTCTCGTGCATAAGTTAGTTGTATTAAACGCTTATTTTATATAACGTTTTCTTGTCTTTGTCTTATACGTGTTTGTAGGTATTATGTCAAGCCTTTTCTGTTGTGAGAGCAGAGAGAATACAAAATTCGTCTTTTTTGGTGACACTTTTTATGTTTTTTAATAATTATTGTATTATGTGAATTTTTAGTGACTTTTTTTTCAATGTCGGCTTATTTACTTTAGCCTTGCCCAATCTTAAGAGATTATAGTTTGTATTTTAAAAAATGTATTTTTTTTATATTTTACGAATCTTTTTAATGCTTTTTTATTTACGAAAACAAAACTCTTTAAATTGTTTTTGATCATAGGATATAATACACTTGTCATACCTAAACAATAAAATATTAAATATAAATTTTAAAAAATTTTTAGGTTTTTATAAATAATTTAATCAAATACAATACATTTTACAAATAATTTTACATTTTTTATAAACAAATATTAGATCAGCTCAAATTTATTACATATTTTGAGTAAATATGTAATACACAAGACACATTTTTTTAATGCTTTTTCTTGGTTCGATTTTTTTAATTTTATTTTTCTGTTTTTTTTTATTTGTTTTTTTTTTCTGTTATATTTTTGTTTGTTTTTATAATTTTATTTTTTTTTCACTTTCAGATCTTGAAACTCAAGATTCAGAAAATGTCATTGATTCACATATTTCTCATGATTTTGAAACCTTTTCAAATCCAACCTTCCCAAAACTTTATACATTCTATTATAAAACATTCTATTTTGTTAGAAATTGTTAAAATATTGTTGATCACATAATTTAATCTATCTATCTGGTCTGAAACCTTTTATTAACTTTCTAGAAGTTGAACTTTCGGATAAATATTTCATAAATTGAAACTTAGGTGTAGGACATATTTCACTTGTTTTTGAAATCTTTCTTTCTAGATTCTGTTTGAAAAAATGTAAAATTGGTTTATATTTTGTTACTTCACATGTTTTTTAAGCTGTCTTAAAGTTTAACATGTTTTTTTAAGTGTTTCCAGCTTAACAAGTTAGAAGTTTAAAATTTTTTCAAAATTGTTTATTACGTAACATTGATTTTTTACTCCTTGTCATATATTTCTTACTTAAAAATTTAAATAGAACACAATTTTTTTGATTTTAGAGAATTGAAAAAAGTAAAAATATGTTTTTAAAGAAACTTATTCAATTTGAATATAAATTAATAATTTTATAAATTTTTATTCAATTATTAATATTTTTTTTTTATTTCCTGAAGTTATAGAAGGTTTAAGTTGCATGAATTGTTTAATTTTATATTTTTCATTAAAAGTAGGCGTTAATTACTATATCTAGGTTTTAAGTTACTAATAAAATATAATTATTCTAAATACAGACAGAGTGTATCATGGAAAAAGCTTAGAGCTTGTAACTCGGTTTATGGTCCGATTTTAATAGATCGAAAAGCCAGAAAACGCGCTTTATTATAAGTTCAAATTAGTTAGGCTTTTAACGAATTATAGTTCATGGTATAAAAAGCCATAATTAATAAAAAAAAAATAATAGAAATTTTAAAGATTGCATAACTTTTTAAACAAAGAAAAGACAATTATCATTCCTTTTTGAACCTAATCTAACCAATAGACTTGAAACAACTGAACAAACAAGTTTTGAAACACTATGGGACCGGCTGTATAAACGCAAATCAAATCTCCAATCAACTGATTATCATCAAATATATAATTATCAATACGCATTTTATGGCTTGATAAAAGTTGATGATTGTTAACTGTATTTAACCCTTATCAAATTTTATTTAAATAAAATATGACCGTAAAATTGTATACTATCAAAGATTTTAAGGCCAAGAAATTGCCGACATTTTAGACGTAATTTATATTTATTTTAAAAACATTTAATTAGAATTTTTTAAATTAATTTATTTAATTAATTTAAATCAATTAAGCAAAAGGGTTTTGGCTACATGAGCAAAAAGGTTCATGTCTACCATCAATCTTAAATTTTTTTTTAAGATTTGAATTGTTAATAAAATAATTTTACTCTTTTTATTGGTAAAAATTAAAAATTAAGAGTTATATACATAATAAAATTATGTGAAAATCCCCTATTTCTTTAAATTGTGAATAAACAAAGTTGATTTCAAAACAATTTTTCTGTTGATATATAAAATAATAAAACAAATTAGAAAACAGTTTGACAAAGAAGACTGTTTTCAGTATTGTCTTCAAGCTACATCTTTCAAAAACCTTGACAACCGTTAAAAATCTAAAAAAATTTAAAAAAAAGTAAAAAAAAGTTAAACAATAGCAGCGTAGACTTATTATAAAATAATACAAACCTGTTTTGTAGAGGATCCAACATCCAACAAATTGAAATTCAAAATATTTCTTCTTTTCTTCAACATTGATAAATGAGATCAACGTGTAATTGATATTAAAACTCAAAAGCTCTTTGGATTTGTAAATTTTTTTGTTAATGATTGGGATTGTTAAAAAGCTAATAAATGAGAAATATAGATAATTTTTTAATTGTTATATTTTCTCGACTTATAAATTTATATATAAATTACATATTCGTTTTAAAAATGTAAACCAAGAACATTATAAAATTGAATAAATTTCCTACTCTTCGTTAATTTGTTTATTTAAACAATAATAAATGAGATTTATAAACAATGAACGTACAATAAAATGCAAATGATTATTTAGAGATTAAGAATTCACTAATAAAAATCCATGTGAATGAATGAACAAATTAGGACATTTTTCTGCTCGCTTTGTATAGTAAAAAATCGCTTTTGAACACATAAAAAAAATGCTTTTTGTTTTTTTGTTTTTTTTTTTGAAAAAAGTTAAAATGGGCGCAAACAATACACTCGTCGAGACGACAAACGGCGTCCTTTCCTTATGGGGGCTGGTTTTGGCTGTCAACGTCGACGATAACGAGGTGACGGTGCTTAAAATAAATAATAATATTGCCTAATAACATTATAGGTGAATTCAAACTATAAATCCGCCGCCCTCGCTTGAACTAGGGCACTGTGTCGTGCGCTTTCTGCTTTTCGGAGTCAACGTCCGCTGCTCGACCTGGCTGCCGTTGCCGTCACCGCCGCCGCCCCGCATCTCTTTACCAGTGCAGTGCAGTTTTGGGGGCGGCAAACTCAAGTCTTCGTTCACCCTCAAAGATATGGGTCACTCGACCGGGGACAGCCGCCCCGCCCCGTCAGCTGATCATCGAACGAACCGACCGACCGACACCTGCACAATTTTCTTCCTTCTTCTTTATTTTATTTTATATATTTTTTTTTCTATTGATGATGGCAGTGGTTATTAGATTTTAGAACTTTGGTTTTTTTTTGAGGCGCTTGTTGGCGCACACAATTTATTTTATTAGAATTATAATATTATAGTATGGGATCATATATAGAGACGATTGCGTTTACGCAGCACCTCGCAACACCTGAACAAACCACAATCGGTGGGCGATCAGTGCCGTAAATGCAACCGCCGCAACAATTTTTTTTTCTCTTTCTTTATTGTAAAATTATCTAATATAGACCTACGTTTGCTTTTCATTCTCATGAAAATCACACTCCTTTTATAGGTACATACAGTGGATCATCTTATCACAACGTATCCGACCCGAGTGTTTATTTATTTATTTATTTAATACTTAGTTTAAAAAGAGAAATTAATTGAGCAATTGTGATAATTTTATAAAAACAAAAAACTATTGAAATAGTACTTTTGTCAATTCATTCATAAAAATGTACAAAGCGTGAATTAATAGAGGAATTCGCGGCGAATCCGATCGCGTGCTCGCGCGCACAACAAACAACCATCTAAGCGAATAGTTTTATTATTTATAAATGATTTTACATGATTAACAAGGATACCTCTATACAAACACAGTTTTTTCTCTCTTTTTTTTTAAATGTGTTTTCATGTATCTTAAGAACGTTAGCCACGGTCACATATTTTTATCTCAAAAACAAAGTATTAGGATGCTTGGCACAAGCTTTTAGGTCTAATATAAGAAATTGTAAACAATCTTAGGCCAGTTTAATAGATTTCATACTAAAATGCGCAGTTTTTTTATACAAAAATTTTGTATAAGATAAAATTTTATTGAGTTGTCAACCGATTGTAACTAAACATTTGAATTTTGTCACTTTTTTATTTTATTTTTTTCCTCTTAAACAAGTAGATTCAAGAAGTTTTAAAAAGGATGTACTATCACGAGAAGAAAACTGGCTCCATCTCTTAAAAGTTACAATAGAAAAATTCTATTATATATTGCCTGAAAGCCACTAATTTTGACTGAGGCTCATAAAGATCTAGAGTGAATTTTAAAATACAATTTAAGCCAAATGAAATTTTCTGATATTCTGTGTCAAATGCCTTTCAATTGGTAAATATTGAAAGCAACCGACACATTGGCTTTTTCAGAAAAATTCGAAGCTTATTATGACATTCTTTAAAAAACAGTTTGTTTATAGCAATAAAATTCTAGATACAATTGAACGCTCTAAAAGTAATCTCGTATAATCTTGCAATTGTCCAGAGTCCAATTGTCCAAAAGTTGTCCATTTTTAGTTGTCCAGTTGTTAATTTTTTTTCTATTTTGACAAAAAAGTTATAAATATTTTAAAAAAATTAATTTTGAAATTGTTAATTTGTTGCGTTGGTTTAATTTAGGAGAACAACCAATGCAACATCTTTCTTTTCTATAAATCTACTTTTATTAGAATAAAAACCATACAATTTGATTGTTACTGATTATAAATCTAAAAAATTGTCGATATTTTGAAAATTTTACTTGGATTTATTTAAAAATATTTACATGTGTAGCAAACTAAAAATTTAAAACATTTGCTTTTATATGCAGTAAAAGCTCTCATAAGCGGGCAGTCAACGTTCCGGCTTTTTTGTCCGCTTATGAGAGATTTATTTCATAGATCGTTCAACTTGTTACAAAAATAAGTTTTTTACGGTTATATATTCACTTGTTTAGGATGAAAAAAAAGTAGCGACACTATATGTTGTTTAAAATGTCTCGTCCTTAAGATAAGGGTTAATCTTAAAAACTTTAAACTTAACCCTTAAATTTAAAGACGATTAAAATTGGTTTTATTATTGTGTATTAGAACAGCGGATACTGTAAATTATACCTGATTGCAAAAATCTTGCAATAATATTATTTATTAAATAATTTGGATATTTTGGGGCAATGAATCGTATTGTATTCTGCATTTTTTAGAGTAAAAGTCATTTTTTTAAGACAACGTGTAGCCTACAGCCGCCGTCTTAAAAAATATTTTTAAATATAAATATTTCTGTGTCATAACTTCGGTTATGACACAGAAAAGTGTATTCTTCTCTTTTTCCAATTGACGATTAGAAGTTTGATTAACAGTTGCAAAAAGAAAACTATAATGCAGAAAAAATTCTTTGGTGTTAAATCCACAGTTTTCTTAAAGGGTTTTGTTATCAAAAAAAAAATTGTATACCTGTTACAAATTAAAATATTTGAGAATCTATTTATAGTTTTTGCTCGGAGACAGACTCTAGAACTCTCATTTCAAAAAACTAAATACGATGTAATCTTTAAATTGAAAACAATCTAAAGAAAAAAGATAAAGAAGCTAAATAAATCAAACTGCCAAAGTGCTTAAATTGCCCCATTTGTATATCAAATCTTTAGGAAACACAACTGTACTTGTTTAGTGGTCAACAACAAAATAAAATTCTGTCTTTAAAACAGATACAAAAAAAAATTAATAGCTAGATACCTTTGGCTTAATAGTTTTTTGGCACAAACTTATTATTTGTTTTCGATATACTAGTTCTATTCTACGAAGCGTGTTTTTGAAAAAAAAACGTGTTTATGTGGCTTACGTTTATCTTAAGTTAGCATCGTCGATGACTGAAATACCGGTACACTAACGAACGATTCGTAACGCACCGATGATCGAGTCGATTGTCAGCCCTAGCACTAATCAAATCGTGACGTTACTATTTTTTTCAATTTTTTTGGTTTTAAATACTGGGTAAGGTATCAATTATGCTACAAGACGGTGTGGCAGTTTTCGCTCCGCACAACTCGCGGTTTTTCACATCCGATATGTGATATTGCGCACCTGCTTATTACTAGAGTTTGTGCTTTGTGACAAACAAAAGATTGGCAGTCAAAAGCTGTCGTCAATTCACAGCCTATCTTCTTCTTCCTCCTCTTCTTCAGCTTCTTCAATGACTCCTTCGTTTTCTTCTTTATACCCGGGATGTTCTGAAATAGCGTAATAGTTGCCGTTGTAAATGACTCCTAATTCACGCAAGACGTCGCCGCGAATCGTTGCTTTAATAGTCCAGTTGTAGCAATCGTCGCTTTCACTTTCTCGATCTAATCGTTCGACGTCTAAAATTTTGGAACTTAGTCGTTCTAAAATAATACCAATGTCTTTGATGCTAAGATGTCTCTTTTGGTCGACGCTTAACTGGTCGATCAACAGCAGGAATTTTTCTGAGGTGACGGCCTCGTCCTCCATCACGGTATTCTCCGTTTCGCTTTCGGAGCTTTCGTGTTCGGACTGAACGCCGCCATGTCGGCCGCCACCTTCAATGTCTAAAAAACGCACGTGTCGAGATGATGGCGGTTGTGGAGAGGTTTGCTGTTGAGCATCTTGTATTGGCGATGTTGCAACGCTTTTGTGCACAGCTATTTTGCGACCTTCTTCGTGAAGTGCACAACAGTGGAAGTCACACTCGATTGTTCCGTTACTTTGAGGACTACCAGCTCGAGGCATATGAGCGTGGTGAGCGCACTCGGGTGTATGAATGTGGATAGTAGCGCTCTCCAAAGAACTGCCTTGTTTGGACAACCGGTGCACCGGTTTTACGTCGTCGTGGTTTATCACAGTAATCTGGGGGCTGGAGTAGCGAGGTTGAGGCTGTTGAGCGCTCGGAGGGACATACACGTCATTGTTGATTAAAGTTTCTTTCTTACCACCACCGCCAGCACCACTACCAACTGATGTTTGGATCACGAGCGAAGGTCGCTTACTTGGAGAAAATTTCCCCAGTGCTGGAGAGGGTGCTTCCGAAGAAGACCTTGTAGGGGCCGAACGCTGGTCCCAGTGCAACACCACGGTGACCCTACCCTTATTATCCATAATTTTCCACGAAGGAGTTTCATCATGCAGCTCCAATGCATGTATCGTCTCGCAGACAATCTTAGGAATTGCTGATATTGCTACTAACAAAAAACGACATCTTCTTGGTCATCGCGTCTGCTATTGGAAAAATTATAATCAAACTGTTCAGATATTTATATGGAACACTTTATCAATTAATAAAATAATTAAAAAAATAAAGTTTATTTTGCATAAATTTTTTTCAAATTATAAAAGTTGTTTTATAATCAAAAAATGTCTTCAAAAAATTAAAATAAGAACCAATTGTAGTAATAAATAAAAATAAAATTATCTTGAAAATGTTGAAAAATTACTAAAAAAAAAAGAATGTGAAAAACTAGTTTGTTTGTAACATTTAAATCTTGATAAAACATTGATAAAAATATTACTCGAGCTATAACAACTATAGCTACTAAAAAAACCGGAAACTCTATTATGAGTTTAATTATAAATAGTCTCAAATGTTTTTAAAAAGTTTTTTCACATAATGATATTGACAAAAACTTACATAATAAACCTCTAAACATTCTAGAGCAAACTGCTGTAAAATATAAAAAAAAACAAACCATAAACAATAGTTTTCGATTTAAGAGCTGAAAATCAATTTTTTCAATTCTTGACAGAAAGTAGCAAAATTAGGTTATTGGTAATTCACGGTTTTTATGCCTATTTTTGTTATACAAATTTAGAAATATGTCTATAACAACAATAACGTTAAAAAAAGTTTTCTTAGTTTTTTTAAATACCTTAAAATATTTTTTTCAGTTTTTGGTATTACTCCGTCTTTGGTTCTGAGTTAATTAGATCTTCTGATCCTAATGATACTATCTTTGCTCAAAGCGATGTATTCTGTGTATATTCTTTCCTAGCGGGTTTACATTATTCCATAATTAAAACATCTTGGGATAATTTAAAATTATGAATTTTTTAAACGGTTTGACAATCATGTTCAATGATAATTTTTTCTATAATTGACAATTTTCTTTATAAATAATATTTAATAATAAATTCGATTAGACAAATTGAATTTAGAATACTAGTTCATAACTGTCTCCAGATCATTAATTGACGAAAATAATAAAAAAGCTTATAATGAATATAAAAAATGTAAGGCTGATTTAGATTTATTTGAGAAGCTGGAAGTAGCTGCAAAATATATTATATTATTTTGCTTGCGCTACATAAAAATAAAACTTGACGTTTTATCAAAAAATGTACTGAAATAACAAAAATCAGCAAGTACTGAACTGGAGGTGAATTAGAACGTTCTGTCAAAATTTAAAGACCGAGGATCGTTTTTACACCCTTTTTATGCTATCGACTGAAAAAAGTCTATCTTTAAAATAAACAATTCTAATGACAAAACCTGCAAACAGAAAAGAAAAACATGAAGGTAAACATTACACAACACTGTCAAATGTTTGAGAAAAACCTAGAATTTAATTTTATTTTAATTTTTAAAAAAAGTAATTTTTGATGCTTAATCATACTTTAACTGCGGTTAAATATTTATTTATTGTTGGTGTTATAATATAGTAATTTAAAGTAAAATTAAGTTCGATTATTAAAATAATTAATATGTTTGGTTGACTATTTTCTCAAATTCAACCAATTTGACACGGAATTTCGTAATTAATTTTGATTAAATATTTAATTCGATTTAATGGTTCGAGCAATAAAAGCATTCCACAATAGAAAAAAGAACAGAAAACAGATTTTTGCATTCATCTTTTTTGTATCTAAGAAAAACCATCACCAACCGATTAAAATCTGACACCAATGCAAAAAAATAAGTATTTACATAACTGATTTTTGTCTTTATATCGATTGCAGATTGTTCGAGGTATTAATACAAAAATTATAAAAAGTTGACGTTAATAATTAAAAGTTTATTTAATCTTTTAGTGAGCTTTCCAGAGCACTTAGAAAAAACTTTCAAAAGTTTAATCTATTTATGCGGAAGCAAAATAATGCAGTTTTGAACAAACTAACTTTTAGTATAGAATACTGCCATCAAGTCTCAATGATTATTAAACGCTTTAGATTTTTCATTATGCAAATGTTCATTTTAGAAACTATTATAATAACAAAATGTAACAAATAACCGTACTGTAAAAAACAATTTCCAAATTTATTGTTTAAAAACAAAAGTGTCTTAGCGGCATCGATATCTTGATGAAGATACTATTTGGTACTGAGTGTTATTCTATGCATAATGTATGAAATTAGAAACTTTTGTTTTGCTCTGATGATTTTATCAAGACTTAAAGACAAAACTATTGGATTGCTGTCGATCTTTAGCAAATACACAAGAAAATCGACGTGTGAAAACTGGTAGCTCATAAAATCAAAAAGATACAGATTCGTCTAAATATTGACTCATAGAGAGTCGTGAATTGATACTTCATATTTTCTCAATATTAGAACATTTTTGTACCTTATAAAAGACAGTTTTTAAAATGTAGCTATAATTTTTTTTTATTTTAAACGTTAAAATGTGAAATCTAGCTAGAAAAACAAAACACCAAAACAATAGAACAACATAGAAATAAACATACAAACTAAAAAAATTAAAGAATAAAGATTGCTGTGCTTATGCACGCACCTAAAAAGTTGTACCTGTTTAACATGAATAAAATTACAAAAAAAAATAGGCGTGTAAAAAAACTTAAACTGAGTAAAAAACGGTTATATGTAATATAGTTTGAAAGTTTTATTTATATAATATAGAGCAAATCGATTTTATACATAAAAAAATAGTTATTTACATAAAAGTTATGAAAATTTCACATTACTGAAGAGGAGCTAAATTGAAATACGAGGCACTTTGTGAGTAAAGCTCCGAGTCAAGTAAGAGATTTTACTGACGTGTTTTGTATTAAATTTTTTCGGAAATCGTAGAAAAAGACGAAATTTACAAATTTTAGATTTTTTTTTACAAATTCCACAAAAATCAAGTTTGTCAATTTTGTTGGCAACTATAGTTACTAGAGTATCTTTTTTATTTTGCGTCTTGTAAAGTTTTTACAGTACTAGTCCGGAAAACTCAATTTTCCTGCGCGTAAATAAGCAGGAAATTAATTATTATATTTTGAAAATAAATTAAATAAAAGTGTCTCTTGATGTTGATAATGGCAAAAAACAGCTTTTTACTAAACGCAGATCAAAATATATTTGGCACTGATAACAAAAAACAATTTGTAAGATTTTTGTTTTTATCTGTTTCGGATAATCTCTAAAACTTAAATATAATAGATATAGAAGGCGTTGGAAATATTTTGCATGTCTTTGATTAAAACAATTGAAATTCAATTTTTACAAAATTGGTACCTGTCAAAACAAAAGCGTTAAGTACTCATATGATTTGTTTTTTTTTAATTATAATGGTTACAAAATTACTTAAAAAGAAAATATTTTTATTATGCACGAAAAGTAAATAACAAATTAACTCAACATAAACCAACACTCAACAGTGTTGGTTTTTATAAGATCTCGTGTAATTCGAAAAATTGATTTTAATTTTAGACAGGTGCCAATTTTATGAAATTTGAATTTTGATTGTTTCAATAAAATATAATATTATTATATAATTATATTACTAATATTATATTAATATTATTATATTGATATAAGTTTATTACTCTATAATTATGTATATTATTATATTACATGCAAAATATTATATAGTTTTTATTTATTAAATATAATATAGAAGGCGTTGGAAATATTTTGCATGTCTTTGATTAAAACAATTAAAATTTAATTCTTACAAAATTGGTGCCTGTCAAAATCATAAAAAACAATTATTTTTACAAAAATAATGTGCGATTGTCTATAGAAAATATATAATAATTGATATACACAGTTATGATAAAGTACTGACTACATTGGTTTTTATATATTACCGTATTTACATAGACGATGTTATAAACAGATTGGTCGCTATAGAATTTTGTAAGAAACTTAGTAAAAGGTAATAATAAATAGAACGCTAATGTAATTTTTTTAACATAAGTTTTTCTATTGTAGAGGTAAAAATAATTGAAAATTTGGTGTACATTAAAATATTTTTATTTAATACATAATCACTATTTTCCTTTTAGTGATCTTTCTTCACTGGAAGACTAGACCTAGTTAAAATTATTATTGATATATTTTTGTTTTCTTTCTAAAGATTCGAGTTTCTTGAGGTTTGAGGTTCATAAACATTATTGTCGAGAAAATTTTAAGCAGCTTTTCTTTCCAGAAAAAATAGGTTTGTCTATAGAAAACGATTTTTCGAAAAAAAAAAGATTGGCCTAACTTTCAATAGAAGGTGAAAATCTTAGAGGCATGACTCGAGCAGTGCTGTACGCTAAAGTACATTTTTTTTTTACTTTTAATTACCGTTTTCTTTTCCAAAATCTTTCTCATCTGAAAGATTTGTCTGATTAGAATGATTAATAATATTTTTTGTTTTCTTTTTGAAGATTTTAGTTTTTTGAGGTTTGAGGGTTATAAAAACTATTGCCCAAGTCTTTAAACAGTTTTTTTTTTCTAAAAAATATTGATAGATTTTTCTGGGAAAGAGTTACTTTTAATAAAAGGTTTTTCTGCAACGAGGTTTCTTTGAGAAAAAAAATCTGATCTGACCTCACCTTTAATATATGGTAAAAATCTTAGTGCTAACATTTGAGCAGTGTTCTACTCTAAAATATTTTAGAAAGAAGTTTGTCTAGAAAAAAGTTTTTTTATAGAGAGGTTTTTGTAGAAAAAGGTTTTTCTGTAAAAAGAGTCTGATCCTAACCTAATCTTTAATAGCAGGTAAACATCTTACAGCCCTGACTTGAACAGTGTTGTAGGCAAAAACTTTTTTTTTCATTACACAATCATCTTTCCAGGATTTTAGTAGACTGAAAGATAAGATAAGTCTGGCTAAAACTACTTTCAATATTTTTTGCTTTTTTTTAAGATTTGAGTTCTATGAACGATAAGGTTCATGAACATTATTGTTCAAAAGTCTTTACTTTAAGCAGTTTTTCTTTAGAGAGAAAATAGGTTTGTCTAGAAAGAGTCAGTGAGGATCGCTGCACAGCATTAATCAAAGCTGTGATTTAGCAAATCTCCGTAGACTTTACCACGTATCAGCATTTTCTGATTTTAGAACACATAACTTTTTAGATAATCAAAACCATATCCAATTATAAAACAATTTAAAATTTTTAAACGCGCCACTAAAAGTGTCATAATTGTTGCAGTAATCGACACTGAAAAAATGGCAATTTTTGTTGCTCGACAGATAAAATTCCTTATTAGTCTCTATAAATTTTCACGACATATTTTTGAAAATGAGTTATAGTTATTGTCACATTTAAATTTCGTTTACTGTAAAGTAATAAATTTAAGTTGCTTTAAACTTTTATTTAGTCAAATATTGTAGATATATTTTCTATTGATAGTCCACAAACATTTTTTCACGCGAGCAATGCAATGGGTGCAGCTAGTTCAGTAGATTTAAGAAAAATAATTGTTGTTAATCCGTCAAATTAGAAAACTTTATAAGTTCTATTCAATCAAGATAAAAAAAACTTTGACGTTTAGAACATTGCAACTACAGTTGCGTGCTAGAATTTCACTCTGATATCTTTTCCCGTAATGCGCCAAAAAGGTATAACTTTAAAAATAAAATCAAAAGGTGTTGAAAGTTTTTGAACTTTTACCACTTTTATATAAAAAATACCGTATATCTGCGTATAAAGACTGTTAAATCGTAGCTCTTAAGCGGTTACATCAATTTTAATGAAAAAAACTAGAAATGGTTTAATATGTTTCAATAATTTACAAAAAAAGCTAAAAAACTGTTAGTTGTAGTGTTCCATTAAAATATTTGAGCAGTTTAAGTAACATACCTGCTCGAATAACATCAACACCAGCAGGTAACCATCGCTCCCCTGGTCTTAGAAGTAGTAATATGGTATTAGCGGGTAGTGTCCGAAAGTACTCGGCGTCTTCTACCTGGGTTCCATCACTCTCTAAGACAAGTCGCACTGGCTCCCCGATGGAGACGCCGAGCTTGTCTCGTCCGCGTTGAACTAACTCTTCGAGACTTCCCACCACCAACCCCTTGCGCACACTACGACGCCCGTCCCATAGCTTGAAGGGTCTCTTTCCACGGGATTCCTGCAACACACCCATCTTTCAAAACTTCCACCACCAGACTTGTGCACACGACCACATCCCAACCAGACCTGACCTATCCACCACCACCCTATCTAGCAGCACCTAGTTGCCGCTCTAGCCGCTCATCGCACAGACGCACGCTCACCCCGAAGACTCCCGATGCAGCAAGCAACATCAACCACCTACTAACTGACTTTCATCATTGAGTTTGTACAAACAACATTTACATTTCTGATTCGAACATAGAAAATTAATCATTCATACTGAATGAAGAAAAAAGATAGAAGAATAAGAAGAACAATTTCATATCATAAGGTTTATGAAAGAAGTAGTCAGTATACCTCTCTTGCCATCACGGCATTGCTTATGGTGCGGCTGCTGTCCCGCCCGCCGCTGGCTCTTCTACCTCGTTGAACAACAGCACCCAAACACCACCGGAACGGTCACTAAACAACAGCACCACCGCATATCCGTCTCTTTTTCTCCATTCTTTGACCAAATTTCAATCGGACTATCTGTGACCCCTACAAGCAGCCTACCCTGCAAACTGCCCCGACAAACGCGCCCCCTCGCGTCCGATCGATTACGTTGAAGGTGCGGCGCTACACGACGCGCAACCCCACGCGCATTCTTCCTTCATTCTTCCTTCGCAAGGGTTCACCACCACGGCGACGGCGGTCAAAATGGGTAGGCGGCTTAAACGCCTGCGCTCAAGACAACGCCTTCTTGCCTGCTAATCTCAAAAGTATGTGTTCCTGTGCTCTACTTTTCACTCAACTTTTTTTATTGCAGGAATTCTGTGTCTTGTCTAGAGAAGGAAGCTTCAAATTTGGCGGAGGCGCCGGGTTACTCCGCTCGTTCACCCACCAACATTTCAATTTGTATAGGAAACAAATATACATCAAAACTTTTATTAAAGTATATAATTTTTTATACACTAAGGTTATTAGGTCAGACAGCTTAGGAGTTAATAAAAAACATTCTAATTTGCTCATTTTTTTTAATAAAGAAGCTACAGGCCATCTTTTGCGGTATATACATACAATCGCTGATTAAAAAATTTGTATCCGTGTTAGCAACAAAATTTACTAATTTATGATCTCTTTCATAATTATTATTAATATTAAAACCTACTGATTTGGTTATTCAACAATACTGATATATTCAAACACTTCTCTTTTTGTTGTTATTCCTGGAAATTAAGATGTTTTTAATAATAATTGATGTTTTTGGATAGTGCTTATTAAATTTGGTAATTGTTGTTCGAAATTTGACTAATATCTGTTGCAGCCTATTTAATTAGATTAAAAAAACCAGTTGATAGATGAATAGCATAAAATTGAAACTCGTTTAAGTATAAATTTTTATTTTGTTATGAGAAATTTTAATTATAACCTAGCTAGATATTTGTACACTTTTCTCTTATTTAAACTGTCAATAGTTTCATTGTTGCGAGTTTTATAATATAAATTTTTTTCTTTTTTTTGTGCCTTAAAGTTCTCATTTGTTGGCACCAATATCACTATTATTTGATAACAACTCAGTAAGTATGTAATATTAATTAAGTTCAGTAATTAATTTTCTTTACCTGTATGTATTTTTATACATAAGATCACTAATTATTTATATTATTATTATGTAACTTTTCTTTTCGGAGCCACAGCATTTTTGCTGGATTTAACAATCATTATGATGTTTGACAAGTAATGACCCTATCATTCGTTTAATGATATGCATTATTATTAATACTAATTTTTTTACAATTTGCTTCCATTTTGATACTCTAATAGACTCATTAGAGTATCAAAATTAGGTTTACAATTTTTAAGCGGCTAGTTGAATTGAAAACTTCCTTGTTTCTGTCAGCAGGTGAAAAAAAACAACAATGTACGAAAAAGATTTTATTACAGCTTTTTACAAAAATTTATAATAGTCCAGTCATTTCGTCCGAAAAAAAGGCAAATAAAAGAAAATGAATTTGCGCTTCTAATTTTTTAATATGTTGTAGGGGATACCTAGAAAAGCTTAACTTGAGATTGTCGACCAAGCTTTCCTAAGAGCTTTCGCCGCCATCTTGAAAAAAGTGGTAAAATTTGTTTCTCGGCAATAACTCGGCTATCCGATGAGATTTCGAAAAATTTTGTAGGACACTTTTTGTAGCTTTCTTTGTGCTCTACAATAACGCCGAAATCATTTTTAGCGTATCATGCATCGTTATTGAGATATCGATTGATAAAGTCAAAAATTTAGGACACAATTTTTGTTTTTTGCTTTTTTTTTCTTTGGGTCTTAATAAATATGAAAAATTGTAGAATTCAAACTTGTAGAGCATATTCAGACCTACAATTTCCTTCTTGGATTTTCTGCCGCCTGTGGGTGCAGAAAAGCGGGAATCAGTTGCTCCGTTATTTGCATGCACTGCAGTGGGCAAACATGCAGTAACGTCGCCAGAGTCGACATTTTGCTTGACAACGACGACGATGTCTGTAACGATGATGATGACGATGCTCTCATCGAATCAGCATCATTTCCAACGTTTCAACATACACAACCACTCGAAGAGTTTACGGAGGACGAAGATCTTCAGCCTGGACCATCCAAGCGAAAAAAAACATGAAAAAAGTCCATCGTTCGTGTCTCGAGTGCAGAAAAAAATATTTTACTTTCCGTTTATTTTGTTTTGTTTATTTTGTATTGTAAAAAAATAATTTTTTTTACTGCACAAACAAATTATTTGTTTAATAAATTACTATTGTGTGATCCTTAATTTGTTGCTCTATGTACTTATTTTTTATCCCATCAATTTCCTGAACAATTTCCCATTCGATTCGACATCCAGACACAACCGAGCGAGCAGCTCGCTCGACGCTGAGTGTGGATTCACCGACTTTGCGGCGCGCTGGAGATCGTAATTTTTGTCCAACATAAAAAAATCCAAGAAGGAAATTGTAGGTCTAAATATGCTCTACAAGTTTGAATTTTACAATTTTTCATATTTATTAAGACCCAAAGAAAAAAAAAGCAAAAAACAAAAATTGTGTCCTAAATTTTTGACTTTATCGATCGATATCTCGATAACGATGCATGATACGCTAAAAATAATTTAGGCGTTATTGTAGAGCACAAAGAAAGCTACAAAAAGTGTCCTACAAAATTTTTCGAAATCTCATCGGATAGCCGAGTTATTGCCGAGAAACAAATTTTACCACTTTTTTCAAGATGGCGGCGAAAGCTCTTAGGAAAGCTTGGTCGACAATCTCAAGTTAAGCTTTTCTAGGTATCCCCTACAACATATTAGAAAATTAGAAGCGCAAATTCATTTTCTTTTTTGAATGTACGTAATGACTGGACTATAAATAAATATCTACATTTATGTCAAAAGTGTTAAGGTTTACAGAAACGGTTTACATCTTTTTTGTAAAAATTAAAAACTGAGTTACAGATACTATATTGAAATGTAAAATTTTAATAATAATTATTATTATACAATGTTTTACTATATCATTGATTTCCACACCACCTTTGAGAGGTACAATGAATGGCGCGTTTTTTAATAGTGGTGTCTCCAGTAGGCCTAATCCACTGTTGAAATAAAAAAAAAGCGCTAATATTTGCAAAATTAAAAAATTGTTTGCTACGATCTCACATCCGTTTTCTCCCCTTAGAAAACGGTACCAACCACATAACAACTACAAATCCTAAAAATAAACGCTGTTTGCTTAGATTTCATATCCGTTTTCTCCCCTCAGAAAACGACACCAGACCCCAGTCATTTGTGCGCATTTTAAAATCTGACCGAAATGTCCGCATTTTTAAAAATCCGCAGCAACAGTCACCGCAACACATAATCACAAAATGGCAATAAAAACAAGAAAAAAACATCTAATACAAAAAACAACTTTATTTACAATAATTAGTTAAAAACGTTTATTTGGTTTGAAATAGTTTGTTACTCGCGGTTAGGCACTTATTGCATTGATTGCTAAAATCGTATGTCTATAGACTTTCTATAGTCAATGCTTCTGGCATATTAATTATCTTTAGACGCCATCTTGTCACAGAGATTATCCCTTCAAAAATGTTATGGACTTGACACTTTACAAAAAAAAAGCTGTAATTAGGTATCCATCATTCTAAAATCAAATAATATTAATATACAAGTTTATAAACAGTTTTTATCTTTTATTTCTTCGTTTCCAGTTTTTTTTTGAATCGGGAATCCACTTTTGCAGCTCATACCATTGATATTTTTGTTTTCACTTTTAACTTGCTTAGTTTTTCTACAGCTAATATTTACATGTACATATTTAAAAGTGCCGTAGCAGGCAAACCAAAAAATATTTAAAAAAATACGGGTTTGCAATCTATGCAAAAAAAAGGTTATTTGTTTTTAAGACGTTTTATCAATAAATACATAAGCAGCAAAAAGCATCAAATCTATATTAATTACCCAACAATGCTGACTCCCCTAACATGCCCTCACATATGTATGTACAAGACATATTCACAGAGAGACTATGCCGATTCCTTCTTGCCGCAGCAAGAAACAATCGTTATAAGAAACACTATTATACCTAACTCCTTAACGACTCCTAACGAGTTTTGTAGGCTCGCATTACCAAGGGTCAGAGTTTGATACGCTCCTCAATGAGGACTGTCGTGCTCTTACGCAAAGCCAAACAAAGTTAAGAGTAACAAATATACATTTAACAGCAATCACTGCAAATGTTTCCATCAATAAAAAGAAAAACGTTGGACAGCGAAACTGATTCGATTTTTAAATATTTCTTTTTACAAAGCAATAATTAAGCTCACTCGCGCACACAAACATTCGTTGCAAAGACCACGAAGTCTGGAGCTACACTAAAGTAGATATCTAACAGTTTTGATCACAACCATGAAAACATTACATAAAACTATAAAAAAGATGATAACAAAGAATAAAATCATTGGTTTTTTTTTAAACTGATAAGGAACAAAGGAAAACTGTTATCTAAGTAACTTGAATATATACAAACCTGAAAAAAAATTATTAAATTTTTAAAATAAGTCCAAAATATTGATCTTATCTTATCATCTTTTTCTTATTTTTTCTTACTTTTAAAGATTAATAAGAATGATAGCGTCGGTAAATGTGACGGTTTTTTATAATAAAAACCATCATATTTGGAAAATAATAAAAAATGTAAAAAACAAAGATTTTTTTGTTTATATCCTATTAGATTTTTAAAAAAACATTGAATATAAAATAAAAACTAAAAAAATTCAGAAAAAATTAAATTGAGATGATCAAAAATTAACATGGCTTGTTTATGTTGAAATTAAACGCGTTAATTTAAAAAAAAGTGTTAAATTTGCAAGAAAATACTAAAAATTCATCAAAAGATGTGTAATCTATCTCTACCATCTGCCGAAATAGAAATAACCGAACGCACCATCCGTGTATTGCAAATGACAGATTTTTTGTCACTGTCATTAGTGTTAATGTCATTCTGTCATTCATTACTTAAAAGACTTTTGTCAGTTTTGTCTTTTATTATTATTATTGTTTATTATCATGTGACACCTTTCTTGTGTCAACATGTTAGTTTTAAGTTTTTAAAATGTTCTTCTTCTATTTATTCACTATTTCAACGTTTTTTTTTCGAGAATGTTTCTCGTCTGTGGGTGATCGTTCTCCATATTACCAACGATGTGTGGAAAAATGTGCTCTGCAAAATTGTACAAATGGTAAAAAGTGAGGTTATGTCATATCATAATAAACATTTTAAAATTCCTTGTTTAGGCGGATTGGAGTTTCGAGATGACCTGCCACCTCAGCCAATTTTCGAATATGTATTACTCTGGTCATGCGAAGACGAGTGCCGCTACGAATGCATGTGGAAAACAGTAACAGCGTTTCAAGAACGCAAATGGAAAACGCCTCAATTCTTCGGCAAAGTAATAGAAAAGCTCATTTTTTTTTATTCAAAACGTCTTTTTTAGTGGCCTTTTATACGAGTTCTTGGCGTACAAGAGCCAGCATCCGCTGTTTTTTCCATATTCAATTTTTACGCTCATTATGCGATGCTGAAGCGATTTCGGAAACATGTGTCTAATGATAGCCCTCTGTACTGGTTGTGGCATTGTTTTTGTTTTGTGAATCTCAACGCTTGGGCATGGTCCACAGTTTTTCATACTCGAGATGTTCCATTAACTGAGTTGATGGATTATGCGTGTGCTTCCTCTGTTGTGTTTATGTCATGCTATTGTATGATGATGCGGTGATTTCATTTTAACAGTGAAAGGTTTTGAATTAGAAGTAGTTTTGCCTAATGAAATAAAATACTATAAAATGGTCATTTTGCCAAATATGCTCTATGCTGTAAGCTCAAAAAAAAATTTCAACAATTCTTTGCAAACCATTCTAGTTGATGTTTCATGTCCTAAAAGCTTTATAGACAAGTTAATATTTCCACTATTTTGACATGATTTACGCTTTTTATACGCATATTTTATATATTTTTTACCTATAATAATGCCACCCCGCCTAGCACCCCTATTTCACTCCCCATCCCGGTTGTTAGTTAATTGCACAAACTTTTATCAGTATTATATGGTTAGTAATAAGGTTTTATTAATGTCTGCGAAAATATTTTTTGAAAAACAGCATACTGCATATTCGGCAAAATTACCTGTAATTTTGTAAGCTGTATTACCACTTTTAAGAATCTATTTTAATACTCGGTTTTTTTGCCAGAAGAAACTTTCACTTTTTTTTTATAGTTCGGGCCAAATAATATTATACTATAAAAAATTATCTGGATTAATTTTGGTAACCTTGTAATAAAAAACTGCTGTAGTGGCTCGTCCGCATTGTTCAATCGACAAATTTACATGGACATGCTGCTTTTAGTGTTTTTAAAAGAAACGATTTTGATTACGTGTTTATCGGATATTTTAATCACTTGATTTCTGTTTTGCAAACCTACTTCTAATTTGAAAAAGAAAAAAATTGTTTGCTAATTTTTTTTTCAATAGGTTGTTATATAAGTCTCCTCGATTTCTTCTAGTCACTATTACATCGTTTTTTATTGCGTTCTTAGCCAATCACGTGGCTTATCTCAGCATAGGACGTATCGATTACGGTTACAATATGAAATTAAATGTATTAATTGGAACATTTACCGCAATCTCATGGTTTGGTTGGAGTACCTACAATCGTATTCATAAACCATATGTCTGGAAATGTGCAATATTTGTAGCGTTAGCGGGTCTAGTCATGCTTTTAGAAATTGTAGATGTCCCTCCATTGTTTTATACGTTTGATTGCCATTCATTATGGCATTTAGCAACAGCGCCGCTAATTTGTTTGTTTTATAGTTTTGCAATTGATGATTGCAAGTTTTTACGTGAAGAAAAATATCTGCGGGAAAAGATTAAATAAACAAATAGTAACTTTGCATGTTGCTTTATTTATTTTTCATAAGAGCTTTGTCCCATTTATTTGTTGTTTTTATGTGGGGAAATTTATATGTTGTTTTAACATGGGGAAATTCTGTCGATTATGCAAGCCGTACTAATTTTTTTTTCTTAGTGAAATCTGTTATGTAAGTATTCAAAAGGGAAACATCTGTGATGACTTGACCGTGAAGGGAGCTATAAGTCGACTTGACCGTCTTGAACAATAATTTTTTGTTGCATCCCAACTTCTGCAAAAGTTGTTATGAAAACATTACCTTCTCCGAATAGTATTTTATGTAAAGAATCAAGGGGTTGCTCATATCTTTTCGAACGCTACAACTGAAAGACTTCTGCTATCGAGAAGGCGGGGATTGATACTACTATTTTTTTTTTTTTGGAATTACCAATTAAATGAAAAACGTATGAAGGTCAAAAACTGACAATGGCTATCAAGCTTACAACGATTTGCCTGCATAATTTCTATTTTCTCTCTCTTTCTCAGAATATATGTAATTTATAAAAAAATTTGGAAACAAACTTTTTTTTTATAGATTATTGAACAATTTTCAGATTGCTTTTTATAACCTTTGTTAAAAACAACACGTATTCAATACTGCTTAACAATTAAAGACCGTTATTTACTAATATGTTATTATATAATAATCAATTATGTTAAACCGTGTAGAGGAAACAAAATTCCCGAGAAGCGGACCTGTCGCCTGAACAAATTACGAAAACAAACAAAACAAAAATATATTCTGGAGTCTTCAGTACGCTCGCCTGATAAAAGCTTGGTTTTTAGTTTTCCTTAGTTTTGTATTTTTGGTAATAATTAACATAAAAATTGTATTAAAAGCACCAAGGAAATTTCTTCTTTTTTTTCTCGGATGATTCTTCTTTTATTCCAATATGGTTTTGTGGGTTGTTGACTGCGTTTATTGAATTCTTACCATTTATGGGTTTTACATTTGCTATCGATAGGGTGTTACTTTTCCGTTCCAAGCTATACAAAAAGTGCATTAGTCTTTCTGTTTTGAGAATAGAGCTAATAATTACCTGTTTTTGCGTAAATCGTCGAAAGGATTATGAAGTCCGTTCTTGTTATTCCCAAATGATGCCATAAGAAAGTGTTCTCGAAGTGCTCGGACTACAACTTCAAGGATTTCTTTGACATCATGAATTTCTCGAAGCTGTTTGTGTAACTCGTTCATTATATCTTCTAACATCTTTGTATTAATTTTTATTTCATTTCTGAACATTCCTTCGAGGCAGGGGTTATAATCTCCGCATTTTTCGCGAGGGATTATTATAGTGTTTGTATTACATCCCCCATGATTGGGTTTTCTGCAATTACTTTGCTTAAAATATTCGTAAATGGCATCTTCTGGAAGTTTTTGATCAGATAGTTTTGATTTTGTGTTATTTATGACTACTTTTGATGTTTCTTTG
This sequence comes from Lagria hirta, assembly GCA_947359425.1. NCBI lineage: Eukaryota > Metazoa > Arthropoda > Insecta > Coleoptera > Tenebrionidae > Lagria > Lagria hirta. The sequence goes on along the minus strand of OX375796.1, from coordinate 19,589,554 downwards.
GCATTTTTAGTATCTTCTGTTATGCTTTTGCTTGAATTGTCTCCACTATTACTATCGTTTTTTGAATCTTTCTTTTGACCTATTTTACAGCACAATTTCTTCATACTACTACTACTATCAGTGTGTTCCTCAGCTCCAGATGACGGTTCATCACTTTCCGAACATTTACCTCTCACTATAATTTTGACGGTACTTTGACAATTTCGCTGAATTTTACAATTTTGGCAAAGCTTCAAACATGTATTAGTCTTTTTAATAGGATCAAAGTAAATAATACAATCGCAATTTTGGCATTTACTTGAAACATTATCACTCATATTTTGAAATTTTGACGGCCGAATGATAACATTATTTTTTTGTATCACTACTGTTAGAGATTAAATTAAATGTTTATTTGTCATGATTTTGTGTCTTTGCTGTCTACACATTTTTCTTTCTCTAGCTTGGTTGAGTATTGAAATGAAATAGCAATACGATTTTCCTGTCTGGGATCACAGACTGACATAATATATTCAACTCAGTTTCTGATTAGTTTTTTTGTTCAATTCAAAGACATAAGTCTTATTCAATAGTTTAGACCAGTACGTTTCATTTTGTTTACTCTTGAATTATTTTTTGTTTGTCTATAATTAAAAACATCATGAGTTTTTAAACTTCTTATCGAAATTATAAACTCACTTTCTTTTAGAAGTCCATCAGAAACATTGTCTTGCAGAAAACTGATTGGTTAATGAAAAGGTAATTGAAACGATTATATAATTTTATTTTTTATTAATCTTTAAAAAAGTTACACAGAAGTACGTGTTTTAATAGAATACTTTAAATTATAACATATACTTAAGTCAAGTAGTATATTTATCAGTAGTTGCGTTGGGGAATACTGGCATTCTCCAATACTGGTTATATTGCACTGCAACCACTAGCATAAAACATTTTATTAAAAAATAACAGCTCCCTTCATTTTTAGACTATATAGAATTTATATCAGTCTTAAAAATTTTCCTGACCTTCACAGCCTTTTTTAAAACAGTACAGAACATCACCACCATTATAATTAATGCCAATTAGTAAATTCATGTTTGTATTTCCCCGGACTAAAATTTGGTTGGAAATTTACGTTAATAGTCACTGGATGCAGAACAACGTTATGCGCGGTAGGTACAATTTCGAGAATATCGTAATCACGAAGAAAGGGGACTAATGTTTTATAGTCGAGCGATAAAGGAATATAGTAAGAGCCCTTAGCGTGTAAAACAAAAATTGGCACGTTAAAGTTCCCTTTTTCCATTAAATTTCGCATATGGGGCAAAGTTGTGTGTACATCAGTCCGTGGAGGGGTGGTCTCAATTTTCATTTGATTATTGAGAGAAGAAATGCTGCCGGTTGGTGAAATGCGTAGATTTTCGTGTTCGGAGATTCGAGTTAGAGCTTCAATACTTGGAGAACTGTGGCTGGAACTAAAATATCAAAAATTAGAGAAACAAATATATTCCAAGCAACGTGGGAAAGATATTGGTGGTGTCACACTGAACTGTAAAAGCAGCCAACAATTTTGGCAACAGAAGAATTCTGATTCGATCCTAATTTTCTCGATCGTTGCCAAAATAAAATACAAAGAATTGGAAAAAAAAGCTCAAAGAAAAATTCTTTTGGAGATAAAAAAAGAGTTTTAATAACCAAGAATGTCAGTCACCATACTGAAAGATAAAAAAATCCCATAGCAAACAGTTTAACTGAGTGCTTACATATCTTTATCAACACCTAGAGTGGTACTCAGTAAGATATCAAAGGTTGAGCTAACTAGCATAATAACAGCTAGACTCGGTCTAAATAATGAAGAAATTACTATTTTGGGGCAAAATAAGCGACTAACACAATCTTTTAATTATAAAAAGTGTTTGAATTAATACTTTTACCTAAAGCGAAAACATCAATTTGACTCATAACGGCAGCTTGCAGAATGAGAATGAATTTGTGGTACACATGGTCCCAGATGTTTTTATTAATATAGATCACGCATATTGAGTTGATGCTGTACCTCGGGAAAGGTTTAATGGCCAATTTGCTGTTTCCTTTCAAGCAAATCAATTTTTTTACTTTATACCTTACCTCTGGTTTTCAACACTTGTAACTGATATCCTCCGTCCATTCTCCAACTTTTGCTGCTTGACACCCTCGTTCAGATCTTGGCTAAATCTCATTTTGATGTTGGTTTTATACTTATATGACACTCCATTTCCATTGCAATCCGCTTGCTTATCATAGCTCTCAGAATCATCATTGATCCTCACTGTGAAGGAAGTATTGTTATTTGATTCGTTTTTAGGCGCCTGGTATTCAGGCATTTGCACCTGCAGATTATTTGGTACTTCTTGTACTGGCCTATGGTCCATGAGTGGCGGATTTGGTATAGATGCTGTTGGGTGAGGATTAGATATCCTTGATAAACTTTCACAATGTTTTTGTAGGTGGTTTAGGATTCGGACGCAGACGCCCTCACGAGGAAAGTGGCCCTCGACTTCTACCATAAAACGCATTGCTTCCGACATACACTCTTGATATCCCATCCTAAAAAACAATAGGGCAGTAATATCGCTCGAAAGATTGGTATAATTTAGCAACAAATAAGTAACAGTCGTACTATAATATAATTGAAGCAAGTTTGCCAGATGTCGCGCTAGTAGTATTGAAAATATTTTGTTTGTAATGCTGAATATTGTGTTGGAAATTTATTTCTCCTAAGAGGAGAAATAGAGGCTATTATCGACACTGTTGGCAGTATTGTGTACTTCACATTGAAACTACAATTTAATTAGTCTAAATTGACGAAGCGCGCAAAACTGACAAGACTATAAATCTGTATCAAACTTGAGTAGTGTTGGCGGTGTTGAGACAGAAAAATAAAAAACGAAGCTACTATTTTCAGTTTCCGCGATAAGTTTAAAGGAGTGTAACTTTTATTCGTCAAATGCAAGCGCTTTTTGATAAATGAACAAACAATTTTTTTTGACCTTCTAATTGATAAATTCTTATGGAAAAATTTCTGAGAAACCATCAACTTGATGCTATTCCAGATTCTTCAATATATTCATCAAATGAATTTACAGAGGATAAGAATCGAACTCTTCACTTTAAAACAGCTATGTTAAATTCGAACTAAGGGAGTTAAAAATATTACTGCAGACAAATACAAGAAGGACAATTTCCCTTTTGGACATCTGTTACGTTAAAGTCTTAATTAACCGTCTAATACTAATTTGGATGTCAAAATACCTGTAATGTTCCGATGGTGCTACATGTTCTTGTTGTAAATATTTCATGTGTTTAATTGCCATTTCAATAATCTCGGTTTTTTCTATTCTACCCCTTCCTTTTTTGAGATATTCGGTGGGAATTAATCTTGATAAATCAGCCAGACAATTGTTCATACGATCTCGTCGTCTTTTTTCTATAATTCGATGAGATAAAGGATCTTGCTAAGATAGAGATATAAATATTATAAAAAAAATCTAATAAAATATTTATAGACTCGATTATTCCAATCTACAGTTATCATGTGATCTTAAAGTAGACAAAGCAAAATTTAGTTAAATAAAAAATGAGAATCGAAGTGCGTATTGTCTTCCAATCACCCATTTTCATCACTTCTAAGATTGGTGCAATTGAGTATTAGGTATTGTTACAGCAAAAAATAACCCAAAACTATAGACCATTTTCGTGCAATTTATACCCAATGACATTTTTTTTATTCACTATTTTTAGTGCTGCAATATTCAATACTTTTCATAAAAAAATCTAATCTAAATACCGGCTGTTTCATATTATGGCTTTTTTGAGGTCAAAGTGCTTGTTATTATGTAAAAAAGCTGAAAATTGGTCAGATACTATTTAGAATTACCAAACTATAGTATGATAAAAACTAAAATTTGGAAAATAATTGACTTTAAGAACTAGTTATTCAGATTTTTTCTTTGTCTGTGCACGCACAGGACCGGCGAAATTTTGATAGAGAGAAAAGTGAAATTTAAATTCATAATTTATGGTTAGTAATGGGGATCTTTGCTCAGTCAGTCGTTTTTAAAATTTGTCACATGTTTGCTTATAATCTCGAACGTGAAATCGGCGATTAATTTAAAAAATTTCGATTTTGGGAAGAATCTAATAACAGAAACAAATCTTGTTATTGCGTTTTGACGTCAATCCATAATTTAAATAAAAAAAAAATTTAATAGTTACTTTGCAGTAAAATAATTACAGATTATTGACAGAAACCTTCGATTTTTTTTTGACAATTTTGAATTAATTCAACTGATTTTAAAATAATTTATTTAGACCATTTTTTGCCACTTTTTAGAAAATTGATAAGAGATGTTGAATTTTTTGAAAATTCAAAATCTCATTGAACTACCAAATGAGCGTAGATACCAGCAGGCAGCTCCCAGCCTACACTTTACATAATATTATAGCAGCAGTCATTGATAGTCTTTCGGTATAAAATTAATTTTGCGTGTGCGTTGAATAAATAATAATAAATCGTGAATAAATTTCGTTTTATTAGAGAAAAAAATTACCCTTGTCACTTTGCTTTTCTTATATGGACCATATTCAGAATCGTCCTCGCTACAAGTGGCCGTGGAAAAATTTAAATTGCTAGAAATTTCAATTTCCAATTATTCAAAAACAATGTAAATTCGCAAAAAAACTTACGTTTCACAGCATTGGTAGACAGCTCGTTCATCTTTCGGTCGAGGTAATTCATCATTCGAATTGCACCTGTAAAAATTGGAAAATTTATTTTAGTGAAGGTGAACGACAAAAAATTTAAATAACGAATAAAAGCCACAATTATTACACATATTCCAGCAAAAGACGGTATTTTAACATGCAAAATAAAAGTGAACATTATTAATTAGCTCTAGAATGATCTAGAAATATAGCTCTAATAAAATAAAACAATCTGTAGGTAGTGACTTTAAACCATTTTTCAAAGATTGACACTCTATAACTTTAATTTTTAATGTTTTAAAAATATACACATGTTTCGTTAACAAATGCACTTGCATTTTTTGTTTAAAACTTTTTGGATCAATAATAAGGCCACTGGTACTTCAAAAAAATCTGATTATATAGTTTAAAGTACGATATCATAGTCCCTAGTTCCCTACATTATTTTATAACGAGAATGGGTTGCGAACCATAAAAAGTATAATATTACGATTTTTTTTTAGATGTTGGCTAAAAGTTTTAAATTTGAATAATTTTCTTAAAAAATTGTGTGAATCTTTACATTTTTGCGAATTATGCTATGATCAATATTTGCGAATTGCTATTGGTAGCAATGGCATTGTTTATTGTGAAAAAAATTCGAAAAGTAAAATTAAATCAAATTTGCTAAACATTTTATTGTTTCATTTATTTTTTGTCGCTAAGAACGGCGAGCCTATTAGTCAATTTTATTTAATTCATAAAATAATCTATCGAAAACGATTTCAATAAAAACTGTTATTTTTGAAGTGTATTTCAACACATACATAATTGCGGTGAAAATATGTCTAGGCCGAGTTTTTCTATCAGTTTCAAAATTGTTTTGGTTTATTTGTTATTATTCGTCCTGTTGTCACATTTGTTTCTGTTTATTGGGGTAATTCGAAAAGTAAATTTCCACCAAGTAGCAGAAATATAAATAAGATTTCAAGACATTTGACCCATTACTTATCGTATTTGTTGGCCAACATCTGGGTTCCTTACAAGTATCATCAAGTATCTAACAAGTTTTTAATAATAACCGCAAAAAAGTAAAAAACATACTAAAATATTAGCATACTTTTTCTAATTTTAGGATCAAATAAGCAAAACATTTGTTATCAATAAGGTTATCAAAAATGCATTCGTTTTATTGGTGTCAGTGTATCTCTATCTGGCAAATCTACAAAATGATAATGTAAATATGTAACAACTAATAATAAAGGATGGACTCTTATCTCAATTATTATTTGCTTTTAAAACTTTTTTTAAAAAACAATAAATATTTGTGCAAAAAATTCGAGTGGAATAGCTATCTTTCAAATAAAAGTAGAATTTTCTGACTTTGGCCCAGCTTTAAACTTTTAGAGATCAACGTTCGCTTATTTCACCTATTTATCAGACGTAATTTTCTGCCAACGTGACATAATAATTTTATTTCATTGGCCACGTCTGGAAATCTAAAATTAAACGTATTTTCCGTCGTTTAACTTTCATCAACACAATTTAAAAAATCCGATGTTAAACAATGACACTCAGAAACAGAAAAAATAGTAAGAGGGGTCAATCTAATCGGCATAGAACTAGAGAGCTGGGTTGCCAAGCCATGTGTCACTGTTTTATCTGATTTAAACATTTTAAGCAAACAAAATCATTGACCTTATGTCCTTAACTATTTTTTTATGTAACTGTTTACAAATTATTTAATCCGTAAAATAATCGACCGACCAACACCCTAGGCTTCTTGAAACAAACGGATTCAACACTCACTTTCTTCAACCACCAGTCAACTAGTTTTTTCATATGTTTGATATAAAGATCTAAAGAAGTTCCTAAACTCAAGAAAGTAAAATGTCAAAAACAAAATAAGGGACTTTTGAAATCTTGCTGTTAGAGAAGATTTACAGTACATGTCAAAGCGCTTGAAACTGTCCTTTTTTTATAAGAAAAACATTTAAAACTATTCAGACTTTAGAAGAAGACAAATTTTTGAAAGATTTCTTAAACTTTTAAAATTAAATATCCAAACATTTTGCTTAGTGTATCCTCTACCTCTAATCTATATATATAAAAGAAAGTCTGTTAGTTACTCCACTTATAACTCAAGAACGGCTTTACCGATATGGTTGAAAATTGGTGAGGTGGTAGTTTAGAGCCAGGAGAATGCTATAGGATACTTTTTATTCCAGAAACCACCCTCTAAAAGAAGGGTTAAATCAAAATTAGAATTGCGATGTCGGAAACGTTCGGTGAGGCTCGGCAAATTACCGTTCCAAATAAATCGATCCACTACCAACCAAAGTCGGACCGTGCGTTTACATGTAAAGCCAAGCTGGCCACTGACGATCCAACGCGCCAACGCCGCAGCACGACTGTGGCGTTGGATCTTGGATCGTCAGTGGCCGTCTTTAATCGTCTTCCATGAAACAACTTCCCATATAACAACTTTGGGTGAAAGTTTGTATGGAAAATTATGATGACTGGATTTGAATGAAAAGAATAGAATACTTTTTATTAACAAAGAGATAAAAAGAGGTGGGATAGGAACAAAAAATGACAAGTACCAATATTAGTATGATTTTCCAAAATTTTGGATTGTTTATTTTAAAAATAATATCTATGTTTAAATCCGAAATTGTAGAAGTAAAATATTATCATTCTTTGATAGAGCGGAAAGAGGGCAAAATGTCTAAAGATTGATGTCGTTTTCATAATTTTTCCCATAAATTGCCTAAGTTCTCAAAAAAAAATAAATAGGTATGTTTCCTGCTTTCTAAAAAATTACTCTTAGGAGGATGAAAAGAGAGTGTTCTAGGGATAAAAAAGTAAAAAAACGATATGGGTATTTTCGAGGAATTTCAGGTCGTTGATTTTGAAAATGATATTTAAGTTAAAGAGGGTTGTAAAATGAATGTGATAAAGGTAATAAATGTGAATAATTAATTTGGGTATCATTTTTATAGTTTTTGGGGTCGTTTATTTTAAAAATCTATATCTATTTATGACCGATTTGGCTGAAAATTGGTGGAGTGGTTGTTTAGAACCAGTAGCCTAACAAAGAATATTTTTTATCCCATTCCGTGTGACGTGACATACAATATAAAACGTAAACGCATCTGACATATAATAACAAAACAAATGACAAAAAAAATAAAAAATAAAATAACAAAACTAAGGCGGAACAAAGTTCGCCGGGCCAGCTAGTATAATATAAACTGTACTAAACTAAAAAAACTAGCTCAAATGCTTAAAAAAGGGTGCATTTGAGACTTTTTAAACCCAAACATTGCTATTATGTATTTAGATTAGTTTTACTAGATTCAATAAACATGGCCAAGCCAAACAAATAATAATAGCTAATTACATAAAAAAAATATTTTTTTTGTAGATTTGCTTATACCGAGTGTTATTGCAATATATTTTTCTAAAAAAAACATCAGATATATAAAGAATATTTTCATTTTCATATTATGAAAAATTAATAACAGAATTTTCAAGTATGGTCTGGACTTCGTAGAAAGTATTGACAATCTATGACCATTTACCTATTAATAGTTATTTATTATACAAGAACAATAAAGAGATTGTTTATCTACAAGTGAAAAGGTTAAGTTCACAAGTGACGAAGTCACGAGTGGACTTATTTTACGAGTAAATAAACAGTCTTTGTCATTTTGTATAATTTTTCTTTGACATTATTTTTCTCTGGAGCAAAACATCAAGTCAAAAGACAAAAAACCTAATTTCTGAACAAAAAAATTCTGTTTTTGGGTTACTTTGTCCACAAAAATTCACTCCCTAAACAAATTCCTAGGGGGTTTTTGCGTTTTGTGTACAAAGAGAACACAAAATGTACGAGGAAAAATTATAAGAAGAATTAAAAGAAAAATTAAAGCCATCAGATCTGGAAGATGCAGTTTTAGAGGTAAAAAGTTGAATATAGCCCGAAAAATATATGATGATATGTGCCCTGACACGAGTTTCGGATGACAACTATTTAAATTTTTATAATAATTGTTATTATTTTTTGTCAATAATTGTAATTTGAATCTTATATTGTTGCTGATTTTGGTGTGTATTGAGCCACATTGACAAGTCAGATGAATTGCACAACTTCAAAATCGGTGATATTGATCCTAAAACGAAAAAAAAAGATCGTTTTGTATTAATAAAAAAATGCTTGCGAGAAGCATAACTGGCAATACAATTTTTGTGTCAACTACCGACAGAAAAAGAAAACTGTTTAACCTGTGAGATTTAACACCATTTTATACCTAAGATTCACAAGAAGATTGTGGATTTCCTAATAAAAAATACTAAATAAAAAAAACGAGCCGTCACGTGACGTCTGGCAGACGTGAAACAGCGAAATTATTCCCTGAAAATGATGACTGTTTATTTAATAATCATGGACGTGATAACTGAAATATTGGGCATAACATTATCAAGATGTCTTATAAATACAGCATCTATTGTTTTTCCATATCTGGTTCTCTTGAATTGTTGTTAATTTGCAATTGAAATTATTTTTGGAGGACAAGGCCCTGTGTCCGTTGTTTTGCAGTTATCATGTTCGCACGTTCTGGTGCTGATCTAGAAACTGTAAAACTCATTGGTGGTTGGAAATCATCATCCATTGCAAAGATGTACCATGAAGAGGCGTAGACAACAGGAATATTGCTGTATCCACGCATATATTTAGTGGGCCAGAAAATCAATTCAATACAAGTACAATAATAATTGTTACACCAAAAATTACGAGTTTCGGGGTCTCAAAATTAAAGATTTCTGGTCATGTTAAGTTTTTGTTCATCCTTCGTGTAATGTTTAAATTTAATTGAATAAAAATAAAAAACAAAGTCAAACAATCCATTTATTGAGTTCTCAAAATATAATAATTTTATAAAAAAGAAAAAGCTATCTATCAAGTTAATCGTTCAAAGTTCAAACTGTTTACTTCTAATAAAGGCCTTGTCACACATTGTACATTATAATGTTTGAATTTTAGAACACCTGGTATAAACGAAAATGTCTTTTACAAAAAGAAATTACAACAATCATACGCCGGCAACATTGCTACAAAATTGTTATCATTATGGAAACATAATATTAATCATAACAACATGACGTAAAGTCACGTGTGCATCACAAGATTTGAAACGATCAATAATTTTTTGCATTGTTGTTGATTGTCATCTATTATTATGATCCTCAACGATGATCACGTGCTGTCGTCAACAATTGATGATAATTGCAAAAAATTTCCATCCTTCTTTTTGAAAAAAAAATCTATATATTTTTTTCTTTACGTTGTTGCTTTTTAATTTTGGTTTGAGTTCACGACAAGGTCACACCTACGTTTTGCTCTACGTCTCGCAAATACTTATAAACAAGACGAACCGGAATTTCCCTATTTATTTAAGCGTATTAATACGAAAAAATAAATACCCATGGTGAGGTGTGGCGCCACTAGATAAGGGGACAGGGTCGGCGCGAGGGCAATATACCATAGGGGGCCTGAAACGGGCTATCAACAACATTATACACACCGACACTCTTAATAGATGGGTATTGCATTACATTATAATCTTCTTGTTGATTCCAGTTGCGACTTGGCACAGTTTACCAATTTTTTTCTTATTTATCAAGATTTTGGCTTTACACAAATTGAACAAAAAATTTCTTGCCAACGTAAGAAGTTTACCGCTGTAGTGTAATAACAAAATCATTCTTTATTATTGTTTTATTGACTCTCACACTCGAATAACAGTTGCTTTGAGACAGATTTAGAATCTAGTTTTCCGCACGTTCATCTCTAGCTTGATTTGATCATCTTATAATAATTTTTTTAGATCGAGAAAAAATGGCCGTTATTAACTCTTATGGGAATCACACGGGCCAATGGGTATAGGATCTACCAGGAACTATTATTTATTTTTTCAAACCATTGGACGCTAATAGTCATTCTTTATTTCACTCGTGTATTTTGCATTGGTTTAAAAAAAAAATTAGCCATAAGACTATTCGCTACAAGATCCTCATATGGGAGTTTCTATGTAATTTTCAAGCGTGAATAATAATGAAAATCATTAGAAATTTAGATCTGTGGAATCATTGTTCATCGCATGGAAGTTTTACATTTATAGAAATATTTTAGAGCTCAACTTAAAAATTAATATGATGACCTAATTAAGTTTTAACATAAAAAAAATCTTTGACGTTCTTATTGTAAATGACAAAACATTGCTTCTATAAATATATAATGGCGATATGATAAATGAAGTTCCATAGTACAACATACATATTTAAGTTTCAAACTACATTATTTATACAGAAACCCCGTTTAGAAGCTCCCATAATAAGATTTTGTAGCGAATACTCTCTTAAAAATGAATTAAGTGTCTCTATCATCTCAAAATTTCAAACAACGAAGCAATATTTGATACAAAAATTTTTTTTAAATGTTCAACAGAAACTGAGTGGTTAGTAGAAGGTCAATTTTAAAAATAATAATACTGAATCGTCTCTATTATGTACTTCTTTTCAGGGTAGAGGCCAACAGACAAGAAACAAATTAATACATAAATCAAGATAAAAACAATTCAGTTTACAATAATAAATTGAATTGATTACAATTTATAACAAAATTACATTTAATAATAACAAAAATACAAATAACAGGAAAAAAAACAGATAACAATTCACAAAATAAATTTTTAAGGAAATCAGCCAAATAATTGTGCGGAGTAGTCAGTAGCCAGTAATAGTTGATGATAAGTAAACCTCATATTGAACAAAAAAAGTTTGAACCTCATATTGAACATTTGGCCAAAATTTTGATGCACGTTACTGAATTAATCGTAATTGGAAAGATTCTGGTCAACTTAAAGTAAAAATTGGGACGTTTAAACAAAAAAAAGTTATAAAGTCATAACAAGAGAAAAGACAAACCAAAAAAATGTCTTTTATATTATTTAAAATTGTATAATATTACAAAATTTACTCCAAAAAACATTTTGGTTTTTTAAAATAAAACAATCTTCGTAAAAGAAACGTTTAAGTTAATTTAATTTATCTACTTGTAATAAATAATCTACCTCATACTCATCTGCAATAATAAATAAATTAATTGATAACTTTTGTATTATTGATTTAGTTATTATTACTCTATAGCAGGTGTTCTCGAGAAGGTTATAACGAAACATCTATTAGCACATAATAATTGATTGAAATTATATGAAAAATTGATTAATTGGAACATTAAAAAGTAAGTGTTTTGCGCCATATTTCTAACAAAACCCGTTCTGGTAGACTTATTATACTTAATAGATCGTTCCAGTTTTTCAAATAGATATGTTCCTCCCTCAAAAAATCCATTATTCCATTTAAAACCCCGGTATACTCTAGAGTGGTCGAAAAAAATAAATAAATTGCTACAGGAGCTACAGAAGGTTCAAAATCTTAATTTGAAGTGTTAAAATTACATCTTCAAACATTGACATAAAGAGAGTTTGGTTGGCAACTCCTTAACTTCTAATGACTATAGGGTTGGTACAAATAAAACTGTAAACATTAAAATAATAAAGATGCCAAATGCCGTCAACAAATTGTAAATTTGTTTGTCCATAGTGGCATAACATGTCAGTGGTCGTGAATCTCCATTATTGTAAAATTTTACAGCTTTATTTGTGTTTACTTTAAACTCATTAGACGACAAGAAGCTAAAACGTAAAATTTTTTTCTCAAACTGATCTCATGGCACATATCTATTTTCTATAAGAATGACAGATTTTTTTTATTTTGATAACTGCCTCTGCCTTATATAGACAACTTAATTAAAGAGACATAATTTTGTAAAAATTGAAATGCTCTAAATGACAACTCTTCGGTCAAAATTGTATAAAAACCGACTGCATACAATTTGATAGGTTTTTAATATTGAAGAGAAACCTAAAATTTATTAAAAAAAGTGTACATAATAAAATTTTGTAAAAAACCTACTAATAAATAATGGTTTATTTTTAAAATTATACATTTTCTAGTAAAAATTAGCACCAAAATTGGTATTATTCATAATTACTAATAAAAATTTCATTTTTGTAACAAATAAGTACAAAACTTCATGTACCCTTTTTTGAGGTTCTTACCTCATATTCAATTTTACCTCAATAAAATAACTTTTTCCGGAAATCGTCTTGGAAACAACATTTTCCTGCTTATTTACGCGCAGGAAAATTGAGTTTTCCGGACTAGTACTGTAAAAACTTTACAAGACGCAAAATAAAAAAGATACTCTAGTAACTATAGTTGCCAACAAAATTGACAAACTTGATTTTTGTGGAATTTGACAAAAAAAATTCTAAAATTTGTAAATTTCGTTTTTTTACGATATCCGAAAAAATTTAATACAAAACACGTCAGTAAAATCTCTTACTTGATTCGGAGCTTTAAAATACTCGGCACAAAGTGCCTCGTATTTCAATTTAGCTCCTCTTCAGTAAGGTGAAATTTTCCTGACTTTTATGTAAATAACTCAGTAAGGTGAAATTTTCCTGACTTTTATGTAAATAACTATTAAAAAAACTGAAAAACTATTCAACTAAAAATTAAAAAAAATAATCTTTTGATTACACAAGGGAAAAGTCAATAAAAACTTTATATAAAATTACGTTTATTTAATCATTTACAATACTCAATCAGTTATTATTGAAAGCGGTGCCAGTCAAAGGAAAGAATGTGGATCTATTTATAGATGATTATACAATATACACACATAGTTATACATTATATCCCACAATAATAGATGCAAAATGTTCAAATTTTTAGGTCACGCTAAACTGCTTGCGTTTATTGTTTGTGCTCTAGTATGTTATTTTTGAATTATAACGATTTTAATTTTGTATTTTTTGAATTATTTTTTTTGACATATGGTATATGTTATAAGGTCTTACGAGATTGATATAGCCCTATAAAAAATTAATTTTTGACTGTGGTCTAAAGTCTTGGGGATTGATACAGTCCTATAAAAAAATAATTTTTGACTGAGCGGGAAGAGCCAGAATAAACTTTTACCAGCCAAGTCTCAGTTTATAAGCTAATACTTTAATTAATCGTGAATATTTATTTGAAGTGCTTTTAAATTATTTTCGCACTTTGTTTTATGCCGTTTGTAAAAATTTTCATCTTTAATATCTTGAGTATTGTTATTTTAAATAATTTTTTTAGTTAACACTAAACAAATATTTATCTCTGAAGAAATTGTGAACAATTCTCATTGCAAATTGGCTGCCTTACTGTTACAATACCTAATTAGATAAAATAATTACTTATGCATTCAGATATAGTAGTAGAGGTCATACGATAATATGTACATTTTTTTCCAGCTATCTTTGTTAAAAATTGTAATAATCCAATTCTATAAAGTTAAACAATAAATCAAGAAAATATTATGATTACATATATTTAAAAAATTGACTCTTAACTCTAAAAAATTTGAGACTTTTTTGCAGTTACAATTTGTTCACCCCATCAAATGTTATTTGCAACATTGCAGACAACAATTTTAAAGGTTAAAACAAAATTAAAAGGTTGAGGCCTGTCAAAGATCCCTTGCTAAAATCGCCAGTTTCAAGTATCTTCATAATTATGTAGATATTTTTCAGACATTACTTACTATATAGCAAAGTCTTGAGAAAAATCGATAATTTTTAGAAAATCTAAAAGATAATATAGTCTGTATGTAGTATGTAGCAAACCAGAACAATGTGCAATGACATTATTCGTAATTGTGTTTATATTTGTTTATTTTCCGAAAAACGGTTAAAACTCCACTGCCTGAATTGTTAAAAGGCTAACTATTGCAATTTATTTGTGAAGACAATAAAAAGTGTATACAATATTTTAACTAAATATCTATATATATATAAAAGAAAGTCTGTTAGTTACACCACTTATAACTCAAGAACGGCTTTACCGATATGGTTGAAAATAGGTGGGATAGGAACAAAAAATGACAAGTACCAATATTAGTATGATTTTCAAAAATTTTGGATTGTTTATTTTAAAAATAATATCTATGTTTAAATCCGAAATTTTAGAAGTAAAATATTATCATTCCTTGATAGGGCGGAAAGAGGGCAAAATGTCTAAAGATTGATGTCGTTTTCATAATTTTCCCATAAATTGCCTAAGTTCTCAAAAAAAAATAAATAGGTATGTTTCCTGCTTTCTAAAAAATTACTCTTAGGAGGATGAAAAGAGAGTGTTCTAGGGATAAAAATGTAAGAAAACGATATGGGTATTTTCGAGGAATTTCAGGTCGTTGATTTTGAAAATGATATTTAAGTTAAAGAGGGTTGTAAAATGAATGTGATAAAGGTAATAAATGTGAATAATTAATTTGAGTATCATTTTTATAGTTTTTGGGGTCGTTTATTTTAAAAATCTATATCTATTTATGACCGATTTGGCTGAAAATTGGTGGAGTGGTTGTTTAGAACCAGTAGCCTAACAAAGAATATTTTTTATCCCATTCCGTGTGACGTGACATACAATATAAAACGTAAACGCATCTGACATATAATAACAAAACAAATGACAAAAAAAATAAAAAATAAAATAACAAAACTAAGGCGGAACAAAGTTCGCCGGGCCAGCTAGTAGTATATATTATTATGTGCAAAATAAATTCGAGCTATAATCAAGACTATATGCCGCAATCGTATTTTTGAATTCTTTCTTCTTTTCAACGAAATGTTCTACATTTTATTAAATTCATACCAGTACAGTCTGAAAGTATTCATAAAAAACTACTTCTATTTTTCTGTGATTGTTTTCAGTTTATAAAAAAAAATTAAAAATAAATTCAGCCTAAAGATTCACACTGAATTATGTAACATTTCCAAATATAGGCCATTCACTAGACAGAAAAATATTCCGTGAGGTCAAAAAAGTCGGTAGGTATTGCTACACTCAAAAAAAAACTACAACTCCATTCAGATAACTTACATGATTCTAAGTTATCAATAGTGATTGACATGATTTATAAATAATTATCAAGAGATTAAAAGTCAAATTGTAAGCGTGAATCGAATAATAAACTCTATTTGCGTTGTTTTGGCATCATAAGACATGTTTAGTTTTTTTTTTAATGTTTTACAGACTGTTAATTGTAGTCACTGGAGCACGAATGTTGTGAAATTTCCCTCGACTGGACATGCTTTTAAAACAAGATAGTACTGTTTGAACAAGTTTGCTAAAACCTTATTTGTCAATAAATTATGTACTTCCTAAAATTATCTCAAGATGACCGTAATTATCAGCTGTGAAATTAAGCTTACAATGAAAAAGAGACACATTCAGTATAGAAAAAAATTGACACATTTCAATCCATTTAATGTTTCTTTTTGATGTGAAGTTACTACATCAAGTTTTTTTTGCTTATAAATTGAATCATATGTGAGTGCAAGACCAAAAACATGAAACAATAGAAGATTTAAGCACATTATCCCCTGGAAAAAGCGACTAGAACCACTTTTTTGTAGGAAATGTACTTGAAAATAGCGTGTTTGCGGTGTGCTTTTTCCGATAAGTCAAAAATAACGTATTGGAAAATGCATTTACAAACACGCTAAAATGATGCAATAAGCAACTTTTCACATTATATGATCTTTTGACTAATTTGCGAGACAATTTAGATTAGAGTCTAAAGAAAAATGTAATAAAATTTTGAAATAAATGAGTACAAGTGCAAAATGATAATTGATAAACAATTCCAAAATTTTATCGAAACAGATATTCTTAATGGCATCTATAATTACCTTTCTAAAACAATATTTAGTTTCAAAAATTTGAAGACAACTTAGATAAGTTGACCAAACTGACCCGGTAATTTATTGTTGGATCAGTGACATTTCAGTTTTTTAAAGAGATGTGATTTATTGACAAATTCACCAAATAGTGATGTGGATTAACATAATACGCCAGATGGAAGTTTATTAAAAAATTTTTACTATTCCTGTTTTTAACCGACTAGATTCTCAATTTGACTGTATTTTTTTTTTGTTTGAAAGCTGGTGCTTTCAAATGAACATGTGGTTCCATATAAATTTCATACAATTCTGGATAGTAGGGGTTTCAAGTTGAATGCGTTTTTTGACATTGATTTTTGACACAGAAGTAATTATAATATTATGAACAATATAATAAATTAAAAATTTGGAAAAAAACAATATCAATATAATTAATTAATAGGTTATTTTAGTGATTATTTAAAATTTGGAAAATTAGTTGTGGAAAATTTAGCAAAAGAGCAAATTTTCTAACATAATTAATGGTAACTTACATACTACAACTCACCAACTAAAAATCTGATAAAAGAATATTATAGAAATCGAAGAAATCCTGTGTTCTTTCAATTTCTATATGTATTTAAATAATAATATTATGCTGTTCTAAAGTTTACAAAAAAAAAACACTTTTAAAGGAAAGAGTACAAAATATTAATCACTAAAAAGCAAAAAAAGAAATAAGTTAAAAAAAAAAATTGACACTTGATTTGACATTTGATTTAGTTGATTATTTCAGCTAAAAATTAAATATTTTGTTCACGTGGGAGAAATTAAATTGTATAAAGTTATAAACAACATTATATACATTTTTTGTTATATAAATATTTATAAAACTGATCAGCTATTTTTGAAAGTAGTGTCTGTGCCAGTCAAAAGAAAACAACGATATAGAAATTTAATCTAATTTTTATACACAACAAAATACAAGATTAAAAATTTTATAATTTTAAGAACAATTTTATTCAACATGCCTTTCTTCTGTTTCATTTTTGTTCTAAACGGTGCAGGAGCTACTTTATCTTTTAATTTTCAGTTAAAGTCGGTTCTAAGTTTTGTAAAACATATTTTATGCGTTACAGATTTTTGACAATGTGTCATATCATAGGCAGGCCACTCATGTTTTCATGTAAAAAATGCTACATGTGGACATGGCTGATTAAGCATGGCATAAGATTCGAACAAAATTTTGGGAAAAAGCAACTATGAGATTTGAAAAAACCTTTGAAAATTATTAGTAATCGACGATATGCAACCGATGAGACAAAATGAGCATGGATGTGTTTCTTAGATTACGCCCATACCATTGTCAATACAAATAACGATAGAATGCAAAATTTTTGGCTTAAGCCTATTTCAAAAAGTACTCCCAAAATGTAGGAAAATTTGGGTGAACATTGTGAAAAACTTATTTCACCTCGTAAACCACTTTATCCTCCTTTTTTAATTTCAATAAGTCCGAATCTGGTAGAGACTTTGATACAGATAATGATGATTTAGAATTTTCTACAGATACTAAAACACCACTTATTGTCATTCATTATGGTGTCAACATTTTCAAATTAAATGGTATGTTGTAATATTGTTTTGTGTGCAATTGTTTATATATTTTTTATTTTGTGTTAGACTTTAGTTTTTGTTTTGTCTTTTTGTTTAACATTATTTATAATATTGTTTGCATAATTTTTTATAACTCTAAAATTTTACGAACTATGATTGTCATAATTTCAACTTTGTATTGAAAGCCGTTATCAAGCAACTGTCACATACTTCTAAATTTTAAGAAAAATTGTCACGTCGCCGATTCAATTGAAATGTCAATACAACTTAATTACCCCAAAAACCTTACTGTCAACTAAAATGTCACAATTCCATATAGTCTTCTCTTATGCAAATGGTTTGCTTAAGTCCTCATTGAAATATAAAAATATTCAGAAAAAAAAATTAAAGCGAGCACAGTATGTACCCCAAATTACCAATTCCAATAGTAGAATAAAGTTTCCATTTTTCACAGAATGAAAAAATTACACAAATGGAAACAGACAACTATAGAAAATTTAAAAAAATTAAAAACCCTGCTTCAAAAAGTAGTGAACTAAAAAGAACCAAACAATGAAATGAATTAAACAAAGTAAGCTCTACTGTGATTTAACAGACTATATTATGAGTTTAAAGACTAAGTGGCATTAAGTTTAAAAACCCATTTTCAAATTATAAAACGAAAAAAACCAGAAAAAGATTCTCATTTTCCGTCATTTTTTAAATGTATTTTTGGAATATCGAGAGAAAACAAAAAGAGAGAAGAGAGTAAAAAGAGTCAAAAACAGCACAATATATAAAAACCAAAAAATGGCAATGAAATAGAATATTTTCTAAGATGAGAGTGGCTGATGGTCCTCTGTCTCATTTCTATTTAAGCCAAAACTGTTTTTGTGTGTCCAGTCCATTTTATTCCCAAGATACGTACTGTGACGCTACACAGTAATCCCAAAAATCTTGTAGCCGTAAAATATTGTCATTACTTCCCGATAAAATAAAATGTCAGATACAAATATGATGTGAGTCTTATCACGTTTTATTGACTGCGTAAAAATTACAATTGAAAGGAAATTTTTTTCCATGGTAAACGTGACCAAAATGTATCCTCAGATACCTTTCATTGCCATAGATATTTATTTATTTAACGATTGGCATTGTTATTCACAGTTTGATAGCTTATTTTTTAAATAGGCACTTTATCAAAACACGGAATAAACGTGTGACAATTTTAGTTTTAAGTGGATACTACTCAGTTTTGACAACATGTGTTACTTTTTCAATTTAATAATTATTTGATAATATGTATAGCAGTTTTGCGCAATTATAGACAGTGATTTGATAATCAAAGTTTAAAAACTTAAAAATAAACAAACTAAAAACAAAATTGACAAAAGAAAAAATTACTTATTTGTCATCGGTGGACTATAAGACCACTTTGACAAATTCATAATTATCAATAATTGTACGAACTGCCACTTCGATAGTATCGAATAAATATTTTGTCTACTTATTACTCCGTAAAGTACAATAGACGTGAAACTGTTTAATGTGATTTTTCTTTAATCTCAATTAGTACATGTATAATTTCATATAACGTGTGCTCAGCAGATCTACTCTTGCTGTGTAAGCCGTCAAGGCTCGTCTATAATATCGTACGTTTCTGCGTATGAACTAATCAAAAAATGATCATACGTTCAAAATTTCATAGCAGTAAAAATATATATTTCAAATATATACTTAAATAGAACCGCTGATAGACGATATGAGAATTTAAAAACAAAATTGACAAAAAAAAAAATCACTTATTTGTCATCGGTGGACTATAAGACCACTTTGACAGTTTCATAATTATCAATAATTGTAGGAACTGCCACTTCGATAGTATCAAATGAATATTTTCCCTACTTGTTACTCCGTAAAGTACAATAGACGAGAAACAGTTTAATGTGATTTTTATTTAATCTTAATTAGTACATATATAATTTCATATAACGTGCGCTCAGATCTACTCTTGCTGTGTAAGCCGTCAAGGCTCGTTTATAATATCGTACGTTTCTGCGTATGAACTAATCAAAAAATGAAAATACGTTCAAAATTTCATAGCAGTAAAAATATATATTTAAATAGAACAGCTGATAAACGATATGAGAATTTAAAAACAAAATTGACAAAAGAAAAAATTACTTATTTGTCATCGGTGGACTATAAGACCACTTTGACAGTTTCATAATTATCAATAATTGTAGGAACTGCCACTTCGATAGTATCAAATGAATATTTTCCCTACTTGTTACTCCGTAAAGTACAATAGACGAGAAACAGTTTAATGTGATTTTTATTTAATCTTAATTAGTACATATATAATTTCATATAACGTGCGCTCAGATCTACTCTTGCTGTGTAAGCCGTCAAGGCTCGTCTATAATATCGTACGTTTCTGCGTATGAACTAATCAAAAAATGAAAATACGTTCAAAATTTCATAGCAGTAAAAATATATATTTAAATAGAACAGCTGATAGATGATATGAGAATTTAAAAACAAAATTGACAAAAGAAAAAATCACTTATTTGTCATCGGTGGACTATAAGACCACTTTGACAGTTTCATAATTATCAATAATTGTAGGAACTGCCACTTCGATAGTATCAAATGAATATTTTCCCTACTTGTTACTCCGTAAAGTACAATAGACGAGAAACAGTTTAATGTGATTTTTCTTTAATCTTAATTAGTACATATATAATTTCATCTAACGTGCGCTCAGATCTACTCTTGCTGTGTAAGCCGTCAAGGCTCGTCTATAATATCGTACGTTTCTGCGTATGAACTAATCAAAAAATGAAAATACGTTCAAAATTTCATAGCAGTAAAAATATATATTTAAATAGAACAGCTGATAGACGATATGAGAATTTAAAAAAAAAATTGACAAAAGAAAAAATTACTTATTTGTCATCGGTGGACTATAAGACCACTTTGACAGTTTCAAAATTATCAATAATTGTAGGAACTGCCACTTCGATAGTATCAAATGAATATTTTCCCTACTTGTTACTCCGTAAAGTACAATAGACGAGAAACAGTTTAATGTGATTTTTCTTTAATCTTAATTAGTACATATATAATTTCATATAACGTGCGTTCCGATCTACTCTTGCTGTGTAAGCCGTCAAGGCTCGTCTATAATATCGTACGTTTCTGCGTATGAACTAATCAAAAAATGAAAATACGTTCAAAATTTCATAGCAGTAAAAATATATATTTAAATAGAACAGCTGATAGACGATATGAGAATTTAAAAACAAAATTGACAAAAGAAAAAATTACTTATTTGTCATCGGTGGACTATAAGACCACTTTGACAGTTTCATAATTATCAATAATTGTAGGAACTGCCACTTCGATAGTATCAAATGAATATTTTCCCTACTTGTTACTCCGTAAAGTACAATAGACGAGAAACAGTTTAATGTGATTTTTCTTTAATCTTAATTAGTACATATATAATTTCATATAACGTGCGCTCAGATCTACTCTTGCTGTGTAAGCCGTCAAGGCTCGTCTATAATATCGTACGTTTCTGCGTATGAGCTAATCAAAAAATAAACATACGTTCAAAATTTCATAGCAGTAACAATATCTTAATCTTAATTAATCTTATCTTAATTAGTACATATATAATTTCATATAACGTGCGTTCAGATCTACTCTTGCTGTGCAAGACGTCAAGGCTCGTCTATAATATCGTACGTTTCTGCGTATAAACTAATCAAAAAATGAACATACGTTCAAAATATCATCGCAGTAAAAATATATATTTTAAATGCTTAGAAAGCTTCTTTTAGTGCTTTCTAAATTCAAAAATGCCGAACTTGCTCAAGGACTAGAGGGCTTAAGAGGGAAAACACTAAAAAGTTCTTATTTTACATTAATGAATTATTTTTTTAAAACATTAACCTCAACATTAGTACCAATTTTGATATTTAAAACTTTTGCAAGCGTTGGTAAAACTTGTTTCAGTTTCTGTCTTTTATTTTCCACTAATGTAAAAAAATACGCCATCATCTCAAAAGTCAGCTAGAATATTGTCTAATATAAGAAAGAGTCTTTCCATCAATTTTCATAATAGTCAGTTCATATGGTACTTTTTAAGTCAAAATTTTATGAGACTTAAAAAAACATAAAAAATCAGTGAAAGTGAGTCGTCTAATGTGGCTTTTTTCAGCCAAAAATAATAAACTTTGTTGAAAATTTGATTTGAGTTGCCTTTCCAAAAATGTTTGCCAGCTCTTGGACTATTAGCCGGTTTTCTTCTAATTAAACAAAAAAGTGGCGAATTTTTGAGTGATTATTCTTACATTTTTATTAATAATTCCTAAGACGTAATCAGTATAGTAATTAAAATCAATAATGACAGTGGTAATTGCTAGTCATGGTAATAAAGCGGTTGGATCTGACGCAAAAATTCGTTGATTGATAGAAATTTAAGTGTTGTTCATTATGAAATTAGCAACGTGTTTCCCGTGTTGTAATCAAAACTAATAAAAGCAATTTTAATACCGAATGCTCGGCCAGATTCAACACTTTTAGCGCCGATTGCCGTCAATTCGCTGACGAATAGAAACAATAAAACCAAAACACGGTTTCGAATTTAATGGAAAAATCAGCTTTTTCGCTGAAATATTTCGCAAAATAATATCAATTGAAATGAAAAGTGCTGCCTTATCCACGTGGCTAATTTTTTTGGCAATCCATGTTAATTGGTATCACGTGCGCTGCCAAAAATATCCCACTTCCTGCATAAATAATATTGCGTCAATCGTGAAAATAAAACGTCAACAAATTGTTTACGAAAATTTCACGATTATTTTGCGAAAAATTTTTGAAAATATTTTTTTTCCAATACATACCCTTCGAATTTCACCCTGTGGGCCCCATTTGGAGTACTTTCCCAATATTCGTGAGTCATATCCATAATTGGCAAATTTAGTGCATCACCCACTTGAGAAAAAAACTTTTTTTTTATTTTTCAAAAACACAATTTTTTTTGCGAAAAACGTCTGAATTTTGCCGAACGCGCCACAAGTGTTGGGGCCACTGATACTGACTGACTAAAATGACTTGTCGCGAGCACGCTAAAGTACACGTGAGCAAATGATGTAAGCTAAGACAGATGTATTTCTACGTGACTACCGACACATAGATTGCGATAAGATGAAACTCAGGCTAAAGTATCTCTGAGATTAGATTTTTACCTGCACATGACCTAAAGCTCCACTCACGTTTAACGTAACGTGGGGCACCACGTGATTCAAAGGTAATCTAGGGAAAATGGGAATACAGAACAGATTACATTTTACAAGTAGTCACATAAATTTTAAAAAAATACATTTCGGTGATGACTTATTTTATTATTATTTGTTTAATAACAATCTCCCTTCTTTTATTTTTCCAAAAAAAAAAAACAACAATCATTAAAACATAATTATGAATTAGTAATTAAAAATAAATTATCTTTTAGTAAAATATTTTTAAATGTAATCATTGCATTAAAATAAACAATTTTTAGTTTTAAAATTATTATTGATCTGTCACGTTCGGTTTAGTCAAATGGGAAATAGCCAAAGCTCGCCATAAACTAATATTGGGACACCACACAAAAGTCGCGTTTAGGAACAATTTAAGGGAATTTTAACAATTAAAACATGTAAACAAACCCTTACGTTTTCATAACTGATCCTATAGTTTAATTAAAAAAAAAATTAAAATTTCATTGCTTGTTTTCATTTTGTAGACATCGTCCAAGTCAGCAGGGTTTCTTACACACTACAATATAATTTATTAACACAGTTTTACCACTTTCCAAAAAATCTGTTTATCAAATCTAGAGAGATTTTTCGAAAACCATGTGGTCATCAAGATATTTGCATAATTTAACCTGGTTTATGGAATTTTTGTGGGTTTTTTCTAATAATCTGACCAAGGAGCTCAAAAGAAGACCATTGTTTTTATAGATTTTTATGAATTCGGCGGCGTTTAGATGTCTTTAGTTATTTATTTGCTTGAGTAATTTTCAGTTGTTAATATTAATACATCAGTAATAATGACTTGTCTAATCTGCCGTATTTTAGGTGAGCCAAGTGTCATTTGTATCTGATTTGAACCGATCTACGCTTTTGCCCTATATAACATTTGTCACAGTTATTACCGTCTATGGGATAGATTTCAGACTTTTCTACAAATGGTGCTTTACCTTTTGGACCTAATAACAAATCCTGATTGGTAAACCACTCTAAATGCTAAATATTAAGCACAATATAAGTCCGTTATAGTTATCTTAGGTTCAAAGTGCATTGAAATAAATTTTTCTTGCTACTTCAGTCGAAAGTACGTGGTTTCGGCTGTTCGGCTGCGATTCCACGGCAGAAAGTGTATCTTTCATGCACTGGTAAAGCTGCACTTTCTGCCGTGGAATTGCAGCCGAAACCACGTACGTTCGACTGGAGTAGCAAGAAAACTAGTATACACTACACGGGCAGAAATTTGAGAGCCCTGAACTGCCCGCCATGTAATATACTAATAATTCTTGTTTAATAAGTTGTGCAATTTTTAACATTTGTTTTGAATTTTTGCTTATTTACTATTTCTTCATTATATCAGTAATATTAGCAACATTTTTGATAAATGCTTTTCCTTTATTAAAGTTTTTTTGACTTAAACGAAAGTTTTCACTAAAAAACTTTTAATTGCCATTTTATGTTGAAAACAATGATTTGAGTCATTAAGTACGTATCTTAATGTGCCAACATTTTTTCGAAATATATCAAATTCTAAATCGCCTGTTGCCTATTAAATCACGTTTACATCTAAAAAATATAATTTTTTAGTAAGCTTGGGAAGCGGGTAGCTGCAAATTTCTACACAAACAAAGAAAAAAACTTAAGATCGTTACTGAAATCAATTATTTTTTTAATGTAAATAAAATGTTTGCAAAGTTTTAATTTGATCTTAGGTTTAACCACAGATTAGTTGTTTAACGTTGGTAGACACCCAAATTTAAACTTTTTTAGTGTTGTTTTTGTGGCAAGAATCATAAAAAGCAAATTAATAATGAAACGTAAGCAGTGAGTAATGACTGCTGCATTACCGACCGCTTTTTAATTGGACTTATTTTTAAAGAAATAGCCCAAAATTTGATTATTTTTTAAAATTGATTTTTATTCACAAAATTTTTAAAGGTTATATAGATAGGAAAAATGTAATAAGCTAAAAATACAAAAATGATAAATAAAAAATTAAATATGTATGATACAAAAAATATTTAAGAAATTGGAAAATAAATGAGTGAGAATAATAAAATGGTATAATATTTACAAGCAACTCTCACCTGCAGTATTTCGTTACGATGCATCTTACTAATTAGGTTGGAAATTTAGATCTCAATTTTCGGGACAAGCCGGCCGCCGCCAGCTTGATTTAAAGTTTATTTTTTTTATTTTTCTAAAATAACTCGTTAATTTACAACTTTAGAGCAAAAATAGTAGTAATCAAAGTTGTTGGAAATTTAATTTCTTACAGTTTTGTTATTATTATTTTGACGCTAGGATGAATATTTGCAGAGTTATACTATTAAGTTAGGTTTATAAACAAAATCGTAATAAGTGGTATTTTATTTTCTTTAATTTTAGTTTCCGTGTTTTTTTACTGCACGATTAATATTTTCGGATTTATACTTAAATCGAAAACGGTTTTTTTTATTTTGTAATTATTGTGTTTATTATGTAGTTTTTTGCCAAAAAATTGTATTATAAATTTGATAGTTTATATACATAAACTATATTATAAACTCTGCTAGCGTAAAAACAATAATAATTAAACTTGTAGGAAATTAAATTTACAACAACTTTGAAAATCTTTATTTTGGCTCCAAAGTTGTAAATTAACAAGTTATTTCAGAAAAACGAAAAAATTGAACTTTAAATTAAGATGGCGGCGAGATTGTCCCGAAAATTAAGATTTAGACTTCCAACCACCTCCCCTCAACGTTTTAAAAAAAATTGCGGCCTCTAATGCCTATATCGACTGGACTAATAAATAGTCAATATGTCTAAATTGCTTTTTTTATGTTGGAACAACATTAGAACGTATTCATTCAATAATTTTTTCAAAATTAATAATTATAACTCTACTAACGGCAGAACTTTTGTACATTTGTAATTTATTTCTAACCTCCTACAAAAAAGAGAGCTGTTATGAGTTTGCAGTGTCATGTGTCTGTCTATCCTATAACTACCAAACGGCTCGACCGAAAATGAGAGAAATAAAAAAAAAGAAAAAAAAAATTTAAAAAATTAAAAAAAAAACGAGAAATAAAGGAAGAAAGAAAAAAGACAATGGAAAAAGAATAAATATAATAAATAAAATTTAATAAAAATTTTTGATAAAAAAAAAATTATTTGTTGTGGTTGCTGGAGGGAACAATAGGAAAAAAAAAAAAAAATAATAAAAAAAAATATTATGAGTGTTTTTCTAAAACAACCTTTGTAGCTGCTATATTCAAAATGTCAGAATATTGTTGCTTAGATATTTATATAAAAATTGTGAATGTCAACTTAACATAATTATTTTTTTTTGCCGTCTCAAAAATTCTAATTGTTTCTTTCCAAATTATGTGATGAAATCATCACCAAGTGGTCACTATCGCAGTTTCAAAATTTTCCACAAAATTTGGAAAAGCATGCAAAAAAAAACTAAACAGCTTGGCCTTTTTTAAACAGAAACCGAAGATAAAAGCAAAAGTGATAAGCGTATTAAATGTATATATCAAAATGAAAACGTGCACACGAAGAAGGAAAAGCATGGTCGAGGAAAAACCGAAAAAGTGTCCGGTGATAACTGCGAATTTTTAGGTGAAACACACAAATGTAGACTTAAAAAACAAAAAGATCCGCATCTGACAAATCCACACTCTCAAATCTTCTACAGTCCACTCAAAGTCATACAAAAGTCAAAAAGAATACCGAAAACTCTTACGAGTTTTGCAGTATCATGTGTCTGTCTATCGCCCTATAACTACCAAACGGCTCGACCTAGTTTAATCTATTTTTTTTCTGAAATAATTGAAAGCGTTCTTAACTAATAATAAAAAAAATTGGTTTACTGGTGAAAAAATTATCAGGTATTTTCTCTCCACAGGCCTAGCTTGAAACAGTTGTTTGCAAAAAAACATCGAAAATTGTTACATAACTACTTTTCAAGTCTCAAATGTTTTTGGTCAGGTAAAATATTTATTTACCTTTTGATGATACTCAGTCAAAAGATCATCTAACTGAAACATTTTTGGGAAAGTGGTGAAACTGTGTTAGTAGTTTATAGTGAAAGTTTATAGATTTAAGGTAAAATAGTAATTCGGTCGTTTTGGTAAATGTAATTTATGAGTTTGACTTATAAGCCGTATTGGAAGCGCCACAGTTTTCAAAGTTGCAGAAAAAGAACCGTTACAAATAATATCTCTTCATAAATCTTGATAGATTGACAATATTGTTTAGATTTCGGAGAGAAATCAGATTAGTTTTAACTCACGTTTGTAGCCATGTGTTTTGTTTACATACAATACAATAAAAGTAAAAATAAATAAGATGTAATAAATTAGAAAAATGAAATAATGTAACCAAACTCCTATTGCATCATGAACATTTTGAAAGTGTTCATGATCGAGAGTTTTGCGCAACGATTTTCGCATAGATACTAATAAAAATCGTAAAAAATGAGCGTCTCACGTGAGAGTTAGGTAAGATACGGAAATGGAGGAACATTCCTATCTACACGTTGTAATTAGACGGTTTTATGTAATTTGTTTTGATGCAAAATTTACGAGCAAATGCACCACTATGAGTTTCTAATCCATGACAATGAACGTGCAACAGTCCGTGAATTCAGAGCACGTGTTAAGTGTCTTGATAATGAGTACATTTACCTTGGATAATATTCCAAAATGTAGTTTGCATAAACTGTCAACTATTTTTTGTAAATGAATAATGCTAAAAAATTTTTATGTAAATATTAAACATTTTAGAAGATGAATGCTTTTCAGCAAAGCTTAAAGTAGGCTTAAATAACTAAAACAACTTGACAATTTTTTTTAGATAAAAAATTTGTTATTTTTGTATATGTAGACTATAGAAGAGACATGTTAGTTTTTTTTTATCTTGTAGTGTTTCTGGTTTATTTCTCATCAAAAATTTTTTTTTGCTCACATAATGGTCATAATGGACTGTTTTTTTCGTACTCACATCTTTCTATTTCTTAGTTTTACTTTAATTATATCTTTTTTTTTAATAAACGCTAAAAATGTTTAGTAGTTATATTTTTTTAATTTTAGAGATGGCAAATTTAAGACTAAAAGACACTGTTTACCAAAAATCAAAAAAATCACATTTGTTTTCCTAAATTTTATAATGTTTAGACAAATAATTCTATATGTTTTACATTTTTTTAACTTTTTGGATTAGCTTTTAGCCTATACGGCCTATAGTGAAGCAACCGCGTTCAAAAAACTTGGCTCTTGGAGAAAAAAGTTCAAAGTTTTATAATCCGCCTAACGAAACAATAATTGTAAGATTTAGAAACTTTTAGTTTAGTCCAGTTAACAAGTGCTTTTCAGGTCAAAAGTTTTTAGAGTTTTTCGAAAATTATTATTGAGGTGTCATTTTGTCACGCTTACAAAAATTGCAAAAGTTTATATAAATTATAAGAAAAAATTTTTGTTTGCATATCTTTTAAAAACTATTTGAGATTTTTAGAATTTGAAAATAATTTCAAAAAGAGCTAAAATAAGACTGAATTTTCGGAACTGTAGTGTAATATTTATAATTTTCCCAGACCCCAGAGGGTTAAAAATACTCTTTAAAATGCCCATGCCCTCTTTGGACCTTCAATGAATAAATATTATTTTAACTTATTAAATACAAAAAATAAGAATTAAAAAAATTCAGACGCTTTTGGTCTAAAAATTTTATGTCTTGCTTAATAATTATACTTAAAAATTTTTTGAGCTGCGTTTAGGCTAAGAACCATTACCTAAAAGCTAAGTCCTGCAACAATGCTGAGCGGTCTCAATTGTCCTGTCATAAATTATAAATTATCGTTTATGCTTTGGTGATCTGCGTTTGAGTTGGCAATTCTACATTTCATTTTAAAATGGTACAACTGCAACCACTTCCTGTTGTTGACGGATAACACCTTTAACACTGACAACCTTTTTGACAGATGTTATTTAAAAAGTTAATTGCTGTGACATAACTTACAATTTTTTATGAGTGTTAAGTCAAATATTTGTTAAACAAGCGTACCCGGTTACAGTGCTGCAACCAGACTAATACAAAAAGTTTATAAAAACTATTGCCAAGTCAAACAGTCATTGTTGATTAGGCTGTAGTTTTGTGTATGTTTTTTTGCAAAGCCCACATTTACTGCTGTGAATAACATAGAAAATTATTTTCCATTTATTATAAGTAAAGGTTTGAGGTTAGGTAACCGTATAATTCGGTAAAATAAAATAAATACTATCCATCAGTTTTGTTTAATATTTTTTAAAAAACTATATAAAAGTATAGTATCGTTACCTTTTTAAGCCAATCATATGACACAAAGCTCAGAAAACTTTTTTTTTAGAATCGTTGTAGTCATGACTTTTAATTTGTAAAATTTTGACTAAAAAGTAATTTTTTAATTTTTATTTTTGGTTACAATAATAATCGGGATGTGCAAGTTGTTTCAATAATTGGATGACAAGCTAATTAAAAACCATAAAATGTTATTTTTGTGTCATATAAAATATGTACTTCTGTAGTACATTCTTTCTGTGCTTGACATTTTACGTAATAGTTTTTGACGGCAAGTAAACAAAATAACAAAATGTCAAACTACGTACATTTGCTGTCGAAAAGCTTGACGTACGTTCTAACCTAAAAAAATCATGTAAAAATACTTTAAAAATTGATAGAAACTTTTTTAATGTAGTTTAAACCACAAGAAATGGCAGATTCTAATGAGGCGAACAATGATTTATCTCCCCCAAAAGAGAAGGTTAGCTTGATTTATCAATTGTTTAATTATAATTGATCAGGCTATCTGTTATTAGAATGGCTCCTGTTAATTATGCGTTTTTTTTAGAGTTTCTTCATTTTTGGGAGGGATATTGCAAAAATTCCTTGCTTTCGAAACAGTCTTCTTTATGGAATTTATGGGGGACTAGGTTTCGGATTGGGGCATTTTTTGTTCAAAAGTAGCCCTCTAAAGGCTTGCAATTTTGCAACATTTAGCTTTGCCGGTATCACTTTGGTATATTGGTTTCAATGTCGGTATAAATACGGAAAAACAAAGTTTGAAATGTTGAAATTGCAAGAATTGCTACGGAGACAGGCAATATATGAAGGCACAGAAAAAGATTCTGATCACAAGACCGAATAGAGCATTGTATTTTTAGCAACCAATAAATCTTAGTTTATTTTAAATATTTGTACTTTTCTGAAATCACCGATGTTCTGCCCGCGCTCACTGTTGCCAAGTCGAAATAGAGAATAGAGATCTGTTTTGACAGGTTGGCGTAGCTGTCATTTAGTGTAGAGATATAAAGCCTTCATAAATAATGGCTTCCACTATCACTATTGCCAAATCAACCGCAATAAAAATGTAAAATTTACACGCTTGTCATTATGACAATTTAAAGTTAGGTTATCTACTTCACATGTTAGATAATTATGTGAAACCAGTTACTGTGAAACATACGTAACTATGGCGTTTTTCAAAATTATGAAATTTAAAATAAACCGACTTGCCATTTGAATAAATCTAAAAGATAGGCAATAATTTAAGTAAAATCAACATAAAGAAATATAGAAAAAAATTGAAAAACTGTTGATAAAGAAAAAAAAGAAACAATTTTAGTATAGAAAAACAAAATTATGGTATTTGTAGAAAAATAAACGTTGATAAGGTTAATTAAAGCATAAAAAAATGCATAGAAAAGAAAAAAAATTTAGAAACGTATAAATAAATAAAAAAATTTGAATGAAAAGAAGAAAAAAAACAAGATGGAATCGGAAAGAATAGAAGAACGAAATGAAAAAAAAAATTAAAATCAAGTAAAAACATCATAAAAATGGAAACAAAAAGAATGAAAAAAGAAGAAAATGAAGAGAAATGAAAGAACAAGACGGAAAAAGGAAAAAATTGAAGAGATAGAAATAGAAAGACAATGGAAATGGAGAGAAAAAGAAAAGGGAGGGAAAATAGAAGAGAAATAAAAAAATTGAAGAAAAAATTATATGGAAAATAAGTTTTCATAATGTAGAGAAGAGAGTCTTAGAAGCCAAAAGTTTACATAAAACTGTATAGTGTTAAGGTATTCTAACTTTAACAATAATTAAATTAATATGAAAATGAAAGAAATAAAAAGAAAGAGAAAAAAAATTAAAGAATTAAAAAAACGAAAAAAAAAAAGGAAGAAAGAAAAAAAGACAATGGAATATGAATAAGTATAATAAATAAAATGTAATAAGAAATATGAGTGTTTTTCTAAAACAACCTTTGTAGCTGCTATATTCAAAATGTAAGAATATTGTTGCTTAGATATTTATATAAAAATTGTGAATGTCAACTTGACATAATTATTTTTTTTTGCCGTCTCAAAAATTCTAATTGTTTCTTTCCAAATTATGTGATGAAATCATCACTATTCTCATTTCAAGCGGTCACTATCGTAGTTTCAAAATTTTCCACAAAATCTTGGAAA
Source organism: Lagria hirta (assembly GCA_947359425.1). Classification (NCBI taxonomy): domain Eukaryota; kingdom Metazoa; phylum Arthropoda; class Insecta; order Coleoptera; family Tenebrionidae; genus Lagria; species Lagria hirta. Next base: position 19,557,628 of record OX375796.1, on the reverse strand, counting down.
GCATGCAAAAAAAAATTGAACAGCTTGGCCTTTTTTTACCAAAAACCGAAGATAAAAGTGATAAGCGTATTAAATGTATATATAAAAATGAAAACGTACACACGAAGAAGGAAAAGCATGGTCGAGGAAAAACCGAAAAAGTGTCAGGTGATAACGAATTTTTAGGTGAAACACACAAACGTAGACTTAAAAAACAAAAAGGTCCGCATCTGACAAAACCACACTCTCAAATCTTCCACAGTCCACTCGAAGTCATAAAAAAGTCAAGACGAACACCAAAAAGTGCTGAAATTTCGAAGGAAAACAAAAGACTTTCGAAAGAAAAGTTAAGGAAAAGTAAACATTTAGAAGAAAATCATCAGACCGCTAAATTACTAAATCGACTAAATAAGGCAGAAAGTAACAATGATTTGCTATCTAATAAACATTTTCGTCAAACTCCATCAGAATTGAAATTCTTAAAAACATTTTTTGTTTTGAACAAAAACTTTGCTGGGGATAATCCAAAAGATTTCGAAAAAAATCAGAAAAAAGTAGAAAGTATAGAAAAAGACTTACAAAAAAGGTCTAAATTACAAGTTAACATACGAAGCCATAAGCGAAAAGAAGAATGTTCCAACGCTATCAAAGACAATTGTGTCCTAGCAGTCGACTCAGTAAAGTGTATTCGATCCAGTCACCTTAAAAACAACAATCTGAAAAATAACCGATCAATTTCCTCTAAAAAGGCCCTTTTGCCAAAAAACAAACATTTAAGCAAAATCTCATTTTCTATAGTAAACATCCCTTCTGTACCTACAAGTGGTATACGATTAGAAAAAAACAAAAAAAATAGAAAATATTATAAATATAATTGCCTTGAACGTGCTTCTGAAATTTCTGCTTGCAACAAATTTAGTGATAGTAATAAGTTCTATCAGAACTTATCGGAAGAAATTGACATTGCTTCCAGTATTGATAGAATATTAAAAAGTACCAGCCAGAATATCGACGTACAGCAAGATGCTTCTGAAGAATTTATAAAAAAAACATCAAATAAGGTAAAGAAAAATGTTAAAAATGTAGAAAATAACAAAGAAGAGGTAAAATTAAAGAAAAAAAGCAAACGTTCTTCTGCTAATCTACGTCTGGAACCTAACGTTTCTGTTTTTACAATTGACGCTTCTTGCAAAAGTCAACCTACTGATGAAATTCTTGTAAAACAGAAGAAGATTGTACCAAAATCACGAATACCAATTCTACAATCTAATTTGCATACAAACAAAGAAAACAACACGAGCTTTGTGCCAGAACTGATTATAGCTGATTCTGTTACAAAAGAGAAGCAACAACCTACAGGAGAATATAACTTAAATGAAATTGCAAAAAAACAGTCTAGAACATTTGAAGCATATTTAACTTCTACAATTTCGAAATCAGAAAATAGTTTACAAACAGTTTATGATAATAAATCAAGAAAGATGTTGGAATCGAGGAAGTTTGTGGCAAAAAGTTCTATAAGTAGTAGCACCTTTGGTGCTAAATCTATTGATTCGGGAAAGAATGTTACAAGTTTGTTGCTGACTAAAACCTATAGGGATGATGACAAAATGATGAGATTCCATAAACGTAAGAAGTATTCAGATGCTTTACGAAGTAGCTGGATTGGAAAAGGAAGCAAGAAAAGGATTGTTTTGCCACAAGTTTTAGAAGTGAGGTTTTTAACAGTGAATACTCAAAATAATTCTGATTTCAATGCTGGTGCAGTTTTAGCTCTACCTAACAGTGATAAAATAGAAATGCAACAAGAACAGGACAATATATTTAACCACGATCTGCCAAATCCATTGATAGAACATGAAATATGGGAAAATCAGGAGTTGAATGATATAATGGCTGAAAATTATAGTTTTCTTCAAAAAGATTTTTCTTCAGACATTCAGCCTCCAAATTTTGATAATCTCAGCATTTCAACCATGTCCAATGATGAACATATGTCGTTACCTTCCGTCAGTATAACAAGTTTGGATCTGGACACTCCTCACAATAATTTTTTTAAACCAAAAACAATTATTTCTCAAACTAATACAAATCAGATTAGCGACGAAAGCGGATACTCGTCAGTAAAATCAAATTTTTTTGATCGTCCAGAAATCAAAAACTTGCTTACCAAACTTTCATCTAGTGACTGTTCGGCTACGTTAGAAGATAAAGTTTTATCCGGTAGAGATCTACCGTCTTGTTCAGTTGAAAGTAAGTCTTTGCAAACCATAAGTGTAGCATATTCGCAAAAATCTGTTCAAATTAAATTATCAGAAGAAGAATTCACTGATTTGATTGATTTTAGTGACCCAAAACATTTGGAAAATAATTTAAACACGGTGTCGGAAGTTCCAAAAGTGCCCAGGAAAAATCGGCTGACTAAACTTTCAACTTTTTTCCGGAAAATATGTCCTGTATTGTGCATTACAAAATTAAAAGAAAACTAAAGCTAAAACAAAAGAGATTTATTTTATTGATATATTGCTTTCTGACGTTTTTTGTTTATTTTTATTAAGCGCAATATTATTGTCAGGTTTATCACATTTATTTTTTATGCTGTTACATTCCATGGAGTAAAACTCCCTGGTTCAGGTTCTCTAAATTTGGCCGTAATGGTATCCTGACAAGCCATTCTAATTCTAGCAGCCGTCGCAGGTGCCAATAAATTACCAAAATTGGTAGGATACCCGTTTTCTCGACGGGCAGCTTTTATGGCATCAAGTATAGCAAAGTATGGAGCACTTCCCAAGAAAAGTGGGGGTTCTCCAACAGCCTAAAAACCATTTTTATTAATGCAACTTTCATCTAGAAAATAGAATACCTTTGATGAGAAAACAGCCCGTGGGTTAGAAGATCCTTTTAAAAGCGCAACATTAAATTCTCCTGGTATGTCCCCAAATCCTGGTATTTTGTAAGTACCAGGACCTCTGGTGAAGTTAGTGCCAGTTGGTGAGTAGACGAGCTCTTCTAGAGCAAAAAGTCCATAACCTTGCATAAAAGCTCCTTCAATTTGGCCAATGTCAATGGCAGGATTTAAACTTTCACCTAGAAACAAAAAGCTTGAACAATGTTAATGTCAGCTTTTTGAATATGTACCTAAATCCATAACAATATCAATATGCTGAACGTCATGGTCACCAGTCAACGTATCAATTTCTACTTGACAACACGCTACTCCATAAGTGAAATAATTGTACATGTCTCCTTCTCCTGTTTCCCAATCATATCCAATTCCTGGAGTTGCATAATATCCCGTAGCACTCAAACTAATTCTTTTTAAATACGCTGTTTTAATCCATTCTTCCCAGGTTCCTTTAGGATTATCAGCTATAACTGGTTGTAATCTTTCTTTAATAGTTTTACAAGCTTCTAAAACAGCCATTCCGTTTAGATCTGATCCACAACTAGCGGCGGTAGGAGACGTGTTTGGTACTTTGTCGGTGGAAGTTTCAGAAATATGAATTTTCTCTACAGGAATACCTAAGCAACGACTTGCAACTTGAATCATTTTAGTGTACAGTCCTTGCCCCATTTCTATTCCTCCATGACTTAATAAAACTGAACCATCTGTATATATCAGTACAAGCGCACCAGCTTGATTTAAAAACGGTATTGAAAACGCCACACCAAATTTTGTTGGTACAATGCTTAATCCACGCTTTCTGTACTTATTTTCTCGATTAAAGCGTTCCACTTCCTTTCGTTTTTCGAAGTAATTTGATGACTGCAAACATTGTTTCCAACATTTGGTTAGAGTACAATCTACAAGCTTTTGATTGTACGGAGTCAATTGTCCTTCTTGATACAAATTTAATTCGGTCAGCTCTACTGGAGATTTGTTGAGATAATCAGCAATATTTCGGATTATACACTCAGCCACAAACATTCCTTGTGGCCCTCCAAATCCTCTGAAAGCGGTATTCGACGCTAAATTAGTCTTACACATAAATCCTTCAACACGGAAGTTTGGAATAAAAAAAGCATTTTCAAAATGAGTAATGGCACGGTCTAGTACAGCAGCCGACAAGTCCCTGGAATAGCCGCAGTTGTTGTAGATTTTCATTTCTACTGCTAGAATTTTGCCAGAATGGTCAAAAGCTACTTTATATTTGAAGTAAAAAGGGTGGCGGCCGCCTGTCATTACCATGTCTTCGTCGCGATCTAGCATACATCTTATGGGACGCTTTAGCTTTACAGCTGCCAATGCTAAAGGAACTGCTACATTCATTGCTTTTGACTCTTTTCCACCAAAGCCTCCTCCGAGGCGTTTAACTTTGACGTAAATTTTGTTTTGATGAATACCCAAAACGTGACCTAGCATAGCCTGGAAAAATATTCAAGGTGGAATTTTATAAAAAGCATATTTTCTATTGCTTTAAAAGCTATATTCTTTGTTGACAAACGCATCTTGAAAGCTAAGAACTCAAAACCATCAGTTTGGTATCAAAATTAAAAACGCAAAAGAGATATTTAAACTGTATAAATTCTTGTGACCTAACAGTACTTGAATAAATATTTCATAAGCAAATAAAATAAAAAAAAACAAGCTAGTTATAAAAATGTCAAAAACTGCTAATACAAAAAAAATTTCAAAAGCTTCTAGAAAGCCTGTAAGCTATAATAAAGGATTAATGGATAGATTCAACAGTTAGTAAATCTCAAAACAATTAGCAATACTCACAGCAACTTCCGTAGGATTTTGAGTGGACGAAAAAATATCCATTTCCCCATCTTCTCCTTTTGGCACCGCTACACAGGCTTGTGTTTCAAAATAAAAGTGTTCTTGTCCACCCATTTGGCACTCGTTTTCCAAAACATGTGGAGCTTCTCTAAATACTTTATCGACATCGCCTTTTTCTAAACCACGTTTTGATTGGGGAAAGAATGATTTGTATTTGATGGCATCTTGCATTGTGACGATGACAGGATGAAGATCTTCGTACTGTACTTTAACTTTTCTGGCTGCTTTTTGTGCAGTGCTTTGATCAATTGCTACTATGCCTCCAAGAATTTGACCTTGGCTGGTGACTATATCATCGTAGAAAATTTGTTCATCGTGAACCACCGATCCTATAGAATTGTGCTCTGGAGATATATCTTTCGCAGAGATAAAATCGTGTACACCATCCATAGCTAACGCTTCCGAAGGATCGATTGAAATAATTTTAGCATGTGCCTTAGTACTAAGTACAAAAGCAAAATATAGCTCTCCTTCAAAAAATGGAATGTCATCACAGTAAATAGCCTCTCCAGCAGCTTGTTTATAAGCATTTCTATGAACTAAAGGTCGTTGGATTGTATCGATTATTTCTTGGGTTTGGGGTAATACAGTGAAATACTGTGCACTTTTATATTCCTTGCCATGAAATTCATCGATACCACTTAGTTCTCTTTTATCAAGTTGTATATTTAAATCTCTGGAAATAGCCAAAAAAGCTTTGAAAAATAAACTAAGAGTTAAGGAACGGCGGTATAAAATCATTCCACCAGGAGCGGTAGAATCTAGTGGTAAATCTTCTTGAAGATAATCAAAAGCTACATCTATCATATTTTTGTTCCAAGGCAACCCTTTTAATTTTTCAGATGTTTTTAGAGCTGTAACTGTCTTAAAAGACATTCCCCCAAAGGCTAAATGAATTTCTTGAATTATTATAGTGCCAGGTTCGAAGGAAACATTAACAGCTGCGTTGACTATTGCGATATCATCTTCTCGTCTTCTAGCTTGTTTATAGGCGTAGCAGTATCGACTTTTATTGGTATAAGGAATATTTATAGCTAGAAGTATTTCTTCGGGCTGTACTACAGTTTTGCGATAACCCGTAAAGAAATTGTGATCTAGGCAAACTTCACGTTTTCCCTCTAAGCTTTGTACTTCTAAAATAACTTTATTAGACATAAAAATTGGTAGTAAATCGGAAATCGGGCTTCCAGTCATAATGTTGCTTCCTACAGCTCCTACACTTCTAATTTGTTTCCCAGCAAACCAATGTAACATTTTTACTATTGTTCTAAAGATTCGAGTTTTTTCTTCTGGAAGAGTTTCAATCTGGTGTTTTAAAAAATCTTCCATGTCCATTAGAGTGGTGGAAGCTCCGATGCGTACTCCACTATCAGTGCTTGATGTTTGGGTCATTTCTGATATTGCACTTGGTTGGATAATAACGGGGTAGATCATGTGCTTGAATTTAACTTCGACACCGATTTCTGTATTTCCGACTACAATTTTTGCTTGAGGATATTGTGTTTTTAGCTGTAGAAGCTGTAGAAGGGTAGTAGGTCTATACCAAGTGACTACTTTGCCTTTGATGACTAAGTACTGTGAATCATACTCTGAAGAAATTTTCAATTCTGGCGGAAAAATCGGTTCTTGACTTGGATCGAGTGGTGTAAATTTGCTAGGTTGAAATAACATTTCTTCCGGTTCTTGCTGGAACTTACAGCAGTTGGCCCCCATAGCACAATTATAGCTAGCACCATTGCTGGTGCATCCATTCGTGATACCGTTAGCTTGATGGTTGATTTGTTGGCCGTGTTGTAGCAACTCCCATTCTTCTGTGAAAGTTTTGTAGCTTTCGATGATAGGCCGATAGCCTGTACATCGACATAAATTGCCTTGAAAAGCAACATCTAAATCTGTCATTGATGGTTTTGGCAAATTTCTTAGAAGGGTATACATGGACATTACAATTCCTGGGGTGCAAAACCCACATTGTGAGCCGTGAGCTTTAGCTAAACGTTCTTGAACCGGATGAAGCTTAGTTTTCACTGATCCGATGCCTTCTATAGTTGTTACCGCTAGACCATGCATAGAACATAGCGGAGCCAAACATGCATTTGCGGGAAGGTGACTATTGTATAATATAAGGAAAATAATCCAAAGCTTTAGAATTTAGACTTGATTCAAAGTTTAATTTTTTTGTTTTTCTTAAATAACTTGTTAAATTACAACTATAGAGCAAAATCAATTTTATTCAAAGATGCTGGAAATGTAATTTTCTACAAGTTTAGAAATTATCATTTTTACGCTAAGATTGATATTTGCGGAGTTATAATATCAAGTTTTTTGTCAATAAACTACATAATAAACGAAATAAATTTGGAAAATAGAACAAGTTTCACCTCCGATTTGAGTATAAATTCAAAAATATTGATCGTGTAGTAAAAAAAGTGCGAGAACCAAAGTTGAAGAAAATAACGTTTTTTACGATTTTTTCGTTATAAATATAAAGATGGTATAACTCTGCAAATATTGATCCTAGCGTAAAAATAGAAATGGCTAGATTTATGAGAAATTAAATTTTCAACAACTTTAAATAACACCATTTTTGCTTTAAAGTTGTAAATTAAGGAGCTATTTTGGAAAAACAAAAAAATTAAACGTGAAATTAAGATGGCGGCGACCGCGGTGGCAGGATTGTTCCGAAAATCGAGCTTTAGACTTTCAGCCACCTTCTTTGACGTTAAAAAAATCGCGCTCTTAATTTTTTTATTTAAGGCTATTTTTATGTCTATCTCGGCTGGACTAAAGGCTATGAGACTAACGAGTACCTACGACGGAATTTTCTTAGATAAGTATCGTTGTTTAGAATTTAGAAGTCAGAATAAAAATTTAGACGGAATTTAGTGAAACATATGAAACCATTAAAAGTGAACCACTATAAAATAAGGTAAACAATAGACTTGAAGCAAAAAAGAAAAACCCTTTACGCGTGACTTAATAATATTGCTATTTTTAGATTATTAAATTAAAAGACGAACGGATATTGAATAGGGTTTGAAGTTTTTTTTCCAAGAAGTAAAGTTGAACAAGAAACTCTACAAATATAACAAAAAAGATTTAATTAAAACATCAAGCGTAATTGCTGTAAAAAAAACCGAGAAATGTCAAAAGTGGGTTTTCAATGGAAAATTGAAAAACTACATAAAAGTACAGAAAGAATGAAGGTTAAAAATATAAAGAAACATGTAATATTAAAAAAATATTAAAGCAGCATGGGAAATCAATAACGCCGCGACGAATTGCTCAAACTAATTTTCAGATTTTCAAGAATTTACGTCTCAATTATTAAACATCTGGACACAAATCTTTAAGTGCAATAGAAAAAGGATAAATAAAAATTCTGTCAAAGATTGAGAACAGGAATTTAGTTTAGAATTGACATTAGAAGACGTATGGTATGTATAGTCAAATCACTCAGCTAAAACCCCATAAAATTTTATTGCGCTTTTTTAGAAAACATTTAAGGTACGATAACGTCAATTTCTAATCATCTATGAGCTGCCAACCCTTTTCTTCGTATATGACTATTCTCCATGATCACCTAATTTCTCTTATTGTGCTAGTACTTTATTTAAAAATGGGTTCAAGAGCTTTTCCAAAATTAACAAAGTATAAGTACGGCGTTGGCTGATGTTTGCCCAAGTGATTCATAACTTATTTCAGCCGATAGTTGAGTCATATTTGATCTACAAGTGCCAACAAATTTTATGGGGTCTTAGCTTAAGTGATTGGACTAACACTAAGAATTACAACAAGATTGAGAATAAAATTTCATTTACAAATTAAAGATTAAAATAAGAAAAATTTATATATACGTCTACTTGGACTGAAAAGGGTTAAGACAGGGCTGTCCGCAAAGTACGTTGTATACTGTTCAGTGTTAAATGAATTTTTAAATAATATTAAAAATGCATAATATTAATGCTGAAGACGCTTTGTACAAGTAGCCAACCCCCTTGCATTTGTACATGTTTCAGCAGGCAACTCTTTACCAAGAGAGGAGGGTAAGACATTTTATCGTTTTTTGATGAAAGTTCCCAAAGGCTAAATAAATTTTACAAATAATTTAGCTCATCCTTGATAGTATATTATTTAGATAGTTTAGCATTGATGCCAACAAACAATCTCTCTTTTATATTTATATTGTTTTGTCTCTGGATTAGCAATTTTTTCTCGTCAACGATAAAACTTGTTTGCATTGCAATTTGTGACAAAAACTTTGTTACAATTTTTATCGCACTATGTGGTCCGATTACATAAATAATTATATATTATATTCTTATTACTTAAACTTATATTCAAATCTTTTTTTATCGTTGGTCAATATATCCAGCATACAATGTTTTTATTTTTTTTTTAAATTGAATATTAGGAAAGGATACATAATTTTATTTTTTCTTCTGTCGTATTTTGAAACCATAACGGTACACGCACCACAGCCCCCTTCGCCACATCCTAACTTGGTACCACACAATCTTACTGTGTTTAGATTAAGGAATTACTTTTGGTTGCTCCTGTACATACTAAAAGTATTGTGATCTATGTGTTATCTTATTACATTTTAAAGTAAAAAATGTATAATATATTTTAGATAATAGAAGCACCTGTACAAATACGTCAACGTTGTTTTTTGTTTGATAAAGGATACATTTATTTCGCAAATAATATAATAGAGTCCATTCTGGGTCAACTTGAAAATCCACTACCTAATGAAACAACTTTCTCAATATTGTGATACATAACGATTACAATTTTTTTAACGCGAGGTTGAAATAAGGGGTCAAGTAATCAGATATGCTAGAATAATCTATTAAATAGATGATAAAAAAAACAGATATATATCTGATAAAATCAAGGTACTTATCTCACCTTTTTCCCATTTACATAAAACACCAAAGTATTACTTTCTTCAATCATGTTTAACAAAACACTATCATCGCAAAACTAAAATACTCAAAAATCAGAAACTGAGGATTCTGATAAGTTTATAAGACGTAAAATATGACATTAGATAGCGATATCTTGTTGTTGTAGAGATTTATTACGAAACTATTGAAATGAGTTTATAAGTCATGCATGCAAGAGACATAATTATACACTAAAGGTTTTAATTTTTTTGATAAAACATATTATCACTAGCAACAATCTACTACTCTTTATGTTGCTCAAGCTCATATCCAGCAGCTATGTTTAAATAGACAGTTTTAACGTAATGCAAAAAAAGGCTTATTAGTATTTAATATTTTGAAAATTTTTATTCCAATTTTAGTGTCTTTCATTCGATAAAAACCAATACTTTGTTCGTTCTGTTAGATCCGTTCGTTTTATGGTCCTTATCCCCCATCTCTTTCTTCAACACCTTCAGGAATCGCTTTGCCTCGTTTATCCCGCACTCCAGGGAACGAAAAAGGTTCAATTACACAACATAAAAACAATTGTAGATATTTTAACAGTTTATTATACAACAGTTCTTTATACAGTTTATACAGCGTTATTAAAAAACGTATGGTTTAAAAAAATATAGTAACTGTAAACAAAACACGACACATCCCATGAATACACAAAACGCAAAGCTTAGAGCCGGGTTTCAATGCGCAATCTTTTGATCAAATAGAGAACAAAATCTTGGACCACTTTACAAACAAAGCTAATAATAAAAACCACTTCTAAATCGCTAGACCTTTGGTGGTTGTCGATTAATTTTTTCCAACGATTCATTTGAATGACCAGACCCTGAACTTCCCCCTGAAACAAAATAAAAAAGTGCAATAAGAGCGTAACCAAGCTAATACTACCTACCTTTGATTAAATCCCTGCCATTTGTTCGTCCTGGAGGACCCCTTTTAGTATATTCCCGAATATTAAATGGACTATAGGCTCTTCGATGTGGAGGCGAAGCTCCATACTCTGAATCTGAAGGTGAAGAACTATTTCTATCATAAGGCGAATATCCCCTCGAACTTGGAGAATATCGTGAATTTAATGGTGGTGAAGACATTCTGCCCAATGGCGGAGGTCTATGATCTCCTGGAAACATATTAGGAGGAGGTGGAATAAAAGGAGGAACTCCATGAAGTGGAGGTGGCATAAATGGAACACCAGGAGGTGGTGGCAAGAAAGGCGGAAGAGCATTAATTGGAGGAGATTTAGTCATCATCTCACGCCCACTATACAGAAGAGGAGGTGATGCCGGCGACTCTAAATCTCCATTTTGATCCAGAGGAGATTGAAGCCCTTAACATAAATAAAAATAATAACAATAAAAAATATCTATACGAGTACAAACTTTGAATTTTATCATCTTGTAAAGCCCTCTCTCTCAAGGTTAGTCGATGCCTTAATTGAGCTGCTTCTTGTTTTGATTCTTCTAATTTTCGTTCAGCTTGTCTTGCTGTCACCCAATTTTCGTGAACTTTTTTCTCCAAAACAGAAATTTGACTCTTTAATTCAACCTCTTGTGACACAATTTCTTGCTTTAGAGATTCAGTTTGGGACCTTTTAATAAAAAATAATTTTTAACACATCCAAAAAAAAAATTTACTTTAATTACTTGTAATTTTGTAGTTGTTCTTGCATAAATTTAATTCGTTCGGTCGTTGAAGTGGCTTCACCTTGTTTCTCAACCCATAATGATTCGTGTTTGGTTATATCCCTTAAAATAAAATCGTCAAAGTCACACTTAAAAATTAATGATAATCATTAATAGTGGCTTTATAGTAGCCGAGCTTACCTTTGTAATTGTGCCTCTCGCTCCTTAAAATAATTCGATAACACTTCCAACTTTGTTTCAATTTCAACTTTAGCCTTCTCAGACTCATCGTATTTTTCCTTCAATCGTAGCACTTCTTCCAAACTTGTAACAGCCTTATGTTCCCAATCACATCTCATATCTTTTTCCAAGCGCAATTTCTCTCTAAATCTTTCGTTTTCGGTTTGAAGTAATTGACATTCTGCTTTAATGTCTGTTACTTCCAGAAGAGATGAGACATCTTTATTTTTGACATTTTTTAATTGTTTTAATGTGTCCGCTAGAACTGTATGTTCCTTTATTTTTAATTCTAACTTTCGGGCTGTTTGTTCCAAATTATCAGTTAATTGGTCAATTTGGTATTTATAATCAATGTCTTTACGTTTGAGAGTGCTGCTCATTTCATCGTACTGTTTTTTGTAATTAACTATTTGACTTTCTAATGTAGTTTGCTGGATTTCTTTTTCCTCTTCAATTTTTAGTATGTTAATTAATAGTTTATCAAGTTCAGCTTGTAGATCTATGACTTTTTTGTTTGTTATCTCTAGTTCAAGTTTAAGCTCATAATTTTCTGTATTGATAATAGCCAGAGTTTCATTATTCGAATTAATTGTGGATTGTTGTTCAACTAATTGTCTTTGAAGATTCTCCACATTTGCTTTGATAACATCACTTCCACTTTCCGAACTTAAGATTTCTGTTAGCATTCTATTGAGTTCCATGCCAACTTCTGTTGAATTTTCTAGTTCTTTTTCTAACGATTGTACTTGTTCTTCTAAAGAATTCTTAATACCAGTTACTTCAAAAAGCTGCTGTTGCAAATTATCAAATGCTTCACTTGAAACTTTATCATTTGTCTCATATCCCTGATCAGGGGCCACTCGTTCTTGTAACAATTCATTTTCTTTCAAGATTATTAGCATTTCTTTCTCTAGCTTATTAATTTTGCCAACTAAAGGACCTTCACGCTTGCTTTTATCCAATGCCAAATATCCAAGTAGGAAAATAATCACCGAAATAGCTGTAGTTGCCAAATAAATAAAAATATCTGAATTAAGATTAGCAGTGGTGACAAAATCTAGTATTTCTTCATCTTTCTCCATTCTTCTGATTGTTGATTCAAGTCCACAATTGTCAGTTTCACATTGTTCTAAAAAGATAAGGAATAAAATTACAATATTGGATAAACTAATTATTAACATTACGTGGCGTAAACTTAACATTACTCGTCATTGGTCAACCAAAAACGATACTGAATTTATTTTGACTAAAGCCACGGCTGCACAACCATTAACAATTTATGATAATTTCTGTATTTTGATTAGGTGTTTCGCGACTCAACTTTTTAGTATTTCATACAATATATGTGTGAGTGTGTGTTTCCATGACTGTTTGCCGAGTTCAAGGACAAAAAGTAAGCTAATTTAATACCTTTCATAAACTATAGAATTAAAAAAACGTCATTTATTTACGTGAATTAAAAAAAAGATGGTTATAAGATAATAAACAATATTCCGCTTACCAAATCGTGCCTAAATTCAAATTTGCCGTTAGCTTTGTGTCGTGTCAAAATGTAGTTCTGGTTTGTTTCCACGCTAAACTCATTTATAATATGTACTATACAAGGTGCTTCAAAAACAAAGTACATGCTCAAACAATAAAAACAAGCTCAGCAAAACTGATTAGAGCTACCAAAATTTTAGTAGAAACAAAAAAATGCTAAACTATAGACCATTAATCAAGTAAAAAAGTATATTAAAGATAAAAAAAAGCTGCCAAAAAAGTGACATCTTTCGAATAGACCCATTTTTTTAACTTTTTTACAGATTTAATGTCATTATGACAGTTTATAAGCTATATATGCGTAAGAGTTATATTCACCTATGATATTTGAAGATGACATTGTATGAGTAGTTTTTTCAAGATTTTCTTTAGATTCTTCAAAAGGTACTTCTATTGTTTTATCTGCAGAACGTTCTTCGGGTATTTCTTGTTCCGCCTTGGGAACTTCTTCTGATGTATTTTTTTCTTCAATCAAAACCTCTTTCTCGCTTTCGTTCTGCCCAAATAACTCTTGCTGAAGAGAATCTTCGTTTAAATCATCTTGTTCTTTTAAAATTTGCTCATTTATTTCTTTGATATTCTCATTTGTAACAGCTTGTTCTTGTGTTGTAGGCTCATCTTCTTGCAAATTTCCAGTAAAATGTGAAAAAAAACCATCGAAAAACCCTGAACTTTCTTTAGGTTCATCGATTTGTTCTTCTGGAATAGTCGGTGTCTCAATGTTGGTTTCCTCTTGAGCTGGTGCTTGCTGTATAGGTTCTGTTTGTTTAACTAAATCAATGTTGTCAACTATTTGAGGTAGATCATTAGGAAGTTGCACGTCGGGTTGCTGGTTATCTTCTACCTTTACGATAGTTTCTACAAGAGGTAAATCGTTGGAAATTTCTACCTCAAGTTTTTGACTCTTTTCGTTTACATTTTCATCAATATTTTCGAACGTTTCTTTGACAAGTGGTTCATTGCTAGTACCTTGAGCATCAGATTGTAGATTTTGTTGTACAGAATCAACAATTTCAGTAGCATTTTCTACAAGCAGCAAATCGTCAGAAACCTGCACTTCAGGTTCCTGCTTTTCTCCTGCTAATCCAACATTTTCTGCAAGGGGCACATTTCCAGCATCTTGAACTATAGATATCTTTTCCTTTTCCAAATTTGCAGTTTCAGAAGATGCGTTGTCTACTGAAGAAAGATTATCAGAGATGATCTCTGCTGTCGGATTATTTAAATTTTCTACAACTTTTTGAGGTTCTCCGATAGAATTTAGTGGTAGTTCTTCTAAATCATTTAAAATTGCAGCTTCGTCTGATTGTACCGGATCTTGCAAAAGTACAGTTTCCGTGGTAACTTCTTGTGACACATGATTAAAAAGTCCGAGAGGAGGCACTGTTGACTGTATTTGTTCTTCTTTGGATGGAGCGTCATCTACAAGAGAAGCAGGTGTTGTTATTACTTGTTCCTCCGAGCGAACATTTTTCAAAGGATTTTCCGTGATCTCTTCTGCTAAATCTTCAAGCTGAGGTATTACTGCTTCTTTAGAGCTGAAATTTTCTAGAGGATTTTCCGTGACCTCATCCACTAAATCAATAGGTTGAGGTATATCCATTTCAGAGCTCAAAGTTGTAGTTTCCATGTTGCTCTGCTGGAGAGTAGTTTCATCTACACGTATATGATCAGATACGGCTTCTTGTACATCTTCTGACATTTTTATAGCTTCAGAAGCTTGATTAGACTTAGCTGTAAGGGAACTTGAAATCTCTACATTTTCTTGCACGTGTTCTACTATACTATCAAGCTTGGCACTAAGTGGAACTATATTTTTTAAAAGTTCTTCTTTTGGGGGAGGTTTCTTCTCCTCATCAGTGGTTGCACCCATAACTCCATCAAATATTTTTCCAAAAAAACCATCTTCTTGGTCTTCTTCTTCTTCGACATCGTCATCGACATCTGCTTCATCATCATCATCATCATCTTCCTCATCTTCTTCTTCGGTTGAGATCTCACTACTTGGTGGTATTGCAGTTGCGTGAACAGAGCTTTCAGTGATGGTAGGATTAATATCATAAATCGTGGTTCCATCAACAACTTCGTATGGTTCTTGAACTTTGTCGGGTTCAACCTGTAAAGGCACTTGTTTCGAGGCTGCGCCTCTTGTTTCGTTTATAACTTCCGTCTGAACTAAGACTTTCGGATGTTGTAAAAGTTTTACTTCTCGAACAAGGCTGTGGGGTACATATCCCCTTTTCCCTTTGATTTCAGCACCCCAGAGATCGGTCCTCGAACCAGCTGATTTACTATAAATTGTCACATCGTCATTAGGAGCAAATGATAGGACTCCTGGCTCGGGACTGGCGTAACGTATTAGTGTTTTCGCTAACGAAATAGGGACTGAAAAAGAGAAAATATGTCAATAGCTGTCACAGAATTTAGGTTAGAATTTATAAATTAAGGGTTGACCTTACCTTTGCATTCTTCATCAGCACATAGTCGTTTGTCGGAAAGAAGAGCATTTATTTTATACAAGTTTACAATAAATATCACAAAAAACAATAACTTAAATCTATTCATTTTGTCATACTTTGACAAGTTGATCGTAAAGCCACATCACTGTTTGATTTGATTGGTTGATCATCAGCATCAGCGCCATCTGCTTATCTCAGTGCAGTGTTTTCCTCTGTGATTATTATAAACAATGCAAATATTAATAATCGTTTACAGTTTGTATTATACCTATCGTGAACATTACACTGTTAACATTAATGAATTGATATGATAATAATGTATAATCAGCGATTAAATTAACATAGTTTAGAATATGACGTATGAAATTTGAAAAAAGGGCCAACTAGATTCAAGGATTGATTTAACTCCATATTTGACACTTCTTCATGTCAAAGAGTGCGTTCTGAAATGATCTAGACAAAAACCAGTTTAAAAATAACTAAAAACGTATGAAAGATTGACATAAGTGACATTGACAATTTAAAAGTAAACAAAAAATGATATTATCTTGATAGCTTGCTTAAATTGATTTCTTATAATCTTATTCTTTGGACTGAGCTTGACTTTAGTAAACGATATTTTCAACCTAAATAGGCATTAATAATAGCAAAAAAAGTTTTAATTCTATAGTCAGATTGGGTTTAATAGACAATTGACTGTTTAAGTTGGCCACACTTTTTAGAGATTTTTTTATTGCTTTACTGCAACACTGTAACCGGATACCTTATTTGAGAAATACTTGACATAACACTTATAAAAAAAGTGTAGGTTATGTCACAGCGACTAACTTTTTAATTAGCATCTGTTAATGATGTTGTCAAAGAGGTGTCACCCATTGTAGTTGTACCATTTTAAAATAAAATGTAGGATTTTCAACTTAAACAGTAATTGTTGACTACGCTGTATTAGAAGAAATCATCAGACTCGTTTAATAAGTGAATAAATATACAAAGTCTTAAATTATTTGCTTTTAAATAGCTAATTTATACAAGAAATGTTATGTATTACTTATGAAAGTTATGTAACATATTATAGTTTTCAAAAAATATATGAAAACTGTACTCTGCAGCATATTTCGTAGTTTTTGAAACTACGCGCGGATACAAGATTTTGCCTAAAGAGCGTATTTTTTGTAATTTACCTATTTTTAATCAAAATTGATAAAGGTCACTAGATAAACACACTACGTGTTCAGGTAGCGCCATCACATTTCTTGCTCAGATTTGTCGTTGAAAAAAAAAATAGCAAATACAAAGAAAAAGTTTTCAGCTTTAGGAAATTTGTCAAAATAGCAACAGTGTTTGAACGTCAAAAAAAATAGGTTATGCATATAGGTCACTTCTACAAAAGATGTTTTTACAAACATTAGTTTGTAATTAACCATAATAACATTAATTAATTATTTCATTATTAATCAATTAAATTAATTAATAATTTAATAACAAAATAATTATTAATTGTTATATAACAATCCTTGATATAAATCAATTGGTAATTAATTAAATTAAGAAAAAAAACTATAAAAATATTAGTTAAAACATCTTTATTTCTGAAAAGTTTTCAAACTAGCAATCTAAATTTTTAGCATAGAACTAATTTTTTTTATTAAAATGTTTTTACAATTTTAAATATATATGTTCTTACAAAATATAAGTTCCAACCATAAAAATAATTAAGCAGAATAAATAATTAACTAAGATCATAGAGCTGACTTTCAGCTCAACTTGAACAACCAATAGCACAACACTTATTAATGGCTATTGAATTAAAACCAGAAATTCAACAATAAAGTCGTTTTTTAAAACAAATAAAATACTTTTTGATTTGATTTACTCTGCGACAAGGATAGATATATAAAATTAGTAATGGCGACGTGTCATTAGAGCATCAAAGTGTAGAAACGTGGTTTTTAAACCTTGATGGGAAGAGCTTCTAATAGATGTCGCTATTTTTACCATATTGCGGAATTAATAGGAACCTAGGCAAATTTAAGGCTCAATTGTTATAGCAAATTTATTAAGTACTTTCTACACATACTGTATTAGTTAACATTTAAACATTGTATTTGATGCTTTTTGTAAAAACTTTTACCAAAATAAAAGCAAATCGCAAGTGCAATATGGCACTCACTATAATTGATCAATTAGTTGAATGTCGTTAGTCTTTAAATTACAAAATAAACTTTTCAAATAAACGCTGGATATCTGAAAAGTTCCATAGTTTTTTCACCCATGAGATTCATTTCATTAAAAATAACTCTTAATTCCAAAAGTGGACGTTTGTATACATTTCTAAGTATCTACTCGTATTTCAAATGAAGTTTAATTCGCCTATTTAAGTTGCCCTTTTCGCCGCAAAAGAACCGAATTAAATATTCAATTTCAATTTACATCGATAATTGAGAAAAACTGTAGTTCAACTGAAACTGTTTTTTCAGTTCCATAATGTACGTTCATTTGTTCGTATTATCTTTTTGTATTCTAGGCGGCTTATCAGAAAAAGGGTACATTAACGTTTAAAGGTCCACAATTTCATTTAAAAGCATATTGTAGGAAAAGTTTGTTAGCACACATGAAAGGCGAAGACGAAGCTAGTCTTCAATTATTTTTGCAAGAAGTTATGGTTAAAACTTTGGCGCCGTATAAATGCGTTGTTTTAATAACTGACGATTTATACAGAGTGTATTTTGAAAAAATGTGGTTTAAAAGATTTGGAGCTTTCATTACGTTCATTGTGGTATGTATATAATTGCTGAAAACGTAAAAGTTTTGTTTAATACAAAATAAAATAAGAGTGTGCTCATATGGCCATACGATAGAAGTAAAAACTTGTTATTGTTCAAATAATAGTGAGACTTTAAATAAAAAAAAAAACAAAATTGGCATAAAAAAGTATGTATATTTTAAATTTTCGTAAAAATTACAAAGAAATTGTACTGTTTTCCAAGTGATTGATTGATTAGAATATATAATAGTATTGTATTATTTATATTTTTGTTTGGTCTATATTGTTTTTATCTTTGTTATGTATAAAATTTGTTTTGTTGTCTCTTGTGGTGGTTAAGTAGAGTGGCAGTAATGCTGGTCTTTGTAACTTTATTATTATTATTATTATTATTATTATTATTATTATTATTCAGCAGTAATTTTTATTTTAGCTAAACGTTGATCCTTCTCAAGATCTTCTGTCACCTTATCCAGAAACTCAAAGTGCATTGATAACAGCAAAAAATGAAGGTTGTCAAATGTACATTATTTTGATCTCCAATGGTCTTCAAGTTGAGCGCCTGTTAAGATTTGGCGATAGATACCGCGTGATAGATACAAGAGCCAAATTTGTGATTCTCTATGACAATAGATTATTTACAAAAAGTTTATTTTACATATGGCGACGCATCATAAATGTTATTTTTATCAAAGAGTACGGTGGTCAGAAAAGCGGCGATTCCAAAAAGAAGATTCCTTGGCTAGAAATTACCACTGTTCCCTTTCCTTCACCAATTGTTTCTATTTTAGTACCTCGCCGTTTGGACATTTGGAGTAAAGCACGATTTCAGAAAGGAGTCGATCTTTTTCGAGATAAAACTTTGGATTTGAAAAATCAAACTCTAAAGATTGTGGCATTTAGACATATTCCTGGAACGGTCCAAAATGTTATTTTATCAAATCAAACTGTAAGGGCCGTTGTTGGAAACTATTCTGGAGCAGAAGTTGAAGTAGCCATTTTAATTTTTTTTTTCCAAATTATTCATAACATTAAACGCGTTTTGAGATAAAACCATAAGCTTTTTGTTGATTAATATTTATTCGCAGATTACCAATTACTTTTTACCACATTATAAAATTTGGCCAAGATATATTGTAGGTTTTTTTTTTCGTTTTTTGAGGAAATACAACCATTTCTTCTTCTTGTAATTTTCTACAATTTTGGTCTATTTTTTTTGATTTCTACAGAATTTGTCTTTGATTTTGGCCGTACGTAGCTTTTTAAAAATAATAAATATAAATCTTTATTTAAGCAAAATGGAACAAATTTTTTTTTCATATTATTTCCGCATATATTCTTTATTTCACTATAAATAATATTACCTTATTACTTAGATAATATTTAAGCACCTTATTTAAAGAACTTTATATTCCAAACCAATTTGCAGTTTACTTAAGGTGTACTTGTTTTGTCACAAGTTCTCTAATCCATTTTTTTTCTTCTAATTTACATTCTTTTTTATTTTTTAATTTATTTTTTGTATACTTATGATGTTGTGTCTATCTTACTGAATTCTTCAATTACTGTCTTCTGCCATTATTCCGATTATATTTGGTACAAAAACCAAAACTTGGCCTACTACTGAAACCACCAAACTGTTTTTATTCTTAAAATATTATTCTGCTGCGAAAACGCGTTCTCGTTTCTAAAAACATCAAACTATCAAATCATTTTTTTTGCCGTTACTCAGCGTTACTATGAGAACTTATAAAAATCATTTTAGATTTTACAAACCGTATCTTCTGCTATGAACTTTCGTTGCGATATCTACGAACCGCACAATGCCGAAAAAGATCTTTGGGGTGCAAAAGCTGCTACTGGGAGGTATACAGGATTAATAGGTGAAATGGTAAATTCTCAAGCTGACATGGCTCTTGGTGACCTATATTATATTCCGCATCTCTTGAACTTAATGGATTTAAGTGTTCCTTATAATACTGAGTGTCTAACATTTCTCACTCCTGAATCTCTGTCAGACAATTCCTGGAAGACATTGATTCTACCGTTCAAGTAAATATAAGTGCTTGCTGATTTGAAAAAAACTTTACAAAAAAAATATATCGTTCACTTTTTTTACTGTGAACATGGATTTATGTTAATTTAAAACCAATTTATATTGTTTCTAAATGTTCAAATATTTTTCTTAGATTTACACATAGTTAGAAGTATTTGAGCAACTCCGATTTATTTAGTTTTGTTTTCAAAATTGGAAGTAGTGACGGTAAATCCAGCGGCGGAAATCAATATGGCTAAAATGTGATTACATTTTCTGACAAATAAATGTCAGTTGCGGCGCTAAAGATTCTTGATTAAATTTACTGGAAAAATTGGCTCTATACAACGGAAAAACGCGTGAAAATTATTACAGCGTACATAAGAAGCAAATCCAACTACAGCTCTGTAGCTGTAGTTTTGTAGGTCTTCCTATGAAGATCCGACCTTTTCTCGCAACATAAATATAAAAAAACAATTGTAACAAATATATATAAAAAAAATACAGCTGAATTGAAAACCTCTTTAGATAGCTTAGATACAAAACTAACTAATAAAAATATAAATTTCTAGTACCTAAATTATTTTGAAACATGATAATAATAATCAATGTGAAAGACAATAGTTCTTTTAAAGTCAGCAAAATTTCTTGTTGCCCAAAAACTACGAGAATAATATTGTTTTAGAGGGTTGATGTGGGCAGCTGTCTTAATATGCCTCTTTTTGTGTGGTGCGATCTTTTATACTTTAGCTCGTTTTCATGAATATAACAACACATTAATGAAACAGCAATGTGTGGTTAAAGTACCAACCAAGAAAACCCAAATTATTACAGTTTCCATATGTTCTAAACTAGAAAAAATTGATTCTGATGCGAAATATACCTTATTAAAAGGACAATTCGTAGAACCAACTATTGAAGGGCAACCAATGGGGTTGTACCAGTTCAGCGAACCATTTAATAGTGTGTTGTACACCTATAGTATGCTACTTTTAGTTTCATTGCCTAAATTACCAACCGGGTGGTCGTTAAGAATGTTAACAGGTGAATATTAAAAGTAAATAAAAGCATACAACACTATTTGTTTTAGGATGGTATTGGCTATACTGCTTGCTCCTAGTAGTCGCTTACAGGGCCAGTATGACAGCAATTCTAGCAAGACCAATACCTAGGTTTGTCTTTATTTTATGTTCAATTATAGTAACAATTTTAGTGCTATTCATAGCCATTTACCACTAAAAGCTAATCGACGTGTTTTGTGCCACTTTTTCTTCATTGTACAGTGTACAAGATGCAATAATTTTCTAAAAAATTATCCATATTGTTCTACGTATACTGGGCAGTGATACTCAGTAGCAAGTTTTTAATTACTTAAACTATTAAAATCTCATGAGATTAGGCAAAGTATTTCATTTAAAATATCTCGATATCATGAAAACCTTTTCTAATTATATTGTGTTGTACAGTTCTTTGTCGATAAATATAAAATTTTGGTCATTGTTTTGATAGGGTAACAATTGATACTCTACAAGAGTTGATCGATAGTAAGCTCACTTGTGGAGGCTGGGGTGAAATAAACAGGGATTTTTTTAAATTTGCCCTAGACCCAACAACACGTCAAATCGGCTCAAATTTTGAACTCGTTAACGATTCAAGTAAAGCGGTTGATCGGGTGGCTCAAGGAACATTTGCATTTTATGAAAATAGTTATTTCCTAAAGGAGGCATTGGTTAAGCGACAGTTACGATTCCAAACATCTAGATCAAACCAGACTGCAAATAACTCGCAAGAATCCAAGGATATCGTAAGGGAGGATCGCACTTTGCATATAATGAGTGACTGTATCATCAAAATGCCTATTTCCATTGGTAATTTACCCAAATCGCCAAGAAAACTTTAAGAATAACGTTTTAGGGTTGCAAAAAAACTCGCCCATTAAGCCTCGGGTTGATAAATTTATACGAAGAGTATTGGAAGCAGGATTAATTAAAAAATGGTTGGATGATGTCATGTCTCCTATTTTGAATGCAGAAGTCCTGGATGTTCTCGAAACCAACAAAGCAATAATGAATATGAAAAAATTCGTCGGAGCAGTGGTCGCCTTGTTTATTGGATATTTTATTAGTTTGGTAGCCCTTGGGGTAGAAATCTTGTATTTTCAATACGTAGTAAAAAGAAACCCAAACTATAATAAATATACAAAATCTATTCAAAATGTCAAAAAAATAAATTAAAGATTAATAGATGGCTAACTTATGTAGCTTTGTTTGTTTAGGCATTAAAAAATAAATAAAAGTGTAATTATCTGACAACAAACATGAAATGCACACGCAATAATAAACAAATTTAATCCTTGTTTAAACGTGTTTTTAAAATCTACTTTGCTCTTTTATATACGCAGTTTGAAACGATACTGGGCACGTATGCAAAAATACAATTAAAATTTTGACTAAACCCGATTCATTTTCTGCGATGCCAGTTTTATTTTTTTTCAAACGTTTCACAATTTTTTATCAATTTTTTTTTGTTTTGTTTCAATATTAGCTAACTTTAATAAATTTTATTTAATTTTTTTATTTTTATTTTATTTAAATCACCACAATAGGCATACTCACACTCACACAATTCAAATTTCCTATAGTATCTTTAAGAAAAAAATGAATAGCTACAGCAAGTCTCTGGTATAGAGAAGATGGTAGCCCATAATTAATTGTGGGACGTTAGCAAGAATATTAGTCACTATATTTAAATCAAACTACTTTATCACTTACCTTTGCAAAAATAATAATAATAAAAAAAATAAACAAAAAAAAACAAAATCAAAACCTAATCGCATACATAAATACATAAAAATGTGAAGTTCATACTTACTATGTTTTCCTTATATCATTGAAGTAACGCAACATTTTTTTTTATTTATGGCTAAGAATACTGCTGATAAACTCAACTTTGGTTTGACCGTTTGATAGCTACGATACTATAGAGAGACATATCTTAAACGTATGACTCCTCGCTTTTTGCAAAATAAAACACAACATCATAAGTAAAATATAAACTATATTATAAAAAATAAACTCAATATAAAACGTTTTATAATTCCTCCCTTATAGAATATTTAGAAACACGTAGATCATCTTCTGCAAACCATTTATTGTAAACTTGCACCGGATCGATCATCCAATGCTTATGGAAAGACACAGCATCTTTAGTTTGCAAATACTCCATGGGATAGTCTACTGGTCTAGCTTGATGGAATAGCGGTGAATGTGTAACACTAACTCCTAATCGGGCGATACATACTCCCAAAAACATATCGTCTGGAGTACTAATTGATGGACATTCACAAACTCCTTTTTCTGTAAGCTTCAACAAAAGCTGCTTGCTTAAAACAATTCCGCCGCCGCCAGTGATGTAGTTGTAACCCCGCTCATTATAAACGTGATATCCATACCTCTCTCCCAAGGCTAGAACTCTAGAAGAGTTATAACAAGAAAGTACTTCCTGGATTCGAGAAACTCTAAAAAATATATTACAACTGTTTTCTTGAGCTTCCACTCTAACTACCCTAAAATTGTGTCATCGTCAGCCAATATAATCCACTTCACCTGGGGTTGATCAAGAAGTCTGTGTCTGATATGGTGCAAAATAGCTATCGTTTTGGCACAATGGCCTTGCTCAGTGTTAGAGATTCCCAATGTTATTGTCGGAATGGTATCATCTAACAAAAAAAACCACACCATTACTAGTTTTATTATTCTATTAAAAAAAAATCTTAATATCTGCCCAAAACTTCTATATGGCACAAGTTTATGAATTCTAATATTTTTAAAATGTCTAAGTTTTTTCATGTTTCTATACTTAACTTTATTATATAAAGATCTGTTTTTGATCTTCAGCAAATTTTTATAGATCTATTCTGCAAATATCCCCTTTAAAACCAAAAACGATGTAAATAGGTTCATAAACAAAAAAAAATAGGGAACAATCATAAAAAATATATATCAAGTGACCTCCTGCTTTTTTGAAGTCATTTAAAAAGCACATTAGATGTTTATTTATGCATTTGTTCTATTGAAAAGATAAAAATCCGTTTTTTACCTTCAAAAAACTGTAAAATTTAGTTTAATTCTTTTGACTCACCTAATACGTCACTAAAAAAATGTATGATACTAGTATGTTGTCCCCATGTATGCTTCACTACTGGAATCCTCTCACTATGGTATTTTTCACAAGTTTTCACAGCAAAATAAATGTCATCTTTTGATACCAAATCTCCCTTTTTGTGTAGAAATCAGAAAGTATAAATATCAGAAGAAAGTATTGCATTGGTTATATTTATTATATAGTCGTGCAGAATGCAAAAGAGCAATAAATAATATAGTTTATAAAGTATTAGTCCAACTACTTATATACGCCAATTCTGAAAAATAAGCTAAGACATTAAATCAAAGACCTCACCGGACTTAATAATGACCTCAAGAACTAAAAACCAGATTGTATTAAGGATTCTGGAGTACAGATTCTTAGACTTTTCAGAAGTATTTCAGTTAATCAGTTAATCCTGACGATGGTGTAAAAAGTATGAAACAAAAAAACTTACACATAACTGAAAAGATAAAGGAAAGGTAGCACAAAAAGCATCTTCTTTAATACAAAATGCAGATTCATGTGTCAGCACTTGGCCTCTGTTTTTATCCCATATAAAAAGAGCCATTTCGTGTCCATTATCAATTCCAAAATCATTGGGTGTAAAGTTATTATTGGTTAAGCGAGTTTGTAAACTAGAAAAAAAATTGCTGAGTAAATTTTAATTATAATCAAAATGAAAAGTAAATTGTTTAAAAATAGAAAAAACAGAATTAAGTTGATACTGCCAGAAGCTAAAACCCGATTTTTCCAAATTCTCGATAAGTAGTAATTAAATACATTAATTGCTAAAAATTAATTTTGTAATTGTTTATACATAATAGTTGTCTGTTATAAAACTTGCACGATATGCCAACCAAAAAAAAACAAGACAAAAATTTTTGAAAAATAATTGTATCACAAAGTATTTTTCAAAAAAATCTAAATACTTGGGCATAGTGGTCAAATCTACAAACTGTTACTAGTTTTTCAAACATCCCAGATCGGTAGACCTTTAAGATAGTTTTTTTGGAATATACGTCTCAAGACCGTGACACTGAGTTAAAAAATTTTTTTCTGAACACTTAAAAATTAACTTGTAAAGGTGTACAATTTTATTTCTCACAATAATTTATAGTAAATTAAAAAACTCTGAGTTTACTCTGAGATATAGCATTGAAATCTCCTTTTAATGTCGGCTAATTAAAATATATTTTTTGTAAAATTTTCCTAAAACCTGACGGGGGCCTTTCATAAATACAAACTGTCAGTTTTATCCGAAACATAAAAAGTTTTAAAATTTCAACCTCAAGTTGAAACAAAATATTTATGGGAAGATATTGTTTTTTAATTTACTATTTCTTTAAAATTAATCATGCTTGTAAACGTTTTCAAGTATATTCTTAATTTTTAGTGATCACAAATTGAAAATCTATGACCAAAATTCAAACCAAAAGCTGCAATATTTTGATTTATTTTGTAATTTTATAATATTGGGTTAAGTCTAAGGAGCTCTTAGCAAGACTCCGCCCGGACAAATGTAGTTAGTCCAAATAAAAGCATTTTATTATTATTATTATTATATTATATAACAAGCGAAAGTTTTTTACATTCTAAATCTCAGTTTCAAACAATTTTTTGGGAAAATCTGTCTCAATGGCACCCCAACCATCTGTATCTACTAATGGGGTTACATAAGCTAACTCTGCTTTTTAATGGCTCAAAAAAAACAATAACAATACAAAAAGTGATCTGAAACATGTAGATTTGATTGTTACACAAAAAATGCTTTTAAAAGCGAGAGTTTTATTTAATAAGATAGATATAAAAACTAAGATTTATTAATTATAAAACTAAACTAAAAACCATTTAAAAAACAAGACATTGACTAGGTAAGAAATTTTCAAATCTTCTCTATATACGCTACTAACCGTTTAAGAAGTGCTGCACTAATTGCCACACCTGATCCAACATTTGGATATTTAAACTGTCGTGGATTATCATAAAAGGCAAAATGATGAATAATCGTAGCTTCATCATCATATAATGCATGTCCCAACCAAATAAGCTGTAAAACAATGACGTCATTTTGATAACATTAAATTAATAGAAACAAGTCTAGTGTTACCACTTTTATAAATATATAGAAAAAATCAAAAAGTCCTGTTTCACTAACATTTTGCATCCTATAACTCTATAGAATTGTAAAGCAACCATTTGAATGCATGGTGTTGTCTTGAGCAATAATACTATAATATATTATATATAATTATATATATTTGTATGAGCTATAGTCTCTCAAAATAGTCCTTAACTCGAAATTGAAGATTTTCCTCTTTGGTGCTTATTTTTCATTGTCTATTTTGTTTATCTATTTCTGTTCTCTCAATCTTAACTACAAAAACCTCGAAAAGAACTGTTTTATTTCTGTGAACAATCTTGGTTCACCATTCAAGAATGAAGATATTCCTTCTATGTGCGTTGTATAGAATTCTGAACATGCTTATAGCACTAAATCTAAAAGCCTCTGTTTTTTGCTGTGCTGTTAATTTTTGGATTAAGATCCCTAAGCAGTAAATCTACTATTGAAAACAGTGTCTTCATTAGTTTTGCGGTTGATTAAACGTATATATATATATATATATATATATATAGATTATATATATATATATATATATATATATATATATTGAGCAATTTACAACCGTTGAAAATCAACAGCAACACTAATAAAGACAGTATATATATACAGTGAGATTTTTGTTTTACTGAACATCCTATGTTCAGTTTTAAAAAAATCGAGTCAATGCATTACTAGCAAGAAGTTATCCCTACTCCTTGATTACAAGCAATTAAAGCGTATTAAAGCTACCTCTAATAAACAATTGCCATTAATGTCATTGACAAATGTCAAAATTATTATTTTCAAAGTTTTTGCATTTGTGAAGCATGTATTTAAAAGAGGAAAAAATTGCCATTGTACGCTGGTACAATTGCAATAATAGCATAAGACAAGTACGCGATCTGTTTGCTGTAAGTTATTCCGAGAGACCAATACCATCTGTTGGAATTATTCACAGCATAATTAAAAAATTTAATGGTAAAGGTTGTGTAATAAATTCATACGAAAAAGAACTTGTCCCGTCAAAATAAATAAAAAAAAATAAAAAATTTATTTATCAAAATAAATCCAGTTTTTTACAAAATACTGTACAAGCATTTTATAATCGTTTGGCGTATTGCTTAGAACAAGAAGGTGGTCACTTTGAACATTTATTAAACTAATTTGATTAAAAGTTTCTTTTTAAACTTGTTATTAAGCCGTAACATAACCTTTCTTACCTTTAAATAAAATTTCAGTTCTGTTCTGTCAAGTGTCAAAATAAAACATTTGTTAGTTTGGTTGCCTACCTAGCAACAATGTATTGACATAGTTTTTTTAAAACTGAACATGCGTTTTATAACGTTATGTTCAGTAAAACAAAAATCTCACTGTATATATTTTGTTCATGGATTGATTTAGATCATTGATTTTTTGCTTAAAAGAAAATCTTTTCAGAATAGTCCCATAAACAGTTGCTAAGGATTAGACCAAAATCTGGTGCAATTGCACCCGAGTGTGCATCAAATTGCTCAGTTTTTTATTTTTATATTTTTAGAAGATATCTCAAAGTAGTCTTATTCCAAATTTAATTTGTCAATGATCTGACAACAATTGCACGAGCACAGTGCAAAAATTGTAAAAGTTAAGTTAGTGAAAAACCTAGGATTACAGATTAATAAACCAAGTCCGTCCTGGAACAAATTTGAACAATTAGAATGTCTTTGTTCCCAATTTATCTGAATTAATTATAATTACTTGTTAAATCTTATTAATATCTTTATGTTATTCATTTGCCAGCTATACCCATATTTGTATATATTAAAAAAAATTATATATTATATATTATAAAGAAGAATAATGTCTTCATTTCCATCTAGACATCTATGCGCAGAAATGTCTTCAGATTATTATTTTTAACTATCGAGGTTATATTTAAGATTATACGCATTTTCTATTTAAAACTTTGATTGGTTGTAGGGGTGGGTTAAAATTAGAATAACGTAGTATTTTTCTTATTTGCTCAAAAGCAAAGTTTGTTCAATTGATTTTAAGCTCTGATTGTGGTGCGGTAAACCTTGTTTCTATTAAAAATTTAAAACTTACATCGGTTTCATTATAATTGGAAAGCGTCTCAAGCAACACTTTTAAATTAATTTTGGTTCGATCTTCAACAAAAAACATCCAGGAACTGTTAGTTCGATGTAGATGATACAGTTGAGGGATTAATGGTAATATTGTCCAGTCCCCAACATGGGAAAAATCTCGATGTGATAAATGTATCATTGGCCGACTCTGGAAAATATTATCCCAACAATAGACACATTAAATTTCTTGGCGATCATTGAGTCTTATCTAAATCGCAATCGAAAGTTGGCACCGGGAACAAACGGCTTCCGCATTCAATTTAACACGAAACGAGGCAACAAAAATAATTTCAAAAAGGATCGATCAAAAGACTATTAACCATGTGAGCCATCCAATCTAAATTCCTAAATGCTATTTAACCATTGATTTGTTGTAAATATCTCTTTTTAAAGGTTTTATTTACGAAACATAAACATGTCGTCATTTTTACCAAAAACTATCGTAATTCTTAGTCGAACTTGATCAGTTGACGACAATCAGAAACTAAAAATAACTACAAATCATTAGCAATAAAAATAACGTAAGACTCGTAAAAAATATTAAGGGATCGAAAACATTTCAACAGCAAAACAGATTACCTAAATAAAAGCTGTGAAAAGAATTGAAAATCGTCGACGGTGTCTTAAAAGCTCAAGCGCTACTACAATAGTTGACTTAAACTTGTTTTATTCTATCAACTTACCTGCTGCAAAACGTCAGCTTGTCGATAAAGATCCTCCTTCAAATTTTCAGCAATTTTTAAATGATGTTCGTTCTCCTGACTCAATATAATTACGACAATATCTTTTATTCCTGAAACGAACACAATTACTATCTACGAACAAAAATGAACAAGTTGAGAAAAGCTGCTGCTTCAATTAGATGTTTATAGTTTGAATTGTATTTATTCAACTGGAATAATTTGGAATTGCAGTTAAAACGTGATATTGCTATTGG
This sequence comes from Lagria hirta, assembly GCA_947359425.1. NCBI lineage: Eukaryota > Metazoa > Arthropoda > Insecta > Coleoptera > Tenebrionidae > Lagria > Lagria hirta. The sequence goes on along the minus strand of OX375796.1, from coordinate 19,527,948 downwards.
ATTAATCCTTATATTTCTTATTTCAAAATAATTAAACTTAATCTGAAAAAAGAACTTCACTTGCTGCTTTTTTAGGGAAATATAAAAAGCATAAAATCAATCAAACCTATGTGACTTTTAAGACACGATATCTATATAAATCCTTCAATTAATTTAAGCTTCCGACATATTATTAAGCATGCTAATTTAACAAATTTTAACAAATGTCCCATGAACCTATCCCAAGGGTTACATGGATGCATTTATCACAAATACCGGAACATTAAATAAATTTATAATTAAAGTAAGCTGTGACAAGTAGGTACAGCGAGTTTGGTAGCGCTTCCAACATTTTTAATTGACATTGTCATTTCAAACTTTGAAACCAAATGATTAATTCAGAGCCGAAAATCTTTCACACTAAGTGTTATTTTAAGCAACGATTCTCAACTTACTAATAAGATTGCCCATCTCCTCGGGTCCTCAAAAAATAACTTTTTTTTTGTTTATATTTTTGGTTCCTGTAAATATGAACTGCATGTGAATAAGGTTGTCGTATAGAATTTAAAATACAATACAACTTTCATAAAATCTGCATTCTTCTGAGCTATAAATTTCTATGCTGCCAATACTATCTTATTACTCTTACTCTCTTATCTTATCTTTCTACTCTCTACTCTCTTTAGGCTCTCTACTCAAAAGTACTCTTTTTTCTCTATATAATCAAGCATCCTATGTAGGTTTATATATTAGACAAAAGCCTAATTCGTGCCTGTTGGGTCACGCTTTCTACTGTAAGAACCGTCCTGAAAAATTGGACAATTATTTAGCCCAAAATCTACAACAAACTTGCGGATGCATCAGCTTTTCTATGAATTCGTGTGAATATTTTGAGCCCTTAATGAAACCATTTGCTTGCCGGCTCTGAGGTAAAAATAAGTTTCTTCAAAAAAGATAACTTTTTGATAAAAATGTTATCAAAATATGTTCGCTTGCTTCTGCAGTAATTAAACCTTGTACGCTTTCTGGCAGAACTGCGTTAAATGTTCAATCGTGAAGAACAATGGCAAGTTGATGTTTGTAGGTGCACAGACACATTCTATGTTCTAAGCAACAGGCGCTTATAAATCCACGTGCACGTATTCGTTTATTTAATACCGTTCCAATTGCCCAAACTCACGTGACAAATTAATCCACAAATTGCTTTCAAGGTATTTCATTTCTTTCAGTTTGTGTAGAAGATCCATCACTTAGAAAAAGTTTCTAACGTTTCCCACGTTTGATCAAATGTAAAGCAGCTTACCACCAGATAAATCTCTATTATAAAAAAAAGCATGTTGTCCTTTTGTACATTATTATAAAATAGAACCTTCGTGCTTGTACGCATTAGAATGTTTTTTCTTATTAACATACTTAAGCCAATAATCTCTTTGAATGTTTGAGTCTCATGAAATATGGTAAATTTCTTTGAAAAAAGAAAAATTCGTAATAGAATTTTCACGAGAAAAAAAATTAAATTTAAAACTACATCGTTGAATAAAACGCTTAATATCACATTCAAATCAGTCAATATACAATATAAATGTTGAATAAATTAGTATTTACGATCAACTCTTATAATTTTTTAAGAATTGAATATTTTCATTCTAAAATAAATAAATATTTTAGAATTTCTTGTGTAAAAAGTTACATAATACATTATTAATTCTATGTGAAAGTTTTGCAGATATTCGCTAACGTCAAGCATTTAAGTTCATGTTAAAATTTGGTGAGCTTTGAATAAAAGATAAACAGATCAAAAACTTTTGAAAATTTTATTATTGTTAGATATAGCTAAAAATACTTTATTTTGCATCAAAAAAAGATTGCTTGGAGACGTATTTCTATTATTTCAGTAGAATAGTATATTTCTTTATTAGGCGGAGAAGTCATACTTTTTGTGCTGAATCTGTAGTAGTTTCAGTGTGACGGACGAACGTAGTGAGTCCGGCATGAAACTACTACAGATGAAGCACAAAAAGTAAGACTTCGCCGACGTATAAAGAACGCTATTTTTTCTTCAAACGTAAAGAACAACAATATAATAATTACAACGCTTTATTTTAATTTGTTAGTTTCAAAAAGAGTGCTTTGAATTTAAACTGAAGTTTCCTTGACAACGCTCCAAACAACAGCGAAAAAATTTCACATTTTGCACGTTTTAACAATAATTGGTAAGTAATTATTGTTTTATTTGATTTTTACACTTAAATTTTGTTTAATTTTTTAGTCCGCTATGTTTGAAAGTAGTGACCAAACGAAGGCAATTAGTAAAATCGCAAAGGCAGCTCAGAAGGCAACAGAAAACCTCGTTCCACGAAAGTCCAAAAAACTTTATGAACTAGCATACAAGAAATTTACTAATTGGTGCGCTAAGAGTAATGTGATGGATTACTCAGAAGATGTGTTGCTGGCGTACTTCTTGCATTTATCAGTAGATATGAAAATGAAGAGTTCGACTTTGTGGTCACAATATTCGATGTTACGAACCATGCTAAGTATCAAAGATGGTGCAGACTTGGCCAAGTACTTGAAGCTTCGTGCTTATTTAAAACAGCAAAATAAAGGCTACATTCCGAAGAAAGCTGATGTCTTCACAAAAATACAATTTGAGGAGTTTCTAGAGAATGCACCCAACGAACAATATTTAGCAATTAAGGTATTTTGCAATAATATATATATATATTATAAACATTGTTATTATAAATTATGTTTTACAGACTGTTTTCTTGTTTGGAGTAGCAGGGGCGTGCCGATGCGACGAACTTGTGAATATGAGAGTTGAGGACGTCGAAGACCTAGGCTCGTTGATACATGTGAAGATTCCCTTTAATAAAACAGAGAAACCACGGTCTTTTGCTATTGTCGGAGAACGTAATATTAACATATACAGGAAATATGTTAATTTGAGACCAAAAGACATGAAGGAGGATCGTCTTTTTGTGAAATTTCATAACGGGAAATGCTATAAGTCAGTTATGGGCATTCATAAAATTGGAAGCGTAGCAAAAGATGTAGCTTTATTTTTGAAGTTGCCAAATTGGAAATTATTTACTAGACACTCCTTAAGGCGAACGTCAGCCACAATATTTGTAGATTCTGGGGGAGATTTCACCGGTCTGAAACGTCTAGGCGGATGGAAGAGCACATCGTGTGCCGAAGGTTATATTGCAGACTCCATCAGCAACAAAAATGAAACCGCTGGAAAAATTTTGATCGCTGGCACCTCTTCGCCACTAGTTTTACCTTCAGAGTCCGTCGCAAGCAATGTTTCAGCAACTAGCGTTCACGTTTCTTGTGATTCGGGGTCATCAGTTGCATCAAACGGTTCTCATTTTAAAAATGTTAGTAATTGCACATATAATTTTTACTATGGTGGCAAATAATTAAGTTGTTTTTTTATAATTCGTTAATAAATTCATGATATTAATTTAATGTTTAGTTATTTATTTACAGGAAAATAACAAAAACGCAAAAAAATTTGTAGCGGCAGAAAAAGTACTTTTTCTGCCGCCGGCGGAGAAGTGAAACTTAAACTATGGCAACCTAATTCAAAAATGACGTACTTCTCTGACGTTTGAAGAAAAAAGTGTTTTTGAATTTAAACAGTAAACGAACCAAATTCGTTTTACTGCAGAGATAATTAAAGCACAAACATTTTTAAAAATCAATAGTGGCATATTTAGAGATGCAAGTGGATCTAATAATAATTTATTTTTTTAATAACTATACAACATAAATATATTTAAAAACTAAATTGAGCTAATTCAATGACATTAATGTTTGAATCTGATGTCGGGCATGTAACCTGTGCAAGACGTAGTCTAACAACGTATTTTAAAACTATTTTGAAATTAATTGATCTAATATCCAATTGTAAACACCATAAAATACAAGTAACGCTAATATGTTTCCAAAATTAAACAAAAAAAACCTTAAAAATAATCTCAAGACGGCTGTCAATCGGCAAATGTTATTACCACTTCTAAAAAAATTAAACTAAGTTAATATTTTTAAATACGAGTGATCATATAGTGAATAACGTTATATGAACATCTTAATAGTTGTACATAATAGTTATTTACATAAAAGTCAGGAAAATTTCACATTAATCAAGAGGAGCTAAATTGAAATACGAGGCACTTTGTGCCGAGTATTTTAAAGCTCCGAGTCAAGTAAGAGATTTTATTGACGTGATTTGTATTAAATTTTTCCGGAAATTGTAAAAAAAGCCGAAATTTACAAATTTTAGAATTTTTTCTGACATATTCCACAAAAATCAAGTTTGTCAATTTTGTTGACAACTATAGTTACTAGAGTATCATTTTTATTTTGCGTCTTGTAAAGTTTTTACAGCACTAGTCCGGAAAACTCAATTTTTCTGCGCGTAAATAAGCAGGAAAATGTTGTTTCCAAGACGATTTTCTAAAAGCAAAAAGGCTAAAATTTGCTGAAACGTTATTTGCAATATTCTTTGTCAAGTTAATAAGTACAACTGGAATATTGTAACTTTTGCTAAAGAAAACTATAAGTTGTGTAATATTTTACTGATTGAAGTGGATCAAAAATGGGGTAACAATAGTCAAATAGGTAAGAAGTGAAACACTAAATGTACAATTATGTATATTTAGCATCGTTGTAAACTTTAAATGCAGATTTTTACTTATTTTATTTAAAAAATAGATCAAGCAAAATGTTGAAAAAATTGTTCTAATTACCTCAAAAATGTATTAATGTTTGAGATCGATAATCCTTAGCGTTCGTACAGTTTTTTATGTTTTTTTGTTGTAGGTCAATTACTTAAGTACTTCTTAATTGACTGACATAACGTTCTAGTCATCGTGCTAATCAAATTATCATAGTAAATTTTTTTTTAAAATTAGTTGCTTTTTTCACCATTATTTGTTTAACGTCTCGCTGATTTATTTTTCCATAACCGAGAATAACTATTTCTAACTTTAAGCACATTTTCCTTTAAATCTCTCCGTCGTTGGTTTTCTCAGGGTAAATTGAATAATCTTTTTTAACAAAACTACTAAAAGCTTAATAAAACAGTGAAACTAGTAGCATAAAGCTGCAACTTGAAACTAAATAGACTTAACTAATTTAGGCAGCTCAATATATTTTATAGTGCAAATGTAACATTAGAATTTCCTCGAGTTCGCTAATAAAATTTATTATTCTAACAACACGATTCAATTAATTGCAAACTTCTGTCGAAAAAGCTGTTGAGATACTTCCGAAACGAAGCTCTGACTAATTAACCCTTAGGTCTTGGCAATAGATCAAATATAGAGAACAATGTCAAGATCGCTAAAACACAAAAATTTTTGGGGGCGCTTTATTAATTAGCGATCCATCCATTATAGGGTTGAATGAGAGCTTGAAGTGAACACAAGCAAGAATCTTTCCTGTTTCCGGTGTAATGATAAATTGATCCTAGTTAGTGTGCTCACATTTTCGATATAATAAAGCATTACTGAACAATATTATTATTTGCTCTTTATATAATATTATTGTTGTACTAATATGTAAGTCTTCAAGAAACAAAATATAGTGTAGCATTTAACAAAATTATGTACTTGTATATTAAAAAGTTGAAAAAAAGTTTTTGGGAGAAACTGGCCCAAATATAGATCAACAAATTATCTAATAATATAATTCAAAATTTATTTTACAAAGCAAAATTTTAGCAGAGGATTTAGCAAACAAATCAAAACAAGGTCTAGATGTTCTAAACTAAAAGTGCGAATATTAAATAAACTCATGATTAACCTGTATGTCTAGACATTAAGACTATAATAGTGTACTATAAATACATTTTAATTAACCAAGTGTAGGCGAGTATAAATCTTGCCATTGTAGTCGTACAGCAGTCTCGACAAATGTTCTATATCACGTTAATTAATTTTAAGGTAGAACTTAAGACATCCTGTTAGTGTTAAATGTTAAACCATGAAAATTAAGATTTGACGCAAATTATTTGGATTAATTAGCTTTCTTACTAAATTAAAAATTGTACATAAATGTATCAGAAAATCCCTGTACTTGTTTGTATCTTAAACTAGGTAATAATAACAGTAAGTAGCTACTAAAAACTAGGTAATAATAATAGTATATTTTTCAAAGTAATAATAAGAATTAATATTGCAATCTATTAACCAAAAACTAGAGTGGCGCATCCATCATTTCTAATTTTTCTAAATTATGAAAATAGAAATGTTCTTTTTGTTATATTTTTAAAAGACAACGTTTTAGAGTTCACAAAAGCTGTTGTTGACAAATTGACCTCTCACGACAAACTAGCTGGAGCATTTTATCAAATACCAAAAGTAAAAATACCATAAAAATTAAGATTTGACGCAAATTATTTGGATTAATTAGCTTTCTTAATAAATTAAAAATTATACATAAATGTATCAGAAAATCCCTATACTTGTTTGTATCTTAAACTAGGTAATAATAACAGTAAGTAGCTACTAAAAACTAGGTAATAATAATAGTATATTTTTCAAAGTAATAATAAGGATTAATATTGCAATCTATTAACCAAAAACTAGAGTCATGGCGCATCCACCATTTTTCAATTTTTCTAAATTATGAAAATGGAAATGTTCTTTTTGTTATATTTTTAAAAGACAACGTTTCAGAATTCACAAAAACTGTTGTTGAGAAATTGACCTCTCACGACAAACTAGCTGGAGCATTTTATAAAATACCAAAAGTAAAAATACCATAAAAATTAAGATTTGACGCAAATTATTTAGATTAATTAGCTTTCTTAATAAATTAAAAATTGTACATAAATGTATCAGAAAATCCCTATACTTGTTTGTATCTTAAACTAGGTAATAATAACAGTAAGTAGCTACTAAAAACTAGGTAATAATAATAGTATATTTTTCAAAGTAATAATGAGGATTAATATTGCAATCTATTAACCAAAAACTAGAGTGGCGCATCCACCATTTTTCAATTTTTCTAAATTATGAAAATGGAAATGTTCTTTTTGTTATATTTTTAAAAGACAACGTTTTAGAATTCACAAAAGCTGTTGTTGAGAAATTGACCTCTCACGACAAACTAGCTGGAGCATTTTATTTAAAATGCCAAAAAACTTTATAATAAACTAAGAATTTGTCACCAAACTGGTGGGACATTACAATTCCCGAGTAGTAAGTTTGCTGAACGGTGAAATTCCGCAAAGATACATTTAAAATATATTTATTGTTTACTTTAACATCATTCAAATATGGCGATTTTGAAACAAATTAGTTAAGCTTTAAATTTGGACTAGTAATGAACTGGTTATTTGGTATTTTGTTTCGTATTTAATTGTGCTGAATGATCAGAATTTAATCCGCATTTGTTAAAACCGTGCATGGTAAAAGAATGGATTTGCTCAGTAAACTATGCCCTATATTTGTAAAGTTTCGATGTAATAGAAAATCGAGGTGACCAATGTGCAGCTGGTGTTTATTTACATTATCCCTCAGGCTTAACTGACAATGCAATAATTTTATATAGATTTTAATTTGCTTGCAATAAAATGTGTTGCCAAAGTTAAAAGTATCTACAATAAGCGGCGATGTAAAATCTAAAATTACAAGGCCTTTGTGAGATAAAAAAAAATTTTTTTTTAGTAGCTTTAGCCAAAAAACAGTTGACTTTGTCATAATAGAAGCTGGATGTTTATCTAGATTTAATAAGAAATTTAAATTTCCGGCTTAGTTCGAAAAATTTGCGGAATAGTAGAAAAAAATAAAGATGTGTTTTATAAAAATGACACTGTCTCTTCCAATTTTTGTTACGTGACATCAAAGTTTGGAGAAATATAAAAATGCTTTCCAAAGTTTAGAAGAAATTGACGAATATAATTTTGTTGGGTGATATCTCGGTGGAAAAGCCGTGCTCCGCGTCGATTCTTTATCTATTTCCAATAGCTACTCTGCATGCACTTTGCCAGAGAATTCCCTTGCTGATCTCAGAAAAAAACGAAGAGAATAATTTTATATAAATTTTTAAATAAACGGGTTTAGAATAAGGCCGTAGCATTGAGAAACCGATAATATTTATACTGTTTTATGTCGATGATGAAAAATTTAATTTCTTAAATTCTCAGATAAAAATTCATTACATTTCATAGGAATTCTTCAACCAATAGTATTTTTATAAACATTACTAGCTGACCCGGCGAACTTCGTACCGCCTAACAGTCAATGAATGTCGTGTTACTTTTTAGCTGAACTAATTTAGGCTTTGATGAACGTAAAACAATGATACAAAATAATATATTTATATAGATAGAAACAAAAAAGTATTTTATTATGATGAATGATGATGAAAACATACATACAGAATGAGAATAAAAATTAAAAATAATAATTAAGTACTTCAAACTCATGTCAGAAAAAAATGATTGAAAACTATGTTGTGCAGATTGGGAAAAAAAATAAAACTCGGATTAATTCATTAATAGGATTTTCATTCAAGCACTTTGTGGTAAACGACATTCTTTGTTTTTTGGTCAGGCGCAAGAACAAATAAAGCGGATGGTTTGCCGACACGTGAGCATGCCACGTACAATTGACCATGAGAAAAACATGCATTTTCTAGATTGAAGCCACAAATAGTCAAGGATTGGCCCTGTGATTTGTTGATTGTCATGGCGAAGGCAAGACGAATCGGGAATTGAACGAATTCGTTTAAACTCAAAGGGCATATCCGTTGGGATCATCAGAATTCTTGGAATAAGAACTTCCTCATCTTTAAATTTTCCTTTAAGTATCGACGCGTGCAATTTCTCGCAGATAATTGACTTGCGATATTCTGTTGCCTAATTGCATTACGGCTTCGCTGGGAAAGATTAGATCTTCTAGGACGCGGCAGTGTTATTAAAATGTGCACTCGCATAAAACCAACAAATATAATAACAGTGCCTGAACTTTCAAGACATAGACAATAGCTCAAAGAGTATATAACCACTACGTATGAATAGCTTATCAAGAAAAATCATAGACAACCTATAAAAAGACATTTACACTTTTGTTAACCTGTAGATTTTTTTTCCTTAATCTTATAACCTTTACCAACTGATTTTTTATTCCCTAAATTCCGTTCCTTTCCGATGATTTTGTTTTTACTGTAGAATAAATCTTAGGTATTATTTTCGGGACTTGAAAATGTCTTCAGAAAAAAATAAAGTTGTGGCTTAAAGGTCTCAGCAACCAGGCCATAAACTCCAAAAAAAAAAAATTGTTGTTACACTATTTGACAGGATTGGACAACAAATGTTTGACATGTAATAAACAAATCAGCATCTATTGAAATAATTAAGTATTCATTACACATATCGAGTTTTCATTGTTTTTAAGATGTATTCTGCTATTCGGGACGGAAACAAATCTAACAAATCAAAAACCATGGCAATCGGTCCAGCCGTTCTCGAGTTATAAGTGTTGTAACAAACACGACTTTCTTTTATATAGATATAGATAATGTACTTCACGTTGATTAAACCTTTCTGTTTTAGATTTTCGAGCTCTCTAAAACTGCACTTCTTAAAAAACAGATTTTACCTCGTTCTACTGCCTTTCAGGACATTTAATTTATTTCGGTATTAAAGCTTTTATTTTAGAAGTTTATGAATTAAAATTCAATTCTAACATTTTATCGATGTCAGAAAGGTTTGTTTTGCAAAAAACATACCAGAATTATGGACTCGAAAAAAAGACTACTTTACCGATCATAGAGAATGGTCGATTTATAGTTCACTTTCTTACATTCAAAAATCCGCAGATTACTAACTAATTTTGAATAAAAATATAATATCCAAATTTACAAAAACGCTTTTATTTTACTATTATTGACTATAAATTTGCAAATCTTTTGAATATATTTAGAATATTACTATAATTTCCTCTCAAACTATTACAATCAGTTCTAAGGTTCAAAAATTTTTTACTTTTTATCTAAATAAACTTTTTCCTAAATAAATTTTTTTATAAAATAATTATAATTTATATAATTATTATTTTATCTTCATTTTCAAGTAGGCCTAAACAAAAATTGTAATTTGCAAAAACTGTTAAGACAATTTGTGCTGTAAAACACTAGTTTTGCATAATTCCCTAAACATTCGCTAATTTGATAGCCAATCCCCGATAAAAATAGAAATTTAAACTACACTGGGATCTAATATAGATAGCAATTTAAACATAATTATTTCCGACTTGCATTTTTGTATTAAGATCTTAATTTCTTTTTTAACATAATTTAATGGAATCATTATTTTGCTGTAATTATTCGAAAAGAAACAGGAAAGACTCAAAATGTTGAAACACTTGTTTTGTCACGCGCTTTTTCTGATATTGTATTCTATGCCTTACTGTTACTCATCTTATTATTAATAATTTTAATGCCTCCAATATTTAGATGAGATAGAGTGGAAAGCGCTGACCAGAAACCTGCGCTTGTCCCGGAACTACAGATTTACCCATATACAGAAATTCAATTTAGTCTGTAATTTCCGGTTTTGTTTTCTTTTATCTCGAAAGAAAATGTTTTGCTCTTGTTGCTTTTACTATGTTCATTATTCAAAATAAATGTCTGTTTAATCCAGCAGATGACCGATGAGGCCAAGCTGAACGTATTTTTGTTAAATAAGAAATATGCATCTATTTATTTTGATCAATATTCATAAATTCCTCGACGAAATGAATAAAGACGTAGATAAAGTTTTAAATTATTATATTTATTTCTGGTTAATTACTAAATATTGTATGTACTTACCTATGCAGAAGCATAAAGCTTAATAAGTGTAAATAGCAGCAGAGACTGTAATTTTGAAATATGTGTCTCCTAATTTCGTATTTTACAGTTGCTTCATTAACTAAACTTTGAAAAATCCTGTAGTTTGCAACTTCAGGAGCCTAGTTTATCCCTGTTTCCACTAGCGTCGCTTGAATGCCTAATTAGAACACTGTCGCCACCGAAAAAAGACACCCTCAACATCACAATCATGAAGTCAAAATTTAGTGCCTCTAATAAATGTCGAAAAGAAATAAAAAACGAAATGCCTTCCGTTCCTCGTAAAAATAAGAAAGAATGTTTTCTAAATGGCTTAGCTATCGAATCAGAGATTGTCTTGACATGCTATGATGACAGGTCACGTGCACCGGATTGTCAAATATGTTTCGCGACATGCCGTCTAAAATATCTTTGCTATGATTTGTAGCTTATTGAACCGATATTTGGGGTGAAAATATTATTTTACGCCCAAGATTGTTGAATTTAAAATACAACTTTAAGCAAGAAATTATAGATTTATCTCTAGAAGTATTCTTGCGAAAGCAGTATAAACAATTTGTTTACAAAAAATATTCTATTTAAATCTAATTTTTTTTAACGTTGTTGTGTTTGTTTAAAATTATGTTATTTAATAAAATTCATTCTGAGACAGGCAACGCAAATGTCCTAATCCTTATAATTACATTTATTTTATACAAGCTGCGAAAGCCATAATAAGCCAAAAGAGTAAAAAATACACTTTTTTTAAATAAGGGTAACAAAAACAATGAAGAAAACTGTTACCATCATAAAAAAAAAATCTTCAAAGAAGCAGACGACAAGAGAATATTGCTAGATAGAATAACAGGCTTTCAACAAACTAAATTGGAGATTATTAAAAAAAACCTATTTTGTTTATTCCTTTTAATTTTCATATTCTTTTGCGTCAACAAATATGACTTTACAGCCATTCTTCAATTTCAAATTATTTTAGATACTCCCTTAAAATATCTCATATGCTTTTTCTAAGTTTACTGAATTGTCAAATGTTCATCAATATTCTAGTGCTACCAAGAAAAAAAAGAAATTCAATACTGTCAATTTTCTAAATCAAATCACGTAGTTTATAATCCGGGTGTGGACCGTCGATGATCCGGTAACTAGCCCGAAGCCGCCTTTTCGTTCTAAAGCTCGCGGAACGGAGAAGTTTGTTTGCGGTGCGATTTATCTTAGGTCTGACTCGTTTCCGGTTGGCCAAGTTCCGTTTCTAACGAGCTAACGACGGAGCTTTTTAAGCCGGAACTTATTTAATTAGGGGAATTGATACGTTGACGAGAGTGTAAAGAACAGGTCTGTGCTGACTTTAAATTCTTAGTATCAGATTTCCGTTTATCCGGTTTTAATTTATGTAAATGGATATAACATGTTTTAAATTAGCGGCGTTTGTCGATGGCACTTTTATTCACTACTTAGTCGGTAAACTTAGAAGTTTAGAACTTACTTCTAGATGGCGAATTCAAGAGAAAAAAGGTATATAAGCTGATTTTCCAAGTTCTAGTCAGCTAAACAGTAAACTATGGCTATACTCAGTTTACTCTAATTGGCAAAAAATAAGGGTATATTTTAATAAATATTCTATGCAATAAATTCTATGTCTTGCACGAAACTATAGTCAAGAAATTATGGTCAAATATCGACCATTGAGTGAGCACTTGTAATTATTAATCAACTATTTTAACCAACATAACTCTGATTTTCATTAAAACATTGTAGTTTGTCAAAAGTAGTGACGCATGAATTTTATGAGAGTAGTAATTTTTGTTGTGGCTGACAGTTTACAAATGGAGCAAAAAAGTTAATAAAAAGCAAGAGCGGAGAGAGTTGGAACTTCATAGTTATATTTTAAATGTAATTTGTATCCCATTTCCAGAAGTATCACTTGCCACATACATTCCGGCTGTGGTTTTGCAAACTCGCTCAAAACACACTCCAAAGCTTGGAAAAAAATTTAACTCATGATACACACACTATGCAATTTATGTGCTTTGAGCTTAGTTTGAAAGTTCTCTTCATGCATACTTATCTACTTTAATACTCCACCAGATTTGTGCAATTTACGCTCCAATTTAATTATTCTTCTTCTTTCGCCTTTGAGAAATCCAGGTGGTAAAAATAGACGAGTCACTGAGAGAAAGATAGAGTACGAGATTGAGCTGCAAGCAGCTTCAAGCATTACTTACTCCAAATACTTCAAAGAACAGCGATTTTCTTTATTTGTTGAATCTTTGTTACGTTTCGACGGGATTTCATGATTCGTGAGAGAAACTCAAGTGGAACTGTCAATATTTACTGCGGAAAAAGTTATCATCCATATCGCGCTGTGATCGTGAAATAGAGCTCTATAAAAATGTTAAATCATCGCGTAAATCCTCCATAGAAATGAGAGAAAAAGTATTAAATCGCTTAAAACAATAGGCAATTTAAACAGCTCTAAATAGAAAATTACCAATGAAACCATTATTTATGTATGCTTTTCCAACCAATCAAAATCTAACTACTGATGTGTTTATTGTACCAAATTACATTTTATTGTTATCTTTACAAACTAATACTAAAAATATCAACAACAATCAATTCTTGAAAACGTTGCACACAAGTTTAATCAAGCTTCAACGAAGTAACTAATAAACGATTTTTAAAACTAAGCTAATTAAATTTAAAATAAGTAATTAAGATGAGTGAAGCTTGCAACAACAACCAAATATATAATATTGACAAAAATGTATCAACATTTAGCATACATAATTATAACAGCCTGCTTCACTAAATTATTAGAACCTTAGATCTTTCTTATACCAAGCCAGTGGCGGATCTACCAGACCCGTGACTACATGAGCCCGAATAAGACAAAAAAAAAAGAATTTTCTGTAAATTTTGTCATATTTGTGGATAATTTTTTTTATTTTATGACGAAAATGTCTAGCTTTCGAAATAACATAACATAAAACAATTTGTTACGATTTAAGCTAGCGATCCTGGAATGGAATAGAAGATGGGCGGCAGGCAATAAAAATGACCAAGCTGTAAAGAGCCTCTTTCTCTTGAAATTCTTTTTGTTGAATTTTTTGTCATTTACTAGTTTTTTGACTTATGCGACCCAGATGCCTATTAATCTATTTGTACTATAATATGTCTTTTTACCGATAAAAGAAAAACATTTGAGCTTTACAAATTACTTATATTATTATGTACAAATAATTAACTCTTTTTAAAAAATATACTACTATTAGATAAAGTATTTTACTAACAAATTAAATACTATAAATAAATAGACCATAAATTCTTCTTTTTCATCTACTTATAAAGTGAGTAAAATTTTAGTAAAAACTTTTATTTCAAGTTAATTGAAATTAATTAATTTAATAAAAACTTTTTATTATTTTTTTAGAAAAAATATTTATTATGATGCCTTGAATTAAAGTCGACTTTATTAATTCATTTTTCTCAAACAATTTATTCTTTATTAAAAAATAATAATTTAAAAATGTTGTCCTTCCACAAAAAATGTTATTTAAATTAGTAAACAAAAGCTATCTATTTATAAAAACAATTAAATTAAACTTGTTTTTTGTTTTTAACTAGACCGGTCACAGTAGCATCTGCTGAACGCAGTTTTTCTAAACTGAAGTTAATGAAACGTACTTACAAAATACTATGAACCAAAAACGATTATCAAATTTATCCTTAATTTCAATTGAAAACTTTATAGTGAAAGAGTTCGACTTATCGAATTTAGTGACAAATTTTGCTACTATAAAAGCAAGAAAAAAATCGTTTTTATAGTTATAATTTAATTGTAAAATAAAGTTGTTTTGTTTGCTTTCAGAATTTTTAAAAGTATTTTTTTCTGTATGATGACAATGTTTTATTTATAAAATAAAATTCTAGATAATTTATTACAGATTTAGTAAAAAGTGTTATAAAAAAATCGAAAACAAAAAAATAGTATAAGGCCTACCACAAAGTTTAAAGGGCCCGCAAATATTATTTTGAACTCAGGCCCGCTATTGCCTGAGTTCAAACAAGCCTTCTACATCATAAAAAACATTTTTTTTTCTTAAACAAACGACTAATAAATAATTAGTTTTTTAAAGTAGGTAGATAATTCAATTGAGCATAAAAGCGCCTTATAATTCTCCTAATTCAACATTTTTGAAAAAGTTTGAAAAAGATGTGAAATATGCACATGAGATCAACAAAATGTTAACAATTTTCGAAATAATTCAACAATTTTAAGACGGCTTGTAAAACACCTGAAATATGTGAATTATGGCATATGATTAACAAAACTAAACAAAGTCTATTAAATTTTTAGAAACACAACTGTTTGATATTTAAAATTTTTGAGATTAAGCTTAGCTAAACCTAATAACCAATTAGAATGAGGGGATTAACAGTTTTACTATGAGTTCAATATTTTCTAGTTTATGTTAGGTTTTACCTGATTAACAATTTAAAACCTAGATAAAAGTAACCATAATAATAAAATTAAATAAACTATAATAAACAAATTAGCTAACATATACATAACATAAAAACAAAAGGCTAAACTAAACTCAATTTTTAAGAATTCATCAATTACACACTCTAACTAGATTAGAGTAGAAATTAGTATATTTTCTTACTGATATAAGCAAAACTGAAAACCAAAAATAATTTAATTAAATTTTTCAGTTTGAAAAATTATTACTGATGTCAAAAACCATGCAAAAAAAATATTACGAATATCAATGATCAAAAACCAACAGTAGAAGTAAAAAACAGAGTAAATAAACCAAAATTTAATAGAAATAACTAGAGATTTATAAAATTAGAATTCATCAAAATTGACAAAATACAATCTTTAGCAAAAATAGAAAGTGTCACAGAAAGAGACAATTTTACTTCGAAAAAACTTGATTAAACACTCTTACAGAGGATTGCGTTAAACAAAAACACAGAAAAAACATGGTATAGATGTGCAATTTTGGTAAATAGGCGACTAATATAAAGAAGAAGTTTAATACTTTCAAATGATTAATAAGACGAAGTCCTTTATAAAATCATGCCCGAGAGGAGAGTACTCAGAAAGTGCAAACTCTTTATGTGATCAAAAAGATTTTGCAAGACAAATATCGACGATTTATAGTTGATTTCAATAAAGTTTTATATGTGACAGCTGGTTCCAAAGTCAAAAAAAAAATTAGACAATATATTTATCATTTACCGACTTTATATAGTTAATTTCGTATATACATACATATTTTATATAATAATATTATTTATTAATTGTAAGTTCATTTTTTAGCAAAGTCAATTCAATTTGGTTTTAATCAGTACTTAATTTTGATTTAAATATTTTCGAAAATTTACAAAAGCAGTTTATAAGTGCTAAAAATTTTGACTAAAAATCTTATAATTGGCAAGAACTTGAATAGTCTTAAAACCTAATGAAAGTTTTTAAAACATAATACGCTTGAGAAGTAAAAAATCTAAGACTTTTAAAACTCTGAAAAGTGAACTTTTGAAAACGTAAAAACTGTTCAAATAAAGTAAGAAATTTTAATTATTATTAAATAGATATTCAGATTTTCAAGACGCAACGTACAAATAAAAAGTAATTTAAAAAAAGATCCAAAACTATGATGTTTAAACGTCAAAAAAACGCAAATATTTAAAGTGTGTCAAAATTTTTTATCACAAAAGATGAAAATTATATTATTAAACAATAAAATGTATATTGTTTCTAATTAAGAGCTGTACTAAATTAACTTTATTTGTGAATACTGAAAACTCCTATTTTTGAGCGTAATCATCAACTTGTTCATTTAAGTAAAAAAAATTCTTACCTAGACCACAGACTGAGCAAATCGAGAGAAGAAAAAGTCCAATAGTCTTCTCCATTTCGGCCCCTAAACCTAAAATAGTAATAATCTTCTCTTCAGTTCAGACTCTTTAATTTAAAGTTTTACGGATAAAGCGCGCGACTTGAATGAGAAACTGTGCGAATGTTATCATGAGCAAACACGCGCAACCCCCTATAAAACGCGTGCGCAATTTTTGTATTCTCAATTTTATAAATAAATTATCAACAGACTTCGATATATAAATGAAATTGATTTCTCGTTATGGCGACAAGTAGCCAGTTTTTTATTTGGAAAAATAACTTCAATTACTAACAAATGAAGCAAAGCAACGCAGCGTTCTTTTTCTAACAAACTATTAACTTAACCTAAATGCGTCCTAAAACTCCTAATAAGTGAGATAAAGCCAAATAAAGCAACTTACTTCGTTGTCTTTCAAAGTTATTTCATTTTTGGTATAAGAGCGTTATTTTAGATCATATTGGCTCAAACAAAATTAAAGCAAATAATATTGAACGATAAAATAAAAATTATAAGATTACTTATTTAGATAATATTTCAATGCAGTGAAAGATTCTGTATTAAACAGATAAACCCATCTATAGTTGAACACACAGAGAGTTGGACATATCAACAAAAACCACTTTATTAGAATGCAGAGCTCACTAGATACAAAAAAGAAAATCTGTTAAATGCGCCTTGCTGCAACAGATGGCGGACGTTTGCAAGCTTAATAAACTCAATAATGCTTTTTTTAACAGTTAAAGATGTACAATGGTAAATTTAATAATAAGAAAGATATGGAACGATGCATGTTAACCCGGCATATTATGCTTAATTATATATATGTACTACAAATCTTATTAGATTATAGATAAGCTGGAGTCTGGAGTTACCTACAGCTATAACTTAACATAATTAAATAATTACCTAAATCAAATTTAAAAACAAAACATCTTCTCATATAACTTTTACTTTTCAACTTCTATTTCCGCAACTGCAAAAGCAAATTACTCACAACCTCACAATGGATAAAAATTCGATAAAAAAACAATGAATTTTATATTTGTTTTAATATTTAAGCATCTTATATTTTAAAAAAAATTATCATATCAAATCTGATTAATAAAAGCAAAGAAAAAACATTCTGTATTTCAAGTGACTTGGCATGGAAAGTTTTAATGCTCTGGATCAAGTGAACGCGGAGGCCATGGAGTAAGATCGCTACGACCTATCTAACAATCTGAATCTACAGGTAGTAATTTGGCATGGAGGGTGGAGGACCATAATTCCAGCCTCACATCTAACGAAATGTTTTCAAAGAGTCTAAACACACATTTTTCAAGAAATTTATATAAATGAAAATCTAAGCCTCAGCTGTTGAATTTTACACATTTAGATTAAACCTGCTCACTTTTTTTTTACTCGAAGGTGAAGTGTAGAGACCATTTTTATTATTATATCAGTAGTATTCATTTCAAATAAACTAACTTTTCTCAGAGTTTTGAACAGTTCTCGATAAGATAAGACGCACTTTCACAAAACAAATTATTTGCTTTCTTGACATTTGTAAAATTCAGTACGATAAATAAATAATTTTTCCGAAAATCGTCTTGGAAACAACATTTTTCTGCTTATTTACGCGCAGGAAAATTGAGTTTTTCAGACTAGTACTGCGAAAACTTTACAAGATGCAAAATAAAAAAGATACTCTAGTAACTATAGTTGCCAACAAAATTGACAAACTTGATTTTTGTGAAATTTGTGACAAAAAATTCTAAAATTTGTAAATTTCGTCTTTTTTTAGAATTTCCGGAAAAATTTAAGACAAAACACGTCAGTAAAATCTCTTACTTGACTCGCAGCTTTAAAATACTCGGCACAAAGTGCCTCGTATTTCAATTTAGCTCCTCTTCAGTAATGTGAAATTTTCCTGACTTTTATGTAAATATAACTATTACAAGAAATTCAAATTTAATTTTTTTCTCAAAAACTATAAGCTTTCGTATACTTATACATTAATGTTTATTTATCAAGCACTAACACAAGTTAAAATATCTGAATTTCGACTATTTTTCAACAACTTTGATACATTTTTTCGAAAATGGAAATTTTATTTTAAACTATCTAACTTGTATCATTGTATTTTGAATGTTCATGGAACTTTAGATTTTAGCAAATGTGTCTAAAGCTGAAGCTTAATTTGTTATACATAGCATATTTCTTAAGCTTTGAGGTGCCAGCTGCTGTCATTAATTAGCTGCGATGTTAATTAGCTTATTACCTGACACCTTGCAACAAATAATTTCCGATTAGAAAATAACTGCATAATTAAAACGATAACTAAGCCAAACTTTTGACATTTAAGATTAACCTAGAGCAGTCAACGCTGATTTAAATGCTAAAAGCATCCCTGAATAATGCAGTAAGTAAGTAAAAGTACAGATTGCGGCCTTTTGTTGCCTTTATAAAACATTTATAAACTTATTTGTTTAGAAGCATTGAATGACCACCTATAATAGCTTAAAAAATAATTAAATCAATTTTATTGTTTCAGTTATAATTAAAAGAAGGTTTAAATGAACCAAATGTGAAATGAATAATCATAACATATTATTATGGATTTATTCTACCTACACAAATGTTGCACAACGTAAGAATAACCGTTAAGAAGATTTCTGACGTCTAATGTTTACAATTATTATGAAGATTCAAAGTGGATAATACCATATAAATCGAATCCTTAATGAAGTGCTTAAGAATGTAAACAGGACCTCCTAAAGAGTCAACGAATTACTTTGTTGACTTAGCATTTACACTTTTTGTGAGACTTTCCTTCATTTGCATTCGAACAATTTGTGAAAATGATGAAAACAAGAATTTCTTTAACAATAAGCAGTAATTGCAGCAATGTGTACATCGATTAGGCCATTGATTGAGACAAAATGTTTGCCGTCTGGTAAAGAAATATAGAAATAAAATCAGGCAAGGCAAACTCGACCGGTCATAGAAACTGAAACTTAAACAAATTTGATTTGAAATCGAAAAACTTTTACATCCAATGTGTGTAAATAGGTTAGATAAAATATTGCTTCTTCTCTCTTGCGATTCTTATCCAATTTTCTTTCGATATAAAATTTTACACTATTTTTCATACACAATATTTTCCTTCTTTATACAAACAATCTAAATAATAACCTGATTTAAATAGCGATTTATAATTTTGAGTTTTTGAATAACATTATTAATACATGCACAGCGGAAACACAAACATTTGTAAATAAATTAGTTTTACCCTTTATTGTGATCTAAAATTGTGTTTGTGAGGTTTTAGGGTTAGAAAAAAAGATGCTGTTCACTGAATTTCATAGAACATTTTGTGTAAAAACAACGTTTTGCCTAAAATTTCAGCTTCACCAACAAAAAAAAAATTGTACAATAAATGTGCTTCGAAATTTTGTGAACAACATTCTTTTTTCTAAACCTAAAACCTCACAACCACACTAAAAGTGTGGTTGTGAAGGATTTAGGTACAGTCATACTAAAAATGTCATACTAAATGTCTGAATGTATTTAGTCATCAAAGTCATACTAGAAAACTGAATTTACAATACGCCATTTCTCACATTGTAAAAAAAATTGACTGCTGGTTTCTCACTTTTTTGTCTTGGACATAGCGACAACTTAGAGTCCGTAGCCAAAAAAAACAACGCTCGTTTTGGAAAAAGCTTTGCTTTCAATAGTCTGCCGAAAAATGGCAGATTTATTATAGTTCATAAATCTGCCATTCAGATTTAGTATGAGAAAGAACTGAAAAAAAACAGAACTAAAATGCAAAAAATAAAAAAGTCTTCTAGTCTTAAGTTCTACACAAATATAAATATCTAAATAATTTTGAGTCGCCGACAAATGAACAAACAAGCACCTATTAGGATCTCGTATAGAGATACGTTATAGTATTGTGATTATAGAGAACCATAACTCAGAAGATGAACGTAACTAAAAGTTTGTTTGTTTGGGACTGACATGAAATTATTTAAATATTCGCATTAGTGTAGTCTAAAATTTTTGTTGTCTTTTTGCTTTTTAGTTCGGTTTTTTAAAAGGTTTAATTATTTGTTGAAAAGTTTTTATACCTTTTCTCTTCCATATAGTGCAAGATAAGCAGTGTAAAATTACTTTTAAGTCAAAAATTTTGTTCTAACCTCGCAAAAAATGCAAAATACCCTTCCGCACATTTATCAAGCTTGCTTTATCATTTTCCTCTGACTACAGCTCTGAAAATAATTAATTAGTAATAAGCCTTGTAATCGACAATAATCCAAAGTCATAAAAAAAATGTAATATTTTTAGGAACAAAAAAAAACTAAACATTTAATGTTTAATAGTTTTAAATATTTTAAATCCCACAACTTTCTTTTGTCAAAAAATTTTTGTTGATATAAAAAAATTATCAAAGTTAAAAAACATGATATTTCTGAATGAATTATCATAATGTATTTTTGCTTAAATAGAATATGAAATACCGCCAATTATTCTCAAGAACTTTGTATTATATTGCAAGTTATGTCTACACAAATTGCTATTAAATACTTTAAAAATACCTAAATATTTAACGTTTTCTTTTATGTTTAGAATAGAATTTCGTAGCATTAATGAAATAAAAATCTCTTTTTAAATAAAGCTTCACTTTATTCAAAATAAACCTAAAAATTTTCACGAAGCCATCAAAATTTGCTTACAAACTCGTCAATTACACGTCAATGACGTCGAAGATGATTAGATAGGTAAATATCGGATCAAGTAAAAGTAAATACACAACCAAAACTTTTTTACTCTCAATTTTTTACCGTTGTACGATAATCTACTTTGCCATTTGTTGAATTGAGAGAGAAGACACCGAATGTGTAATAATAATGTTATTTTTTGAGGTCAGTTCCACATAAAGAATAATAATTGCGCTATAAAAATACCAGTCGAATCGAAAAAAAATGTAAAAAGCTTTGGACGCCTTTGGGAACCCAGCAACTGATGAAGAATGAAAGAGACCAGAAGAGAGAATGAGCCTCCGGCTTTAGACCACTTCTTGGAGAAATTCTTTCAAGACTAGCGCAGCGGCATCGGGAAAAGCAAAATGATCAACGAGCTTGCTTATGTTTACTTCCATTACTTCTTTTGATAAAATTATAATTGGCTCTACATTATTATTGTCGTTCTGTTATCTAATATGTACTAGGAGTGATTTATTAGCTTTCAACCGAAAATACGCTACCACTAACAAAATAAACTACAATTTTTTTAAATAATTTATAAAGCTGAATTATTTTTGTCAATAAATTTGTTTCGACAAGATGCTTATTTTCTTCTTCCACGGAAACTGAATCTAACACAATGTAAGCTCACAAAGAATACGACGATTAAATTATACTCAAATATTAAATACTAAAAGTTATTGTGAAAAAATAATTTGAATTTTGTTCAAATGCCAAAAATAATTAGGCTTTAACATATAATTTAAATCAAGTTGTACCTTAAGTTATGACCAGGTTATCAGCGTTTTTTTTTGAGTCTCTAAAGAAGGGCTTAATATTCTCAAATCGGTAAAATATATATATAATTATGACAGATATTGAAACTTCAAAAGTTTTATAATTTGACAATATTTAGTAAACTATTAATATTTATATTTCTTGAATGGAGTACTTTGTTCAAACTAAATTATTATTTGTATAAAGTTTCGACCTAAAAAAGTCTATCAATTTTTCAAATTATTATTTCTGTTAAGCTTGTTTACAGAATTTTTAATAGCACAAAAATTAGGTACAGGTAACGCTTAATAAAAAAAAAGCATAATAAAAAATATTTTATTTAAAAAAAAAGTTAGTCCGACTTTGAAAAACTGGATATTGTCACATAAATATTTACAAAATAAAGCTGCAGTGTATATTTATTTTCATCGTCAGAATTTAGCTATTTAAGAGAGCAAATACATGAGAGATTAATACCACACTAATGACCCATCTTGTATATTTATATATTTGCAATAACTTTCTTTGTATATTGAGTATTGTATTTATGCTCCTTACCTTCACTTACAGTAATAAGACCTTTAACTAGCAGGCATCTGTTTAATATACTCCTATTCCGTAAAAATGGCATCAAGTAGTTTACTCTCAAAGAAAGTGAAGCTATAGTGTATAATCTTATAATTATTAAAATATTTCAATTTGCTAAAAAATGTTTATTGTAAGTAGATACCAACTTACTAAAATATGTGTGTTAAAACATTAATAATAATTTTTAAAAAATTTGTGAGTTCAGTATTGAAACTAAAAATGACAAGATGTTTTGAACTCCTTTATTTAGTATATTTTTCTAGCAATATTAGGTTTTTGCCATTTTTTGACTAGTTTTCAAATATCCTCACTTAGAGTGAACCCACCTTTGGTAAAGTGTGTCAGTGTGTCGTTCTTGTGCTGGATGTCTGCAACAGCCGCCAGCATCTCTAGACTAGAACCTTACGCCAAGAACCATTCGTTTCGTAGCTTCTCAAAGATGCGGGACTCTGGTGATCGGATACGTAGAGAAAGAACCTCGCCGACGAGTCCGCGGATGGTTCTTCGGCGTGTGCTTGTGCTTTCGGAAGGAAGACAATTTCGAGAGGCGGCTGCCGTTTTGCAAAAGCTAAATTGTAATAGTGTAGCTGCCGTTGCCACTGATCTACCCTTAGATTTTTTGGCGGAAGGATTGCCACATTCTGCACAGCTTTTGGAGACGTTGTTCAACAAGTAAGTTTTTGCCTCCAGCCAAAGCGCGCTTTTTGTCATTTTATTTAAACTTTACTGTAAAAATAATTCAAGTGGTTTTTTACACCAAAATCAATAAATATGAAGATCTGCTAAAGTTATACGTCATTATTTAAAACGCGTTTGCGCATGAGAAAATATTGCTTTTGAAACTTTAATGATTTATTAATTTTTTAAAGTATTTTAATTACTAGTTTGTAAAAAATTACATGGAATAGGTATCAGTTTAAACAGATAATAACAATTTGTCAATGATTCGTACCAATATCAATTTAAGCTCATTAATAATTGTAAATAGGTTAATTTAAATAATTTCCAAAATACTTAAATTCATGATAATAAATAATTAATTAAAGACTAAGTTTTCACCTGTCGCTATTAAAAGTAATAAAAATTAATATTTAAAGCAATAAAAAGATTAGCTTTAGCGCTTATAAATCAAGCCAAATTAAGATGTCTGCTAGTTTTTTGTTTATTTGTATGTAAATTTTTTTTTAATATTAACAAAAGCGATTTATTTTATTGTTAACTAAACATGGCGTCAAAAAAACAGAAAACAAACAAACAAAATTTTTTTTAAAAAAGTTATTTGATTAATGTAATTAATCCAATATCACAATTTAGTCTTGAGAAAGCTCCCTAGAAACACGTACATATATTTATATTAAAAACAATAAAAGACGGTCTAATTTCCAGAAACAAATTACCATATTAGTTATAAATAGAGTGTCAACAAGAATCACAACCCCTATTAAATTATGTTTCAACTCTTTTTTTTCTTTTTAACTAAAAAAAAACAGATTCACAATATGACTAATATATTATTATTATTTTGATTTGTGATCACACATATTATCTTTTTATAGAAAAGTCTGCTTTTATCAGTTTTTTTTATTGGATAAAGTACAAATAAAAGTTGTTACTAAATGAATTTGACAATAAAATCGCCTCTCTAAGAGTGAAAAAATAAGAAAGGATTGCATTTTCAGATGTGGAGTGCGCTGATTCTGGTAAAATTTGACACACATAGAGTCAAATGTGGTAAATTTTAATCGTTAATTTATTATTATTATTATTATTTTGATTTGTGATCACACATATCTTTTTATAGAAAAGTCTGCTTTTATCAGTTTTTTTTATTGGATAAAGTATAAATAAAAGTTGTTACTATATGAATTTGTCAATAGAATCGTGTCTCTAAGAGTGAAAAGATAAGAAAAGATTGCATTTCAGCTGATTCTGGTAAAATTTGACACACATAGAGTCAAATGTAGTAAATTTTAATCGTCAATTTCTAAACAAACTTTTTCAATATTATTATGATAAGAGCCATTAATGTAAAATTTAAAATAACAGTGCAATGGCATGGAATTTGTGTGTTGAGCGCCTATTTGACATTATTTAGATTTTTACATTAGTGTAGGATTTAGACCAAAAAACAATTTTTTTTTCTATTCACTTTCGTTTTTTGATTTAATTTTATGCTAAAAAGTATTTATATTTAAATCTTAATTAGAAATACAATTTAAATAAGATTTTTTCCTTAATTTTCTTAAAGCTTGTTTTCCAGAAATGTAGCTAATTTAATTTTCGTTCTAATTAATTTATTGTAATTGTAATAAATTTTGGTAATTAGCAAAGCGCTGGTACCGCCACTGTTTAGAAGGTTTAGGTTTAGGCTACGTTTCACATGTCGGTATTTTGGAAGTAATTATTTAGAGTCACTCATTTTGAGGTGCATCTTGTTCTAGAAAATTAAGAACCTTCACTTATCAAAAGTGACCTAAAAACTCAATAACTCTTCCATTCACATCTTCTAATCTCTTCCGTTAAAAAAATTCTCGCAGCTTTGATATTTGTTTTCAATTCATTTTTCAAAACTAATTGAACTCAACAATTTGTGTGTCAAAGGTTTGCACAATCAAAAAATGTTTTATGGTTTAAATAAAAAAATTATTAATCTTACGGCAAGTTATGTGTGTACTAATCGTTTATTTATTGTTTTCATTGAAAAACAGTAATAACTTTCGTTCTTAGAT
Source organism: Lagria hirta (assembly GCA_947359425.1). NCBI lineage: Eukaryota > Metazoa > Arthropoda > Insecta > Coleoptera > Tenebrionidae > Lagria > Lagria hirta. The sequence continues at coordinate 19,502,394 of OX375796.1, read as the reverse complement.
TTGTTCGTACAACAATGAATAGTTTTGTAATTTGTTCTAGTTTTAGTTTATAATTGTAATGATTATAACTTAAATATTACACTAAATGCGTTTCAACAAATAATGGGTACTGTAAAAACCCTCACAACTTTTCCAGAGAGGGTATTATAACATATATATTAGAGGTATTTAACAAACTAATTAAAAAAAACAACTTTTATTAAATTAATAAAATTGGAAATAATAATTGTAGAATCAACTATAAGCAAATGTTGGCAAAATGCTGGTAATAACTCTATTATACTAGTCTCAGTGAAATATATCAATATGTATAATTTAATTTAATATTATTATGTTCAACCCTTCCTGTTTGAAAGCAAAGCAGTTTTGCTGGATTTAAAAATTATTACGGTCTTTGACGAGTTGACAATGTTATTTTTGAATAATATAAAAATTGTAAAAAATTTTCAATTATTTTGAAATATAAACAAAAACCACAAACTGTATTTTAAGCCAAATAAAAAACACAAGTTTGTTTTTTGAAAAATCAACTTTCTCCACGCACATATTATTTGAATTTTTGAATCAAAGCATTCGAACAATATGACGAACAAAATTTGAATTTAAAATTAAAATTTTTTGAGTGTGATATAAATAGTTTAAACTTTTCTTCACACCAATAATTACTAAACCAAAACCTGTCCTATTAGACTAAATTAATTAGATTTTATAATTCAGTTTAAACAAACCCCAGTAGGCTAGAGAAAGATTGACCTGATACAAAATTAAATAATTTAGCTTAACAAATTATGCTTGATCATACTCAATTAGAAGGAATAAAATATATAAATTAAGTTAACTAGACGAGGAAGAAACTAATCTGGTTAGACTTGCATGAATAATGAATTAAACTAATTACTGCATACAGATGCGTCTTACATTACTCAACTTATCAATCAATATTGTAAAATGTTTCAAAATTAATAACATTTAAAATGAATATAAAAATTCAATCTTATATTGACAGCCATTATTTATCATTTTAAAAAAGTAGTGTTTTGAAAAAGCTACTATTATATTAAGAATTTAACACTAAACTCAAAGATTTGTTTGGTTATTTGGGAGTAGAGCTTCGGAAGAGCAGCAGCCCGCCTGTTAGCTAAATAAGTTCATACTTTTAAGAACACTTAACCTTATATTAGAGTTAGGTGTGGCAACTACTTAACAACAAGTTGTTATTCTTAAAATAATAAATGTTCATGCTGTGTTCCGACAATGATTCTGAAGATCTCAGAAAGCCTTTAGATTTGAAAAATGTTGTCAAAACTTTTGTTACATTTGTTATTACTTATTGTTTTGTCATTTCTCTTTCATGTTATTATAGTTTAATGCTTTTAATTTTTTCATATACGAAATTTTGTGCAAATTAGTGTTTTTTCTACTTATAAACTTTTATTACATATTTGCAAAAAATTGATATCAATAAACTTTTACTAGGGATAAATATGTTGTTTTCTATAGCGCACAATTTTTCAAAAGACGTTGGTCAGCCAGCACCTGTGCATCCAAACTCTCGTTTAACTTAATAATAATTATTTATTTAGAAAATTAACTTTTGTTTATTTATTTTTTATAAGATAATTAAGATATGATTTACATGCAGTAAGAAATCAAATTATATTTTGAACAATAAACAAAAATGATGCACTTTTTCCATGCAGACACACATTTACTTTTTTGCAAAAGCCAACATTTGAACCATGACGTGTCAATATTTAAAAATTAGTAAATTGATTTGCATTTTCGTTCCATTGTACGCTCTTTTTTCTCTGCTCTGCAATGAATTATTAAAAAAGTAGTTTGTAAGTACGCCACTGTTTTCTTTTAATATTGGATGAGTGAAATCTGAGCTACAAAAACAGATCACATATCACCTTTATTTGTCGACATTCTTTTGCAGGTGTCTGTCATTATAAAATCCATCTATTGTCTTGTGTTCTTTTCCATGGCATTTTTTTCTTTCAAGAGAAGTGTCACATTGCACTGAACATTTTGCAACAATGTCCCTATCTCTATTTAATAATTAAATAAAATAATGAGATATTTCCCAGCGATGGCTTACGACAATTTCACATCCTGCTTAAATTAATCCACCGAGGATATGAAGATTTAAAACTATTATTTAACGATTACAAAAGGAAGGAAATAATGTGCACAGTTCACTGAGTTCATCATTAAACTGTGTTCAGAATTCTTTAATAATAATTACGTAAAAAAATTTGTTGGAAGTTACATTGTGTGGCTTTCATTAATTAATTTTTAAGAGATTTATTAGAGTAGTTTATGTACGATACATGTGTTTATAAGTGACAACTTCCGGAAAATTGCCAAATCTTACGGAAATGTAGTTGACGTGAGAAAACAGTTTTTTAATTAATGCTTTATACTCGTGCACTTTTTATTTATTATCATACTCATAAAATTTATAATTGTTATTTAACATTCTTTAGAGATTAAACTTTTACATTTCTACACCAACTCATTAAATTTACTTCGTGCATAAAAACTACATAAAAAAGTAAAAGTTTAAAAAGACAAAATAATGTAAAAACATGTCATTGGCAAAATACAAAATTATATTTTATAAAATATTAAATTATAATTATATATAAAATAGCAGGAAATCAGGTGAAGAAACTAACGATTACTATAAAAAATATAATAATCATTCATATCTTACATAATAATTTGTTTACAAAAATATAATAAATAAAACTAAGAAAATATGTGATTTTTTTTATTATTTGTTTTAAATATATTGATAATATATCGTTTATATCTTACATAATATGTTTACAAAAATATAATAAATAAAACTAAGAAAAAATGTGGTTTTTTTTATTATTTGTTTTAATAATCTTAATAATAATATCGTTCATATCTTACATAATAATATGTTTACAAAAATATAATAAATAAAACTAAGAAAATATGTGATTTTTTGCGACAGCATAGTCTTTTTATTATTTGTTTTAAATATATTTTTTAAGTTGTTGAAATATTCTTCTCTTCAGATTGTACCATATTATAGAATTTGAAAAAGTATTAAATTAAAAACATTTAAATTTTTAATTTTTTTTAGGTATAACCCCCCGTGCATAACGCGGTTGTTTATGAGATTAAAATATAATATTTACCTTTTTATAATTAGAAGTACATCATAGAACTCATGAAGATAGTTTATATGTTGACATAAAAATGTTGGCAACACAAAAGTGAACGAAAAAAAAAACATAGACTGTCTGCAATATAAAAAAATGATCTAAGTAAGTGAAGCATTCCAATTTTACGCTTCAAATTTGCAATTGTTTAAAATTGAATTTTTTTTTTATAAAAATGATAGAAATATTAATTTTCTGTAATCTAGACACAGTATCTTCTTATAAGTAACATTACACTGTACGGTATTTGTCCGCATCTCGCCAAAATAATTTTGTAGCTTGTTTTACAGTTTATTATTAAAAGTTTAACAAAAACACTCTGCCATGATCCTTACAAAAATGGCACAAGACGCCACTCACGAACAACAGCCGAGTTAATAAACTTGGAGCTGCAGCGAAAACAAAGAAAATATCATTAGCTAAGCGTGAAAAGTAATGGTCTGTCATCCAGTGTACATCAAGAGCAATTTCCATTTAATCTAGTCAAATGAAGAAAAACGATTTTGTTTGTCATTAGCAACATTCTTTCCACGTCGCGTGTCTTTTTAAATTAGCCATTTTTTCCACATCTTCCAACGAGAAAAACAACAAAATTAACCTTTTCGCATTAATGATTTTTCGTGCCAATAACAATAAGTGATTAATTTTTTTAATGCTTGGCTACATTTCCTGCTGTAATAATATTCGTATATGAGCCGGTTATGTGGAGTTAAGCGCTTATTCGCAGCATATAAATTTAGAAACGTTTTGCAAACAAGATAAACAGGAACTAGTATTAATTCTTAAAATAAAGCAATAATTTATTGTTAAGTGTGCTTAAACTATTTGTGGCTTTGAGACTTTTATGCTCAAAACCTCAAACTTCTATCATAAAAGTAGAAAATTAGGACTTTCTATTTAGAGTGACTAGAAATTATTATCAACAAAGTAAACTGTTATTAATAACACCTGACATGTACTAAGCGAGGCTTCAAAATATTCCAGTGTTATGCTTAATCAATTTTTGAACAAAAAAAAATTGCAATTATACATTCCGTGACAACTGGTTGATGTCATCTCATTTTTACATTTTTTTAAAAAGAATATTATTTCTAAACCTATTTGCCAACTCAAAAAAAAATTTTAATAGTCACATCATTTTCAGCTAATTTTAAAAATTCTGTAAATTTAAATTTAATATTTAAGTACTAAAAATAGGCTTCTTTATAGACTTAATTTGGATTCAATATTATAAAGAGATGTGACAACTTTTGAAAGATTGACTTTTTATCAATTTAATAATTTTGAAATTGGCTCATAAGTTTTCTTTTAACTTAAAATGGAATAGAAAAAAATATCCTATAAAAGAACATTTAATTTAAAAATTTGCTTCTTTTGGTAAAAACTTTGATGCTCAATTGTTGGTTTTTAACCTCTTATCTCAAAAAACACAATGCCTGCTAATTTAAATAATTCTGAGCCATAGTAGACATTTTTTTTAAGTAATTCTGTATGATACTTAATCAATAATGTTTAAAACAACTCAAACTACCAATTACTATGTTATTTTAAACAAACAAGCACTTGACTTATACTCAAGTCTCACATATAAAATTATAGCCTCATAATTATGTGTTTGCCTTCTTAGTCATTGTTATGGCAACTTCCCACAACTGGTATTTTTGTACCACCAATCGTTACAAGTGGGAAGAAGAAACGAAAACATTTCCCAAAAACGCTGAAAACATGGGCTTCTATTGAATTAACATATTAGAATTTGAAAGTGTTTTTTCACTACAAAAAAGCGTTCCATTCTTGTTCAACTTACAGATGATTAAATAAATTCAATTTGTGCATCTATAATGCATTATACAAAAAAAAAAAAAATATCGGAGAAACCAGCAAAACGTTGGAGTAAAATAACACAAAAAACATTAAATATAAAAATCTAATACTGAAAAGCCTTTCCACTTTCATAAACATAGAATAAATGTCAAAAAATAATATAAAAATTGTAGATATAAGATAACAAAAAAAAATATTAAGTAACAAATTTGTAAATCTTAAAATAAAAAAACAAATAAAACAAGTCGTAACTTTAAATTTCTATGTTACATTTTATGAATTAAGTACTAGGTACATTTAAGTTTACAGGTAACTCTGATAATGTCCCTTTAATGAGTTAAGACCAGTTATCTCTTAACAGTTGATAAAACAATTTGGAAAAAATATCAAATAGAGATTTATTAGTTGTAACTCGATATTTGTTGGCTATATATTATTTTATTATATATTATATTATTTCTTTCCTTACTTTGTTTTTTTTTTATTTTACCTGCTATTTTATTTTATAAAACTCTTAAATTTTATTCATTTATTTTGGTTTTTATTTTAAAATTTTCCAATTTTTAAAGACAATATTATTTTTTGTTATAAAATTATTATTATTGAGTTGTTATGTGAATAGCAGCGACTTGTGATTTGAAAACTTTAATGAATAATAATAAAATACGCATTAGAAACACCTTTCAAAGATATTAATTTTGAAAAGTCATAAATGATTTTCCGGTAGAGAAAAGTTATTTATTAAAGTAGCAAAACAACATCTGCATTTAAATTAACTCATTCGCAATTTGTTATAGAATGCAGTACATAAATTTTTTACCATCCTGTCGTTAAATTTCCCGTTGTAACGTAACTGTCAATTGTAATAATAATATTCAAAAAATAAAAAAATGTATAACTCTTTAAAAATTTCTTGTAAAATAACAGTTTTATGTGTAGAATTCCTTCGCAAAAGTTGTGCTTAATTATATTATTAAGAATAATTCCCTTCTGATAGATTTATGGCTGTGTTTTTAGACCAACCGTTATATCGAGAGGAAACGATTTACTTTCTTCAGTTTCCTCTTTCATAGGCCAATATGATGTGTGACCTCAATCAATCAATAATAAACTAGAAAAACTTGCTAGATTCCTCGAAAAGTTTGGTTTTTCTCTATATCCGTAATTTTTGAAACGAGATACAGAGATTATATAACACTTATTTTAGTAGTTTTGTCAAAAACTAAACATATGGCCCTCAATATTTTGGTTCGCAGAGAAAATTAATGTCATTGCAGCTTTCCAGCAGTGTGAAAAGCAAAGTGAAAACTGAACATTTCTATAATTCTGTTACAATCAAGCCAAGCCTTTGGATTTTTTTAATTGCCTCATTTAAAACAATGTAGTTAAACCTATTAAGAAATATTGTTTGTTTAGAAAAAGAAAAGCTATTCGAATTTTCCACCATCAATAGAAATTTTTTCTCGTACTACAGAAATGATGTTTAAAACATTAGTACTTTTATGTGAATGTAGGTACCTACATAAGTTTTTAGGAACGAAAACATCGAAAATACAAACCAAACTAAAAAAAAAAACTTTTCAACACAAAATTAAACCTTCAAAATAAAGCGAAGCTATATTGCAAGAAATAAAAAAAACTTTCTACACTAACTGTAATTTAATCTCTAACACTTTAATCTGTAAATAATTTTGAGTCGGTATCTATATACAAAAGCCTAATACGGGCTTATTTGATTATTTAGCGTTAACTCAAAATTATTTTGATATTTATTAATGTTAGACTTGAATGAAGTTTTTAATTATTTAATTTAGGGTTCTGTTTCTTTTCGAAAGCGTAATTATTTGTTAAAATGTTTTTATTTTGCATTTTTGTCTAAAAAGCTTTTTATTTTATGTTTTTTTTAGTTATCATCTACTACACATTTTTAGATTTGTTAAATTACAATCTCATCGGCATTACAAATTATTATGTAGTCAATTTTTACCAAAATTAATTCACAGCTGAAAATTTAGTGAGTGAACAAGCAGACAATCATTGTTTATTTTTTTAAGTTAAGATGCCCTAATGCTTAAAAAATCCGTAATATTGTAAAAATAGCGACATCTATTATAAGCTAACCTTACACCAAAATTGAGAAAGCAGGCTTCTACATATTAATGCATAACGCACTCTAAATGACATATAATAACGCTAATCGACACTTTGGTAAATATAAGCCCAAATTTGCCACTGCAAATTAATTCCAATAAGATTATCGTTGCGATTTTCTGAAGAGTTTCAAGAACGTAACATGTTCTTAGAAAATTAACCTATTGATTAGAAAATTCAAAAGTCTCTATCTGGTCCAAACAGCTAGAAGACAAGTGGTGGTCAGAATCAAAGCGAAACAATTTCTGTAGCGTTACCATCGAAATATAATTTGATTTTATAATTTCAAAACGGTATTAAGAACATACATTGCAAGTAAATTTAATATTTCATAACAATTCAACTGAAAGCTTTTAAAAGCTTTTCTCTTAGTAATGAGAAAGGTACGTATTAAAAAAAATCAATAAATGCTGGGGCCAATTTCATAGAATCTTCTAAAGTTCACAAAACTCATTATTATTTCATAAATTTCAAGAGTTCTACAAAAATAAACGAAAACAAAGCACGTCCAATTATTATTTGAAGTTCAAATAATAGAATTTTTTTATTTGTACAAATTTATGTGAAATGTTTCAAATTTCTTTACTAATAAAACAGCAAAGCAAAAAATCTTAATTAAAATTATTAGTTATTCGCACAATATCTCATTCTGTCTCATACAACAAGAAAAAAATTATTACTTTATTCAAATAGAAATTCATCTGTGAAAAAACTTGTACAAAAAATTTGTTTTTTTTACACTTGGTAGTCTTATAATTAATAAACAAAATTTATACACAATGGTAGCTTAAATGTTCTTACTTTATTCAAAAGCCCCACAGATACGAATTTCATTTAGTACAAGTATATAAAAAAAAAATTCAATACATTGTATCATGAGCGGAAGATGTGAAAAATTCATATCGATTATTTTTGTTGACACTCAAACCATTTGGTGAATGTCCAAGTCAAGTATATTTTGCATTTTTGAATATTTTTTGCATGTTTGTCTCAAATGAGTTAAGATGCATTTTTTTTGTAATATTTCATCTGTACGACTTGAATTAACGTAACAAAGCGGATAATTCAGCGAACATGACCAGGTCAGGTCAAGCAACATATAAAAATAAAATCAGATAAGGAAGAATAAAAGAAAATAATTTATTTGCTTGCTTATAATATAGGTATAGAAAAAATATATTGCTACCAGCAAATAACAAAAAAAATAAAACGATAAAAAAATTTCTTACAAAAGTTTTATTAATTTAGTTGACGTTTTAACTGTGTTAATTGTTACTTTTATTGTAATAACCAAAAAGCTTTAAACGTGCGTCACTTTTTACTTAATTATGTTAATAATATTAATTGATATTGTTTCCATTCACTGATTTGTATTAGCTTTAAGCAAAAAGAAAAATTTCAAATTCAAATATCGGTGGAAATCAATTTTCCTCTGTCTCAAAATCCTCATCGACTTGTAGATGTAGGAGTATCAAAAACATTTTCCACGAGATAATTATGCAAGCTTTACTAGGGAACCATATACATAAATATAGAACGCTAAGGCTTCCAACGTTAATTAAATGCCCCAAAATTTTATACACCATTTTGTTTCTAAATTATGATAATTAAAGCTCCACTCTAAGGGTTTTCATCATTAACACAACCTCAATTTACACAAATTAATGAAGCCCTTCTGTAACTAAACATCAAGCTTTTCCTCATCAAATATTTTCTTTTTTCAGGCTTATAACATCAGGTCAGAGGCCAAATATGAATGCGGAGCAAGTTGTTTGGCAGTTGGTTCGACTTTTCGCTTCGCATGAAGACCCGACTCTTAAGACGAAGGTGGCAAGACTAGCAAAAGTGCTCCTCGAATATCAGCCGGATTTTCACAGAATCTTGTCAGAAAGGAAAAAAGCTTTAGAGCAAGCTATACAAGGTATAAAACTTCTAAATTTCCTATTTTCGTGATTACTTATGTAAATAATCCTAAATGTGGCGGTTCGTGCTGTGGTAAAGTGTAGAATAGAGACAACATTTAGATACAGCAATGTAAAATAGAGGATGTAAGACGCAATTTAGAAAAGAGGTCTTCGCATTGCTGTATCTGCACATAATACATAATTACCTATAGCATACCAAAACCTATAAAATTATGTAGCTCTAATTAGGCATTTAATTTCACTTGCTGCAGCTATGCACGCAAATCAAATGATAAGGTTTGCGTTGGACACTGTTCACAGGCTTTTGTTTAGGTAAAATATCATTCTAAAGAAATTTAATTTTTTTAAAATAAAGCAGAATATTTTAAAAAGCAGTAATTGTAAAAAACAACTCAAAAACGATGCTCATCTGTCATACTTTACTATAAATAAATGACTATATTTATAAGTAAACTTACTAATATTTGGTTAAATAAAATTAAATTTGTATGTCAAATTCTACAGACGATCAAAAAAAAGCATTTTTTTGACAAAAGCTTGAGCAAGCAGTTTTTAGTGCAGCATTTGCTCCCTTCAAACGAGTTTTTGCTTTATGTCAATTAAAATTAGAGCATATGCTTCTAAAGTTTTTATAATAAGTAAATGCCTTTTTTTATTCATACCACAAATCATCTAAGACGTGATAATTTTACTCTTTTACGGAGTATTAGCTGTGGTAAGCAAAGAACGCAACAAAATATGTCAGATAACACAGAAAACTTCTGTCTAAATTTGAATTTTTCTACCACAGTTTAAGAAATTCCAGTTTCAGCGCGAAACTAAAAATATAATTAGAAATCGATTATGCGGAAATAAATTTTTATTTCCGAAAAGCTTTGACCTTTTGTTTTATTTTAAAATATGCTAAGCTAAATGTCACATTTTTAATGTAGTATTTCCTGTAAAGTATGTTTGATGGATTTTATGAAGCTGCAAAGACGATACTTTCTCTGATGCTTAAGTTACAACTATCCATATGAAGAATTAACTAACTATTAACACAACTTTACCTGTAATTAGAAAGTATTCAAACATAACTTCAAATGGCCATTGTGTTGTATGAGAAGCCAGATCTTGGTCGATACCGCCAGACAAGAGAAATTTGTTCAAAGAAACGATTATTTGCAAATTCTGCAACTGAGGAAATATTGTTAGGAAATGATTATATAATTAATAGCTAAATGATGCATGAGAGTTTAAATGTCATAAATTAATTTCACTTTTAAATTTTGTACTGATAATTATCGTACATATTGGAAAAATAAAAACCACTATATGATTCTTTGGCTATAATCAAAAAGCATATTTATCAAACCTTACTGGTACGTCATGTAAAAGTTATTACAAGTAAAAACTCAATAAAAATAAATTTAGTATTGTATAGTAATAACTATTTTTGAAACAGTCTTTGCGTTTCAATCTTTTCCAGCAAATGTTCTGTAACAGATAAACAAGCAACTGTTTGCAAAATCAAGTGTAATAAATTCTTCTCTACCAAAAATTTGAAAATTTATGTTACAGGTTTGGGTTGCCATGGATTAACACCTGATGCAAGTGGTTTAACACATCTTCATGTTGCTGTAAAAACAGAATTACTTCGTCATATCGACGCCTATAAAAGTGCACTTCACCGATTAGATGAGTTAGGATTAGCAGCTGCAAACTCAAAAAAGCCAGTAGATGCCTCTCACCAAAGATTACTTTCTCTACATCATGCCGATGTTCAACAGAGACTTATTGATAATAAAACATTACTTACGATTTTAGATAAACCAGATTTAAAACAGCTTAGACCGTTGATAGACATGCTGGAGGCAAGAGTCCAAAATGATAAAGAAGCTCTATTCTGTGTGGCACAGCTTAAAAGGTAAGTCACAATAAGCTGTCAATAGATCTAAACAATAAAAAAAATTAAAATATATTTTAAACATTGCACCGCCACTGTTGATGTACTTTGAGTGTCAGATGACGTAGATTTCAAGTATTTGACGTCACACACTTTCCAGAGTTTCGGCTCAAAGAAATCGTTGGTGCTGCTAACTGAGGAAAATTGCTTATTCTTATTAGTTCCTAACAATATGATAGAATAGTCAATTATATATGTTTCTAGATCAAAATTTAATATAATAAATATCTTAATCAATGTTTTTAAAAATTCTCAAAATGTGAGAATATTCCCACTATTTACTTTACATAAAGTAAATTTAATTGTGTTTAATTGTACGCTAAATTAAAATGATACAAAATTGTGAAGAAAACCATGTCAACAAAATTTGAGTAAATATAAAAATTATTAATTAGTTAGGTAAAATCTTGATATTAAAAAATAAATGGAATAATAAAACAATACAAACAAATTTCTGTCAAAATTAAAACAAAAAACGATCTTAACAAATAAGATTCTAGATATCAGATACAAATAGCACCAAAAAACTGTTATCTAGTTAACAGGTAGTATTAAAAAAAAATTGTTTTAGTTAATCAGGAGCAGAGATCTGACAAGCCGACGATACAACACTCGCAATATATTTAGACGATAATATAAAATAAATTTTATTTGAAGAATTATTTTTGTTTATATTGTGTACAAAACTGATTGTTATATTATTATTAAAATACATTTCTACTTTCGCTAAAACGTGAAAATTATTTCATAGTAATAATAAATGCATTTAATAACGAAATATTCTCATATAACAATAGTTTCATAAAAGAACCTTGATGTATATCTAATAATTTACAAAAGAATATATTATTCTTGCAATTTGCAATTTTCTTTTAGATTACAACCCGTCACTGAAGAGAAACCTGTAGCAACTCTATTAATGTCATTCTCTCGAGGCTGTGGAACTCTTCTGGATTTGATGCAAGCTCCAGAGAGTCCTTGTCATAGCGACGGTTATCATTCTGAACCAGAAGCAGATTATGACAGAGGGTAAGCTTTAACAAAACCTATATTTTCTTGACGTCAGCTTTGCTCAATAGCTGTTATCAACCAATTTTATTTTGAAGCTTTTGCACGTAAATAAACATTAAAAAAGACACCCATTTTCAGCGAAAAGTGTTTATAGGCTTCTACTTATTATTTTTTAATACTACACTATTTTAATTATGTACACAATAATAAGATCCTTGTTTATAAAATAATTTATATATACTTAGTTAAAAACATCTACTAAAAATTAAAAAACATATTTTGGTAATTTTATAAAAAAACAAAGAAATAATTTTATTATTTATACGTAAATATTTATAACACGCAATTAAAAAATATTTTAAAACATCTTAATAATTACAAAAAAAAACATTTTAGACAGATAGAGATAAAAACTATAGAAATACACTACAAACAAATTTAATTTTTTTTATAGAATAATTAAATAAAAAAAAAATAGACATTTCTAAATATCAATATTAAAAATGAGCATTTCGATTGAGTGAACAACAAAAAAACAAACACTTTAGTTTTTTTTATAACGCATAACACTAATAATTAGACTTGTGTAGATGTGTATAACTGTACATAACTAAACCAACAATTTTAAAACTTACTCGACTTGGTTCTTTCTTCTATCCGAATTATACCGAATGATTTTAGAGTACTTGTCAAATAATTATTCAGTTGTTTATGATAATTAAATTTAGTATATAAATAAGAAAGGTATTGCAAGACTTGTTAGTATATTAGGGATATTTGGACGACTGAAACGTCTATGAAATGAAAAAGCTATGTTTAATTTTATTTTTGATTTATTTACAAACGGAATAATTTATAAATTTTTTTGGTCATAAACGACTTGATACATATACAACAAACGAGAAAAATTTAATATGTATATTTAATACAAAACAAGATCTAATAAATAAAAAATGTGATAAATGGTTTTGAGAACCTAAAATCTGTGCGTATACTGAAGACCTCCATAATAATCTGGTCTGCCTGTTCCGCCAAATCCTCCGTAATGTCGGCCATAATTTCCAACGGCGTCTAATCTCGAATTGCCTCTCTGCCACAAGTTAGCGTTTCCAGAAGCACTAAAATCAGTCCCATATTTGGGAGTATTGAGATTTAATCCAGAACCGGATGGAAGATGTTGGTAGGATAAGCCACCTCCAGTGGTAATTGGACCAGATGGACGAAAAGCTTTTGAAATCATCGCATTACCATCCACTTGGTGGTTTCCATTGCTATAGATAGTACCTTGATGTGTACCAGTTATTCTCACTCCTGGATTTCCAGGTGTTATTTGCACTCCACTGGTTTGCCTTTAATAAAATTAGCGACCAAATGGTTAAAGCATAATATAAAAATGTGTAATATTGACTTACCTTCTTTGCCGATGTAGTGGAACAAGATAGAAATGTTGACCTTCTGCATCTTCTATGATATCGTAAGCTGCTGAACAGGCTAGGAGTGCAAAACTCAGAAAAAGCACTTGAGAGATCATTTTAACTAAAGCGAGTTGATTAATTTTCTGTTACATTTGCTCAACATTTTCGGCTTTATATAGGTTCCATAATCAACATTTTGTGCTTTATAAAATCCAGAAACGGGGAACTCCTCTCAGATTGCAAAGAGTAATTTACAGTTGAATGTTGACTGTGTTTATTAAACAATCTCTTATCTTAGCTATTACATGTTATAAAATGTTTGTTTTTATTTGAAGTGAAACTTATAAATGACATGCGGAATATGTTTATCTTTAACATTTCTTTAGCTTTAGAGCTCATTTACAGTGAATTATTAATAAAAAATAGCTAGTTCCTAATGTTTAGCGAGAGTAAGCTAAAGATGTGAAACCCTTTTTTAAAGAAATAAGGGTCGTTATGCAAAGGGCGATTTTATAATTTTATACTAATAATGAAAATTTGATCGAATTGGTTCGTTACTCAACTAAAAATCAATCGGGCTAGAACGGCTGTACAAATCTGGATAAAATTTGACACAAAATCGAGACGAACACATATGCATGGTTTTGGTGGAATTTGCTTTTGTTTTTTTACTGAGCAAAGCATTAACATGATTTTTTACATAGTGATCAGGTATTGATATAGGAGCCAGTCTTGTATTATAGGATAATGCGCGGTTCCTATGTGATAATATAACAATAGAATTCTACAGAAACCGTCTATTTAGAAAAGTTTTTGTAAATTTTGTGAAAGAGAGTCTTAGCAGTTTTAAATTTTAGAAAGATTAATATTAGACCGTTGTTTTTCTTTTTTTCCTAATTGAGGCACATAGCCCGAAGGCTTAAAAGAAATAAATAATATAAAAAAAAATCTAAGATTATTCCAAATGAATTAATTATTAACTGTTTATAGTTTTTATACTGAATAAAAAAAAACTTAAGCACCAAAATAATTTGGTAAAATGTAGTAGTTTGTAACTCCAAAAAACCGTCAGGTTCCAATAACCGCAAAAGATTCTATATTAGGTACACTTAAAAGTTTAATTTTTTCAAAAAAATATTTGAAAAAAAAATTTTTTTCAACTTTTTTCAATTGCTTACTTAATTGATAAAAGATGGGTTTTGTTTATTTTCTTACTGAAATTTCTATTAAACATTTTGTTTTTTTCCTATTTCTAAGATTCTAATTAGACTAAAATAGAAATTCCTTAATACTTTCTTCTCTTATCATCCTAAAAAAGTAATTCACCTTTCTTAGATTGAAAACATTTGCAAACCACAACCGCTTTGCAGTCAGACGTGTAAATGCGTATTTTTCTGATGGCAAGGTTGATTTCTTACCACAAATGCGGAAATAAGCTTGGTTGTTTTTGAACCATAAAGTTAAAATTGATGTGCATAGTGCATACTTCTAACGTCAATAGAAATGTTTACAAATTTATTTACAGATAAGATATATACTTTATTAAGATTTTTAATAAAACTAATACAAACTATAATCTAATGAGAAAGTAATAAGTTTAAATTTTAATGAAACATATTTTTTTTTAATTGAAATATTGTCAATTACTCCAGCAAAACCTGTCTTTATAGTTATTAAATTTCATAAAACTGTAAAGTCGCCACCTACAAGTAAACACAGAAGTCAAACTTATGGAATGATAATTTAATTGAAAATACGGACAGAATCTAATCAGAAAACAGCTGCTAATACTCTATGAGTCAAAATCCGATTTACGTTGCAACATACGAGAACAGGGTATCAATCCTTAAATCTGAAGCAACATGAGCATTTAAATTTATTTTAGCAACATAATAAACACAAACTTCCAAAAATACGAAGCTGGAACCGTTTTTTAGCTTAATGTCTATTAAGTTAGACAATGATTTAAAACCAAGAATAGTGGTTCTGTCGTTTGTCGTTTCCAAAAGTTTATTTTGCAGCTGAACTTCTGTTTTGCAATATGCAGTAGTATAATTTGCCAAAGTTTTGACACAACAGTTTTATATTTATTAATACGTATTTAAAAGTCAAATTGAGTGCGCGTGATTGTGACTTTGGGTTGTCGTTTACGCTTCAGATGCAAGAAATCGGAGCTGCAATTATCTTTAGCTTGTGACTATTGTAATAAGAGTGCTTATCTTAGTGCCTCATTGTATCAGAATGGTTCCGATGAAGAAAACCTTAAAATTCCTGATGACTAAGAAATAAAAATTCTTGGTTTGCTATGTAGGTCAAAATTAGGTACAATAGATATTAATTGTTCATATAATGCACATCCTAAACCACAATTTAATCCGGTCAATACTTTTAAAAATATTTAGCCGGTTCTAAATTTAACCCTGTATTATGTATATTGATGTGTTATTTTTTTTAATTAAGTCGTAAGTATGTATCTTTATTAAACAATTAAAATTGTGTTTAATAATCAAAATTAAAAGTGTAATTATTGTAACTTCCTTGACATATAGAAGACAAAATAATGTTTTTTTCTTGAGTTGTTAGTTACGGGTGCGTGATGCTCCTGATCACGTTAGAGATGGGGTTTGATAGAGCTTCTAGATGAGTGGTCTATTTTTAACAACTGCTGCTGACCTACTCCACGTTTAGCTAGTTGCGTTGCAGTAGAGCAGCGATTTAATATTTATCTTGTTAGGAACCAAGCTAAAATTTAAGCCGCTTTTTTATTCATTTTCATATTTTGTTTGGTCTTACGAGGATTTTTATGCCGTCTTTAGATAAGAGCATTGCCGGTAAACAAAATATTTTCAGATTTCTTTGACATCAATTAATAAAAAAGACGTAACGGACTTTATATAAAATAGCCTCTTTTTTTAAAATCGTTTTTTGCACAAAAAATTATAAACATCACCCAAAAATTATTAAAACAATGCAATGTAAAAAACAACAAGTGAGAAAACCCGAAAAAAGAAGGCATAATTTTATTCTGATTGTAGCTAGTAAAATTTTAGATTTATTAGGCATTTTTAGGCATTTGCACATGAGCATTATGGTCATACATTATACAAAACGATCAAAATACTATTATACGAGAGGTTTTTATTGCTTGAAAAATGAATCTTTAATAAAAACCACAAAAAAAAGGTTGAGTGGTATTTTTTCAGGCACTAGGCCGAGTTTTGAGGGTTTTAGATAGTCGAGCTCTAACAACAGATTATCTTACAATTTAGCCGTTAACTATTTTTAGTTAAAAAAAATTACAAAGCTTTGTAAAATCGCTGCAATACAAATATTCATATTATTAAAGCGATAATACAAAAGTTTGTATAATAAATACGTTATAGTTACTACAATATAACCGTTAAGTTTCATGATAGCTGAAAAAAACTGCTTATTTTTAGTGGTTTATAACGATTTAAATAAAATAAAAGAAATATTAAAAACTTTTTTAGCTTTTTCAAGCTCTATACAACAGATTTTCTCACAATTTGGCCGTTAACTGTTTTTAGTTAAAAAAAAATACAAAGCTTTGTAAAATCGCTGCAATACAAATATTCATATTATTTAAACGGATTATACAAAAGTTTGTATAATAAATACAATATATTTATTACAATATAACCGTTAATTTACATGATAGCTAAAAAAAACTGCTTATTTTTAGTGGTTTATAACGATTTAAATAAAATAAAAGAAATATTAAAAAATTTTTTAGCTTTTTTAAGCCCTATACAAAAGATTTTCTCACAATTTGGCCGTTAACTGTTTTTAGTTAAAAAAAAATAC
Source organism: Lagria hirta (assembly GCA_947359425.1). Lineage (NCBI taxonomy): Eukaryota > Metazoa > Arthropoda > Insecta > Coleoptera > Tenebrionidae > Lagria > Lagria hirta. The sequence continues at coordinate 19,485,098 of OX375796.1, read as the reverse complement.
AAACTTTGTAAAATCGCTGCAATACAAATATTCATATTCTTAAAGCGATTATACAAAAATTTGTACAATAAATACGTTATGGTTACTACAATATAACCGTTAATATACATGATAGCTGAAAAATACTGCTTATTTTTAGTGGTTTATAACGATTTAAATAAAATAAAAGGAATATTAAAAACTTTTTTAGCTTTTTCAAGCTCTATACAGCAGATTTCCTCACAATTTGGCTGTTAACTGTTTTTAGTTAAAAAAAATACAAACTTTGTAAAATCGCTGCAATACAAATACTCATATTATTTAAACGGATTATACAAAAGTTTGTATAATAAATACGATATATTTATTACAATATAACCGTTAATTTACATGATAGCTAAAAAAAACTGCTTATTTTTAGTGGTTTATAACGATTTAAATAAAATAAAAGGAATATCAAAAACTTTTCTAGCTTTTTCAAGCTCTATACAACAGATTTTCTCACAATTTGGCCGTTACCTGTTTTTAGTTAAAAAAAAATAGAAAGCTTTGTAAAATCGCTGCAATACAAATATTCACATTATTAAAGCAATTATACAAAAATTTGTATAATAAATACGTTATAGTTACTACAATATAACCGTTAATATACATGATAGCTGAAAAAAACTGCTTATTTTTAGTGGTTTATAACGATTTAAATAAAATAAAAGAAATATTAAAAACTTTTTTAGCTTTTTCAAGCTCTATACAGCAGATTTCTTCACAATTTGGCTGTTAACTGTTTTTAGTTGAAAAAAAATACAAACTTTGTAAAATCGCTGCAATACAAATATTCATATTATTTAAACGGATTTTACAAAAGTTTGCATTATAAATACGATATATTTATTACAATATAACCGTTAATTTACATGATAGCTAAAAAAAACTGCTTATTTTTAGTGGTTTATAACGATTTAAATGAAATAAAAGAGATATTAAAAACTTTTTTAGCTTTTTCAAGCTTTATACAACAGATTTTCTCACAATTTGGCCATTAACTATTTTTAGTTAAAAAAAAAATACAAACTTTGTAAAATCGCTGCAATACAAATATTCATATTATTAAAGCGATTATACAAAAGTTTTTATAATAAATACGTTATAGTTACTACAGTATAACCGTTAATATACATGATAGCTGAAAAAAACTGCTTATTTTTAATGGTTCATAACGATTTAACTAAAATAAAAAGAATATTGAAAACTTATTTTTTTTTAATAAAATGGATTTTGTCACACATTAAGTGTAACAAAAAAATACAATTTCAAATTATTTACGAAAAAAAAAATTATATTCTAAGTGTTTTGAATTAGGGTATTTTCACGACGATACCTATATCGCACATGGTATAAATACTATCACCTGAATAGTCAAAATTGCTAATGGATTGGTTAAAGTATTTCAAAAGCATAGTCCAGCTTATTTTCTCTCAACCCTAAAATTATTTCTACAATCCAATACAAATTTTTACAAATCTCTATAAGATAAACAAAATTAACTTTTATTAGCGTCTTTGATACATTTTCCAAATTTAATTAAAGTTATAAGACAAGATAATGCAGATCAAAATTAAATCAAATTGGCGTAGCGCAATATTAATTAATTCACATTTCTATGTTTACTTTTAAATAGAAGCTAATTGGCAGCTTCTATACCTCTATATGAAAAAAATAAGATATTGATACTTTTAAAATGGTTACGCGACAGTTGGGTTGGATGCCATAAGGTGAAAATTACCAAATTTTTACTTAGATTGGATCTGACTACCGTATTAGAAAAAGTAAATGACCGTAAACAATTCCCAAAAATTAAGATATTACAATTACTAAATATACATCGTATTAATTAACTAATATAAAACCCTTGAGCAATTTGAATTATGACCATAATAAGAGATGAATGATAATAAAGTAGAATAATAAGAAAAATTAAATAGGCAATAAAACGAAGCGAATGTTGGTGAAAGCAAAACTGTAGAAAAGATAAAGTTAATAAAGGCAATGAAAACGAAGATAAGTGTTGCTACCCGCGCAAATATTTACCTATCTAAAGCTAAATATTTAATAAAATTCAATTTTCTCTGTATAATACTTCCGTATGTATGTATTATCATCTATATAACGCCTACACAATTTTCCTTTATTTAACAATTCCTGTTGTGCACTTTACAGGAAGGATCTCGTAGGTCGATACGCTTCCCTTTATTACCAAAACCGACCCCGAGCCCTTGAAGCCCTTGACTCGCTGCCTGAACTGGTCCACGCCACCCAGTTGAAATCGAAAATCCTCTTTTCCGTTGTTGTCGTAAGTTCGAAATTTATAATTCGATTACACAAAGTGGCCGTAAACTAACCATGTTTTTTTTCTCTATTCTTGTCCCTATAGCTCGCTTTCAGAACCTGCAGGAACTTGAGGGAAGTCAAATTGAAGGAGACGTTCAGGAACTTGCATGTCGACTTTAGGACGCCGCATGGACAGAATCTACGTGACAATGTCGTAAGGTGTTTGGCGTCGGCTTGCGACACTTATCCTCTAATCGACGTCGAAAACCAGGTGAAGGCTTTAGTTTGCGACACTCTCAAGGAGTACAAGTGTCTGGAAGAATGCGCTGCTTTAACAAGGTAATGTAATAAGCTCTAAAGCTCATCCAATACAAAAGCGAGGAATTTTCTACATCTTTTAGTTCTCTCGGAGATAAAGAAAAGAATTTAAACCGTGAATGGTTCCTTTTTCTGCTTTTATGTTTCTTGACGAAAGACATTTGGCGAAAATAGACAAAAATGAAAAATTTTAACTTTGTACAAGACTTTTACTTTATTGTGACCGTTCATTTTTTTTAAAGAATGCATTTTGATATAAAAATTAGTTCATTTATTATGACCACGCATTTATAAGCGTTATCTAATTAGACTACTTTCTATTCTATTGGGTGATTATTAAACTGCATTAGCCATTTTGACCTTAAACCGTTTTGGTACTATATGTAATCACAGAGTAAAATTATTAAAAAAGCCTGTTTTTTTAGATTTAATCATCTTTTTAATTTTTTTTTCATATGTCTAAACTTTTTCAATATTTGCAGATATGTCAGCGATATCACCAGGGTTGCTTGGCTTCTGGTTAATCAGATCCCAGCTTACGAGCTTGACACGGACTTCCAGACTCCTGTGAAATTGAGATCTGAGAAGCACCAAAGACACCATTCAGCAGATCGTAACAGTGACATCGTTAAAGGATATTTATGGCCTGCTCTAATGACTCAAAATACATATGTTTGGAAGGCTGTCGTTGTTACTGGAAACACTTAATTAAAAAATTAATTATATTGATTTTTATGACTTGTATATATTTAAAAAAGTTTTAAACTTCTTCATATTTTAGTATGTTAAATATCAATTATAATAGGCGTAAAGTTGTAAATATATTTTTTTATTATCTTTAACCGTATGTTTTTTTTTTTCTACTTTTTTATTAGCTGCCCTTCTAATAACAAATATTGTCTTGTTAATTAAATATTTAAGTAGCTATTTTCTGTCTTTTCATGACTTCTTTATGAATTCGAGGCAAAAACAATCAATTTTTAGTAAAAAAAATGCAAATATATATTTTTTTAAACTCTTTATTATGAGATTTGTAAGCTATTCCATAATTCATAAATTAAAAAAAAAGCAAAATACAACTAACGTTATATAAAACCGTTATGCTAATAACCAAAAAATATTCATAACCAATAATTATTTTTATTCAAACTTATTATTAAGGTCTTTGCAGCTTCCACTTTCCACTAAAGTCTCATGAAAATTTACTTTAAATTTTTTCGGGTTCTAGTGAGCGTTTACTTGATCAACTGTTGAGATGCCGACCATAGTAGGCATTTTTTATCATAACCGTTACAATCCGTAAAAAAAAATTATTATAATAACTTTGACATTTGACGTAATTATGACAGTATCGCTAAACCAACCTAAAAAACTTATAAAAACACTAGTGCTTTCAAAGAGATCTATGAAAAACTTCAAATTGAAAACATTAATAAGCTTATTAAAGACTAAATTTCAAAAAAATATCTTATATTTTACCAGCGAGTAGGCTGTGCACTAAATCTTGTACAGATAAATTATTTTATGAGAAGGCAGGGTAAAACTGTATTGACTGTTATTATAAATGACATTTACAAACAATAACAAATATTTTCTGCAAAATATTAGAAATAAGTAATAAATTATCATTACAATTAAACAAGAATTTTTTTCTTGTTCCACGAATTTCTTCCAGTTTTCTCTATTTGAAAATTTTGTTCTTCAGTTTTTTTAAGTTTTCGTTATTTAAAATATGTTAAAAAAATTTAAATGCGGAAATTTAATAAAATGTAAAAACAGATTTAAAAAAAGTCTAAATTACTTTTCGTACAAAAAAAAAAACATTTAGATTACCAATGTCATTCTATATTTTTGAAAAGTACATATTAAAAATGTAACTAATTTTGTTGATTTTTTTGAAAACAAAAGACTAATTTGTGAACTACGTCAATATCAGCACATTCGTAGATATATAGTAAGAAAACAAATACAATCTATGATTTTTAAATTAATCTCCGTGTTCCTGAGAATAGATTACATTATCTAAAATTATTCCTGGTGGTAACAACTACCAGTTTAATCAAGTATTGATAAGTGCTTACTGCTTTATCAAAGCAATTTAATATTCTTGATACACGCGACATGATAAATAAAATTGAGGAAGTTTTAAGTGATGTAGTTGAAGTGAAATTATCGTTATTTGAAGCCTTGGATTAAGCTTATTGTTTACTATATTAGGATATGGGCAATTTGCATAAATAAAATTACCAGTTTTCCTAAAAAAAAAAATGTTTGTTTAAATTTTGTGTGATTACTGATCAGTGATTAGATACAAAGTTCATTATTGTGAACCAAAAAATTGATAACAACGAGATTACTACATATATTTAGTCAATGGTCATATGCATGATAAAAAATTATTAATGTTTGAGAGATTTTTCCACAAGAGAAATTACTTATTACGAAGAGCGTGGAGTATTTTTTGACTTCTTTAAAAGAATTTCCATTAAACTTGAGTTCATTAACTTCTACTTATTCTGTTTGTACGTCATCGATATTTGATGATCTTATCAAGAACGTCCTTGGTATTTGATAATTCATAATTCGTTCAAAACGAAAAAAAAAATTACAAATTTTTTGAAAAAACAAAAGCTATGATAGAGCATTAATAGAACCTATATTACTAATATTTATTTAAACGTATTTTTTTTGTATCTGGCTGAACACCGCAATTTTCTCTCTTTAATTTTTATTTTTTTTTGTCTTTCTTTTGTCTCTAAATTTCAATCTCACATGATCTTTCCTTCTTTAAACTTTCACAAAGGCACGAGTAGGCTCAGATTTTTATATGGCAAAGCTTGATCCAAATTATTCATTTCTTTATTTTTACCATTATTAATAAGATGATTTCAGTTTTGCTTACACCAAATTAAATGATTATAGACAGACCTATTTATATCGTATAACCCTACCAGCACCCAGGTTGCCACTGTCAAAAAAATTTTTCTTGATTCAGATTATATACTTTTTCTGTAATTTCTATAGAGCTTGATTTTCGAAAAACAAAAAAGTATAGTAAGCATTTTCTTACATTGGAAAATGTTCTCAAGAAACATGTTTTGATAAAAAATATGTAAAATAGCATAAGCTCTAACACAAAAGACAAACACGTATGTAAGTATCAAATATTTTGTTTTATTATTTTTATTTTAATTTACCTCAGCAACAGTTAACAAAAGAAATACAAATTTAGTCAATTTTGCTAAACAATTTTGAAAACGTTTATAAAAAAAAATCTGGTTTATAGAACACATATTTATAATACGACTTAAATTATGTTTTTGTGCCTTGCGCCTGCAAAACATAATTTTTAACGTGTCCTAAGCGGCCCGCAACGCCGTCTTGCCAGCCTAGGCTAGAAAATGATTACTATGACATTTGCTGTCAGTGTCAATTGTCAGACATTTATCAACGACAACGGTTTGTATTGTATAATGTTACAATTAATGTATAGCCCCCCAAAGTTCCTAAGCCATAATGTATGCTGGAGTATCGATTTTTTCAGAAAACAGCAATTTCACTTTTTAAGAACGCAAATAGGTAACTTTTGAAATGTCAAAGCAAATATATTTTTTTTAATAAACAGGACATCTGGATTTTTTACTTAGCGTTGCCATAACATAGAAAAAACTTTTTTTAATAAAAAATTCTTTTTATTTTTTTAACACACCTTCGAAAACGCTTTTGCAAGGGTTCGTAGTTTGAAGGCAAAATGCCTGTTTCCGGCCTTGTGATTCAAATAACTATTATTTCCTATCTGTCCTAAAAAATTCTGCTTGAGCCAGCCATGATAAAAGTCAAAACAATTTTGGAATAGAATTGATCATTTTATAAATAAAAGCTCTATAGACTTGTCTTTTTTTTAAGATAGTCTGTATATCTATATAAAAAAAATAATAACGCAATAGTAGTTTCATATATTGAAATAGCATTTCACTTTCTAAGAAATACTTTTTTTTTTAGTCGGATAGATAACTGCTTCTTTCTGGCAAAAATGCTCGCCTTCATTTGTTAAAACAAGCCATCTGTAGAAAAAACAATAACATATTCAAAAGCTATCAACTTTTATAATATGGAACAATTTAAGACAGATCAACGCACTTATTGTATTTTTAATAAAATAAAGTTTTGTTTCATGTAAAATTTATTAATTAAGACAAAAGATGATCAAAAACATTTTTTTCGACACCTACACTTTACAGCAGCTTTAGAAGCACCTATTTATATTTTTCTAATATCTCATGCAGTGTTTTTTCAAATAATGTTTAGTGTATAGCTCTACAAAGTGAAGAAAATCTCAAATCTAAATTGTATTTCTTTATTTTAACCCATTTGCGGCTAAACTTTTTTAGGTCACATACTCTTCGCTTATAGCTAGATATGTGATATGTGCCTTTACATAGTGTTTCATTGGCTTAATAAATGAGTCTAGACTTCTTGCAGGCAACTCCTAGACTCTTCACATGAAAAGTCCGGCAGAGTCCAATATAGCAGCAATTAACATCTTCGCTTTCATTTCGTACATGTCAAGCATTAAGCTGATTTTCTGTATACGAATGTCCAAAAGGTCGCTACACTAGCCACCGATAATTACTTGCCGCTATTTTTTTCATAAACATTTATTAGTAATACACTTTATTGTAGAGATTTCTTTATAAAATTGGTTTTTAATATTTTAATTTTGTATACTGTTTTATTGATGACTTTTAAAGATGTAATATCATTATTAAAAACATCTCTCTTTTTGTTTATTTTTAGATGGACTCACTCAAAGTAACAGCTCTATTGAATTTTTTTAAACAACTTAGGTTTGGAATACTGAATACTCATTTTGTTTTTTATCTCAATTCAGCACGTCAGATTGTAAAACAAGATCTTTAGTAGCCTTGTGGTTTCAAGAATTAACGCTATTTTACTACGAAATGAATACTGATAATGAATTAGAATTTTTGTGAATGGTTCGTCTGACGAATGTTTGAGCTTCCCCGAGTCCCAAGCCCAGCCTAGCCTAGTGATTCGCTGGTTTTAGTTCGCGGTTCAACCGTGCCGATCGGTGTCCGTGGTGGCAGCCGCGTAGTGTGAGACAGACGCGTGTAGTTCGTAGCGCAGCGCTTATAATTTCCGTGCTCCGTGGTGTGTTTTCTTAAAACAATTTTAGTGAAAATTAATAAATCTCCTTGAGAAAGAGAAGAAAGAATCTAGGCTTAAATAGGAGAGTGCTTCATTCGAGTTCTTCTAGTTGTTTTCAGCGAGTTTTGAGTGAGACACACCCTCGTGGGACACCTCCACCGCCACCACGGGCACCTAGAGCTGCAGCATCCCTCCGGGTGCGCGCTGTGAGCCAGGGTGCGAGTACAGCCCCAGCAGCCCCATAATTAATGGAAACGGGTCGTTTTCGACCCGACCCGCCGGGTACCTTCAGCTTCCAAACTGGAACTCATGGAATTGGAAAATATCGTCGCCAATACAGTTTATCTAAGAGCGAGAGAGGGTGAGTCGCGCACGGCACTGGCCTCGAACCCCATAATTTGTTTTTATTTTTTTTTTTGTTGCAGGTGGTTCCGATAGTAACAAGGGGAAAAGCAAAAAGTGGCGCAAAATATTACAATTTCCTCATATTTCTCAGTGCATCGAACTTGTCAACAGAACAGGCGAGTATCTTCATAATAATCTTTCTTAAAAAAAGTTAGGTTATGTACGGTCATCACAATAATAATTATTATAAGTACACATTCCCATCTTTAGTATTACTTAATATTTATGTACCATAAATGCGACTTTCTCAAATTAAAAACACTCTTATCTTAATCTTATCAACAACAAAATTCCGAAACAATACAACTTTGAAACTTCAAAAACAAAAAAGTGATTTGTCACTTTTCTCAGAGCTAACTTTGCTAATTTCATTAAAATTCCAGAGGCGTAACAGCCAAACTTTAATTATCTGAAAAGTTATAGATTTTAATTCTGCAAAAATAGAAAGCATTTTTCTCTATATTAAATTATTTATGCTATTTGCACATTAATTTCCGCACCGACGGAATTTGAGGCTAAAAAAAGGTTCATTAAATAAAATCGCGTTTTTTTTTTTTTTGTTTAATGGGTACCTATTGACGCAAGTTGACGTCTTATTGTTTTAATTCAAATATTTTGTTAATTAGTTTTAACGATGTGTATGTAAACACCTCATAGGTAGGTACGTACGTCTTTGAATTACTTTGAATTATTTATTTTTTTTATTTGAAATTATAGACAATTTTTTGATATACAATCTTTGGCACAATAAACTATTCACACAGTTCTACCGCTTGCCAAAAAGATTCTTTACAAGATCTCGAGAGCTCTTTCGACCACTAAGTGGTCATCATGTTTATTATTTATTTGTTTCACTAATTTTAAGTTCGTATTGTTATTGTTATTTTTAATTAAAAAAAATGATTATTGTTCAATCTAACCAATTTTAAATGAGCTAAATACAAATGTCGTTTGTGCATAACCTAAATTGATCTACACGTTCGATCTATATTAATTTATTACATCCCATGCAAGAAATTCTGGATTTCCAAATTGTGTTTGGACTTGCCTTAGTCCTAAAGGCTTTTCTCCCCAGGTGAATAGATATTATCAAGTTATGGTTATTTTAGGTTTAAAACGTATTGAAATTTATTTTAATTCTTGTATTGTTTTAAGTTTTTGTTTATTTATGATTTCTTTCACTACTTCTTCATTATATACGTTAAAATTCGCAACTTTTTTTAAAAAATATCTGTTTTTAATCTATTCCTAGGTAACTATCATTGGGAAAATGTTTTTTTTTTAATTTATCACATTTTGTTATCACGTAACATTTTTTTTTTTCAATAATTACAGACGTAATTATTACAAAGTACAGACGTCGGACCGCTTATAGGTATAAGTATTTTTAAAATTTGGTCTAATTTATACAAAATCTGAGAATGATTCAATTGGTTTGCTATGGAGTAAAACCAAAAAGTGCGAAGTGCAAAAATTTTTGCAGATTTTACGACAATCAGCGCACTTTGTGCTAAGTCATGTGATGTGTCAACCAATCAAGGCTCCAATGATCCCTCATCACGTGTTCTACATGCCTCTTTTCTTGTTGGCATTCAATTTCGCCTTTTCTTCAAAATACTACAGTTTATCTTTACAAATATCTCCAGCAATTATTTATTATTAGTCTTATTGGGGTGGCTTTTTGACCATATTCGGTCTAAATTTCTGGGTTTGTATGTGCATGATTTTTCAGAAAATACTTGGCTGATTATTATGGCTGTGGTAATCTGCAAACTTATCAGAACGGTATAGTATATAGTATAAAAGGTACTATTTTTATAGAGACTTTATAGAGATAGTTTATCACTATATTGTTTGTAGAACCTTCAGAAAAATTGTGAATTTTTTGTATTTGTAAAAGCATTAATTAATAGATATTTACATAAAAGTCAGGAAAATTTCACATTACTGAAGAGGCGCTAAATTGAAATACGAGGCACTTTGTGCCGAGTATTTTAAAGCTCCGAGTCAAGTAAGAGATTTTACTGACGTGTTTTGTATTAAATTTTTCCGGAAATCGTAAAAAAAGACGAAATTTACAAATTTTAGAATTTTTTTTGACAAGTTCCACAAATGTGAAGTTTGTCAATTTTGTTGGCAACTATAGTTACTAGAGTATCTTTTTTATTTTGCGTCTTGTAAAGTTTTTGCAGTACTAGTCCGGAAATAGCTATTTTTGTCACAAGTACATAATCTATGACTTTTTTGGACGAGTCGAGTTTATGGCCAAGCGAAGCGCGGCCATAATAAAGACGAGTCCAAAACAAGTCAGATTATGTACGAGTGGCAAACAAAGCTTTATGTTCGACTGCAATTTGTAGATTTGTAATTTTTTGACGAAAATAAATTATTTATTTAGTTCGACATTTATACTTGACAATGACAGATGAGTCCAAAAAAATAAACAAAAGGTACTAGTCCAAAAAAGTGGTAGATTTTGGACACTAAACAATGTCAAAAACCTTATCAATATGATGCAGTCGAACATAAATTAATTTAATTGATCCTCACTCATAGAGCAGTGTGTTTTCTTGTTAATATTTGTAATTTTTTGACGAAAATAAACTATTTATTTAGTTCGACATTTATACTTGACAATGACAGATGAGTCCAAAAAATAAACAAAAGGTACTAGTCCAAAAAAGTGGTAGATTTTGGACACTAAACAATGTCAAAAACCTTATCAATATGATGCAGTCGAACATAAACTCAATTTTCCTACGCGTAAATAAGCAGGAAAACGTTGTTTCCAAGACGATTTCCGGAAAAATATTATAACATATTCAAAGTTTGGAAAAAACCGACTTCAATATAATTAATAATTAATCATATTAAAGTTGCTTTATCTGAGTTTTGAATTTGTTTCTTGTTCTAAACCGCGTTCAAAAAAGGACGAGTTTTTTGATTCGACTGTATTTTTTATTATTTTTTGTGTCTTGTTTCAGAACTTGTTATGTGATGGATCGATTTTGATATTTTTTTTATTTGAAAGCTAATGCATCTTGTGTGGTTTCATATAAACTCGATCATGATCTAAATTGCAATTTTTCATTTGTTCTTCATGTTTTGTTTTTTGACATAATTTTTGGCACGAACAATTGTTTTAAAAAATTAAATATCAAATTAAAAATTTTCAAAATCGACTGCGATATAATTAATTTCTAATTCATCTTTTTAATATTTATACAAATTAAAAAAGAAGCAATTTATTTGAAAAGCAGTTAATAATAAAACATAAGAAGTTGGTTTTTTCAAGTTTTTCATTTGGTCTTATTATTTTATAATCAGGTGTCAATAATCGATGTTCAAAAGCGAACTTAGATCCTTATCAAATTTATATATGGAACCACACGAGATGCATTAGCTTTCAATTAATAAAAAAATTATCAAAGTTTGTTCACCACATAAAAAGTTCTGAATAAATAAAAAAAATACAGTCGAATTGACACTCTGATTCTTTTTTTGAAGTCTGTTAAAAAAAATTTTGTCTCGACAAGTTTTCTTTTCCGGATTTACCTAAATAGCATTTTCATAGTAAAGTATAGAATATTTTTTATAGTTATGTTAATTAATAATTACGTGTATCATAAAATTTTAAACTACATATGTTTATTTTTAGCCATGATTTACATAATTTTGACTTTGTATTGTATGTTTTCCGGTCTTGAATCTATTTACAACCTACTTTTTTATATTCTTAGCTGTGAAGGTTTTTAAGTTCAAATTCACTTACCAAAACAATATTTGAGGAGGATGCCTATAAAACTAAAAAAAAATTGTTTAGCATTCGACAAATGCACAACGTGTTTTGAATTGAAAATTCTCAAAAAGTTTTGACAGAGAAATATCCGATTGACGTCATCGTAGTTCAACCGTGACGTAGTTGTCACTAACTCAAAAGCAATTTCTGTCTTGAAATTTTTTGCAGATTACATTACCACAGATATTCGGCATTAATCAAACCTGTATGCAAGACTTGTGCAAATAATTGTCAATTTATTGGCCGGAAAAGATGAATATACTCAATAATAATTAGTTTTTACGTTTCACCTCCATCAGAGAAGTTTTGTTAAGACAAAATTTTGATATAAGTCCCTAAATTTGGTTTGATTACTTAAATTTAGAAAGCTTTTTTGTAGACAAAATTGATGCTCTACGAAAGAAGTTTTTTTTATACTTTTTTGCTAAGACTCTTTAACAGCGTTTGAATTAGTTGACTTCTTATTAAAAAATTGTAATATGATTTTTTTTTTGTACATCACATTCTCTTGCAAGAATATGTATTTGTGGTTTTATCAATAAGCTACAAAATCTTGTTTAATTGGGTTTTATGTTGTTTAAATAAGAAATTGATACGTTTCTTAATGTTAAAATCTAACACTTTTGTTTTTGTTTGTTATGAAACACCAACATTTTTGAGGCGTTTCTTGAAAGAAAAAAAAGTTTGACGTTTTTTTAGATACAGTCTTGTTTCTTATTCATTGTTTTGCATAATTTGGGTTCATATTCACTCTTAAAGCTTTTGTTGTGTTCACTTATTTTCATATTAAAACTACGGTCGGCTAGGACGTAATTAAGATTTTTTTCAAATCGACCGATTTGGCAAACTATTGATTATTTGTTATTTGCAGCCGTTGCTAAGGTCACTTATATTTTATAGGTAGTTTTATTTTGGTGTTTGTGACTTCAAATCTGATAATGATTATCTTTTGCGGGGGACCGGGCTTCCTTCCGCCACTCTTAATCAGATTTTTACCATTAAGTTTCCTAAAAACAATGTCATCTTTACTACATCATAAAAAAAGTTGGAACCTTAATAGAAAAGTGCTTAGAAATATATTAGCAATCAGTCACGTATTATTACCATTGTTTGCTAAAATATTTTAAAATAAAATTTTCAAAATAGAATTACTACTACTCTAATGCGCTGAATCCACTCTTTATCGTTCTCGATTTTAATAAACACAAATTTTGCAAATATTTACAGGACACATTTTATATTTCTACATTTCAGATAAGATAAAAATGTTATTAATTAATTCTAAACAACAACAATGTAATCCGACATCGCCAACTCAGACTTTTTTTCAATTTTTTCATCAGAATATCATTTCTTATCTGTAGAAAATTAGAAATTGCTTCGAAACAATTCCATCCGAAATTTGGTTTGGCTGTAATTGAATTGGTAAATGGAAATTGAAGCAATTAGAACTCACAAACATGACATTATGAATAGTGAAGGGCGGCCAAGCGTAGAACCAATAATTAGTACCTTTTAAGAAAATGAGCAGCGTTAATTGATTAGGACTCAAATGGCCTAGTTTTCGGGAGTTTCCAAGTGACAGATTATAAGAGAAATATTAATACATAGAAGCTTTTAGAGTTTGTAACATTTTTTTTTTAATATTCTCAATGTAAATTACATACTATAACATTTTTTTTGTGTACAGATTTTTTAAAATTTAAAAAAATGTTATAGTATAAAATCGTCAAGCTCTATCAATTTTCCACCATAGAAAAAGAATAATTTTCTGTTTTTTGCAACCAGCGGTATATAAAAGTAAAGTTACATTAATTGGTCAGTCTCCGTCAATACTATTAATTACCAGAAAAAACTATTTATTATTTTATAATTAAAAAAAAATTGTAGGCTTGTTTGAATCTTGATCAGTTAAAAAAAGTTTTCCGATCTAAAAAAGACAATCTTTGTTTCAATTTGTGCAAGGCAGTTAAAATTTTATAAAAACGCAGTGGTAGTAGACACTTTAGAGAAAACAAAATATAAACAGTATGGAGCAATTTATAACTATCTAGATTCTTTAGGCTCTTTGGAACCGTTTACTGAACGAAAAGTTCAGTATGTTTTGAGTAACAGTCTTTTAAAAGATGCATGCATGAAAATTGACGACTACAAAAGCTAAACTGGTTTGGCTTTTAGTGTTAACATTTACATTAATATTTACACAAACAAAAATGTATTGTTAGTGTTTTTTTACAAAATGTTTTTTATTGACCAGGGCAGATTATGTGCAATTCTAGGGGGAACTATAGATTTACAAGAGGTTTTTTCACTGACGTTTTACGAAAATTCGGAATTTTTTCTTTAATAAGCCGGTATTTGAATCATTGTCGTTGCGTTTATTTTAGTATACTTATTTATTATAGTAACTCAAATATTTATTTCTATTAAAATTTTTGGTTTTCCGGAGTGTTGTACTTGTAAGTAAAAATCACGAATATTTTCCCAGGTTTTTAAAAATGGAATTTTATAGCGACACTTTGTTTTCAAAATATTTTGTTGTAAACAAAAGAAAGGGTGTTTTTTTATGCTTGTATATCTTTTGAAAGTTTTTAGTTGTTTATCGGATGCTATTTCAAAATGTCACGATGATTATGCATAAATAAAAATATAATTTGGTTAACAAAAGTTTTGTATTGTGTGTTAATCAATGCACAGTAGAGTGTGTTAAATATATGTTTTTTCTTTAACTTAAATGGAAAATGCAAGAATATTAGTCATTGGGCTGAAGGAAGAAAATAACGAAAAATAAAAAGCTTTTTTTGACATGCCGGCACAAATTATAAAAGCGAAGAAGAAAGCTAGCCATTATCTGAAAAATTAAGAAAGTGGCAACTCACAACAAATAAAACTTGATTGGAAAACAACAAGAAACAAGAGAAGAAGATGAAAAAAGAAACAATAACAGTCTACAATTTAAAGTACAGAGAAGAAGTTGTATGAATTATTGAAAATAATTTCAGCAAAAATATAAATTTGAAAAAGGAATCGATGTTCAAAAATAAGCGTGGTTGTCAACTTGAAATCTAAATGAGCACCAAGTTAGATGAATTGAAGCTCAATTTTGGCTTTGAGAAAGTTTGCCAGACAAGAGAATTGTAAAGAAAGAAAATGAAAGCGACTAAGGACAATATGTTAGGAGGCTGGGGAGAAAGCGGCCATTATTGGAAAAGGCAGAAAAGAGAAGAAATTTTTTATATAAATAAATGTTAGTGGTGGATTTCACATAATAATAAAATACCACTTATATATATATATATTTATAATTATATTCTATTCAACATTAAGAACGACGGCCAGATGTAAGGCTTTTTGCATTTTTGATTGGCAGGCGAAAGATTGTGAATTGTGAGTACGATTGAAACAGAATCAGAAATGTGGAAGATGTGGAAAACGTGTCGGCACTTAGTGGGCTGGAAACGGGATCGCATTTCTTCCGCGAGGTGTGACAGTGAATTTAACAGTGGGGAAAAACTGCATAAACAATTGTTTAAAATAAAAACAGTTCACTACAACGATTTTAGAATCGTGATAACACTGTTAACCCAATCTCAAGTCGTCTGAGACGAGCATCTCTAACTTAAATTAGTCATTACGCTGAAAGTGGGAATTATATTTCAGCAAGAATTGTATATATGCGGTTTTCTTACCTACGGATATTGCACAAAACAAATCTAGACTTTTACAATCTTTGCGCATTTCCCAGTTTTTAGGTGATTTTGCGACACGTCGATAAAGCGAACAGCTTGCGTTATACCGGTTAAAAAATGTAGAAAGATGGAACTCATAAAAACACTGTTATCGAAGGAAATATGTCCTGCTTTTAATCAGTGATGACGTCAATTTATTTCAAAATTTCCCATTTTGATAACACAAAAGACGTCTGCTGCGGCGATGTTAGATAGTTTTTCTAAAATAATCTGCATCCGGAACATTCCGCACTTCCTTTTCATTTTAAAGGTATAGCCTACCGGTATAATTTGTTTTAATAGGACCCCGAAGAATACAGAGCATAAAAATAATGTACGCAAAAAGTGTAATATTTTTTACTTAAATGGGATTCTCTCAGCGACCTAGAAACCCGGAGAAGTCGTAGATTCAACGATTTTGTCGCTAAAGTTAAGAGAATCGGGCGAAGATTCTCAGAAGTGCAATAATATCGTATAGAGCAAAAATACCTAGATTTTTAACGGAAATAAATGGTGATTTTTCAAGACAATTTATGCTACATGTAACAAATTATTTTTTCCGAGTTATCTGAACGGAAATGAGACGCTTCCACCTGCCTAGGAACTTTATTTATCTCTTAAAATAAAAGTTTTGCTCTAAAAGTCACTGTTGAAAAAAAATCGAAGCTTTAAAAAATATTATTCATAATGTTAATAAGATAGTACAGATACATTAGGCGTTATTTGGTTTTTACTCACCAGAAATTTACAGAATACATCCTGCAATAAACAGGGTCTTGTAAAAGTATGCAAATTATATTTTTTGTATTTGTTAGTTATTTTTTTCATATTTTTTGTTATATGTTGTAAATTGATTTTTTTAAATAAATACTACTGCTGGATGGTTTCGGTCGGTAGTGAGGTTACGCTGACCACTTTGTTTTTTGCTAATGGAATGTAAAATGTTTTTAAATTTGTAAACTGTTTTTTAATAAAAGATTTAACATATATATCACTGGTGTATCATTTGTTGCCTATGGATAGTTTGATTCATTGCCTTTCTTTATAAAGTTTTACAAAAAAAAGCTGATATGTAATAAAGAAAGAAAGCCGCTTTAGCAATTAAGATATGGATGCTTTTCCATTGTGTGAAATCAACTGAATTGATAAACTGATAAATTACCTAATTTTGGGAAAATCGATGTGTGCTTTTTTCTTCCTGGAAAGCTGACTTGGGCAAATACTTGATAATATATATTTTTGTGATTCCTCTTTGTCTGCTTTATTTTTTAGTCGTTATCTTTCTGTTTTTTACACCTATTTTCAATTGCTGCAACTAATAACCAATCTTGTCTTATTATACAAACCAAACAGAGACCAGTTTTTTTTATGTCGGAGCTATTAAATTTAACTTGATGTTGGAGTTTAAGGTGACATTAAACGGTCGTGAATAGATGATAAATTATAGAAATGTGTAGTATGTCGATAAATTTGCATCTTATTATATAATAAAATAGATAATATTAGTGAGAATGATTTGAAAAACAATTTATGTGCTTCCCATATTACACTTTTTACGAATTTACATATTATTTATGTTCATAATAAATTAACGACTAGAGTTTAGCGTGTGAAAATAGTTTTATGAAAATTTATTCGCGATCCGTGACTAAATTGAGAAAATAGCGCTGATGTTTTATAAAATGTGAAATAGTGAAAATATGTTAATTATTAAAGCACTAAATAAACATCAAACAAAATAGTATTATTTAGAGACTGGTACGTGTCGTAAATCTGTACACACACAAATATTCGTAAATTGTAGCCGCACACACCTAAACCTCTAAACACATGTCTGTAGCTTCAAAAAATAGCTTTTTGCTCAATGTTGATACATTGAAAAAGGGTTACAACTATTTATGCTTTCGAGTAGACTGAAATAGACTTGGAAAAAATCACAAATTGTAATTAGCTTCGTATTTTGAGAAATAGAGGAACGAAAAACAACACTTTTATGATTTTAAATTCAAAGAAAACGTGAACAAGCGTCTTTTTAAATTCTTTATAATAATTCTTTTAAATGAAATTTATATAGAATAGTGTAAAAGTCTATAACAATACAATTAAAATTGTTCTAACCAGTGTTAATTATATTTAATATAATAGAATTAGTATTGAAATTTAAATGTGTGATAAAAAATAATCAATGTTATATGTATTTTTGTCACAGTCATTAACAATACTATTTTAAATGCATAACAGTTATTTCAGTAGTAGTAGTCGTCAGGGGTTTGTCAAAAAAAAGTGAATATTTTGAATTTGCAAGCAAAAATGCGACGGGCAATTGTATGTTAGGTTAGGTCACGTCAGGTCAGAATGTCCAGTTGTAACAATGTTTTCTAAGGACACAGCCGTTGTACAAACGAAAAGGTTTTGTAAAGCTCGATAGAAAAATATAATGATACAACAGACAAGAGTAATTGAAAAGTACTACAGTAGGCAACGCGCAAAAGATCCAACACAGTGACGCAGAGCAAAAACCAGTCGTGGTTCTCATTTCTATGTATATTAGTATTTTTATGGCGAAAGATTGTAATATAAATGAAGATGTTAACGTAAATTATAAAGTTTTGTGTTTGTTTTCGAAAGAGTAGGTAAATTAAACAGCTTATTATTACTGATAAAAGGTTTATGTCAATTAGATAGAATTGCTTTCTAATCTTTATAAATACTCTTGACCCTTGGCAACATTTTATTTTGCTCCAAGTTTTCAGAGATGGGTAGTCCTCAGAAAGTGTTAAGTGGTCAAACACGTAAAGTGGTGTATAAGGTGTTTCAAGTTTTTTCAGCCAGAAAAGAAGAGGGAAAGCTTCTGGGGAGTATAAAAGAAAAAACCTCTGGCGCCTCAAAAATATCTATTCGGACAATAGAAAGAATTTTGAAAGATGCCGGGGTATCGTCAGAAAAAAATGATGGAGTTGTGACACTGAAGTCTCCGGAAACGAAGGCATCGAAAAAAGGCATCCAATTACAAATTTAGAAGATTATGGAAAATGTGATATTAGACGTATAATTTACAATTTCCATAAAACTGACGAATGCCGTGTCAAAGGTTTGTAAAACTGACGATCTAAGCTGGGATGGTATGGTTCATTGTCGTCACTAAGAAGAATCGTTAGAAAAGCGGAAAACAACCCAAAGCTTTTTATTGAGAAAAATGACATCTGCACACAAAAAATTACCTAAAAGAGATTAAGTATTACCGCAATAAGATTTTCTCCAGACTTGTATAAACCAGAGCTTTTTGCCATAATTAAACAACATAAAAAGCGTTATGAAACTTATAAATTTGATAGTTTGTTACAGAGTCACGGACATGTCGTATTACGTCTTCCACCTTATCATCCAGAATGGAATCCAATCGAATTAATTTGGACAAAGATATAAAATGAAGTCGCAAGTAAAAATGTTACATTAAAAATGAATGATGTGATGAAGTTAGCCGATGGAGCATTTGAGAATGTAACAGCAGAAGACTGGACAAACCGGTGCCAAAAAGTTTTTCGCATTGAAGATGAATTTCTGCAAAATTAAACAATTTTGGACACACGCACAGAAAAATTAATTATAAATTTGGGTGAAGATAGTGATGGCGGCAGCGACTTAATTGATAGCTGCAGTGAAACTAAAAATGAATTTAATGTTTTGCTATTTATATGAATAATTGTTACCTTTAATTTTAGTTATGATTTTGTTTTAATATTTGTGGAATATTTTGCACGTTTCTTAATTAAGTATATTGTAGATCCTGACGATTTAAAAATCAATACTCTATTAAAATTATTAAAGTAAAAACTGCTTTTTTTTTCAACCTTCAAAGCGGTCCCTTAAGTAAGAGTAAAAAAAGTACTGGTTTTGACTGTTAACAATGAAGATTTGCTGGCAATTGCAAATCTAGAAATTAATTAGTATCGCAGTAAGAATAGAATGGGCTAATTTGGCTGAGACGAATACTTAACCCTTCTAAGTCTCTGGAAGGCCGGTAGCAACTTTACAGTCTTCGGACAGGCGCCTATCAGACGCCATTTTGTCGGGCATACCTAAGAAAATAAAAAAAATGTCTTTTAAACTCATGCAACTCTATAATTCGAACATTCAGCATGAAATGTCAGATGAGACTTGTGATACCTACAAAAGTATTAAAAATGAGCACTGAAGCTGCTAGAACATTACATTATTTGCGCATTTTTTCATTATAAGCTCGAGCATAAATTTAACGCTCTGAAAATAATATAAATTTTTCGCTTTAATACTAATACAAGTTCTCAATTGAGTGCTTGCCATCTAACTCCAGCTTCAGAATACTTTCAAATATAATAATATTCGATTCTGATGTACTCTTGGCACATTAAAAAACAGGCAAAAGAATCTTCCAAAAATAATAACAATAGATGTTACTACTATCAATACTTTCAAAAGTTTGCTGTTTTTTAGAGTCGTAGCTTTTCTACATAACAGTTTTTGTAAGATTATACCAACCACATGATTTCAGCATTTTAAAAGTTTTTTTCAATGGCAATATTTGCCAATAATAATAAAACTCAATCGATTCAAATCCAACGGTTGAAAATCTTTCTAGAACTTCTGCCAATCCATTAACTTCCAACAAGCTTAGAAAAATGTTAGCAATTTCAAGCATGAGTTTTTTCCCAATCCGAGGTAATAGGGGAATAAAAATATTTCCTTCCTGCAATTTCTTTATTAAGGCTACGTTTGAAAGCAAGGCAGCATTTCCAATGCATTTCTAAAGCTCATTAGCTATCCCGTGCTTTCATTAAAAGCTTTTCAACACGTTTCAGTAGTAAATTATACAGTTTCACTAGAGATTCATTTTAACTTCTCGATTCTGGCTTGCCAGCTAAAATTTAAAGAGCTGTTACAAATCAAAAAAATAATGATGATTTCTAGATCTCTAAAATGAACTAACGAAATAAGCTATGTGGCCCATTACATTAAAAACCCAGCATCTTTTCCAATGTATTCCCAACGCTCATCAGCTAACCCAAGCTTTCATTAAAAGCTTTTTAATCCGTTTTAGAGGAAAATTATGCAGTTTACGGAGCTCACATTTTAGCTTTAAAAATCGCTTTAAAATTCAGCCAGCTGTTACTGCCACTGCAGAAAATAGTATTGACAATTTTTTTTCTCGATGAAACTGAATTTAAAAGGGTTGATTCATTTTCAAGCAAGATGAGAAATAAAATTTTGTTTCAATTATTAAATGTTTATATACAAAAGGCAGATAGTCAAATAATATTATTTTTTAAATTTATATTATACAGGGTGACGCATGGCAGATGTCCACTTTTCATTGCTTTTACGTGTTTAATAAAAGAACTAGAAGATTATAAATAAAAAAATGCGCAAATTACAGTTTCCGGAAATCGTCTTGGAAACAACATTTTCCTGCTTGTTTATGCGCAGGAAAATTGAGTTTTCCGGACTAGTACTGTAAAAACTTTACAAGACGCAAAATAAAAAAGATACTCTAGTA
Organism: Lagria hirta; assembly: GCA_947359425.1. NCBI lineage: Eukaryota > Metazoa > Arthropoda > Insecta > Coleoptera > Tenebrionidae > Lagria > Lagria hirta. Next base: position 19,463,839 of record OX375796.1, on the reverse strand, counting down.
ACTATAGTTGCCAACAAAATTGACAAACTTGATTTTTGTAGAATTTGTCAAAAAAATTCTAAAATTTGTAAATTTCGTCTTTTTTTACGATTTCCGGAAAAATTTAATACAAAACACGTCAGTAAAATCTCTTACTTGACGCGGAGCTTTAAAATACTCGTCACAAAGTGCCTCGTATTTCAATTTAGCTCCTCTTCAGTAATGTGAAATTTTCCTGACTTTTATGTAAACATATTCTATTATTCAGTTGCATAGCACGTTCTCCAACATTTTGTGAGAAATTCGAGCAATTTTTGATCGATCAGAGGTACCTACGTAGTTTATCGACATAAACCTTGTTTTTCAACATTTTTACAATACAAGTGACATTTTAAAAATTTGGAAAATCGATTTTAATATAGTTAATTATTAATTCACTTAAGGATATAGTTTTTTATAGATATTTTTTAGATTTTAGATTATAGTCAGTTTGTCAGACGAACTACTGTCAGAGATTATAATGCTAACTGTATAAAATATTTAATAATGTATATGACACAGGCAAATTTCCACAAAGTTGTAGTAGTTCTACATTTATTTCCAAAAAAAAAATGAATAATCAATAGAGATGAATTTATCCTTAACTCACTGAATCACGTGCACGAGAAAAACCTGCCTAATTAGATAAAAATGATTAATTATAATTAAAACAGGTAATTTGACTTATACAATCTCTGCACATATACCTACATACTCTTAAAATTTGCCTCATACTCTTTAGAATATTATTATATAATACATAATGGAAAATGCGCAATTTTGGGGACACAAAAATTTAATTTTGTTCAATTTGTAAAACTTAGGGACTTTCAAAAGAATTTCCAGATTTAAATTTTCTGTTTCGACACTTTTTCTTTGTACTTTATTAATGAGACTACACTTCCAGATCAACGGTGCATTTAATTTTTCTCGCAGTTTTATGTCTGCAAAAATGTCTCATTAAATTTTTAATTCTTAAAGAAAGTAATTATCACAGAGTTGTGAGCAAAAAAATAATATATAATTGGTATTATTGTACTCAATCAAATAATCGCTAATAAAGGCTTATTGTAAGGTCATTGGGTTATCAAATTATCAAAGGTGAAGTGATGGGCTTGCGTGTTTACTTATTACATAATTATTTCGTTTGTCCTCGGATTAAACTTAATTAAAATACACTGCCTTACTGTCGTTTCTCGTCGATTACAAGATTTTAATCATTTACAGATCAGATCTGTTGTTCACATTGAAGATAACCCGATAAGACATTTTATTAACGCTATTTCAAATTTTTATTATAATAATGGTTTTTCAGTCTGCTTCTTTACCTTAGTCCTTTGTGTTTTATTTTATGGCAGCATATTTTTTCGGTTTTTGAAGTGAAACTTGCCGCGCACTTTGTTTTTTAGTCGTTTTTTTCACGTTATTCCTTCTTGTTTTATTTTCTGACAATATATTTTTTCATTTGTTTTTTTTGGTTTTCGAAGTGAAACTTGCCGCGCACTTTGTTTTTTAGTCGCTTTCTTCACCTTATTCCTTCTTGTTTATTTTATGGCAACATATTTTTTCATTTGTTTTTTCGGTTTTTGAAATGGAACTTGCCGCGTACTTTGTTTTTCAGTCGCTTTCTCCACCTTATTCCTTCTTGTTTTATTTTATGGCAACATATTTTTCTATTTTTTTTTTCGGTTTTTGAAGTGAAACTTGCCACGCACATTTGGACTGTATATTCTGTCATGTTCTAAAAAATAACCTGGAACTTATAAACAATGCTTCTTGCTTCACAGGCGGTTCAGACTTGATTCCGGACCCGAAACATAATTTTTTTATTGTTGATAATATATTAAAATGCTTTATTTTTTTAATATAATTTTGTTCCAATATTGAAAAATATTCAAAATAAGTTTGTTGAGTTAGGACTATATTTTGTGAGAGGTCACACACATAATGACAATGAGTGAGATATTGACAAATTGAATTGTATAATTCTGTATATTCATAGAGAGCCTAATCTATTTGACAATTGTTGTCACTTTGCAGATTTTAATTATGATATTTAATTAATATTGATTGTGAGATATTTTCTCACAATTTTATTTTTTAAGGGAAATGTTTCGTATGTTAAGACTTCATCAGTCATAGTTCATCTGTGAAATTGTTTGAACAGACGTTAAAACATAGAGCCCTACAATAAAACGTTTTTTATACCACTTTAAGATGGCGTTAATTTAGTTTGTTATTGAAGTTTTTATGTCTTTTGTTACAATTTTTACCGGCTATGCGAGATGAAGTATTAGCTTCAAAAACACTTTAGTGTAAACTAGTATTACGTTTTACTGGTCGCATTGTTCTTAGACAAATAAAAAGTCAACAAGATTTTACGAGCTTGGCCTCATTATTGCTGATGCAGTTGCACGCTTACAGGCGAGTCAATAAAACTGCGTATTTTGCTTGATGAGAAATCGAGACTACGGAACTTATAAAGTTGTCCCATTGACGAGTTGGGAGATGTTCAAGCTAATGAAACATTTTACTTTTAGATGGCAACTAAGTTATTCAATATTTGAATAAACGGCCTTAGTTTTGTTGCATTTGATCTACTAGCGAGCTTTAATAAAGGTCAAATAATACCACGGGTTTTCCCTTTAGCGGATTATGTGCTTTACTCAGTAAAACCTAAAATAACTAACAGACGCTTTAAATTTGAAATTTAAATTTTAGATTTCAACGGCTTGTAATGCGAAGAATAAACAGGAAAGAGGGAAGATTAAGATTTTTTGTCAATAGTTAAACACTGTGTATGCTGAACAAAACTAGCAACTTTGCGCTAACACAGACTTTTATTCCGACAGCGACAGAATGAGATATTTCTAATTTGATTTGCGTTTCCTACATTGCATTGCGCTTTAGTGACCTTATGGTTCAGGACTATTTGTAAATTTTAATTTAGTAAATTAACCAATTTAATTAAACATTCCTATGAGTCTTTAAATAATCTTATAAGCTTGGTTGATAAAATCTACTTAAGTAAAACAAACTAAACACAGCTTAGGAGCTTTCCTTTGTCAATTTGAAACTTTATTGATGTCTGAACACCAAGTTAGTAAAAGTAAACTCTTTATCCGTCTAGCTTCAGTCGTATTACCTTGCAGGATATATGTTTTACAACCTTCGGGATATGTCTAAAACACAATTTAATATTAAGTTTTGTGTCTGTATTAAGCTAAAAATACATATACCAACATTGGAGAAAGTAATTTACTCAAATTCGAAACTTTGTTCTTTATGAATAATTGTTTTTGGCAGTTTACCGTGTTTTATAAATTTTGAGCTACAGTTTATCGAATTAAATATAATACGCTTTTCCTGCACTCATGAGCCAGAAAATGTATTTTGAATAAGTTCTTAAGATTAATGGATCTTTTTGTTGGGTCAGATCGATTTCTGCAAATTACTTTTGGAAATGTTGAAAATTAAATTCTTTCATCATTATCAGTAATTGACTTGAACGTGTGTCAAATCTTTTTGTTTAAATAATTTGTAAACCTTTCATCAACATCCATTTTTGGGTGTTTGTCCTTTTCAACCGAGGACTGCTCAATTTATCAAATTCAAATAAAAAGTTGCGCAAATGAACTAAATCTTTGTCATTATTCCAAATTAGAATGATGAATGGTTGTGACGACCGTGTCCTATGTAATACCAATCATCATCAATTAATATTAAGTCCATTAATGTCTGCATTGTGGCTGCTTAGGCTGTACAGTGTACCTGCATCCCTAAATTATGCGAATTATCCTGACCTGTCATATTACCATTGATAAAAAAAATATTGAACCTTTATTATAAGTAAACAAATGGTTTCTAATCAATGTAAACACTCATTAGTAATAGTAACATTTATTTAACATCAAATTCTATAATATTTTGCTCTGTAAGTATGTAATATACTCTCTATACAAATCAAAATAATTAAAAAAATACTTTTTTTTCTTGTGCTGTTTTTAAAATTCTTTCATTTTTCTTTGCTTGTTTCTCTTTTTATCTTAAGGTTCTTGTTTTTTGAATTACGTATTTTTGGCTTTTATAAATCCAGACTAATTCTATCTATAACTTTTTTCTCGTCCAAAGGTTCTCTCTTCTTTCCTCACGTTCTTTGCGCAAATGTTATCTACTCTTTTTTTTTTTTTGCTCTTTTTCAAGCTTTTGCGTTTTTTCTCTTCCAAAATTTTTTCTTTTATCTATTTTTTCCGCAACATGTATTATCAGACAAAAATACTATATGTTTTACCAAACAATCTAACGTCATTATATTTTCCCGAAGTCTTTTCTTCTTTACCACATACTTTATTTGTCTTTCTTCTCAGTTTTTTTGTTTAGGCTTTACTTTCATTATTTTTCTCAAACATATATTCCAAATACTTTCGTTCTCTCACTTGTTTTCTTTTTTCTTTTTGATAATATACTTTTTTTTCTTCTACTTTTATTGATCATCGTGATTTTGCTTTTTTTCTCTTCACTTTCAAGTCTACAGTTTTTATGTAATTCTCTGCACTTTTTATCATTTTTTCCATTTCTCTTTTGTCACTTGCTATCATTACATAATCATCTCCGTATGCTAACGTCTGCATTTTTTATGCTACCAGTGTACATGTACTACTTTTATACACCGACAGTAGAGAGCTTAACAGGCAGCTCTGTCTTAAGCCTTTCCAAAACTACTTGTTTTCCTTACCATTTGCACCCATCTTGAATTTTGTCTCTCTACAAAATTTTTGTAGAGAGTTTTTTATTTATTTCTTTTTTTTATTATTCTGCAGAATTTCTCTCGATCTACTCTGTCAAAGGAAACACTCATTAATGATACCAGATTACCCTATTATTTTTGAATAGTCTCTTGTGTTTTTTGCTTTTCTTATATATTTTTGCAATATTTAATCTTTCTTTTTCCAACTTTTTTTAAAAATTTTTTTTTTTTTGTATAATTTTATAGAATATGGGCAGCAACTCAGTAAAAAGTATTTGTTTTCTATAAATGAAAGTGCATAGTTAGAATGTTGTTTAAGGTAGTACGCTACTTTTTTTGAACATAGTGAGAAATTTATTACCAAATTTGAAAATCAAAAAATTTAAGCCATTATTAATTTAATAAAATGGCTTAAATGACGCGTTTTTTTTTTCATTTTACCTTAAGCTTATTAACTTCTATAACGTGCTTTTGTCTTGTTTCAGATGTCCGTTATGAATACATCGTTGATCAGCAGCCCATTGGTAAACTTCTCTTTGAGCAATGGTGCGAATTTAAGCGTCGGGAGTACTTTCGCTGTTGCAAGTTTCTCGAGGATGCCAGACGATATGAAATTGAAACGGACGAACAACGTTTCGAGCTGGCCAATTCTATCAAAAAGGAGTTCGTGGTCGGCTCGGAGGGGGAAGAAAATATTTCTCTACCGGAAGTTGGACTTTTGTTATCAATGAGTGATAAACTTACAAACGGGCATAAAGACTTATTTGCACCATGTGTGCAAGTTGTGAAATCGTATCTAGCTGGAGAGCCGTTTAGGGAGTTCACAAATTCGATGTACTTCCATCGGTATCTCCAGTGGAAATGGCTTGAAGCTCAGCCTGTTACTTATAAGACTTTTAGAATGTATAGAGTGCTTGGGAAAGGGGGCTTTGGGGAAGTGTGTGCTTGTCAGGTGAGTACAAAAAGTAGCTTGCAAAAGAAATTTGTTGGAATTCTAACAGAATGGGACACAATTTATGTTGCCAGTTGAAACTTTTTCTATTTTACCAATTATTTTGGAAAGCTTCTAATCTTGTTTTTGAGTTTTTAAAATGAGAAACTGAAATCAGCTCTTAGATCGAAGACTAATTTCATGAACAATAATTTAGCTTTTTATGTAATATTAAAAAAAACGTTTTATCAAAATACTGTTTTGGAAATAATAGTCTACGTTACAAACTCTAAGTGAACATTTCTTAATTTTTTTACAAGCTTGCAATTTAAAGCTTTTTGCAGGTTTATATTACTTACAAAACAAAAATTTTACCAAGAAATATTTGAACTTTTATGATCCCACGGCAGAGATTATCATAAATAAAGTTTTTTTATGATACATCCTTTGTCATAAGCAAATTATATAATACAGATTCAAAAATTTGTGTATATGTACGTTGTCCCTCAACTTGCCCCCAGAGAAAAAAGGAAAAATCCTCATGAAAATACAAATAAGTTTTTCAATACTTTTGAAAAACGTCAGTGTCAAAATTTCGATATTGTCTTTGTCTGTTTTTTATAATAGAATTGTATGTATGCAATTTAATTAATATAAAATGGCAAAAATGTATCAAGATTCATTCTTTCTTAGTTTTTTATAACCAAATTTTTGATTATTGTTGAAGTACCGTGTATTGTATATTCAGATCTTAAAAAACATGTTTTTTTCAATTCGCTTCTATATTACAAACATTTAATGATCTCGCTAAACTATTTAACAGTGATACAGTGACAATGATCTATATTTTTAGATTTGTTTACCTATATTGAAAAAAAAATTATTTGATTGGGATCTCATTTCATATGAATTTTAATTTGCAATATTTTTAAATTTTTATATCAAAGAATTTTCGACTCACTGACTAAATTTGAGCGTTTCTTCATAAACCCAGTTTCCAGCCGGTAAAACTGATAAGACGAAATTTATTGATACAGTCTTCGAATATTAAATTTAAAGGATATAGTTCAAAGAAGTTTAAAGGTTACAGCGATTATTATCTTCATCATCAAAAAAAATGTTTTAATTTTTTATATGAAGCGATTAATTTTTCATAGTTTTAAGAACAGCTTTTTTATAAATTCGGCAGTAATATGGCTTGCTGCGCCTACCACAATCTCTTATCTAATGCAAAGAAAGCGTTTTTATTTGGAATTTAGCTGAACATTTTTTTTTATGTCAAGTGGCATGGTGCATTTGTGAGGCTGCAGATTGCTTGAATGATTGCGTAAAATTACTGTTTTTGTCTATTCTCAATAGCTAAATATTTATTATGAATAGAATTGCTATTGTGGATAACAAGTGACTTTGATCACATTCGTACTAATTTTCTTTATATTGTATTTTGTTACAGATTGGTAAATTATCTGTTATTGTATCTTTCTGGTGTGGCTCATATATAACTGCATAATTTACTATCAATTGATAATAACTTTACAATTTGCTGTAACTTGATTATGTTGTAGGCACACTAACTGTATTTATTTATTGGAAAATGGTCAGAGTGTAGCTTACCTCTTGTTATTTAAAAGCGCATCTATGCAATTCTGTTTACCATTTGTCAATATCAATCCATTTAGATGCATCTAGGTATTTACACCAATATGAGTTTAGACGTATTTGCCAATACCATGTATATTGAAATGTAAAGCAAATAAATTCTACTCGGAATTACAAATATTGCCGGAGTGGACTGTATTTTTCCGATTCTACTTTCTTTTGACGCGTTGTTGTCGTAAGGGGTTTTTTATTCAATCTACAAAGTGCACAAGAGAATTATGTCTCGCTTGTAAACAGTATGAATTATCTAAGAATACTTTGTTTTCAATGTCTGGGTTTTGCCTATTATAATGTGACAAAATAGCATTTGAAAATAATATTATAGAAATGCTAAGGAATATAGGAACAACCTGGAGTTTTTTAGTACAAAATAAAAAACCGAAATTTTTGTTTGAGAAAGAGTTATCTCAATATCTTGAACAAGTGTTCACCTTCTTTACCACAAGATTTCAAAGTTTGTAGAGCAAAACCCTTCCCAAAACGTCAAAGTCACTACTAAGATCTTCCAGCGAAGCAATAAAATACACAAAACGAGGCATCTAAAAGAAAAACCAAAAAAAAGCTCAATTGAGGGCTGAGAGTTAACAAGAATTCTTCTATTTTGTTAGAGAAAAAGTGCCAACTATTTTGGATTATTGTTGAGATCAAAGCTTTGATAAAACAAAATTCTGTCAAAATTTAGAAGTAGACTTATTTTTTTTTGAAATCTGTATTATAAGTTTCAAGTCTGGCAAAACGGCAATTTCTCTTCTAAAGATACCATCATCTAAGTACCACATCTTTAAATAACACAAGATCTAGCAACTCTTTGGATTGATAAACTGGAAGTCACGAGTTCTAAAAGACAACTTGTTGAGAACCAAAAATTGACTGGAGAGTTGACCATTAAAAAAAACAGAAGAAGTGGCACAACACTGCCGTAGCCACAGATAAGGGTAAATTTCTGGAATTTGTTCTTTAACACTCTGAAGAAGAGAGAGAATCTTTTTCAACAGAATTAGAAGGGTTTTTCACATCTATTTTTCAGAAAACTTGGGTTTCTAGCAATAAAAGTTTTAAGTGAACAGCTTGCCAATTTGATCTGGCTGAAAGTTCTGCGATATTTTTTCTGATATTTAGATGCAACTTGCAACTCTATTGCAACAGTAGATCCAACCAAATAAGCCGAATTTTACCATTTTTTTTCTGATAGCCCACAGAGAAGCAAGCTTTATTCAGCAACAGTGCAATTTCTGAATGATTTTTTTCTGACAATATAAGGTTATAGAGACGTGTTATTAATAAATCTTTTTGACCAGCTTCTGCAGATGATTTTATTTTCTAATTGTGCTTTTATTAGAAAAGCTAGAATTTGGATTGTTTGTAAGAGTGAGCTATTGACACTTACTACTGAGGTGAGTCTGTATATCGGTTTCAGTAATTGAGGGATAATAACGTGTTTTGAAAATATAAATCATCTTATCTATCTTTTCACTGAGTTTTACTTTTGTGAATTTATCAGAATCTAGTTTGTTATATTTTTGGTGACTTTTTGTCTTACAGGTGTAATTAAGAGCCCTCAGTAGTCAGGTGGCTGGCGATAGTTTGAATAATATCAATATGTTGCGAACCCATATTTTGTGGAGCGTTCAGATGTCATTTTTGGCAAACACCAAAGTCAAAAGGCTTTATGTTAGTAAATCAGTAATGAAAGATTTTCTTTTAAAAATACTTTTTCCTGATACATTATGGTCCTTTCTCCAGAGTGCGATAAAAAATTATATTTATTTAGCTGAACACTCTAGAGAAACATAACTTTTTTGTATCTTCTCCTGTCTACTATATATTTATAGCCTTTTTTATAGGGAAGCGTTTAGATGCTGTTTTTTTACCGGTTTTCTAGATTTTTTTCCCATTCTCACACTTGAAAAAAGCTCTTGGAATCAGGGATTTTGAAATAATCGTAATCACGCCTATTGAATAAACATGGCCGAGCTGTGGCATTTATCGCCACATAAATTTTCCTGCAGACTTTTCTACTAACCCCTAATTTTATTTTATGAGATCCAAGGAGTGGTGATTTTTTCATAAAAAGAAAAAATCGCATATGGATTCCTGAAATAGTAATTTTTCTTATATTGAATTTCAAATAACTTTTCCGGATCGTTAATCTTAAAATACGATTGTCCGTCGTTTTTATTTGATTAAATGATGTCAGAAGATTTATATCTCAGCACGCATACTAAAATATTTACCAATTCGTTGATCAATAAAATGGTTTGATGGCGATCCTTGCAAGTGTCGGTTTACGGCTTTTCATTTGGATTTTCCACCTGATATAGGATATAAGGCTAGGAAATCGAAAATGCTGTTTGAAGTAGAAAGATCTGGGTAAATGTAGATAAGCAGTTTAATACTTTTAATTTAATTTCTTAGGGCTTGGCGTCTATTTTAGGTTTATGGTCGCTATAACTAACAGATAACTCTGATAATACATACTATCTAATAATGTAATAAATAATGCACCCTTAGTCACCCCCAAAAATTTGTTTTAAATATTACTGTTTGATCGAATAAGTATAGGATTAGAGGTTTCCGTTTTGTTTTTCGTCTATTTTCATTTAATTTAATTTAGCTTTTTGACTTATTGCTCTGATATTTCTCTTCAACATTTCAAGTTTGAAAGTTCCACCAGTAGCATACTCTAAAATCATTCAATCGGAAGCGGATTTTGCGATAAAACTTCTTCTCATCTTGATGTCGTTTTTGTCCTTAAAGTGATAAAACTTCTTGTCTATAGCATATGGCAGAAGTAATAGGCACTCAAAGAAATAGAAGATAAGACCTAATTGTCTCAGCAAATTTATTCAAAAAGTCTGTTGCAACTTAATTAAAAGTTTCAATAAGAACTAACTTTCAAACAGCCACTTCTTATGCTAATTTAATTGAAATAAATTATATTGGTGAATTAAAGTAACTAAATCTTTGATCTACCAAAACCAAAAGCATTAGGCTTCAAAATTTTTTTTCAAAACATACAGTGAGATTTTTGTTTTACTGAACATCCTATGTTCAGTTTAAAAAAAATCGAGTCAATGCATTACAAGCAAGGAGTTATCCCTACTCCTTGATTAGAAGCAATTAAAGCGTATCAAAGCAACCTCTAATAAACAATTGCCATTAATGTCATTGACAAGTGTCAAAATTATTATTTTTAAAGTTTTTGCATTTGTGGAGCATGTATTTAAAAGAGGAAAAAATTGCCATTGTACGCTGGTACAATTGCAATAATAGCATAAGACAAGTACGCGATCTGTTTGCTGTAAGTTATTCCGAGAGACCAATACCATCTGTTGGAATTATTCACAGCATAATTAAAAAATTTAATGGTAAAGGTTGTGTAATAAATTCAGACAAAAAAAGAACTTGTTCCGTCAAAATAAATAAAAAAAAAATAAAAAATTTATTTATCGAAATAAATCCAGTTTTTTTACAAAATACTGTAGAAGCATTTTATACCCGTTTGGCGTATTGCTTGGAACAAGAAGGTGGTCACTTTGAACATTTATTCAACTAATTTGATTAAAAGTTTCTTTTTAAACTTGTTATTAAGCCGTAACATAACCTTTCTTACTTTTGAATAAAATTTCAGTTCTGTACTGTCAAATGTCAAAATAAAACATTTGTTGATTTGGTTACCTACCTAGCGACAATGCATTGACATGGTTTTTTTAAAACTGAACATGCGTTTTATAACGTTATGTTCAGTAAAACAAAAATCTCACTGTATATTAATTAAACAGAGGCAATAGAATTAACTATAGTTTGTTTGGTTTTATTATAATACTAAAACAACTGAAAATAGTTGGACAATTTAGATTAGTAGATTTTGGTCAAGAATATTTTGAATCAATTGTGTTTTTTTTGTGGAAATCTTAGATTTCCATTCTTGGATATTGTGCCAACATTGAAAAAATTTATTGAACTATTAATTAGAGTTTCTTTTGTATCAATTTCTACAATGTTTGAATAAATCAAACTGCTGCCATTTGCTACAAAACTGATTTGCGCTCGGTGATTTATTTGAATATTTGTCTGGATTATACGCCCAAATGTATAAAATTGTTGCAGATAACAGAAAAATAGTGGTTTTACCACGATTTAACATTGTTTGCTATGAGCCGAAGCAATTATATCCGCAATATTGGAAATTTTTGCTACAAAATAATGGTTTTACGAGCAGCAATGGAATCGAGAATCTCATAACTGCACCGTTTGGTAATTCAATTGTGAAAAATTTGAAAAATACCGAACTTTAATAAAACGGCATTTCTGTTTTAGTGATTTTTATCTATCTCTAATGTTATTAGAGAAAAGATGTCAATCACCGTGCCTTGTAGGCATTATCTGCTGTCTGTATGATCCCCATCTCTAAAACAATGAATATCCGGCCCGTTGTAATTTGAATTTAAATAAAAATTTATTGCAACATAGTACATCCTATAAATTTGGATACAGTCAACGATTATTGATTTTACGGACGCATTTGTATGCTTTGGATAGAAAAGCCTTGAATTAAAATTAAATGTTGATGGCGATATGCAGAAAATTGATGAGGACATTTGAGTGCAGAAAAGCATGCATTACGTCAAGGAAGATGAAGGATAATTTAAATCGATATGTAACAAATCGCGAAATGTTAAGTCCTTTCCGGCTTATTATAAGAAAAGCTTTTAGAGTCGGCTTGAATTTTCACAAGCGTTAATCTAAATACAGGATCAATTTGCCGTTCCGTGATTTAATGGACATTTTTGTACCTAATTTTATTTTAATTTGACACTTACTAACGGTCGGCTTTTTTATAAAAGGGAAAGAAAGATTTCAACGTCGATTTACTTATTTTTTAGTACCAAAATGTTTTTGGTACAGAAAAATTTACCAGTTTTTGGTAAATGCATCTTGTGCGAGTGAAATGGTAGCAAGCGTCACGTAACGAAATGCAGTGTTTTATGAGGTGGCATAATCTGATAAGTTTATATTAAACATGAAGTACATCCACAATGTTAAACTAGCTAATGAAGATTCAGTTACTATAATGTATCCATTTTCAAGAAAGAGTGTTAGTAAATAATGTGTAGGACGTGATCAGTGCGTGATCCATTCATAAAGACTAAGTGATACCGATTTCCTGAAATTTGAGCCAGGCTGGCAGCCGAAAGCACAGGGGTGCATTTGTTTCGTTGCTGTTTCTGTGTGCTGCTACGGAGACAGAGACTGAGGTTAATCCCAGAACTCCAGTCCTCTCAGAAAAAGGGCTGAACGTAACCACTTAAATACTAGTGAAAATAATATAATTTTGAATATATTTAAGCCGAATTGAAAACAATTTGGTCTAAAATGGAATAAACGATTTTTTCTGTGGCCTGCCCTGTTTGAACCATCTGCCACTTCATAAATATGATCACGTGGGGCTTGCATGCATTTGTTTTGATGCACTCTTTCTTGAAAGTGACAGTATAGTTCTATTTATTTTAATAAACGAGTTATTTGTTTAATGAAAATCTTGCAATATAAGTAACAAAAGTCATTTGAAAAATATTAAGTGATTGATGACTTTAAGAGAATAGAATTTTAACATTCATCTTTTCTATCAAATTTTTTATTTATCAGCGGCAGAGACCTAAATCAAATTATGAGCGTTTTAGTTTTTGTAGTATTTTTTTTGTATAATTTGTAGTTTACTACTTCCATATAACTTTTAAAAATGCTGTTTAAAGACAGTTAAAAACATATTATTACGTACTAGCGAGTGCGTTTTTTTGTATTGTAAGCTGCATTTTTTTTCTATATATATCTTTTTTGTTTTTAAAAATCATTGTAGCACTGAAAAATAGGCTTTTGTTATCATGAATGTTCTTAGATGCTTGAAGATACTTGACTGTTGCGATCTAAAAACCCAATCTCAATTAACTGTAAATCGGTCAATTCAAATTTTATACATTTTAAACAAAATATTTTGTAAAATATTTCAATCGCAGAAAATGACCCTGCTAATTGTAAATCAAATCAGTTTGTTTCAATAATTTCAATGGTTTTGGATACAATTACCTTTGAAAGTTTTGTTTGACACATCAACCATAAAGTTAATTATTGTGCAAATTACAAAGTGCATAAAAACAATTTGAAACATTTTAGTGGGTCACATAAGTTGACCTTTCTACTATAAATAGAGATAATTATCTAAATGATAGTTTATCATATTTTTATGGCTTTCAATTCAATTTGAGATTGCAGAATCTATCTCAAACTTATCTTCTATTTATTTGTTATCAATTAAAAATTTTTGCTTTAAATAATTTTAAGTACCAGTTGAGTAAATGACAATGCTTCTCGTTCCTTAAAATAGAACTGCTTATGAGTATTATATAAATAATCAGCTTATATAAGGGCGAAATGTGTCTGACATTGTTCGCTTACGTCATTTGGAAGAAACTTATTTATTCGTCGTCGAGTTTTACAATTTTCTTTTCCAACAAATATCAAATAGCTTCTTTAAAAATGAGGTACAGAAGAGTGTAATTCGATTAAATAAAATAGACTGAATAAATTCTATCAAAAGAACTAGCTACAGTAGAAAGTAGAGTAATAATTAAAAAATGGATTAGATGAAATAGACTATGTATAAATGTAGTAGTCTAAAAGTAGATGGAGAAACTAGTCTAGTAAGACCAGATTGACTCGTATTATAATTATACCAGATTGAGCTGTACTATCTTAGCAAACTAGATCAAATAGACTAGAAAAGTAAAATAAGTTAAATTAAATGACTTGCTGATCTAACTAAAAAAACAACTGTGTAAATTGAAAAATCAGCTCAACTATGAATCTATTACGAAACTACGAATAAATTAGATTAGATTAGCTTATACATAAAACATAATCTATACTAAATCAATTAGATCCACAGCAACTAAATGAAACAAGATACACTAGACTAACTTAATTAGACTTGATAAACTAAGAATACTGAACAATCTAGACTTAGTCAAGTAGACTTATCTAGTGAGGGGCGAGTAAGAAGACTTAAAGTATACTATTCAGACAAGACCAACATTTCTAGTCTGCCAGATTAGTTCGATCAAATTACAAAACTAGACAAAACAGCACATAACATTGTCGATTAGACAAAGCAATACAAAGAGATTTATTTTTTAGTATAAGTGTAGTAAAGTATGTGAATGGATCTTTCCACACTCGTCATTTAAAATTGCATGCTTGGCTTGTACTGCTGCATAAGTTGACATAGTAGCATTATTTTGCTTTAATATAACTTAAGACTTCAAGTTAGATAGTGAGATTGCTTTGTGCAGGGAAAAACATGCCTGACATTTTGATTACTTTGACTAAGGTAGATTACATAGAGTTAGATGTTAACTGAACTAACTACTAATAAACTAAGTTTGGTTAGCCAGGCTAAGTAAACTGTATTATTCTAACAACAATAAATAAATATGTTCACTGTTAAAACAAACTGGACTTATTAAAGCAGACTTGTACAGCAAAACCATATCCAATAGACTAGAGTTTAATAATTTTCAACTTTTTGCAGCGAGTTGGTCAAGATTCCGAAATATAACTATAAAACATTGCCATTTGTATTTTTGTACATCGTTGTTGCTTTGACGAGTTTTTGATTTCAGAGTCGGGGTTTTGTTTTTTCTATTCATGACGTATTCTTTTAAGTGTCTGTTATTCTAAGAATTTTAGTAAATGAAGTTTTGGTAGAATGTGACCAGTGATTTTAAAGAATTTTGTATTATTTTAAAAAATTGTGTATTGTTTCAGGTGCGTGCAACCGGCAAGATGTACGCATGTAAGAAGCTGGAAAAAAAGCGAATAAAAAAGCGAAAAGGCGAAGCCATGGTACTTATAGAGAAGCAAATTTTACAAAAGATAAACTCAAGATTCGTCGTTAATCTTGCCTATGCTTACGAAACGAAAGACGCCCTTTGTTTAGTCCTGACGATAATGAATGGGGGCGACTTAAAGTTTCACATTTACAATATGGGAGGCGAACCTGGGTTGGACATTGCCAGAGCGAGGTTTTACGCCGCAGAAGTAGTATGTGGATTAGACCACTTGCATCAGCAGGTGCGTATAAAAGCCGACAAAATAAACATGTGCTAAAATAGATGTTATCAAATAAACCAGTCAAATGCGAAAGTGATGCGCGTAAAGGTTGAAGGACCGGTTAAATTTAGACTTTTTCAGAAAAGAAGAGGGCTAAATTGTATTCGAACAATTTATTTTAACGAGACAGATCGATACGGGACGAAAAAGATCCAACTTTTTCTGCGTCGTAAGAGGTTTTACTCAAATTTGCAATTTAAGTGCTTGGAAACATTATTTTGATTAGATTAAAGGCTTATAATACTTCCAAACTGTTGTAATTCGTTTTTACAACGTGTTAATGGAAGGATTGCAAAACAACCGTCACATTCTGAAATAGTTTAAAGAAATATTTTTTTTATTATTACAAGTCACATTAGTTTAGATGACAGTTTTATCTTCTATCTGTTGTCTGGTCTGTACTTGCCACTACTCGTAAGGCTGTGTTTGCAAGACATTCCAAGTATTTACATACAGATTACAGAATAATATAGGTGTTTATGATTATTACGAGGCTTACAAGTATGTGTGCGAGAAAAAGCAAATTCTTTTTTTTTATCTACTATTTTTGATTCAAGAAATTATCATCAATTTGAATTTTAAGGTATTGCCTATCTTCTGTCAGTTTTGAGTTATTAATTTTTTTTTAGATAAATATAGGTCGAGTAAGTACGCTTCAAGATAAAATGCCATGTGTCGAATTTAGCCACTATTGTGTCATTTTAGTCTTATAGTTTCAATTATTGTTTTTTAAATTATTATTGTTTCAATAAAAATTCAGAAAAAATTCAATTGTTTTTGAGGCTTATTGTACATACCCTATTTATCTAGAAAAAGTTGTAACCGAAAAACTATTCAAGAAAAACAAGTTACACAATGATAAAAAAAGTCACCCAAAAACTCAATTTGACATTGGTTTTTGTCATCGGAAGTGGTAGTGGCCATTTGGAAATATAAAGTTTTTGTCATTTTTTGATCGCCAACTTGTAAAAATCTCAGTAGACTTATGAAGCATAACAAAAGTATCAGTTTGTAATGAGGAATATCGGGCATATTATATTTTGTAATTAAACTTAAAAAAAATCATTTATTTTATCTTTAGTGGTTATGCGTTTTTCTTTAAAAAAATATGCCATACGTAAATACATAACTAAGGCAGATAATTTTTGACAACTGACCGTTCTGAACTTCCAAGTAGCTTTTAAATATGGAATGAAAATAGGGTTATTAAAAAAAAACAAAATGACGATATCTAATATGTTCGAAAATGTCGCTATTTTGAAAAGCTATAGCTATGATTTCGGGTTGAAAACTTTCTAAGGAACTCGCTACGTGAATCACCCTGTATGTCAATGATGGCGTAATGTTCTACGGGAAGCAACTTTTGTTACGACATCATACTTCAAGGATACATCAGACGTTTTGCTTTTCATTTCAAATATTTTCCAACATAAATTGTGCGTTCAAAATCAATAACAATAATAATATTGTACAAATTCATTTCAATACATTAGTCGAGCCTCGCTACAAATTCTCATTTTACATTTATTAAAAACAAAAACTATTTAATCTGATTTTGTTTGTTGCATGCACTTTTAATAATTACGTCTGGTGATTGTATAAGGCTGACAAGTGTGGTCTTAGATAGTGGCTTTTGTGGTTGGTTAAAGTCAGAAACTCTAGAAGCACAAGTTAAGAAGAGTTTCATGTAGCAGCGGGTTGACGCATTTGAAACTAAATAATGCAGTTTTGTGATAATTAGTATTACGTTATATGGAATTATGCTGTTATTTTTTGCATTTGTTTGTGTTTTTGCAGTTTTGCGCTTATGATACCGGAAAGGTTTTGTGAATCTAAGCGTCACGTAAGCTTAGACGCTGCCATTAATACTTTTAAGCGTAGTTGGGACAGATGTGATTTAAAATAAAGATATTTTAAGTAAATTTGTCTTTTGTGCCTTTTCAACATCATTTATCAAATATTGGGAATCTAAAGGCAAACTTTAGATAATTTAATAAATTAAGATTATTAAAGATATTAAATAATTTAGCTTTGGTCAAAAGCCATAGATTTACTATCAAAAGCACAAAGGATGCGCCATCTTTTGCTACGAATATATACTAATATCTCAAGGAACACATAATAAGTTATCATATAACTCTGTAGTAGTGCTGTTTTGGTAAATAAATATATCCATTAGAAGTGTAGCTAATCGTGAGCGCGAAGCCCGCAAATCGGATGGGGCTCCAAATTAAAACGCGTTTTAAAAGTATTGAACGAAATGAGTATTAAGTTAATCAATTCTTCAGAGTTTTAAGATGGCCAGTAAATAAAATCTTATTTTTTGGTATTCCAGTGAAATAATTACGTGAGCATACACCTTTTTTTCTCGGACAAAAAGTTAAAAAAAAAATGGCAAGTTGCTTTTAAAATAAGAAACGAAGTGACGAACATTTTTTGTCCACCGGGGTCAAAACACCACACTTTCAAAAGTTTTCTCCGTCTTGTTTTTTTTCTTATGCCGAAATAAGTTAGAACATTTGACAAAGAATTGTGGCATTATAATAATTCGAAAAGCACATTAACAAAACACAAAAACTGACACTTATAACAGCACAATAGCAGAGTTGACAAAGATAAGCACGTCAAAAAGCCCTGAATATTGTTTTCCCTGACTTTTTGTGGTGTTGTCGAATTCCTGAAAAGTGTCGAGTCTTACGTGCAGTGCATTATAATGATATGCGCACTAAAGTTTAATTTATCATCGAAAATCGCACCCAAATCTTCAATGACTTCAACTTTTTCAATAAAAGAATTGTTTAATTTATATCAAGTTTTTTAAAGCAATTAATTCTATTAAAGTTTTAACTTGACAAAAATGTCTCAAAATTTTTTATTTTTGAATTTTTTTGCAATTAATTGTATAGTAATTGTATATTTCCAACGTCAATTGTTTGTGTTGTACAGAAGAACACTTTGAATCGAATTATATATCCAAAAAGTTTTTGTACTGTTAAAAGCAGAAAAGCTTTTCATGCAAGTTCTTTCGTCAGCCATACCAACTGTGTTTACAAAAAAAAAAACAGTTAAAAAAATAGTATGTTTCACTATAGTATACGTTGTTACAATCCAATCAACCGCATACAAAATTATGAGCCAGAATTCTATTTTTACATTTTTAAGGGTTTCAACTATCTGCAACAGCTACACATTAAATAGTAACTTCATAGCTTCTTCGTGAGGATCGATATGTAATTTTCCAGCTCTTTTGGATTTGTCATTCCCGTGTAATAAGCGAATATTATATGCCTGTCGGGCTCCCTAAAGAGTTTTCTAGAGACTTTCATTTTTAGCTTAAACCTGCGAATTGCCTTTTGGGAGCAATTGTTTTTTTCTTCCCTTTCGTTTATGAGCACAACTTTTTTTTATTTCTATCATCTGGCGTTTTGTCTGACAAATCCAGGGAGATCTATTGATTGCAATACTATTTTTATCACAAAAATTGTTTTTATATTATCCGGTTTGCCACCAGGGAATTTATTTTTTGAGTTTTTATTGTTGTTTGTGAATAATTTTTTGTTAAACACGCTTTTTAACGCGAAGTCGTTCAAAGTGTAGTGTTCAGTTGCACAAAAAATAATTAATCATCTAGTGGTTGTTATTGAATAATTAAAAGTTGGTTAATGGTTGGTCAACAGATAATTAACACATTGTCAATGTTTTGTTAAATATTTAACAATTTAAATATAGTTTATAAATAGTGCTTATGTTTTGGATTTAGTAACTAAAATACTTTTTTTTATTTAAGAGCTGAGGAATATATACATTGAAAAAGCAGCTTGTATGTCATTTCCCTAAGAGTTACTAAATCTACCTACTTTAGGAAATAAAACTTGATTAGGCGAAAAGTATCACCCATAGAATTCTTATTCAATACTTGTCTAAACTCTTGAAAAATATCGCAAAAACTCGGTTTCCATCTGCTATGTTTTTCTCGTGACACGAAGCGAAATTTCTTTTTAATATTTTATTACATCCCCAAGAGACAAAAACTTGTCGTTTCTGGTCAAAGCTTGGGATTAAGCAACTAGGAGAACTTTTCTTTCTTATACTTTCTTTGTTTACGACTCAGCAGTTCAACCTTTCAGTACGCATTTCAAATGTGTTTGAAAAATTTGATGTTTCCAATATTGGTTATCGACTGTTTTTTTTTTGTCAGTTTGATTTTTTATTCCTTGAGTCTATAGTCTAAATAGTAAACATATTTTGTTTTGTTGGTCTTGAAACACATTCAAGAGCATAGATGGCGATTGAATTGCTTTCTTATTGGTCAGTGTGAGCGATCAATAAGAAAAGAAAATCTAATTTACTATTTCTTTAGATTTTTATGAAAAATCTATAAAAAAGTTTGTACCAATGGGGCTACACTGAAAACTGGAGACACTATTGATAATTTCGAATTGAACTGCTAAAATATTGTAACAAAATTTGCTCAAAACTTATTTATTTATTTCAGTTTAAATTGGTAGGCGTGTTTTCCCGCTAGATAGTGGAACGTTGGCTGTTAAAGTCTGAACAATGAAAGCAATTAACAATTATCATACTAATTTTACTTTACACACTATCAATGTAAATTATGCAATTACATTATTTTATTATTTATAAAACAATTTATTTATATTGAGCTTAAGCTCAAAGATTATTGTAAATCATTCGACGTTTTTCATCAAAAAAAAAATTTTTTTGGTGTTGCATATCAAAATTTTGTAAGGACCCTCCCAAAAAGTTGGCCGCTTTGGGTAGATAACATGCCGTGTTTTTTAGGTATTTTTTCTCGAAGCTTAGCTCTAAACGGTAGATTGCAAAACAATCGTATTTTTTTTCAAACACAATCATGGCCGGTGTAAATATTTGCCTCAATCAGATACAGCTTTAGGCAAATATCTATTGACATCATTTTCATCGTGCTATCGGATTTTGGTGAATGAAAAGCAATTGTTATTCTTTGACGAATGTCTAAAGTTTCATACACTCTTTGAATCATAGCGGTCTCTAAATTTCTGCTTTGATCGGAGAAATATGTATACTCCCAATTCACAGAGTTATTGTTTTTACTTTTTGGTTTACGCCTTTGATATAATCCACGACAACTATGATGTATGAGTTGCCTTTTAACATTTTGGGGAAATGGACCAACCACGTTAATAGCAGTTTGATCAAAAAATTGCCCCATGGGGGCTCGGCGTTGCTGGGGACGTTTTTATAGCTCCAAGATTGTTTTTGAAAACCTTGATTTTTGTCTGAATCTGTCGCCCCAATGTTGGTTTTACCTCATTGCTTCAAGATTTTAAAAGCATTTTTCACAAAATGTCAATGAAATTGAATGAACTAGATTTTCTTTTTTCATTGAACCCTTACACTAACTAACGGAAATTTCTCATTTGAATGCAATCGAAACAGCATAAAAATAAAACTCATGGCAAAAGTTTACAACAAGAAACTGTGTATTGTTTAATGTATTTGTGTGTATCCTTTAGCTATTTTTTTATTGAACAAATAAAGAATTAATAATAATTAAATAATTATTTCTCCGATAGCCTACTTTCTTTTAATTTTGCGCAGTCTTGCACGCATTTCTTATCTTCATCTTTTTAATTATCCATATCAGGGTCGGTGTTGATAGTATGCAGTTAAATTTATCACTTGAAAAATATGTTATGAGTTGAATTATGAGCGTTGTATTGTTCCTGACCAATAGAGTTTTGAAAAAAATCACAATCACCATATCTTCTCTTTCTCCCGATAATAGCTTGAAGTGACCTATTAATTTAATTATTGTTTATTTGCTGTTTCCGCTAAATTCTCTCAACTTCTTCCAAAGTAGAAATTAAAAATGAATTCATCAGTTTTAATTGAAACTTCAGAACGTTTAAACTTTCTTTCAAATTGAATTTTTTTTCTCTCTATCTCCACGCGTTCCTATTTGTCTCTGAAAATCAATAAAGACGACTTCTCTAAATTATGTTTTTGCTGGTTTTTGATTTAATTAAAGAAGGATCTGCTTTATTATCCTGCGCTGACTTATGTATCTAAATAGACGAGTCTTATAATCAATATGTTGTGATAACAAAATAAAACAAAGCCAACTTCTTCAGAATAAAATCAGCATATAGACAATAGAGTAAATCACGTAAATATGTTTAAAAATAGTCTTTTTTTTTGGATACCTTGTAGACATTTATTGAAATCACAATAAAATGGTTTCCTAAGTGTCTTCTTATTCCCCTCGCTAGAATCAATACTCTCTTGGGATAAACAAAAACGTGTGACGGGATAAAAATGATTTACTAAATCTCGCCTTATTCCCTCTGCTTGAAACAATACTCTCTCGGGATAAACAAAAACATGCGATCATGAACAGCAAAAACTACAGTGTGTTTAATAAATGAAAATTGAACACCATGGATCAGTAAAGCGGACAGCAGTTCAGATTTTATGAAAACAATGATAGTTTGGAAGGCAGAGTTTTGAAATTTATATAAGAGGGACGTTTTGGTGTCACACGCGACAAAAAGTTGACCAGCGGAAGTGACCCTCTATATTTCATTTAAATATGAAGATCCAAGTTAAATATTAATACAATTTTACAATTAGAGTCAGTGTCTAAGGAAGTAATGTTTTTCTGAAACAATTTTATTTTATTTTATTGTTATTTAAGGATATCTAATTGCTCAAAGACATATATTTTTGTAAATTTAAGATCACAAGGATATATTTCTTTCTTGAATTAAGTTTCTTAGCAGGATTTTGTTCATGTTTAGTCACTATAGTCACAGATGAGTTATACCAGATCGCTCACTTAGAAAAGAAAGCTTAAAAAAGAGAGAGATAGAATATTAACCAGTTTAAAGGTCCAGCTGACGCATGCCCAGTAGAAGTTTATTTCACTGTAAGCAAAGATACACTCGGAACGCTTCGAGCTGCTTGTATGCAGTGTCTAAATTCACGATTTGGTCCGATGTCTGTCCGATCCAGTTTTATTTGCCTCGTGGTTTTATTTACCAATTATAAAACGGCCCACCCTTAATATCTTTCTTGCTGTTGAAAATATAAAAAATCGGAAAGGCACGTCAATGTACCATTTTAAAACGTGACTATTTGGAAACCTCTAGACAAAAAACAAAAAAATCTATTTTAATGCATTTGTAATTATGTGAATAAAGTAGGATCTTTCTTAAAAACCAAACGATTACCTCCTAATTATGCTTAATTAGTAAAATTAATGTTGATTACACAAGTTTTCTTCAGAAAACCTATGATGTGTCAAGTAGCTCCAGGACGACACTTTTTGGCAACAGGGCATTTTCTGTAGTAATTCTGACAAAAAACTGCGCGCGGCAACACTGCTATTAACCAATTTAAAGGGACGAGAGACGCCAAGGTCATAGAAACGATGCGCAAAAGATCAAACGTTTCGAGGCAAGTGAGCAATCTGGTATAACTAATCTGTGCTATAGTGTGAAAGATAAGGAGACAGAGGTGACAACTGCTAACGCTGCCTCTTATCAGTTAAAGTTTGCAATTCACTGCACAAAGCTTTGTAGAATTCGTCCTCTAGAGGTTTATAGAAAACGGCCTCAAAATAAGATTTACCTTAATGGAAACTTTTAACAACCAGCTTAAATAAACTTATTTTTGGAAATATTTGTATGGATATGTCATGTATTCTAAAAATTGCGAAATTGTTTATTCGCAGTTTTTAATCTTACATGTATTGTGATTTTTCTCAGGTTGAGTAGGAACAATAAGAACATAAAAACAGAGTAAAAGAGGTTAAAGAGTAAATCAAGACAGTAGCGACGTTGGAAAAATGAAAATTTGCGATATTTGTCATATTTACACGCCTTATGGCACTTTTTGTTTTATAATCGATGAAGGAAATTGTACACTGTGCCTACACCGCCACAGTTAAAATATAATTTAGTACAAAAAATACGACTTCTACAATAAATACATCAATGCAATTAAATTGTATTATTTGAAAATAAAAACAAACTTTTATTCGTTTATCAGCTGACGGAATGGCAATGTCGTGTCAGGGTCAGCTTTTTGGCTTACGATGTTTTTCCGTTATTTTTACTCTCAAATTGTTCGGGTTTTGGTGGGCACTTTTATTGCAAAATCTGTTGTCGATCTGACTATAGAATAAGAATACGGTTTATATAAATTAGTTGATACGGTATAGAATACTTTCATACAAGTAACATAAAAAGAGTGGCGAATATTTGATAATGGAGTAAGAAGAGATTTAGATAAATGAAAAAGATAAATAATAAAATATTTAAACAATAAGGTTGTTCGTGTAAACTCCCGTGGTAGAAAGCCTGAAACAAACTTTTGGGAAACTTCGATTTTAACTGACGTCACGTTCTTATCTAGAACCTGGTTTGTTCCGAATAACCATCGTCTACTGCATATTAATATTTTACCTACAGTGGGACGTTTTCATGATATTAATACTAATCCATCTCTTTTTTTTAATAAAATATTACTTTTTAGTCTTAAATTATTCCTATCAATCTGAAGATCACTTTTTATATAAAATTGTTTGCGAATGGATTGTTTGACTATTGATTTCTTTCTTAATGCAAACAAACAGTTCTCTAAAAAATGCTCTGCGGATTTATTCCTACTTCTTTATTAGTTTCAAGTTTTACGGTTTTATTTTTGTGTTGAATCGACTAAGCTTTTTCCGAATTAGTCTAATGTAATATTACAGAATTCTAATTCTGTTTTTTCTTCTGTTATCGAAAATACAATTAGGGCCCAGAGAGGAATGTATGTGGAGCCGTATTTTCTCCCGCATTCTCTATTGGGGTAATTACGAAAGCGGGAACTTTGGGCAAAAAATTTGTTGAGCGTTGAATGCCTGTGGTTCAATTTATGAGGGCAAATGTAATTGTTGTAAAAGTTTAGCTAAAGCTACCATTCACTAACTTCTAAGTTATAATGAGTTACGGCACAGCCAATTGTCGAGAAAATGGACTTGAAATTTGATTATGGTTGAGTTTTATTTTTACAAAGTAGGATTTTAGTTGTTTTTCAGGAACGAAAGAGGTATTTTTTCTTCAAGATTAGGATGTCCTACGAATTGATTTTCAAGAGTAATTTATGGAGGACAAAAAGCGGCTGATAAGAAATTGAGATTTATTTGTTGCGTTTCAATTTCCTTTTTACAAAGACAAATATCAAGCTTCTTAGACATTTTATTTATATATATTTTTTTTCATAAAAATCTTGTTTGTTGTGATATTTGATTTTTTTTTCAATTTCAGGGCATCGTATATAGAGACTGCAAACCCGAAAATATTCTTCTCGACGATGAAGGGCATGTTCGGATCTCAGATTTAGGCTTAGCTGTAGATATTCCCGAAGGTGAATTCGTTAGAGGTAGAGTGGGCACTGTAGGTTACATGGGTAAGTTTGTAATTTTTTTTTTAATATACTTTTAATTTTATTCCCGATTGTTATAGATCATATTATACAAAATATCAATTATTTCAAAAATTATAATAAAATGTTTCATTAGATTTGTCATAATCGTACTTTATTAACATCGCACCAGATCATTATTACTGAATAGTCAGGGAAAGTAGCATTTGGAATCGAGATTTTATTTTGATACACGAAGGGCTTTGAAAGAAAAATCACTAACGTAAGGCCATAAGGCTGAAGACGAGGTTTGTGGAAGAACAAACGTCCGTAATATATGTCAGTCTAATAGCAGTTCAGACTTAGCAAGGGTCGTCTTTGCGTGATAGCTTGAATATTCTAGTTCTATGGCTTTTATTTGTATTTTCATCTCAGGAAGTGCTGTCTCGTCTGCAATAATTAGTGCTTCATCTTCAGCAACTGTCTTATACTTTATGCTATCGTGTTCAGTAGTTATTCCAAGGGTAATTAACGTCTTTGTATCATTTGAGAGAATCGTTAATTGAACTTAGTCTTATTTTAAATTGTTACTTTTCCTTAAATTATTACAATTTGGTTACAACAGTAAGTACCTATACTGCTCAGTGTTTTATTATTTATTTCTTAAAATAAACATAATGTATGAAAGTTATTAGTACCATAAGAGGAAACAGCTTGAGGAGGCGTTGTGTTATCCCCTAACTATCTCCTTCTTATCGGATTTCCAGCACGAAATTGTATACGGTTCAACGATATGCTTCATTATGCAGCAGTCTCTCTTGTTATTAGTTTCAGAAAAATGCTTTTCTCCTAAAATAACAACTATAATAATTTTAAACAGATAATTGTTTTATTCTTTTACGCATACTAAAACTAATCTGAAAGGAAGTCTTGGTTTCAATGGAAAAGTTTATTGATATGGATGTCATTTTTATACGTTTATGGGAGTAAAGTACATTATATCTTTCTGATCTTTATTTCCACTTCTTTAATTCGTCTCCCCGAACGAAAATTTGAATTCTACAAGTAAACAAAATGAGTTACACCTGATCTTGGCATAAATTAGGAACACTGATTTGAAACAGATTAAACTACTCAGCAGCATAGTGATTATTTTTTAGTTTTGTTGGTTTTATCTTGAGTTTCAGGTGGATCTGTGCTCTTAATAAGTTTTAATTAATAAATAAATTAAGTCTTTACCTTACTTTGTTGGTTTGCTGATAATTTAGAGACGTCAAGCATCTGACGACAATGTTTTTGCATTATCAACAAATACCTCAACCGATAGCAGGCCCTGCTGTAAAAATCTTTTTACGAGCTTTGAAAGGGAGTTTTGTATTATGTTTTGCAAGTACTATAAAATATACACAAAGAAATTAAAGCCATACTTATTTCGTACGAATTAAGCACAAGGCAATAAATACAAATCAAAATGGAAACTATTAGTAAACTTTTATCACTGCACAGTAACACGTCTAGATCTGAAAGTGTACTCAGAAGATGAAACAAAACTAAATGTTTTTTAACAGTGTCTTGTCAAGTTTTGATTGGTACCGTCATTTTATTTACTTTTCATTTTTCACGGTAATTTATTTACCTCCTTATGTTAATAATTTTGTTTAGGTATTTTTTTTAAATATAACATGGAGACTTTCACCAGACTATGATTAAAATGTCTATAAGCTAGCCAAATTAACCAATCCAATATTTATCAGCTGTTACGCAAAATTACTAACTTATTTCAGTCTGAAACTAAGTAATCTTGCAATTTTTAAGATTTTATTATATAATAGCGCACTTGCGTTGTCATTCATTTGAAAAACTCTTCTTTTTCGAAAATCAGAAAGGACACTTAGTTTTGAGCGATGTGTTGTTTTTTGATAGTGTTTTTAGTAATACACTCTGTTAATTATCGGGTTTTCTTGTGTGTTTTCAACCTCAAAATCTGACTTTTTCTTGCCATTTTGGGAAAAAATAGACGACATTTAAGCGACATTTTTTATGCTATAAAAATAGTTGTATTCTAGAGGATGTGTTTTTTTGGCTGCATTAATTTGCGATTAATTCAAGCAGTTTGTAATTTTGACTACTGTTCGGTAAAAGGTAACTCTCGTTTAAGAGCAGAACCACTAATATGATGATTAACTTTGTCAAATGCCTTAGCAAAGTCAGTATATATTACATCAATTAATTTGCATTCAACGTTCTAATGCTGTTAATATATTACGATTCTAACATAAAATTTAATTAGTAGCAGTGGATCTGCTTGCCGTAAAGCAACGCTGTTCCTTATTAATAATTATCTGAATATTCCGAGATAACCTTTTCGCGATAAAGTAATCTAGTAGTTTTAGCATATCTTATCGAATAGAAACTGCTCTGTAATTACGATCGTTATTTTTAGCCTAGCTTGTGAATAGGAAGAAGTTGTATAGATTTATTTTAAAAATCTGAACACATTCCTGTAATTAATGATATATTAAAAAAAACACGATTAGGCGTTTCTAATGTATAAATAGTCTTTTTAATCATGTGTAAAAGATTATACATCAGGATCGAAAGATAAATTATGAGAAGCAGACAAAATACGATCAATAATTTCCGAGTATTTCGCGATATATAAACTGGTATGCATGAGAAATGATGCACATGATTAGAGTGCTATTCCCTTCTTTAGACAGCAGAAAAGTATTTTGCGAAAAAATTGACAATAATAATTAATAATTCAACAATCAGCTTTTCTAACACTTTTCTGCTTTTTGGTGTCTTTTAAATTATGCACACATCCTCATTCGGTCTCATGTTGATATTGTTATTTATTTTGCAAAATTTATAAAATACATTTATCTCATTTAGACATTTAACTAAGATTTCCAAATGTCTAAAAAATTGATTATTTATCGTAGAATTTGTCTAATTTGGAATCATTCTAAATAAAATTGTCAAACTTCTACTATGACATACCACTACGAACTACGATCACCGGTTTTACTAATATTTTCACCTTGGGGTTTATTCTAGTTTTTTCGCAATAATTGAAGTTTGGCGTAAGGTAAATGATGGTTTGTCCAGTTTTAGAATTAATCTAAGTGAGTTGGGAAAGCTATACATTTTATTTTAGTGCACTGATTTACAAGTGTATACAGGTTGGTTCAATAAGCTCTATTAATTTCCAATTGAAGAGCATTATGAATTAGTAAGAATTAAGAAAAGTGATGGATGGGTGAGAAAGTATATTTTTCTTACTAATTAATTAGTTGTTTTAATTTGCAAGGTAAACTGCGAATTGCACATTTACATAATTTGTAAATATGTAGCTAATAATCAACCGCTTTAATTAAAATAATTGAATAACAATAGGCTACAACATTTTTGCATTATTTACAGGAAAACTTTTGCTATGATAATACATTAGATCTTGTGTTTACGCAAGTTTACTATTTTGCTAAGGTTTGTAGATTTGGGATTATGAAATATTATCCTAGTTATGTACAGAAAACACTTTTGACATTATATATAGAACACATTGTGCCTAGTTTAGAACCTATGGCTTCATTACAGGTTCCGAAGTCACGACAAGAAAACGGTGTATTGCTTTTCATAGCTTATAATTTGACGGTTTTGTCAACGTTATTCTGTCCAGGTTAGGTCGTTATCTGACAAAATTTGTAGTGGATCAATTATACCACACCTACCGGATGATTCATTCTCAACTACGCACTTGAAAAATACAATATTTATTTACAATTTAATGTCAAAATTATCGTCAAACTGAATTTTAAATCGTCACTAGTAGTTATTTCTAATTTACACGAACAGTTGCAGCATTTAAAATTTTATTTTAAGGTACATTACTTGATTTTTAATAATACATAATATTGATATGATTTACAAAATGTGTTATAACTTCAGAAAGAAATCTAATTTGTGGTTCCAGAAACCAAAGATGTGTATTTTCTAAATTATGAGCATTTTGTACTAAATAAATAATGATATTTAATATAGAATTTTGACATTTGAAATAAAATACTAAATTGCAATCCACTTTTAGACTTTATTTTTTAGTCGATCAAATAATTACAAAAACGGTAGTTATTTCTATTAAAAAATGAGACACAGATTAACTTGTAATTTTTTTAGCAGTTTTTGAAAAATTATTAATGAATCACTCGGTTTAAATGGCATCTCAAGTTTGAGATTTAAAACCATTGATGTTTGTCGGGAAAAATTGTAGTAGAAATTGACCTGTTTCAGGCTCTTTTTATTATATAAAATAATAACATGAACAATTTATTTTATATAGACTTAAGAAATATAGACTTTCTTTTGAGGTTTTGAATAAAACTGTCGTTTTAGATTTTTTATACGTCTTATTTCGTTTGACCTATATCCTGAACAGTCATTGATCATTCCCATTCGTTTCATCTGCTATGTAATCACATTGATAAACCTTTTCTTTTTTTTTAGCACCCGAAGTAATAGATAACGAGCGCTACACTTTCAGTCCTGATTGGTTCAGTTTCGGCTGTCTCCTTTACGAAATGATCGAAGGCCAAGCGCCATTTAGGGCTCGTAAAGAAAAAGTCAAACGTGAAGAAGTTGACCGCAGAGTCAAATGTGATCAAGAAAAGTACTCATCGAGTTTTAGTGAAGATGCCAAATCTTTGTGCCAACAATTACTTGCTAAAATTCCAGTCGTCCGACTTGGAGGCAAAGCGGGCCGTTATGGGGCGGCCGTAGTGAAGCAACATCAATTTTTTGAATCAGTCAATTGGAGGCGACTTGAGGCGGGCGTGGAGGCTCCTCCATTTAAACCTGATGTAAAAATTAAATCATTACTAAAATAAAAGTATATGATCAAAAACGTTTTTTTGAAAAAAATCTATGTTTTTGATTATATATTCACTTTTATTAGAAATTAATTGAAATATTTTTTTGTAGCCGCATGCTGTCTACGCCAAGGACGTTCTTGATATTGAACAATTTTCGACAGTGAAGGGTGTTAACATCGATGAAAGTGACTCAACATTTTATAGTAAATTTAATAGTGGTTGTGTATCAATACCTTGGCAAAGGGAAATGATAGAAACTGGTTGTTTTAGAGAGTTGAATGTTTTTGGTACAAACGGTTCAAGAACCAGCGATTTAGTTCTTCAACCAGTAACAACGACTGAGAATGAAGGTTGTTTCCCTTTTAGGCGGAAGGTAAGGAAGCCATTATGTATTTTTTTGGAATTAATCAGGGTCCATATAAAGTTGATAGCGAAAATTACATCGTACATCATATTATGATTCGTCATTATTCTATTGAAGCAAATTTTATGTTCAACTTTCCGAAAATTATTATTCATCTTTAAAATCTACAGATCATGAAACTTTGATGGATACTCTTGACAAATAGTCCTACATAGGATAATTCACCTTGATAAAAAGTCAGCCTAGCTTTAACAAGTGCCATAAAATTTGAAATCAAAATTAAGGGCTTTCTAAGTCTGTACATAATAAATTACACAACATTTTTGAAGGCTCAAAAAACAGAGTAAAAAATGCTTGGTAATTAAAAAAACCGCTTTGCTACAGACTTTCAAAAATTTTCCCCTTGATAATTTACATATTGCGTAGACTTCCAACAAAAAAGCTCGAATGACACGATAATAGTACAGTAATCAACAACTTGTACTTTCTATTAACTTATCCATCTTTAAACCAAATATATAATGCTATTGGGCATTTTTTAACTTTTTATTAGTTTAAATCATATAACAATGTTAATTGGATATTATTTTATTGCAAGACGCTGTCAAGATTTAACTAAAAGCTTAATAAAACGTTGTATTTTCACTTGTTCTTGTGTAAATTGTGCGTTTTTCTGGTGAGCCTTAATATAATCGCTCATTTGTTATGTAAAACGCTATTTTACACAGGATAATGTAAAGCAGATAGCTATTAATATGAGGATTGCATTTTACGAGCTTACATTTTTAAGATTTTTTGTTATGTTTATAATACATTTTCAATTGTTTCAGAAAAAACAGATGCCTCGGACCAGGCCTATCCCTATAAACCCCTCTTTGTTACCTCAGACGACAGAGAGCTGATGCCTCTAATTTCAACTGTGTGTCATTTTCATAATCCTATCATTCTTTTCATTCGTCTTCCCAAGGACATTGGCACAATCATATGACGAAGAAACTGACATCCATTTGTTAACTTTTGTAAATAAGTGTTGAAAGCATGCACAAGCTCTATTGACGTAGATGATTTGTTTTTATATTATATTAAATGATAATTTTTTCTGTTAATAAGTGAGATTATTTTAAGAGATCATCTACTGATATGAGTAGAACTACTTATTTTAAGGGTTAGCTGTCACAGATTAGACAAAAATAGGGCATTGTTGGCGTATGTGAATGTATTATTTTTCATTCCAAAAATACGCCATCACCTCAAGTAACTACCGATTAGATAATTGATGTAATTAAAAAAAAAATGGATAACCAAAAGACCACCATATATGTTGTTTCATTGTGATATTTTTATCTGTATATTTTTGTCTACCTGCACTACTCTGGATCAGGAGGCTTAGGACTATGCAATTTATTTTTGTACATTTAGTATATTAAGTTACATTAATTTAATCTTAAATCGACTGCTGGAACTGGATTTTGAAAACACACTTGCCCGATGGTTTTGTGTACATCAAGCTCAAATATTAGTGTAGACTTAGCATTTTTTCCCAGTAAATTTGCACGTAACCATTCAGCTGCATTTTTTGACCGCATTGGCCAAAGTAGAGTGGTGTATCGTAGATGTGTAGATATGTGAGTAGAAGTGTCAAAAAATGTTGGGAACATTACGTGCACCGGTCTTAAACAGTAATTGTTTATGCCATTGTTTTGTTTAGTCTTATATTTTTCAACTTCTTTGTATGACAAACAGGTGAGTCAAAAGAAAACATGTACTATTTAAGAAGTGATAAAGGAAAGTTTATCTTTAAACATTGACTCACACTGACTGCAGTTTTTACTTTTTTTTAAATTGTCTATAGTTTCAATTTGTATTAAGATGATTTTTGATAATTGAGTAAAACTTCTTAATCAAATTTGTTGTTTTATTTTTAACATTCTTCAGTTTCGAAAGTTGAATACATCCTATAACTATGGAAACCGTCGAACGAAACGTGCTGATCAATTTTTTTTACCACGACCATCAATTTTGAGGGTGATTTTATAAATCTTACACAACAAGGAGCTGTCTCAAAGCTAAGATTTAATCACATTGTTCACACACTTTGAAATCCCTTAAAAAGTCGATAATCAATAAAATTGAAACATTTTTGTTTGACATGACTGTTAGAAATGAAACAGCCTAGCACGAAGGTCTCAACCTTAAAGGTAGTCATTTAAATAAGATTTTTTTCAATTTAAATAATTTAAAATGACAACATTTTCTATATATAATGAAAACACTTTATCTCAACTCGCTTGCTCTTATTATAAGTTATGACAAGTATTTAAAAAATGACGTTTTCATAATGATGGCGCAACGTGTTTTTTACATCCACTTTGCGCACGGTTGTCGTGACCTTTTTACTAAAAAAAAAAACTTAGAATCAAATTTTTAGAACAAATTTTGCATTGAGGACAATATATTTCGCTCGAACTTCAACAGGACTAAATGTCTCCACACGGAAACAGGTGTTAGTTTAATTTTCCAATTGTAAGTGAGATTACGAACTGCATTTCAAAAAAAGTAGTATTATGGCACAAGAACTGTCTGAAAACGCTTAGCAATCCTATAGAGCTACGTGCCAAAAGCTTTGAATAAATCAATCCTTATTTATATTGCTGATTTTGTGCCTTTATTAATAGACAATTTATATCTGTCTGACGTAGTTAATAGACAACATAGTCGTTTCTGCTGTACTGAAAATTATTTTTTCTACGACTACTATGTTAAACTCGCTTTACATATATTCTTGTTGCTATGAAAAGTTCATCTTTTCATTGCTAACGCAAAACTCGAATGAAAAGTGACGTTTCTGTGTGAAAAGTGACAGATCTGTGTGAAAAGAACATATTGACAAATGACATGATAGAATGAATGCCGTACCTAATTATATGGCATTCATTTTGATATTTTGACATTAATATGTAATAAATTGGTTCTTTTGTTAAATGTTGTAGTTTATTGAATGGTCGTAGAAAAAACATTGTGTTGTACTCGTGTGAAAAGCTTTTTTCATGCTCGTGTTAATACACACTCGGCCTACGGCCTCGTGAAAAATTCGCTTTTCAACACTTGTAAAACAAATAAGTAATATTTGAGAGTTTTATCAACAACCACTTAGTCTTAAAACCACACTGTTGTGTGTTATTCCAGTTTGGTGTTTTGAGTCCGTAATTTATATAAAAAAAAAACAAATTTACTTGCAAGATTTTGCTCTGGCTAAGGGTTTTTGATAAGCATGGTTCGATTCAAACAAGATGGTGCAACCGCTCACCCGTTTTGTCGTGGTGAAAATTTTGAGAGAGATGATTCTTAGACAAATTAACTCTATAACTGGTTATGTCGGTTTCTACTTAGATTTAAAGTCATGTTATCATTTTCCCTAGAGTCATATATCTCAGTCACCTTAATAAGATAAGGTTTATAAAGTTGAAAGAAGCCACCGTCAACCAGTGTTTGGTTGACGTATTGAAGGCCGCATTTGAGTGAAATTTTTATTTCCAAATGGCTTAAAATAAATTAAATTTTCCAGTTGTAAATAAAACATATTTTATCTCAACTTGTTTATTTTTATTATTATAAGTTCTCTAAATCACAAAAGTGTGTCTGCTTCGCCATGTATAGTGTGACAAACTGTTTACTTTTAAGTAAAGTATGGTGGTCATGATGGCTACATCACTCTAGATGACAGCTGTCCAAGCAAGCTATGGTTCTCATTTGTCCGCGCGACCAATTGTCTTGCTTGAACAGCTTTGGTGTTTGGTGAGATACCGAACAATGCAGTCATAAACCACTACTAAAAAATTAACAGTTTGATATAAGGTATTAAGCTTGTGAAAATTTTACTAGCTCTTATTTGGTTTGTAGAACTATACATGACTTGCTCTAAAAGCAGTTTATATATTGTTTTTAAAGTTTAAAACATCAAAATTGTGGAAATTTTGACAAAAACTTATTATGGTACTTATATAAACTCATGAAGATAAATTAGTTACAGTAAATCTTCGTGCTAAAAAGTTTGTTCTTAGAAAATTAATTTTCTCCTGGGGTTTAATTTGTACTTTCTAATTAAACCCAATAGCGATACTGAGTACATCTACCTAGTATATAGTCGCTTCGTGACTAATAATAAATATTAATTTGCTAGGAATATCAGATTACCCACGAAAACGTATAGCAAAATAGATGAATAGAATAATAAGAGTCTCATACTTAATGAGAAACGTTTTAATAATTACTTCTTTGCACTGTTTCTTCAAGCGATGTCAAATTATACTTTAAAATATTCAAATTGGATCTTTGCTAGCGAAATCAAAATGCTCGTGGAAACCACATTCCTATATGGAAGATTATTATGAAATTTTTAAATTTTTGTCAGCTGCTCATAGATAACAGAATCCATGTCAGTAAAGGTCAAAACGTTGTTCTAAATCATACTAACGCATTAATAAATTCAACTTCAATATGAATTCTGCTCAATTTGCAATAAATTTGATTCTTTCTTGTTTAATAGTGACCGCTATTACATCAATATCACCCGAAGATTTGCGCAAAAAAAAAACGTTTTTGGTTAAAAAACATTTGAAACGTTTGAAAAAGCAGGAGGGAGCTTTGAAATTGGTTGGGGGTAGCGGTGAACACGAAGGTAAATAAATATTCTTAATTATTGTCAATGATAATATTTTTTTCTACAATAAAGTAACTCATTTTTTAATAAACATAATAAAATTAATTTTTAAGAATGAGATGTGGTGCAATACGCATCAGTTTTTTTTTCAAATGCGTTGGCTTATAACATAGACTAAGAAAACATTGACTAAAAGGTATATTTAGTCAATGCTTATAATGAAAAAAAAACGTTGTTGAGACCATTATTGCGATCTAGAAGAGAAAATTCTGCGTTGTATGGTCAAGTTTCAAAAACTTGTGCTTCAAAACAAACTTAATTTTTGGCGTGCTTTGCTTGTAAAAGTAAAAATGCCCAACCAACAAAACGTATATTTTTTGTTTTTTTGGCAATTTTTTTGAAGAGATTAAAAACACAGTGTTAGAGCTTGAATAATTTATTAAATAAGAGTGTGATAGCTTATAAAACAAAGTGACAAAACTTAAACCCAGACTAATTCTCTTTTGTTGCTTGATTTTATTAAAGCCTTTTTTTTAAATTCTGCGATCTAGTCTGAAACGAGGAACTAAAAACTCAATAGAAAGACGTGGAACCAAAAAACGTTGGATCTTGTGATTGGACAGGGAATGTACGATCCAGAGTTTGATAAATACAAATAAACAAGAAGCGCTTTATCTTTAACGCTATAAAATATAATTGCTTATAAAATAATAATAAAATAACTATAATAAGAGTTAAATTACATATTTCTAACAATTATAAAGAAGTTTATAATTAATTAATTCTTAACATATATGTTTATATATTTAAGCTAACTCACTCTCGTTTATTTACGGTAAATTATGTTTTCCGGAAATTGTCTTGGAAACAACATTTTCCTGCTTATTTACCCGCGGGAAAATTGAGTTTTCCGGACTAGTACTGTAAAAACTTTACAAGACGCAAAATAAAAAAGATACCCTAGTAACTATAGTTGCCAACAAAATTAACAAACTTGATTTTTGAGGAATTTGTAAAAAAAATTGAAAAACATGTAAATTTCGTCTTTTTTACGATTTCCGGAAAATTATGTTTACAAAATGGTTTTGTTTTTGTTTAAATAAACTATTATCCAATAATTAATCAAATCCCGTTCCAAAATGTCTTCAAATACAAAATAATCTTCTATAATATACGCTCTACTTACATTGTCGTCCTTATTTTATCAAATTTTTATAAAGCTTAACTTTCTGCATTATTTATTGCAGAAGCAGTTTTTTTTTATAAACATATTTTGAGCTTTCTGATGCAAAAGCAAAATAGCAATATTTTGCTTTCCTCTTTAATCTGAAAAACTGTTTATTTTTCCAAGCAAAATTTTTTACAATTTGTCTGTTTTGCCAGATTTAATTAATTTGGAATATATGTAATTGATACTTTCTGAATTACAATTAGGTGTAGATCAGATGAGTGATGAGAGATGCTTACACCAAATTTTTCAACCAAAACAAAACTGATGATTTTTAAACGGTATAATTGATTTTATTGAAGTATGGCTAAGAACTCTTTCGATTACCTCAGATTTTAATAAAAAAAGTTACTTCAAAATCGATTGAGTCGTTTAGTGGCTACAAGGCGACATGCAGACACACATATACACTACAATCTTAGAAATTTGCTTTGTTTTGTTCTTTTAGTAGGAACGTTACATAAACGATCCTCTCTCTAGTATACATTATTTATTGCAGAAGCAGTTTTTTTTTTATAAACATATTTTGAGCTTTCTCATCTATATCATCCATATACATAGATACTTGACAAGAAATTTTAATAGTAATATTGTGCCTTCCTCTTTACTCTGAAAATCTCTCTATTTTTCAAAGCTGAGAATTTTTACAATTTGTCTGTTTTGATTCAATAAATTTGGAATATAATTGATACTTTGTGAATTACCATTAGAAAAGGTGTAGATCAGACCAGTGAGAGATGCTTACATAAAATTTTTCAACCAAAAAGAAAAAAACTGATGATTTTTAAACGGTATAATTGATTTTATTGAAGTATGGCTAAGAACTCTTTCGATTACCTCAGATTTTAATAAAAAAAGTTACTTCAAAATCGATTGAGCCGTTTAGTGGCTACAAGGCGACATGCAGACACACATATACACTTAGAAATTTGCTCTGTTTTGTTCTTTTAGTAGGAGCGTTACATAAACGATCCTCTAATAGAGAGAATTAATAATGGGATATAGGAGCTGGCACATTTGTTTCTGACAAGGGGAATGAACTCCAAAGCCGGTAATACATTTTAAAGCAATTAGATTTTTACTTTTATTTATTATCTCTATAAAGCTTTTTTAACAATTTTATATTTATCTTAAAATGTATGACATAAATATAAGAAGGAATTTTCTATTTAAAATTTTCAATTACTTTTAGGAAATGTAGAAATTCTGCACGATGGACAATGGGGTGCTATTTGCGATGACGAATGGGATTCGTCTGAAGCAGACGTGATTTGTAGGCAATTAGGTTATCCTGCAGGCATTGGAATACCGACCGTTAATTCTCATTTTGGTCTAGCTAAACGTATGTAATCATATAAATAACGTAGGAAAGATCACCTTAATCCTCACAATTGATAGGAAAATACTGGATGGATAATGTGTTTTGTGATGGCAACGAAAACGATCTAATTCATTGTCGATTCGATGGCTGGGGAAATAATGACTGCACATCTACTGAAGCCGCTGGAGTCATTTGCGAAGACAAAGGCGATGATGAAGCTAAAGAAGAAAAGAAAGCAGAGACGGTTAAAGTGGCGTTGTAAGTGGGATTTGATAAAGACAAGTTGTCTAAGCTAAAAGCATTCGGCTTATTGCAGGACAAAATTGCCGAAAAAACTAATGCTTAGGCTAAAAGGAGGGCGCATTTCAACTGAAGGAAGGATTGAAGCTAAAATTGGGAAGAGTGGAAGATGGCAAGTTATTTGCGGAGATGGATGGTCGTTGCTTGAAGCCGTCGTTGTGTGCAAACAACTGTCATTAGGTAAAAATTTTGATTAGGCTAAGAAGTTTTAGTGATAGGGTTTTTATTCAGACGTCACTGAAACAATAACCTGACACTATATAATTTATAAAAACTTATTAATAAAAATATGTTATTTAACCAAATCAGAATTGATGTACATATCCACAACAATTCATACAACCACAAGTTTTTTATAATAGATCTTACAAATATTATAGATGAATTGTCTTTTAGCCTTTTATAATACTGAAAAACAGAAAAATATTAATTTTGACCATGATAATAAAACGATCATCATAAAATGTCGTACACACATTGTCAGAGGTACAGAAAAGAATATAAAATATGCTAAGTACAAAAATAATTCCATATAAATAAATGAAATCGAATAAAAACTCAAATTTTCACTGGTGTGTTGATTGTTTATGAAAAATTTTTTTGAGGAATTGCTCAAAAAGTATAACTAATTTGAACAGAGTGCCTGAGCACGCTTTTGACAATTGCAAGAACTAATTTTTAAATTCAATCAACATACGAGGGCTGACCAATAAAATAGATTACTTAATTAAAAAAATAATTAACTAAACTATTAATTAATAATTTGATTAAATAGATTATTAATTGTAGCTGATACGTTGGCAAAAAATTTTGGAAGTTTCTTGTGTTGTTTCTTAGGTAATCATGTTAAATAAGTATGTACTAAACTCTAACAGTGGTTTTTCCATAAAGTACAAAAAATGTTTTTTGTTACTCTAAACAATATTTTCAATTTTCTTTTAAAAGTAAAATAAGTCGTCAATTTAGTATTGTCTACAATAGAATTAATAATTTTTCCGGAAATCGTCTTGGAAACAACATTTTCCTGCTTATTTACGCGCAGGAAAATTGAGTTTTCCAGACTAGTACTGTAAAAACTTTACAAGACGCAAAATAAACACGTCAGTAAAATCTCTTACTTGACTCGGAGCTTTAAAATACTCGGCACAAAGTGCCTCGTATTTCAATCTAGCTCCTCTTCAGTAATGTGAAATTTTCCTGACTTTTATGTAAATAACTATTGTTGAAAATTAATTGATCAATAATCAAATTTTGTATTTACATAAAATAACATGTTAAATCAACAATTGGATTGATATAAGCAGATAAAAATAAAATTTTAGAGATTTTTAAGTTTAAAAGATATTAATTAATCAAACGGCTGTAGCTAGCTACTACCTACAAACATCTTATTTTAGTCTTTTTTTTAACATTAGCCACTTTTATTTTAAATTTTTTATCTGATTATTTCTTGTTTGTGCATTAACATGTTTCCAAGCACGGAATTATGATTTTGAAAAACTAAAATCTTGAGCAATGTGGAATTTAATGAACCAAAATCGACTATGAGTAGGGATAGAAACTGAAAGGTTTTTATTGCAGTAAAGACTACTTTTATGTTGGAAAATACCTTTGTGTATTTTTAAATAAATCTTTCATACAGGTTACGCAAGCGATGCCATGCAAACTGATTTCTTTGGTGGAAACATAACAAATACAAGCTTTTCCAGCATTCGCTGCCGTGGGAACGAAAGCTCTTTAGAAGACTGCCTCTATGATAAAAAATCTCTTGGAATTTGTAGTAGTAACGATGTGGCTGCAGTCTCTTGTGTATCGCACATGTCAGATTTGATAATAGATCATGTGGATTTAATGAAGACAGCACATCTTGAAGACCGACAACTATTTTTCTTGCAGTGTGCTATGGAAGAAAACTGCTTAGCTTCACAAGCGTATGAAATTCAAAAAGAGTCTCCATCATGGCATTTAGAAACTAGAAGGCTTTTGAGATTTACCGCAAGGATTTTCAATGCTGGGACCGCAGACTTTAGACCTGCTATTCCCAAGCATCTGTGGGAGTGGCACATGTGCCATATGTAAGTATAAGTATTATACTGATACACAAGCTTTAGATTCCTGGAAAAAAACTATTTATTTGGTTTAAAAATGTATTTTTATCTCTATATTACCATAGTTATAATTGTTGTTCAATGAAATTAACCATTAGGAGTACTTGTGAGCTCAATTTGGTCAGTTTACTTTACGATATTCCAGAATCCATCTATATATATATAAATGAAACCCGGTTTCCGTTGTCACGACATAGCATGAAAACGGCTTGACCGATTTGGCTGATTTTTTTTTGTAGTTTTCTAATACTCTGTACAAGGTTCTTACGGAAAAAAATATTAAGAAAATCTTTCAGAAAGATTGAAAAATATACATTTAATTTTGCATATTTTAAAAAAAGCGCGTTACGAATGTCAACGTCATTCAATTTAAAACAAAAAACTCTGTGGTGATCTATGACACCACGGACATAACCGTGCTAACAAATGTCAACGTCATTCAATTTAACTTCCCTTTCAAACGAAGGCGAAGATGTTTTAATCCCACGCATACCTATGATACCGAACGATATGCCATTCAGTTTTAAACGTTTACAGTTTCCAGTGCGGGTTGCATTTGCAATGCCAATAAATAAATCGCAAGGGCAGTCGCTAAGTGTATGTGGCATCAACCTAGAGAATCCATGTTTTTCACATGGCCAATTATATTTCGCCTGTTCCCGTGTCGGAAAACCATCAACATTATTTATTTACGCGCCAGAAC
The DNA here is from genome assembly GCA_947359425.1 of Lagria hirta. Classification (NCBI taxonomy): domain Eukaryota; kingdom Metazoa; phylum Arthropoda; class Insecta; order Coleoptera; family Tenebrionidae; genus Lagria; species Lagria hirta. Next base: position 19,423,349 of record OX375796.1, on the reverse strand, counting down.
ATAAAACTAAAAATATAGTTTATCAAAAAGCATTAGAATAGAGAAAAGCAGTGAAGGGTATAGAGGCTATTAGTTGCTTTCTAGAGCGCGCACTGAGCTCAATCAGTGTTTACTTCACAATGCCCAGTTGTTCAATAGCGATTTGTAAAAATATAAGTGAACTTATTGAACCCTACGGAATAAACACTATTATGAAAATATATATTTTGTTTTTTATTTAATAAAATTAGTAAAGTTCTTCTCAGGTATGATGAGACCAGGGAAATAGGTAGTCATTTTTATATGGAGGATATTATAGATTCCAGTTCAAATTGAATAAGTATGCATACATAAGATAGGTCAGCTATACAAAATAAAGTAGTGCATCAAATTTACGCTAAGGCGGTACAAAGTTTGCCGGGTCAGCTAGTTCACAATAGAAAGGCAATTTATCTTACACAACATTTAATATAATGGGAAAGTTATGTTTCCATCGAACCGGATTAATTTTTATACATATGGTTAATTGATTAAATATCTGGACAAATACAAAAACTGACCTATTTGGTTCAGCAATATGTGGCTATCAGGTCATGCAAGCAAAGTTTGCAATAATGTACATTCTTTTGGCAGAATGCAATATCGAAAGAGCCGTCGTCTTGTCGACACGTCTATCACAGCTCAATCTGATTGGGTTCTTGTTATATATTATTCAAAATTGGTCAGCAATAAAACTTGAAGTATTGTTTTCGCTTAATTTAATGCAGCGATAACTCATAAGAGCGTTAGTCTAAAATTTTTCTTATCCTTCCCCCAAAAGACGATTTCTCATTCTCAGTTGAATAATTATTTTTTTAAGAATTATTTTTCGAATGTTCAAAAGTAGTAAATTTTAAAATTGGAAAGATTAATTTTAATATCCATAGGGAAATAATTTCAGGCTGTGAATAAAGATATGCTTGGCCATAAAAGTTTTACATACATTTGAATAAAATTAGCGTTAGTTTAATACTTCCTACAAATTTACGTTGCTTTGGAATGGGTTTGAATTGGCAAGTTTGTGGTAGCTTGACGATAGCAGAAGCAATAATTAGAAATTAAGCGGTAGTATCGATCTTTCCAGCTTTTAATTGCCATCGTAAAGTTTAGACATCCTTCGAGTATTAGTACACTATCTTTAGGCAACTAAATCATACCTTACTCGAGTTTGACGTCAGATGTGTTTGTTATTGAGGCATTTCTCGTGCAGGAAGGATAGTAAGATAAAAAAAAATGTTGTCTTAAACTTCTCGGTTGAGATCTATTAAAAGTTTTTTTAATTGAAGTTGGATAGGCAAGTTTTTACGTTTTAACGACAGATGCCGATAATTTTTTGTAATTATACAATTTGAAAAGTTACTGCATTTACACCAATTTTTCTCAAACTGCTGCTTTAAATATAAAAAATATGTCATTTTTTGTTCAGAAAGTTGGTTCTAATCACAATCAAAGTTGGACTAAATTATTATGAAGGTTTTTCAGATTTTTTTCTGTAGTAATTTGACGTCAGTGGTTCTATTATTGGTAAGATTCATATAGTATGTTTACAAGAGCGAATAGCAAAAGAAAACTGTATTTATAAATTCGTTTGGTAAATTTATTGAAAGTTTGACGTCAACTTGATCATATAGCTTCAAAGCATTATTGCAAACACCAATTTACGAGGATGAGAGCTGTTACTTAAGCAATAACAACATTCCCGGCTGACAGGTCGTTAAATTTGATATGTTTCAGGCACTACCACAGTATGGAAGTGTTTGCCACCTTCGACATATACGATAATAAAGGACGTCGTGTTGCTGAAGGACATAAAGCTTCTTTTTGTTTGGAAGACAACCAATGCTTGCCAGGTGTTAAGCCGAGGTACGCTTGTGCCAACTATGGAGATCAAGGAATATCCGTCAACTGTAGCGATATATACAAATATACGGTAGATTGTCAATGGATTGATATATCCGATATTGAGCCGGGTACTTATACTCTTAAAGTTGCTGTCAATCCAGAATTCAAAGTGCCAGAAATTACATTTGAGAATAACGCCGCGCTTTGTCAGTTCTATTATACGGAGACTTTTGGAACGGTTACGAATTGCACTATTCAAAGGCCGTGATACTCGAAGCACATATTTTACTTATAAAAAATAATTGTATTGAAAAGTGTTCATCTAATAAATTATACAGAAAATATTCTGATTTTTATATCTAATTTGCACATTCACCTGACGTTAAACGATAATTATAGAGTATAGGTAAATATCCACTCAAATGCAACAAATTCTAGTCGTCAAAGTCAAGTTTGAACAAATCCTTAAATTATACAAATCAATCTAAAATTGTAATGTACTTAGTGCAAATTTAATAATTATGCTCGTACAGATTTATATTTTGTATGTCTAAAGTAAAATTTTTGTAGGCTCTGATCATAATATTGTAATGGTTTGGCTGCACTAAGCAATACTAAAAGAAACACTTGACTACAATTTATTATATTTGACTTTTAAACTTAAGATCTGATACTGTCTGGTTGTAATATAGTGCCCACTAGTCTATATAAAACCAGTTTTGGGGTTTGTTTCTTAGACAGTTGGTAGAAAATTGTCAACTTTATGTTAATTTCAAGAGCATCTCTTATGGGACACTCATTTTAATCAAACCTTCTCAGCTCAATGGAGAAAGAGTTAATTATGACATGAAAACTTATCTAAGTAGACTGAAAAACAAATAAAAACCGAAAAAAGTTTGTATTTAGCAGTTTTAATGTCAGTTTTTGATAGCAATACCAAAGAGGCGCATATTGCATATCTAAAATATGCGTATTAGACGAAAGGCGCTAATGCGATCACATTTTCCCGTATTTTGCCTGGAAATTTTTTTAATTTTATCCTGTTATGTCATTCTTTGCAATCTACATTAAAGAAAACTGCTGATTAAATAGCTATTTGAGTAATCGTTTATTCTAAAAGTAAGGATAATTAAACAAATACCTAAGACTTGAATTGATAATAAATATGAAATTTACTGCCTCATAAAATTAAAATATATTTATCAAAATAAACTTTGACAGAATTAGATCGATGCTTTGAAAACCCTTTTAACGACTCATTAAATTGTAATTCCGGTAAACTGTTTCTCCAATTGGTCAAAAAACACGTTTTAGAAGATTCCATGCCTAATTTACCAGAATTTTGAACAAGTTTAACTATCCTTGAGTAGCTACATAAGGCTGAGATTATTCATTCTAACTGGACAATTAAACTGTAGTATATACTATCACAAAACCACATAATTATCAAAGGCTTAAATCTTCAATTCCGCTCCATTCTCTGTTGAAACTTCCATCTTAAACAAACAGATAACTGCCGTAATTATTGTGCAATAGATCGTTAATTTGTGTTAATATGGTCAACATGTAGTAGGCATTAAAGGTTTTATGATCCATTAAACTTCGAAAATAATTTAATTAAATTTGCATTATAAACGGGACAAAACTTGACATTTCCGTCATCTAAGTTAGGCGGTTGGCGCTAATTACCTAACAGCTTGTTATTAATATTACTTTGTCACGCTACTAGTTTTTGTGCAAATAAAAATACAGTTGCATTTGCAATAATGTTTGTTTAAAAATAATTTGAGAGAATAGCGCAGATAAGGAGGCACGTAGAGCCAGTTTTTCGTTATCTACAGAAAATCACATAGGAAAAAAGCAATGCCAGAAGTTTTGCGCCCTTACTTGGCCCTACTTTTCTCATATAAGCTCAATTCCATCAACAGAAATACATACTTGGAAACGTTATTTTAGCAAAGAGGTTATAAAAGTAAACAATCATAGTTTGTTTCAGTATATTTCTTTATTTCTTATACTGCATATATGTCTTAATATTCTTTATATATTTCTTTGTTTAGTGTAAGCAAAGCACTTAACCAATGAGGAAAAAATACAGTTTGTTAATTTTTTATTGAATTCTTTTAAGAAAAACAATAAAATATGTTGAACAAATTTGTAATTATTTAGTTAAAATGATAACTTGTATCAATAAAATAAAAACATATGTTATAAAAGACAGAAATTTCAAAATCGTCAAAAAAAGTAATGAGAAATAAAAATGTATGTAACGCGAATAGTATGCGAATGAATATGTAGGTTTTTTTGAAAAATAATTAAATAGTGACACCTACCAAAATATTCTTTAATGAATTGAAAACTAAACTTCTCATTTCACAGTAATCCTGAAAACGTCAATCGTTTTTGGACATTTAAGAACATTGTTTTTCAGTTCAACAATTTTTGTTTTTTCATAAATTATACAGCTACTATTCCTGTTTTTCATCTTAAAGTATCTTTCTCTGTATTCAGCTCAGATTTGTAAGATTTTATTTTTTTTTTAAATATCTTAAAAATAAGATAAAATGCCACGACAATTCGAGATAAGTAAAAAGCGTTGTACAAGAGAAAATAGTTTTTTCAGTCTTACATTGTGAACACTCTTTACATTTATGTTAGACCAGGGTCGATAATTTTTAAAACCAAAAAAAATAATAGTAGGATGAAACTCATTAGAAAAGGAAGGTAATATTATAAAAATGAAAGGAAAAATAATTTACGGGCGATCTGAGGTCGGGAAGGGGATGGGGGTGAGTTTTTAAGGGTAAAAAACGGGTTTTCTTGATTTCCGGCAAAATTAAAAATCCTATCAAAAAAAATCAAATGGCAAAGTTGTAGGTAATAAAAAGATCTAAAACTTTTGTATTTACACTTTTTTTACATAACCTCAAAATTTATGTGAAAAATTTAAAAAACCAAGTTTTTGGTTTTTTATTTTTATCTTTTACAAAAAAAATTTTTTTTTAACGAGATTTAGTGAAAACTTATTATGTCCCAAATACGCTGTGATTTATTTGATTAAAAATATTTATTTTTTTACCTTATTTTGAATGAATATCGAAAAAACACCCTAATTTTCAATCGAAAATTCACCCGTCAAAATATCAGCTTTTTTCAAAAAGTTGGTATGGTTTCTGTTTGTTGAAATCTCTACTTTCCGATGGTGAAAAAAAAAATATATGTTACTACAGTAAATCTTCTCAGAAAATGCAAAAATTCAAAAAAAACTTGAACTCGAAATTTTTTTTTAATTATTGTAAATAATTTTATCTAAAAAATGTGATTGCTGCAATTTGTTTCAATTAAAAAGTTTATTTATTTAATCATTTATGTCATAGAAAATCTCATTAAATATAAATATAAATGTAAATCGTACTATTAAATGTAGATGCTTTATTCTGATTACGTTATTCATTACAATATTTTTAAACACATTAATCTTATCATTCATAAATACCTTATCTTCAATTCTAATCACTTATCCATTAGTTTTTGTCTTTTTGATGGCATTTCTTCATCGTTAGATTCGTCAAACATCTCCGATTCTAGTAGATCTTCGAAATCTTCATTACTATCACCTTCTTCCTCTCCAACATTATTTCCAGACTGCGTTGGCTCTTCATCTACAATTTCTTCTGAATCATTAACTTTCTCGTAGGTTTCTTCTTCAATCTTAGAGCAATTTTTAGAACCATGACAGTTTGAACATAAATTTGTGCATTTTAAACAATAGTGTGTTTTTTTTGGAACGAATAAAAATCTTTAGATGTTAGTACATTAAGGAGTAGTTTCGTATAAAAAAAACAATAAATTGGATTGATTTTTGTTAGATTTTGACTTTGTAGACTTGTAAAATAAAAACTGTAATTGAACATAAAAACTGTAATTAAACAAAAAAACATAATTAATTCCCTTAACATTGTTTTACCCTTGAGTTTTTAATGTCCTTTAACATTCTTTTACTCTTAACGTTCTTTTACCCTTAACTTTTTAATGTGTTTTTTGATAGATTCTTGTTAAATGAAGACTTTCTGAACTTGCAACGTCTTTCCAGAAAAAGTAAAATTTACATACATTCCTTTAACATTCGACAAAAAAAGTGTAATTAAACATATATTCCTCTAACGTTCAACACAAAAAACATAATTAAACATACATTCCCTTAACATTCTTTCATTGTTTTCCCTTAACATTCCTGGAAAAAACATAATTAAACATACACTACCCTAACATTAAAGAACAAAACCTAATTTATAATAATTAAAAAAAAACTTTCAAATTCAAGTTTTTTATGAATTTTTGCATTTTCTGAGAAGATTTACTGTAGTACCATATATTTTTTTTTTACCATCGGAAAGTAGAGATTTCAACGAACAGAAACCATACCAACTTTTTGAAAAAAACTGATATTTTGACGGGTGAATTTTTGATTGAAAATTAGGGTGTTTTTTCGATATTAATTCAAAATAAGGTGAAAAAATAAATATTTTTAATCAAATAAATTACAGCGTATTTAGGACATAAAAAAATAAGTTTTCACCAAATGTTGTTAAAAAAAAAAAATTTTGTAAAAGATAAAAATAAAAAACCAAAAACTTGGTTTTTTGAATTTTTCACATACATTTTGAGGTTATGTGAAAAAAGTGTTCATACAAGTTTTAGATCTTTTCATTACCTACAACTTTGCTATTTGACGTTTTTTGATAGGACTTTTAGTTTTGCCGGAAATCAAGAAAAACTGTTTTTTCTGTTCTAATGGGTTTCATTCTACTATTATTTTTTTTCACTTTTTATTATTTTTAGAGGCTTCTACCCTGGTCTATGTAGTTTGTTCGCTAATTTAAATTTGTCTAATTACTTATTTTTTTATTAATAATTTAGTTCTGTATTACATTTTTTGAAAATTTTGGAATCTGGCTTCGATGTTGGTCTAAATTTCTCATATAATTTTAACATTTTTCATAAATTACATGATGCTGCTTATCTGGATGATTCTTATCCCTTTAATAGTTTTTCAAAGTTTTCATATTTTGTACAAGATTTTCGAGTATTTATCAAAATTTTTTGTTATTAATATAGGATTGGTATGTACCGTCAGAGCTTAAACTGAAGTCGGTTTAAAAATGAAGTTTCAGATTAAAAATTTATAATTTGACTTTATTACCTGGGTATTAAAGTAGATTTATAAATTTTAAGACTGAGGCTGTTTTTTCGGTAATTTTCCAGACCATTGAAATGTCATGTTTACTTTGACCAGAAAATTGAATATTATATTTTATAAAATTAAATTTAAAGTGATTTGTTAAGTTTACAAAAACGACCAATCAAAAATCTTTATTAAGAATTGAATTACCAAGTTAATTTCAGATTAATTTTCTTTCTACACTATAAATTTTGTATGAATGCAATTCTCAGTTGATTTCTTTCAAAGAAAACTGAATATTTTAAAAATAATAAAATAGAATTAAACGTTGTTTGTACTACACGCACAATTGTCCATCATGACCATAAAAAATTGGAAAATTTGTTGCACGGGCTTTAAACATTCCCTCATGCCATAATTTCCTAATTATGCCCTTGATACATAAATAACTATTATAGAATTTGATTTTGAAAATTTCCACACCGGTTTGGTCTTCTATTTTTATGATTCAATGCTAGATATTTATCTGATTGATGTAGACTTGGAATACTAATTGACTTTCAGCTTTAGTAGTCTCATAATAGTGCAACTTTTCAACCCAATTTTCTTCACCATTTTCTTATTTTCTTTGCGGATTCAGCTGATACGTTCAGTTCACTGTTTTTTTTAATTATAATAAAAATAGATGTTTTTATTTTAGCATACCTACATGACAACATTAATAAAAAACATAAAAAATTAAAACTTTATTTAAAGAACTAATGTTGGAATAGGCTTAAAAAAATTGTTTTCCAAATTTTTGGTGTTCTACAACCAAATTCAATAGGCTGTCATTTGAACGCAACACACTTTAATGACTAAAACTTAAAAATTGACTTATTTTTCTAAAAAAAAATGAATTTTTAAAAAATCTGTATAATAAAAAGTCAAATTTAAGTACAAGTTACCCTGTATCAATGTAATGATTTTTAGATTTTAAGTAGAATTGAAAACAAATTACTTTTTTTTTAGTTATTTAAATGTTCGAATTTTTAAAGAATCTCAAGTTTTCAGCACATGATATTGCCACTTTTTCTTATCAAATCCGTTTGAGAGTTGAGCTGGCAAAGCACTTTATAATACGTTCTTATGCTGCATCTTTTGTACTCTTAATTTAATGACAAAAATCGTTTAAATTTTTTTGACAGCTCAGCAATCTTATTTTTTATACTAGAATCATGAGCGTTTCATTGTTTTTGCTTGAAAAAAATTTAGAAAAAAGTCAGAAAAATTTGATTTTTTTTAAATATTTTTATTTTAAGTATATATTACTATTACTATACATATACAAGTTTGTTAAGTGGCGCAAAAAACCGACTATTTCTTTTTTTTTAGTCTCGAATAAAAAAATGTTAGTTTTTGATGTTTTAGGAGTCCTTTCCAAAAGACAGATCAAAAAAAAATTTTTAAGCGGTCGCTCCAAATTTTTTTAAATTTCAAAAATCGTCAAAAATCGATTTGTTTTTTAAATTTTTTTCTCATATATATATATTTTAATTATTTATATATATGATATTTATAAATAATAAATAATATATGATATCGATTTAAAAATTAATAAATCTAATTATCGACATTTACTAATAAATTAAAAAAAATTATAAGCGACCTTTCAAAATTAAAATTTTCAAGTGAAACTTTCAGAAACAAATTTTTTATGGTCTATAAAATTATTATACCGTAACGAGAAATAAAATGAAAAAAAATTGATTGTCGACGATTTTTGAAATTTAAAAAAATGTAAAGACGTCAAACATAAACGATCGTTAATGTTTGACGTTGGATATCTTGTAAAGACTTCACTTAATCAAAAAATCATAAGAGACCATTTTTGTAGAGCAGTAAATTTCCTACAAAATCATAAGTTTGAAATTCGAAATAATTTTTTTTCATCGACTTATAAAATTTATAATAAAAACAAATATTTTCCTTAAAATAGCCAAACTTCAACTATGAATATCTTTTAATCGGTTGAGTTTTTGAAAAAATCATAAGAGACCTTTTTTGTAAAGCATTCAATTTCTTACAAAGTCTATGTAAGGAATAATTTTCCAAGCAGTTGGAAGCGAGATATAAATTTTTTTATCTGATTATTTGAAAAAAATAGAAACCCGCAAAGCGGAGGACCTTCCGGCTATAATTAAGAGCTCATACTTGGAAAGAATTCTTTTTAGGTGTCTACAAACCTATTTTTCAGAGTATAAAGTCAAAAATAAATTATTCAATTTTTTTGACCCACCCTAATATATATATATATATATATATATATATATATATATATATATATATATATTAAATAAATATTATAGTCAATACTGTATAACAAGCAAGGAATAGATAAAAGCTTCCCAGCTGGCAGAATGTTCTTTTGACAAAAAATCCCGTATAATTTGACGGATTTTAAAAAATTTAACACTCTATTGGGATGAACTATTCAACAACTTTTGGTAATTGAGGCTGATGTAGAAAATCAAGTTAATAATTATTTATTAAAAACTCAATAAAATGTAAAACACAAGAACAAAAAAAAGTTTCATGTTTGATAAAAAAACTACGCACATTTTAAAAATATACACTTATCTTATTTGAAGCAAATAGTAAATAATATTTGAAACAAAAACAATTTTTCGTAAGAAAACAATAACGTGCAAGCATGTAGAAGTAATAAAAACACAAGTGGAAATAAAACTGCCGCTGGAAACTGCTATAAAACATCAAAATTAAAAAAAAAAACAGTACAGTCGCGGTCACGCAAAGATACCTAAAATAAGCTTTTTAATGTTTCCAAAAAACAAATATTTTAGAAAAATATTGGTTTTTTAAAACCTATATACAAAATATCAAAATAATAAAGAGTAACTGAATAATACAGAAACTAATTTGTTGATAATTAAAGTTATCACTAATAATAACATTTTGGCTGTTATTTAGTAAGAATTTTTTTAAATGACTTTTAAAATAAAAAAAATTAATAATTTCTGTCATCGGCTAACAACGTGACACTGCTTTTCATTAAATTTGTATCACTTTGTATATTATTTTAACTTAAAAACAGGCGTGTTTACTCAATTTAGAAAAATACCAACAAAACTATATAAAGCAATTGGATTTTCAAAATACTACTGTGAACCAACACCAATGTCATAAATCAAGCGATTTAGTGTGGTTTACCATAAAATTTTTTCGATTATTCATTCAATATAAATTTTTATGGTAAAAACCTGTGGCTTTTTGATTTACACAGCTAATTGAAAAATAGCTTGTATTAAAAAGTAGTACATTTTCGATTTATTCATAACAATGTGGTCAATCTAAGAAGTGTGTCAGTAGATCGCACTAGCGTTTTACATTCATAATATCCAATCAGACTTGTTTTAAATTACTAAAGTGTGTTACGTGTTGTTATTATTGATGCAAAATGTTAGGTAACCGTGGAATGTTTAAATATTATCTCAAAATCGTTTACCTTAAGCTCGAAAAAGTTTGATACTTAGAGTCTAAAGATCCTTCTGATGCTCTATTATAGAAAAGATCGTTGAAGCGTTTTTTGGTGATACAAGTCGCGAGTGTCTTTTGTATGATTTCTTTTGAGCTTTTGGAAGAACTTTTTTAGTGGTCTAGAAGTCTTAATAATTGGTCTCGCTTTAATCCGTGCGTCTTGGCGTGTCGGGGTACCGGTGTCAATTTTTCGTTGTCATAAGAGTGTCAGTTTCCCGGTTTCCGCGCGATTTTCCCATTTCTCTTTGAATCCCTTTAAAGGGGCGGTTTGATGACATCCTCCTCGTCGTCCTCGCCGTAGTTTGCGCACCTCTGATCAATACCTCGACGCATCTCTGTCCGGGCCAAGCATGTGCGACCACCACGGCCAGTCGGCATGAAACCGTGCAGTTTTCAGTCCACCTGGACGCCTTCCTCGTGGTCTCTCGCGCTCTAAGGACATGCGGGACGATGGTGACGCCACCTGCCGCCGATGATGACCTAGTGTCGGCGGGCCAATGGCTGGAGACGAACTCCGAATTGGTCGAGCAGTGGCTGAAGCAGCATGCTTCCAGCGACTTGCGGCGACGAGTGCAGGATGCCGTCGCCGTCGCTGTCACCACGACGACCAAAAAATGTTCCGTCGCGACGCCGGATTTGCTTCAGCGGTGGCTGGTGCCGTCTACGGCGGTTAATAACTGCCAACCAACGAGTAGGCGCACTTTGGACGGACTTGGAGAAAATGAACTGTTTATGGAGTTGATAAGAGATGTAGCCAATGAATTAGATATTGATGTCCTTTGTCATAAAATACTTAAAAATGTAAGCCTTTTGACTAGAGCAGACAGAGGTTCCTTATTTTTAGCCAAAGGCACCGGCCAAAACAAATACCTCGTGGCAAAACTTTTTGACGTCAGACACGATTCCTCGCTGGAGGAAACTAAACTGGCAAGAACTGAAGATATTAGAATTCCATTTGGGGTAGGCATTGCCGGAACCGTCGCTCAAAATAAAATTCTCATCAACATTACCGATGCCTATAAAGTAAGTATTTTAATACTAACTAAATATATTTACCTAACAGTTAACAAATTCAAAACAATCTACCTAATTCTAGGTTTATAGCTTAAAGAGAAATGTGGGCTAAAGACTAAAATGTAATTCCATAGAAATTTTAGAATGCACAGAAAACATTTACATATTTTTGAAAGGCGGTTATATACTTATATGAATATTATTGCCTAAAAAGTGTTATAATTATCTAGCTGAAAAATTCATCAATAAAAATATTTGACTTAATCTAAAATATAATAAACCCGGTTGTAAAAAACTTAACAATTTGTTGTATTTGACCGCTAAATTAAAGTTTCTATGAGATTGCGATGTAATGGTTTTGACCCAATAATAAAAAATGATTAATATGCTGTTGAAAATCCCATTTTTGTTAACAAACTGCTGTCGATACGCTGAAAATTTGCTCTACAACCAAACTTGAAACAAACATTAACAGTGAGCTAAGAAAAATGTTTACTTATGAACAATAAACTGGGTTGCAGAAAGTTTAACAATCAATTTGTTATAATGTAATCGCCAGATTAAAGTTGTCTCAATATAAGAAATGTTTAAACTGCTAATTTTCGTTACCAAGCTGCTGAAAAATATTGAAAAATTAGTTCTACAACCAAACATGAAACATACTCGTATATTATCAGTAAGCTAAGCAAAAATTTTCAAATACCAATAACAACTTTAATTCTGAAACAAATCATTATTCTTGAGAAGTTGATGGTTTTGTAATTTTTGGTATTATAGACTATTGACACAGTTTTACCGCTTTCCAAAACGAGTACGATGTGGACATGATCAAGAGACGAGTAAAACTAAATTACCCCCTTTGAAATGTTTAATTTTTGACCAATACGTTTTTTTTGTAAAAAAAGATTGATAAACCGTTTTAAATCCCAAATGTTAGAACTCTTTTGATTAGTTTAAAGGAAGTAGTAATTTTTGTTTCTTGGTTTGAAAAGTTGTAAAAGTCTTTTAAAAAATTATAATTTTATTTGTAATTTCTTCTGTATATCTGTGCAGACACTGTTGATTCTTGAGGAAATCATGGATAAAGCACAAGAAGCACTGAGCGAATTAGTGCCAGTAACATCAAAATAATATACCAGAAAGAATGGTCTTCGTTTTTTAACTGTCGAAATCGTAAGAACACTTACATGGTTGATGAAAAAGAAGTTTTTCTTTTTTTATTCTAGACATTAAAATTATATTTCAGTGCTTAAAGATTCTGTGAATAAACCAATTAGAATTCTAGAGCACAGGCTAAGAAATTTAAAGATTTTTACAAAAAAATCTTTAAAATTAAGAAGAGAGAGAACTAAAGAGAAGAAGGCTTCGTACACATTTTTTTAGATAGATGAGGAGCTGTTGTCTTTATTTCTTTCTCTTTTTGAGCTGGCTAACTTTGTAAAATTGATAATATAAAAAAGTCATTGCTAATGACAAATGATGATTTGATAGAAAATGAAATTTTGTGTCTGAAAAAATCTTTTTTTTGATACCACTTGAAATAAAATTATAGACCAAGAGCCAGATTATCTATTTTACTAGAACAATAGTTAATGTATAATCTTTATCTATAAAATTTCTTCTTTTATGCACGGTAATTTCCAGAATCTTCAGTGTACTAACCACAACAAAGATTAATACTTAGTCTCATTGCTTAAGAAAATATAAGCGGTTCAGTTATTTATTGAAAACAATTTATTGCAGCTAAATATAGACTGCAAGCTGGCCGCAGCATTTAAAAGTCTCCTTATTCACCTCTTCAATTTGTTGCTAATCCAAAACCTTTAATGAATTGTGCTATTTAATTGCTAAATAATTAAAAAAAATACCAAAAATGGTCTGTGCACAGATTAACGAACTGGTGGCATTCAAAAACTTCTAAATATGAACCAAAATTTAAGTTTTTTTCGCAAAAATGTAAGCCTTTTCAATTTTTTTTCTTTCAAATGGCTATTTTTTTATAAAATTTTTTTAATTAAGCCAAAAGGCATATACTTTTAGCTCATATCGGCACTTCAGGTATAGAAATTTTGATTACTTACTTTTTTATTAATTTTTTTAGAATTTTTTCTATTGAGCAAATCTTATTCAGCAGGTTTTTATTAAACTTTCAGATTTTTTATAAATTTTTTTGACAATTTTTAAAAATTTTTAAAATTTCACATTTCTAAAAAAATCATTGAAATTTGTTTACAAATTTTTTTTAATTTAAAAAAATTATATAAACTCAATTAAAGCTTTTTTAACTGAAATTGAGTATTTGCTGTTTGCTAAAATTTTTTGTTTTGATTTTATTTGAAAAATAAATTTAAAATTTTTTTTTACTTTTTTTCGGTTTACTTTTTTTCTGAAGTCCGAGCTAATAAGTTTTTTTTAACAATTGCATTTTCGATTCTGAAAAGCTAATTAACTAAGAAATTCAAAATTACCTTTTTTTCAGTTTTTTATTAAGTCGATATTTTTTTATTAATTTTCTTCATTCAAAATGTGCCTTACCTCTTATTTGCACTTTGGTCCAACTTTTTTATTAATTTTTTTAGAATTTCTTCTTTTATGCGCGATACTTTCCAGATTCTTCAGTGTACTAACCACAACAAAGATTAATACTTAGTCTTATTGCTTAAGAAAATATAAGCGGTTTAGTTATTTATTGAAAACAATTTTTTGCAGCTAAATATAGACTGCATGCTGGCCGCAGCATTTAAAAGTCTCGTTATTCACTTCTTAATTACCAATTTGTTTCTGATCCAAAACTTTTAATGTATTGTGCCATTTAATTGCTAAATAATTAAAAAAAAATACCAAAAAATGGTCTGTGCACAGATTAACGAACTAGGACTAGTGGCATTCAAAAACTTCTAAATATGAACCAAAATTTAAGTTTTTTTTGCAAAAATGTAAGCTTTTTCAATTTTTTTTCTTTCAAATGGCTATTTTTTTATTAATTTTTTTAATTTAGCCAAAATGCATATACTTTTAGCTCATATCTGCATTTCAGGTATAGAAATTTTGATCTAACTTTTTTATTAATTTTTTTAGAATTTTTTTTATTGAGCAAATCTTATTTAGCAGGCTTTTATTAAACTTTCAGATTTTTTTAAATTTTTTTGACAATTTTTAAAAATTTTAAAAATTTTTCAATTTTAAAGAAATCATTGAAATTTGTTTACAATTTTTTTTTTAATTTAAAGAAATCATATAAACTCAATTAAAGCTTTTTGAATTCAAATTGCGTATTTGCTGTTTGCTGAAATTTTTTGTTTTGATTTTATTTGAAAAATAAATTTTAAATTTTTTTTGATTTTTTTTCGGTTTACTTTTTTTCTGAAGTCCGAGCTAATAAGTTTTTTTTAACAATTGCATTTTTGATTCTGAAAAGCTAATTAACTAAGAAATTCAAAATTACCTTTTTTTCAATTTTTTATTAAGTCGATATTTTTTTATTAATTTTCTTCATTCAAAATGTGCCTTACCTCTTATTTGCACTTTGGTAACTTTGGTCCAACTTTTTTATTAATTTTTAGTCGTCTACGTCTCTTTTATGATATTAAAAAAAACATTGCAATCTCGGAATAATGCTAAAGCTCTGAAAATTTGCAAAACACCTATTTGAAAATTCCTGTTTTACAATAATAATTTCTTTGATTTAAATATAGAAAAAACAAGAAAATAAAACTATTAATTTAATAATTATAACAGATTAATTGTGGTTCAGTTTTTGATGACATTTTATAACACTCCTTGAGTGATCTTACAGAAATAGTTTAGGCAATTTAAAAAAAAAACCGCAATAACAAATTTTGACTACATCAGACTTGTGAAAGATGCTTACAGCCATTTATAAACCAGAAAAAAACTGATGATTTTCAAACAGCTAAACCAATTTTTAATTTATCACTTTCTAAATGATAATAAACATAATTAGAAAATGATGGAAAGAAGCTTAACAAATTAAAGAATTTCAAGTTTGTGATTGTAAATAGCAAAAATAAGAACACTTTTACTAATCATAATTGAGATGCAAATAAATTAACAATAACTTACAAAAAACTAATTATCTATTGACAAAATCGGCAAACAAATAGCTCTAAATAATTATTTTAGAAAATTGGAACATGACAAAATATGATTCAAGACTTCTGAGTGGGCTGACAATTGGTAAAATAAAAATATTCGAGACCAACCGAATTTCAGAGAGAATATACCTAATACTGTATAAAATTTAATTTGCGCCAAATTGCTTTCGCCAGAGTGAAAATATTTTGCAAATAAAAAATCACATTTAGGGATATTTTAAGCTGCTTATCAAAATTTTCGCTTTTAGGATATAACCGGCACAGACATCTTTCAATAAACGGGTTAGGCAAATAACCCTCTGGAGCCCTGGAGATAGGCCAACTGGGTAGATAACAGCATTTTAGGCTGCGTAAATTTTTAAGGCGAAATATTGAACAATATTATACACATTTTACCCTTTGCGTGGGTGCTTTATACAACTTCAATTAATGAGGAAGCTATATGCTGCAAGGATAGAGAAAGGATTTATAAATGGAAAAATCAATATGAAACAAATTTGTATTTTAGCTAATAACCACAAACGTTGCGCGGCGTGAAACAATATTAGAAACTAAAAAAAACATTATACCAGAGAATTTAACAAGAATTTAATAAGAATATAATGTTAGTTTTATAAAAAAAAAACAGTCAAGAAACAAAAATAGAAAAATAAAAAAAAATTAAATTAGTCTTGAAACCTTTAGCTGTACCTAACATTATTGTAACAATTCTTGGAAGGTAAAAAAATATTAAAAAAAAACAGTCAGTTTAAGAAATTTCCAAGATTTTTAACGTAGTAAGTTAAAAAACAGTATTTGACGCGCTCAAGTTACTTCATAGAGGATGTTTTTTTCCAATTTTTTGAGGTCTGTAAGTCATCTTTTCACCGCTAAATTAAACAGCTTTATGGGACTATTTTTCTTAAAATTTTGACAGCTATAAAATCAAATAAGTTTTGACGGCAGTAAATGCTAAATGGGCAGTAACAGTTAGCATTATTAGAAGCATTTGAATATATTTTAAAAATCGTGATGAACACATACCGTTTTCCTTACGCCTAAACCGTTTACCGTAACAATAGCAATTTTGAATAAAATTATTTTTATGAAAATAATTAGATTTAATATTATCTAATCAAAAAAAAAGCCAGAATCACACAGCATGCTTTTATGACAGTCTATTTGAAAGATATTGAAAACAATTCAATATAAATATAATGTAAATTGGCAAAAGTATTTGATTGTAATAGATAAGTAAATATAATAGTTCGATAAGATAAATAAAATATGAACAATAAAAAATTGTATCTGCTTGTGTTAAATAAATAATCAACCTGGTGGCCACTAACAGTCTTGGAGCTATTATTTATCTTTATTATCTTTATATTATTCAATATAATTATAATTGAAGCCATAAAATTATTATCATTTAAGTATAGATCTATATTTGGCAATCGATCATCCTTTTTTGGTAGACATTAAGTTTGCAAATAAAATTTCTTTCAAGCCTATCGCATTCGGATCATTTAATTCTTGAATAATAGATTGTGACGAAGGTTCAAAAAAGCGCAAATGACTCTTTAATACAGTGGAGTATATGGAAACCTGGAATAAACGGGATTTATTTTCTAATCCTTGTTTCCGAGTTATTACTCTCTCTCTACGCTTGCCGCGTCTAAAATTAAACTTCATGTAACCTTCAGGTTTAATATAATTATTAGAAGGATATTCGAATAGACCACAAATCAATTACGCATTTTGGAAGTTTTATTCTAAGTTAAATAAACAATTATTTAATAAAATTACTAAAATTCTATTGATTGATCAAGTACTTTCCAATAATTTAAGTTTTAGCTTTTCACCTAAAATTACAAATAACACAAATTTTTATAAATATCTTCCTAGCCTCTACAATCTACTTTAAAAATATCTGCAAAAAGTTTTAAATTAAATAATTTGACACTTTTTTTCCAATGTTCCACAGAATGAAAAAAACCTTTTTTTTTTAATTTTTAAAATACGAAATCTATTAAAATTGTTACTAATATTTGAATAAAAATCAAGATTTAACATTTGGTGGATGCGCCGATGCGCCGCAATGAATTCAAATAACACGAAAACTAATAAAAATTAGTTCATAGTTATACGATTAGTAAGATATTTTTATTGTTGTTTATTGGCATGCCAAAAAAGTTGTTTCTACTTGAATCAACATCAGAATCTCCTTCACTTTTATTAAAAAATATATTGTTATTTTTTTATTTACTGCCACTTCTTGCCTGTCTTGACGGCTAAAAAATATATTATTTGGCTGGAGTGTCATTATGTGTAACTAACGAGAGCTAACGAGCCGATATTGCGCTCCGGCTTTTGTCTGGATTATCCATCTTCTCAGATGCTTTCCCTGCAGTTTTGTGCTATTTTGCGTAATTGTGCTATTTATTAGCAGTAACAGCTAATAAATTCAATGTTCGGGAGCGCATTTGCCCGGGATATAGTTGTTTGAAGTTTGAAGCTGAGAAACCTTATTTTCAGTGTGCATTTCTGTCAAAATCGTTTTAATTTTTATCGCAAATTAATGCTTTTTTTATCAATTTTATAAACAGCATTCTATGTAAATATGTACATGATTCATAGAGTTTATTAATTATAATTATAGATAATTTCTTATATTTATGATTTATCAACATCACTGTTTCAACTTTAGG
Source organism: Lagria hirta (assembly GCA_947359425.1). NCBI lineage: Eukaryota > Metazoa > Arthropoda > Insecta > Coleoptera > Tenebrionidae > Lagria > Lagria hirta. The sequence goes on along the minus strand of OX375796.1, from coordinate 19,404,954 downwards.
GCAAATTAATTCAATAGTCATATTATTGTTAAACTTCATATAATTGTTTGATTTAAAAAAAAAAGATGATTATAATTTGGCCTTTCCTTTTTTTTTTGTATGTTTTTGATTTTTCTTTCAATTATAAGCCGATTTAAAACTTTTTTTTATGTTTGGAAAGTGTAATCTTGGGATGGTTGAAATGTCACTAATTTAATGTCAGATTTGATAAAAAATTAAATATAAATAAAAAAAACTGTTGTTTATTTATGTGTTTTTCAAAAACTTTTATTAAATAATGTCGTTGTCTGTCTCAGCTGCCAAAGTTTTTGTATATAAATAATATGTATATCAATTGTGAATATTTTGTCAACCTGTTTAATCTTTCCTAGACTAGGTTTTTGACCTAGAATTTTCTGGCATAGATATGTCAGATATATAAAAACTCCTAAAATTCTGACTACTCCTACCACTTATACTACAATAAAAAAGTAGTACCTTCAAAAATTCTTTTTTATGAATAGTTATTCGTTTAAAATATTTTATTTTTGTCAAATTCTTATATATAAAAAAAACATTTAACAACCGATATATTGGGATCACCTTGTATATATATTACCTCCTGAGATGCTGGCTGCTCTTACAATAAAAAAGAAAGTGGTTAGAGTCACCATAAATTTCAATTTCTTATGAATACTTTAGACATTTTACGTTTTAAAATCCACGATAATATTTTGTTTTTTCATTTATGTTTTGCAAATTTCTTTTATAAAAAAATTACGTCAAACAGCATTAATTTTCTTGTTTATGCAATTTTACTAATTACCTACTCTTCCCTGTATTATTCTCTCATTATTGCTATTGATGTCAAACAAATATTGGATCTGCTCTCTACAGGAGCCTCTAATACTACCCTATTGATTGCTCAATGTTAATTTTAATGAACGAGAAGGTCATAATGAAATTTGCAACGGGAAGGAATAGAAGAAGAACAAACTGCGATAACGACAAGAGGCTTTTATCTTCAACACTCCACAAATGAAAAAACAGTTAGCAACAAACAATTTAAAAAGTATATTCTCGTTATTCACTTGTCATCTTGTGTTACAATTTTAATTAGTTTTCGTAATGTACTCTCAGATGAGGTTTTTTGCTGATAAAAAAGAAAATGTTGAATTTTTGTTTGTTTCGTAATTGAGAAAATGCTAGCATTAAGCGTGACATAGAAACAAACTAATGCGCTTTGTTAATAATGAGAGGGGCTTGTTTAGATTCTTTTAGAAGATTGGGTAAGTATTTTTTAATGATTTGAGTATAGTTAATTATATCGTATCAGAAAATGGAGTAATACTTTATCATATTATATAGTGTCGAATGATTTTGTCTAAAGCAACAAAACTTGAGTCTATTTATCATAAACAAAACTTTCCGTACCAAGAAAAACTTGATTTATTTTCATCTAGAGAAATTCTCAAACAAAAAATTTCATTTAAATATTTGTCTCATTTTTTTTAAAACATTTTGTGTACATCTTTTTCTTCAGTTATATCTATCAGTTATTTATTTCACTTAACAACATAACCAAATCTGTTTTAAGAGAAAAAAAGCTTGTATTAAAGAAAAAACTACATAATTTTTGAAGCATTTGAAACGCTATTCGGTTCATAGTGCGGAAAAATGTAAAAAAATCATCAATTTTAAAATAGAATGTTAAATTATCAGATGTTTCTGGCGTAGTAGTTTCCATCAGCAAGAGGCTGATAGGTAATTAATAGGCTTAATGGCATACGTAATTTAGCTAGACAGATTCAACATGATTATTGAATACGAAGTTAGCGCCGGATTTAAACTCAGAGGTTAGTTCTCAATAAAAACCAGCAGTAAATGCTAGATTATTTCTGGATAAATTCTATCTAGAAAAACTTGACGCGTCTGTCAAGCCGCGTCTGTCAAAAGCCTTAGGTCAAAAAGATGAAATTACAGAATGGAAAAGTTTGTATTTGTCAAATTTGCACTGTAAAGACTTATCAAGAAGTGCAAGATTTAATTTAAAGACCTTGCTAAGACTCCATGCTAAGCTGTTAGTAATTTGGCTTTTTGGTTTAGATACTTAAAATGCAAGACTATCTTAAGGTGGTATTCTCAAGCATACGGAAAAAAATTAAATGATGAAATTATCTAGTAAAAATTTATTTTAAATTTGAAACACAAATTAAAAAATTAAATTCTTTCTTTTTGTAAATACCACTAAAAACACCAAATTGTAATGAATTGTTGTCTGCCTATTTAAACTGTTCCAATATTTTAAAGAAAAATAATCTTTTATTTGCTTGATTTATTTATGGGTCTAACATAAGCTACAAATCGTCATGAATTGTCGTTACCGTACGTACAAAGTAAAGATTGCTTTTTGATTGCTAACGTTATTTTCACGACTTTATTAATTTCATCACTGTGTAGTAGTGTTTCACAAAATGCATTGTCTCAGCAACAAAACTAAATGTCAATAAAGTGGTGCGTAGAATAATGATAATAAAAAAAAAATGTCTGTTGCTTTTGATGACAAAATGTAACATAATCAGTAGAAAAGTTTGTGACAAAAGGAGATAACTAGAGTAAAAATTAGAAAACGGCGATAGATCATATCGGAAACTTGACAGAGATTAATCACATAACGACTCAATTCGAACATAACCATTTTTTTCTGTAGCTTTATTAATTTAGAAAATCTCTTATTTCATCTATTTAAGTGCTTGTAAATCAAGTGAACAAACATGTTGAAATATGAATAGAAAAATATTGACTCTCCCAGATGAAAAAAGAATTGAAAACTTGATGAATAACAATAATGTGCCTTATGTGATGATTTGTTGAATTTTTTTTCATGTTAGAAAGAGAGTTAAAAGAGAATACGAAGATTGGCCAGCCACAAAGAAAAACACAACCCCCTTCTGCCGCATTCAATAATAAGAAGAGTTTCCAAGTTTAGTTTTAGTCGTCTTTTTTTTTGTAAATGTAAAAAAAAACTTTATACTTTCAGGTGGAACGTAAAACTAATTTAAAATTACGTGCTAGCGAGAATATAGTCATTGCGCTTTTTATTGTATTAAAAGTTTACAAATTCCGTCTCTAGACAGCATCATACTCGGGTAAGCTTTGATAAACAAAATCTTCTGGCTTACTCCAAAACAACCGCTGTTTTACTATGCAAAGTGTGCTGCATTATAGGTATAAGCACTGTATAAGCCTTCGGCGTAATTTTTATTGGGGTCAAAGCAGATTAGGTGCGCATAGGCAATCATATGTCATCATAAACTATACAGACTTTTATGCTTGGTTACAGAAATAATACTTTAGTTCATTGTCATCATTTAAAAAAAATTTAAAAGAGCAAACAATAATACTATTTTATCGCAATTGGCATTGCAACTTTATATAATAACAATTGTATAACGTTAATCGCTAGCAATTAATTGCTTAAAAAATTATTTTAACCCTCCAATCTTGGAGGGATGAAATTTCATCCTAATGACATTTCATAATATCCTAAAAAAACCTAGGATATTAGTTATTTTTCAGTATTTTTTTATAATAATGGTCAACAATGACCTTTTTTTATTTGCTTAGTCGCAACACTGTAACCGGATACGCTTGTTTGACAATTATTTGACATAACACCCATAAAAAAATTGTGGGTTATGTCACAGCGAGTAACTTTTTAATTGGCAACTGTCAATAATGTTGTCAGTATAAAATGTGTCACCCGTCAACAACTAAAAGTGGTTGCAGTTGTATAATTTATTAACAAAATGTAGGATTGTCAACTCAAACAGTCATTGTTGACCACGCTGTTCATACATGATATTGACTAAAACTTATGCAAAACACAAAATAAAAAAAAGGCTTTTTTCAACAGTTTTTTCGCCCGACTGCAATTTTAAAAATCCTCAATTTGCAAAACCGCAATAACATCTTTCGATTGTTTTTTGGTAATATTATACTAATTAGAGCTTTATGTCACATAATTATTATTAACGACTTGACATATAATTTAATAAAATTGTAAAAAAATGACATTTTCGCTCAAAAGAAAAATCCCAGGAGACAAAGTGATTAATTTAAAGGTTTGTTAATTACCTCAAATTAGAGTCATGCAAGATTTCGCAGCATTTCCATTAGTTAGTGTCACCCGGAAAAAATCCAGCGATTTAATCTAAAAGGATATAATAGGGGTTGTGATGTGTTGCATCATCACCGACGCTTAGTCAAAGCATTGCATTTAATGGAGTACGGGATAATTGAAGCTTTTCGGATCAGTGGTCTATCTATGTCGAGCTTTAAAATTAGAAAACAATGTTAAAGATTAAACGTCAATGGCTGCTTCAGAAATAATTGACGCACTGTCTAAAGTTGAATCAACAAAGCATGACAAAAATGATAAAAAAGATTTTTTTATCGCTACGTCAATGGCAAAATATTAGGGCAGAGCATACATATTTACATAGTTGGTTACGTCATAAAACAATGCTATATCCACTGCACCGCAAAACTAAAACTAAATTTGAAATTTTATTTTTAAAAATAGGTTTCAAAATCGGTCTTTCTAATTAATCCAAATATTAATTTTGTGTTATGTGCGACCTGGCATATCTTGTATATATATATATATATACAAGAATCTTTAAATTTAATTTAAATTTTATACTCAATTTTTGATTTTTTTCTTTGACGATGAGTATTTTCATCACCGAAAATGAACTGAAATCTGTTATAAGTGGAGTGTAAATCTTGCCATTTATAAAAACTAATTTTAACTTTTTGGAAATTATATTAATATATTTAGGTGAAAAATGGTTTTAAAAAGATGCCTAATTTTCAAAATCTTGTCATAATAAAATAAATTATTGTCAAATTGGTAGCTATTACCATTTATCATATAAATAATTTAATTATCATAATATGTATTTAAAAATTGTTACTCATTGACCCACTTTCGGGGTATAACCATACTGTTCTGCATACAATCAGCCTAAAACTACACCAAATAAAATTGGATTGGCTTTCGGGTGGGTCTATTTGTTTGGAATTAATTATTGAAGCGATGCGGTGAGGCATCAACCAAGAGCATTATTTTAATGCAGCAGCAAATGGTAAATGGCAATCCACTTTTGAGGAAGTTTGTGTGGTAGTTCGACCCAAATTTTGCTGCGATTGCCACAAAACTGAAATTAATGGAAATGGTGGCAGCGAAAACGCCCACAGAGGCCACGCTGCATTGGCTGCAACTTAGAAAAATTATACTCTTTTTATTTTATTGTACAGTTTAGGCGCATCTAACAGTTTATGTTTTTTAAATGCATTGTTAATAATATTTATAGTCAACATTATTCTATACACGAGAGGTTTGCTTGCGCATCCTCTGGAGTGCGCTTTACTCCAAAAGATTAATGTAATTTAGCTTTCTAATAAGTCAAACTGCTTTTCAACGTGTACTATTATTAATAATAAATAAATAAAATAAAGTAATTTAAACTTAATATTTACATTTAGGAAAAAACAAGTAAAGAGTAAATTATTGCTCTTTTTCAAAGATAGCAGAAAGCAGCTTGTATTTATTTATTAAGCTTATACGAATTTTTTAAATTAAATTAAATGATTTTATTTATGACGTTTATTTCTATAAATAAATGCCATGTGAAAGACTTGATTGATTGATTGATTTAGAATAGGGTATCGTCTGCACTGCGACCTATTGGTCTATTGTGCTCCCCTTTCTCGAGCTGTTCGAGGAGTGGCTCGGTTTATAGCTCCCCATCTAGTTCCAAAGCTGTAATAAATTCCAGCAGCTGCGATGGCTTCAAAGACAATATGTCTCTATTCAGTATGTATTCCTGCCCTAGATGTTCTTTACGTTGGGTTCTAATGGCGACGCATTCTGTTACTAGGTGTTCCGGAGTTTCCTCCTCTTCCATGCAAAATCTGCATTCGTCATTATCTTCTAGGCCAAGTCTCATCAGGTGCTTTCCTAGACGGCAATGACCGGTAAGGAAACCTGTGAGGATGCGAAGCCTATTTTTAGTGAGGTTCATGTAAGCTTTGGACCTTACATGGTCGAAGTTTCCAAGAAATTTCTTAGAGTGTCTCAAACCAGGAAGATTTAGCCAGCGTTCTGATCTGTCCTTCTCTTCCTTCATTTTGAACCTTTTCTTGTAGGTATGTTTCCCTAAGCCGCAGAATGGTTCTGGCCCTACAAAAGGGGTTAATGCGCCCTCTCTTGCTAGCTTATCAGCTTTCTCGTTTCCCTCTATTCCCGAGTGTCCGGGTATCCAAACAAGAAAAACTTTGTTATTCTTGCCTAGTTCATTCAATTTGGCTCGGCATTCCCATGTCATTTTAGAACTGGTGACATAGGAGCTTAATGCTCTTATCGCTGCTTGACTATCAGTGTGAATTGCAATTTCACATTTTTGATAGTTTCTTTCTAAATTAAATTCTGCACATCGTCTGATTGCGTGTATTTCCGCCTGGAAGATGTTTGGGTAGGTTCCCATTGATTCTGAGTATTTGGTTCTAGGACCGACTACTCCTACTCCCGTGCCCTTGTTTGTCACGGAGCCGTCCGTATACCATTTAATAGTATTTCTTTTAAACTCACTGGTGGTGGGTTCTTTCCCCCAATCATCCCTGTTGCTTAATCTTACCATAAAGTTTCTTTCAAAGATGTGTCTTCTTACTATTTCGTCACTTGGAAGGTTTGGAAATGAAATGCACTCTGTCAGAGATGTCAAAGCTCTCTGACATTTGATTTTTTCATATTCGGTACCCTCCCTTGTGAGTCTGAGAATAGCTTCCCTCGCTGTTCTAGCTATCACTAGATGTAGAGGTGTCAGGTCTGTAATAACCTCTAGTGCCGCAGTAGGGCACGTTCTCATAGCTCCTGTGATACACAAACATGCTAGTCTTTGAACCTTGTCAAGGGTTCTCCTTGTGGTTGCTTGTTCTGCCTTAGAGTGCCAGGCTATTGCCCCATAGGTCATGATAGGTCTAATAATCATGGTATACATCCATCGCAGTATATTCGGGTTGCACCCCCATGTTTTACCTGCTAGACTTCTGCAGACCATAAGCGCTTTAATGGCTTTACTGGTAGTTTTTTCTACGTGATTTTTCCATAGAAGTTTACTATCGAGGTGTATTCCTAAATATTTAACTCCAGACTGTTCTTTGATGATCTCTCCTTTCAAGAAGAGGGGTTTCATCCCCTGGAGTTTTCTTTTCCGAGTGAATGTTACAATCGCGGTTTTTGATGAGTTAATACTCAACCCCACTGATTCGCACCACTGTTCGGTAATTCTGAGACCCTTCTGTATTATTTCACATAGAGTGCTTTCAAATTTGCCTCTGGCCACTATGACAATATCATCGGCATAAGCTATGCAGTCTATTCCTGATTCTGTCAATCTATTTAATAGTTCATCAACTATCAAAGTCCACATCAGAGGAGAGGTTACCCCTCCCTGAGGTGTACCTCGAGTAGTTTTGACGGTGATGACTTTATTACCCGTTGGTATCTCAGCTGTTCTTGTGGTCAACATTTCCCACATCCATCTGACGAGAGTTTTTTCAACCCCTCTTTTCTCCAGCGCGATCTTGACAGATGCATGTGAGGCGTTGTCAAACGCGCCTGAAATGTCAAGAAAAGCACACATTGCTGTTTCTTTATTATTTAGAGATCTCTGAATGTTGTCTGTGAGCTGGTACAAGGCAGTTTCTGTTGATCTGCCCGCCCTGTACGCGTGTTGACAGTTATGTAGTGGCTTGTTTCCCAGAGTCTCTATTCTAATATAGTTATCTAATACTTTTTCCATTGTCTTTAACAGGAACGATGTGAGACTGATAGGTCGAAAAGATTTGGGATCAGTCCCATCCTTTTTCCCTATTTTTGGTATGAAGGTTACTTTTGCCCTTCGCCAGATGTTGGGTATTTGTCCCCGTGCTAGACTACTTCGTGAAATTCTAAGTAGGTGTGGCATAATTTCTCCTAGTCCTTTTTGTAGTAAGGCTGGATGTATTCCATCTACCCCCGGTGACTTGTACGGCTCAAAGGTGTTAATAGCCCATTCAAGCCGTTGTTTAGTAAATATACTGTTAGCAATGTCCCAGTCCTCTCTGCAAGGATTTCTGCTGTGATTGGATGTTGCTACAATTTCTGCGTCTGTAGGAATCGGTTCACTATCTGGAAAGTGTACCTCTAAGAGTAGGGCGGCACGCCCCTCTTCCCCTTCCGTATAGGTCCCGTCAGACTTTCTTAGTGCCATTGTTGGGTTAGTTCCCCCTTTGGCCATTACTTTATGTATTCTGGCAGCTGACGGAGTGGAAGTGATGTTTTCACAAAAAGTTTGAAAATGTAACTTTTTGGCCTTCCTTATCTCCTTGTTGTATTGAGTTAGCTTGCTGGTGTAGCCCTGCCAGTCCTTATTTTTCTTAGCTTTGTTAAAAAGCTTGCGGACTTCAGATCTTAAATTTGACAAGTTTTTGTTCCACCAGGAAGCTTCTTTGCTTGTTTTGCATTTTGTTAAAGGGCAGCTAGAGTTGTATGCCTCTATGATTGCCCCTGTGATGTGAGTCACTTCCTTCTCTAGATCCCATTTGTGACGGTTTGTCCCCCCTGTGTCGATCTGTTCTAGATTTCTTCTCAGATTGGTTTTATATACATCCCAATCCGTTTTCCTAGGATTACGCGTTAGTAGCTTGGAAGGGTTAAGTCCCTCCAAGTGAAATTCGATTATCCTGTGATCTGACAATGACGGTTCGCTTGTCACTCTCCAGTTTTTAATATTGTTCTTAGCACTCGCGCTACTAATTGTTATATCTAGTACTTCCTCCCTTGATTTTGTAACAAATGTTGGTGTAGTCCCAACATTTAAAATTTCAAGGTTGGTTGAAACTATGAAATCCAATAAGTACTCACCTCTTTTGTTGGTGTTGGTGCTTCCCCAGATTACATTGTGCGCGTTGGCGTCACATCCTATAATAATAGGAAGACGTTTTTTGTTACAGTATCTTATCAACTCCTGCACTTCCGCTGGTGGTGTCATAGGCCCATCTCCAGCAAAGTATGCGGATGCGACTACAAAGTCTCGGTTGAAGCCCTTATCATTTAAATGAATTATGATTGGTGTTAAGTCCCGAGTCATGAATTCTGAAACACATGTGTAATTAATATTATTTCTTATGAGAATACAGACACGGGGTGCTTCCTGTCTGTGGTCATATATTACCTTTGAGTTTGGACATGACAGACCTTGGATCTGTCCTGCTTTGTTAATCCAAGGCTCTTGAATCAACACTAATCCCAGTTGTTGTTTTAAAAATAGCCTTGCAATTACCGCGGAAGCTCCCTTCGCGTGGTGCAAGTTTACCTGGGCGATTCTACTGCCGTTTGGAACGAATAGTGACAAACAAATATGAGGGGTGTTAGCAAACAAGTTAGTCTTGTTTACTGTCCCCCTCGTCCTTGCCTGTTATCGCTTCTCCGCTTGTCTTCTGAGACGTTCCAGAAGACTCGTCGTGGACCTCAAGTAAGTCGAGGTGCATGCCTTCAACTTCCTCTTGGTCTTTCTCTGCCCGTTGGGAAGTAGTGGGTGTCTCTACTTCCATTGCCTCCGGTTTGGGTTTTTGCTGCCCCTTTTTGAGTCCTGAGACGGGAATTTGCCCAAATCTATAATTGATTGCGCATCCTCCCGCCTTCATAATCTCACATGATTTGGGGTCAATCCCAATGGTGAGAACTTGGCCATGTCCCTCTGGTTTGGAGTTTATGACCTTCCACCCCGGCGTTGGAAGCTCCGGGTTTTGAACTTTAACCAGTTTGAGGATTTTCTCAACCGGCATTTCTTTGCTTCTTGGAAAGAAGATTGAAATGGTATGCGGTTTAGGGATGTCATCTCCCTTTCGCGCATCCAGTTCCGGACCCTTCCAAGTTTTCAGCTGCGGTGCTGTTCGAGCCAGCCATTCCGCAGTCTGTGCGGTTTTGCAGTCTACCAGCATTAATCCCGATCGGAAATGAATCCCGGTATACTGCAGTCCGCTTTCCGAACTCTCTACCATTTCTTCTACTAGAGCTTCCTCTAGAGAAGATAGTTGGCTGGCATCTAACATTACCTCAGGGTATGCCTTTGGTAAAATTGCCATTCTAAAGGTCTTTGCCGCAGAGGCGTAACTAGTGACTTGCCCAGTTGTGACCACTGCTGGCTTAGACCTCTTCGACTTTGGCTGTGGAGGGGGAGTGATATGTTCAGCTCCCCTCTTTCCATTACCTTTTTGTTGGAGAGGTGGATTTTTTGCCCTCTCCTCTTTTTCTTGGAGTACCTGCTTTCTGGCGTCCTCAGGTGCACTGCCCTGATGCAGAAGACGCAGGTACTTCCTAACTCCTGCCCCACTAAGTCCATGCCTTAGTGGATCATCCTTTCCTCCAGGTTGCCCTAGTTGAGGAAGAGGAAACGGTAGCCGAGCTGGTTTTTTGCGCCCAGCCTGGCTTGCTCTACTTGTTTGCCCTCCGGCACCTTGAGGTTTTATTGTGGAGGAAGAAACTCCACTTGGCCCTCCGGTGTTTGAGGTGATGTTTTTTTTTATTATTTTTTCTTTTAAAGATTTTACTTTTTCCATGGTAGATCCCACGAGTAGCTAGGAAATTAAGGTCCACCCCTGCAGAGCCTGCATGCAGGGGTAAGGGGTGTATACAATGGGGTTCCCCCTGGTGCCCCAAGGTTAGTCCAGTGGCAGCTAGTCCTCTATCTAACTACGCATCCTTCGGCCTGGCACCCCACCTTGGATTTAGGTTTTTCATAAGGTTGTCTCCTCTTGGTCCGGGCGGCAAAGCCAAGACCCCCCACTTGCCTATTGGCCCGCGAGACATGACCACAGTCAGCCAAGAGCTATGGGTATATCAGAAAGGTGCAAGCCCTTTCTGGCATCGTTATCCCTAGTGCAATCCCTTAGCCACGACACTACAGCTGGGATAGGGGTGAAAGACTTACAAAATATTATATTTTGAAAGATCACAACACAATATAGACTACATTATATTTGCCTGATATCATAGCAAAATATGATCAATAGACTAGTTTATTAAATATAAATACGCTTATAGACAAAATTAAAGAGCTACCAGTAAAATTTAAGATAAATTCAAGGCAGGTTAACAAAATTTAATAAAACAAATACGTGTTTTTCTTACAGTTGATCTAAGAACTGATCAAATTAACAAACTTTACTTCTATAAACTTTAAGATAAGGAAGCTTAAAATAGCAAATAAACATATAAATAAAGTGCTTTCTTACAATTATTTAAAATTCTAGAAAAATTATAAATTATTAAATTTTTAAATAAATAAATTTTTTAATTAAGAATTTATAGTTTACGATAATTAACGTTGTTATATTTATTAAGAAAACAAAAGTTTAATAAAAATTTTTTAGGTTTTTATTTTATTATTATTGTATGATTAAAAGATAAAATTTAAAAACCGAGTTTTTGTATTTGGCATTTTGTCCAAATTATAAACAACCAACATGTCTCATAAAAGTTTTGCCTAAAAGTATAAATAGTAGTAGTTTTCTGTTAAAGATTTTAATGTTTTACAAATTTATCAACACCCTGTACATCATATAGTTAGTAGTACTTCTTTATTGAAGATTGTTTTTCTAGTTTATTAACACCCTGTGTACCTAAGTCGAATAATATCTTGCCAAACTCATTTTTTTCACAAGCAATGTCGTTTTGTCGAGAAATTATTAATAAAGATTTTCTCTCTCTTCTGTACCTATAGTTTCAAAAATTTGATAGATTGAAGTTTAGTCTGCTAAGCCTAGCCGATTTCCCTTATTCTACTTACTCTATACTCTAAGCTAATTTAATCTAATTAGCTCTAAATATGCAATATTATAGACAAACAAGTTAAGTTTTGACTGAAAAGTTTTGTTTCATTTTCTTACTTAGAGTTGTACATATCATTAGCCAAAAAGCAACAAAAACGCTATTCAAAACGCTATTTATGCTTTCAAAACTAATTTTTATAAAATAAAAACAATTATTTTTAGACAGAACTACACTGCAGACACTGCATTTGAAGTGCGAATAAATATGGGAATATTCGAGAAAATAAATTGCCTGCCTAAGTGCCTTGTTTGCAGCTTTACCGCAAAAAGTGCTTCATTAATGCAAATGCAGAAATTTTGTTCCGAAAAAGTCCGGTACAATGTTTTTTTGAAACGGATTTTTTTGTTACAAAGAACATTCTAACGAAAATAGTTTTTTCAAAAAAAATGTGCTCTAATATGTTGGGTAGATAATTGTTCACATACGTTTTTGATAATTAAATAAATGATTTATAGTCCTGGAACATTATTCAGATGAGACAGAGCAATTTGACTGGTTGACGTTTGTGACCGATCTAATGATAATAATAAGCTTTATTGTCTTAAAAATTTACAAAAAATCTGTGGACAAAGCGATACTTAGTTTAATAACAATAGTCAAAAAATATCATACAATTAATTATAGCCAAACAAACAAATAAATTAAATGACTAGAAATTATAAAATGCACAAAAACGAACAAAAGAAAAAAGTAGAAAAGCTAAAAGTTTACTGTTAGATCTTGCAGATTTAACCCGATAAAGCAAATTATCTTAAATCCTGCTGCAAAGTAAAGCGCACCGCTACAATAAGTGCCACAAAACGATTTTCCCAAACATCGGGAAAAACTAGAAAATACTGATTTTGAAGTGATACACAAAGTTATATTAAATTTATTCCATTTGTAACCATAAAATAATGGCAAACTTATTGTTTTCCGATATAATACGATTTGTTTTCGAAAAAATAAAAGTAAATTGATGAATATGCAATTTCGACGTTAGCTTGGAGTTATGAGAAACAAAAGGCAGATTTAAAAAATGTTCAGAATTAGACTGATTACCATTTATTGGTAATCTTCCTCTTTTGTTTGATAGCAAATTTAACATGTAATTAGTGAAATTAATGTTGTCATTCTCTCTGGTTTCAGGACCCTCGTTTCAGCAGCGACGTTGATTTGAAAACGGGCTATAAAACCCACTCAATCCTATGCATGCCAATTTGTAATTACGAGGGTGAAGTAATCGGTGTGGCCCAAATTATCAACAAGACAAACGATTCGCAAGAGTTCACCCTCCAAGACGTCGAAGTTTTTCAAAGATACTTGACGTTCTGCGGGATCGGAATACAAAATGCCCAACTTTTTCAAGTTTCCGTTTTAGAATATAAACGAAATCAGGTGAGTGCGACTCTATTTTAATTTTGCTAAGTGAACCACCTATATTTACCGATTTAATTTGATTGACTTTTGCGGTTCAACGACAAATTCTGTACACGCAAAATAGGTCAATTTTCATGAAATTTCATGTCGGTTTACCCCTAACAAAAACCTTGAAGCTTTCAAATTTCAATAGGTAGAAATATTATAAAACAGAAATTAGTTTTTAATATAAATTAATCAATATACAGTAGGTGTAATCAACGTTTATAAAGAGTAACATTTTCTAAAGAGTAATACTCCAAAAAGGTTTAAACTTTTTTTATAAGAATATAAATTACTGAAACAAGAATTTGTTAAAACCTTATTAATTTGTTTTCTTAAATTAATTGCTAAAATTTTAAAATTTGTATTTTATCAGATTTTTTTTGCGCATAAATAAATTTTTATTAATGCTATTTTGTCACATTATCAGAATTTTATTTTATAAAGTCATTTTTGTTTAGAATTTTATTCTACTAAATTTTATAAAAAAGTCTTTGAAATTGTATCAATAATTTAAAATTATAAAATGTGTTGTTTATTGTGTCTCCATGTTGTTTGTTTTTCATAACTGTTTTCTTTTTTTTTCTATTCAAGTTTGTAAAAAAAATAAAAATAAGCAAACATTTTTTAGATGTTTCTTTAACACCCTGTACAAAAATTTCTTTTTCAGAATTTATTAGTAAACTTAATTCAACTAAGTAAACATTACAACGTTTATGATCAATAGTGATGTTTGAGAATGATTATCAAAGAAAAACATATGTTTGTATTTATTAATTTTTGTTTTTTTTTTCATTAAGCCACTTTAAGCAATATCTTCAAAAAAAAATATATCAACGGCAAAAAAGACAAAACAGGTCAATAAAATAACATAAATAATAACTCTGAAAGGCTTTTTATCTAATCATCTCATTTAATGTGATGTATTTTGGACAAAACGTAATAAAATTTCTAAGCTTTTTTTCATTAATTGCATTACCTAGTTGTGAGATTTGAGTTTTATTGTTCTATTTTATCGCGCTTTTATCTAAAATTTTCGTATTGGTTTGTGCTCACAAATCGTTATCAAAATGATTGTATCTCAATTTTATACAACATACTTTATTGCTGTAAAAACATAATAATTGGTCTATATATTTAATCTAAACTATCAAAATCAAAAAAAAAAAGTTTCAATTTTTAGTTTTTATAACTTTTTCTGAATCGCTGTAAATAACTACAATTTTGTTATATATTTTTTTATCTAGACTATTAGACGTTGTTTTATTAAGGGTGAATTTAGCTTCAAAAAATGAATTAAGTGTTTACTGATGTACGAAGTTAATACTACCCTATTTCTGGAAATTGTATGAATCCATGAATTTTTTACAGACATGACTGCAGGCACCTAAATAATAAAAATTTAAAACACGCAATTTATAGCTAAAACAGCTAAAAATACTTTTGCTTTATTGATTCCAAAATTAGAAGCACAATTTTTTTATGAACACTTTCATTTCTCATAAACTTTTATTAGACTTCTAAATTTTTTTCTATAAGAGCTTCTTACATTTAGATTTAGTACATCTATAATATAACCATCATTTCGTCTCTTCTTTCGACCCTCACTTCAAAAACACTATTAAAATGTCTTTATTTCTCCTCTTTGCAGATATTATTAAACTTGGCAAGAAGTATCTTTGAAGAACAAAACAACTTAGAATGCCTGGTTACTAAAATAATGAAGGAAGCTCAAGACCTATTAAAGTGCGAAAGATGCGCCGTTTACTTAATGGATTTAGATTATGGAGAGGTGGTGAGTATTATATTAAAATAAAGTTCATTTTAGAGCCTTTGATATAAAATTCGTTTTATATGTTAAACATGAAAGCTTACTTTGGCTTAAAACTTTATGCAACACACAAAAGTTAACAAAGCGTAAGCTTTATTAAAAGATATAGTTCATTATGAAATTGGAGCATATGAATGGAATAAAAGTTGAATATAGCAAAGGTTGCTTTAGATAATGTTACGTGCTATCACAAGCAACTGGGAACAAAAGCTAACATCTGACGGCTCAGTTATGAAAAATGTACCACTGCAAGTAGAATATAATCTGAGAATTAATAATCTGCTAGCATTCATCGGCTTAACTTACTGTTTTGAATTAGAAATATATTCTAAGTCTATAACATATTATTATAAGCTCAAATATTATAGCTCACTTCAATCGGTTTGAGGGCTTAGACACGTTTCTCATTATCACAAAAATTTAGACACGATCGCAAGCTATCAAGATTCATTAAAAAGAAAAGTTTTCTGATCTGTTTCAAATTTTGAAATCCAAGAAAAATTAAAATTTGTCTTTAAAACACCAAAAGTGTTAAGGATCAGAAAAAACTCAACAAAAGAGGTAAAAAAAATTGTCAGTTACAATAGAAAGCCAATAAACTGACATTCAGGTAACGTTTATGTAGCTCAAGACATAACAAATGAAGAAATAAAGTAATAGGTTGTCTTTTCTTTCTAAATAATTTTGTGATCTTCTTTGAAAAATATTCATCGATTGATCATAATAAATGCTTTTTGAGTTTTGTAAAGAAGATCCATTTGACGAAGAAATTTGATATTGATAGATGAGTCTAATCAATGTGCCACTCTATCTAAACATGTTAAAAGAGGCTTAGAACTACCAAGATGCGTTTGACTGCTAAAATTCTAAATTGGGAATTATTCTGTCTAAACCATAGGTCGCGATACAAAAAGTATCTAAAGTACTCTACTTAGCTGTGCCACTCTTTGATATACCAAAAAAGCCACCAAATACAATATTGAAGAAAACAACCAAATAAAACTAAGGTAAATGATTACTTATTTTTTGCAAATTCCCCGAAACAGATCCTATACTGCGCCGCGCTAAGCAATGTAAAAGAAAAATGTTTTTGTGATTTTTGATCTATCAATCTGTAATATTTTTTTAATTAATTTAATCAATTATACTGATGAGACTTCAGCTTTAATTTTATTGGATAAGACTATATTTTTAAAATCACGTTTTCTGTTTGTCAATCTAATGTTTTTTTTATATAAGCTTTCAATAATGTTTCTACAAACCATGGTTAACAAACGTTTTAGCAAAATCGACCAAAGTGCGTGTCTAGAATAGAACGAATTGTTTCAATTGATTCAGCACTTTGGCTTGTAAACCGATTGGAATGAAACAAACAGTCAATGTTACAGAAAGCTTGCTACAATACATTAGTAAAAACTGCGTTCAAATAAGCTGTTTCTGCGATTAGAGTGCACAAAGCCACAGGCGAACCGACATTTATATTGTATTGATTCGACAAACTTTCAATGCGGTAGGTATGTTTCAAATACATACGGTGAAAATTCCACAAATATGTGTGGAAACAATTTTATAAGAGGTTTAATTAGCTTTTAATAAGACATACCGTTTCCTAGCAAAAAGCCAAAAGTTGGAGCTTCAACATCTCAGCATAGGGTTATTAGTGTCTTAACCCATCAACTACTAAAAAACCCTAAAATGAAAAATTCTTGCACATTGTAAATGCTTTACAATATATTTATTGACTCGCCCATTGCTCAATTTAATATAATGCAAACTACGTAGTTATCTATAAAATGTACTTTCCTAAATGCAAAAAAAATACTTTAAAATTAATTTAGCAACACATTAACAATTTGTTAAGGGTCTGTTAACTTTTGATAAATTAATTGTAAATTAAAAAAACACAATATCTTCCCAAGATATTGTGTTTTTTTAATTTACAATTAATTATTACAATCCCATTTTGTGTCAAAAAGATGGAACACCTTCACAAGTTTTTGATAAATTGATTGATTTGGAATATTTGGCAGAATAAATTATTCGCACAGTTTTATTTCTCTTGCCAAAAAGTTAGTTTAATCGATCTCGAGAGCTTTTTCGACCATCAATGGTCATCAATCATCAGGAGATGATTAAAACTAAACATACTTTTTGGCAATTGGTACAACTGTGTGAATAACTTTTGATAGATAAGCAATTAAAGTTCGGATAGCAATAGGCCTAAAATAGTATTGTTTTGCTGTTAGCTAATAATCTTGACTTGATCAAATGACGTTTGGTTTCTTTATAAAAGATATCTAACGATCTGCTAAAAAGTTGAAAAACACAAAAGATAAAATTGTTTGCGTAATGGATGCCATAATGCATGAAACTACTAAATTATATTATCCTTTTAGAGACAACACAGCTTTATTAATAACTCTAATTGTAAAAAAGAGTTTCAAATTCAATTCAGCCAATAAAAGTATGGTCACGAGAGTTCAACTGGATTGAAAAGATTTATTTCCCACGCTTTTCTTTCAGCAATCTTTTTCATTTCCACTTCTCTGACTCTTGATAAGTGCTTATGGAACTTTCTACAAATTTATTATTTGACTAGAGTTAAAGGAAATGCTAGTTGGTTCTTTTATTATTTATTGGAAGTTTAGCAGACATATTTTTCAAACCAACTTCCAATATTCTTAGATAAATAAATTTAATATTGTATTTTAAAACTAAAAATTATTAGTGGACAGAAATAAATTCGAATTTATCAGCTACAAGTGAAGCAATTAACCATTAAATATTAAATCAGAATAGTAGCAGGTTCAATATGTCAGTGCTTTGCTCACAATTTTAAAGACTTTAAATGAAATTGAGACTTGAAAACAATAGAATAAAATTTTATAAAAATAATGAATAATTTGGACTTTCTGAACCTCGTCAGTGCAAGTTTGAACAGCTTTTATTGAAAAATATATAGCCAAGACAAATATATTTAGCGCAACAAACTTATAAACTCATGTTCCAGGTTTTCAGCTCTCATCAGTTAAACTTAATAGGCGCTAAAAGTAAATCAGCAGTAATTAGCTAAATTATTATTCCTTTTAAGCTAAATAAAATTGTTTATTCTACCAAAATATGATTTCTTTCTTCTTGTTGAAATTTATAACCAAATCTAGACTTCTCTATTGGTTTGTTCAAATTGTTTATTCTTCTAAAAATAAATAACTTTTTCTTAAATCTTTTAAACTATGTTTTTATTTAACTGCTTCCTCATTTTTTCGATTTTATGTTTTTTTTTGTCCTTAACTTAAATACTTGTCATAACTATTTTTGTTTTTTTTTTATACTCAGCATTTTGTTTTGCATTCAATGCTATTATATTTCTGCTAAAATTATTGCTGCTGTATACAGTACATTATATCACCAATTTTCAAAAATATATAGTAAATACAAAGTGATACGTCATAGTTATTACAATATAGCATGGTTAAGGCAAATTTTCAGAAATTTTTTGACAAATAAGCTTTTGTTTAAAGTCGTGGAAAACCGAGAGAAATTTTGCAAATTAGGTGGTGCAGCTGACATGGAGAACCATCAAAGTGAAGAACCGTGTCTCCAAAATTAAAATGAAAAAATTATTAGCTGTTATTATTGCAAAACAGCATAAATGGTGTTTACACGTTCGTTTTTGTGCCGTTTTCAGATGATATATCTTTTATTTTCGAGCTGTGCTTTAATAAATTTAATCAAAACGACGAGCAAACTGTCCACACGAGATTTCCTCCAAATAACTGAATTATTTTTTAATCAGCGTCTCATAATTGAAAGTTGGACGTAATCCAACATTGACTCAATTTTATTACATTTTTTTTTTTCGAAAACGCTCATGTCAAACCTTGTCTTTATCTACACTTTCTGGGATGAAAACATTGTCAGATATTTTATAGTCAACATAAAACAATTTTTTTTCGTCTCTTTTACGCGAGAATGTTTTTATTTTCAGTAATCTCGTTAACTTTATCTTGAAATCGATCGTCTCCAGTCTTGGGGCTTCATACTTCTCCAAAGTTTCATCCACAGTTTCAGAGGCGGACGTTTCAAGTTTTACGGGCTGAACATTTAAAATGTCTCAAAATTTGAATTAATTAAACGTGCTGATACAGCTTTTGCTAGATATACGAAAACAGCAAGAAACAGCTAATTTAATTTATTATTAGAATTAGTGTTTTCAATACGATAGAAGAAAAGAGAAAATTTAATAATCTTCCATTAACTTTAAAGTGCACATAAAAAATCAAGTAATTAAAAGACTAAAATCGCTAGCGTTTCTACTCGCTTACTAGAAATTAACCATTTAAGATCTGATTTAATTAAAGAAACTAAGAAACATAATCATTTAAGTGTCAATTAAATTTTCACCTCCCTAATTATCAATTAAAAATGTTACTTTTAGTTTATCTTGTGTGCATCTTTCTGGAGTTTATTGCTGAATTAATGATTTTTCCTACTGTTTCTCTGTAGGTAGTATAATAACTTTCTTTGAAGATAACTCCTTCCGCGGCTTGAGGTCTTATCTTTTTTTGATAGCAAAACCTAAAGGGAAACATAGAGGTAATCAAGTGTCTGTGCTATAGACTTTATAATATTATAAGAAGTATTAGTAGTCTAAGCTTAAAAGCTCATCTGAAAGCTGCATTTCTATATAAGGGAGTCTACAGAAACAGATAAAAACAGCATAATAGTATAAGAAAAAAATGTGATCTTACTTTACTTGCGATTTTAGGTCGGTCATCTAAGCCTTTTTAGTCGATTTGGCCTAAATAATGACAAAAGTCTTTAGACTTTGACATGAGTTGTATAAGACACAAATAATACTAATTCTAAAATTTGTAATCCGCTTCCATGAAGGAACATAGTTCAAAATTTTAAAAATGTTAAGAATTTTTATTGCTTATTTAACAAATTTGCTACAAATTATAGCAAAAGACTATGCATCACTTGTTTTGCTATCCCGAACTAACTGACAAATTTGTATAATTTTTTTAAGTACGGAAATATGTTTCAATGTTTTAAAATTTTGTTGCAAATATTTTTTACATAAACACAAACAATAATTTTAATTTGGAAATATTTTAGAGGTTGGTCACTTTGTTATATTAATAACTAGCTGACCCGGCGAACTTCGTACCGCCTAACAGTCAATGAATGTCGTGTTACTTTTTAGCTGAAGTAATTTAGGCTTTGATGAACGTAAAACAATGATACAAAATAATATATTTATATAGATAGAAACAAAAAAGTATGTTATTATGATGAATGATGATGATAACATACATACAGAATGAGAATAAAAATGAAAAAAAATAAAAAATAATAATTAAGTACTTCAAACTCATGTCAGAAAAAAATGATTGAAAACTATGTTGTGCAGATTGGGAAAAAAAATAAAACTCGGATTAATTCATTAATACGATTTTCATTCAAGCACTTTGTGGTAAACGACATTCTTTGTTTTTTGGTCAGGCGCAAGAACAAATAAAGCGGATGGTTTGCCGACACGTGAGCATGCCACGTACAATTGACTATGAGAAAAACATGTATTTTCTAGATTGAGGCCACAAATAGTCAAGGATTGGCCCTGTGATTTGTTGATCGTCATGGCGAAGGCAAGACGAATCGGGAATTGAATTCGTTCAAACTCAAAGGGCATGTCCGTTGGGATCATCAGAATCCTTGGAATAAGAACTTCCTCATCTTTAAATTTTCCTTTAAGTATCGACGCGTGCAATTTCTCGCAGATAATTGACTCGCGATATTCCTTTGCCTAATTGCATTACGGCTTCGCTGAGAAAGATTAGATCTTCTAGGACGCGGCATTGTTATTAAAATGTGCACTCGCATAAAACCACCAAATATAATAACAGTGCCTGAACTTTCGAGACATAGACAATAGCTCAAAGAGTATATAACACTACGTATGAATAGCTTATCAAAAAAAATCATAGACAACCTATAAAAAGACATTTACACTTTTTTTAACCTGTAGATTTTTTTTCCTTAATCTTATAACCTTTACCAACTGATTTTTTATTCCCTAAATTCCGTTTTTTTCCGATGATTTTATGTTTTTACTGTAGAATAAATCTTAGGTATTATTTTCGGGAATTAAAAACAAATATAACAGTACCTGAGCTTTGTAGACATTTTACAAAAAATAAATTTCTGAACGCACACATGATGTCTTTAGAAAAAAATAAAGTTGTAACTTAAAGGTCTCAGCAACCAGGCCATAAGCTCTAAAAAAAAATAGTTGTTACACTATTTAACAGGATTGGACAACAAATGTTTGACATGTAATAAACAAATCAGCATCTATTGAAATGATTAAGTATTCATTACACATATCGAGTTTTCATTGTTTTTAAGATGTATTCTGCTATTCGGGACGGAAACAAATCCATCAAATCAAAAACCATGGCAATCGGTCCAGCCGTTCTCGAGTTATAAGTGTAGTAACAAACACGACTTTCTTTTATATATATAGATTATTGAAATGAAAAAAGCCATACTTCAAATTACATTAGCCTGAATATATGATCATACTGCTTTATTTGCAAACTGGTATTAAGTCCGGACAATAGCTTGTCAATTTTTAATTTTTTTATTTCTTCAGTTTATTGGCCAAATCAACCATGAGTTTCGGCATGTTTTCATTGAAGTTTTCAAATAATATAATGTGTTTTTAATCTATGACGTGTGCTTCTACTCATCGATTTAATGTATAAATAATTAAAATTCTCGTTCGAAATAGGCAGAAAGAGTAAATCTAGTTGGTCATCCCCAAAACAACTTTTGTAAAAATAAACAAAAATTAAATGCCTAACACCGTGTTTTTATTTTTGCTGGCTTATGCGACAAATGCTCTTCTGGCTTTGATGTTTTCCTCTGACGGCAAAGAGTTTTTTTTGTGTACATTCATAATCGAACACCGTAAAAACACTTATTTTACAGTAACACTTGATACAGATGAAAAAGTGCTAATAAGCCCTTGCGTAGAGTTTGTTTCATGTTATTTTGGGTCATCCAACGAAAATGCACCTATTCAATGGTTTTAAAATAGAATGGTTGATAGAAAGGTCAGATTAACGCCATGTAATGATAATTATATATCGCCAATTGGAATGAATGAGAAATTACACAAATCGTAATTTTTCATCACCACGAGTCATAAATCGTCCCAAATCAAAGACCCAGACCGAACAGCTGAACAAAATGTTTGATTTGTTTTTAAATAGAAACAGCTTAATAAACAAATTAGTTGAAAACAAAATTGTGTTTACGAAAAAAGCTTCGAATTTCATCCAAAGTGAAATAAAAATACGTTTCAAGTATTCCTCATTGAAAGTGCTTTAAATATCTTGCCGTTTTAATTAAATTACATAGACAGGGACTAATAATTCTGACTTTGAGACTCTACACCAAGGTAGATATGTAAAATCTAAATGAAATGGCGCTTTAAGCTTTTCTGCAAATTCAAAACAAACAAAAACATTTTGCTTTAAATATCTATGGTTTTTTGTTACTGACGGTGTACTTATTGCAAGAATTACAATTTGCAGATTGAAATAGAGTTTGCAATTGCTTTTCTTCCTAAGTAAAATTGCTGACAGTTTTTGCTCCAAAAAAGTTTTACAATTGTTAAAATTGTTTGTAAACAATTGTGTAAAGTTTAAGTGAAGTTTATGGCTTTTTAATGATTTTGTAATATGAAATTTTCAAAACAGTGGTGGAAAATTATTTATGTTCTCTATAAAATCATAAAAATGTTGGTCTTGTACTTATGAGACTCAATTTGTAAAATCCACAACTAATAGCTCATGCTGTCACAGTAAGTGCATAAATTACCCGCTGAGTTGGAAAAGCTCACAGCCGGAAACAAATCCAAACAAATCGAACCGCCTAATAAGCCTCAACCATTATATCGCAAACGTTAAAACTCCCTTCTCAAATACAGTCGTTTTCGTCTCCCTATTTATGAAAATTGTTTGCCCAACTCCCTTAAAGTCATCTATCAAACCAGACCTACAAACTAGCGCGCAAAACTCATAAATAAACATTCCTGTAAGCTATTTTATTGTGTTTCAGAACCACCTGGAGCGCATCCTGGAACGTCCAGGAAAAATAATCCGACGCCACGCTCCATTAAATAGGGTGGAAAGCGGCTCAGTGACAGCCGAAGATATGCGAGAGTCTGGCATGAGAACTCCCTGTTCGTTTACAACCATTTTTGAGCTAAGAGATGGGGGTTGTAATACGTTGGTGTCACGGCCATCTTCATTTGATCTCCAAAGCTCTACGCTCGCACAGATTGCTAGTTTTGCTGCCTCGACGGGGCAGATTTTGAATATAGGAGATGTTAGGACGTGGCTGAATGAGCAGCATAGTGAAGGGGATGCTGAGTCTGCAAGGACCATTTTGTGTATGCCTATTATCAACGGCCAAAGAACCCTAATAGGTAATGTTATTTTATAATTTTACCAACTTGGTCAAGATAAAACAAGGTTTTTTCTCTAAGCTTATTATTACGTCGTTAACAAAAAATATCTTCAGATGAAGCGTTTTTCTCAGACTGACATCTTTTGAATTGCAAATTTTACAGTAATTTACATTTAAAATGGTTTTTCTTGTTTTTTTGTATCATCACTACTACACTACTATCTAGGCCAGATTTTTAGACCAACGCTAAGAAAGGTCACATTTAATTTTACTATATTTCATAATGCTTATTGAGATAGTACTACTTGTTTTTCTTTTTATTATTTCTTTTTTTAACTTTTAATCTATTACTTGTTTTTTATTTTTATTTATGAGGTTTTTTGCTTTTCTTTTTGTTCAATCTTCTCATTCGCAAACATTTGTTTCACTTCATACGCTTTTGCAAGTTTTTTTTCTTTTATACGCACAGTTTTGTAAAGTAAAGTAAGTTTTGAGTATGTTGGTCAAATGCAAAAGTTAGTAAAATAAAAAAGTTTACGCAAAATCTCCAAAAAATTAAAAAATAGAAAAAGGGTGACATGCAGGACAGAGGTAAGAAAAAATAGGCAAAAGATTGAGGTGACGGTTATCCAAGACGAATTAATCTCCCGCTAGGACACTTGTTTGAGTTTTGACCAGGAGAAATTTATTCAAAACCTATTATATATTTTGTTTTTATCCGAAAATTTTCTCAGGGATTAAACGCGTTTGTAAGAACCAAATGTAGAATTTATAAATTGGAACACAATAACAAAAACAAGATCTTTTAACAAAAAAAAACAACACACAATTGAATAACAGCCAGCAGAACTCCCTATTTAACAATGTAAAAAAATATTAAATAATTACAGTAGATCAAGATGCTAGAAAAAATAAGAAGATAAATGACTAGTAAAAACAGCAAGCCACAATAAAAAAAAAGAACGAAAATAAAAATTTAAATATATAACTAGCTGACCCGGCGAACTTCGTACCGCCTAACAGTCAATGAATGTCGTGTTACTTTTTAGCTGAACTAATTTAGGCTTTGATGAACGTAAAACAATGATACAAAATAATATATTTATATAGATAGAAACAAAAAAGTATTTTATTATGATGAATGATGATGAAAACATACATACAGAATGAGAATAAAAATTAAAAAATATATAAAATAATAATTAAGAACTTCAAACTCATGTCAGAAAAAAATGATTGAAAACTATGTTGTGCAGATTGAGAAAAAAAAATCAAACTCGGATTAATTCATTAATAGGATTTTCATTCAAGCACTTTGTGGTAAACGACATTCTTTGTTTTTTGGTCAGGCGCAAGAACAAATAAAGCGGATGGTTTGCCGACACGTGAGCATGCCACGTACAATTGAACATGAGAAAAACATGCATTTTCTAGATTGAGGCCACAAATAGTCAAGGATTGGCCCTGTGATTTGTTGATCGTCATGGCAAAGGCAAGACGAATCGGGAATTGAATTCGTTTAAACTCAAAGGGCAAATCCGTTGGGATCATCGGAATCCTTAGAATAAGAACTTCCTCATCTTTAAATTTTCCTTCAAGTATCGACGCGTGCAATTTCTCGCAGATAATTGACTCGCGATATTCCGTTGCCTAATTGCATTACGGCTTCGCTGGGAAAGATTAGATCTTCTAGGACGCGGCATTGTTATTAAAATGTGCACTCGCATAAAACCACCAAATATAATAACAGTGCCTGAACTTTCGAGACATAGACAATAGCTCAAAGAGTATATAACCACTACGTATGAATAGCTTATCAAGAAAAATCATAGACAACCTATAAAAAGACATTTACACTTTTTTTAACCTGTAGATTTTTTTTCCTTAATCTTATAACCTTTACAAACTGATTTTTTATTCCCTAAATTCCGTTCCTTTCCGATGATTTTATGTTTTTACTGTAGAATAAATCTTAGGTATTATTTTCGGGAATTAAAAACAAAAATAACTACCTGAACTTTGTAGACATTTTACAAAAAATTATATTCTGAACGCACACATGATGTCTTCAGAAAAAAATAAAGTTGTGGCTTAAAGGTCTCACCAACCAGGTCATACGCTCCAAAAAAAAAAATAGTTGTTCTATTTGACAGGATTGGACAACAAATGTTTGACATGTAATAAACAAATCAGCATCTATTGAAATGATTAAGTATTCATTACACATATCGAGTTTTCATTGTTTTTAAGATGTATTCTGCTATTCGGGACGGAAACAAATCCAACAAATCAAAAACCATCGCAATCGGTCCAGCCGTTCTCGAGTTATAAGTGTTGTAACAAACACGACTTTCTTTTATATAATATATAGCTTTAGGTATGATAAGTGAACTAATAAGTGAAAATTGTCTAACATCAGAATGTTACTCTATGCCAAATTCTCAAATACATTTGAGTTAGCTAGTTGGTCTTAGGAACACATATTATATGTGTTATTTTCTAGGTTTTAGCAAATATTTATTGCAATTATTTATCAAATATCTTATGTATTAATTTCACTTTACAACTTGACATTAAATATGTAAGCTTCGTATTTGTGTTTTGTAGTGCTGTCAATAGAAAAATATAAAGGCAACATATGCCATAGCAACTTTTTTAGTTTTATAAATAACATAAATCTTTGAAAGTCTTCACATTTCATACATCCATTAAATAAGAAAAATGGTTTGGTCTTAAAATCCAATTTCTCAAAACGACGTCTCATATTGGTTGCTGTGTTCTTGAACTTCTGCTTGATCGATGCCGAATAAAAACACGGCAGCAAACTTTTACCGGAAGAAAAACTGAGATAAATATGCGAAAGTTTTATTTTTTGCTGAAAAAGCAGAATTTGGTGTATACATATTTGATTTTTAACGAAGGCGTTGTATCGACCCTTTACATCTTCTTTGAATTGGGTCACGTGCGAGATTCTATCGTTTAATTATTCACAGAAACTCCTAAATAACTAAAGCAAACCTTAGAACTTACAAAGTTTTTCTTTGCTGCGGCATCATACATTTTTCATTAGTTTTGACGTAATGGAGCCATGTGAAATTAAAACCCCTCGGCAGGACAATCGCTGGAGTGAAGGTAAGTAAACATTGGAACCACAAAATTTAACATTGAAAAAGTCAACAGCTTTTGCTTCGTAAGACTTAAATAAAAAGTAGGTTAAATAAACCACTAAAGTTTAGTTTTATTGTCACAATTTAAATTATATATTGAAACGTATTAAAAATATTGTTTCATAATTAGATCTCACTTTTTTAATAAAAAATCTTATAATTGCTGTATAATAGCCAGTTGGAAACTTTATTCCATCCATATTGAAGAATGTACTGATAAAACACATATTCTCTAAGCAATCTGTAATTATAAAGTCCACTTGGCTTTCTTATAATTTTTTCGACTGTTTTACAATATTAATTGATCCAAATGAGACCCAAAAAATACTAATTACCTATTTTTAAAACTCACAAGAATAAAATACGAAAAATAACAATGATATTCGGGTAGAGAATGACAGAACGCTTCTAAAGGTTTAAAAAAAAATTAAACATGGAATTTGAACGTTTGAACAACATTATCGACATTGAGTAAGTTTATGCTGTTATACCGTAGCAACCACAAATTAACTCACTAAACAATTTAATTCTGAGTTGAAAAAGGTTTCCAAACTCTTGTTCAAGAGTAGATTTCAATTGTTGCAAAAAATAATAACTTATTAATTTTAGTCATGATCAATGAGGAGAAAAAATTGGCAGGATAAGGGGAAAAACCTTAAAATCTCAGTGTCTGATTGGCAGTGGCGGATCTACCAAGGTTCCGCGGCACCTTGGTAGATAATACACATTATTCTTACAAAAAATAGAATTTTTTGTCATAATTTGTTTATTTTAATGACGAAAGTTAGAGATAAAACAATTTGTTACGCTTTAAGATAGCGATCCTGGAATAATAGAAGATGGGCGGCAGGCAAGAAAAATGACCCATCTGTAAAGAGTCTCTTTTTCTTGAAATTCTTTTTATTGATTTTTTTTCGTTATACTAGTTTTTTGACCTAGATTCACAATTGTAAAACATAAGACAAGTCTAGTCAATATCTATCAATCTATTTGTATTATAAGATATCTTTTTACTGGAAAAAAAAACACTTGAGCTTTACAAATTACTGATACTATAATGAACAAATAATTTAGACTTTTAAAAAAATATACTACTATTAGATAAAGTATTCTTACTAACCAACTAAATACTAGAAATAAATAGATAATAAATTCTTCTTTTTCAGCCACTTTGAAGTAAGTCAATTTTTTGCAAAAACTTTTATTTCAAGTTTATTAATAGTTATTTACATAAAAGTCAAGAAAATTTCACATTACTGAAGAGGAGCTAAATTGAAATACGAGGCACTTTGTGCCGAGTATTTTAAAGCTCCGAGTCAAGTAAGAGATTTTACTGACGTGTTTTGTACTAAATGTTTCCGAAAATCGTAAAAAAAGACGAAATTTACAAATTTAAGAATTTTTTTTACAAATTCCACAAAAATCAAGTTTGTCTATTTTGTTGGCAACTATAGTTACTAGAGTATCTTTCTTATTCTGCGTCTTGTAAAGTTTTTACAGTGTACTAGTCCGGAAAACTCAATTTTCCTGCGCGTAAATAAGCAGCAAAATGTTGCTTCCAAGACGATTTCCGGAAAAAATAATTGATTTAACAAAAAATTTTTATTATTTTTTTAGAAAAATTATTTATTATGATGCCTTGATTTAAAGTAGACTTCATTAATTAATTTTTCTCAAACAACTTATTCTTTATTAAAAATAATAATTTAAAAATGTTGTTTTTACGCAAAAAATGTGGTTTAAATTAGTAAACAAAAGCTATATATTTATAAAAACAATTAAATTAAACTTGTTTTTTGTTTTTAACTATACCGGTCACAGCAGCATCTGCTGAACGCAGTTTTTCTAAACTGGAGTTAATAAAAACGTTCTTACAAAACACTATGGACCAAAAACGATTATCAAATTTATCCTTAACTTCAATTGAAAGCTTTATAGCGAAAGAGTTAGACCTATCAAATTTAGTGACAAATTTTGATAAAAGCAAGAAAAAAATCCTTTTTATAGTTATAATTTGATTGTAAAATATAATGAACTTGTTTTTGTTTGCTTTCAGAATTATTAAAAGTATTTTTTTATGTATGATAACAATGTTTTACTTATTACATAAAATTCATACAGATTTAATAAAAAGTGTCATAAAAAAATTGAGAACAAAAAAAGAGTATAAACAAATATTTTTTAAACTCGGGCCCGCTATTGAGTTGCTACTCCACTGCTGATTGGTTCATATAAACGTCAAGGAAATTTCTACAATATTTGATTTTTGTACGGAGCAAACCGGACTTTTATAAGTCATGCTTTCTAGAATTTTTTAAAAATAACGTTTTATGTAAATTAGAACATCAAATAAACAGTAGCTCAAAAATGTAGAGCTTGTTGGATAGCTTGTGCACATTCTAGATCAAATAACATAACCCCTTGCAGTTTGTTTAAAGTATTTAAAAAAATATATATATTTACATTTGCAAAGGAGCGACCTTAATTTTCATAGTCATAATGAGTTAGTTCATATTTGCAAAAAAAAAATACAATTTTTTGGTATTTTAGGCTTTTTTAATTGATTTAGACTTTTTTGGCAAAGTTAAGCTATTTTATGTCACAATAAAAAATAAACACGTTTCATACATCTGCTTGAAAATATTGCAATAGTCGATTTTGCTTAGAATCAGATGTCTACAAATTAATTATTTTATAGTTTATTTTCTAAATTTTAAACTTCATTCTTGGGCTTTTATCCCACATGTAAACATATTTGTCTTATTTATAATATTAGATCAATAAAGAAACGTGCCATATTATTATGCAAAAGTAGTTTATTTTACTTTTATAAACGCCGTATAATTTGTTCAAAATTTATCGTTTGTTGATTAAAAATAGTCTTTGTTTGAAACGAAGCCATAACCCTTAGATAGGCCACATTCGGAGCTAAACAAAGTAATAAAATTCAAAGATGAGAGAGTCTTATGAATGCCAAGATGCATTCATTTTATGTTCTTCATCTCACCGGGACCCTTATAAATCAGTAAAATTTGAATTTCGAAAGTCAAATAAAGTCCAGAAACTTTTGATCTATTGTTTGCTTCAAGACCGCGGCAATAAATTATTGGCAACCCAACTATACCCGACCTAATCTAAATTGGATCGACACTGAATTACTTTATCCCGATTCAATCTCGGTGTTCTGTTTCAGGTGTTGCCCAGCTCATAAATAAAGAAAATGGAGCGCCCTTTACCGATTGCGATGTGTCGCTGTTTGAGGCCTTTGCTATCTTTTGTGGTTTGGGAATCCACAATACCCAAATGTACGAAAACGCTTGCAAATTGATGGCAAAGCAAAAGGTTGCGTTAGAGTGTCTTTCGTACCATGCAACGGCTGCGGATGATGCCACTTTGGAATTAGCTAAAGAAGACATTCCCTCTGCAGAAACGTTTAGTCTGTACAGTTTTACGTTTATCGATTTTGACCTTTCAGACGCCGACACTTGTAAAGCCACCCTTAGAATGTTTATGGAATGCAATTTGGTGCAGCAATTCCACATCCCTTACGAGGTAAGTTTGATTTTATTGTATTTTGATGCAGCGGGGTACGATGGCGATTGAATTTCTGATTTTAGTCGCTTCAATAGAAAACAACTCTATGGGGACATTTCAAATGCAATATCCATATTGATTTGATTCTCCCCCTAATATACTTTACAACTCATTGGAAAAAATCTATAAATTATTTAAATTTTAAGCAGAACGCCGTCAGCTTATTCGAGTTGAGTGATTGGAACGAAGAGCTTTATCTTATTATGTTAACTTACCGTCCAATTCACTTTACCAACTGAAATCGGCGCTTAAAAAGTTACTTAATTTAAGGATTAAGTCCACTAATCAATTTCTCTAAACTCCTAAACTTTTTCATTTAAAAAGTTAATCAAATTCAAAACTGTATGATTAAAAAACATAAGCCCGACAACTATGAGATAATCACATCAGTACAGTTTTCGCATCCCAACTATTTAATTCTGTCACTTATTACATTTTACTTTTTACAAATAAATTAGAAGCAAAACGTTTAAATTGCTAGTTGTTTTCAGTCAAAAATTAGCCATCAATTCTGCTAAAGAGAATACAGGTGTTTCTTTAAATTGTAGAGCCAACTCTTTTTTGTCTCAAATATAGATAAATAACATATCTCAACATTATTTAGACTTAAAAAACTATTGATATTAACATTTATTGAAAAAAGTCAATTTTAATGCTAAACGATACAAACTAATCTTTCCACAATAGACACAATACAATAACATACAACACAATTCCTATGATAACAGTATAAAATAATAACAAAAAAAGTTTGACAAAAAACACTGGAGGAAAAAATTCTATAAAGTCACCAAATTTTGAAGATGAATAAGATTTTCTCCTATAATATGCAGAGTAAAATTTTTGTTAACACTCAACATGCGAGTGGTATTTAGTAAGAATATTGTTTACTAAATAATTATTAGTTTTTACTGATGTGTAGATTGTAGAAAAAATTCCGGAGTTTTTTGTGTTACTATGTTATTGATAAATTCAGATTGGTTCTCCATGGGGTCTTATATAACCAATCTATACCAGTTTTTCATAATGTCATAAAAACATAATTCTTCTTGTTTGAGCTCATTAGAATAGCCTCAGTCGTGAGTTTTTTAATTTTTGAATACATTTTAAGTATAGTAATTCCACATTAAAAGTGGTGAAGCGCCAGCGGAGGCCGAAAAAAGAAAAATGATAAGACTATTAGCTTGAGAGATTGTTTTATTATTTATCTTTTTGGTGTTGAGACTTTTGGAACTTGCAGTCTTTCAGCTATTGCGTTTGTTGCTGAAATTGGCCGAAAAATATTTGACGTGACAAGACAAATGTGATCAAGGAAGCAAAGAGACAACGCAGTATCGGTTTTAGCCACAAATGTAAAAATGTTACAATAATAAAAAACAATGCGAAAAAGCTTTTTAAAGTTGAGGTAATAGCATAATTCACAAAAAAATCGAATTTTCTCATACCGACCTTGTCTCAAATAAATAAACAAGTCAAATTTTCCTATAGAAACATTACCAAATTTATTTTAATTCATACCCCAAGCCAACTAACGGCATTTTTTATTAATACAGCATTTTATTATACAATATCATAAGATATAATGTTTTCCATTTCATATTAAATTTACAGATATCGGTATAAATTTCCTTCTGCAAGTCGTTGGTTTAAATGAAAGAACAACATTTTAAACTATTTATTTTAAACGTTTAGCTATTTCTTTCCAGCCAAAATATTTTATAATTTTAGCTACAATTGATTTAATATTTTAAGCTGTGATGAGGTGATAGATGTGACCAACTCAAAATTTGAGTTGAACCGATTAAAAGTCTGTCAAAATCTAATTAAAGCTAATATAAATCAGTTACTAATATATATTTTCATTCTCATGTTATATAATGTTAGATAATCTATATTGATTCAAAAGTTGGCATTAATTCTGTACGAAAAATAATTATTTCTATTGGAAAGCACAAAAAATTATAATGTCGTGAGCGATAGATGTTCAGATAGAGTTATCACATAATATAATCATTTGTATAACTTTTTAAATTTATAAAAAATATATCAAAAATATGAATAACGTTGGTTGTTTTTTTTTCGCGATCGTACTATATTCATCAGCTAATGCTACAGATATGTCACTTTAGTGCGAATGCTTTCTGTACTTAAATCAACAATTTTCTAGATAAATAATTCCAGCTGCCCTTTTTACATTTGGAGTGGAAAGGTGAAAGATACTTAGAGGTGTCATGTGGGTGGCTCTCTCAATTTCAAATCGTATTACACTATATGAAAAATAAAAAAGGCAATAATATTTTATCCAGCAGGGTTTTCATTCGAATAGGACGGGTATCAGAAATGGTCAAAATGAGATTTTAAATGACATAAAAAGAGCGAAGCTTAAATTTTTTTCAATTACCTTCGCTTTGAAACGGTATTATCGGGGTTAGTTTTCTTTCATTTCCGGATTTGCTGGACGTTATAAGAAATATTTTTAATTTTGTCTCATTTTCCTCGCTGCCAGGAACAGCTCGATTTTAATTTCCGGTTATGACAACCCAAAAGGGGGAAAATTAAACAAAGCCATTGTAATCATGAACATACTATAGAAGTGTTTATATTGTAAGCTTTTACGTAAATGATAGGGAGTCTATTGATTCTCCTTATTACTTCATAATGTGACATTTCAATGTCTGTAAACTGCCACATCTAAGAATTTCATCATGAATTTTTTAACGAGTTTATCATGGTTATCCGGAGGGAAATAAAACTAAATTGGCGTTCCACTGCGAATGTAGTAACAGAAATCCCGATAGAAACATCGAAAAAGTTTCATTTATTCTATTGGAAGTCAGTTAGACGCTTCGAAAAGCTCAGGGAGGTAGGAGACAACGTAACTTCCGCTAACAGAGAGTTTATAAAAGAATAAATGCAAAAAAGTTTCATCAAAAGCGATAAAAGTTTTTTATTTATAAAAAATAATAATTTCAATTTGATATTTTCTTCAATTTTTTTTAATTAAGTTTGGAATTTAGTTATTGTTCTGATGTAAATCTCCTATCTGTCTTTCTATTTATACGTTGATTTTCCGACACAATGTCTGCCACTCCACCACTGCCTCAATTATTTAAATGACAATTTATAATAATCAGTAATAATTCATTGATACTTAATGAAATTCATCAATAAAGTTAGATCAATAAGTGAAAATTACGTAAAGTAAAGTAAAAAAATTACGATAAAATTAAAAAAATTTATAGGTATACAACTGATTTTTTTTTAAATCAACAACTTGAATTGGTTTTATAAAAAAAGAAGTTATGGAAGAACATCTAAAAACAGGGTGATTCACATAGCCAGTTTGTAGGAAAACAAATTACTTTCATAACAAAGTGAACATCTGGTCAAACCATTATTTCATTTAACATAAAAAATTACTGACTAAAACAGATTTATTGATTATGTAAATTAAACAAAATGTTACTATATTACTGCTTTATACAAATTAACAATTCAATTAAAGAGTTGGCCAGAACAATTTATTGGATAAACCTCTTTTAAAACCAAAAAAAAATTATTTAGTTGAAAATGAAATAAAGTTAAGTTAAGTTAAAAGTAATGTTAATAAAACAAAACTAAGGAAAGTATAGTACGGGACAAGCTAACTAACACCTATAATCTTTAATTATTTTTCATATACTAATTAATTGTTATATTTTTTCTTTTTTTCTTTTTTTTTTAATTAAGATACTAGCTGAAGAACAGTCAATGAATGTCGTGTTACTTTTTAGCTGAACTAATTTAAGCTTTGATGAACGTAAAACAATAATACAAAATAATATATTTATGTAGATAGAAACAAAAAAGTATTTTATTATGATGAATGATGATGAAAACATACATACAGAATGAGAATAAAAATAAAAAAAAATAAAAAATAATTATTAAGTACTTCAAACTCATGTCAGAAAAAAATGATTGAAAACTATGTTGTTCAGATTAGAAAAAAAAAATAAAACTCGGATTAATTCATTAATAGGATTTTCATTCAAGCACTTTGTAGTAAACGACATTCTTTGTTTTTTGGTCAGGCGCAAGAACAAATAAAGCGGATGGTTTGCCGACACGTGAGCATGCCACGTACAATTGACCATGAGAAAAACATGCATTTTCTAGATTGAGGCCACAAATAGTCAAGGATTGGCCCTGTGATTTGTTGATCGTCATGGCGAAGGCAAGACGAATCGGGAATTGAATTCGTTTAAACTCAAAAAGCATATCCGTTGGGATCATCGGAATCCTTTGGAATAAGAACTTCCTCATCTTTAAATTTTCCTTTAAATATCGACGCGTGCAATTTCTCGCAGATAATTGACTCGCGATATTCCGTTGCCTAATTGCATTACGGCTTCGCTGGGAAAGATTAGATCTTCTAGGACGCGGCATTGTTATTAAAATGTGCACTCGCATAAAACCACCAAATATAATAACAGTGCCTGAACTTTCGAGACATAGACAATAGCTCAAAGAGTATATAACCACTACGTATGAATAGCTTTTCAAGAAAAATCATAAACAACCTATAAAAAGACATTTACACTTTTGTTAACCTGTAGATTTTTTTTCCTTAATCTTATAACCTTTACCAACTGATTTTTTATTCTCTAAATTCCGTTCCTTTCCGATGATTTTATGTTTTTACTGTAGAATAAATCTTAGGTATTATTTTCGGGAATTAAAAACAAATATAACAGTACCTGAACTTTGTAGACATTTTACAAAAAATAAATTTCTGAACGCACACATAATGTCTTCAGAAAAAAATAAAGTTGTGGCTTAAAGGTCTCAGCAACCAGGCCATAAGCTCCAAAAAAAATATATAGTTGTTACACTATTTGACAGGATTGGACAACAAATGTTTGACATGTAATAAACAAATCAGCATCTATTGAAATAATTAAGTATTCATTACACATATCGAGTTTTCATTGTTTTTAAGATGTATTCTGCTATTCGAGACGGAAACAAATCCAACAAATCAAAAACCATGGCAATCGGTCCAGCCGTTCTCGAGTTATAAGTGTTGTAACAAACACGACTTTCTTTTATATATATAGATATTCTATTTTATAATATTGTAAAACATCTCTCAAACTAGTAATATCATAGTCCGACGGCAGTCCGCTTTCCGCACGGGCATACCAGGGAAGGCGTAGCCTGAGCTTTGATTTATATAAATATCCTGTACATCTTTACAATAGTACACTATATGTATACATAAAAATGAAAATAAAGGAATAATAATTAAAAAAAAATTGTCGTTTGGGACAATTTTGACATAGATAATAGAGACAATTAAACCGTGTTTACTTTTGTAATAACTAACTAAAACTGTCTGATTTAGTTACTTTGATCAAAAGTTCTATCGCAGTTTCAGGTTTTCAAAATAAGGTTGTGTATTTTCAAGTGATTGTCAGCAGTTTTGACGTTTATCTTGTCAAATTTTTGTTCTATCACTGAAAGTCTTTAAAAAAAGTTAGTTAAGAGGTAAACTACATCTAAGGAATGACAGCTAAAACCAGTGCAAAAAAATGTTTGGCTTAAAACATTATAAACTAGATCTAAACTTCTTTTTTTTTTCTTTTCTTTGTGAGCTTTAAAACTTTGAAGCGTGGCCAACACACATAGTTTTTCTTCAGCTTTTTTAAATTTTTATGCATACATGACGCATAAGTCATGTGTGAGCTAAAAAAATGTTTATAGCGTACCCAACTCACAGTAACGGAGTGAAACGAAAAACTGCAATTTTTGTGCCAAAAGTTGTAATTATTTCTAAAAGTTTTTTTTTCTTTTGATTTTGAACTCATGAAATAAGACCACTTGTGACTTTTTACTAGAAAACTTACTATCCCACTTGTAGATAAACAAGTTCTTTATCGACTTGTATAATAAACAACTATTAAAACTTAGAAAGTTTTGCTTTCCACCCAAAATTTTTACTAAAATTTCATTGTTCCAGTACATTTTGTAAAGCTTCATTAAAGTTAAAAGTAATGCATTTTCCACCATATAAATTACAAGTTTTTCTAGACATCATCTATCTAGACATCATCTTTTCTAGACAAAACATCTATCAACGCGGTGTATCTTCTTTTTACAAAACTTAATGAAAATAAAAACGGCTGAAACTTCACGAAACATTATTCAAAGCACTCACGAACTTAATTAAGATTGATAAATGGAAGGTAATAAATTTGTAGCTATTGCTGCTGTTGAACTTTGACAAACTCATTCAAGAAGCTTTTAGGCTCACTGTATTTCCCTTAGTTTCAACTTTAAAATCACTCAGTAGTTCTATGATACAAACTTAGGGGAAAAAATAGTTTTCCCTCTTCACAAGTTGGTGATGATTAAAAAAAATTAATGGCAGCTCTTTTCCAAAAATTTACCGTCAAAATTGACCGTATTAACCCAATTTCGAAGCCGTAATTGATAAACTCATCAATCATCCTTAACTTTAATTGCAACTAGATTAGACCGCGTAGCAGCAGTTGATTTTAAGTTTCTTGCCGATAGATTTTCAGCGCTAAAGAGCTTCCTATTAGATGTCTTGCAGTGTTTGCTGTATTGATCTATTTAATCACTGCATTGCTTTAAGAGTTCGAATTAAATTCAAAAACTTCAACATAATGAGTTTCTATTGGATAGAAATGGTTTAAATATTTATATGTGACAGCTGATACAACCTAAGGGCAGTGTTTATAGTAGCAGCTTAAACTCAAATCGGTTGCAAGAATATCTTCAAAATCTATCTCAGTATAAACTTTCGACCTAATTTGATTTTAACCATCTTAGTAATTTTTCTTTTTATATTTTTTTTAGATGAGATAACTAAATAGATATCGTAAAGTAAAAAATCTTCTTCACTTGTATAAACGATCGGAATACAAGAAAATATATCATCTACTTGCGTGAACGTTATACTTTTTTGCACTTTAATTCAAATAATCTCTGTTACTTGTGCAAATTGAAGTAAATTGTGTTTATTTCTAAGTTTTTTACAATTTATTTCTATTTAGCTTTTTAGTCAGTATTATAGAAAAAATTGCGTAAACTTGGATAAGTTGAATAATTTCTTGTAGAACGAGATGAATAGAAATAAAATAAAATTAAAGAAATATTCCATCTATGCAGATCGTTTTTACTATTCTGGCTGTACGTTTGGCAAGACTAAATCTTTGTGAGAGTTGAGTCTTTGAACGTGATTCACGTTTTGTAGATTTTAACTTTTGACCAAAACTCTTCTTCTTTATTATAAAGGTTTAAAACCAAGTAATATAACCTAATAATGAAGTTATTTGTGTTAGTTGGAAAAACATTCGAAATATAGAAATATGTTTATTGATAGCTACAATTTGTTCTGCAACATTTTTTTTTACTTGTAGGTTCTTTGTCGTTGGGTTTTAAGCGTCAAAAAAAACTACCGTCCAGTAAAGTACCACAACTGGCGACATGCCCTAAATGTAGCCCAAACAATGTTCGCAATGTTCAAAACAGGAAAAATGGAACGGTTCATGAGCGACTTAGAGATGCTAGGACTTTTAGTAGCATGTCTGTGCCACGATTTGGATCATCGAGGAACAAATAATGCTTTTCAAACCAAAACGGAATCTCCTTTAGCAATATTATATTCTACAAGCACTATGGAACATCATCATTTTGATCAATGTGTTATGATTCTCAATACAGACAGCAATAATATATTTCAAGTAGGTGGGTTTTGTATTTAAATGCACACCATAAACTTCGCGAGTTGTCATTATTGACAGCGTCAGCTTTTCTAGTCTTAAGAGTTTAAACAGCGTGTAAGAAATCAAAAACCCAAAATCTCCTTGTTAACACTCTGCTGCGTTAAAATCTATACATTTTTAGATTTCTTCGCTTCTAAGTTATTAAAAAAAAAACTGTTTTTTTGTACTTTTGCGTTCCCAAAATTTAGACTAAAAAGCTGATAGAAAATTTTTCACATTGCCGCCTCATCTTATTTTTTTCTTATCTACGTCTTATTTTTTTCTAGCAACAGCATGTTCTCCATTTTGTCAAAAAAAAATTCAACCACTTTTGCTTATTATTTCTCTCAACGTTTTCCTTATTTTTCATTCTAAATTGTTCTTCTAGTGCCTTACCATTCTTCAATTTACATATTTGCCTTTTTTTATACTCCTATGACAATATTATCAAAAGTCCTAGAGCATCTGCCCAATTCAATTGTTTTCTGTTTCTCTATTCTTCCTGTCTATCTTTCTCATTCATTTCATCGATCTTTTTGCTGGTATTGTTTTCTTTCTTCTGTTTTTGCGTGTATAATCGAAAGTTCGTTTTGGACATTTGGTACTTTTTATATTCATTATAAGTCCTAAGTCCATTCCGTATAATGTGTCTGGTTACTATTTATTCTATTGTGGTGCACAATTTTTTCTTTTTTCAACGTTTTTTCGGCAAAGGTTCCAGTTTGAACGCCATATTTTAATTGACAACTGGCATCCATATTAATTCATTATTGGCATTATGATTACTATATAATCAGTTAATTTTTTTGTTTCTTATTATTCGGAACTGTAATTGAATCTTACTCTTTGAAATACGAATCCATGCTGAAATCCATTTTGGCAGAACATCGTATCCCCTTCAATTGATTTTTTGTGACAATATCTGCTGATATTGTCTTTTTTTTGTTTCTTTTAATTAAGTTTTTTGATATTTTTTCCAATTTTTATTGAAATTTCAAATTCAAATGTGGTTCATATGAAAAAGATCATATTAATATTCATAGAAATTATCATTTTATTCTTATTTAGCCTGCTTTTTTTCCAACATAATTATCAACAAGGTTTTCAAGTGATATATATTTATCTCAAGTAATTTAGTTTGTTTTAATGGCATCTAATGCCATTTGTTCTAAATCCAATTTCCAGCAAGCATGATCATCACCAACTCTTTCACCAAGTAAACACTTAATTTTCAGGCCCTCTCCACAGACGATTACCGAAAAGTGATGAAATTGGTGGAGACGGCTATTTTATCAACAGATTTAGCAATGTATTTTAAGAAAAGGAACAAATTCCTAAATCTAATCGATGAAGGTGAATTCGACTGGCAAAGTGAAGATAAAAAAGAACGTAAGTCGCTCGCTTACTCGAATAGCATACAAAAGACATTGTTTATTATGTTGCACATTGCCTCTGTTAACGAGCTTTCAATGTAATCTTTTTTTATTTTGGATCTCTTGTATCCTTTCAGTCTCTCTTCACTTCCTTCCTCGAAACTGTCTGATGATAGCAAACAATCTGTTGTCTGCTTTCAGTATTATGAGGCAGCTTCATCTTTTGTAAGTGATATAAATAGCAATGTATCTTTGACAGTCTATTCAATACACGGAACAATGAAACAATAAATTTTAATATATTTTGCCCAAGCACAATTGAATTTCTTAACAAAACTATCATATTTATTGTGACTTAATCAAAGCCTTTGCAGCATACAAAAACTTTTACTAAATTACATAACTATATAGGGCTCTGAAAAAACTGCTTATCATCTGGCGTGATTGAAATATTTCAGTTAAATATGAACTTTGATCATTCTAATCAGAATAACAAAAAACCTATAATTTCTAGAAAGACTAATAAGTTAAACCTCCGGCGTATCTCCTAATCTTTAACACTAATCTGACTGAAACTTGAGATTCCAAGTTTTATTTCATAGACTAATTTAGAATAATATCTAATAAACGATTGAAGAACATTCATATTGAGGTACTGCAAATAGTACCGATAAGTGCTTACGGATCTTTAAAATACCAATCTTACACACAACAGTAAAAAAATTAAATAAATACATGGAAGAGCCAACAAACCTATAGTAAAGTTTAGTCTTTATTTCTAATCTAAACCACCTTTATATTTAAGAACTGAACTAATAAACGTTAATTACAAATATTTATTGGTAAAGTTGAAGAAATAAAGCTGTAACTATGTGCTGTTTCGTTACAAAAGTTGAAAATGTTACAAATACCGTAAAGTTGCAACAGTAGCTTTATAACCCAGCAAGCGTTTATTTCATACTCTCAGCCATATGCAATTAAGCAGATATTACAAACGTTATTGCAACCGGCTTATAAAGCTATTTTTTGGTCCAGAAATAAGCTCAACTTATTATACTGTGATGGCCACGTCTTAAAACAGATTGGTTGCATTAATTGTGATTAACAAAAACATTAAGATTAGTTATTACTTGAGCGTCCAAAGAATTGCACTCACAAGTTTTTTACAGTTCTCTCTGGAATGATGATGACAGCATGCGACGTAAGCGCAATAGCAAAGCCCTGGGAAGTCCAACACAAAATGGCAAAACTAGTCGCCGACGAATTTTTCGATCAAGGAGATATGGAAAAATTGCAGCTAAAGGAACAGCCAATCGTATGCAAAACGCACCGATATTATTGAATAAATTTCCATTTTGATTTTCTTTTAGGCAATGATGGATAGAGAGCGGAAGGATGAATTGCCTCAAATGCAAGTTGGATTTATCGACGTTATTTGTTTACCGTTATATAGAGTTTTATCGGAAACATTTCCTTGGGTTAAACCCTTGTATCAAGGGACATTGGAAAATAGGAAGAACTGGCAGGATTTGGCGGAAAAAGTGGAAATGGGCCTTACATGGATCGATCACGACACCATTGACAAGCCGATTGAGACTTTCACGGGTAGGTTACAGTAAACACATAAGGCTTTAAGCCAAGTAAGTCTCATATCAAAGAGTAAATTTTAAACATCACCTCACATGTAAAAAGAACACTCAACAGCTCACTCAAAAAAATGTAAGAAAACACTTTACCTTATTTTATTAATTCTAGCTCCATTACTTATTCATACACATCACAGTGAAATCTGGTATTTTAGGCAAATGTCTGATTTCTGTAATGGTATAATAATATGCACTCAAAATATAATGGGCGTTTTTTAAATTTGACGTCAAAGGTTAAAACTTCCGTTATGTCCTAACGGATATAAAGTGCTTCCGAGCTCTTGAGAAGCGTGGCTTGAAGCCGCTTCAGCTTTCATTTACCTTGTCTTTTTTGAGCTTCTGGGCATATTCTCCGGGGCTCTTGTTTGCTTGGAAGCACTCTATACAAATTATTATCAGTTCAATAAAACAAAAATGCAGACAATATAGAAAATATTTATTAGAATTTCCAAAAGAAAACTTTAAGTAATAAATAATGATAACATACACATAATAAAACTCATTTATAAGTATAAAAATAATTATTAACATATTAGTAACCACTAAATTTACACAATACATCCAAACTCTGTATGTATTTACAATGTAACACTAAAGGTCGCAAGTGCTTAGTGTAAATGTCATAATATCACACAAATTCAATTCTTACAATAAATGCTTGCGGTCAATTAGTGTTTAGTAATAATAATAATAAAAATAGCACCACCTCTATACTAAATAAGTATTTTAATCATTGTAGGAGATACTGAGGAAACCAAAGATATAGAATTAACAGTTCAAACATTTAATACCGCTCCAACAACTCAGCCAA
Source organism: Lagria hirta (assembly GCA_947359425.1). Classification (NCBI taxonomy): domain Eukaryota; kingdom Metazoa; phylum Arthropoda; class Insecta; order Coleoptera; family Tenebrionidae; genus Lagria; species Lagria hirta. Next base: position 19,362,958 of record OX375796.1, on the reverse strand, counting down.
TGCCACCAGTGAAACGTACTAAACATAAGCTATGTTGCATATTGTGACATTCCCCATCTATGAAATGTCATTAGTTTCTGTTTCATACACTTTTTCATTAGAGAAAAAAAGCTCGTTGAGAACAAGCAAAGAAGAAACAAAAAAAAAACAAGAATGGTGATGCTTCATTAAAAAAAAAGACATTTTGTAATTATATTTGTATCTAACAGCAAATAAAATGTATATAGAAAATAAAAAAATGCTATTAATAAGTAAATTTGGAAAACATGAATACATTCATTTTATTTTTTTTTAATCCCTTACAACTTATTAAATATAATACACTTTGTATGGGATATTGTTTGATTTTAAGTTGAACTAGATAACATATTTCCTATTTAAAATTAAATTTAGAACGCATAATGGAAGACAATCCATTTTGAAAACATATTGCTTCATGATTTTCGATTGTGTTGCCTGGTCCAACTCAAAATTCTTGCAGTCTAATACAAAATGACAGTTTGCTTTCTCACATGAAGAACTCCTGCGTGGAGTGAGACAATGTAAGTCATGCGTTTGGAGGCCGATCGAGACAACTTATTTCTATCACTCTTAGTCCGCGCATACTTGGATCCGTTAACTTTAAACCTCGCGGTTCGTATACAGTCTGATTTTGTTCTGCCACGAACTTTGACACTTTTTTGAGACACTGAAAAATTAAATAATATAAATTCGCTACAAGCATTTTCTTCAACATACTGATAAAAATGGCCCAGATTTCAAGCAAATTAAACTATTTTTGTTGCATAGAACAATATCGCCATCTACATTTTTTTCTACATGTTCATAAATGCAAATGGTTTGTACTCTAAACAATGTTGATAAGTAAAAGTTAAAACAAAAGTTTATATCACTAATTGGACAACCAAGTTACCACGTTACCGACTCTTGTCTCAAAGATATACAATGTAATCTATCTTATTTAGTTAGCCACCAACTGGTAAAATAAAGAAAGACCAATGTAAACTCATTCAAATCGCATCTGAATCTTGGACATGTTTCGCTCTTATTAGAGCTCATCGGCAAGTTGCAGCTGAATGAATTTATACTGATACTTTCGGTGACTAACATATTCCACCTACATAAGCACTTAGCATAATTTTACATTGTAAAAGAATTGCATAATCATAGGCTAGTGATTTATGAATGTACTAGACTTTTAACAACTAGTTGTACGCGTCAGCCGCGGTAGACACCCACTCAAAAAAAAGGTTAAATTACAGTTTCCTGTAATCCGCCAAGAAGCATCAACTGATATTTTGAATTTTTTAGATTGTAAACAACTGAAAACAAATTGAAACAACTGCATATTCCTGTCATTAGCTTAAGAGATTAAATATTTTATTGATTTCAAGTAAATTTAATAATTTAAGGATACGAGACATTAACAGATTATATCTGTATGTATTAACAACAAAAGAAAAGCAACGTTGCCAGTTCGAACTAATATTTCTAGACTATTAAGACAATAGATTGTCACATTACCACCTATATTATGTTAATTATTAAAAATCCAAAACTATAATGTTATTTACTTAAAAATAAGATTCAAAGGCATTATAGAATATGTGAGCCATAATCTTATCAGTATAAAATCCAAAGTAGAGCAACTTATCAAATGAAGTAAAATTAGTGGGGTACATAGTCCAACAATGATTTACCTTTTCATAATGAGTTTCCTTACAAATATAAATTAAATAGGCAGTGAGACACGCTAGACACCCCTCACAATACGTGGAACAGGTGGCCTTCTCGGCTTCAGCGAAATACCCATTAAGTCTATTGATTGTTGCTTCAAATGCTTGTCTTTCCAGCTAATAATACAATTATATAATTATTAAACAATGTTATAGTATTAGATAACTTACTCGACCCTCTAATTCTTGAGGAAATCTAGTTTGAAATCTGACAACAGTTCCTTCACTATAATCCCTTTGAATGAATACTTTTAAACATTGTGACGGAGCCATTTGTTCAGTTTCTCCAGCTCGAGAACCATTATTGTGGTGATTACTCATTCTCGCTAATTATTCTAATTGAATAGGTGTAGTATAAGGAAAAGAAAATGCAAAAAGACGAGATCAAACCGTATTATCAACACACTTCCATTTTTACTTGCCTGTCACCTGTCACTAATGTCACTTGTCATCAATTTTAGTCTTTCATTCAACAAGCTAGCCAATATTGAAAATACGTATGGTGCTAGCTTCAGAACTGTTTCTGAAATCTATACAATGGAGCTGTCACTAAAAGCGTACTTTTGTAGCCATTATTCTCAACTGCATAAGTATTTAATCAACGCTAACCATGTTAGCCAAAACAACGACTTAAGATTTAAAGTAAAAATAGAAAATTTGCTAACTTTAGATTGCTACTATTCGCGAAAACTTGACTGTTTACAAAGTTCTGAGAAACAAGAAATAAATGTTTAGGTAAGAATGATGTCAAAAAACTAGTATAAAGTTAAATTAAAAACATGTTTCTAGAGCTGCAGCCCTTGTCAGCTGCAGCTGCATGATGACAGTTGTCGTATTATCTGTCAACTATTGATTGAAAATTTTTTTGCGCAAGTTCAATTAAATATATCATCAGAAACCAAAATTGATTGCAAGATCTACTAGTTAACAAGGAATTAGCAATTTGCAAGTATAAAGAATTTGCTACATTACATTCAAAAAGAATCAAGATTATGTAATAAAAAACAAACATAAGATAACATTGCTTATTAAAAACCATAATTTACTTTATAATTTTACGTTTTTGCAAAAAAAGCGATGTTCAGTGTTAATATAAAGGTAGTTTAGCAAAAGCCAAAAATTAATTATGCAAAAAAAAAGCCCAAACAATATTTTTTTTATAAGCAAACAATATATGATTCGGTGACACATAGCAACTTTACTCCGCAGACCACTTGATTGCTATTTTAATTAACGATTTTACGGTAATTGCGTGTAAAAATTTCTAATAATAATTAATACAAGCCGACTTAACTTAAATTATTGACATAGTTATCATATCTATCTGGTTTCACCAGAAATTTATGGCAGTAATTTTTTGTTGACATTAAAGAGTAATAGAATTTCATAGACATCTTTGTGGTTTTTGAGATTTTGCAGAGATCTAGCTGTTTTCTGATCTGAACGTCATCGGACGTATGTCTCCTCCGCTAATGGCATCGCAAAAAGTTTCCTTGAATTTTATGCAATCACTTACGATATCAGTTTTTGAACTTTTAGAAAAAAGTAATACTTTTTTTCCTACAAACTGTCAAATTAAGTTTCAAGTTTGCTTTCAATAGTTTACTAAACATTAATTTATTATTTATTGCATAGAAATACAAATAAGAAAGATTAGCTATATAATTATGTAAAAAAAAATTGTTTTCACAAATGGTCGACGTGAACGGTGATGATAACGCTCTAAAAAATTTCAAATCTCTGTAGACATTTTTGTAAGAAACTGAAGCTGCTTAGCTGCTTAGATATAGATGACGCTGTATGTATCTAGTTTACTATACGTAATAGAGTTAATTAACTATAATTATTATGTATATCTATTTTTACTAAAAATTTCTCATTTCCAATCAAGCATTTCCGTTTAATTGACCACGAACACTATTTAATTAATGGAAAATTATTAAGTGGAAGCGTTGACACGTCAAATTTTATATTAAATGTAGCTGTTATAAACCGTATAATATAATGTTACATAAAACATAAATTAAGCAATTTTATGAGCGATAATTACCATTTTTGAAAAACTTGTAATTATTTGAAAAACATAAATTCCAAATTTTCATTGATTTTTTGCTTTTTATTTTAGAATCGGCCTTTAGTCGTAAATATTTTTTGTGATTCTCGTAACGGTGTTTTATGACTAAATTTCTTGAAGAATCTTTAGATAAAAAAAATTTCCCAACGCTTTTATAGTGAAAATATTATTTTATATCGTAGATTTGCAAGATAACGACCGTTCGCATAGGATGATGTCGTTTATTACGATATAACTAACACTCTTTAATCGATTCAAAAATCTTATTTAAATAATAAACTCGATTGATATTAGTAAAGTAAAATAATTCGTCGGATGTTGACCCTAAATCTATTATTTATAATTTCCGCCCAGACAAAACATGTTGAATTTTTTAAGTGTCATTGGAACTGTTCTATATTTTCTTCTATTTTTATCACTGCTGTACTATTTCAGGTGATGTACGTCTGAAATCTAAAGTAGGTACACATGAATACCTTACTTAACATTATTCAAGACCGAATAACATTTCCATTTTTTATTTAGACAAAACTAAATTAATTCTAAGCAAATAATAAATATGTAGTACTTAATTATTTAAAAAAAAACTTGGTAATTTGGTCGACAAAGTACTGATTTGGACAAACTTTACATAAATAGTAGTATACCGGGTGAATAATAAAACACACTACAAGCAGTAATTATCTTATTTATATCCCAATTTTAATAAACAAACCAAAATGGTAAAATAATTTGACAAGCGCTACTAAATGACTTTACGTTAATTTTTTTTTGACAATCATTTTTTGGCTCAAAGACGGCTTTTGGGACAAACAATTAATTATCTGAAATAAAATAAGAGCAATTTTAATTGATTTGATTTATTAGCAAAACTAGGTTTAAAACTCAAATTATTTGTATTTTAATTTTGAAAATTAATGAAATTGAAGTTTATATGTATCTATAATAAGTAAAACTCTCAAAATTTTAGGTTCGGGTTTCAAAATTCTTGCAGATATACAACTAGCAGCATTATTAAGTTTATGTCATAATGTTCAAATGTTCTTAAATGTTAATTTCGACAATTTTAAGATTACTTAAAGAGATTAGATATTGTAATAAAGATAATAATAGTAATAGTAGTAATAATAATAGTAAATAATGAGAGGAAAATTGCAGAGAGAAAGAGAGAGGGAGGGTTCAACATAATAATAGTAAATAATACTAATAATAATAACATTTTTGTTGTTTACCTTCTCAGACATTTTTTAGAAAATGTTAACATTTTCATATCATATGTAGAAATTTATAAAGATTTAATGTAACTGCTTATAGTGGCCAAAATAAATATTTAATTAAAATTAAAGTTAATTCTTTACGTAATTATTTGAATTTGCAAGAACAACCAATATAACATCTTCATTTAAAATTTAATTTATTTTTTGCAAGCCCACCCTAAGTATTCTTGTTATCTGGTAATTTTACAGATTTTTGGTTTTCGTAAAATGTACCAAATTTTGAATTTTTTCTTCTAGGAAAGCCAACGCTGTAGTTACGAACGCTAAAGCGCAATTTTTATAATTAATTAACAAATTAATTAATACATTCAAAATAGGTTTGCAGTAAATTAGTCAAAAATACAGTAAATAGAGTAATAAAAACTTTGATAAAACTGTAATAGAAACTTGTCACATCATTATGAAATAGATATTTGAATCACTAATCCAGAAAATGATATTTTGCAAGTGTGAGTCGTATATTGCGTAGCCGCGGCGTGGCAACACAGACGTGTAGTCCACACATGTTTCCTGCCTACAAATTTAAATCTTTTTTAAAACTAAACATTTCCATATGTCACTGTACTTACGAAATGTCACAACTAAAAACTTTTACTCTTAACTTGTTTACCTGTCATTCTGATGACTATTGTATTTTATAACTTATTATTAAGTCACACAAATTAAGACCTATTTCACAATACCAATTTAATTTGATATCTGTAATTTTCTTTGGTTTTTGAAGAAGCTTGTTTTTTTTGTATACAAATATATACAATATTTCTTTTCTTCTGTCGCTCTTCAATAAATTCTAAAAAAGAAGCGTTTACTTTAATCACAAAGGATGTATCTTTCAGAAATGCATCATTCTTTAAGATAAGAAAAATGAATGTGTAATGAGCTTGGTTCCGAAATATCTCCCACACTTGTTTAGCTTCGTCTTAAAGAAGATATTAAAAATCTTGAGTTTCCATCTTTTTAGTTATAAATATGACAACTTTATGATTTTGAAGATGTAAAATAAAGAAATTTTTAAAAACACATTTTTTCAAAGAAGCTTGACTTCAAAGTGGGAAAATATGCTGACAAATTTAGCAAAATATGCTAGGCTATAATAATAAATATGCTTTTAATAATCCTTAACTTTACAAAGTAAAATGACCTGACTATTGTATGATTATGATATGACAATAATATGAATTTATTACAATGGAATGAGTGGACGATTTTAGTGTCATGCTAACACAATAATGTATATCAGCATAATATTATAGAGGCGAGGCAAGAACAATTTACGATGACAGACATAGAGAATGTTCAATGTGCATTAAAAATTGAAAAACTCAAATAACTATAGAAAACAAAAAACCAAGCAGCTTTAGAAAATTTGTTTTTTAAAAAAGCTAAATATTGAACCTAAAAATTAACTCTTGATATTCAATATTAATATACAATATAAGGCAGTGTCATTATATTTAAATTGAGTTAGTTTAGATAAATCAAAACTTTATTTTAGATATTATAAATAAATTTGCTTATTTACCTCACTTTATTAAAAATTAAATTTAACAACAAAAACAAAAATAAAATGTTTAATAAATTGTAGATATTCAAAACATTTTGCTAAATTTGTCTTACTTTACAGAACCAATTGTCAATTTCTAACCTAATAATATTTAAAGATAATTTACGTTAAGTTTTCACTTTGTTCGTTGTAGATTTTAAAAAAAGTAAGCCAATTATTTAATTAAAGCAACCAACTAATTAATAAAAAAAAATATCATACAATAATTCTAAAAGCACATTAAAAACAAGAAAACTGACACTATAGACAGTATAATGGCAGAATTGATAGTCAGAAACAGCTGACTGTCATTTATTGCATTTGGTGTTGTCGAATAGATACCTTATCTATAAAATTCAACAGCATATGACAGAATTGAATGTGCCACAGTAGCAAAATACGAACCGAACTCAGCCTAAACTGTTAAGCCCAAACTCAAACTTAACCTAGAAGTACACTGGCTTTAATTAACGATATAAGAAGCTATTTGCAATTTTTAGCTACTGATTTTCAATTCAACTATTAAAAGTGTATTGTTTTTACTATAATAAAGCTTTACCAAGGCATGACTGAACTTTTATAATAGTTGTAGATGATGTTAACAATGTTTAATCTTGTAAACAAAATCAAAATTAGAGCAAGAATTCCTGATAATTTTTATTGTTTTTCAAAAGATGCCGATAAGTATTCTGACTTTTCAGTTTTTGGATCGGTCACATATTAGTGCCATAAATTAGAAAAACTACCTTTTCATAAATTTTTCAAGACACTTTTATAAACTGATAGATTTTTTTGAAGTTACTTAAACTCTGTTTAAAATGCAATATGACAATAATTGTTAGGTGTGCTGTAGAATGACGTGCATTTTTAGAAATTCTACGTATGGTTATAGTAATTGATTTTGCATTCGCTAAATTTTCTTTCACAAGAATTGAGACCTCAAGAAACGTTCATGAGAAATTTTTTATTGTGTGACAAAAGGCATCCTAGGGTGTAGGTATTCTTCCGCTATAGATTTAATATGTTTTTAAAAAATTTGTAAATTTTTTTTTAAATGTTTTTTTTAATATTTATATGGATATATTATATTAATGGATCTTCTTTTATCTATAGCTCAATTTATTAAAACTACCTTGCATCAAACATTTAAAAACCAAAGTTCCTACATGTTTATAAATGCAAATAATTTGTACACTAAAAGATGTCAGTCTAGGTAGGTAACTAGGTACAAATTAAAACAAAAGTTGAAATCGCTGATTGGACAACCAAGTTTTCACGTTGCATTGGTCTTTCTTTCTTTTATTTATGTTAAAAAAATATGAATGATAATATTTTTTTTAAATTGTTTTGCTTCTACTGAGAGATAAGTGTCATGAACAAAATTTTTTTTTTTAAATTGTTTCCTAACAGTGTTAAGTTTATTTTTCGTACAATAACTTGAGCATGTTAACTTAATATTTATGTTAGAGTGACCCAAAAAACCATTTTTTTAAAGTTTTGTACCAAAATATTATGTAAGCTTAATGTCTTAAAAGTCTCCTCCAAGCTGTATATCAAAAAAAAATTTTAAAAGTCACTTCAAGTTGTGAAAAATAGATTTTTTATCCTACATTAACTCAAAATAAAATTTTCTCGTCTCTCGACAGCCGAGAAAGTACATTATTTTCAGGCTAGCCGAGAAATGATGTACTTTCTTGGCTAGCCGAGAAATGATGTACTTTCTTGGCTAGCCGAGAAAAAAAAATCTGATTTTCTCCGCCAGGCGTCGCTGTTATAAGAAAAATGGAATCTATACAGACGGTTGAACAGTCGTCACGCACCAAGGACACTAGGTAAAATAGGCACCAAGTAAACGTCTTATTTACTGTTTATGAACGTCAATCTTATTTTAAAAAACTACTTTTGTGTAAGATAAATTGTGTAAATGACGACAGTAAAGTAATCCATGAATTTTTGACACCTGTCAAAGTTTGACATTTTGAATTGGCGATTGGCGGTAATAACCTCAAACCAATTTTAAGATAATGCTCGATTATAAGGTAATTTGTGTAGGATAAAAAATAATGTGTAAACCACGGCCGCAAAGTGATTTTCCAGGCCTTGAGAAGTGGCCTGGCCCCCCTGTCCATATCTTCTCTCGGCCTGGAAAAATATCACTTTGCCGCCTAGGTTTACAATATACTATTTTTAGGTTTTTAATTTGTTTTTCTCATTATTTTATTTTTTATTTTCTACAAGAAAAATAATAAAGATCCTGGAAACCTCAAGTCAAAATTTTAATATTTGACGGTCGCTCAATTTTTCAAAGTTTCCAAGACAAGTACTTTACTTATGTAGCGCGCTTATTTATACTAAAAATAATTTAAATAATTAACTATTGTTCATTGTTGTGTTGAAAAGCAAAATAGTATATTACACTACAAGGGACAAAAGTTGAATTTTCGGCCCTGCGCGCCATAATGTCCGAGGTGAAGCCGAGGGCATCATGGCGCGCAGGACCGAGATTTCAACTTCTGTCCCGCGTCGTGTATACGATTTTTCTTCATACCTCGGTCGAAAGTACGTACTTTTATTTTTAATTTTATTTTTTTAACTTTAAATGCTGATAGTTTTTGATGCCTGCCGCGACATTTGCGGCACGAGCGAAGCGAGTGTTGCTGGTCATATAACATAGTTACGAGTATAAATAAACACGATGAATTCTTTTTTCCCGCTATTATAGGGAAGAAAAAATTTCATCTTACAGGGAGTAAAAGTTAAACTTTCGTCTCTGTTATTAGGGACGAAAGTACGTACTTTCGACCGAGGTATGAAGAAAAAATTTTTTTAAATGTTTATTTTTAAGAAATAAATAAATTTTCCGTAAATCGTCTTAGAAACAACATTTTCCTGCTTATTTACTGCTTTTTTTATTATTACTGCTTATTAACTATTTTTCCTGCTTATTCTGGAAAATTGAGTTTTCCGGACTAGTACTGTAAAAACTTTACAAGACGCAAAACAAAAAAGATACTCTAGTAACTATAGTTGCCAACAAAATTGACAAACTTGACTTTTGTAGCATTTGTCAAAAAAAATTCTACAATTTGTAAATTTCGTCTTTTTTACGATTTCCGGAAAAATTTAATACAAAACACGTCAGTAAAATCTCTTACTTGACTCGGAGCTTTAAAATACTCGGCACAAAGTGCTTCGTATTTCAATTTAGCTCCTCTTCAGTAATGTGAAATTTTCCTGACTTTTATGTAAATAACTATTAAAGAATTATGATTTTTGGACAATTTCACTACAATAGTGAGATATGTTCATTTAGTTTTTTTTGTTTCTTTAATGTGCTTTAATTTTATTCTTTAGTATAGTAGAATCAAAAAAAAATCTAGTTTGTTGATATTCATGTTCAGAAAAATAGCTCAATAAATAAACTATGTATCAAAAAATTTTAAGCGTTTATTAAAAATTAAAATTTCGACTTTAGATTTTCAAGATCGTTATCATTTTTCTAGCAGAAAAAGCTGAACTAAAATATAATTGTTCCTTTAAAAAAAATTATTGAAAAATTTTTTAAAAATTTGAAGCGATGTTTAAAAAAGTTTTGTTTGACCTGCCGTTTGGATAGGATTCTTAAAACGTTGTAAACTCGCATATTTTAATACAAACCTCAAAGAAAAATTCTTAAGTTTTTAGACCACTCTAATTTATATAAAAGTAAATAAATAGCATCAAATTTAATCAATGTTTTTTTAATTTTTACGCGATAATAATCTTTTATCGTTGAATAATTTGATTAATTAATAATTATTGATAGTCATTAATCTTTATTTATAGGCTATAACCGATGATTTTGATATCAATCAAAATACAGTTTTAAATTAAAAAAATAATAAAAAATGTGGTTAGTAGCTCGATATTTTAATTTTAACCTTTACCCTGAAGCATTCAAAATTTTAAATAAAAAATATATGTAACGTAAAGCAAACATTAGTAAATGTCTTGAATAACTATAAAAAATAAATTTTAATATATTATATTTTCATCAGTTAGTTTAGAAAAAGTATGTGTGGTGTTTTCTGACCGCAATAACATTCATATTCTTTCAGGTTGGTTCAAGCCATATAAATATAACGACCTCCTTGTGTATGTCTCAAGCCTGCTCTACTGACAACGCAAAATTTATAGCCCTCACATCTGCTAGTTTAAGAATGTGTAAAATTAATAATTATAAAGATTTGTCTTTGTCATCGTAGAATTTAAATCCAATTATAATTTGATTAAGAAAACTAAAGCTCATTGATAATAGACGACACAATTTTCTGAAAAAGTCAAGCATTCTCCTCGTGTTTTCGAGTAATAATTATAACCGAAAACACATTAGCCAAGAAACCTCTGTAGTAATAATGTTTGTTTCTGTGCCAAAATCAATACGAATGGTATCGATTTGTTCCATGCCATGCGAGGCACGCAATTTAAGTGTAAAAGAAGGTGTGGGAAACTCAACAGACGCAAGAAAACTCACTACATTCAAATAATAGAATTAATTTTTATGTCTTCAATGCCGCAATCTAATCTGTTCCAACTGTAGCTTTTCACATTTGACGCGACTTCAACAAAATTCAAAACTAAGATTTACCCTACATTAGTGTTACTTAATCGGTTGAACCCTGATAGAAATCATAGCTCACTATTAAATTGTAAAAATGTAAAAAAATAAAGTATTTTAATAGTGTAATACTTATATTAACCATTTAACAGCTTCAATTCTTACAGAAGACATATTCCTTACACTTTATAGCAGGAAAAACCATACTTATTAGAAGCACAAGTAGAAGGGCATATGCTCATTTACTTGCAATCAATAAACTATCAGTTTTATTAAATTAGTATCAGTTTCTAAGAAACGCTACTTACATTTTTAAATCAGTATGTATAAGCTATCTAACTTCACTGTTGTTTCCACAATAAAATTTCTAAGTTTTTATGTAAACAACACCACCAAAAAGCAGATAATCAGTAAAACAATTTTATTAATAAAATAAGCATAATGAGAGTATAGAAAGATACAAAATTTGAAGAATATCTAATTAAAAAAAAAAATTTAAAAGGATTCTGAAAAATTACCCAAAATTAATACATATAAACATTAAAAATAAAAAAAAATTTCAACAAAGTGATAAGTTCATATTAGATCCACTTAGATCTACTCTTGCTGTGTATCTTAGCTTGACAGATTTTTATTGTGTTTGATAGTATAATTGCCAACAAATTGCCGTCAAGCAAACGTCAAAGCTCGTCTAAAGTATAATAATTATGATATTATAGACAAGCTTTGACATGTAGGTTTCTCCGTATGAACTAATCAAAAATTGAAGGTACGTACGAAATTCCATGACAAGAGTAGCTCTAAATCTATATTTATATAAAAGAAAGTCGTGTTTGTTACAACACTTATAACTCTAGAACGGCTGGACCGGTTGCCATGGTTTTTGATTTGTTGGATTTGTTTCCGTCCCGAATAGCAGAATACGTCTTAAAAACAATAAAAACTCGATAAGTGTAATGAATACTTAATCATTTCAATAGATACTGATTTGTTTATTACATGTCAAACATTTGTTGTCCAATTCTGTCAAATAGTGTAACAACTATTTTTTTTTTTGAAGCTTATGGTTTGGTTGCTGAAACCTTTAAGCCACAACTTTATTTTTTTCTGAAGACATCATGTGTGCGTTCAGAAATTTATTTTTTGTAAAATGTCTACAAAGTGCAGGTACTGTTATATTTGTTTGTTTTAGACATTAATTCCCGAGAATAATACCTAAGATTTATTCTACAGTAAAAACATAAAATCATCGGAAAGGAAGGAACGGAATTTAGGGAATAAAAAATCAGTTGGTAAAGGTTATAAGATTAAGGAAAAAAATCTACAAGTTAACAAAAGTGTAAATGTTTTTTTATAGGTTGTCTATGATTTTTCTTGATAAGCTATTTATTCGTAGTGGTTATATACTCTTTGAGCTATTGTCTATGTCTCGAAAGTTCAGGCACTGTTATTATATTTGGTGGTTTTATGCGAGTGCACATTTTAATAACAATGCCGCGTCCTAGAAGATCTAATCTTTCCCAGCGAAGCCGTAATGCAATTAGGCAACGGAATATCGCGAGTCAATTATCTGCGAGAAATTGCACGCGTCGATACTTAAAGAAAAATTTAAAGATGAGGAAGTTCTTATTCCAAGGATTCCGATGATCCCAACGGATATGCCCTTTGAGTTTAAACGAATTCAATTCCCGATTCGTCTTGCCTTCGCTATGACGATCAACACATCATAGGGCCAATCCTTGACTATTTGTGGCCTCAATCTAGAAAATGCATGTTTTTCTCATGGTCAATTGTACGTGGCATGCTCACGTGTCGGCAAACCATCCGCTTTATTTGTTCTTGCGCCTGACCAAAAAACAAAGAATGCCGTTTACCACAAAGTGCTTGAATGAAAATCCTATTAATGAATTAATCCGAGTTTTATTTTTTTTTTCTCAATCTGCACAACATAGTTTTCCATCATTTTTTTCTGACATGAGTTTGAAGTACTTAATTATTATTTTTTATTATTTTTTATTTTTATTCTTATTCTGTATGTATGTTTTCATCATCATTCATCATAATAAAATACTTTTTTGTTTCTATCTATTTAAATATATTTTGTATCATTGTTTTACGTTCATCAAAGCCTAAATTAGTTCAGCTAAAAACTAACACGACACTGATTGACTGTTAGGCGGTACGAAGTTCGCCGCGTCAGCTATTAATTTATAAACGCACTGTATGAAAACTGTAAGTTATTGTTTAAAAAAATGTTATTCACGTTTAACAAAATTATGGTTTGGTTGCTGAAACCTTTAAGCCACAACTTTATTTTTTTCTGAAGACATCATGTGTGCGTTCAGAAATTTATTTTTTGTAAAATGTCTACAAAGTGCAGGTACTGTTATATTTGTTTGTTTTAGACATTAATTCCCGAGAATAATACCTAAGATTTATTCTACAGTAAAAACATAAAATCATCGGAAAGGAAGGAACGGAATTTAGGGAATAAAAAATCAGTTGGTAAAGGTTATAAGATTAAGGAAAAAAATCTACAAGTTAACAAAAGTGTAAATGTTTTTTTATAGGTTGTCTATGATTTTTCTTGATAAGCTATTTATTCGTAGTGGTTATATACTCTTTGAGCTATTGTCTATGTCTCGAAAGTTCAGGCACTGTTATTATATTTGGTGGTTTTATGCGAGTGCACATTTTAATAACAATGCCGCGTCCTAGAAGATCTAATCTTTCCCAGCGAAGCCGTAATGCAATTAGGCAACGGAATATCGCGAGTCAATTATCTGCGAGAAATTGCACGCGTCGATACTTAAAGAAAAATTTAAAGATGAGGAAGTTCTTATTCCAAGGATTCCGATGATCCCAACGGATATGCCCTTTGAGTTTAAACGAATTCAATTCCCGATTCGTCTTGCCTTCGCTATGACGATCAACACATCATAGGGCCAATCCTTGACTATTTGTGGCCTCAATCTAGAAAATGCATGTTTTTCTCATGGTCAATTGTACGTGGCATGCTCACGTGTCGGCAAACCATCCGCTTTATTTGTTCTTGCGCCTGACCAAAAAACAAAGAATGCCGTTTACCACAAAGTGCTTGAATGAAAATCCTATTAATGAATTAATCCGAGTTTTATTTTTTTTTTCTCAATCTGCACAACATAGTTTTCCATCATTTTTTTCTGACATGAGTTTGAAGTACTTAATTATTATTTTTTATTATTTTTTATTTTTATTCTTATTCTGTATGTATGTTTTCATCATCATTCATCATAATAAAATACTTTTTTGTTTCTATCTATTTAAATATATTTTGTATCATTGTTTTACGTTCATCAAAGCCTAAATTAGTTCAGCTAAAAACTAACACGACACTGATTGACTGTTAGGCGGTACGAAGTTCGCCGCGTCAGCTATTAATTTATAAACGCACTGTATGAAAACTGTAAGTTATTGTTTAAAAAAATGTTATTCACGTTTAACAAAATTATGGTTTGGTTGCTGAAACCTTTAAGCCACAACTTTATTTTTTTCTGAAGACATCATGTGTGCGTTCAGAAATTTATTTTTTGTAAAATGTCTACAAAGTGCAGGTACTGTTATATTTGTTTGTTTTAGACATTAATTCCCGAGAATAATACCTAAGATTTATTCTACAGTAAAAACATAAAATCATCGGAAAGGAAGGAACGGAATTTAGGGAATAAAAAATCAGTTGGTAAAGGTTATAAGATTAAGGAAAAAAATCTACAAGTTAACAAAAGTGTAAATGTTTTTTTATAGGTTGTCTATGATTTTTCTTGATAAGCTATTTATTCGTAGTGGTTATATACTCTTTGAGCTATTGTCTATGTCTCGAAAGTTCAGGCACTGTTATTATATTTGGTGGTTTTATGCGAGTGCACATTTTAATAACAATGCCGCGTCCTAGAAGATCTAATCTTTCCCAGCGAAGCCGTAATGCAATTAGGCAACGGAATATCGCGAGTCAATTATCTGCGAGAAATTGCACGCGTCGATACTTAAAGAAAAATTTAAAGATGAGGAAGTTCTTATTCCAAGGATTCCGATGATCCCAACGGATATGCCCTTTGAGTTTAAACGAATTCAATTCCCGATTCGTCTTGCCTTCGCTATGACGATCAACACATCATAGGGCCAATCCTTGACTATTTGTGGCCTCAATCTAGAAAATGCATGTTTTTCTCATGGTCAATTGTACGTGGCATGCTCACGTGTCGGCAAACCATCCGCTTTATTTGTTCTTGCGCCTGACCAAAAAACAAAGAATGCCGTTTACCACAAAGTGCTTGAATGAAAATCCTATTAATGAATTAATCCGAGTTTTATTTTTTTTTTCTCAATCTGCACAACATAGTTTTCCATCATTTTTTTCTGACATGAGTTTGAAGTACTTAATTATTATTTTTTATTATTTTTTATTTTTATTCTTATTCTGTATGTATGTTTTCATCATCATTCATCATAATAAAATACTTTTTTGTTTCTATCTATTTAAATATATTTTGTATCATTGTTTTACGTTCATCAAAGCCTAAATTAGTTCAGCTAAAAACTAACACGACACTGATTGACTGTTAGGCGGTACGAAGTTCGCCGCGTCAGCTATTAATTTATAAACGCACTGTATGAAAACTGTAAGTTATTGTTTAAAAAAATGTTATTCACGTTTAACAAAATTATGGTTTGGTTGCTGAAACCTTTAAGCCACAACTTTATTTTTTTCTGAAGACATCATGTGTGCGTTCAGAAATTTATTTTTTGTAAAATGTCTACAAAGTGCAGGTACTGTTATATTTGTTTGTTTTAGACATTAATTCCCGAGAATAATACCTAAGATTTATTCTACAGTAAAAACATAAAATCATCGGAAAGGAAGGAACGGAATTTAGGGAATAAAAAATCAGTTGGTAAAGGTTATAAGATTAAGGAAAAAAATCTACAAGTTAACAAAAGTGTAAATGTTTTTTTATAGGTTGTCTATGATTTTTCTTGATAAGCTATTTATTCGTAGTGGTTATATACTCTTTGAGCTATTGTCTATGTCTCGAAAGTTCAGGCACTGTTATTATATTTGGTGGTTTTATGCGAGTGCACATTTTAATAACAATGCCGCGTCCTAGAAGATCTAATCTTTCCCAGCGAAGCCGTAATGCAATTAGGCAACGGAATATCGCGAGTCAATTATCTGCGAGAAATTGCACGCGTCGATACTTAAAGAAAAATTTAAAGATGAGGAAGTTCTTATTCCAAGGATTCCGATGATCCCAACGGATATGCCCTTTGAGTTTAAACGAATTCAATTCCCGATTCGTCTTGCCTTCGCTATGACGATCAACACATCATAGGGCCAATCCTTGACTATTTGTGGCCTCAATCTAGAAAATGCATGTTTTTCTCATGGTCAATTGTACGTGGCATGCTCACGTGTCGGCAAACCATCCGCTTTATTTGTTCTTGCGCCTGACCAAAAAACAAAGAATGCCGTTTACCACAAAGTGCTTGAATGAAAATCCTATTAATGAATTAATCCGAGTTTTATTTTTTTTTTCTCAATCTGCACAACATAGTTTTCCATCATTTTTTTCTGACATGAGTTTGAAGTACTTAATTATTATTTTTTATTATTTTTTATTTTTATTCTTATTCTGTATGTATGTTTTCATCATCATTCATCATAATAAAATACTTTTTTGTTTCTATCTATTTAAATATATTTTGTATCATTGTTTTACGTTCATCAAAGCCTAAATTAGTTCAGCTAAAAACTAACACGACACTGATTGACTGTTAGGCGGTACGAAGTTCGCCGCGTCAGCTATTAATTTATAAACGCACTGTATGAAAACTGTAAGTTATTGTTTAAAAAAATGTTATTCACGTTTAACAAAATTCGAAAATTTGCTTATACAATCAATTCAAACCAGCAAATCCTTACTTGTGCAACCAAACTCAAAATTTTAGATTGTTTAGTGCCTATAAGTAAAATCTTATTATAGCAGTGCAGGAACTGAGTGCATCGTTGTAGGTTTATTTCTTCTAAAGATTTCATAATTCTGAATTATTTCTTAGTTTTACCTATTATGTGAAAACTTTATATAAAGCCATGAAATTCATTTGTTTTCATAACTTTACTTTTGTCACATAAAACGTCATGTTCCAAAACCAAAATCTTGACAAAACGTGAAAGAGCTTTTTACGTGAAACGGATTTCACAACACAGCAAAAGGGAAGATTATTTCTTAAAATGTTATGTTCCAAATGAGCACAAAACTGCTAATATTTTACAGCATTCCATTCTTTGGTGCTTCACAGATTTCCAGCAGGAATATCCAGCTCTTAATTACAACAAGTTTTACAATGCAAAAATGTGAATGCAGTACGACAAATTATTGATAGTGCCTAAACAAATTCACAGACATTTCCTATTCAATTATTGTTGATTCTAATAAAAACACAAAAGAAAAAATCAGTGAAAAGCGTCTCAAAATAAATAATTTATCAGATTTTTCAAAATGTGTGTGCAACATTAGAAACACGTGATTGGTTAATTATAAATTCATTTCCAGCAGCTATAATACATTTTTTGTGGAAATAAACTGTGTTAAAGATTTTTGTAATTTGCGTTTTTTGATTAGACTCTGTCATCTGTCACTGTTAGACCAACACCAGTCAACCAACTTTTAGTTTTGGGTCTAATAAAATGCCGATGTACCAGAATTCCTTAGATCTATGAAGTAACAGAATCTCTAGATCTTTTTTGCCTTAAATTATCTGTTATAGCAGCACTGTAACTGACTTTTTAATTAATTAAAAACCAATTTTTTCCTTGAAGACAACGACAGATTACGTAGACAAAACTTCTCAATCTAAAATTCATAAACACAACGCAAATCAAATATTTAGATTAATAGTTATTTTCATAAAAGTCAGGAAAATTTCACATTACTGAAGAGGAGCTAAGTGCCGAGTATTTTAAAGCTCCAAGTCAAGTAAGAGATTTTACTGACGTGTCTTGTATTAAATTTTTCCGGAAATTGTAAAAAAAGACGAAATTTACAAGTTTTTGAATTTTTTTTACAAATTCCACAAAAATCAAGTTTGTCAATTTTGTTGGCAACTATAGTGACTAGAGTATCTTTTTTATTTTGCGTCTTGTAAAGTTTTTACAGTACTAGTCCGGAAAACTTAATTTTCCTGCGCGTAAATAAGTAGGAAAATGTTGTTTCCAAGACGAGTTCCGGAAAAATAATACAGTCGAAAATAAAAAATAGTTATCAATTCGGATATAATGAGCCGTATAATTACTGGAGTAAGCGCGTGTTTTAATTATTCGATGTAATGTGGCCTACATTATACATTCATTAAATAATTTAATATTATACAGATAAATAGTTTGAAAAACTGTAAAGAAATAAATAAATAGAGTGCCTACTAACTTGATGAAGAAATTTATGAAACAAAAGTTTCAACTTTTAAAACATATAAACTAACAAGTTTATGCCATTTCTTTATTGCTCGTTAAAAGCCTAATGTAACATGCAAAAATTATAATAAATTTCTTAAAGTTAGTTTAATTGCAGGATTTAGTATTCATAATTATTAACAAACATTAATTAAATGATTTTCCTTTCGGCGCTATTCCAACTTCTGTTGTCTCTCTTACCTACGTTTATTACGTTTAATAAATCAACAAGATTTGAAAGAAATTCGTGTCGTCTATTAATACCCTTATAAAGTGTTATTATAGCAATAAATATTTTTCTAAAAAAAAGGTTAAACCATCTGTTAAGCAATTGGAATTCAGCTCAGAGGACTTTCCCTATTTGGCATTGTAACTAACGACTTTTCTTCATTAAATATGTAAAAGTAAATTTTAGAGGCCAATGAGACGGTAATCATTTGTAGAATCTATAAATCATAAAAGAAATTATCAATTAAATAAAATTAGTCGATTTAAATGTTTTAATTAATATGTCCCAATTAAAGCATATAATATTTAAAAAAAAATAATTGGAGACTATCAAATCAAAAACAATCTACCTACCACGTAAAGAAAAATTAATGCAGAAATACTCTCATGCAATTAACTACTTAACAAAATCTAGAGCTGATAAGCATGAAAGTCATAAAGCTGAACAAAAGCCGATAAGCTTTCCACGATTTGTGACCCTTACCGCCTTCCCAAAGGTCACTCACCATTTGCTTCCATCCACTAATAATTTTATAAAAAAAACCTAATAAAAATGTTAAATATCCCGATAACAAAGTTTATCAACAAAAAAATATATTTACGAAACTCGAGAAAGAGAGACATACATCAATGGAATAAAAATGTGTTTGTTTGATTTATGTAAGGAATAAAAAATTTAAACCAATTGATAGCCACAAAGGCACATAATGTATGTAGTTTATTATCTATCATAACTAATACTAGACTAATTTAAAATGCTTAAATTGACAGCGGATGGAAATATGTAGTATTATTACTATTAGATAGGAAAATATATAATGCAGGTGGTTATATTTGCATATCGTTTTAATTAGATTGTTAAAGTAACAATTTATTAAGTATTGATATTATCAGAGCAGTGAATAATTGCCGTTGTCGTTTTATAAATATAGTAAATCGATTTTGTTATCAAAACAATTATCAATTATACTGAAAAAGTACTATTTTAAATTAAAGTCAAACTCTTTTTCTATCTTCATTTTTTTATTTAAGTTAGATTGTTTTCATGAAGAAAAGGCTGACAAATCTCATCAGATACCCAGCTCATAGAGAACCACAAAAAGCAGAGTTACCCTTTTTACAGCTCATCAGTTGGGTGTAGTTACTTATTTTGACAAGAGTTATTATGCTATTTGTAGCAATCAACTCATTTTCATTCAAAATCAGTTACATAGTAAAACATATTTGTAAAATTATTTTTTTGTGCGTTGCGCCTGCAAAACATAACTTTCAACGTGTCCTAAGCGGCCCGCAACGCCGTCTTGCCAGCCTAGGCTAGAAAATGATTACTCTGACATTTGCTGTCATTGTCAATTGTCAGACATTTATCAACGACAACTAACGGTTTGTCTTGTATAATGTTACAATTAATGTGTAGCCCTCCAAAGTTCCTAAGCCGTAATGTGTGCTAGATTTTATCAGAAAACAGCAATTTCTCTTTTTAAGAACGGTATAGGTAACTTTTGAAATGTAAAAGCAAATATTTTTTTTTTAATAAACAAGACATCTGGATTTTTTACTTAGCGTTGCCATAACATGGAAAAAACTTTTTTTAATAAAAAATCGGCAGCGGCACAAAAAATCTTGTGAATCACACTTCCAAAAACGCTTTTGCAAGAGCTCGTTTGATTCCTTTGAGACCTTTTGATTCAAATAACTATTGTTTTATAACTGATACTATAAATTATGACAAAATTATAAGCGAATTATGAATTCATATTCCAAAACTCTTAGAAATTTCTGTTATATTATTTTTACAGTCTATAGAGTAAGTATTAGTCTGTAACATTTTATCTTTATCTGATCCACGCCTCATAATTTGAGCTGGTTGACAGCTATAAAGCTGAAAAACAAATATATTTGAGCATGTGGCTATACGACTGAACTCACAAATTCATACAAATTCAATTAATGCCAATGTAGTCCGAAAAATGAAAAAAAAAATCTCTTTACTAAGTTGTATTGTTTTAAGTTCAGTACTACAATAGACAAAAACCAAGCAGAAACTAGAAAATAAGGTGAATGGAATGCGTTATTGTCGTTGGCGTCCATACTTAGCCTCCGCTGACAGAGCGACGCGTCAGTAAATGCGACGCCACTAAGCGAGGCGTCCTGGCGCCTTTCCAACCATAACAGAACTCAGACAAAATATTAGAAGACGCTCTGTCACGGAGACGGCGTGAATTATGACGCGTCATTAACTACCTTCGTGCCAATTAGGGCCGACCACTAAACCTCTCAATCATTATTATTGGTAGCATTGTATTGAGCAATTTTTTAATTGAATTAAGTGAACTATTTTAATTGATTCAATAACCTTTTAAACATTTGGGTTTAATATAGTCATTAAAAGAGGTTTATGAGGACTGCGGCTCAAGTTTTATTGCACGTAATTTTACTTTTTTATTTTAATTTAGTAAAGTCATTAGATTTTAGTTCAACCTGTAATTTAAAGAGTATCTTTTTAAGTTTTTTAATTTTCAAATATCTGAGAAAATGCAAATCTTCTAAAAATTTATTTTTAAATTGTTTATTAGATTCAATGACTAGTGACTTCGATATTTTCTCCTTTTTTTTCCAATAATTTATACCCTTCTATCTCAAATTTTTAATTTTCGCGTGCATACTTTACTCTTTTACTCATTTCTTCTTCTTCTAGATTGTTTGTTTTAGACAGTAATAGTTTTCTCTTAATTTTTTCTCTCTGTCAGTGTCTCAAGTTATGACACTGCTTTTATTTTTCTCTTTTATTTAACTATATGACTATTATTTATTAATTTTTTTTTTCAATTTACAAAAAAAAGATTTTGTCAAAACTGATATAAACTAACAAAAGAATAAAAAAGGTTAGCCGTCACGGGATGTCTGGCAGATGTGAAACCGAAACTATTTTGTACTCTAACTGCTAAGTTAGTTAAGTAACTCTAGTTTATAAGTCATACATACAGATGCTATTTTAATTTTTGTTGTTGCTGTTGTTGTTGTTGTCAACTTGATCTATACCCAAATAGATTGTAATCTGTTGAAAAACTAAACTTTATTATTATTAAATTACGTTTTACAAATGTGAGTTTCAAAGACCTTGCAGAAGACCAAATTAGCCCATAAAAATGATTAAAAATGAGTACGCCACTGAAGGAAAACGACACCAAAAATCATTAAAAGGAAAATGATTCGAGTTGAAAAGACAAACTACCATAAAATGCTGAAATGACAAATTCCACATACTCTAATCAATTGCTACTAATTCAAATTTTTTAAATTCCGTTTAATAAACATTAGTATACTGGAATTTCAGGTTCGTTTCGTGCAATTTAATTTAACTACATAACATTACTGTTCGAAGAACTTTACCATAAATATAAATCAATGGAAAAGAAAATGCGATGCCACCTACGATATAAAATGGAAGCTATAATTTGCAAAGTTTGGTTTAACATGTACAACAGGTACGACGACGGATTGATTATTGTTATTAATATTTTTGCGTTGAAGCATAAAGTTTCTGGAAGTGACAAGACCATATGCCTTCTTCGATATTTGCTTCGGAGAATTTTTAATCGAATATTGGATCATTATCCTTTATAATTTCATAACCTTTGAAGCAGCTTAATTAAAAAGTAAAACAAATGTAGAAACACTCATATGAATGCGGACAAACATTAAATTTCTGGCAGGTACACACCCAATATTAGGAGATCGATGGAGTTAATACAATTTTTCTTAAAAAATATTAGCTTGCTCATCAATTCTTCTTTGATAAATATTCATTTGATATATATTTAAATATCTACAATAGTGAAATAGATTTGAATAATTCATTTAAATAAATTATTAATTTCTTGTTTAATTCCTTTTTTTACACTCTTCTCACATATCTCTCTTTCCTCTTCCCTTTTTGTTCATTAAATCTTTTCTTGATTCTTGCTCTCTTTTTCTCTTTCCAGCATAGTTTTTCTCTTAAATTCTATTTGTTATTATTTATTATAATTGTTTTTATTCCTTTTCGTTCTGTCTCTAAGCCATCCTGCAATCAGTTTTCCAATTTCCTTTCTTTATCTTGCAAACAAATTATAAAAAACTGTACGATAGAGTTTTACTAAAGAGTTAAGTTATGGCTGTATTTCGGCTGATAACTCGACGATCATATTATATTCAGGGTCTTGTAAGTGGAATGTGAAGTAGCGTCTTGCTGAAAGTACCTGTAAAGTACTTGTAAAGTACAGCTGAATGGCTGTAAAGTCTCCTCTCGGTATCTTGCAGCAGTCAATAAATGTTTCATTAAAAAAATTGGCTCAGCAATTCCACCACAAAAATGGTAGGTTCATGTGAGAAAACTATTTTAAATTCAAAATTTAAAAAAAATGAGAAATTTAGTAATTATTTTGACATTTTTAAAAATTAAGATCCGTTCACACATACTTATAGACATGGCCAACCAGTAAACTTTGGCCAACTATGTCGCTAAAGTTTAAAGAACACGCGTTATTTTCTAAAAGCAGCATCTTGCTTTCTATGATTTATTTACGAAACACTTTGTATAATTTTTTAATATTAATCTAATTAACGTTTACGAACGAAAACATGTTTTTAATTAAAAAATATATAATATTTAATAAAGTCTGAATTATAAACAATCCATTTTTTAAAACAACGTTTTTAAAAAATTAGATGAAAGATCTATAATAAATTCATTTAACATAAGAATTTGAATTGAAATAAACAATTAAATACAACGTTACCTTGTACATGAGCATTGAACCTACAACTTTTTATTTTGGCTGAATTTATCTCTGAGTTGTTCTAAATTTTGACAGTGATACTGTCAGACTTTATGGCCAATAAAATTAAATAAATGCTCACTAAAGTTCGTGGAAAACAAAAGCAGACGCAGAACAGCCTTAATTATGATAAATCTGAATTAACAAATGATGTGTTTGTTTTAAAAAGAAATCTATAAATTTAATCGTTAATAAAAACAAAATTAATGACTAAATTTACTCGAAATCTAATAGCATGCGACCTAGATAAATAACATATCTAGAGGAAAATTTATTAACAAAGTACAATAACGGTGTGTTTTTTATATAATTGAAGATGTTGATAGTTTAGTTGTGTGTTAACTGTTGAAAGCTAATTAATTAACTAATAAAAACGATTTTTATATAATGACATCTAAAGTTAGTGTCGATATAGTTTTTCGTTAATTGGAAAAATGATAAATGATAACTATGAACGACTAGAAGATTAACAAATCATGTCGTGCTGCTTTAGCAGAAACAAATCTGTAGTTGTCAAACAACTTTAATCCATATTGATCATTAATAAATTATAATAATTTATGCAGGCTTTGGTCCGTTTCTCTCATTTTTGTTGTTTATGACTTATTTTAAAATATTTCAAATACTTTGTAGAATGTTTTATTTTATTGATTGATTATACTGCTAAATTCAAACCTTATAAAATATACTTTGCTTTCTTTCATAGTGCAAATGCCAAAAAAAATTATTGTAATAAACTAATATTACATAAAACTTTACATCACTGCTTTACTGGTTAAATTATTTTTAATTTCTTTAAGCAGAAAACGAAAGCATTGTTGTTTCGTTTTTCTTGAAACTTGTATATAAATTGTACATGCTTTTGCCCATTTTTACTCAAAAATCTCGCATTTTTCATAATCAAAAATTAAAAAAAAAACTAAAATATTATAAATTAGTCTGTTGTGTGAAGCAGAAGCTGAGATAGAGCTGTAGCTAACTATTAATATGCACTACAATGTTAGAACCTGTAAAGGCATAAATAAATCCTTGTAACTTATTGCCAGTTTTCCAGGCGATGAGCCAATGGCCTTTAGAGTTGAATTAGAATAGGCGCCAAAATATTTATCTGAATTTTCTGGCATCTGCCAAGTATTGAACTGCCCATTATCTTGCAACATGCCAACAATGTATGACAGTAGTTAAAACTGTAGTTTTAACTTTTTAGTATTTTTGTCTATAAAATCAAAGCATATGACTTAAATAATAATTTAGTGCAAATTTTAAATCTACTGATAGAAGAGGGGAGACTATTTTTGGAAAGTAATAGAGAAATCAAATAAGTTTGGGTCTTGTTAAAAGCCCCTGCCTGTATAATTTTAAATATTAGTCAATAGAATAGCAGTATCTAACCGTTTTACAGAAAAATCTTCTAATTTATTTTTAGTTGAAATAAATCCAAAGCTCAAGCTTTCTACAAAAACTAATTACATTTGCATAGCAATGAGGCAATAAATTGTAATAAAAAGGGCAAGTTTTTAGTGTTTTTAGGCGTTTCGTGTTTGAGAGGTGGCATGTCGGCGGCTATTAGCCGCCGCTGACGCACGATATGCAAATCACTCGCGGATTATTCTGGATCGATTTGTGCTGGCTTACGACTGACCACTAGCACGATATAACATTACTTTACACACACATAACAATTTTCCTAAACATTATATGTGTTATTTTAAGCAAGCGATTTGTTTTATTTATAGAGAAATTAATGTCGCATCTGTACTTTTCTATTTTTAGAAAAGTTATTTTACATTCACTTAATTGAGCAATTTGGAGTTGTACAAAAACTGAACATTTCAATAGAAAATTATAGAATAAAAGAAACTAAATAGCATTAATGAAAGCTTGGAAAACCAAGAAATAAAAACCTTTCCTTTTTTTTTGAAAATTGCAATATTAAAAATTACTTCTGTTTTCTTGCTTTTTTTGTTACTTTTATATTTATAGTTTTGTTAGGTTTTTAAATTTTAAAATAACAAGTATAGTAAGTTTGGCTACATTTGTCATAAACGGAAAATGCGGGTATTTAGAATAATAGTTCTTCAATGTTAAACTTTCTTTAATATTACCCAAATTAAATATTAATATTCTGTAATGGTTTGTTATATTTTAGTTAGAATCAACACAAAAAGCAGTTTGAAATATGCATCGTTAAAATTAAAACTACTCAAGCAACCTTCTAACTTTTCTAGCTTTTCCTACATAATTTCTTTTGCGCATCCATCCTACAGGACTATTGGGAGGAGTCAAAATCCAGGAATGGCTTTTCCTGATTTGTTCTCGTCAGCGCAGCATCCCTATCGCCAATATTATAAATCTCCCCAATCTTTTGCTCCCCTAATTGTAATTATAATAATATACCTGGAAAAAATTGGCTTATGAGAAAGTAATCAAATTTTATTCATTCGTTCTATGCGCAAATGATGAAATCAAAAATTATCATATTTACGTGACCTTCATCTTTTTTGAAATGTAAATAACAGCTTATATAGTGATCATTTGGAAGAATAAGCAGCGTGAAACCGCCTTCTAACATGCAACAAGAGGTGAAGTTCTGCGAAATTCTTTATAATTTTATGTTAATTATAAAAAATAAATAATGTTTATAGTAAAAAAAAAAATTAAACGGACATTTTGATTTTTAAATATTCAAAACAATGCAAAAATGTAAATTGTGGTCTTATTTTAGTGTGGCCGGTCAACATGTACCATTTCACGAATTTCAGTCCGCCGTCACAAAAATTTTAATCTAGACGTCATTAGATTGGAATTAGAATTAGAAAATGTTTTAAAAAAATTAAGAATTAGCTTAAAAAATTGCAAAAGTTATAATTAATTTAGTAAAAAAAATATTTCCTTTCTTTCTTATTTGCTTGTTTTTAATGTTATTAATTTATTTGTTTTTGTATAGATGAAAATTGTAAAACTCAATTTGTTTTAACAATATAGATTGCTGGCAAATAAAAGACGAGTATTATAATTATTATCATGCTTTACCTCTCCTCTATCACTATTCCTCGGTTTTAATGATGACAGAATATTATAATGGAATTAGTGACAGATGTGATGTTTTGAGCTAAATTGACAATAAATCTATCGATAAATTGACAATAAACAAAAACTATTCGTTAGTCTTGTAGCAAGTAAGGTTGTACAGTTTCAAATTATAGTGTGGCTATATATAATTATTGTCCATAAAGTGGCTGGAAATTTTTAGAAAAATGTGCAGCTCTTTACATTTCACCCCAAAATTTACGATCACCTCCTATAGATAACTAACCGCCTGTTCTGTCAATTAAGCGTCGTTGAGTCCTATTTGCTTCCCTTATTTCATTATTGTGTGAATTAATTTCTCTGCCATCTTGTTAGTCTACCATATCTATCCATTCTGATTTTTATTAGAAAAGGTATTTCTTAATACTTCTGTTTGTCAATTTTTCTCAACGATAAGTGACTTTAAAGAAAATATGAATAAATAAATCATTTATTATTTTTTTGATGAATCTAAGTGAAATTGTGTATTTTTTGGAACATACACAAAATAGTAAAAATAAGTAATAAGTAGCCTTACAGTCCAAGGTTGCAAATAAAACAAGCAATGTTGTCAATTTCTAATCAACTTAATTTTTCTGAAGTTCAAGAGTCTTTAAATTTACCTTTGGTTTACATATCTTTCTTTAACTCCTATTTGGAAAAATTGAGTATATGTCACGGTGGTGAAGACAGTTAAAAAATAACTAATTTTTGCAAATTTTATTTTAATAATTATAATTACAACACACATGCATAAGTATTAATATTATCATGATGTCTGCATGTTACAATGTAATTAAGTAAGTCTGGAGTTAAAAATAGCCCGAAAACGTTGTTTCCTGTTAATATTTAAAGATGGTGACAAATTAATTGAAGGGTTTGATAATTTGTTTGGCTTAATTGAGAAAAGTATCGAAAGCTAAAAATCTATAATAATGTTCAAACATCCAATGGTTTTTCTTAGTTATTATGATATATCAGGGTTTTATTACGGTTGTAAAAGCTATACACGCGCTTTAATAAACGTGTGGGATTAACTTCCTGGACGTAAAATCAGATATAACTATCTCTTATGGTATTTATTAATGTTTATGCGAGTTGTGATAAGAAAATAAAAGTAGGTAAAATATTTATTTTTTCATGTATGATTGAATATCTATTTTCCTGCCGCTCAGATAGATTTATGCGGCTACAAATCATAATAATGTAATTTTCATTAACAAAAAAATTGCTTGAACGCACTAAAATTTTACTAATTGAAGTACATATAAAATTTTGATCAAAGGCGAAAGTTGTAAACAAGTCAATAAATAACTATTCTAAATTCTAAATATACAGTAATATGTTCTTTTTTGATTTTGGTTTATAGAAATGCTTTGTAGATCAAATTTTTGAACCACAACAATGAAGTCTTTCTGCAATTGTTTTATTGCTAAGTTAACATTTTAATTCCCCTCATATCTATAATCATTTAAGTCATAGGAAGCTTAATTTAATATACTTTACTATTGTCGCCAATGATACACCATTAAGACCTCTCTGAATCACATTCAGTGCTTTATAAATAGAGACGTAATTGATGTTTCAACCGGGAGCAATACGTTATGTTATGAGACTATCTATTTATAAACGAGAAGACAAGAGCAAAGGGAAAATCCTTTGACACTTGTCCACTCACCATTCTTTAAGTATTTTTAATCTTGTTTAAATAAGCTAGAAAAATAAACAACATGACATGTCTATCTGTGAGTGCATTGTATTATCCAAATTGCCTTAAAGTTTCTACTCAATCATACTAAATTAATTAATTTTAAATAATTAAAACATTTTATAACAATAAATCTAACTGAAGAATGGTAGTCGAGTACCTTTCAACGCTAAAAGTCAAAACTTTGATTAGTTGAAAATTCAAGATCTAGGTAGCTCAAATCAAAACTCGTCCCAAAATTGTCCTGTGCAGAAACGCAAAAAAATAATAATAATAAAACCACGTACATTTGGTATTGCTCATTATAACCAAATCAAAAATTAAATTGCTTATATTTATATATAGAAAGAAGAAATAAAAAAAATGTAAAAAAATGAGAAATGATTAAAGATTATCTTTCGAAAGTGGTTTGTTAATAGTGTTTTAAAACATTCTAATATTCTAAAGCATGAAAGGTTTGTTTTAAAGCTATGTTTTAAAACGACCAGTTTTTTCACTCAGGTTACATTTTGTACGTGTTGTTTGTTGTGTTGTGTTGTACAAGAGTTTTAAGGTTAGCATAACTAAAAGAAAAAAATTACTCATATTTAATACAAGTATGTACTCGTTTTAATAATTGACTGCAGAGAAAATAATAAAGTTAAGCTGCTGTATAGGCAGTTTAATAATAATAATAATAAGCTTTATTGTCATAAAATTACAAAATTTGTAGACAAAGCGAATAGCAAACATATTAGGAGATAATGAACAATAGTCAAAAAATGTCAAACGAACACAAAAATCAGAACATCTAAAAGGACAAATTCTAGAACTACTAATGGACTAGTATATATATATTACCCAAAAAAACTTTCAAATTATAAACTACATATATTCAGCTAAAGAGTAAAACGGTTTATTAACTAAATAAGACTTAACCACTTTGCAAAAAGATACGTAGGTGGAAGAAGATTTTAGGTTTTTGTAAGTTCAGATAAAGGGAGAGGTAAGTAGACACTGTTAAAATTTCTTATTGAGTACCTATGAGCGTTAGGTGTAAGAATATCGTCAAGGTGTTTGCGAACAAGACAGACTGATTCTAAAATAAACAACGCAGAGTGTGTTAGAATCTTATGTTCGACAAAATACGGACAACAATGTTCTCTGCTGGTCAATCCAAGAGTGTAGCAAAAAGCTCTTTTTTGTAATTTAAAGATGCATTCAAATTGATTCATTGTGCAATTTCCCCAGAAGCGTAAACCGTATCGCAGATGCGATTCAAAAAGAGCAAAATAGGTAGAACATCTGTTTCAGTCTTCAGTTCTCTGTAGACAGATCGTAAAGCATAACAAGCAGTCGCTAATTTATTAGCTAGTATGTCTATATGAGTTGACCATTTAAGAGATTTTTCTATATGAAGACCTAAGAATTTTACTGAATCGACAGTGTTTATTGCATTATTTTTGTTGATAAAAATCGATTGAATGTCACCTTTAAAAGAAAGAGCTACAGTTTTATTTGTATTTAAGCTGAGATTATTAGAATTGCACCATAATTTGATAATCGCAAGGTTATCAGAAATAATACGGTGAAGGAACTTGCTGTCAGAGTGACTCCAAGTGATGCTAGTGTCATCAGCGAACAGATAAATTTTACCACTAATTCGAAGATCAGCAGTATCATTTATAAAGATTAAAACAGCACCGGGCCCAAAACCGAGCCTTGGGGAACACCATAATCAAGATTTTTACAGTTTGAAAGAGAGTCATTTGCTTTTACAATTTGAGCTCTATTAGACAAAAAGGATGTAAAGCACTTTAAAGGAATGCCTCTAATACCATAAAATTCTAATTTTTTAATAAGTACGCTGTGACTAACGCAATCGAAAGCTTTTGCAAAGTCACAAAAAATTGTAGCGGTATATAATTTATTATTCACTGCTGCATAAATATGATTTAACACCGAAAATATTGCATCATTTGTATTTTTATTTGCTAGAAAACCAAATTGGCAAGAAGACAATACTTCAAATTTTGTAAGAAAGGTCATAAGACAAGATTTAACTAGCTTTTCAATAATTTTAGAGAGAACTGGTGGGAGAGCTATTGGTCTATAATTAGCGACATTACTTTTGTCACCTCCTTTATAGAGAGGAATAATAACAGCTGTTTTCTGGCAGTTAGGAAAAGTACCGGTTTCTAAAGAATTGTTAATCAGCAAAGTAAGAGCACTTAATGCTTGAACTGATAAATTTAAAAAGAGTTTTATTGATAAACCATCACTACTTGAAGATGAGTTTTTTTATACTATTTATGACTTGTTGCAGTTCAGACATATCTACGGGCATCAGAAACAAACTGACAGAGATTGTTTTCGATGGTGAGCAAAAAAAAGTGGATCTTTTGACTGAACTATATTCTCAGTTAGGTTTTTTGCAATATTGACAAAGTAGTCGTTCAAGTCATTTGCAGTAGGACCCAAATGAGCAGTCGATGTAGATTTGTTACGCAATTCATTAATTATAGACCAAAAGTCTCTTTTGGTTTATTTGTAGCAGTTTCAATCCGTCTACTATAGTAGTTAGTTTTTGCCAACTTGATAGTTTTACGATAAATTTTTGGATAAGCTGCATTTAAGGAGCCTATACAGATACAGGCTAACTACTAAACTAACCGAATGTTAGTTTAAGACCTGATTAATAACATATCGAAGCAGCCAAAGCATTTAGAATACCAATTTTTATTAGAGGCTGTATTTTGTTTGAAACATTAATACGTTACAAAAGTGGGAAAAAAATCTTTATCTTGGCCAGGTAACACAATAATGCTAGTAGACTTCAGAGAAAATCATAGGCAACCAAACTCTAGTTATCAATAATAATTCTTGTATACAGATGTCATACGATAAAGGATCTGAGTTAAAATAACAAAAAAAAATATTTGGTGTCTCTATTAATGAATATTTTTGGTCATTTTTTTTGTTTTCGTGTTATTTATAGATCTTAAGCCTCAAGCACTAAAAACCAGCTCTACAAAAAAATGTGCCACCCTAAAAAAAATGTAGTAAACTACACTTGTTCACGTTAGTCTAGTTCTTAAGAAAGCTGGAATAGACAAGGTTTAAGTTCTCATTGTCGGTAAATATGAAAACTATGGTTGCCATAATTTGGCACAGTCTGCAAACAATAAACGGGCTATTTCTGTTGAACGCTTAATAATTCTCTTGAAAATAATTAAATTATTTACAACACAATTGTCATGTAGACATGTGGATACCCGCTACATAGCCTACTTTTTAAGGTATGTAAGTCAAACGCATAATACATAACAAAATAAGCAATTAGATAGATCTCCTAACATTCTGTCAAGATAGGTTTGATATACTTAACTAAAACAGAAGGTTTATTTGAAGTATCTGTGTATTTCCTTCAGGCAAACTTGCATAATAAATATGTAGCTAAATAGATTATGTAAAATTGTCAATTACCATAAGTCAATACATTAAAAATGCTAGTCTACAGACGATCCTGCAGACGACAATTATTTATACCACAGGTAAAAGATCTATAAATATTTGTAAAAATTTCAATTTTTTCTTTTTTTGTAGAGGTGACAGGACTCTGGCTATTTCCTTGCATTGTATTAAAAAATTAATTTCCTGCGCCATGTCACTCTGACCTATGAATATATAAATAAATTAATAACAATATCTAACACGCACACCTTGCTAAAACTAACGGATTAAAATGGGCGCCCGAAATTATTGCCCGGTCAAGCGAATAGTAATTAAAACATTGTTCTTCTGCAATGTTATAAATTTTTCTTGGAATTTATTAAGAAATTATCAGACGAGGAAATATAGGTCTGATGGAAGCAACATTTATGATAATGAAGTTGTTTAATTCAAAAGATTGAAGCTAAAGCATTTTCAAAGCTAGCTATAAATAAATAATAAATAGAAGAAAGAATCAAGTTATACCGTGACCTCTTATTGTTTATTATTACCAGATTTGATTTGCTAATGATCGCTTAACAGCCTTCCAATAGGATTTGAATGCTAAGAAAACAAACAAATGCATAGTTGAACATATTGTTAGAAAACTATCAATTTTCTAACAGTTTTTGGAAAAACTATTATTATATATATAAATATATATATTTACAACTACTATAAGGGCCCCTTCAGCACACAGCACTTTATAAGGTAAAACACCCCGATTTTCAAGGATAAACTAAAAGCAGTGGGCCCCTTCAGCACACAGCACTTTTTATGGAAAAACACCCCGATTTTCAAGGGTAAACAGAAAAGCAAAAAAAAATCGTGAAAACACCATGATTTTGCCCACTGCAGCACATATGAATACGGTTTTGTCAAAATAAATTCAACCTTGAAAAACACTTAAAACTCATGAAAATTATTTTTTTTACATACTTACCATTATTTGTGCTTTTATTGGAGATTGGAAAATCATGACTTTATCAAAACTCATTAACAAACCATTCCACAATAGTATATTGTAAACCTAGGCGGCAAAGTGGTATTTTTCCAGGCCGAGAGATTGGCTCGCCTGGCCACTTCTGAAGGCCTGGAAAATCCAAATTACCTTATAATCGAGCATTATCTTAAAATTGGTTTGAGGTTTTTACCGCCAATTGCCAATTCAAAATGTCAGACCTTGACAGATGTC
The DNA here is from genome assembly GCA_947359425.1 of Lagria hirta. Classification (NCBI taxonomy): domain Eukaryota; kingdom Metazoa; phylum Arthropoda; class Insecta; order Coleoptera; family Tenebrionidae; genus Lagria; species Lagria hirta. The sequence continues at coordinate 19,329,754 of OX375796.1, read as the reverse complement.
AAAACTTCATGAATTACTTTGCTGTCGAATTTACGCAATTTTTCTTGCACAAAAGTAGTTCTTTTTAAATAATATTGACGTTCATAAAAAGTAAATGTGATTTAAAATTTTAACACCCCTCATAAATAGTGAGACGCTTAAAGTTTCCTTGGTGTGTGACGACTGTTCAACCGTCTATATAGATTTTATTTTTCTTATAATAGCGACGCCTAGCAGAGAAAATCAGATTTTTTCTGTACATCATTTCTCGGCTAGCCGGGAAATAATGTACTTTCTCGGCTGTCGAGAGACGAGAAATTAATTCCAATAGTATAAATTAAGTTCTTTAGTTTTGAAACACATTAAACACAAAAAATAATGCTGAGGAACTGAGGAACTATATTATGATATACTAATCATAATATTAGCATACACAATATTTTAACTAACCTCACACGGCGGCACCGACTCCAAAAATAACAATAATTGTACGTTATAGTATCTAAATAATTTAATTGTTTTTTAAGAATACAACCCTACGCAATTATTGTTTATTTCTTAGTGCATTTTTTTAATTTGTGAAGTTGGTTTTTTTGTTAAAACTTTTTTTATTTATACGATCTTTGTGAGTTTTTTTTATGTACCATCTTTAGATAAAAATAGAACTAATTTTACATTACGTATTAAATGTTCAAGTTGAGTTATTACATGTCAAAAAATATAATTGAAAATTTTGTGTTTTTATAAAGACTAAGAAAACGTAACAATGAGCCATTGTTCTTAATAATGGCATTCACTTTACCTTTTTCAACTACTATAGATTTCGCGGCGTCAAGAAGTCTATAATTATAAATTGTATTGATTAGTCTTATTATATTGTAGTGGCATAAAATGTATCTTTTATGAAACTATCTCCTCATATACTACTTATTTTATTTGGAAAGCTTAAAATATCGTTTGCTGGTTTCCTTGGTAGCAATGCTTATATTGTCAGGATAAAGAAACAAAACATACACAAATAACTAATTTGCAGAAGGTACTATGAACGATGAGCTATTTCCTAACCGCATTCTTTCAGTTATTTTTAAATCTTGAAAGAGCGCTAACTTTCCAGGTACAGGACTCGTTTTATATTAAATAGGTACTCAAATTGTAAAAATGTCCGGAGTCATATTTTTATCCTTTTTTAAAAATCTCTGAAGTAGGACATTGAACTCCAAAATTGAAAAAACATAAATAAAACCAAAAAATCATTAGAAGAGTCACCCCATCCATAAATAAAATTAGCGCCCCACCTTAAAAAGAGCCCATTTATAAGCCCTTCCACAGCTGGTCAACTAATTAATTAGAGAATTCCTGAGTGCATTAAATAAAATTGAAAAAAGCCATTTGTTGTTTTGGTGTTCTTTCAGCGTATATTTCTCATTCTTGTCGAAAAACACCAAAAGGAAATTTATCGTCTATTTTTATTTTTATCGCACATAATTGAATATAAATCCACTTCCACCCACTGATGAAAAACTCTATGCGACGTTACAATAGTGAAACATTTTCTCTCAAAATTGCTACACCAGTCCTCCTACATTTTATTTTTAATTTTTGTCTATTAGGTGGTCGTTGCCAAAATACTCTACAAAAAACAAAAACAAAAGTTGTAACAATTTTAGTAAAATCGGATCAACTTATATTAATACAATACATTTTTCTGAAGAATACCATCTTTTATTTTCATAAAAGAGCAAAACAAGTTTTATTAAATCAGACGATTATAGACTAAACACTTAATTATTTCTGGCAACCAGTAAGACTAAGAAAAGATGCTAAAAAAGTGGAAACGTTATGATAAATCTTTAAAACAAAAAATTTTGACTATAACAGCATAGCACATTTAACGATTGTTGCCAAAAGTACAATAGGCAAAACCGAAATAAAATGGATATTTATAATAAACATGACGTTATACACAAAAAAAAAACAGAAAGAAATATCTACAAGTATTGCATTCTTAGGCACTTTATACGTTGGCTAATAAAAATCGCAGAATTTTGACATCAAAAACATGCAAAAACTCTTAGCTAAAAAACTACAACAAAAAGTGAAAGATGATACTTTAAAAATGCATGAGAAACGGTGTGAAACCAGAAGGCAAGTATAAAATAAAACAATTGAAACTATTTGTTTTGTTTTTATTTACTTTAAAGTTAAACAAAGATTGGACAATTTATCTACAAATAAAGTGAATATAAATAGATTCAAAGATAATAAAGATTTTGTAACAAGTGGTATCTTAAAAAATCCTTCACTGACTTAGACTTAACACTGACAAATCGATGCACCTTTAGTTACAATTTGTAATTGAGCCAGACGAATGTATTATGTAAATTTTCATAAATAAGTAATTGCCCTTTGTCATTTGGTAAATCACAGGCAGTGGAGAAAGCAAACTTTAAATAGTATTTGTTATTTAAATTATATTTTGTAGTGGCTGGCTGGCTAGACTTTTCTAATAATAATTGATGTTATCGCATTCTGATTTACCTTTCAAAGCCTATGTAAATTATTCAAATGATAATCAATGCAATTCACACAAAATTACCTTCGGAATATTTAATGCAAAAGGTATCGACGTTCGAATTATAAAATCCAGAGCCATCATTAATGTAATAAGAACGAGATCTCGATAAGCAAGTGTTTATACATTGGTCAAGATTAATAAATTTTATAATGTAATTTATTTGGTAAAATAAAATCTAAAAAACTATAAATGCTCCAAACTATTGACCGCATCAGAAAATGAAAAAGACAGATAAACGGCTACAGCATTTAAAATTATGTAAAAGACTGTAAAGCCACAAATTTCTAAGATTAACTAACAAAAACCAAAAAATCAACTTTTGCAGTTATTTAAAAAAATAAATATTTTCTATAGATATCATACTTTCTATTCTCCAAGTCATTTAAAATGATACGTATTCTAATTTTCATATACAAAATTCTAATAAGTGTGTGCTTTGGTTTTCGAAAATCAAAATAACACACGAATTAGATTTAACTAGAACACTGCAGGAATAAATTGATAATTAATTTAAAAATAAAAAAAATCTTTCTCAACAAATTCAACTCAAATTTTCTCAACTGTTACAAATGGTTGAAATGATGAATTCGTCGGTTCTTAGGGCTACAATTTTGACCAAATCCGTCGGAGAAAAAAAAAGAATCAATCACATACAAGGCAACACCATTGAATACAATTCTATATTGTATCTATATAGGCATAAATGATTTTCACCCAATTTTTTATAATAATAAATTTCTGATTGGGCACCACGCTAAAAATATTAAAACATGATTGGTCTAACAGTGCAATCTTCTGAAAAAAAACATTATTTTTAAATTTGGTTTTTTGTGAGAATTTGTTTAGTTTCTTCTGTTAGTAAATAGTGAGTATAAGCAAGAAAATGTTTTCGTTTTAATTATCAATAAGTAGAAATCTGTGATTCGAAAATAAGTGTGCAATTTCAGGGCCAAAAAACAGTAAAAATTTCAACAATATTGACAATATATTCTGCTTATGTATTTTAACGTAGTTTAAGTTACTGTAATAAGAGAAAGAATAAAATTGTTTTTATCTTTTGTTACCAGAATGGTTGATCTATAATCACCAAAAGCTTGTTTTCTTAAAACATACCTCCCCTTTCCTTCCTCTATGCTTATCATATTTAGTTTTCGAAGGCCTGATGATCAACTGATATTTCGATATGGTGATAATTTTGTGGGAAAATGTAAATCTTATCGTAGATATGCAAAGACATTTGGATTGAAATGAGCATGTTAAGATAAGACCAAACAGAATGAAAGGTCTCATAAATATGTTAGTGTTAATGATAATGATCTGAATATTCCCTAAAGGGAACATCTGGACTCATCGTAAAAAAGATAGTTAATGGTTATTGGTTGGCACGCCTCAATAATAATAATCTTGCTTGAGACACAACAACCCTTTTGGCAAATTTCCTTGTGTTAACAACGGTGAAAGAACAAATCTAAACAGATTCAAATAATTAAGTATGTACCTACTCGTACTTCAATCATGAATTGCATGACTCAACTGTATAGTAGAGGAACGTGTAAATAAATTTCCTCGGTTTGTGATCTAATCGAAACTTTAGTACAACGAGAATCTAAACCAGATTTTTACCATAAATTAAATAGTAAGTAAGTATATTTATTAAAGTAGCCTTTTAAGGAAAACAAACAGAAGTCTTGTTTGCATTCACTTACCTCTATCAGCGTTATCAGTCAAGGAGTGTCATTGTATTGTCACAAAATTACAAACTTGATAAGTTTCTTATAAATCTCAAATCTCTATAATTTACACAAAAAATCTAGACCTTGCCAAATTACTAATGTAAGCTAAATCCGTTACAAAACCTAATTTATACACAGGAAATTCCCTGAGATCTGTGAAAGATTCTTGCCACAGGCCCAAAACAATAAATATAAAATACCACACTAAATCCAACAGAAGTTCCCAAACATTATATTCTATTCCTATAGTTTAAAATTAATTACATAAAATTTGTTGTTTTATTTATTAAATTAACTATTTTGTAGTTTCTGTCAAAAGAATATTTATTGACATTTTTCTAAATGAAGCAAATCGCAGTCATTAATTTTTTCACGCATACTATATAATTATAACAATTAAATACTCTTGATTTACTGTTATAATTAATTAATGTTAACCTTTGTTGCTATGCATGTGGATTTAAATAGAACAGTTGTAATTCATGGGTTAATTATTGTTTGTTCACTTTTAATTGTATCAACATTTAAAAAAATATATATATGCATGTAACATTTTATTTCCATAATTTTTTGAGAAAACAGCAGAAACAAATGTTTTATAAGTTGCAAAAAAGCCTACTGTAGTAACGTCAGCAAACTGCTGAAATCAAGATAACATATACATGAGAAGAGACCTCGTAAATGCTTTATACCACTAAAGCCCTAAACATGCATACATTTGATTAACGTAAGCTTACCAATGAAAAAATTACGTTTAATTTGTAAAAACAAAATTGTTTAGGCAGCCGGTTTCTACAAGGTGCCAGCTCATATTTATGTGTGAAATAAAAGCTTATTAAATATTGCAATCGGCCATATTAACTCAATCAACATTTCAGCAATAAGAGTAAAGTCACGTCACTTTAATCATTTTAAATTATAAAAAAATAGCATATAATTTTGCATCATTTAGTCTATCGATTTGTTGTTTATTTGTGGTTTTGTGATAAGTAGAGATCATAAGCGATGGAAGAAAGTTTTATTAAAACAATCAGGCAGGTATGATTAAACCAAAATTGATTTTTTAATGTTGGTATCGTCTTGCGTCAAATTCGGACTTTTGTTCATATGTATTTAAAATGTAAAAACTTCCTTGTTAGCAGATTATTGGCGTTCAGGTTAGGTCAGGTCAGAATACCAATTGTATTCTGTAGATTTACAATATCACAATATTTTTTAATTTGAACAATAGAAAAAAAATATTTTTCTAATATTAATACAAAAAAAAACCCTCAAACACACTTTTTACTGAGCTTTTGCTACTTAAAAACTAAAACCAGAAGTTAATAATGTGTGACATGCTTCGAATGTTTGAAAAATTAATAATAATAGACACATATAAAAAGTCAATAACGTCGTTTAAATGAATGTTTTTGATTTTCAATTTTAAGTTTTATTTAAAATTTACAACTTTTTTGTTTAAATAACCGGTTCTATGAATTTTAAAATCAAGTATATCTGTGAAAAAGATCTTTTTCACATTTTCATCATTTTATTACTTTTAGAAACGAATTATATTTGCGGTTCCTTAAATAAAACGTTGTTTCTAATGTCAATGTCAAATTTAACACAAGTTAAGCTAACACGTTGTTAAAACAAAAATCGGTTTCACAAACCATTGTCAAGATTTAACACGTTGTTAAATCCCTTGTTAAACTAATGTTAGATCGAGCCGTGGAATTAGAATCAAGGATAATTAATTTTATAAATTGATAAATGCTTAATTGTATTCTCTTTATAATAAACTTATTTAAATAGATTATACTAACTAAAGCGCTGGCTGTTGTTAAATTGACATTTCAAAAATAATTTCAAGTAAATCAAAAAATCAAAAATCATTGACATTTTATATAAATTTGCCTGTTTGATATTGTAATTAAAATATCAGATTCCCAGGCATTGCTTTTTTAGTTGAGGCTAGACCAGTCGGTCTTTTTATTCTCCAGCATATAGAATATCTACAAAAATTTGTAAAATTGTTCCATCTTATAACTCAAAATGGGATTGTTTAAAAAATTTCAAACAAGTAAAAAACTTAAAGTCTTCCCATAATTTTTTTTTATTTCTTAAAATTATGGGAAGAGTTTTTTACTTGTTTGAAATCTACAAAAATAAAATATGATTTCAAGAAATCTATTAATATTGTAATAAGTATAATTATTTTTCCCACCTGGCTACACAGTTCATAAAAACACAACGCTTTTCCTCCGTGAAATTTTTCCCCTTTCTCGGTTACCCGATTGCAAATTATTATTCATCTTAACAATCAATTAAAATAAAGAAACAGCAAATAATTTTATAGAGATTAGTGTGACGACAGACAGTGAGGAAAGATAAAGCCCCACAGAATAGCCCCAATTCAATAACCTTGAATTTTTGTATTTGACATTTGATTTGACAGATGACAGGTGGTTTTGTTGAATAACATAAAATTATTGAAGTTTATTGCCGATATTACCCGATTTTGTGAGATGACACGTTGTTAACTAACAACGTTGTTAGTTAGTTAACAACGTGTTAAAAATCTTTTGTAAAACCCGTTCTTATTTTAATAACGTGTTAATTTTAACACAATGTTAGCTAACAACGTCTTAGCCAAATTTTAACAATGCTTTGTGAAACCGGCCATAAACATGTAAACGTGATTAATGAGTTCTGTCAGAGGAGACAGTGCTGCTACTTAAACATTTTGTTTGTGTTGCAAAAAATAGTGTTAGCACCTGTCAAAAATAATTTGGTGGCACCATGGTAACAATTTGAATCAACATTTTTGGCAAATTTTGACAGTTTTTTTTAAAAAATGGGTTGCGATGGTGGTACAATTCCTCGTCGTGGTGAATTAGTGAAAACTAAACGGAAATCCGAAACTAAAGATCACACCTCCCATCTAATCTTTCAATGGAGATATTGTAATTTGAGCCAACAACTTCTTCACCGCCCTATTGTAACATGTGGTTTGGGAAAATTTTATAATAAGTCTTCAATCATCGAAGCCCTAATCAACAAGACATCCCCAACGCACATAAAATCCTTAAAAGATATACTTGATTTGAATTTTGGAGCAACAAATTTAGATGTATCGTTTTATTTATGTCCTGTGACAGCTTTAGAAATGAACGGGAGATATCCATTTATGGCTTTATGGTCGTGTGGTTGTATGATTTCAGCAAGAGCTTTAAAAAACCTTGGGGTGAAAGTTTGCCCTAAATGTCAAAAGCCGTATACTGATACAGATGTTCAAGTGTTGAACCCCCAACCAAGTGAGACATCTCTTTTGGTTCACCAAATAAAAATGAGGAAACGAATGGTGAAAAAGCGAAAATTATCGCAACATTAGCACACTAACCACATGTTTGTGTCATATCTCGTGAAAAATGTGTCTGTATCCGGTTGAGATACCACATGGATGTGTTGTACCGACTTATCAAACATGGAATTGTCATTATTAGGCTTTTTGAAAAGAAAATTTGTTCTTGTTATTTGATACTATCGAGATACCATAGATTTTTTTATTGATGCTGTCTGTTGCTAAAGGCTTTATCAGAATTATGTTTGTTTGCTACAGGCTGATGTATATTAAATAAATCACTACAAACTGATAGCTTATCGAGGTTATTACTTATTTTGTTCGTCCGACCTTAAATCCCAAATAATTTTCCATAATAAATAGGCAAAAGGTTATCGACAAACTGTCTTGAATGTAGATCGAATGATCGGCTTATCAGACGTTTCTTTTGACATTCCGGCGTCCTATTACAAAATTATTTAATATTTTTTGTGTTGAAGTCTGGCCACATGAGTTTATGGACTACCTGCTGCAGCTCATAATATATTAATTAAAACCTTACTTTTGCTTTGTCATTGTGTTATCTTCATTAAAATGCAACGATTACGCGCATTATGACGCCTATGAAAGTAATAAATAATCATTACATATTTCCATAAATAATAACAAATTGAACAATGTTTACTATTTTAATTTTAGGTTTATAGTCTAATTTTTTTTTAAATCTTGCTCGTTTTAAAACTGTTATCGTCTTTCTTTTAATTTATAGGCATGACCTATTTTTATTGCACAAAATATAAAAAAATATAAAATCGTATGTGTTTGAATAATAATAAAATGTAAATGCAACGTTTTGTCCTTAATTGAGACTTTTTCACATACTACAATGGAATTAAGTTGTTAATTGAGCTTAACTAATAGTTATTGCCATAGGTACCTACATTATTAGCCAGTTTAGTATGACAGTTTAGTATAAAACCAGCGTAAAACCAAATTTCGACTAGATTAAGCCTGTGACTATCAAACAAAAAATGATAATTTTTAAACGGCTAAAGCGATCTTTTTGTATTATGACTTTGCTTCTTGATTGCCGGAGCTTTCAAATAAAATAAAGTAGATCGAAATCGGTTGAGGTGTTTGGTATCTACAGGACGACAGACACACAGATTCACACTAGAACCCCAATAGTTATTTTTAATTATTATTAATTAATATTCTCTATGTTATTAATAATTATTATTATCTAATACTTAAGAACCTGGAAAAATAAAACTGCTTATGAATTATGGCAGTTGTAATAAAAACGTTTAGAGTTGATAGAGAACTAGATAAAATAAAACCAAACATCAAAGCTTTTACAGAAAAAAAAATTGAAGTTTTGAAGTATTCGCTGAAAATACAAAGAGTAAACAAAAAGTAGTTTTTTTATTCACAGAATTATAAAAAATATATCCCAAATCCCAAACCTTAAATGAAGTATATATATTTTTATCCTACACCAACTCAAAATAAAATTTTCTTGTGTCTCGACAGCCGTGAAAGTACATCATTTCCAGGCTAGCCGAGAAAAGATGTACTTTCGCGGCTAGCCGAGAAAAAAAAATCTGATTTTCTCCAGGAGTCGCTGTTATAAGAAAAATTACTCTAAACTCTAAACGTCTCACTATGTATGAAAGGTGTTGAAATTTTAAATCGCATTTACTGTTTATGAACATCAATCTTATTTTAAAAAACTACTTTTGTGCACGATAAATTGTGAAAATCACGCCAGTAAAGTAATCCATAAGTTTTTGATATCTGTCAAAGTTTGACATTTTGAATTGGCGGTAATAACCTCAAATCAATTTTAAGATAATGCTCGATTATAAGGTAATTTGTGTAGGATAAAAAATAATGTGTAAACCACGACCGCAAAGTGATTTTTCAGGCCTTGAGAAGTGGCCAGGCTCGCCTGTCCATATCTTCTCTCGGCCTGGAAAAATACCACTTTGCCGCCTAGGTTTACAATATACTATTTTGCCAAAAAATAAATTAAATTGAAACCAAAACAATAACAATAATATTAGTAAAAATGCAGAAAATAATTGTTACTTTTTTAGGTTACTCTGATCAGAAAACTTTCACAAGAGATAATTAGTTGCGGCTGACTGACTTGATCAATGCAAGAGCAAATATGATAACATAAATATATATACACCAAAAAATAAATATAAAATAAATACATAAATATAAAAATACAAAGTTCCACGTTAGCAGAAGTATATTTGTATTCACAAACTTAATTAGGCTAGTGGCGATAGTCAACTTTAATTTTGTGAAGAGACCTGTTTCAGAATTTTAAATTTTCATTTATTTTATTTATGAAAAGTTTTCACTTTGTAAGTCTGTATATTAAAAATCTATATCTAAAAAAAAAATACGAAAAAATTATTTTAATTGAAATATAAGAATTATGTATATAATTTCTGATAAAACCGAAAAAGAAGCTATATAAGAAAGAAATTTTCAGAATGAACAATTGCTTGGAAGGAATATATTAATTGTAAATTATTGTTCATATTTTTATTTATTGCTAGCATACATAACATGTTTGCAGCCTGAGGTAACTTTATTACACATTCCACTAATTAATACATAATTATACATGCGATGCACCGATGATTATTCCGATTACTTATCTTTAAGGCGCCTTCATTAAAGAAATATATATTTTTTATGAAAATCGGTTGCAACTAATTAATTGCTTGGAGAGAAAAAAATACGAATAAATTTACCAATTTGAAATAGGGTAAGTAAAAACTGAACACTCATTTTTTGTGATGTCATTATTTTTGAGAAGAATTTGGTTTTACGTCTCCATTAAGTTTTTAATTATATTTTTGTTACAGGTCCACTACTCGGTAATATGCAATATTGATGCCAAAAAAATATCAAATTTTAAACATTTAAACCAAATCTTGATTCCTACCACACAAGCTTTCTATAAAAATAGCTCTTTACGCCTACTGGTACTACATGTTTCAATGTGATATTTATGTTGTGTCTGTAGATAGTCTACTAAAGTGAATGTAAAAGTCTTCTGGCTGTGAAAAATTACAATAAAAAATAGTTGCTTATTTAAAAACTAAGAATAAGCTACACATAACTTCAATTTTTTGAAAATATTGCTATTCAACACATGCTTGGAAGTTTTCTTTTGTTGAACACACCTCTTTATGTGTAGAATATAAAAACCACAAACACACTATTCTTGCTTTGAACAAATAATACTTGGAAAAGTAAAATGTAGATCGAGGTTTCCGTATAGATATTGATAATTATTTTGATATATGAAACGTTTTGACTTGAATAGCTTGCTATATATCTTATTTTTTTAATGTTCGTGCATAGAAGCATTAAATAGTTGAAATATAATATATGATTTTAATATCTGCTTTTATGAAATGAGGTAATCTGTTAGTGGAAAAAAGAAGGAATATAAAATAAAAAATGTTCTGCGGATGTTTACGACCAGTTTGATTTTGGGTATTGCATTAATTCATTGCAGTTATAAATGCTTTAATGATATTATAATGAACCGGTTTACAAAAACCATCAGAGGGAATTGAATTAATTAGAGTCTAGTTTGATTCGTTGCAAAAATAAATCTGCTTTTATTTGTTGGAGGTAAAATGCAAATTCTTGTAGTTACGTTGGTCAACCTCTTGTTTTCTCCAGTTGATAATGGTTGACAGTCGTTTCTTTTTGCAGCGATTAGAGCGAGTACAGTATCAGCTTAAAAGGAAACCGTGATTCAATTGCAATTTGCAACAGATAGGTACTTTAATATTTATGTCATGACGGTGTCAGATAGAGAAAGAACAGACGGACGGCACACCAGGTATTCCAAGGAGTGGGTCCTTCTTGGAGTGCACAGACCGAATAATGTAACCGGTAACAGGCAACCGGTCCAAGTTGTTCCAACTCAAGTGGGTGGTGGCCAACTGCAGCAACAAGGAAATTCCACCATATTTTTCGACCCAAAAAAGGATACCTTCGTAAACCCTTTTTGATACGTCACTGGTGTTAGGTGGTTTGCAGCCGCTGATGACCGCATGCAAGCAAACTGTGCCCAAAAAGGGTGCATAATTATTGAATACTACTCCAACTGTTATTATAATTATAAAAATTTGCATCTTCGTGAATCTTTATGATCCAGAATCAGTAGGGAATAGTTATTGGTAATTGTGACATTTCTTATACATTGCCTTTAGTTATTGCGGTAAACTCGCAATTATTGATTCTGAATTAGGCACTGATGCTACATTTTTTTACTAAAATTTTCTTAAAGTGAGTACTATTACAACACCCCCGCATAAAAAACAAAAATGTATAAACATTAAATGATCACAACAATTTAAATTTGCTGGTGAAGCCATAATTTGAGACTAAAACCTTCAGATCAAAAAATAATCATTTAATTTTTACATAATCGCCAAAATCACAAAAAATCTTCACAATAAATTTTATTCATATCTAAAGATTTGTAATAAAAAAGTTTTGATTCTTCTACAAACTTCTTACAAGATTTAACATATTTCTTAAATCTCCTTATGCAGAACCATTGAAAAAAATATATATTAAGTAGTCGCATGAAAAATGCAACATCGAGTTAAACAACAATGTGACAGAAACGAGACTGACTATAGTCTGTTCAGATTCAAGGAAGAGTATTTTGGTCATTTCAATGTTGAATAGTTTTTAAGCCATTAAAAATTGGTTTAAAATGAAATATACGTTTTTTTCTGCGGCCTGTCCTGTCCGAAAAATCGACAATCATCTCCTACTTCATAGATGTGATCACGTAGAGCCTGCATGCATTTGTTTTCAAGCACTCTTTCTTGAAATTGAATAGAGTATAGACACTACCGGAGACACTACAGACTGAATAAATAAAGCTAGATAGAAAAAATACGAAAAAAACTAATTTTGAGTAATTATTCGAATATGCACATCCTTTCAAGCAGTATTACCGTTGTGAAAAACCTAAAGTAATAAAACAAGTCAATTAAATTAAGTATGTATTACAAAATAATAGCTCATTTGAACCCAAATTAAAGAAAATGTTTTCTTTTTGTTATTTCTTCTTAATTTCAAAGATTAAGAATAGTACCGACTGCTGAACAATTTACTAAAAATTTTGCATCTGGCGCATCCACCATTTTTCAACATTTGTGTCAAAATCTATAAAAAATTACAAAATAATAATTCGTTTAAACCAAAATTAAAAAAAAACGTCTTCTTTTTTATGTTTCTTCTTAGAATAGAAGGTATTAAGCTATTCTGATCATTTGAAAAGCTTCTGAAAATCTGTTGCAAATTAGAACTATTATAATTAGGCTAAAGTTCAGGTTTCTTTGGCATAGTTGCCTCTACTAAAACAGAAAGCCCTAACTCAATTCTTTAGAAAACTCCAGAGAATTGTCTACAGAAGTGGATAACTCTCTATAATTGGCGAGTTTTGCTATATTATCTAGCTCTTATGCTCTTATAGTATTTTTTCAGTCGTTAAAACGATTCTTCCAATAAATATCGTTTGATGATGAACCATCCCCACATCAAGTTTCTGCCTAAGTGAGCTCAAAAAGTCTTCTTTATGATGTGGACTTACTGATGAACTGAGTTTGATTTGTCTTCTTGTGGCTTTGTCTTTTAATATCAGCTATATTCAACAGGGTTTCAATATAATTTTTGACACTGACAGTTGTTTATCAATATAGACTCTAGCACTGTCAATCATGTTTGTATGTGTAGAGAAAATTATTTGGGTGTAGAACGTGACAAAACATTAGCTGTTATTATTTTAATATTTCTATTTTGTGGTGAGAGCAGTAATAATAGTAATAACAATAATATTAGTAATCATTATACAAAATCTAAACCCCCGAATAGTATTCCCAGTGTTATATAATGTAATGGATGGATTCTAATAAAATAAAAACCATACCAGCTGCATAAGCTTATCGTATTACATTACACGATTGTCTAAAAGCTAAACTATGTAATAAAATTGACTGGAAACATAGTAGTGAATGTGCAGTAATTCACAATTAAGTAATAACCTCAATAATCACAGCAATCACAACAAACATTATTCCGTTTGCCAATTTACGGCGAACAGATGTGAAGAATGACCATAATTCATCTAATCTTAATAATTGCCTCGAATAATTGTTTGATTTCCTTTGAAATGGTTGTTTTTCGTGTGTAAAATCAATGCAGTATTTTATTGACGGTGTTGGATAAATTTACAGCGTATAACATTGAAAATCAGCATGTAATGCAGCGATAAGTTTAAATGCGGCTATTACATTTACAACGTACTTCAAAATCGATTTAATAAACATGAGTGGCCAATTCAATGCAGGTTTTTATTCAATTGCTTAAGTTGAAACGTACGGTTGGCAGGACATTAAAAGGCATTTATTAAATATTTAGGTATAATTTCTCCAATAATTTTAGGACAAATAATCATAACAACAATATTAAATTAAACCTTTAACGTTTCTATACTTAGAACTCACAACTTAGCGGTTTAACATTTTGTTGAAGTAATTAATCATCAGCCTATTAGTCATTGAGTCAAAAGCTCATAATTTAAGACCAGTTTTGCATGCGTCTAATAGCGAAAGAAACATTGCGTTTTGTTAAATTAATGAAAAATTGTTAAATGCGATAAATTCAATTTATTTTAACTTTTAATTATCGAAATTTGGTAATAAGAGCAAGATATGAAGGTCATGTGAAGTAGTTGGAGAGAGGCACATGTGAATTTTTTTGTCATCTAATTATCTCGTTTAGGTCTGGGTATGAACAGATAAACCTCTGTTCGAAAAAATGGTTTTATTCTTCTTTTATCCACAAGTTTTTGAACAATAATTACTTTCGCTTCAAATAAAAGTTAAAAATTATTTGTTTTTATGAAAATTTATTAATGATAATAGATGTTAATTAATATAGGTACAATAAAAATTAAATAAAAAAATTCAGCAGCCAAAGATGGCTTTACTAGTAGCATTTGCGAGTTTAACCGTGATACTGACGTTTTGCGTAAGAAATTGTTTGAAACAATATCCTCCTTTTGTGAATTGTATTAATTTACTGAAGTTTTCTATGAAAACGATTATCCACCACATACAAGTTTTAGTGTTTCCTTAGCAAATAGTAATAGTATGTTACATACCGTGACGAAAAAGTATTGCATTTCTGTCGACTAATTAAAAAGTTTAACGAGACGCGAGGTGTCGAGGTAAACTTTATTTTGACAGTAAACTTTATTTCTCGTAGTTGCTTTTATTATTATTATTATTAATACGTTGGCTAACAGGTTTAAACCCAATTAGAAGCCAACTGAAAAGCAAATAAAGACTTTTGGTTAGCTGTGTGTGATAGTGACTTTAGTGACACATAATTACCGGAGTTATTGCAAGCTGCAACAGAAGCTGCAAACAATCTATTACCACAAAAAAGTCGCGACGGATAAAGACACCCAAGCAACACAAATCGGTTGTTGGTATAGATTTTCCAAAATAATTTTTTTTTAATATTTTATCTGTGGTAAATAAAATTACAAGTTTTCTTAATAACACTTAAAGTAACATAAAATAGCTCTGTACATTAGAAAAAGTAATTAGAAAAATTTGTACAATTTTTATTTGGTTTTGTATTACATCACCTCTCCCCAAAATAGCAAGGCTAGTGCATGAGGGAAAGTCTGCAGATTTATGTGTGATTGCTCTTAGTTTGCTCTATTCCTTTTTAAACATTTTCCTCTACAATACTTATTGAAGATTAGATTGAAGATAGAACGATAAAAAATAAAAATAAAAATAATAAAAAATACTAGAGTAAGTGAAAAAAGGTAAAAAAGTAAACGCCAGAAGACAGAATTTTGATTGCTCTACGAAGACCTCCATCAAAAAATTTTCATTTTGTTCCTAGATTTAAGGGGGTTTAAGTAAGTGTTTAAATTTACATAAAGTTATTTTTTTGACTTTCTTGTTGGGTAATATATGGAAATGACGCCAAATTTTTCCAAGAATCTAAATCATTTGAAGAAACTAATTTGATTAAATTAGTCATTTCTCGTGCTACAGTGATATCAGCTCCTTTTGATAATCGATACAGATTTCTTTAAATTGCTTAGTTAAGAAGTACAATGACAAATTATTCCACAATCAACTTTGATAAAACTCCAAAAAGTTGAACTGATTTATTCAAATGTTTCGTTTAAATTAAATTGATTCATTTAAATTAATTGTTTTAACAGCAGCGTCTCGCAAATTCAAATTGATGAATGCAAGCAACTTATGAACGAAAGCACAAACGTTCAAAAACAACAAATAACCTGCCATTTAACTCAGTAGCGCAGTTTCGGTACATAAATATATTAAAAAGCGTCATTAAAAGTATTGGACTGGTGTTAATTAATTCTTCAGGGTTTTAAGATGACCATTAAATCAAAATCTTATTGTTCGGTGCCCCCATGCAATAACTACGTGAGTAAAAGTGTTAGCATACATCATTTTCCCCCCGACAAAAAATTAAAGAAAAAGTGGCAAATTGTCTGAAACCTATTAGTCCCTTATTAGATTTCTAACATTCTTACGGGACATGAAACATAAACGCCACACAAAATAATATGTCTCGCTTTAAAAAAATTGTTTCTATCTTTCAAAGGTTTCTTCCTTATGCCGAAATAAACTTAAGTATTTAACAAAGACATTTAAATTTGTGGCATTATCATATAATAATTTAAAAAGAACATTATCAAAACAACAAACGTGACACTAATGGCAGCAGAAACAGCTGACTATTGTTTTCCTTGAGTTTTTAACATTTGAATGAGCGCCATCTGTTGCATTTAGTGTCGAATATTGATACAGAAGCTGATTGAACAGAGGTTGTCCAGTATCTCCCAATACTTATCAAAAATCAACTATAAAATATTTATTTGAAATGATAGTTGTTTTATTGTAGATCGTAGCTGATTATAGCAAAGACCATCGCTAACAGTTTTACTACTGTGGGTATATTATAAATTGTCGATTTAATGAGCAAAACTGGTGTTTTAATTACTAGTCTGGTTAGATTCTTCTGTTTTATTACTGGAGTTTTAAATGTATCTGGCTGTAAACTCGATGATTCCACAGAAAGAGAATCAGAACGTGTGCGGGTTGATACATATTTTATACTTTTTGACTCGTTGCCAGTAAGACAACTACCAGAAATAAAAGTTTTTTGTGTTAATTCGTTGGAAATTTTCCGGAACGGTCTGAAAAATCTAATATTAACCAATTTTCTATAATTTATTTTTAATCCGATAAAGCCTAGACAAGAAAAAAAATTAAAATTTCATGGATGGAAAAGTCGCACCCTATTCCCACTTGTTGAAACACATGTTCGAGTTTCAGTAATAGATATATAGTGGATTCATTTTTCTAATGGGATAGACACATGTTTGTGGTATGTTGAAGGGTGGTTGAATTATGTGCCAATGGCGGATCTTATGATGGGAAGCTGAGTACCTACAACTCCCCTACAATGGCTTAATAACGAAGCTAAGATAAACAACATATTTATAATTATTTATTGATTAGATTGATAAAAAATCAAATTTAACAAAATTCTTTCTGTATGTTTTTTTTAGAATGTCATTAGACATTCTGAAACAATCCAGTGGGCGCCAAAACGCCTAGAATTGGGTCAATTCAGCCACACACGTTTTAGTAATTCTCTGTTTCCGTTTTCACAATGAATATATATTTCGCCTGTTCGTTTCTTTAATATTGGACTCATGTCATATAATTTACGCTGTTTATGTTTTGGGTGGTGATGGAAGGAAAGTGGTTGCCGAGTTGCCGCTATTCGACTCACGAAGGGCTGTTTGACGATAATTAAATGGATGCATTTAATTAGAAACGACCCGCATGGATTATAATTTATTTTAGTGAATGTCAAAATGTCTTGAATTATGTTATGAGTTTATCACTACTGATGTGACCTTTTCGGAATTTCTCACGACATTTTTGAATAAATTTTCATTTTTTATCAAAGTTTTAAAATTCTATAAACCCTCTTTCAACCCCTTAAAAACATTTAAATATAATCATTGACGATTAGTAATCAATGATATAATCGTGAAATATTTTAGATGCGACTCTACTGACGGAACGTTAATCATCTACAGATATAGATATAAGCATATAAGCAAAGCGTTTGACACAATTAAGGTAATATCAAATACTTTTTTCAACTGAAAATTTCGTGATGAGCTTACTTCAAACCAAACACAACAGCTGTTCATTAAAATTTGACAGAATGAAACAAATTTTTATTATTTTTGATTTGTTCAGGAGGTATTGTCGGCTATTTAGTAGCTATTGATTTTGTTTAATAGCTATCAATAAATTTTACAGAGAAAAATACTAATAGAAACACTACTTCTTTCTACTTTCCTAATATAAAATTTATTTATGCAAAACAATAATTATGAGTTAAGTACGGCCGATAAAATTCGAAGCAAATTACTTAGAAACGGAAAAAACGTAGCCCATCAAAGAGATATCAAATACTTTCCATGTTAAGCGGTCACTAACACGTCTAACATAAAAAAGTAACTATTAAAATTAAAACCAATTTTAGTAATTTTTTTAATTTAAAAAAAAATTGTTAATGATTATAATATTGATAAATAAATATTATTTTCTAACTGATACAGACGCCCTGAGCTAAAAAATTTATAAAAATAAATCAGCGTATGTGTAAAATTAGAAAAAATTAATCTAGTTTTTGCAAATCTTTTCAAAATTGGAAAAAACTTGATATCATAGAAAATGGCTAAGTTACAATATTTGCGGAAACTAGTAGAATACTCTTCAGATAGCAAATAATACAAATTGTTTCTAGTATAAAAAGAGATCATAATAAAAGAAAAATAAAAACAAAAACTGTTTAAATGAAAAAAATGCCAACCTAGAAGTGGTTTTACCACTTGCCAAACTGTTTTTTATTTAATCAAAAAAGCTCTTTCGACTACCATGTCGTCATCAAGAGCTTAATAAAACTAAATTATTATTTTTAAGAAATTGAAATCGACACAGAATTTGTCTAGCTTCCAAAATTATTAAAAATTGCAAACACATCATATGATATTGAGTTTAAATTTCCAACCCGTTTTGATAACCAAAACAATTTTGGATATAATTATATAATTCAAAACCAAAATTGAGAATAAATATGTTTAGTATTGTAGAACGAACAAACAGTAATGTATTCTAATAGAACACATAATTATGTTATATTTATGAATATGTAACAATTGTAATGTGGTTTAGATAATATAAAAAAACTTCATTTGTAAATAAATAAATAACAAAAGTTTTAATTAAATCCTGAGAGCAGCGCTCGGTTTCGTTCTTATTGGAAACTCATCAGCTCAGTTTATTGCAAATATTATAATATGTTAATTTTTAATATATATAAGCTTCTGAACTCTGACAACAAAGATTGTAGGTTTGCCTTTCATGTATCATGGTTTTGTATTATCAAAATAGTTCGTTACGAACAATCTATGAAATTGCAGATCCTATCGTAATATCAGCGTTATTCATTTACATGGATCGCTCGGTGACCTGGTGGTTAACAATAGTGCTTTCAGAGCATAGTCAAATAAGCGGCGTGGGTTCAAGTCTCGCCAAGACAAGAGTCTTTTTGCAAAAAGAAGAAGCTTTCATCTGGCCATAGATGTTTGTAAATAGATCAAGAGATGGAAGTGAAATATGTATCTCCCCTATTAATCTTAAGCTTATTTTTACACTACAATACACAAGATGTGCATAATTTTGATACATCGAAAATTACTTAATTTGTTTGTTAATATTTAATCTTGTAATAATTCTTGCAACAATAATTAACTATGAACAATATATTAATGTAAGAAATAGGTTTCAAATACTTCAAATAACCGATTTAGACTCGCCAGAAAGGGTAAAAGCTGCTGCAACGTTCACTTTACATTTCTTACCCTACTTTGTGCCGTTTGTAGAGAAATGCTCCTCAAAAAAAGCATTTCTTGTGTTGCCCGATGAGAATTCGGTCCGAGACAAATGTATGGAAATCGGTAATTCCAAAACCAATATCTCAAAAACTCATTGGGCTTTGATGTAGAAATTTGTACTGTATGTCTAATTTTTTGTGAAGAACATTTTTTTACTTTTAGGCATACTTGAACTAAGTTTTCTATGTTGTGCTGTAGCCCTGATAACGTGTTTCAAGTTACTTTTTTAATTTTCAGGTTATCACTATAATAAATACTGTCTGTAAACAGCTTATTCTATTAATAACATCATTATAAACAATGGTGAAAAATGAGGGACCAAAGAATGATCCTTGAGCAACCCCAATTTCCACTAAAAAAAATTCACATTCTACAAATTGCTTTTACACTCATGATCAATTGAAACAATTATTGCAACAAACTATCACTTATCAACTTAAATCCTTTGGTTAAATCAGTTACACCAACCTGATAGGACTACATAGATTAGTGACTATCGAATGTCCTAAATATGGTTTCCCTAAAGTGGAAAAGTGGCGTTTTCCTCAAGAAAATTAGAGGAAAAATTTCATCTTTTGAGAAAAGTGCTAAGTTACGTCAACATTTGAATAAACATTATTGGGAATGACCTTCTCTATATAAACGCTATCATTTTAGGTCATATTCAAATTAATTCAAAAAATTAAATGAACTTTTTCCAAATTAAGGCAAAATTACAACAAATTCATTTTTAATATGTCCTTAAAAAATCAATTTGATTTCTAGCTACTCGAGAAAAGTGATTACAGGTTTATATCACAACCTATAATTATGAAGTAGTTTATAATTTACGGTTTTGAAGCGAGGAAAATGTAATTTTGAAAGAATATCGTTCCAATTTGGAAAACCGGTAAATTTAACAGGATGCACTTAATAATCTTGTTTGCTGCTTCTGTCTTGGCATTCCAAATGTTGAGCACTTTATCAGAAAATAAGAGAAAGTGATAAGAGTGCTTAGAGATAGAGAATGTCAGCCAGTAATATTAAGCTAATAATAAAAAAAAATTATCCGAAATTGAGTTATACAGCCGTCGCGGTGAATGTATTGACATTAAAAATTAGAGTGTCCAATGTATGTTTAGAGATCTGGTTATGGCATTACATATTTATAGAATGGAGCATGCACAACAAACAATTCGACAACTATTTTAATTACATAAACGGCCACTTGTTGCAAATTAGAAGGTTTGGCTGGGTTTAAGATAACCAACTTTATTGAAAGACTTCCCTTGTATGGCTTACCGTCGGTATAATGTTTGTAATTAAACCTTTTAAGGGTGCATTTGCATCCATTTTAGTCACACAATTAGTCTGGCAACTGCAAATAAAAACAATCTTTACAAACACCCATTCAAACTTCGCAAATGTTGTAACTTCTTTCCGAAGTATTTGTTGCTGAACCAATTTGTAAATTATTTTAACAATTACAAAAAAATATATACAGTCTCCAGAATAAATCCGTTAAAGTTAAGCAATTTTTTTTTAAAAGATCTTTTCGGACACGGTGATTTTTGATTGTCAAAACACATTTTTATTCATTTGTTTTACATACTTGATTTTTCGCATTGATTTTGTTCGTTACAAAATTTATTTATTCCAACTTTGCTTTTCGTTCTCAAAACATTCATTATGTTAGATATCAAAATTTTCGTTTACAGTTTAGTTCCTTTTTTGTCAATTTTTGTTGTTGTTAAACAGCTTTTATTTTTTATTTTCAAGTTATTATAACTTTTTTTAATTTTTGTAATGTTATAATGTCTTACAATGTATTATGTGTGTCAATTTTTACCGTCATGAGGTAAAAATGCTTCACAGCTGAAAATTTAATAGTTGGTGTACAATCAATCATTCCTAATTTTTTTACCCTTAAGTAGTTTTTTTGTCAAATTTATAATACCAACTTCAAAGAATATCTTATCAAATAAAAAAAATATATGTTAAAATCCTCTTCTGTAAAAAGTCATACATAAAAACCAAAGTAAAAAGTCAAATTAAGAAACCTTCTTTTTTTTCGTCGATAAAGTCAAAAAGGTAAAAACTTCAAAAAAAGTCAAATTAAATAGTTAAAAATTCTTCAAATTAAGCACTTAGGCAAATTTATATTTCAATTATCATACAAGTTGAAAGAGTGAGGAAATAAATCCTCCCGACAAACAAAACAACGCAATATCAGTTTTGCGCTTGTTAACCCTCATCAGTTTCATATGATGACAACTATAAAAAAACGTATCATTCCCTCATTTTCTTTGTACAGTATACAAATCGCAAACAAAAGATGTCTTATTGCAGATTACAGAAAGCATTATGATTTTTATGATAATTAGTAACATAGAGGGTAACATCGGCTGACGTTTTCAAATGTTACCTCTTAACCTATTTTGAACCAGTACAACAAACGGTTGACTGGTTATACTATCTTTTTCTAAGACTACAATCAAATTAGCTTTAAAAAATGTTAGAAAATACATTACAACTCGACCTAGCTTTGAAAGTCAATATTGTGGCGATGTGTTTGCTAAAACATTCTTTAATCTCATTAGTAAAGCATCAATCTTTTTTGCATAACATCTTGAGTTACACCAATATTTGAAAGTGGCGATATAAATATTGCTCGATACTATTGTCCAATTTCTCTAGTTTGCAATGTTACCAACGTTTTAAAAGTATATTGTCCATGCGTAAAACTATCGTCATATTAAAAACGCCATTTTAAGACATCATAACGCAGCAACTTGATTCCTTGAATCGTCCTACGGTATCAAATCTAACCTGTTTTAGCAGATGTGAACAAAAACGGCAAAATAAGTTTTCTATACTGACTTTCAAAAAGCGTTTTACCAGAGAGATTGATAACTGTTTTATTTGAATTTCATTAAACTAGTCAAATGCTTAGAACGCAAAAGGTAAGTTTTTCAATAAATGTCACAAAATGCACAAAACGTCGGCTATACAATAAATTAGGTATAGTTAGCTCAGGTAAACAAATTTTTGTGTAAACATAATCTTTTTTGATTTTTAATTGTGAAAGTAAGAATATTTTAAAATGCAACGTTTCTCATAATTATGGCAACCGACAATGTCCAACTTTGCGCGCTGTTAACACCCAAATAGCTGTCATTTAATAGTACTCTATAAACTGATCTATTTTTTCTAAAAGTTTCAGACTTAAGCTGAGCATTCAGTTTGTTTTTCACGACCGAAAATTGTAATTCTTTTAAGAGCTCCTTTTTTTGCTGTGTAGTTGCAGTTTTTTTTTCATGATGTTAGTTATTGATTGATAAGGTAAAATCTATAACTATTTCAATAAAAATTATTTTTTTCTAAAGTCGATATAGAAAATAAGTATGTGCGCTCTACAACGCAAAAGTGAACTTTTCTGACAAATGTCACTTTGTCGCTCACGCGCGAAAAAAGACCTGTCTATCAATCAAGCATAGTTTATTTCATAACAACAAATAAACAAACTTTTGTTTTAACACAAACATCTGATTTTGTAAACAAATGGTTAGTAAAATCGCTACTTTCAGCTAAAATAACAGTTTAAATTACCGATGAGCTTACATTGTAAGTCGGCAGACTACTGACGGTTTTCTAATACGAGCAAAGCTGCATAAAAATTGGCGGTTCTTGCAAACTTAAATAAAGTTTAGTAAATAGTGTTAAGACCTTCATACGCCGCACGTGATTATGTACATAACAGGAAAGAACAAAATTCTTGCTAGAGATCTTTCATGGACTCAATTTTTCTTGACATTCCAACTTTCTGACTAAGCGGGATAAAAAGACAAAAGATTGTTAAGAATCATTAGAACGTCGTCAGCACAGTTCATTTAATTAAAACTTAATTTGGAATATCTTTTTTCCTAGCACGTAAATGTTGATTTCTTCATTTCTTGTTTATTTAACTCTTGTGCATTCAATAAGTTCTAAAAATAACCGTAAGTGTATTGAATATGTAATAGTAGCGATAATTGACCAGAGATTGCAAATCCATAAGATAAACTCATAGGTCTAATTGCTAATAAAATCAAAATGTTGTCAACTATATTTTTACGATTGAAACAGGTATTAAAATTGTAAATATTGTATAATACTTTACATTATTATGTACTCAACTCTAAGCAGTAAAAGTCAAACACGTAATGACACACATGAAAAATAAACAGCCATTAATAATACCAATGTTGGATTTTATAGACATGTACGAGATTTGATTTTCATTTTTACTCTCGCTTAACAAATAATTCATTTAAAAAGTGACATTTTCTAGTCTCCCCAATCTTATACGTGAAAAAATGACAATTCGTCTGGACAAGACACTAAAGATAGGCTCAAAAAAATTCATAGTAAATAACAGCGGATTTTGCCGGTTTAATCTTTGAGTTGTTGTAAAGACTGTCACATATAAAATGTGCCTTTGATTGTGTAAGCACAAATTTAGTTTATAAAAATTCAAATTTCTTAATCTAAGGTTAGATAATAGTAAAAACTTTAAACTTTTATCAAAAACTCCTTAAATAAAACAAAAATTTGGCCGCTAGATGCTCAAACCCCACCTGGAAAAATTAGCAACTAATCGGCATTCGGTCAAAAAAAATTATTCAAAGAAGTAAGTTTGATTATTATTCAACACTTTTTGGAATAATGATTTAGCCTAACACAAAGCATTTACAGACTAATACAAGAAGTTCACTCTTAATTGAATCAAATTTAAATTCTTATTTGAACTAAAATTTAAGTGTTACCAGACGATCACTCAAAAACGCATTATCAATTTTTGGAGAAATTTTTACCTTGTGATAAAAACTTGGAAACTTTTTTAAACATAATTATTAGAAGACTTATTTTCACATCACACTCAATCCGGATTTGTTTGTCAACAAAGTATTCTATTGTTTGTTTTGTAGATGGCAACTCATTTGGTTGTAAAGACTAATGGCTCAAAAACAAACAAAAAATGCAGTACACCATTCCTATTAAGAGTGTATTACTAGTTGTAATAAGAAAAATTTGGTAAATCGGGTCATATCCCCAATAGACAAATGAATTCAAACAGCGAAGAAATAAGCTTGAGACAGAAGAAATAAAATCTTTTCAGTTAAAATTACTTTATCAATAATTTTAATTATGAATGCAATGCTAGGTATTTTTGATGGCCGCCCTTGATATTGGAATCTTCGACACTACATCACTCTTAATTAAGCTACATGATTAGCTCGCCAAGTTTGTGTAAGAAATTTCGGCCTTTTGTAGCAAATGACTAAAATCCGATTCGTTTTTAGCATTTGAAACACATTATGAAGAAATAACCAAAAGTTGAACCCAACTTTCGGGTTTGATAACTTAGCTTTGGTATAATTAGTAAGAAAGTGTCATATTCACTGCGACCTATTGGTCTATTGTGCTTCGTAAACTCATATCAAAAGATAATAATTTCAAAAAGATTTTGAATAAAGTCTAACTTTTTCGAAATAATAGATCATCAGTGATGATTTGATATCAGCTCAATGCAAGAGATGCATTGCTTTTATCATCTTCTCAACTATATTAGAAGTTGGCTTTTATTACACTTCTGTTAATGCTTAGAAACCATTATGCAATTTAGGAGACGAATGTTAGGAACAACATAAACTCATTAAAGTTCTAAGTTTCTTAAACTAATTTTGAGCTTGACGACAACTCGATTGTAGAACAATCAAACTTTTTAATTTATTTGATAAATTTAATAAATCGATTTTCTATTATTTTTTTGAATGAGGTAAAGTAAAGAAAACCAAACAGCCAAAAAAAACTTAAACTATTATAAAAACAGAATAATAATCAGCAATTG
This sequence comes from Lagria hirta, assembly GCA_947359425.1. NCBI lineage: Eukaryota > Metazoa > Arthropoda > Insecta > Coleoptera > Tenebrionidae > Lagria > Lagria hirta. Next base: position 19,304,176 of record OX375796.1, on the reverse strand, counting down.
CGTTTTAAAATGCATCGTCATCTAAATGAAAAATCGCAATTGTAAAGAAAAACTTATCTTTCCGTTTCTTGGACAATAAATACTAGCCAAAGCGATTAGTTAAAAACAATAAAACAAAATAAAAAGAAAGAAAAAATAAAAAATATGAAAATGTGTCAGTGCCAAAAGTGTTTTAAGTAAAACGCTTAAATTCCAGACGTTGATAGAAAAAAAGGTTCATTATGTGATTTGCAATGAGACTAGACATACTTACAATAATAAAATAACAGAAAAAAATTAAAAAAAGTGTTATAGTAGTGAAATACGTAACAAACTACAGTACAAATTATATTTTTTTAAATCAATTAACAGATGAGATTACCAAATAAAAGAGCATGTATATAACAAAAAAATATAAAAAATTTGAAAATAACAATAAAACACCAATAGCTTTTAAAGGTAACAAAAAATAAGTATAAATATATACATAATTATACAGAAAAATGACACTATTTCTACGAGAAATGAAATATTTTTTTTCAGCTTTTTACCAAAAATATATTCTAGAGTTTTATTGCACCCTTGGATTTGTTGATATTACAATTTAGAGTTCTTGAAGAAAACATGTTAATGAATGATTATTGACTTTTCTATTCCCTTTTTGCCATTTGCTGACAAAAATAAGAAAAATGATGATGTATTTACCATAAATAATTTGCTGCGATAAAAAAAACCTAATTACTCTAATTAGATTTACTTATAGTGAAAAACAACTAGGCTCTTTTAATCAAATATTTATTACTATTAGACGCCATTAAATGAAAGCAATTCGATAAACTGAAAACTAAGTCAGTTCTGACAATATAAAAAATATTTTAAGGCTTTGACAGTGCATATTTGAAAAATACGAAAGATTATGTAACATCCAAATTTACTAATTTGATTTAAACTAGTTGTTAATCAAACTGAATTAAATTACTATCTCATAAACAATTATAAATAGCAATAATGAATCCTAGAGACAAGTAGTGGAAAAACGTACACAATTGAATGGTAAAAAATAACTGATAGCTAGCTCGTGTGGTAGTAATAATCCACATCATCACAAATAATGGCAATCAGAATATTTAGGTAATAATATATAATTAAACTTCAACATATCAATTATAATAAATAATATTAATTTAGAAAAATAAGTACCTATATAATTTGGGAACGACTTACGGCATCTATTTTTTTTCTATAGATTTTAAAATTCGGTGACGTGGCAAGCGCCTAAAGCTTTAATATAGAGATTTTTTCCATGCAGGACTATAATTATTCAGAAAAATTTGTAATTAGTCGTATTAAAAAACGTTAATGTTATTCTACGCCACTGCACTTAAATAGAAAGAAACCTTACGTTTTTCTTCTGTGATACCGTTGGAATAGGAGTCCGGAGGACATCTTTACCTGACAGTATTAGAAATTCTAAAATGTAATCTAATGCTGCCCGGTAAGATGTTAACAGTACTCCTCTTTCTCACAAGAATTGGAAACCTTCTGGGATCAGCATCTTCTTGATTGCACTTATATTAATTATATCCCGAACCAAGCAATTTCAACAAATTACAAAACGTAACTAATCTAAAAACGATAACTCGGTCAGATTTGGCTTCATATTTAAAAAAGGTTATCAATTATGGGTTAACTCGTGCCAATTTTTGACGTCAAAACCGCTGATAATCAGCTCAATGCCAGATAATAACAAGTCGCAGACAGCAATTTTATGATGAAGACATCGAGTTTCATGCCAGGTTTTTATAATGTTCCCCCGCAAACTGACAAATCTCACATAGCCTTGTTTAGAGAATAAATAATAGCTTAGACGTTTGGCACTTTGTGCAAAATATTTTTTTTATGGACTTTCATTTGCATTAATGACTACATAATTTAAGATCACAGCAGAAGCAACATTTTTTATATTATATTTTATATATAAAAAATAATGTTATGGGAACAAGATAAACACAACTGTTATAACGCTTGTGTTCAAACAATAGCCCGAAATTTGGTTCGCTTGTGAAAGCGCAATTTAAGGCCTATTCATAAATATTCATAAAAATAATGAATAAACAATTTTAATATAACAATAAAAGGAAAGCATAGTTCATGCCGTTAACATAAATAATTTTACATTACAACTACGTTGCTTGTAGATAAAAAAAAACACTATTAGTGAGTTTTGATAAAATGGCTAAACTGTTGGGAGTGTATAATACCCAAAAACGCATATTTCCAGCTTATTTTACATCGCAATTCATTTTCGTGAGTGAAATAAAAGTCTGTGAGAAAACGAAATCCACAAAGCCCGATTTTCAACAATTTCAAGTAAATGGTAAAAATGAGTGTACTCAAATATAGAAGACGAAAAAGTTAGATAAAATAAGTAAAAAAAGTTATGTCATCTGATAATAAATGCAGTTTTTGTTGCCATAACCAAGATATGTAATTACCAACAATAGTTCACTGTTATCTTTGCCATTATAATTCCTTCTTAAATATTTTTAAAGAAAATTAAACAACGGTATTTATTATATAATAGAAACAATCTCTAATAAAAAATTTTGTGCATACTTTTCTATTTTTCCATCATTTAGAGTATTACAAATATCTATCTAAATTTATCACAACAGATTTTTAGCTACTAGTACATGAAATATTTATAGCAAAATAAACTTTAAAAAATCTTCAAGATTTTGAAAGTTTATGTCAGTCTAGAGGTAATTCTACCAATTACTTCATGGATTCGTTCAGAGATTGTTAGATTTTTTGTCTTTTTTTTTATCAAATTGGTACTAATTAATGTATAAATTACAAAAATATCTCAAACATTTAGAAAAATGGCTGAAAGACCAATTAGTGACTTCTTAAAATGACGAATTTCATCAGTCTGTCAAAACTACTACCATAACAACTGCTTGTATCAGTAAAAAAATTTAAGATTTTCGGTCAATTTTTCATCAACATTTGCTGCTTGGTCGCCTACATTTGAAAAATTGCTTATTTAGTTAAAATGCCCCCTAGTCTTTAGTTATCCGAACACATCGGCAGCTTATCCAGAACGCAAAAAACAGAGCACTAGAGTTTTTTAGAGTACAAGGAAGTAAATGTAAGAAAAATTCTTTACAATCTTAGTGAAAATTACATACTATTTACCAAGCAATGCAATAAGTTATCTCGCACACAGCATTACATAATCTTTGATAAAAATGTCACGTTTCCTACAAATTAAACAAATGATTTATGTATCCAACTCATTGTGTAATTTTATGTTTGAAAACAATTGTTGATCGGAATAAGAATAATTTGAAACTAATTTGAAGCTTACTACTTTTTTTCATAAACGAATGCCAAAAAAACGAAAAATAATTGTAATCACAGACAACCAAAAATTGTTGAAATTAAGAAAACGAATAAGGCTAAAAAACAAAAGATTCTCTAATACTTGAAAAGAACATTTATAATAAAAGCAAATAAAAAGAAAAATAAAACAAAAGTACTAAAAGATACCACAAACAAAAAACATAGATGACAAAAAATATAGATGACAAAAAATGCTCGTACTATCTAAAAATTACTATTCTTCTAGAAATAAATGTTTTTAATCTCGCTCTAAACGACTTGAAAACAAATCTATTGTTTATACGATTTCAAATAATACCAATTAAATTGCATTAATTAAAACCATTAAACGAAATGACACATCAATTTTCTAACTGCTTTACTTAATTTCTCAATTAATTAAAATGTATAATGATGTTTTAATAACTAAAATATCTACGATTTTCACCGTCAATTTATACACTTACAACATTTATTGAAAAATAAAACCAATTAATTAAAGTGCAACTAAAAAAAATATAAAAAATTCAAAGACTTGAAATATTTTCTTACCAATAGAAGCTTTAATTAGTTTTAAAACAAATAAAAAAACAATTAATTTCCGTGCTTCAAATACTCGCCTACGTTAGATTTCAAAAAACTTCCTAATTAAAATAGCATAAGCAAGGTGCTAGGAGGCACCCAATAAGAAAGAAAACCTTGACGTAAAAAATGATTATATTAAATAAAAACCTGCTAGAAAGTGAGTCAAAGATCAATTGCAATAAAACAAAAACTCCTTCTTGCAGAAAATAAAAAGATAGATTTAGTGATTTTATAATTATGCGGTATAAAATTAGAAATTCCTAGATGACTATGTGACAGCTGCTCTTGCACCTGTAACACTCAACGAGTAAAGTCCAAAAACACTATGAGTGTAATCAATAAGGGAATTCAGGTGAATTTGTCTTTGGAAACCTGTTAGGTAAGCTAGTTGGATAACTTGTTAGGTGAACTGTGAATAAATTCTCTCGTGAAGATCTTTAATCTGTGTCTTCATATAAATCTGAAATGATTCGAATAGATCAATTGACACATAAAACGACGAAGCCTCTAAAGTTCTGAAATAAATACTGAAACTCATATCAAAAAAGAAACTCATACACCTTTCTTCTTATGAATATCTAATAATAGGAAAGCCCACGATGCTAAATGTGTAGTAACTCAAGCGCCGTTAAGACCTATTTGATTATATAGCTTAGATGTTTTAACAAAAAAAAAAGTCCTATAGTTTTTCAATTTAGCGGTAGGACGATCAATTACAGGCCTTATAAAAAAACAGACTTATGGAGTAACTCATGCAAAAAGTTAAAAATAATGATAAAAAAAAATTTCGGGTTAGTCATCAGTTTACAGGAAAATATCAAGTGAATCCCAGCAAAGCTTCCATACAACAAACTCACGATTTGGAAGTGAAGCAAATCGTCATATTATTAAAATGTAGACTCATTAGCATGTAATTAACTGACCATATTTCCTATACATATATTAATTTGAACGTCTGCTCTACGCCGGGGTCTTTATGCTAACGACTAATATTTAATAAAGGTACTCAAAAAAGACTAAGTTTTAATTTGCGCGCTTGAGTTACTCCTGAAATCCCCTCTTAGACTCCTGTATTATGCTGTCTTTTTTGTTTTAGACAAACATAAAAAATCATTCTAAATATACTTTTGAATACACTTCTGCGCCATACCCTATATCATTATTATATAAGCCAATCAACTTGTTGATTAGATTAAACTTTAGACTTTACATAAACTGCAGTCTTATGAGATGATAGAGACGTAATAAGCTAATCCATAAATAGCAAATGTTGTATGAAGTGACGATCAATAAAAATACTTAGAGCGAAGAAGATCAGGGAATTATCATACCTTTTTGTTTGTTTTTACTTGGTGACCAAGCAATTTGGAAAAAAACAAATTTTCCTCATAATATTTTATAAGATAAGCTACATATAAAAAATTGTTAATAATTTTTTCAAAGGCGTTTACACTCTGTATTTTTTATCTTTTTAGACATATTTATTGCAAAAAACTGCTAGTCTAAACATTATTTCTCATTTTTCTATAATTACTTTAGGTGGTTTTGATTCTTGTTTATTGCTTTTTGCTAACAAACAAAAAATCTGTCTCAATGTGACTCTTGTTGTTTTAAATGTCAACCAAGTACCGCCATAAGCAAAAAAAAAGTACACATCTTATACAAATTGAAACCGCAATTCGTCAATCAATGTCAATTTGGCAACTAATGTCAGTTTACTTGAGCTACATTTTCTAGTTTTTAATATACTCAAAAATGAACGCAAAATACACAAATAAAAAGAAATACAATTTTTTATTCGTCACTGTACAAATAAATCAATTTGCATCAAAATAATCCAACATTATCAATACACACAAACAAATTAGAATTTTTGTTAGTGTTTATACTTTATACAAAGTTTAGTGTTTGTGGTTTTCTTTGTGACATCCGTTGTGACAAATTATTTTTGTCTGTCTTTCTATTTATCCTGGCTAATCTCCGAAACGGCAAACCTAATTTTGTCAAAACTTTAAAACTACAAATAAAAAACGTTGAAAAATCTTCCTTTCTATGAAAACAAAATAATGTAACTTCAAGTTGTGATACTGTGTACTATTCTATGCCAAGCTAAATGGTCGAATCTTATAGGTAAATTAACACCTCACCAACCAGACTAGATTTCCAGCCTATTGTCTGTTAAACAATATTAATTTTATAGAACACAGACTAACAAACCAACAATTGTTTATCATTAGTGTCTCTTTTAGCAGATTTGGAACAAAAAGTATTAATAGTCTACAGCTCAATTTTAAATTTATAAGTTACATCAATCAACTTCTTACCATAAACAACTAAAAACATTAGTAATAAACACAATTTTTTAATTTACACCAATCGAACCCACCGATTCTTATTCTTAAAAACTAACAAACTACTACTAATCTATAATGATTTATTAAGAATAGGTGATTTCAAAAAACAAGAATTAGATTTAATGAAAATGTATATATCCTAAATTCAAGTATATATCGATTTTTTTCACATTTAAATACAGTTTAAAAGCCATGAATATTAAAAAAATTACAAAACCTGACTGTAGCATTTAAAAACAATACGTTGCTCCAAAAGAATTTATACAAAATAATAAAAACAAATGCATATATTACTGGTGTTACCTCCGGTTGCCGAATACTTAACAAATTGTTACTTTCTGACAACCAAATTCAATGGCAACCGCGCAAAATAAAAACCTATGGATAAAACTCCCCTAAGCCTTGGTTGTCTTTCCGGTTTACCCAAGATCGAAAAAACTCGGTTACAAATATTAATTGTGCTTTGTTTGATGCGACAGAAATTTATGCCTACCTCTATTAATATTATATCATAAACCCAACATACAAATAGTTGAAAATAGAACATTAATGTGCAATAAGTTTAAACAAAATAGGTGTGGTTATAACATAACTTGATGAAACGAGTGAATATTTTTCAGGCGTTTTCAGACATCCTCGACTGTCAGCTGTTTGAAATGATTTTCTTAAAACGCTTTTTCTTTAGCACACCGCTAATGATTGAGAAATCGTTTTGTACGCAACCCAACAATATTTTTTATTTTAATAATTTAATGACTTTTTACACTTTAATGTGTAAAATGTTTATAAAAAAATTAAACAGCTGATACACAATTAAAATTTTGGTAATAAACCCAATATTTGACGAATTTCAATTCCTAAATCGTATCAACAATATTTAGGTCAAGTCCGAAGTAGTTTTGCGCTCTGCTAAACATGTACGAGGTATTACACGAATACAAAATTAAACTACGCCAATTCTTTAATTAACAATTCTCATAAATTTCATAATAACATCCGAACTCTGCATTATTCTAAAAAAAAGCAAGAGATTTTGCAAAGTATTAAAATTAAAAAGACAATAAAACAACAGAACAGAAGTAACAACAACATCGTTCCAATTGTCACTAATTTATTTTTAAAAATTTGTGCTTATAAAACTTTTTTTTGAAGATTTATAGATCAACTATACAGATAAGCAATTCTCTACAGACCCTACGGCCGCCTTAAAAATTTGATATTTTACTGCTAGCTTGGTTATGGGATTACTTAACCAAAATTAAAACTTTCAAGCAAATAGGGGTGCGTATATGCTTAATTGCCCTTCAGCTACAGTTAAATAATTAACCGTTAAGGTTTTTTTATATTAATTTACAGGTCTCAAGCGTGTATTTCTTTTATATTTAAACTACAACACCACCTTTAAGAAAACAAAATCATTTTATTAATTTAAACATGTTTGAAAACATTTTATTAACCACTTTTGTCAAATCAGCACATTATTAATGACAAATTACTAGCACCGTAAAAAGAAAATGCTGACTATTTTAAGCAAATATTTGCAGCAAAATATTAAAATATTTAATTTACAATTGCAATTTTCTTTATTCGTAATTATAAACAAGGACTCCTATTTTCTATATACGGTAATTAAAATTGCAATTGTTTGGTAATAATTTGTATTGCTTCTTTTATGTGTAGTATTCCTCTCAGTTTAAAAATAGTATAAGCACTTTGATCCGTAATTAAGAAACCTCGGCACATTCTCGACCACAAAAACTTATGTAATACTCAATACACTATTTTAATACTTGCTTCAACAAGATATCGTTGTTTACTTGATCAGCATAAAAAAAAATATTATAAGGTAAGTATATCAGAAAGCTTTTACTCTGTATAAAGCAGCCATAAATATTATTTTGCCATAAACGAGGAAGTGTAAAAAAAACGTTTTTACACGTCAAATTGTGTCCAGATTTTCAAAATATTTATAGCTATTGAATAATTTCTTTTTAATTATGACGACCAAAGGTCGCACACTTTAAGATTCTGATACAATACGATAAAAATGCACTTTGCTCCGAGTGGTTCATAATGACTCCAATATCAACCAATGACTAATAATAGAAACATTTCTATGTAGCGCACATACATTCACAATTTGGCAAAAAATTTAATAATAAATCAAATAATATTTTAGAACATCGATTTTTAGAAAAAAAACTATTGCGATTTTCTTCGAAACAGCAGTAAGTCTACAAAACTTATAAAAATTGTTTAGTATATAAATGTAGTTACTATTTGTATGTTTAGCGAATAGCCCAAATTAATAAATTAATCTTTTACAACTTTTTTGCAAGTCTTTGAACTGACTTTCTGGCAAGTCATCTGACTCTGGCTGGCTATAATTTAATTTACTTTCAAAACAGTGCTTCGAACACAAAATCCAAAATTTTATATGAAATGTCAGCTCAAATTTTGGTCAAAAAATGGGTATGTGTACAAATAATACAATGTTATTTAAATTCCCTTCAATATATGTCATTTAATAAGAAAAAAAAGTAGAAATAATCCTAGAAATTCACTAAAAAAACCCAATTTTCAAAAATTAAAAATAGCCTTATTTGTAGTTTTCAGCGTAAAGAATAAAACTTTCTAGTTTCATTAAACCGAGCAAAATAATTTTTTCAAAAATGCTACGATAAAAACCAATCCGCGGATGGATTCTTAATTATAAAAATAAAGATACGGATTTAGAACTCTAAAAAAGTGCAAACTCAACAAAAAAAATGAGGAAAAAATTAAATGTAGTTAAAATTATTTTAAAAAGTTTTTACCCAAAAGCATTCCTCCATTTGAAACAGACGACATTCCCTAAACGAAAAACATTAAAAAAAAAAAGTATTTTAACATGTTCAACTGCTGAAACTCTAATAAGTCATAGAAAAGCTCGTAATTTAAGATCTTTTAAGACTCCGACAAAAAATAAACAAAACTTCAGAATTGTTTAAGAAATAGTTTCATTAAAGAAAGGTGTTTTAATATTGCTGATTATTGAAATGTCACCACAGTAGCCTACTGAAGAAGAATTAATCAAAGATAATGGCGTAATAACTTTTTTTTCACTAAACACTACACCAGTAATTCAGTGCATGTATCAAACCAATGCCATTCAACTCACAAAACTGGCACACACAAAATCTCTCTTTTGAAAATTATATTTTGAATAAAGAAGACATTATAAAATGCTTAGAGAATATTAACCTTAAAGATGCTGACGGCTGGTTAAACGAAGCATGTCAAAGTGTGAAACCAAACACCTTCAAATAATTTTGGTAAAATTTTGATGATTTAAAAAACAGTAGGTACCAGAAACCTCATTTCTGTCTTTAAAAACCGTAGTATATAAGAAAGAGCAAGCACCAAAAGCTCAGCAAATTTTCTCTCAAGTTACTTCAGTCAACATTCCAAGTAAACATGAGGTGGAAGAATGGTTAGAACAAGGTCGAGAGGAATCAGAAGCCTATTTGATTAAATCAGAAAAGAATTGTGATAAAAATGAAATTTGTTGATTAACCTATGCGAGCAGAAAACGAATTTGTAACACCAAGCCGACAATTTGAAGCAAAATACAATTAATCTGTCTCTGCTTCTCATTTCTTAATTTTTGTCACTAATACAGTACTTATCCATTTTTAGTTTACACGCATTGATTCAAACATTGGATTACTGTATATACTTGAATAGTTCTTGAATTTTTGAGTAAAAGTCAATAAGCTGTTGTAGTTTTTGGATTGAATCCATCATTTCTTCTGTTTAGATTTTATAATGCTACGCTAAAATCTCACTGGTGATTGCGCTCAAACAATAGCAAATTAATAGTCTTTGCGTGACCAAAGGATAAGGGAACGTTAGACTGGTGTCAATATAAAATACCGAACAAGCTGCTACCGATTTGTTAGCAATTTTTTCCTACAAACGGCCACAATATCTCAAAAATTTGTATTGTATATTTCATTTTTTTTTCATGCAGTATGATTTTTATTAAACAACTAAAATAAAAATTTTGCTACTAAATGCTACCAAAAATTGTGTTGTCCAAAGAACAGCTCATAGGAAAATGCAATAATAATTTATGATATACGCCAAAAATTAAAAGCAATCTTGCATTCTCCCACCTATTTGTTTATAATCGCGGCGGTAAATTCAAAATAGATTGCCGGTGTAATAAAGAATGGAAGTCATTAAATACCGTCAAGTGAATTTGTCTTTTGAAACCAGTTAGGTAGGCAGTCTTGTTACGTAAACTGTAAATTATATTCTGTCTTTCTATCCCCGATCGTTCGGTTTTTTTTTTATTTGAGGTTGGTAAATTTTTCACTTACCACTTTTTAGAACGACTGGATGAAGTTAGTAAATTATATCCATTTAAGGGACTCCCCTGTAACAAATAAAATCCCAATTAGTGCAATGCCTGTGAAAACTTATTTATGGCCTTGCGTGAAAGCCTGTAGGAGTGTTTATTATTTACAATCGATAATTCCTTTGAGGATTTACGAGTAGGAGGGTGTGCTTGGCAAAATACAAATTTTTTTTTCGAAAATGTGATTGGTCAAAGAAATCAGGTGAATTTGTATGCAAATGCAGTGATGTTTAAGACGTTGCGCAACATGTATTTCCAGCATTTATAAATATTTATTCAATTCCTGTATAATTTGGAAGCCTTTCCAAATGTTAAGTATACGCCATGCTTCACGAAACGAAAAAAAATATTATTGTTTAAAAAAATTATTTATTAAATTAAACGTCGCCACTCCGCGTCACCAAAAATTAAATTTTCAAAAACTTACTTCACTATCGGAATGACACTACTGCGTAACGGTGAAAGCACTTAAAAATTTTTTGGAGAAAGTACACTCACTAAATTCGAAAAACGTCCAACCCACGAAAGTCAGTGGCTAAACTGGTCGTTTTTCGTGTATGGGAGTCAGCTATGTGCTTTGGCGCCGGCGCATGGCGTCGATCAACCAAGTGGGGTAAGAACACTCTTTGAGGACAACGTCCAAACCGATAAGAGCGACTTTAAAATCACTTTGTTGTGCTGTGACATGCCTATTATATACCAATTATCAAATTATTATTTTGGTTTGGGTTTGACTAATCCAAACGGGAAGTCGGTGAGTCCGGAGGTCGAGACTCAATCAGCCTCGGCGCTTGAAGACGCTCGCTCAAACTGACTCTATTAGGGGATTACCCTGAACTCCAGAGCTTTTACCGGATAATTCTTCCATATTGACCATATTAACCATTCAGCACAGATTAATAATACACTTGCAAAGCTCTTTTCTGGTATTTCCTAAAGCCCATTCTAAATAATTAGCTTTTTGTGTGTAGTAACAACAACTGTCAATTTTAATACACATTTAATTGCTTCTTATTAAGGATTTTTGTAGTGCTTTAGCACTTAACCAATGTTTTTTCTTTCAAAAAATTAACGTGAACCCGAATTGTAAAATAAAAGTCTGATCATAGTTAATGCTGTTTAAAAAATAATCAAGTACATAATGACTTGACGATTCTTTTTTATTTTTTTGACTCATTCTCTAAGTTGTCAGTGTTCACTATTCTCAATAAACGGCTGGATAATAAAAGATTTTGTAAATTTATGGTTTGTAACAATGAAAATTGAGCCGTAACTAGCTTTTGTAGGTCCTGGCCAACAGTTTCAAATTAAGCCATAAACTTGTTTCTATCTGCAATTTTGTATAGATTTGTTATTTTAGGTTTATTAATGCATCGTTTATAAACAAATAATAAACTAAAACAATAAAAATTTGTTTGAATGGTATTTTGTTAGTTGGTTTTTCGCAGATTATCCCATTAACCCGCGTCGCAAAAGTTTTTTGAAGAAGTTGGCATAGAGCTCAATATTCAACCGTGAATGAAAAATATTCTCTAAAAAAGTTTTAGAATTTAAGACATAACTGTCTTAAATTGTATTATTTTTCCAGAAAATAAACAATAAACGTTGTCTTACTAAATTTGAAAAATCTAAAGCTAGAACGCAGACAAAAAATAATTCGGCTTCAAACGTGGAGAGTAGGAGTTCCAAAGAGAATAAAAACGATTGAGAAAAAATAATTTAGAAAGTGTAAAAATTATTAAACTAGTAAAAATTTTAATTTTAATTTTTGATTGAGTTATGGCAAGAAGAGACTCAATTACTTAAGCTTTCAAATAAAAAAAAAACTAGAATAAGTTCGGTAAAGCTGTTTTGTAGCTACAGGGTAACAGACAAGCACAGAGGCAGTTATGACACCACTGTTTTCTTGTTGAGGGATAAAAATAAACATTCTCTCTGACAATGACTATGCAAGAAAATACTTTAATTTTTTTCTGTTTTGTAATAAAAATTTCAACACATAAGAATCATCTAATTTAGCTTTGATAAAGAGGGCCAAAAGTGCGCTCGAAACGTTAGCAAGAATATCATAAATTATTTTTTATAATAAATTGTCCAAATCCCTGAATAAATCTATATATATAAAAATAAAACCCGTTTTCCGTTGTTACGACATAGCATGAAAACGGCTTGACCGATATGGCTGATTTTTTTTTTGTAGTTTTTTAGTACTCTGTACAAGGTTCTTACAAAAAAAAATATTAAGAAAATCTCTTAGAAAGATTGAAAAATATATATTTAATTTTGCATATTTTAAAAAAAGCGCGTTACGAATGCCAACGTCATTCAATTTAAAACAAAAAACTCTGTGGTGATCTATGACACCACAGACATAACCGCGCTAACAAATGTCAACAATTTAACTTCCTGTTTAAACATTTTGAAAGAGAAGTACGAAGGCGAAGAGGTTTTAATCCCACGCATCCCTATGGTACCGAACGATATGCCATTCAGTTTTAAACGTTTACAGTTTCCAGTGCGGCTTGCATTTGCAATGTCAATAAATAAATCGCAAGGGTAGTCGCTAAGTGTATGTGGCATCAACCTAGAAAATCCATGTTTTTCACATGGCCAATTATATGTCGCCTGTTCCCGTGTCGGAAAACCATCAACATTATTTATTTACGCGCCAGAACATAAATCTAAAAATATAGTTTATCAAAAAGCATTAGAATAGAGAGAAGCAGAGAAGGGTATAGAGGCTATTAGTTGCTTTCTAGAGCGCGCGTGATATTGAGCTCAGTGTTTACTTCAAAATGCCCAGTTGTTCAATAGCAATTTGTAAAAATATAAGTGAAATTATTAAACCCTACGGAATAAACACTATTATGAAAATATATATTTTGTTTTTTATTTAATAAAATTAGTAAAGTCCTTCTCAGATATGACGAAACCAGGGAAATAGGTATTCATTTTTATATGGAGGATATTATAGATTGCAGTTCAAATTGAATAGGTACGCATACATAAGATAGGTCAGCTATACAAAATAAAGTAGTGCATCAAATTTACGCTAAGGCGGTACGAAGTTCGCCGGATCAGCTAGTCTATTTTATAAAAATAAACGTTTAGCACTAATTATTGTTTCCAAAATAGTCAGAAATAAAAGTAAAACTGTACAATTACTGACGTTAAACAGACTGCAAAATCATACTTTTTTATAAGCAAATTTTTGAAGTCCAATTCAAAAAAGTCTCAGAATGATCTGATCTTCAAAACATCATCGTAATGATAAGAGATGTGAGAGAAATTTTGAAAATTAATTTTTTTATTTTATTTATTTAGAAAAATATTAACCGATTTTGTATAGCCTGCTAAAGTCACTAATTTTTTAAGAAAAATAACACTAAAACTTGAAATTACGTTTTTTCACATTAATGCTTAGCAGAAGCGCACTAAAAAATTTTTGATTTTTTTTGAATTTTTTTTGTAAATGGTTGTCTAATAAAATTTTATTATGTCTGCTGTAGATGTTTCCAATGGTTAGAAGTAAGTCAATTTTCAGGATTAATAATAATATGTCATATCTTTTTAAACTAATTCTAAAAAATAAATTTTAACAAAATTAGAAAATGGAGGCACAGTCTAATTAATGTATAATTTTTGTTATATTTTGATTTAGACTTTTTCTTGTCAAAAACAACTGAAATTGCATTCAAACCAAATTGTTCAATTTCGGCTACGGTTTTACGCAAAAACTAGTTTTGCCACTCATGTTTTTTTAAACTTTTTAACAAAATGTTTTCTAATTTATTATTTTTTTAAATATTTTTTATTGACAACTACTTTACATGCACAGTTCCTGTACAACGTAAAGCTCAACTAATCATATCTGACCAAATATGTGTTTCAAATAAAATTTCGGTTTTAAATCTTTTCATAGTTTTTTCTCAGTCGAATTGACTTTTAGGCTTTTAGACTATCGTCATTCATGCTCCTCAAGACAATATTCAAACTACTTGTATTGTGACTAATAATAAAATTGCTAAATAGTTAAAACAAAATTTTCATAAAAAGCAGAAAACTTGAATGTGGCAGCGTGCTACATGATTAAAAAGCCATTTAAACCCTTTGGCATATCCATATGAAAATTTATTATGGGATATGCACGATGCACGTTATGCTGAGCACCAGCTACACAATGTTAATAGTGATTGAAAATAAAGAAAGCTATAACTATAAATATTCCTTTGAGTGAAAAATTCGAACACGAAGTGCCACTTGTTGTACCAGCTCAGCCACAATCTATAAATTATTAAGGCTGATGGATTTATTTTCATAGTGTCAGTTTTTATGGTTCGCAATTTATAAAGCATACCTCCGAAATAATATTTTATCCATATTATATGTCGAAATTAGGTTCATTAAAGAGATCAGAACTAAATGATGAAGTATTTATAGATAAAAAAAGTGATACAATAATAATACTTCACATAGCACTTGTATAGATTATTTTATTCGATGAGAACGTTCCAGATTTACACTTTATCATCGATAAACGTCAAAATAATTTAGGGCCATGCACGTCAAGTAATTTTTCAAATTCTCCTCAAACCGTTAAAGTGAATTTAAATCGATGAATTATTTAAATTGTCTACTTTTTTCTAGAAAAATTGACACACAATTAATTTCAATTCTGGTTTTACTAGATTTGCCGATTTCAATTATGATAGATAGCGCTGAAGAAACATTCATTCAATCAATTTAAAGCCTTATGAGTTACGCATTTTTTTGGCAAAATATCTAAAGGCGGCTTGGTATACGAGTATAGATTGCTTCTGAAAAGGAATTTCTCAAAGCCCCCTCGATCTTGATCACATAAATCAAAGTAAATAGAGCACGAACAATTATATACTTTCAAAAATCTGTGCTTTTCGTTTCTTAGCTTGTTTTTTATTCACACTTGATAGATAAGGTATGTTTCTAGAGCTAGATTATGCCAGATACAATTATGTCATAATTTTGAAATAAATGGTACTGCGTATAATCGTATTTTTATAAAAACATGTAATAACAAAGATAAAAGTGTTACTAAGTCCTTGAGGTGTATAGCGACTAAAAATTATCATTCAAATTGTTTACAATTCTACACTTTTTTTCTGCTCAGATAAGCATTACTAAATGCTAACTTTATTTTCTTATAACTATTTGTAATTCCCATTAGTGTCATAAAAGTTTGTTCATTTAACACTTAATAATAATTTTATCAATGTAATTACCTCTAAGTTATTTTATAAAACAAATACTTATCACCTAGTACGTGATTTTTTTATTATCCACGAGGTGGATAATAAAAAACACTAAAAGGCACAGTAATCTCTCAGTAAGTATTTCTATAGTAATAGTTATCAAAGTATTCTAAACTTTTTTGGTTATATAAATTAATAAAGAGTTATTGCGTGCACCGTTTTTTATTAAACACCTAGTATAATAACATAAAAATCGTATTAAAACCATTTTATGGTTACTATGATAAGTAAAACATACAATAACAAAAAAAAAATTAAAAAAAAACTAAAAAATGTATGCATTTGTATTCAAGCTTATTTCAAGTGGCACACTTGTAATTGCTTATAAAAAAACCATATTTAAATTTAAAAAACTGTAAAAAAATATATTTACAACTTTAATATATTTTGCGCCTACAGAGCACACAACACTTGTAGCTTGTTCTAACGTCACTTGTGGTGTTCCAAGCACTTTTTTCAACGCTTAACATTTTGTTATTTAAAAAACATCAGCTGTTAGACAAGATGATCAAACATTCACCACTGTAATAGTTCCAGTATTTTTAATTTTAGTTTTTCTAATCAATATTTATTTTTTAGACCGATTTTAAAACTATTTTTAGTGCGGGAAACTTGAGTAGTTGTTTTACAAAACTTGACTCAGTTAACTAAAAATTTGGCCCAGGTGTAAATAATAACCTTATAGGGCAAAATAAAATAAATGAAACTTGAAAATAACGAATAATTTTAATGACTCAAAACTGTCATATTTCATATTGATTTTTGTAATAGCTAAAATCTTGTAAAATTAAGATCAAATAAGAGAGTCAAAACCATTTTATTAAAACTTTCTAAAATGCAGGTTTTTTTCCTATTTTAGAATTTTGATTATATGTTTTTTAAGAGCAAATATTTTCATGTTAGAAAAAAGCGTCAAAAAACCAATAAGATGAGTTAATTCACCTATAAATATTTAAAACATCCAGAAGGTGTTAATTTGGCTGTGCCGGCAGGTATTATAACTTATTATTAGAGATAATTATCTAAGAATAACAGTGAAAAAAACTGAATCATACATAAAATAACGATAAATACTTAATTTGCAATAATAATTATTGATTAGCGTAGAGAATTTAATCAAAAGCAAAATTTTTTCAAATAAGAAGCATTATGTGATTGGTTTCAAATTAAAAGTAGGTAAATATTCGCAGTTCATAACGTTATAGCCTTGAGCTAAAAGGTCCTTTTATATTATAGCCTTCACTGCTGATTACATGACCATAATTCAAAAGATATTTTTAAACCATCCATTTATTTTCTTTATTTACAATTTGTTAATGAACAAGAATGGCATTTGTTAATTATATATATTCTTTTCGTTCAGATTTTAAATTTCTCACCTATTTCTACTCGTTTTTTGTTTATTTTCTAATAAATGATTCATAAAAAATTCCTGAGTCATTGCTCCGCCTCGGATGCATTTAATAAATTCTCTTTTTTTTCGATTACTTTTAATTACTAGTCGTGTTTTTATTCAATTTTTAAATGCAGACACGCCACAACCACGCCTTCCTTACATAAAAATTAAAATGTTTGTTTTTGCACGAGATTTTTCTAATTAGAATTATTTTTGAAAAGCTCTTTTGTTTTTTTAATATTTTTACTATTTTAGTTAAAAATATTTAAATTTTTATAATAATTGTCAATTTTTCAAAGCAAGGAGTAACATTCCGTGCTACAACTTTATAATACTTGCATTATTGATTCACAACAATTTAATAAGTCCAAAAAAGAAATAAAAATTAGTAGAGTAAAGTTAAAATTCACTCTTTTTCTTACTGAAGATCATATTAATCTCTTGCATGTTTTTAGCATAAGCTGAAAAACACTCAGCAACATTGTTTTATATTTTTATACACATATGCTTACTGGCGAGTTCTGATAAGAATAAATCACCAGATCTTGGTTTGACTGCCCTTCCTTTGTCTATAAAAATGTTTTACATATTTGTATATTTATTTAAAAAAAACTGTCTTGTTGTAAGAAAGAAGATTTTCTTTGATTTCTAAAGAATATTTATTTATCAGATTTATAAAACCACACCCTTTCAAACTTAAAACTATAAAACAGAACATAACACAGTCTTTCCTTTTTTTGAAATCGGTTAAAATAACATGGTTGTCTTAGTTGAGCAGTTGAACATAATGGATTGTTTATGGTCATCATTAAAATAAAAAAAACACATCACGGGATACAAAAAGTCGCAAGATACATCATGGCACGATGATTTTTAATAAATATTATAAATTAATCAGCTCAAAGCAAACAACTATAGAACATTTTTAGTTATAAGATGTACATATAATTGAACCTGACCGTCTGAAAATTTCTATCTGACGTAAGACATTTTTTTTTAAATATTTTTATTAAAAGAAAAATGTATTAAACATTAGTTAATAGATGTTAATTAACTGCAAACATGACCACTTACAAAAATTTAATGAGAAATTGTTTCTTTAATGCAAACTTGGTTTCATTTTTCATTATGCATACGGATATAAAAGTCAACAAAGGTTATACAATGTGTATCCTGTAATTGGATACTTGAAGAAGTATAATAACTGATAATGTGTTTACTCTTGGTTTCATTGATACACTGGAGAGAATTATATAAATATCTATTAAATTAGCAAATTTTGCTAAAAAATATCAACATCCCTTCAGCAAAACACGTTCTTTAATTTATGATATTTGTACAAATTGATAACACAATATCAAATCATGTTTGAATTGATAAACTAATAAATCTTTTTAATTGGAGTGTCTAAAAACCAAAGTTTTTTAATTTGTTTAACTAATCGTATTGCATCATTTCTTACCGTTTAATATACTCTAGATTAATTCTCAATCAGATAAAAGATTTTAATTGGACATTTTTCCATTTGAATATTTTGCAATCTGGAGAAATTTATGAAATATTAATAACATAAAAGTGAACTATCTTGAAGCATTGCAACAAATTAATAAGCTTAATTCTCATTTACTATTCAAGAATTGCAACTCTGTACTGCTGATAAATTAGCAAAGAGCACAATTATAATTTGTGTTGCTGTTTCCGAATTACAATGTAAACTCTGGTAGTCACAAGTCAATTTTTCTTCGAATGATAAATAAATAAAAATTATATTTAATTATATAAATATAATCTATAAGCGTTTAGTAAAAGAAACTAATTTTTAATTGAAAAATAAGCTTTAAAAAACTATTCTTACCACATAAAACAGAAAGGATTGACTATGAAAACTTTTTTCTACTTTTGGCTCTACCAGTCCAGCTTTTTATTAACTCATTTTACAGTAATAATCTCGACTATAAAAAAAATATTTTTAAAAAGTTGAACATAATTGCCTCTAAATTACCGCATACATCAAAACTGAAAAATAAATCAGTTTTGACAACTTTCAAATCAAAATTTTCAAGAATTGCCGATCTATAGTCTAACAAGCCTATCAAAATACCAAAAAGTAAAATTTTTACTTGAATTTTAAAATTTTCTTATTTCTAAAACGATAAAGTTTCATATGCATAACGTGTTTCTGTCAATATAAAAATTTGCGACTGTTAATCACTTATACAAATGTCAAATTTTTGTCTCAAAATCAAAAATTTTCGTTTTAAACAGTAAATTGTTTTGCAAATTAATCTTATTTTTTATAAATATTGCCAAATAAGCTTTTAGAAGTCTTTCTCAATTGTTGTTTGAAAAACAAGATTGGTTTTTTTTGTCAAACAATAATGATTTTAGATTTTATATCTTTTTATTTGTCTTTTTTCTACTTGACTTGCAAATTAATTTATAGTTACAAAAAACTTTATTTTACACTTTAAATGTAAGCATTTACAAAAACTTTTTTTTGCCTTTAAATACAAGCATCACTTTGATCAGAATTTAGCAAACTTTTTACTAAATGTAACATTTTTTTACAGCTTTTTTTAATTCACAAATAATAATTCTTGTCATTTTAAAGTATTTTATAGCAAAAATATTAGTTTTTCCGTAATTTACGTATTAGAAAACTTATTTAAACACTAATATCTCGTTTTAAACTTGCAACACTGTAAATATGTTTGCATGTTTGAGGTTTTACTAACTATAACTTCTGCTTTTTTAAAAAGTACGTAATTATCGAATATCAATATTTGAAGAAAACAACCTAAAATTTATAAGAAATATACTTTTTAACAAAACTAAACAAGAGAATTGGTTTAACAAACATTCTATAACAGATCTGTGATAAAATTTTGTTAAATTTAGTCACATTTTGTAGGGTAATTTTTATTGAGAGCGTCAAAAAATAATTTAATAATGTTGTATTTTATTCTAGAATTAATTAGAGCTCTACATTGTTGTTTGTACTGATAGAATGACAATATCAAAATATGTTTATTATTGTGTTTTTTACTCATTAAAATAAATTTATATTTTCAGATTTATAATACGGCTCTGTTCGCATTTATACGCAATGCATCGAATAAAGCCAGCCTACAAAACTATAAAAATAAAACAATTATCATTGTTAATGCATTATAAATAAACAAGCGACCTTTACTGTCTACAAATAGACCATTAGAAAATAATTGCTCAAATCAATACTTTTTTCCTCGTAGCGTGCTTAAAGAAAGATCTAAGTGTCGTGAATAGCGATATGAAATCGCGACAACTATCTCATTACCATATTACATTGTGTAGAATTTTTTAGCCTTCTTACCTTTTCTGAAAATCAAATATTTAAAACACTTATTTTCCATTTAGATCATCAGGATTTTAAAAGTACGAATAATAAGCGCACAGCGCGTGACTGTAGAACTGCGAGACAAACCTAGACTAATTGACCAAGTTTGCTGCAACCTCTTATATTGAATAAATGACGTTTTAAATCATCAAAACCTGATATTAATATCAGCTATTATCCAAGTCTAAGACTGTCAAAAAATCTATCCTAACTCATGACTTTTAAACTAGTTGTATCATAATGTTCAGATAACTAAAAAGTAAAAAGACGAAATAGACAACATTTACAGAATAGAGAACTAATAAGAAACAAAACAAAATCAAAAAAACTGCACAGATAAAAGAATGGAAAAGTAAAGAAAAATTTATCCAAAAATAAATAACTATATATAAAACAATCCAATGTTAGAATACAATAAAAACGCTGTTATAGAGAATTTTTGACAAGAAATAATTAATAAAATTACTTAAATAAGCAGGGTTGTGGTGCTTTTTGCTTTAAATATACCGTGCGTTCAGATCAACTTCTGCTGCCCAACTTAATATATAAAATTTCGAATTAAAGCAATATTTTTATTATTAATTTATTATTTTGCTGGGTATATAAAATAATTTTAAAAATAATACATCTATTATCGTGTTCTTTAAATTTATAAACCCATGGATACCATGGAAGAATTTTTTGACACGGGTCAATATAACCAGCCGAAGACATGATTCAGCCATTACGAAACGCCATAGCGTTGTGTTTTTTTGATTTGTTATATTCAAAGAGGCAAAATCACCGATGACCTTTGACATCACTGTGTCCAGGACAGTGAGTTAGGTGCTATAATGTTACATTCTTTCCACCGTGTCTCCTCTCTTTCATTCTATCAAAGATGACTTTAAACTATTTATTATATTGTCGATTATTCTTTTGTTTACCAATTTTATTAAGGAAAGTAATAGCTTATGGTGAAATTACACCATCTGCTGTATATCAACGCACTTTTACATTTACTATTTTTATTACAAATTAACAAAAAGATTAAACAATATTATTTATTAATAAATAAAATAATAATAATAATAATTGAACTTATTTATTTCTTGAAGATGATAGATAACACCTATCAATGTTAGCATGGCTAATATTGAACCACTATCAAGAGAAGCTAAATTAGTACCATTATGTTAATTTTTGTGTTTAGCTTCACAAAATTAACAAAATCTTTAAGTAGCAACATATTTTTTGTTAAAATATTTGAATCTGTAATACTATACAGTCTGCAGATTTTCCAGATATTAACAATAATTATCTTTTTGTGGAATCATAATAAACTACTCCAATAAAATAAAAAATTAGGTTTTTAATGTTCTGAATATCAATTATTACGCTTTTGTGATAATGGCTTAGTTATCTCAAAATTTCAACATGTGTCAATTTATTGTTAAAATTTAGTGTTCAGTAAGCATCTGAAAATATTGGCTTATTGGGTTTTTAACAAAGGACATGTGTTGTTAATTTAATAATAAATTTATAACTAAGCTTTTTTGCCAAATTTAGGACTTTGAAAGTTAAAAAACAGTTTTTTTTACTCAATTACATAATTATATGTATGTACTTGCAATAAATATACAAAGTATTACTTGAAACATACAATTTGATACACTAGACTTTTAACAAAAAAAATTGATGTATTTATTTTGAGTTTTCAACTGGCACTTGTACTTTATCTTATCTCGACATATTTTGTGAACATTAAGGTAAATATTTTGGAACAAGAAATTGCTCATTTTAGGTTTTTATGTATTAAAACTTTTCATGTATCAACCAGAAAAATATTATTTGTATAAAATATTGACTGGAAAAAAAAAATCGATTATGGAGACGTTTTTAATTTTTTTCCACGAGAGCATATCAAATATGTTTATTGAAGATTAGAGCCTTATCACATCTTTAAGCCTATACTCTATAAATAGCTTTCGATAATTTGTCTATCGGAGAACCTTTCAACTATTTATCTTCATTGATAAAAGTTTATCACAGTGAGCAAATGTCATAGTTCTTGTACACTAGCTTATCGGAAATTCGAGTTGATCTATAAACAATATTTATGAAATGAGGTTGCCACATTAAAATTTAAAACAACACACAATGGGCAATTTATTTTACATTTGTGATTGTTGCTAGGGTCGACGTACCAACAACAAAAATGTTTTAACTTTTTGTAGAATTTTCGACTTTTCGCAGATTTTAAAAATTTGTGGCAATTAATTGAAATGCTTTTAATTATGAGTGACATACATCTTGTCTTGAAGAGATGGCTACTTTTCAGCAAAAACTGGTTCGTTATATGGTCAAAGCATCTGTGGTCAAAGTAAAAACCAGTCCAACTTGGTTTTATAATTAAGAAAGTCACACTGTCTCATTACTGAATCTTCTTATTAACTTCGGTTTCCTTATACCCCGGCATTATTGGCCGTCGTTGATTCCTCCAAATCTGATTTTCTCTTTATTTAAATTAGTTTTTTTTGCTTCAATAATTTTCATCAGTTCACAACTAATAAGTGAGGTAGATAATAAACCATTTCTTCTAATCTCTATCACACACACAAACTTTTTCAAATACATATTATTATTGTATTTCTATTGCTTTATATCTCTTAACTCTAAGAAGTTACCCAACTATAAAAAATATTAAAAGCAAAATTCTAATAATTGTATTTAGTACAATTTTTTCAATTTTTATTAGAATATAATAACATGAGTTAGTTTTAAATCGGTTTATATAGTTTGAGCAATAAAAATGAAATATGAGTATAGTAACCTTATATTTATGTGGCTAATTTAAAAAAGATACCTAATTAAGCACTTTATAGAATTTAATAACAGTATCATAAATTTTTCATAAATAAGACATTTATATTCAATGTTGTGGTTGATTTTTTTCTACTAGACATTAGTTTGTCATCAATGTTCCTATGCTAAAAACATTTTTATAAAAAAATGTTTTTGTGAAAAAAATGTGAAAATAAGCATAAGCATATAAAATAATATATTGTTAAAGAATGCGCCTCTTCTAAGCATGCTGCTCCATGTGATTTTAGTTTAAAAATATATGTAAAAATAAAATAAAAAAAAGTACAAAAAATATAGAGACATTATTTCACACATCATCAACACAATTGGTAGAAAAATTTCTCACGATTTAAGGCAGTTTAGAATTAACTAGATCATACGGATTCTTGAAGAAAATCTGAGCAATTGTATACATAAACAATATTTTGCAAGTAAAAAAAAGAAATTTTTAAACTCAATAATTTGTAATAGATATTATATAATTTTTTTTACAAACACTAAGAAATTTTTCGTAAGATTTGTATTAAAATATGCAAATTTACAATGTTTTGAGAAATCCCTTAAAACGGCACAAATCAAAAAAAATTTAAGGGTCACTCTTAAATTATAAATGTTTCTAAACATGCCAAAAATTAATTTTTATAAAAAAAAAATTTTATTATTTTATTTTTTTCTAAAAGAAATGATACAAATTTTGAAAATCTTACGTTGATATTTAAAAATCGCTTAAAGCTTTTCAAAATTTTCAAGACAAGTACTTTAGATCTTTTTGAGCTACATTTGATCATAAATATTAGCGAACTAGATATTTTTTTCTCAAATTTGACATAATATATATTAAAAAACAAAATTAAAACACTAGAAACAAAAAAAATTAATGAACATATCTCACTAATGTAGTGTAATTGTCAAACAAATTTAATTTTTCAAATTTATTTATTTTTTAAAGAATAAACAAGAGTCAACTATTACTAATAATCAAATTATTTTTAGTTTAACTTATTAACCAATTAAGTATTATTGAAATAGAGTACGTACTTAAAAATTTTGAAAAATTTGAAGCGATTTTTAAATACATATTAAAACTTTGACTTGAGATTTCTAGGATCTCTATTATTTTTCTTGTATAAAAAAATTAAATAATAAGAAAAACAAATCGAAAACTGAAAAAAATTACTTTTGACGATTTTAGAAATTTTTATAAATTTAAATAAGTTTAGAAACAATTTTTTTGACCTGTGGTTTGGAAAAGACTGTAAACTTACATATTTTAGTATAAAACTGAAAAAAAGATTTTTTTTGAGCTAACCCTAATTGACTTAAATTTTGGATTTGCCTACTTCTTTTTCACATTATCTCTCTTTTTCTGTGTGTGTCTAAATCTTTTAATACTTACTGTTTTTGTCATTAAGTCTACAAATATGAGTGTTGTAACCTTCTGATTTCTATTTTTGTTCACATATTTATTTCAGTTACTTAAATATTTTTACAATTGATCCAGAAAGTAGGCACTTGCGTTTGCGTTTGACGTTGCAAAAGTAAATTTTTCCGACTAATCCCACATAATCCCTCATACATGGCATAATGTACAAGACCTTTGCCATCTAAAAGTAGATAATAACAACAAGTAAACAAAACATTTTGAATTCATAGATTTGTAAGAATTTAACGTTTATAAAAAATATTATTTGTAAAATTCGTTGGCGGTTTAGAGAAAATGCTTTCAATCTCCAATATGATAATAGAGTTTTTTTTATATGTTTATTATAGCTGGTCTCTCTTTCCAGCTACTTTTTTGCTTGTTTGCTCTGCTTTTCAATTCATTTTTTTTCTTACTCTATACTGTTTCTTTACTAATCCTAAAAATTTTTTTTTATTAAATCGCTCAAATAAAATTAAAACGGCAATTTAAAAGTTAAACCGTGCTCTGTTGACATAGTTTTCTTAATTTGTTATTTTTTCAGCCGGAAACGCGGTTTTTCTAGCAATGCTTTCTGCGAACTTGGCGCCAAACTTCAATTTGCATGGCAATTATATTTCCTTGATAAATACAATATTAACTTGTCTGTGTCAAAAAGAGGCGATTTGCATGCCAGTAGAAACAGGTGTAAACATTTGTTTCAATCCAATTGTATCGCTGTAAAAACCGTACTTTGGAAAATATAGCCTTCTCTTTTAGTAGAGAAAAAAAGTAATAATTTATAAATGTGGTCTTTGATTAAAACTAGTATCAATATTTGATTTAATTTATAGGGTTATAATACTTTTTTTTTAAATACATAAACATCAATTTGCATTTTTTGTCATAATTATTTCTTTTTTTAATATTTATTGTCATATCTATTTTTTTTCTTTTTTTTTATTTTTTATGAACATGATATTGACGATCTTTTTTTAAATATGTACTGGCAGTAATAAAAAAATTAAGTAAAAACCAATACAATTATACCTGTTGCGTATGCTACATAGTCGTTACCTATAACATTAGTAATCGAACGTAGGAAGCTCCAAAACTGTCAACCCAACCGCTTTTCCATAATCTTTAAGAAAGAACAGCTTTCTAGCCCCTATCCACTGTCTGAGTATTTTGAAAAATATGTTATTTGCTGGCACGACACGATTAGAGGGTATTCTAAATGCCAGCAAGGGTGTTTTCGAGGGTTGTTTTACCACACCCTGCAGATCGATGTGGTAACGCCTTGTAAAGGGGTGCGGCCACTTTTGCAAAAAAACCACACACTTTTGTATATTATAATCGAAAAACAAAACAAATGCTATACCATCCTATCGTCGGCACTTGAGCGATGAGCTGAAGAAATATCATTTGAAATTCAACGAACTGTCAATCAAGTAGATTATTAAGCTTTCCAATTTATACAATTTTAACGATGTTGAAGCGAGTTGCCGGTATTGATTGAGCTGATCTTTTTTCAGAAAAATTTGTCTAGAGTACAGCTGCTGAGTTATCTTAAAAAAAAAATGAACCGGAAAGGAAATGGAAACTATAAAAATATTTAGAGATTAAATTAAGTGACCAAATATCTAGAAAAAATCAAATTACAGTCATTACTTAAATTTATGGTACAAAATGAGAGAGTTTTATTGATATTGATTATACAATTTGCATGTCGACATTCTTTCTATGTTACTATTAAAAAAGCACATTTGAATAGGTATAGGGTATGTATATTTTTTAACACGCCTTCTTATTATAAATTCTGTCGCACAGATTCAAAACAATGCTTGAAATATAATCCTGAATTTCATTAAAAAAATAATATAAATATCAATTCTAACTTTTACAGCTACACGAAAAGCTTTCTTTTGTTTTCCTTCAGATTCTTTACCTTGAATTAGTGCATTAATATAATTTAACATTTGTAATGTTGATAACGTTCATTTTTGAGTTGAATTGTTAACGGGTAGTCAAACAAAAAAACAATAATTATTGGTTGCAAGCCAACGTTAGTTAGAAGCCAAAGAATTAGTCGAAACGTTGGCTTGCAAGAAAAAATTATTGTCTTGTTGTCCAACCACCCGTTAACAATTATCAATTTAATGTAACATTGTTACTAAAATACGAAACTAAGACAATTTAGATTGCTGCATTTGTCATATTGTATTTTTTTTCTGTTTTTTAAGTCGCTCATGGTGGCCAAGCAGCTAAAAATAGTGCTATAGAATTCTAATCTTAATGATTTGTTTTCTTAACTTAAAACTAAGACCATAGCAACCATATTGTTCCGGTAGATTTTTGTGGGCAGATAAGATGAAAGAAAATATCAATATTTTTTTGCTTTTTGAGATGTGTAGCCAGATTCTATCCTAATTATTCTGCTTAAAAGATAAGAGCAATTTTCTCATCTTAAGAAATTGATGTAGACAGTTATAATAAGGACAACGAAATTGGTGCTTTATAATTCTTGACGTGCGTTCAAATATGGAAATGAATTTGCATTAGCAAAATTTCCGAAGAAACTGGTAAATTTAGGGTCCCTCCGGCGCCCATTTGGACAAGACAGGTGTTACGCGATCTAGATCTAGATCTCTCCAACGTCATTTAACGGAGCTTTCGATGGGTGTGTCGCCCCCATCTCCGATGGTCGCACTCCATCTAACCTTCAGCGACCTTCCTTCAAGTCACTGAACTCACAACCAGACACACGACGACTGCTAATTCTGAATATTAAACATATACAATATACATAACATACCAAACCAACCACATGGTACGCCAAAAATATTCTTTTTGGTAAGAAATGGGAAATGGATAGATAATACTATATCGGTATTCGGTTCTGTCAGAGATGATGTAAATCTTTGTGAGGTGAGAACTATATTTAGAAGTGCAGTAGGAAGGACGAAGCTTCTGTAATAAAGCTCTATGATTATTATTTTAAATCTTTAACATTGGCACATTTAAGATGGCTTTGCGAGTATACAAGAATATAAATAAACATTGTATAAGAAGAAACTTTGATCAAATGTGTACTAGGTCAGCCACGTTCCTTCCTTCCAATGCCTGCAATCTCACACAAATCTGTATTGTTACAAACATTCAACTTGCTCAAAATAATTCTTATTTAACTTTTTGTACAAGCTAAGCTTACAGAATGTTATGACCAATGAGCTACTTTGCGTTAGTGTGAAAAAGTAATTGGTGCCCAGTAAGTTAAGCGGATAGTTAATCTATTTCATTCCTCTGGCGAAAAAAATATTTTAGCACTCATCCCTCAAAGATCGACAGTTTCCGGTCGTTCTTAATGCATTTTCAAACGTTTTTCTCGCATCGCGGTGCTTTTTACTTTGCTGCCGAATCTAGGGGAGATAATGCTCGAAACAATGTTCTTTTATCTTTTATTTCCATAAAACCAGAGCAATCAAACAATGAGACCATTTTCAATTTAAAAAATCAGATAATCGGTGGGAGCGACGACCAATTAAAAAATAAGTAAAAAACTGCATCAAGATTCAGTCTTTTTCCGAAAAATGTCAATATTTCACTCAATCATTTATTATTAAAAAAGACTAATTTATTATTAAAAAATTAGAGTTATTTGCTGCGGACAACAATTGTAATTTTCCCCATTCGCACTAATGCAAGCAAAGCGCTCATGTGGGAAATTTCACTTTCCGAACTCGTTAGGTAAATAACTATTATCGCACAGATTGAGATAATTCTGATAAGTTTTATAAAACTACAAAGAGCACATAAATTATTTAAAGAATGGTAGATTGCGTAGCTGAATATGCTTTTAACACAAATTACAATATTATTAGATTAGAGATTATTTTAAAGTATTAATACTTGATTGGTGATACAAGTTTGTTTTTTTTAAAAAAATTTTGTTGTAATTTATGTGTAAACAATATGATTTTATTCTGTATATTGTGTTCATATAGAAGAATAAAAGCAAAATTTTCGATGCTTAAAAGAACTTATATTTAAAAAAAAAAATTATTAGCTGACGTTGTTCGTGTTTAACGGACAGTCTAATAAATTGATGTTAACATAAAGCGTGAAAAATATTCAAATTGAGTTAAAAAAAATGGTGCCGTTTATTTATTATTATACAAAGTATCAGGTTTTTTTACGATAGACTTGGTAGTTTTTTATCATGAGATAGTAGCTTTGATCATTTCACTAATAATTTGTCAGTTGTCAGTTTACTATCGGTCTACTGTTTAGATTTCAATAATCCTTTCTTTGATGAGGTCAACGAGTTCGATCTTATCTGTAAATGGGCGTAGAGCGTTTAAAATCCAATAGAATCAAATATTAAGAAGCAACAATCGGTTTCCATTCGTTTAAAGGGAAAATTTTTGAAAATTATTATCAAATTTCAGAAAATTGCTATCATACCTTATAAAGAACGGTTAAGCGGTAGTCGACCGAATAATTCTCGAAGAACATACCCACTTGTCGGATAATCATCGTAATTTCACAAGCCGTTTGCCAACGGAAGTCTTGTAGCTTTTATGAATTGCCACCGGCAGTGCTGCAAATTTGTAATAATTTTCCAGAGCAGAAGAAGGAAAGAGTGTTAAAATGAATAATTAGATTTCCTTTGAAATATTAGCAAGACAGAATTAAAGAACAGCAGAATTTTATGCCAATAAATTATAACGGTAGAGCTAATTATGTTATAAATACGAGATAACTGAGGTTAAATTCCCTTAAAACTTCTGGCATTGTCAAGATTATTTACAATCTTTTTTCGGTCAATTGACGCTTCTCAATGTGCTTTTATACAAAACCGTTTCAACGTCTGGCGTCACTATACAATAACAATAATTTAGAAAATTAAATATTTACATAAAAACATAAATCTAAAAAAAACTGTAAAGACAAATGTAACAGAAAAGAAAACAAAGAAAAACAATTCAATTATGTATTAATAAATATAAAAAAATAGAAATAAAAACAAAAACAGATGTGAAACTAAAACTTATTGTGTACAAGTTGTGTGCATAAAAAACAGATTACGACAAGCAGTAAATGTGGTTTATTAAAAAATATTTTTTTTGACAATCACTTATTTTCATTAAATATAAAAATTAAAAACTCAACTTATTTACAATTGCAACAACTCAATTGTTTGAATCAGTAATAATTATGTTCAATGTTACCTCTGATGGTATTTCGACAATTAGTCGATGATAAGTGATAACTGAACGACTGAAGTATCCAAAGCAAATTGCAAGCTCGGTCTCGCGAGCGAGATGCTGCAAAGATAAACTGGGTGAATCAAAAAATGCGTTGTTTGAGAATGCGGTAGGTTTACCTGCAGCTATAGATGTTTTACTTCAAAATAACAATTAGTAAATCTTTCATAAGCTATGATAATATGTTTTTTCCTCTATAAGCTTAATAAATATTTAATGAATGCTGTCTCAAGTTATGTGTATTTTCAATAATAATAAAGTAATCAATATCATAATCCTTGTGTGTTGTTGACTCTGTATATAAAAACATTTATTTTTGGTTTCTTTGATGATTTTTTTTTAGTTTTTTTTTTTGTTTCTTTTGATTTCTTTTTTATAATTTACTATAAATACAAGGTAAGTGTAGCATCTTGTGCTAAAATTGTATCTCAACCTAAAGCATTTTGCACCAAACATAGATCTAAGTAAGGTTTGTTAACTCGGTATACAGATTTGGTTAAGTCAACTGTCAACTTAATTAAACGTTTACTTTAAGGAATAAAGAGATTATTTGATTATTTAATTGAAAAAATAAAGATATCTATTTCCACACATTTTTATAAAATCACATTCTTTGCATCACCTTGGCATTCTTTACCAAAAAGAAAAGAATCATCAGCATAAAAAGCTTTCACCACTCTATTCAGACTTGATAAAGAAGTCATATCTTCCAATTGTGTACAACAAATGCTTCCATTTGTCAAGGACCGATGTAGAAAAGTCGAAATACAATTAGTCAAATGTGTAGTTAAGAGAAAACGAATAATTATTCACTTAAGCACTTTGTGACAGGGCTATTAGACAATGTCATCTGATAAACAATTTATTCTTATTGTTTTTGTAATAACTTAGAGCGTTGCACTTTATGCAGAAAAATCGTTTTTTTAACCATTTTTATTTAAATGTAACTACGCAAGTACCTATAAATGTTGTAAGAATTGTTTTCAGAAGATTAAATAGGTAGGTAACTAATAATTATTACTAATGTGAAAGCAGTAACTGACGCTACGGCGCCGGTAAATTATAGTAATTATTTACCACTTAAAGCAACAGTTTTAAGTATTTGCTAAATATAGAACATTTAAAAACTTAATAGGCTTTCAATTTTTAACATTATCATAATAAATCTGTATTAATAAAAAATATCAAGCTTATTATGCATTTTAAAATCAAATATATTTTAATGTGCCACCTATGTCGACTAAACTGAACTATCTACAATTTTCTTTACTTACAAAAGACCAGAAAACGGTTTATATTGAAATTTCAGTTTTGCCAGACTATTCACAGTTATTAAGTGAAACTAGAATTTATAATACATATTTAGTAAAAAAAAGCAATAAAACCGTTACCAAATAACTATAATAACAGGTATTTAGCAAATTACTAACAAAAAAAATTAAAACGCGCTGTGCTAACACAGCGTGGTCAACAATGACTGTTTGAGTTGGCAATTTTACATTTTATTTTAAAATGGTACAACTGCAACCTGTGCCTGTTGTTGATGGGTGAAACTCTTGACACTGACAACATTATTGACAGATGCCAATTAAAAAGTTGTCGCTGTGACATGAGCTACAATTTTTTTTATGACTGTTGTCAAATATTTGTAAAACAAGCGTATCGGTTACAGTGCTGCAGCAAGGCAAATAAAATAAGTCTCCAAAAAGAGTCGCCAACTCAAACAGTGATTGTTGACCACGTTGTATCTCAACATCGTGATGGTGCAAAAATGTATCATTATATTTGAATTAATAAACAAACAGAAACAGTCTTAATATTTTTTAAAATAAAAAATAAACACTGTTTTTTGTCAAAAAAAATTTTTTTTCTATAAACCGGATTACCTTGCTTATTAAGTCACGAGCCGCCACTGGTCTATGCTCAGTTAGCAAGTGTTTGCTAGCTTAGTTTTGCAAGTTACTTTGCGGCTGATGAAAACAATTTAAAACTCTAAATTTTTGAATAATTCTATTTTTTAAACAAATGTTTGTTCTTTTAAATTAAATAAAAAAAATTTTTACTTTTTTTTTGTTTTACAAAACTATAAGCTTGCTATATGCTTATGACATTTGTGATTTTTTACAATGAGATAGAGTATTATTCTAAAACTCATCTACTCTATGGCTATTTTTTAGCATATGTCTAATGTCAAATGTCTTTTAAATGCTAATAAGCGTCAAATTTTGTTTTGAAAGTTAGGTTATGGCAAAAACGCGGTTTATTGGGCTCGGCGAAAAGAGGTTTTGGATTGTGGGAGAGATTACTTGGGGTTTTTGTAGCCTTTACAATGATAGAAATCTTGCCAATCTTATCAACAATCCTGCCAATAATAGCTGCAACTCTTATATTTACATTGCTATTGATAAATCTATACTTCAAAATTAGGTGAGTTTAGCCGCTATTTGTGTCACCGGTGAATTTTATTCATCTTATTTTTTTAGGCGAAAACTCTCTATCTCTGTGAATTGTTGGTTTTGTAACACGTGGAGCAGAGTTCCCTATGATGACCGTAACAGTTTCGATTGCCCCCATTGCTTACAATATAATGGTTTTACTAAAGTAAGTTTGAGGTTATGTCATTAGATCTAATAAATTTATATTAATTTTATTAGGATGGGGATTATAATAAAGTGATTCCTGAGCAGCACGATGAATTAATGAACAAAAAGGGCTCGTCGAAGATTGTTAAATCGTCAGCAGCTAATGGTCTATGCAGTTTATGCAACAATAATCAGCAGTTGAAAGTGTTTCAGTTAGCACATTTTGTGCCTCTTGTGGAAGAGAATTATGATGTAGAGATCGAACATTTTCAAGAACAGCTTGAAAAGGCTTATAAGTTGTGTCGCAAATGCGATAGAACTTTGAAATCTACAATCCAGGGTCAAACTGCTCGAATTTTTGGAAATTATATTAAGAAAACCTCGAATAGCATTTCATGCAAACAAATTACTACTCATTTAAGTAATAACAAATCTTTGATTCTCCGAAAAATTGATCAGGGATTATCTTTTATAAATATATTAGCCATTGCAGTAATATTTCTAGCAAATACGAAAGCTATTTCTAATGATTTAGGTAATTATGTACCGAAAGAGTATCAACATATCTACATAAATATTATTGCTTTTTTTGGGAAAACCAGACTATTCACATTAACAATACCTTATTTGAATTTCAACATTAAAGTGAATTGTTATTTGGGATGTTGTGCTTTTGGTTTGACTCAAATTATTTTGGAGCTTTTGTGGAAATGGAGACTGACAACGATAAAAGTTAATCGTTTACTGTGCTGGATTATCTTAATCTTAAGTTCATTATTAATTAGTAAACCAAACTGGAGCTATCTCTTAGCGTTACAAGCTTTTTGCTGTTTTTATTTATTATATACAATCTTTCTCAATGAAAAAGAAAATTTGGGTTCTATGGTGAAGGGCAAAACTATGCGCAAGTTGGTGAAAAATTTGGAATATACTTGTACTGATTATAGTGAAAGCGCTAGTGATTTTGAAAACATTTCAAATTCTACAAAATCTCTAAATTCTTCAAATGATCTGCCTCAAAAGAACTTTACTACTGCCACCTCAGTATTCAATTATGAGCCTAGTCCTAGTGTTTTTCACAATAGGCCTGTTTTTGATACGGATTTAAATAGAAGTTTAAATAACTTGAACTTGGGAGGCTTGCACTCTAAAGCGCCAAGTTCGCCAACATCACTTATCAATTTTAGTGTACAACGCCCAAAACCAGTTTTGTCGCCACCTAAACTACAACATATTAACACATGGGTTGCGAAAGGGTTTTGGAAGAATCCTGATGGGGCAGCACCATTTGGTCAAGGCACAAACCTCAGCAGATCTTCAAGTGAAAGTTCAGGCTTTGGCTCGCAACATCATGAATTGCCTAGGAATCAATTTATGAACGATGACAGATTTTCGGTTAAATCTAATTTTAATGATAGGAGAACGAGTAGTCCATATGGAAATTATCTATTTTCGCCATTAGAATTACCAAATAGTGCTTTTTATCCAAGGAGTGTAATGTCAATGCCAATACAAAGGCCTTTGAGTCCCTTAGGCTTTCATCGTCTGTATCAGACGCGAGCGCCTGAGAATTGGTCAGATAGGGTTAATTTACAAACTATTCAAAGTTTCAGAGATCTAAGTTTACAACCATTGAATAATTGATTTTAATTTGTGATTTTTGTATAAGTGTATTTGGAGAGGTTTAGCTTTATGTATGGTTAACTGTGTATCCACTATGAATAAATTATGATGTAAGAAAATCAAAGATTGAGCGTTTTTGTGATGTTTCAGTGGATAAAAGTCACTGCCATTTTGTAAATAAAAACTGCCTCGTAACATTTTTGGTTTTCGTTGATTGCCGAGATTTAGATTTGACTCTGCGACCAATATCAAATTTAAATCTTATTTTTTTCTCAGAATGTGTAAAATTTTGTTATTTGTTGAATATATTATTTTTGGCTGGAATAGCGTTTTCTATTGATTTCTGACGAATATTATGTATTGATAGTATTTTATTGTAAACTGAATCGTAATAAACTTCAATTTAAAGCTAATGTATGCAGATTTATTAATAATATAATGGATGGTTCTGATTATTGTGGAAAATAATATTTATTAAGTGAAGACACGACAATAGTATTTGTACTGATATTAGTGGTGTTTTAAACCCCGAAAACAGTGTTTTAGAGGCTTAGTCGAACTCATTGCGTAAATTGGCATATATGACTTTTGAAAATTCAAAAATCTCATATTTTGGTACTTTTGACCCATCAAAAATACATATATAAAAAATCATCTTTTTTTTGCAGTTTTATGTAATGCTTTTCTGTTGTTTTTCAAAGAATAATCGACGTTAGTTTAGTTTGAGACTTCGTGCTCTTTGCAACGGATATTTTTGTGCGTGATAAAGCAAAAACTATATTAATAAATTCTCGTGTTTGTAATAATTATTGTAAAGTGCATGCTATTCAGCTTCTTTCTTTTATCCATGGGGATGATGTTCTGTATTTAAATATATACAGAGTGAGTCAGTTTTGCAACAATATATTATTTTATAGATCGATTTGATTAATTTTTAATATTGTTTGAAAAAAAAAAGGGTTAACGAATAGTCTTAAACAAATTTGGTAATAATCTGCATAAAACTTTGAAGAAAATTTGAGAAAATCAAATAAGTTTCTATTCTTTTTTTCAATCCGTACCTAAATATTGGAATTATTTGTTTGATTCATCAGGTTTTTTGTTTATAAAAACCACCTTTGTTTAATTTGTTATCTGTTTTTTTGGCACTTTTATGTAATGCTTTGCTGTTGTTTTTGAAACAATTACGTAAGTTTAGTTTAAGATTTCGTGTCTTTTGTCACAGATATTTAGTGTGATAATAAAATAAAAAATGCATTAATTAAATTCTCGTGTTTGTGATAATTCTTGTAAAGTACAGTGCGCTATTTGGTTTCTTCATTTTACCCATAGGGACGATATCTAGTATTTTAATATACAGAGTGAGTCAGTTTGAAATTATTTGTCATTTTAGATATTTATAGACCGATTTTAATCATTTTTGTTTTGTTTGAAAAGGAATGTTTCATAAAATCTTAGTAATAATCTGCATAAAAATTTTGAGTACATTTAAAAAAAAGCAATTAAGTTTTTATTCTTCTTTCAATCAGAAATTATTTGCTTGATTAGGTAATTCAATTTTTTCTTATAAAAACCAATCGTATTATTCGTTGTTATCATTTTTTTGTAGTCTTTTGTAATGTTTTTCTGTTGATTTCAAAACTACTATCTACTTTAGTGTAGTTTCAAACTTCATACGGTTTGTCATAAATGTACGCAACAACTAAATGGAAAGAATATTTGTTATTGTCATAAAAAGTGCACCCTATTTGCACATCTTTTTTTAATTTATAGGCACAATGTTTAATATTTAAATATACAGCTCACACATTATGTAAGAAATGTTTGTTTTAGCGTTATTAAATTGTTTTGAGACATAGTTGATGTTTTGTAAAAAAGTATTCAGAAAACGAATCAATTTTGCTGTTCACCATTTTTCTTTTTATTAATGGAAACATTTGCAGTGATTGGTGTTAAATATATATTTATTACCTTTAACTTTGTTTGGCTCCGCGTAAGTGCACGATAGTCCTCATTGAGGAGCGTATCAAACTCTGGCCCTTGGTAATTCGAGCCTACAAAACTCGTTAAGAGTCGTTAAGGAGTTAGGTATAATAGTGTTTCTTATAACGATTGTTTCTTGTTGCGGCAAGAAGGAATCGGCATGGTCTCTCTGTGAATATGTCTTGTACATACATATGTGAGGGCATGTTAGGGGAGTCTGCATTGTTGGGTAATTAATATAGATTTGATTCTCTTTGCTGTTTATGTATTTATTGATAAAATATTGTAAAAAACAAATCACTTTTTTTGCATAGAATGCAATCGCGTATAATTTTTGAATATTTTTTTGTTTGGTCTGTTACGGCACTTTTAGATATCTAGTTGTAATAAATTATAACAAACAAAAATTGTCTTGAAAGAGGAAATTAAGAACGCATTAACAAACGCACTAGACGCTACTATAATTTTTAAAAGGTTTTTTTGATTTCTTTAGGATGCTATTATCAGCTCTTAATTCTTTTTAATATCACCACTTTTAATATATTTTCTTTCTACCAATAAAAAAATTATCAAAATCGATTTATAAACAGCAAAGTTATCCGCGAACACACGTTTGACAAACGCACTATATATTTGACGTTTTATCTATTTTTTTGATTTTTTTATGCTATCATTATTAAATCTTAAAATAGTTATTATGGTACCTCCTCGAGATATCTCTTGTCCAACAAAGATAGAATTATCAAAATCGGTCCAATTGAGAAACCTCTTTTTTTAACCGTAAAAATTAGCTGTATGAGAGCCAAACTGTATTATAAAAAATAAAAAAAAATTAGGAAAAAATGGCCACATAAACGATAGGCTGCAACAAAAAATATGGAAGTGATACAAAAAAAAAATTAAAATGAAAACGAAAAAATAAAAGATTAAACTGTTTAAAAACTTGATATTAATATTATTTAATTTTAGAATGATGGATATCCAATTATAGCATTTATTTTGAAGAACATTTATCTAGAACATTTTTGAAGGGATAATCTCTATGGCAAGATAATTAATAACTATAAGTGCCTAATCGTAAGTAACAGACTATTTTAAACCAAAAAAACGTTATTTATTGATTATTGTAAATAAAACTGTTTTTTGTATTATGTGTGTGTTTTTTTTAATGACGTTTTGTGATGATTATGTGTTGCGATGTTTTATCTATAAAAATGCGGAGATTTCGGTTAGAATTTAAAAGGCGCACAAATGGCTGGTGTTGTTTTCTAAGGGGAGAAAACGGATGTGAGATCTAAGCAAACAGCGTTTATTTTTAGGTATTGTAGTTAAGTAGGTGGTATCGTTTTCTGAGGGGAGAAAACGGAAGTAAAATCGTAGCAAACATTTTTTTAATTTTGCAAATATTAGCGCTTTTTCTTATTTTGACAGTGGATTAAGCCTACTGGGAACACCACTACAAAAAAATGCACTATATACTGTACCTCACAAAGGTGGTGTGGAAATCAGTGAAGTAAAAAACAATGATTATTTAACATTTTAATATAGTATTTGTAATAAATTTTTTATTTTTACAAAAAGATGTAAACTGTTTTATAACCTCAACTCTTTTGACATAACTGTAGATATTTATTTTTGTAAAAAGCTGTAATAAATTCTATTTTGTATATTGTTGTTTTATTTTTAACCAACAGAAAAAATAAAGTGTTTAATTCAACCAGTATATTATTTTAAATATGTTTACTCGAGCGGTTCAAAAACTACAAAAATTGTTTTTTTTTAGAATATTGTTGTCATAATAATTAATGCATTATTATCAACTGTAAAAGCACAAAAGATTTTTATATCGGATAAATTTCTCTTTGTAATTGCCAACTCAAACAGCTCTAATTGACCACGCTGTACCTAAACTTATTTACTGTACAGAAAATTTAAAGTTTTGGGGTTTTTGCTTACTGTACGTTGGCAAGAATATGCAACGTGACTTTTGGTGTGGTGACTCTGACTTTTGACAAATTTTAAAAGAATATTCCCATATTCCATAACATTCATTTGCAAGAAAACATAAAATAAGGTAATAAAATGTTTTCTTTTTCCCATTCAGTAAAAGTACCGCGTTTATACAAACTTGCGGCGAAATTGGCCAAAGATGTGAGCGAAGGCAAAGGTAGTCTAAAAGAATTGGTATATACGTGCAAACATCCGGTGAGTATTATTGAGGTTATGTCAACATTTTTTTTATGGAAGTTTCTTGTAGAATTTAAAGGCCTTATATGCTTTAGTCGCTCAAGTTTTTCAAAAAACTGCTCAGATTGAGTTCTTATTGAAGAAATCTAAATTAATGGAAAAAGAAAGTCGTTTTGACTCTTGGTTGGCTAAAGTTCTAATCGTGGAGCTGCTCTGGGGAAAGAAGCGTTTAAGTGGACAATCTAAACCTGTTCAGACTATTTTGGGATACGAGCAAATATTAAAAGCTCATTTAAGCGACGAGGTGCAAGAGGAGCGAGTTGAGTTAGGTAATTTTGTTTTTCTTTGCAGAAATGGAGAACGAGGGCCCCTTAATTCCGGAACATACAAGACAGGCTGCTGTAGCGCTAGGACTATTGTTATTCTTCAGTGTACTAATGTTTTCCTTACCATTTGGTGCTTTCTACGGAACAAAATACTATTTAGAAACGTATTTACATATAGTCGGTTATGAAAATACGGTGTGGTCAGTTGTAGCTGCGGTGGTTACAGTTAATGTAATAATTGCTCTGTACGCTTGGGTTGCGTATCACGAAAAGGAATATGACGATGAAGGCAAACCGCTTGAAGAGTCTCAGACGAAGGAAGATTGAACAGTATTATTAGTCATTTGTCATTCCTTGTATATACACACCTACATTTAATAAATTGTATATTTTATACTTTATCTAATTGTGTTTTTCTTATTACAGTCGATAAACCCCGCTATGTTCGTGTAAATACTCTTAAAATCTCGGTAGCAGATGCCATTGATAACTTTAGGGATGAAGGTTGGGTTTTGCAACGATCTTCAGGCTTAAGTTATCGGAATTTCTTGGAGAAAGTCTCAAATTTGGGGGTAGAAGAATTTATGGTTGATTTTCACATACCATCTTTACTGGTATTTCCACCAAAGACCCAGTTTTACAAGCATGATGCTTATCTCAATGGAAGCATCATTCTTCAAGATAAGGTGAGTTATTTGTCTTTTTAATATTTATGAATTATGTAAGTTGTTAAAAATGTTGTCATACATTGCATTGTGAAGTAAAATAAATAATTGACAAATAAATAAACGGGATAGATGTAGTATATTTAATCAACTAGGCTTTTAACTTAGGACTTCCGAATTTTTTAGATTTTTATATTATTTCTCTATTTATGCATTACAATATTTTTAATTGTTTTTCTTTGTATCAGGCAAGCTGTCTTCCGGTTCACATCTTAAATCCTCCTTCGTCTTGTACAGTCCTGGATATGTGTGCAGCACCCGGAATGAAAACTACCCAATGTGCAGCTTTAATGCAGAATAAAGGTCAAATATACGCCGTTGAAATAAACAAGAAACGCTTTGCAACTCTAGAAAAAATAATCGAAAGTGCTGGAGCTACGTGTATCAAATCATTAAATGACGATGTGTTGAGATTAAAAGCTGATGTTTGTCCTAACACAGAATATATTTTGGTCGATCCAAGTTGCTCAGGCTCTGGTATTTCTGATCGTCTTGAAACCGGCCAAGAGACCGAGCCGGAAGCACGTTTGGAAAGACTGGCTGGTTTTCAAATAAAAATTCTACGACATGCTTTAACGCAGTTTCCACAAGCCAAGAAAATCGTGTATTCAACTTGCTCGTTATTTCCAGAAGAGAATGAGGATGTTGTACGACAAGTGCTGGAAACTTGTACTCAATTTAAATTGGTACCGGGACAGAAATTTGTTGGAGAGGAATGGATCAATTTTGGAAGTTCTGACTTTGGGGAGATTGGAAAAGCTTGTTTATATACACGACCAGATGTTGATTTGACTAATGGATTTTTTGTGGCTGTGTTTGAACGTTTAGAGGAAGGGGAAAGGAATCAGTTTCTCAATGCTAAATTATTTGCTCTACAAAAGAAGCATCAAAAAGAGCTGAAAAGAAGGGAGCGAAAGGAACATTCTGAGAATTTAGATAAAGAAAATACGAATGGTTTAGTTGAGACAAAAAAGGAGAATAAACTTGAAAACAATGAAGATGTTGGGAAAGAAGACTTAGAGAAAAACTATGAGGATCAAGAAAGGGTAATGGATTTGGAAAATAGTCTACTTGGCAAAAGAAAGCTTGTTAAGGCAAAAAAAGAGAAGAAAAATGAAAACTACCAGGAAGACATAAATATAAACTATGAATATCAAGAAGAAGCAATCAATTTAGACAATAGTACGATTGGCAAAAAAAGAACAAAGAAGCAGAAAGCATTTGATCAAAATCAAGTGAATAATGAAGAAATTCTTGATATAGTTGTGGAAGATAAAGATTTCAAACGTGACAATTTAAAGAAAAACAAGAAGAAAAAGAAAGAAAAGTTCGTAGAAACAATTGATTATGAAACAAATATTACTAATCAGGAAGCAGTAATTGTTGATTCTGACAAGATGACGTCAAAAAAGAAAAAAAAGAAGAAAACACTTTTTGAAGACAGTGAGGCATTTGGATCAGAAAAATTCAAAGAGGACAATCTAACAAATTATGAAAATCAAGCAATAACTATCGAAATACAAGACTTGAAAATTGGAAAACATATAAAGAAAAAGATGAAAAAACATAAAGTTCTTGAAGAAGTTGAAAACGTCGATTTAGAAATAAATACAGATAATTTGATGTTACAAGAAACTGTTGCAGAAAGCGAAAGTAATAAAATAAAGAAAAAAAAGAAGAAAAAACGAGAAACATTAGTAGGTTGTGACGAGTTGAACAATCAAAATAATATTGACAATTCTGAAACGACAGTTGATCATATAATAACACAAGAGAAAAAGAAAAGGAAAAAACACAAATTAATTTCTAATCGAGATGATACAAAGGACGATAATGGTGTAAAAAAGAAGAAAAAGTGTGAAAAAGTAGAAAGCGTTATCTTAAGTGGAGTAAAATTAAATAAACAGAAATGTGATAATTCATTGAGAATGCATGCTGTTGAATTTTTTTAATTATGTTGAGTTTAAATAAATGTAAAAATATCAATAAATCCGTTTTTATTGTAATTTCAAGTTTTTTATTAAAGAACCTTCTTATAACGGGGTGTTATAAATGATTATAGCAACGCGAGGGGCGGTGAAGTGTGCTAACATTTGTTAATAGCTCACGGAGCATTGTAATTAATTGATTGCATCAACAAATTACAGTGCAATATTACTGAACTGACCATGAAGCGAAATTCGCAATCTCTATATATGTTATAATCATTTATAACATCCCTGTATTATCTTAGGAACTCTGGACGAATTACGTATTAATTAAATATAAATACTTTTTATATACATTTAATTGTATTGTTTTTTGTCTACTCTTATGCCCATAATTTCACATAACGTGATTTCGTAAATGTTTGTGGTATACTATAGTCCCAGTAAAATTACTTTGTATGGCCCTACTTAAAATTTTGCTTTAATAATTTCCTATTGCTGCACAATAAACCAAATTTCCTAAATAAAATAAAAAAATATTTATATTAATTAAATACAAATACTATTTTTATACATCTAATCGTATTAGTTCTTTATACGCTCTAATGTCTATAATTTCACATAGCGTTATCTCGTATGTATGTGGTATACTAGTCCTAGAGGAATAACGTTATGTGGCTCTACTTAAAACTCTGCTTCTATAATTCCCTATCCCTATTACTGCACAATCAACCAAATTCCCCAAATGGTCATTTAAAACGATATTAGAAATAACTTCTGAACAAATGTCTTGGTAAGTGAGAGGCAGGTACAATGAGATGTTTATAAAGACTTTTTTTACATAATTAGTTGCTTTTTATTCATTTATTACAAATATTTACAGTTATTATAAATATACCGGGTGTTTTGTTAATCGTTATATCTGATTAAGATACGGACAAATATTACTTATTACAAGGGTTGCAACAAACTTGGATTTAACTTTACATTAACTTCTTCTTCATTTCTAAAAAATAAGTAGCGTTCTCTGCTTAGCTCAAAAAAAATAGCATTCCAATGGGCTATATACAATATAGAAGATGTTTTTCTTCAATTTTTGCTAAAATTGTTTCTATTTTTTGCTATTTTATTAGTTTTTTAAAGTGCTGGAACTCTTTAAACATTTTTGTATCCGACTTCAGTAAAAATGTTGAAAAATGGTGGAGCGCCAAATATAACATTTTTAGTAAATTGCCCTATGTGATGGGCAATTGGTACCAATCTTATTCTTTAAAATTAAGAAAAAATAACAAAAAGAAGATGTTTTTCTTCAATTTAACCAATGCTGTTTGTTTAAAGAGTGAAAGCTGGAGGTTTCTCTCAGCTAATTGGGCTGGGCTAGCCCAATTAGCTTTGGAACAAGCGAAAGATCATATAACGTTATTCTATTTGTGGTACTATAAGTTCCACAAAAAAAACTACGACACAAAAATAAAGAGATACGTTTTCTCTATATATTAAAGTCGTACAACAACTTTAAACGTTTGACACGTTTTTATTCAAATATAGGTTTAATTAGTGATAATTAAATTGGCTTTATCTAATTTGTTATTAATTGTTATCTTTATAGAAGCGTTTTGTTTTATATCTCACGCACTTAACATTCTTTGATATTTTTGATTGCTGAGGTAGGTGCATACCAACATTGAAATGATGATGTTTTGATTCAATACAATTCATGTAAGATTAAACATATTGAAAATCTTATCTTTTCCAAATTTTACTGATTGAAGCGTTATCATTAATATCAAAATGTAGCCATGATGCTGTTGTGATAACACAGTTAGTATATTACCTTTTAAAATACCTCATATTTGAGGAAGGTAGAACTAAAATGAAGTACAGTGAGTGTATCGCTCAAACCGCCAAATATGTGATTTTACTATTCAATGGTCTGATGGGGGTGAGTAGACAATAATTATTTTAATATTTTAAGTTTCAGTACTATTTTAGGCTACTGGACTGGCTTTTGTGGTTTTGGGAGTTATTTATTATATGTTTTATGAAAGGTATGGCTTGAACTTATTTTGGGACTTTTTCTCGATGGGAGCTCTAGCAATTGGAGTTGGAGGAATCATGTTTCTCATTGCAGGGTTTGGGTGTTGTGGAGCTCTACACCAAAATAATTGCCTGCTAACTATTGTAATGACTTTTTTTTTTAGATGTTTTTAATTAAGATTATTGTTTTAGTATGGCTTTATTCTTATTTTACTGCTTTTGGTACAATTAGCAGTTGGAATAATAGCAATTTTGAAAATTCAAGATTATAATGAATTTTTCAAGAATGTGAAAAGACTCATTGAGAATTTATTCAATAAAACAGATGTGG
Organism: Lagria hirta; assembly: GCA_947359425.1. Lineage (NCBI taxonomy): Eukaryota > Metazoa > Arthropoda > Insecta > Coleoptera > Tenebrionidae > Lagria > Lagria hirta. Next base: position 19,260,180 of record OX375796.1, on the reverse strand, counting down.
ATTCTATAAAGACTTTTCGCAATATACAGCAAAAAGTAAGATTAGATATTAAGAAATTGTATACAAACATTTCTTGAAAATGATAACAGTTTTTAAGACTTTGAGGTTTTTTTTTAATAATGGTTGAAGTAATTATTAGCAATCTTGAAGCTAATTATACTTGCACACCTTTCATAAGACATTGTAATATTTGGCAGCATCTTTACGAAGCTTTGTCCTGAGCCTGGTTTTTAACTGATTTTTACAGGTTTCTAACCAGTTTTGTAAACTTTCTCACTAAATAAGTTGTAATAAAATGTTTGAAGCACGTTGGGTGGGTTATAGCCAGAAAGAAAATCTACTTAAAGCTACTGCGTTGACTTTAACCACACGTACGTCTTATGAAAAAAATATATTAAAGCCTAGTCTGGCCAAAACATGATTGACAGCGTTGACAGTAAAAGTTAGCGGTTACTGCTTTATCTTTCGTATGGTCTATATAGCTTTATTTAAATACATCTCTCTAAAGTTGTTTGATATAGTACGTTTGGTCAATATTTTCTGTGGCAAGTAAGTGTAAAATTTGTCGTTTAGGCTTCTAGCAAACTAAATTATAAACATTTAAAAAAAATTGAGACAGTTTGAATAAAAAATAGCATGTGTAATTTATTATGACATACTTAACATGTGTCACAATTTGTAAAAAAGTAAAAGTAGTTCAAAACTAACTTTTACTACACTGTTGTTTAAAAAAAAATTTTTTTTTTTAAGTCAAGTCCTTGCTTAATAATTGTCTGTTTGCTTATATTTATACCACGGGCGTGATAAAGACAATTCAAGAATTTCATTTGGTTAAATGAAAAAATATTTAAAAACATTGGTTTTACTTCTATGTTAGATCTAAAAATGCAATTTACATAAAATTTTGGAATAATTTTTTTTGTGATGTTGAAAAGAATAAGAATGAATTTTTTAACATTTCAGCACTAGAAACTATTAAAAAAGTAATTTCAACACTTGTCAAAAATATTTGTTAGGTATTATTTAACTTTTTTCGAGTGCCGCGTGGAATGATGTCATTTTCTGAAGGAGATTTGCTATCTATTTTTTATTTTGTTATTAGTTTTTTGGAGCACACATGTGAATCGTAATATATTTTGTTTTTAACAAAAATGTTTCAAGAGGTAGATGTATACAATTCTATTTCTGCACCTTTTGACTTATTTGATTATAAAATTGAATAGTTTAGCTGTTGTGGTGTCACCAATTCCAGTGATTACCCAGATACCAACTACTTCCACGCCTCTTGCTGCAAAGGTCTTTTGAGTCCTTGCTATGGAGATAGTGTCTACGATACGGGATGTGCCTCAGCGTTTGCAGAAGTTACAAAATTATTTATTCTAGTGATTGGAGCTGTTGCAATAGGATTCGCAACAATCGACGTAAATAAATATCATTTTCGTTTAAATAATTTTAAACATTTATATTTTGCAGCTTTTTGGCATAATTTTTGCTTATTTGGTAAGTACAATGCAAAACCTTATCTGTAAAGAGCACCATCTGAATAATTATTGATTAATTATCTCAAGTGTTATCATTGTTTGATAACGAAAGTGACAAGAATTGATTATTTGCGATTTGATTTTATTTAAAATTTTTTTATTTTTAATTATTTTAGGTTCGACGCGAAAATTTACGAAATGATCTTAAATTTAGGACGCCATCAATCGAAGAGACATCAATCTAAGATGATTTAAAATTTTACTAGTCATAATGGCATATCTTATCTCTAATACCTGATTTGTTTTGCCACGATTTGTGTTAACATTTTGTAAATAATTTTGATAATAAAAGTAATTTATTGAGTGTCTTTATGTCTGCTTTAGCGAGCGGTTGATTAATGTTTACTATAGTTGAGACGCTTTAATCACTTTACTGATTTAGCTGAATATAATTTAGAGACCGACTGCAATACTGGTTTTGATCAATCTTTCTTGATCTCTAATTTAAGAAACTTTCTACCAATTTAATTATTAGAAAAATATAAGATTTAGGTCTAACATCTAACGTTCCGAAAGTCTTGCTTATCAGTATTTTTTCTTTGTCTACTTTTTTTTTTACTTCCGTTTTTCTTAACACTGTTTTTATTTTGTTTAACAACATAAGACTTTGCCGCAACAAGCTTTGGTTAGACTAAGCTTTGCTTTACATGTTGGGTCACCGTGCTTATTCTCACTTTTATATTTTTGTTCTGATGACGCTTCTACTAATGAAGTGCAAAACGACGACAGTTTTATTAAATTTCTCTTTACGGTTTTTTCGAAAAGATGTAATATGTAAAAAATTCTAGATTTTTGAAATAAATTACAGATTGTTTAATAACTTTAGACCGCAAAAGTCTTTCTTCTTCCACACATCATGCGTCTCCTTTTGATATTGTCTAAATTTTTTATTTTTTCCACTTCACATTTGTTCTACCACAGCTTTAGCTTTTTTGCCAGTTTTTTTATATGCTTTGTTGTTTTACATTGTTAAAATATATTCCCTTATTGTGTCTAATTCTTTCTTTTAACATTTTTATTTTACAAGTTTCTACGAATTTTATAAAATTGAATTTTTTGCTTTTTTTTGCATTTATCTACTTCTAAATTCTTTATTCACAAATATAATTTTAAATTTTTATCATTTCTTTAATTATTTTTTTCATTTTTTGCTATCAGCTCTTCTCACTATTTCTATTTCTTGCAAAACTTTTAGTAAAGCCGCAGCTTTTAAATGACGATTTTACTGTGCTAAAGCTACTGAAATCTTCTAGATCCACAATGCCGTCTATAGATTCCTTCTTCAGACCACCTGGAGCAACACGGTAAAACTATTGACACACTGCGTCCCAAGTGTCGAAAATTTGTCTTATTGAGAGCCGGCTTCTCTCATACCAATCAGTTAAAAATATCTAATGTTTACTATTAATGGATTTTACAACAGAGCAAAAAACAAATTATAAATAAAAATATTTATTATTTTTTTGTTACATCAAAGCAGCACCAGTCACTTTTTTGCTGCGGTTTTAATAATAGGTCGTTATTACTCAATTCTGGCTTGCCTAAATTATGTTTTTTTTTGAGAACACGATACAAATAATTAGATTTTGTTCTATGTTCATCAAAGTATACCTCCCGGCGCCTCCACCAATAGCATATGTGGCAATATAAAATGTTTCTCCGGTAATGCACACATTGCCCATATTTAGCTGTACATTATTTCCACATTCCAAAAGATATATTTTTTTTAAATTGCCTCTTGGAAAAAAATATCTTACACGGGTTAAACATGCAATTTAGCGAAATAAAACCTTTTTTGGTTTCACCTGGTTTCACAAACATATTTATCGATAGAAGCAGCAATAATACATTGGCAACAAACTTTTGAACTTCGCTTTTTATTGTTCTCACATTTTCCTTCCCACGCTTCACCTGTTTCGAATACAAAAGCGAACGCACACTCAAAATAAAATTCTATTTTCTAGCCAAATAGAACATTTTATTTCACCAGTTTGTTGTCATTTCATGTTATAAAAGAGTTTACGAGAGCCAAGATCACGCGCCGAATTTCCTAGTTTTGATTAAAATGCAGAAGAGGGCTTTGTTGTGGGATATAAATCTGGCTGAATGAATTAAAGCCTCCAATGTAATCTGAAAATCTCTGTAGTAGTGTTTATTGTCATCCACTTAACTGATGGGATTTTTATTACCCCAGGCTTCAAGAAAAGCTAGAAAGTGTGCTGCTTAGGCAGATAAAATAGATGGTATAGATCTAATTTTTGATGAAATTCATATTAAAAGTTCTTTAATTTCTCAAGTCGTAAATGACCTATCAAAATTTGCTTCTAATACTACTATTAGAAGAAACTTGTTTCGCCTCCAAATCGCATTTTCTTGTCTGGAAAACCAATATAAATGCCACTTTAAGATTTACTTTTATATTTATTAACCAAAATACTGCTTTTGCTGTGGTTTTATATAGAATATAAAGTTATAAAAAGAAAATAATACTTCTGCATGTACAAATCAAAATTACCTAATTTCAAATACATATCTAATTGAAAAATTTTTTTTTTAATCTAACAGCCGAAGATAATGTAACGTGAAAGCTGTACAGTTTATTTATATAACTTGTTTGTTTGTATACTAATATTACACTACTCTACATGCACTTTGTTAAAACACTTAGTACATTTAATTTATATTAATGTCAATACATTCGTGTCGCTCGCTTACTCGATTGGATGTGAAGTCTACTGAACTTAAACTGACTCTTGCTTGCTGCTTATTTATATCGCATCCGGTACCGAGAGTCTAGAACCCACTAGTCGACCGTCTCGAACGTTCAATCTTTCTCAAATTTTTGATTTCGTTACAATAAAATACTTTATTGCAAGACACTGTTAAGATTTCAGATACTTCTACTTTCAAAAATTACCAAACAAAATATCAAATAATTTTTAAAAATCTTAAACGTTTTGGAACATGGAAGGTGGTGTGTCGTGCAATAAAACATTGTATCTTCAAGTTTTAGATAAATTTAGCAGTCATATATATACAAATAGAAAATAAACCAAGATTTCCTCAAGCCTAAATTTCTTTCTAGCTCTCTATCTTTTTTTGAATAAAAAAAACATGTTGTGCGTGGGTGACAACAAACTAATGGTTTACATTTTCAAAAAAAAAAAAACTTTTGCATATTTATTATAAAACATATAATTTTGTAATAATCTGGGAAAGTTTTGAATAATTTAGATATTAGTAAAATAAGATCAAAGCAAATTCTTTATCATGTTTCGTTATTATTAGAACTCTTTAGCAAATTGCAACATAGAGTAAGCTATGCATTACCATGTAGAAACCTAAGTTTTCAATTGTTAGGTTAGCTTTTAATAGATGTTGTCATTTTTATCATGTTACAGTAGCAGTAGGCACATAGATAAATATTAGTCCAAATTTGTCACAGCAAATTTATTTATTTTGTCTTGAAGTTTACCAGAAATTTCAAAGTTTCTAACCTAGCTATATTTATGACAATCTATCAACAAATTGCTATCTAAAATCTATGCAATTAAGTTGAAATAAACTTAATTAGAGATTTTTTGTTTATTACAATATCTTGTTTATTTTTAAATTTACCATATTAGAAAATTGATAGGCCACTTGGGTAACTATAAGCTCAAATTTGTCACTGCAAAATTATTTAAATAGAATCTGTTGCGACTTGCTGAAGAGTTTTAATAAAAACAAAAACAAAACATGGCCAACCTAACAAATCTAATTTGAATAAATTTGCTCTGATCTAATTTTTCTATTTTTTGGTAAAAACCGAAAAATAGAGGTTTATTAGAATTGATATATGTCATTTAGCTTTACCATGTACAAACTGGTGTAAGGTTAGCTTATTATTTTTAGACATTATTAGTTTTAGGTGATGACTGAATAAAAAAAATCATTGAAAATATTTATTCAATAGCTTACATCTACATAACTGAAATTATGTGAAATAATATACATTATGCTGGTTTTTATGGTTATGTAATTACTTACATAAAACTCTAGGAACACTTAAACTACTCACTATATTATTTATAAATAAATTAACAAAACTGATTAGTTTATCGTCCAGAATGTACGGGTTTCCAGTGAACAATCACTATTTGTGAGTCTGGAGCCTTCCCAAACGGTTTACTTTTATCTGATGCGACATATTGGTTGACTTGATAGTTTAAGAATGTTTGATAATGATAAACATCGGTACCCAATTGCTGAAATTTCAGTGATTTTAAATTAAATTGTCTAATTGTTGCTGGCTGTGCTATAAAAAAGCTATAAAATCATCTATTCAAAATTTTAACCGGTATCTTGTGAACGTTTTTTGAAATTATGATTTTATTCTCTGTATATTTTGCCAAGATGAATCTGAAAGCTTTAAAAATAAAAACCACGTGAATGACTAGTGATGAGCCAAAAAGTCATTAGTGAGTGATGATACATCCAAGTTGTGATTTTAGTCATGATGATTTAGGCGACCAGACGACCCAATGATGTTTGATGACTGATAAATAATTATTAATATTTTACCTGTGTAAGAGGACTAGTATTAGTTGTGAAAATTCCTTCAAACCTTCTCTTTGTCGCCAATTTCAATACTTCACTCTCCATAAATTGCATAACCGCCACATTTTCTTTCGATGATAAGCTCGAATGTGTGCCCATCATAAATGAATGCAAGATTTTGCCTTTGCCATTCGGTAAATGATTGTCTCTTACTGGCCCCTCAACGTATTCGAGAAATTCAAATATCACAGTCAATTTTGAAGTAATTTTAACATCAGGCTCATCATGAGCATCGAAATTTAATGACACCCCTATGACTTGGCCAGAAGTGGATTTTACGACAAAACTCAATTTTTTCTCAAGCAGTGGGATCCATAGAGCTTTCATCAGTTCGCTGTAATCGGATTCGACAATATCTGGAAGCAGCCACTTCTCCAAGTCGGCTTTTTGGTAGAAACTACTTGTGATCATACTAAAATTTGAATAATATTTTGTTAACACGTAATTTGAAATTATAGTTCAAAGTAGCAAGCAAACACCAATAATGGATTTTATTGTGTGATGCGTTTGGATTACTAACTGTACACCCTTTATCTTTGTTGTTTTTCTTTGCTTGAACATACTAAAGAATTAACTTAGTTTTGTTTTTTAATCAAAATAATTTATTTTTGTAAAAAAAAATGAATAGAAAAGCCTTGTGATCTTGATGTTTAAAAAAACTGGTCGTTTCATAATAATCTCAAATAGTAAACTTTACTATAATAGTGGCGTCGAAATATGAACGACTATATAAATAATCTTTTTAATAATACAAGCAGTGTCAGAACGTATAAAATAAATATCGGTAAATCTTGATACCGCTTGGATAGTGACGTTTTGTAACTGTAAAAGTAAATAGACAGTAATTCATTAAAAATTGTTATAATAATTGTAGCAATAAAAAAAAATTCTGATAATTTTAGAGACGATATTTCTTATTACGCTTATTTACATTTCATTAAAAGTTATTTCAATTGAATAACCATAGTATACTGTGTGTATAAACCGAAATCAAAAAATTTTAGATTAAAAATAAATATCTTACTCAATGACTACCGCTTTGTGCTCGTCTTGAAGTGGCGCGGCAACAAAATCCGGAGTTTGTGTCTGGATTTCCTCTGAAGTGGTTATGCATTGCAAAATCTCCCCTAAGTTTGCCGAAGAAAGAAAATCTGGAATACCTAAAAGCAGTTTTCTTAGCTTTTCTAAATAAATTGAAGTAGTTCTATTTACTTATATTCAAACCATTTTCGTTCAGTTTTGTTATAGTGTAAATTGAGTTTAGTGAGTTGCCTCCAATTTCGTAAAAATTTGCTTTTAAGGAAATAGCTGATCTGGCCGATCTATTCAAGACCTCAGCAACTGTCTCAAAAAGAACTGTTGCTGGTTTCATTAGTTCTTGAGGCACACCTTCGTAATCGATTTCTGCTTGAAAACAATCATCATCTAAAAACAAAAGATAAATTGTAAAAAGCACAAAACTCTACCTCAAAGCACAAAGTCTTAAAGCTGCTACATATACAATAAGTTATAAATCTGCATTTTAATATTTACATGTATTACATTACAGTCGGAGCGTCATCTGTAAGTAGAGCAAATTTATTTCAAATAAAATAACAAAAATACAACAATAAGCTGTTTTATATATTCATATGACCCAACATATCTAACAAGTGCTTATTTCTATCTTTTCAGAAATCTACATAAAACATAATCAAAACAAATTTGTATTAAGATGATAACAATAAGAAAATATGACATATAGTCAATTGGCTACTTCAAACGTAGAGCAGCCTGCTAAATCAAATTAAACTAAATTTAGATTTTTATTAGGTTAAACCAGTCGAATAAAATGTACAAAAATAAGCTAATATATAATTCAGTTAAAAAAAATTGCATTTAAAAATAAATTAAAAAACAAATATAACAAATTAAACTTAGCTAAATTGAAACGTACTGAAACAGAATAAGTCAGATATTAGATTTGACTGAACTACACAAAACTTGACTAATTTAGATGCAACATAATTTATTAGCCATATTGACTAGTTACAACAGTTGCGTTATAGAAACAAGCAAACAAGTATGGTAAAGTTTGATCTAGATTAGACTAGACCAAATAACACAAATTAAATAAATTAAAAACATCAACAAACTAAATTAAGCAAAACTAAACGATAATAAAAATATATTTTATTATTTCCAACCTACGCTGCTTTTAATAATTTTTAAAATAAAACTTTTGTTATAACTTATTTATTTAGACAAAGCTATTTAATTAAAAATAATTGCTAATTGTCTTTAATTAAATTAAATCTAATTTTTAAAATTAGAAAATAGTTATTTACATAAAAGTCAGGAAAATCTCACATTACTGAAAAGGAGCTAAATTGAAATACGAGGCACTTTGTGCCGAGTATTTTAGAGCTCCGAGTCAAGTAAGAGGTTTTTACTGACGTGTTTTGTATTAAATTTTTCCGAAAATCATAAAAAAAACGAAATTTACAAATTTTAGAATTTTTTTTGACAAATGCCACAAAAATCAAGGTCGTCAATTTCGTTGGCAACTATAGTTACTAGAGTATCTTTTTTATTTTGCGTCTTGTAAAGTTTTTACAGTACTAGTCCGGAAAACTCAATTTTCCTGCGCGTAAATAAGCAGAAAAATGTTGTTTTCAAGACGATTTCTGAAAAAAACTTTTACTTTAATGATAAACTACAATGTAATCAAATTTTGGTGAAATACGCAGAGCCATTCAAATTAATGTTTATTGTTAGAGACTTTGCTGTTATTATAGATACAACTTTTTGTATATTAGCAGCCATTTAGTATCTACAACGTACTTTCAAATACAATAATAAAAAAGCATTAGTTTTCAAGTTTTTTTTGACCCACCCTAATATTAAGGGTATACTCCAGTGTTAAATGAATGTTTTACTTCACAAAGTGAGTTTGACTAAAACTGTCTTTAATGAAAGACATATTTTTTCGGGTACATACCATTATTATTTGTATTTCCATAGCTCTTTAAAAGGGTTTGCCTATCGATTTTGCCATTAACCAACAAAGGAATATTTTCTACAAGTATAACTTGCGGCACCATATAACTTGTCAGCTTGGTTTCCAAAAAGCCCTCTATTTGATTTTCGTTCATCAAAGCTGAGCTTTTGACGAATGCTAAAAGCGCTTGATCTATTTCTCCAGGACGATAGCATAGGACAACCGCCTTCTCAACGCCTGACAGACTGTTGACAGCCTTTTCAACTTCAGATAAATCAACGCGATGTCCTCGAATTTTCACTTGAGAATCTGTACGTCCTTCGTATAATAAAATTCCTTTTTCAATGCGACCAAAATCGCCTGTTTTGTAGAGTTTTGAGAATGAAACATCAGTCGTCAATTGATTGCTGATAAATTTGTCTTTGTCGCGATTATTAACATATCCTGAAGCCAAATTAAGACCGCTGACGTAGATTTCGCCAATTTCACCGTTGTTTACTGGACGAAGGTCTGGGTTCAGAAGGTAAATAATTGTGTTGCATACCGGAAGACCTAAAAAGCCTTTTTGTTAATAAACGAAATTTGTAGATTTGAGAGTATTGAATTTATCTTTTTTTCAAGTGTAACTATTCAAAAGTCAGCACTTTTTGTTGATTATTTAAATTCGGCAGATACAAGGGCTTTTTTATTGTATAGACAAGTCAAGGATATAGGAAAGAGGAAGAAGCAAAGCGAATTGTAGCCGCAAGTCAAAACTAGTCGTAAAAACATTGATGTTTGACTTTTGCTTCTTTCATTTCCTTAAACCATATAAATTACGCCCTCAAAACATTGATCTAAAAATGATGGTCATTGCTCTTTAACTTTTCAATTTATAAATATTATGTATTCACATTTTTGCTAAAGATTGAATCACTGACAACAATTAGTAAAATAAATAAAAACAGTTTTTTGTAAGATAGTAGGCCTTGGACGTCAAAATAGTTATTTTGCCATTCTACAACTTATAATTCAAAATGCAGTAATATAGTAAACACAGATGTTAAACATATTATTATTGTAAAAATTCAGGAACTATTAAATTGAAAGTCAATGCCTAGGTCAAAGAATGTATTGAAGTGCGACAAAAAATAAGCTTTATATCAACAAAGTCATTGAAACTTTTCAACAATGTTGCAAAATTTATATTTTTTATTAAGCTTCCTACACTTCAAGTCACTTCTTTCCGTGTGTAGACATCCGTCTGTAAAATCGTAGTTCCTAAACGGATGAGCGATAGTATGATAAATGCCATGTTTTTTTAGAATTACTTTTATTTAAGTTAATAAGTTAGCTAGGTATCTAGTTTAGATAAGTAAATAATTTCACAATTTAACTGATTCTGCAAAGAATAAAGAATCGAATGTGTAAAAAAAGTGCTGTTTAAAAAAGAATAGAAACAAATAAATAAAAGATAGATAAAAAAACTGACAAGGAAATGAAAAAAAAAACTGCGATAGTGAGAAATCAAAATTTTTTGTGATAACTTGTCAAAGTTTTGTCAAATTTAGCTTTATTATTAGTTCACGTTTGATCTATAAAAGTTTCTATTACGTCTTTAAATTACGAGAGAAGCTCACCAAATACATTATATTTTGAACAACAATTTGGAAAATTAATATGTGTTGTGTTGGTTGATTGAAAGCCATTCACGTGGTAGAAACAAAAATAAACTGTAAAGCACCACAAGTCACTAACTGCACGTTGCTAGTCATGAAGCAAAAAAGTAATTATTTTAGAAAATTTGATCCACTAAAGTTAATTAATTATTACCAAATACTTTTGGTAAACATTTTAATTGTTTTTTTTGAAGTGAAAACTTCTTTAGCGGCGCTGAGCACTTTTTTTTGTATGGGTAAAAACTTTCAAACTCGCGTCAGGGTCACGTGATGCTGATCGAAAAAGCGTAAGATCGAGGGGAAGGGAGGGGAACTAGTATCTCCCACTCTTTCTACCGTGCCTGAGTCATAGATTTATTATAACAAGATACAGCCATGCACTGCGATAGTCCGCCAAGACGTACCATCTATTGCTCTCACTCTCAACTGCATTAGTATTCGATAGCGCTATCTTTTAGAGAGGTTCCTACCAATAGCAAAGCAGAAATCAGTAGACGCAGAGTACGCTACGTCAGCATGACACTAGAATTATTTTGACGTTTCTATTCAAATTTTTCTAATCACATAATTTGAACAGAAAACTTAGTTCAGTCACTTAAAACTTGAAAATAATTATTGTCAAGAAAAATATTTAATAATTTGAAGGTAATTTTATTTATTGAGATTTCAACCTCAACTTTTATTTTCTTCCAGCTTTCTAATGTTTCTCTATTTTCTTAAAGCCTAACTTTAATTTTACAAATTCAAAGAAGAGAAGTTTTTTATTTTCATTATTGTGATTGTCACGATGCAGTTGTGGGTTTGTAAGCTGATAAAATATGAAGCGGATAATAAAGTTTACATGGGTCTGACACAACTAAAAGTTGGTGAAATTTTGAAATTGGAATAGAGTTTTTTGATAAAATAATTAAGAATCATTAGCACTGATGAAAAAACCTTTATTTATAAATAATTATTCATTCCAAAATAAAATTGATTTTTAACCTAATTTTCGTATTTTATTAGATTGTGTATGACAAATGTCAATAAGTTGACAGCAAAGCATTGCATCGTTGATTGTCGACTAAAATCGTAGAAATTCGTGTCTGTTTAATCACTATAGTCTCGTGTGCGACATACAACAAATATGATGAAAAGGATAAAAAATGTGTTTCATTAAATATAGAAAGAAATGGAGAGATGTACCAATTTCTTTGATATGTTTTTTAAGAACCGAAGTATGTTCAGCATGCATAGCTATATCTAATGTATTAAATCTATGGCCTGAGTGTGCTGCTCTGTTTAGGCGGCACAGGGCGCTTGCGCGAATGACCGTGTGTGTTTATGTACAGCGTCCCACGCGTATCCAAGGATGGTGACAGCTGATTGCTTGACTGTTGTGTAGTAAATACACTGTTGTGTATTCGTAAATGTGAATTGTTTAAATTATGGAAATCGAACAAAGTGAATCTATTAATGAAAAAAGTGATGATGAAGTAGTGAAAGAAAATGAGTAAGTAAGAAAAAAAAATTGGAAAAAGCTTTGATAAATTGCCAATGATTTTAAGTGGAGATTTCAATATAAACTTTGCAGACGATAAAAATCAATCATTAATTGAATTTTTAAATAATGAATTTGGTTTAACTATGTCAAATGATCGCAATTTTAGCACAACGAAATACAAAACTACTATTGATGCGGTCTTTATTAGACACTTAAATAGGTTCGAATCAAAACTGTTTGTTTCTTACTTCAGTTATCATAAACCAATTGTATCAGTTGTAAAAATTTGCGATCATGATTCTGATAATAACGATGGTGTAAAAGTCGTCGAAATTATGGATGGAAGTTGATTTTTGTGAGAGATAAAATTTAATGTAATATATAAATAACGATATAATATTATAAATAACAACATATAAATTGTCATATTTGTGTACGATAGCGCAATAAATAAACATTGTATTCTACCTCATAAATGATAGTACTTTTATACTTATAATTAAACACAACGTTAATATTGAAGTTTTCACTTCTGCCGGCACTCCCGGAGTGCTACCTTTTTTTTAAATTATTAGGTATAATATTTGTTTTATAAAAAGTAGTATATTTTAGATACAAAACTAGTTTCTGCTGTACAATCGTAGTGCCTTGATCTTAATTTTTGCATCAGTTAGTTGAAATTTACAAAAATTTATGACTTATGGTCAAATATCGACTGATGGGCGATTTACAATAATATTTCAAAAATAAAATTGTTTTTCTTATAATTAATATATTTTTAAAACAAAATCATTGAACCGGAACTAGCTAAAGCATTTATATAAGACAAACGTTTGACAAAAATATTGGGTTTTTTAGCATTTTTTTTAAGAAGGTAATATATAAAATAAACAACAATAACGACTGATTATGACATAAGTGACAAAACGCGTTAGATAAGTTTTGACAGGTTAAGCTTGCTAAGACATTTTGACAGGTTAAAGAATAATTGCAAAAACTACCAATAGCCTTTTGATTTTAGCTAAAAAAAATTTGTAAACATGTATATTATTTTTTCTCAATTATTAACAAAAAAATGTGTTTAATTTTATTATAATAAACAGTCAGAGATGCACATTTTTATCTAATATAACAGTAAGCTAAATTGTTTTTTTTTCTCAATGTCAATGTAAAAATGTGTTTGATCTACAGACAGCTAACAATATTTCCTTAAAAGTAAATTTTCTGTATAAGGTTTTATGAGTCTGATTTGAAGTGACAGACAACACAATATATTTTCTAAACATTCCATAAATAAGGTTCTTTTTCATGTTCACTTGTATACAGTTTTTCCTTGTTTTCTTTTAGTTACAGTACTAAAACGCTGCTTTTGGATAAATATTTAACATTATTGTGCTTTGCATTTATATAAATTTATATAATTTTTTGGAAAATTAATGTCAGTTTTAAAATTAACCGCTACTTTAAAATTGTTCTTAAAACATTGCAATAGGGTATGTGTTTTTAGTTCACGGTTGAAAATAGAGAGTTTTATGACCATTTAAAACCGCGTCATTGCTTTGCGATGTCCGGTTTGAATGAATAAGTTATAATTCATTCAAAAAGACAAAACTACAGCTAAATGCATTATTTTAATTTTTTTCAATGTTACGTCAAAAATAAGATTTTATTTTTGGCATATAGATCATAATAAGATCTGATACATTATATTAGATCATTCCATAAAATTGATGCCGACCATAAATGCATTGACTCACTTTCTCTGAAAAAATGTTTATAAAAACTTAATTTTGAGGTTGACAGTACAGTAAAAAATTAGATTTTATTATTTTAATTATTTTTGAGAATGATTTACTATGAGTATTATTACAACATAACTAACAATTTGTTTGTACTACTTTTTTCTTTGATAAGATTAGTTACATTAAAAGCAATATTATTAACTTTTTAAAAATGTATGATAACTAATAATAGCTATCTGTATACAAAACAAAATAAGGATAAAAAGTTATAAGAAAGTCCATTGACAATTTTTGAAATCGGCAATAAATTCTGCGCTCGCGTCACACACAAGATTTTTTTTTACAATTGCACAGATTAATAGTTAAAAACGCTACATTTTTTTTAATGTCTGTTTACAATATAATAAATTCAAATTGTAATTAGACGAAAAATATGATTATCTTTTTTTATGAAATAAACTAAATTTGACATCTATAATAGAACAACTTTTTACTTCATTAAAAAGAAAAAAAATTATCTATTGTTACAAATGCCTTGTAATATCTGTATAGAAAATTTAAATAAATTTTTTAAAAACATGGTTTTTTATGATAAGTTATCAATAATAATATAAAAGTGACTACAATTTTTTGCTTACCAATCGGTACAGTCAATTTATTCTGGAGCTGTTCTACTGAAGCTATTTCGTGATAAGTAACATCTCCCATAATTTCGGTACTACCATAAAAATTACAGAGTGTATACTGTTTTTCCGGAAAATATTTGAAAAATTCTGCAGCAAGTGACGAGGTGAGGGTTTCTCCTGAGCATACCCATAATTTGAGTGATTTCAACAAATTCTCACTTTTCTAAAAAATTAAAACAAAAAAATAAAATTATTTGTTCATTACCAAAACCAAATTACTTTTAATTGCAGATACATCAGAAGTGATCTAAGCAAAGAAGGAACTAAAACTAAACGTTCAACTTTATAATAGTCCAAATTTCCAACAATTCGTTCCGGGTCTAATGTAATATTTTTAGGAACAATTAAAAGAGCCAGTCCATTAATCAGCGGTCCCCAAATCTCCGAAACACTATCAACGAATGTTAGAGCCGTTTTGAAAACACACACTTTCTCACTTTTGGAATAGGGGAATGTGTTAAACTGCCATTTCAGTCGATTTAATATAACTTTGTGTGGAATTCTTACGCCTGAAATATGCTACGTTTAATGAGAATCATCTTTCAGCTTTCAGTTATCACCTTTTGGGACTCCGGTGCTGCCTGAAGTGTATAAAACGATCGCGAGGTCATCTTTTTGGTGATGAACCCTCTCGTTTTCTAGCAAAACGCTGTCGGAGTGATATGAGCTTAAATGTTTTAATTCGTGGAAAGACCATTTAGGAGTATCACCAAAATCTTTAGAATCTGTAAAAAACAGCAATATAAAGATGAATTTTGTAATTTTTTTCTTTTTAAACTGCTAAAAGAGCAATAAAATTTTAAATTAGTTACTGGATGTATGAAAGTAAAGTGCAAAGTTTGAGAGCTTTATGGCTTTTTAGGTTAACAAGGTTTAGCATCTTATTATAAATAAATTTACAAAATGTTTCTACAGAGACTTAAATGTTTACAAACTAACCACAAAGTTTCAAAGTTATTTCAGTTTCATCAAAATTGCTCAAGAATCTTTTTTAAAAAAATAAATGCACGAAAAATGATCGTTTAATCTAACCGTTAATGTACGCCAATTAACCGTCTATTTTGTTTAACCAGGGATTGAAATACAAAATCTTAAAAAATATAATTACAAATACGTTTATAAAATTTATAATTATTTGACATAACATAGTCTTTATAAATTATTGATTAGTCAAGTTTTTTTGATGTCAATGAGACTTGGTCGATTTTGATTTTATTCTAAAGCAACAAACAAACAAATTTTTTTTCCGAATTTTTTTTAGACAAATTTTCGCCTACTATAAAAATAGTGGATACCAGCCAATAGCATTCCGATTATCGCGAAAATATCACATCGTCTTCAAAACTGCAAAAAGAATTTCTCCTTCTGGCAAAAAACTCCGTTTCTAACGGATTTGTTTATATGTTGCTAAGTGAATTAGAAAACTGATTAATAACTAAAAAAAATAACGTTTTACAAAACTAATTCGAAATGATCCAAAAAAACTGCTTTCAAACTATTTTTGTCTAGATGAATATAGCTCAACTTTTTTTTTAGGAAAAATTTTTGATTATAGTAGACTCAAAATTTGTTGCTTTAGGCAAAATTGACTTCGTTTAGGGTCTTGTGATTGTTACCAACCAACAAAGTTATCGTCATATGATCATAATTAAAAAAAAAAGTCTTGTTATATTCTGCATGAGAAAAATTTGCAAAATTGTTTTCTGATTGTCTTGGAAATCGACGTTTGTTTGGCTTAAAAATTATAAGCAAATTTTCAAAAAAATTATGTTACAATTTTCTGTACTATTAAGAAAGGGTTGATTTAAAAAAAACTTACTTTTTTAAGACTTCTTTTCTCAAAAAAATGTTATTTTATAAAAGTCTATAATTAACTTTAGTATTTATTAAAAAACTATATTTTTTCATAATGTAAATGCAGCTTTTAGTTATTTTTTCTCAAGTATCTAAGAAAATCGAATGAAAAAATTATTTAATTATTATATAGATAAAAATTGCATATTTTGATATAATTTTACGTCAATAAAGTGAAAAATGAAAAAAATTTGAAAATTAACTGTTAAAAGATATAAACAAAATATGAAGATTAGATACTCACCTTCATCATAAATAACCAGTACAGGTTGCGCCTCTTGAATAATATGTTCAATTCTCGATTCCGGAAATGAATGATCAAGTGGTAAATAAGCGCCTCCAGCTTTCCAAATAGCCAAAAGCACCAAAATTAATTCATCTGAAGGATACATATTAACCGCAACAATAAAATCTCCATCTGAATTTGCCTTGAAGTTTCTCGTTTTAATAGTTTGACTGATAACTCGCGCTATTTTATTCGAAATCTCTTCAACTTCTCCGTAGCATAGTTCAATAAGTCCTCCATTTTCATCCTCAAAAATAAGTGCCGGATTTTGTCTGGCTGGACCATTAGCGGTTTTTTCAAATAAGGTGCTGATTAAGGTAGGGCTTAGCGGAGTTAGTGGACCTCGCAGAACTGATAAGTGAGGGAGCGAACCCATTTTATATTCTAATAAAAGACACAAATACCAAAATAATTATTGTAAAGCACTAATTACTAATTATAAATATAAATAATTGCAATCAATTACAACCACTCAAGGCAATCAATTTTACTAAAAATTACATATATTATTGAAAGGTTTGGAAAGGCAACCTTGCATAGGTCCACCGCGTTTTCCGTACTCAAGAATATTCAATTAGTAATTGTAAAACAATATGCAATGATAAATTTATCAGCTAATTAAATTTTTTATAAAATTTATGAGAGTACTTAATCTTTTAATTGTAATAATTGTAGCCTCTCAATAAAATTAACATTTTTGTATAATTATGTGTTTTAATTCAAGTCATTCCTGTTATTTTTCTGCTTCATCGTTTTGGAAACTTTGGCACTATAATTTATTACTATTTTTACCACTTGCCAAAAAGATTATTATATTTTCTCAAGAATATTTCAGCTAAAATGTAAGCCATAAATAAATATAACAACATGACAAAAAAATATGGTAAGTATGTCAATAATTTAAACTGTTTTTATTTATTTTTTTTATAATTACAAAAGGTTTATCATTCTATGCAGCAAATTTCTTATAAATCTTAAATTGTTAATTTCTTGCTAACTGGTGCTTTAGATGCTACAACCAATTTTGTTTTTTGACGGTATATTTAATTAAACTTGCGCAAAATATCTCCCAATTAATTGTTGATAGATAATACGACAACTGTCAAAATCAAGTTTAACCAACCTTAAGCATTCAAAATTACTTTTAAAAATTTTTGATACATATTTGTGGTACTGATTTTTCTAAAGATTCTAATCCTAGGAAGTAATTGTTATTGTTTTGTTTAAAAATGAAATAGTATAAATATTAGATAGAAGTGCCTATTACCAGTACAATAATCTCATTTTGAAACGGCCGTTAAAAGTATGGTAATAAAATAATAAATCATCTTCAAGAAAACTATTCTGTAAAGCAAAAAGTAGTTTAAACAAATGTAAATACCTTATCAAAAAAGAGCTTAATTATAAAATTGCAAAATCTTAATCTCAATGTGTGTATCCAAAATTTTTAATTAATTGTTGACGACAAATACGGTAAATTTTAAATCTGCGGTCTTTAATTAAGTTGTTTCAAGCCAAATAAAGCGATTAACATAATTCTAAGTTACAAATTGGTGCTTTTAAATGTTGAGATAAAAATGTCAATATCATGTTGTGGTTACCAATATTTATAGCTGTTAGCAAAATTGCAGCACGATAAGAATGATAGCAAATTTAATTATTTACATGAAGAACTAATTCAAGGATATTAAAAAGTGGTAAACTATTCACTTAAAAGTTTACTCATTTTTATTTTTTTATCACTGCTACAAAGTGTTGTTCTTTTAGAAATTTCTAAGTTAGGAAAAAAAAGTTGATAACGCCAATATTTGTTTCTTCTCTAATTAATAATAAAAAAATTATAAAAAACATGTAAACACTAGATTTAATCTTTTTATTGTCAAAAAATGTAAATACTGTGAATAAATTACTTTGATAAATAAACCATAAACAATTAACAAAATGTCAATGTTTCCTTCTAAATGTTTGATTTTTCAGCTTATTGATAGAGCAATTACACTTTACATCCTGAAAAAAATAATACTATAAAAAACGAAACCAGTTACTCAAATTTCAATTATTTTTTTTAAAATTTGATATTTCAAGTAACTGTTGGAGCAAATACACTTTAGACCAAAATAGAATTAAGTTTATTAGTAAACGTATGATACATAAGTTATAAGAAAATAACAATAAAAAAAAATGTAAAAAGATAAATTTGAGAGAATTAAACTATTGAAACTGTAGATTTTGTTAAATCTTTATTGAATAGTTATCTGTAATATAAGTTTAAACAGCTATTTGTTTGTGATGTTACATTTCAAAAATTTTATCAAAATTTTTGTTACATACGATAGCGATTTTGGATTAAAATAATACTAATATAATAAACATCTTACTTATAGTTAGAATAATGCTGAAAAATTGTGAAATTTAACTGAAAAATAAATTATCCTAAATTATAAAAACAAAAAAAAAACATAAACTGACCTACGCTCAGTTCAATCTTGGTGTTAGCTTACCTGTAGCTATATGTTTAATTACTTGTTGTTTCAAATAACAGATATTACTACAAATTACCAGATCTTGTCATCTTTATCGACTATCTTAACAAAATAAACCGTTTATAAAATATAGATGTTAGCAAATCTTAAAAATGTAAAAAATTTAAGATTCAGAAAATTACGTAGATCAATGCGAATTCGTTCAAACTAGATCCGTAAATTTTAACACGTTTTGTTCTTATTGTAACTCTTCAGGAAGTCCTCAGTTTAATATTGTAAAGATCTAATTTCTCAAATTTTTGATGTAAGCTAACTTTGTTGATAGATGTCGCTCATCTGCCAAATTAAGTACCTGCATCCAATACGCAAACATCAGAAGTTTTAAAGAGCGATTGAACTCAATTTTAGAGACGCTTTTCCAATAAAATATTGTTGAATTTTTTGCAAACAGAGCACAGTTTTTTTTGCTGCTTTTATGCCGCTTTTTTATTCTATCAAAATTTTTTCAAAACCTAAATCTGCTGTTGAATTGAATTGAGAGAATACTCAATAATGGCAAATATTAATGTACCTGTAGCAAAATTTTATTATTTTGTGTAAAAGAGTAAAGGTAGGGCACATAACTTAATTTAATGTTTCTCACTCAAGATTGACAACAGGGTCTTTTATAAATATAAAGACACCAGTTAGCAATTCAAATTTAATTAATCAATATTTTATTAAATTAATCAAGAGCGAGGCAAGTATACAAAACGACATCTAATGATTTTGTTTTCTTACTTATTATATTGCATAAAGTATTTATTCTACTAAGAAACTTATTAATTCATCTAGAGCGGAATCATAGGATAAAAAAGTATTAAAACTAAGAACCACTAGTTTTTTTTTTGTATTTAGATTATACCTTACTAAGTAGTTAATAAAATGATTTGCCTAATAGCACTGCATTAGCATTTTACAAATTTTGAAACCAACCTTAGCTTAAACGATGCATAAATTAACAATTTAGATCAGCAATTCGACGTTTCCAGTAACCCGTTTGTTCTAACAGCTGACTAGAAATGTGTCTTGATCAAAGAAATGAAAAGTGCTACATTTGAAATTTATAGCCGGAATCACAATAATTTAAAACAAAAAACTGACTACATAAATATTTATTAATATGTCTATTAATTACTTGTTGACAATAATGATTAAAAAATAAGTCTACATAGCAAATAATAAATTAAAAATTTAGAAAATTAATATAAATATAATTAATTACTGATTTAATTATTTTTTATTACAAATTGAGCAAAAAACTTCTTAATCTATTCATTCATGTACATCACCATTCTATATCTGTAATAATTTCTTCAAATTGTAAACTTTATTTTTACCTTTTAAGGTAAAAATTTTACTTCTTTTATTCAAGAAGTAAAAAAATTTTGAGTAAAATCTGGTGTATGCATCTTTTACAGATCTGATCTAGTCAAAATTTGTTTCTATAATTTTTTTTATAATATTAGAAAAACAATGTAATCTCCTAAGCTGGTGCCAAAGCATCACCCAAAAACCCATTTTTTATATAAAAGTAAGTTTGTAATTTAAATCTCTGATTTAAATTTTTGCTTTTATTATTTGCTAAAACTGTTTTAACGATTCTTTGTGTTTATTTAAAACAGTAGTGTTTTTGAAGTTTAGGTAGTGATCAATTAATACTTGCTATTGTTTAATAAACAAAATCAAACATATTTTGTTATTACAATTATACAAAAACACTACAAATTCTAGTTTACATACACATTAGTCTAATCAACCTGCGTGCTAAGTAAAACATGTCTAAATACAAAAAAATATTACTTCACTGTTTTGTGTGTGTACCAATTATAAAAATTACTACTGAGGGTCAATAATCCAGTTATTTACAATGCAAATTCTATTAAAATAAGCATAATCCAACTGATTATAAATAATTACAATTAAGTATTTTACAAAAGTGTCAAGAGTAATTGATATTAGAATATATTAACTGAAAGTAAGCTTTTTTTCTAATTGGAAAATTATAAAGCAATTAAAAAATATATAATTATTATATACCTACTTAGTGGCGGTATAATTTTACCGCCACAAAGAAAAAATCTTTTGCAATTTATATTTGAAACTTGTTATGACAACTATGTATAACCAAGTTTAATCTTTGACTACAAACAAGCTCAATGTCGTTTAAAAAGCCCAAAAAAAAGCAATTTTTTGCTTCTTTTGATTTTTTTATAGGGTCTACATTTAATATTTTTTTAACTTTTTTTAACCAGACTTTTTAACTATTTTACTGTCTACACGCTCTTCTTCAGCAAGACATAGCACGAGCACAATTTGCTTGTCAAGCTTACGCTGCTAATGTTTTGCCGTGGTCATTTTGTTTACCAACTTTAAATTCTACAAAGCATTTATTTGATAAAGCTTTAAACAGAAATCAACCATCTTAATGTTGTCAATGCCGAGATGTGTACTAGCTAGGAATTCGCTTAGCACACTTTTTTTTTTCAAATTTATGTAACTTAAACTTCTTGCAAACTTTATCGTTTTATTGTTGTTTTAGATTTTCTTTGCCAGAAAATTTGACTTAAAAATTATTTTTGTTAGGTTTATAATATTAAACAGCAAAAAATTTAATAAAATATATTTGCTTATTCAGGTTTGTAGAAATTTAATAGATTTGAAGATGTTCAGAAGCGGGTAGAAAAATTTAATAAATAATCAAAACGTTAGAAAATTTTTTTTTCAAATTACATATTCATCGGCAATTATTTAATAATTGTTTTGTGTTATCAATAAATAATTTATCAAGCATTTTTCTAAGTTTGTAGTTGGAAAGTTAGTCACGTTTTCATGTAGGTGACTGTAATGGAGATGGCTAGTCCCAAATATAAAAGACATCTATTTTTTTAATGTCATTAAATAGTCTTAATGAAATCTTTAAATTAGCAATACACTACTTAATTATACATGAATTACTAAATTTAGTAATTTGATTTTGAAGCAGTTTTAGTATTTTATATATAAAATAAAAAACTGCATAGACTGCTCTAGACTGAAAGATAATTTATAGTTTAATTAATTTTAAAATAATATAATTACCGTTTTTTTCTAATAAATTGTAATTTATTTAAAAATAAACATATTATCTAATAAATATTAATCATTCTTTTTTTTTTCTTAGAAAGTGAAAATAAGTACTTGCATATCTATTTTTGTAAACTTGCAATGTTAAATAAAAAGCATTGACATTGAAACTACAAGCAAAAGCTTTTTTTGTTTTGCAATCAATCATAAAGAGCAATTGGAGCATTTATAGACTTAGGTCGACCTCTAGTCATCGATTTTTCTGATAAAATTAAGATTCTTGCAATAAAGTGTACTAATACACAAAACTTCGATTTCATTTTTTGCTTAAATTTATTAATATATTGTTTAATCACGTCAAATAGCTATACAATTTGAATTTGGCAGCTATTCAATGGTTGACCCTAATAGTAGATTTTAAGACTAAAATTTATATGTTTGCTGTGCTGTGAAAAAAAAAACCAGCTTGAAATTAATACTCTTTTATAATTGATAATAATTAAAATTAGAAGTAGATACTTAAATTTGAATAAACAGAGAAAAGTGTTACTAATAATAAAAACCAAAAATATTAAGTTTAAAATTTGACAGGTGTTAAAGTTGACGCAAGGTCTCTAGTTCATTAGTTGTAAAAATTTGTCGATTTATTGGTTAAGAAAGGCAGAGTGTGAGCTTTTGTACAAAATTGTCCAGGGTGTTTAGAAGATTGTTGACCCGCCGAGATGGGGAAAAGACCTAAGACCCAAAAGCGTACTCCCAATATCTTCAATGTCACCAATTTTGTGCGTTAAAAAAAAACGAAAATATTTATTGTTTTAAATATATTTTATTTTAAGAAATCTGAAACTATTCTATTTCCGGAAACAACAAACATGATTGATTAGTTTCATAAATGCTTCTATATATGGTATTTTAAGGAACGCAGCATAATTTTAATATTATGAAAAATTTTTTTGTTTTCAAGAATGTTTGTATATATTGACATTTATTGTTTATGTATGCTATACAATTAAGCCTATAATAGTAAACAAGTTGCACAATTAAAATCAAAAACAAACGTTTTTGTAATTTTACTATAATTGCATTTTATATTCCTATTCAATTCTTTTCATTAAATTTGTTTGAAATTGATTGAAACAAATGCTTTTTTTTGTATGAAATATTATATTCTACCTAATCTAAAACCATTAGATCTAAATAAAACGATAATTTAAAAATTTTGAACCAAAAAGTCGGATCAGTTTAATTGAACGCCTCTAATTACACTTTCCGCATTTTGTGGCATTCAATCAATTTTCAAATTTGAACGTAAATGTTTGGTTGCGTTATAACTCATTTTCAAGCAATAAAAAAGTAGGACTCCATCGGTTTTAAATTTTATGGCAAGCATTGCAAATTGCTGTGAAAAACTCAACAAATATTTTACGCCAAGCAATAAACTTTTCTCATGCCCTTTTATTAGCCATTTTTGAAAAATAATTAATTAAACAAAGCTCTAATTGTATTAGAGGTATCTAAAAAGGAAGAAATGTCAATATAAAAGTGTTACACAAAACGTATAAATTAATATTGTCGTAGATATATATTTTGAAAACTTTTCAATTGTCAGAATAATTTAAAATTTTTTATTATATGTTTATAAAAAAATAATAATCACAGATATTGGAATTAAAAATAAAAAAAATTAAATAATTTTGTAAAAATTGGTAAAAAGTTGAAAATTTTTCTTTATGGTAAAAATGACTTCCTCACTTCCTTCCAAATATCTTCAGTGTAATGAATAAAGAGAAGGAAGCCTTGAAAGAAACCGTTTTAACACTTTCGATACCTATTCTTCAATGCTACCGCATATTGTTTTATTAGTGTTATTTACGCAATTATAATTTGCTGCTGACATTAAATGGTAAAAAAATTAACAAAAAAATGTCATAAAACAAAGGAACTCAGTGACTGTTTGAGATTTTAGAGCACGTTGCACTTGTTGCCGCAATATTCAGCGGCCTTTACCTAAATTCAAGCAAATTCTAATTTATTCGAGATATATTGTACGCTTGAAGGTATTAGTTTCACAATTATTTCAAACAAAAATAAATAATTAAATGTTCTCACCCTTGAAAAAATGATATTAGATTAATCCTTTTTCCACACTAGTTACTACTGGAACTGATAAAATAAAACAATGTGACTGATGGCTTTAAACTAGAGTGGTTGGTGGTAAAGTACAAAATATATAAGGTATGTGGTCTAAACGTCGATGTCATGAAGAGAGATGGTTATTGTTAATAGGCATTATTACAAGAGAGGGGAAGCAATTTTAATTTAAAAAAAATATTAACATTATTCTCCCCTCTCAGTAAATAAATCTCATACCACTAGTATTTAAAGTGTTTATGTTTTGTCGCTCATTCATTCATCTTATTCCTAGAATAGTCAATATTTAAGAGCGATTTTTAGCCTGGAAACTCCAAATTTATTTTTTCTATTGACCACAAAAGTATTAGTTTATTGGGAAAAGTCCCATGTATTAGTTACACCATTACAATGCAATGTTTATTCTGGAGAAACGATTATTACAAGTAAACACTGATTACAAGTGGACAACTTTTATATCTATAAAAAATGTCAAAGAACGCTTATAATAAATAAAGTTTATGAAATTAGAAAGTACTTTAATTCTAAATTCAGAAAACAATAATATTGTTCTTAATAAAATTATTTTTTTTTCAACTATCAATTCATTTATATTTTTGAATTATGTCAAAAATGTTTTTTGCAAAAAAAAATTTGTTTATATATGAGTAGAAAAGAAATATTTAATCCTTGTTAAAAGACACCAAATTTTGTTTTAATAAAATAATGTAAAAAAAAATAAAAAACTTTTTGATCTTTGCGTTTGTGCACCGAGATCAAAAATTAAAATTAAAAAACGATGTTTTTTTAATTATAAACAATATTAAAAAACTAACTTTTTTTAAAACATGTTTACTGGTGTGTTTGCTAACAAAAATTTAAAGCTATTTTACTGTCTATAAATGTCAACAAAATGTAGCTACCGGAAAGACAAAAAAAATAAGTAATAAATTTCCTCATAGAGATTGTTTCCAACAAAAAAGACGAGCTCATAGCTAGCTTATTTATTGGCCGATTTTCATTATTTAAACACCAAATTAGATGATTATAAATAAGCCACATAATGGCCTGACAAAATTAGGTATATTTTCAAACACTATGAGGCTGAGCTCTTGAAAAATATTTTTTCAATTTACAATATAAACTTTTTTTCAGTAATTTAATAGAAATTTTTATTTTTTTACGATCACAACAATGTATCACAATTATAGACTTAAATAAATAAAAAAAAAATAAAAATATTATTTAGCATTGTAAGAAAAAAAACCACACTAGCTTTGGAAATAAATGATCAACAAGCTAAAATGATAAAAAATAAATAACATTTCTAGAATAATAAATAAATAATAAATTAATATTACTTTTTCTTCATTTTTTTCTTACGGAAGCCTGTAATACTGATACATTTGTTTTGCTCTCTCAATAGAAAGTCAAATAAATAAACTAATTATAAAATTGTTTAACTATACATTATAATAGCACATGTTGTTTAATTTTATTTTGTTATTATAGTTATTTTGTTACAAATAGATATTTTTAGTACTATGTATAATATAATAATTATTTATTTTAAGTAAGTCAAGAATATAGTTTTAATGCAACCGGAAAAATAATTTGCTAACTGTTAAAATTGCGATCAAAATAAATAATAATAAAACGCGTAACACTAATAATTGATAATTTAAATAATTAAACTATTATGTTAAATAAAATAAGAAATACTATTTACCATTGTGAAAAAAAAAAGCAACACTAGCTTTAGAAATAAATGATCAACAAGCTAAAATGATAAAAAATAAATAACATAAAATAATAAATAAAAAATAAATAAAAAATTAGTAATAAATAAATGACCGCAAAGATCTAACAATGTCTAACGCAAAACATAAACAATTTTTTTTTTACTTTATCTTAATTTTTTTCTTACAGAAGTTGTGATACATTGTTTTTTTCAAAATGAAATTTATTAGAATTACCAATAAAAAGTATGTATATATTGTAAATTAAAAAAATATTTTTTTACAGTTTAGTCTTAAGATCTTTAAGGCTATACATAATTTTATTAAAATATTTTGTAGCCTATTTATAGCCATTCAATTCGGTTTTTAAATAAAGGCGAGCTATAAACTCGTCTTTTTTCTGGAGACAATCTCTATATAAATTTTTATAGCTATAAAAATCAAGAAAAAATTCTACGAATAAAAATTGTTTTTTATGTTTAAATGCCTAAAATTTAGACTTTAATTTTAAGGTAAAATAATAATCAATTTTTTCATTTTAAAAAACAATCTAAATTTTTTTTTTTATATTTAAGTAAAGCATTTTTTTGCAAAACATTTAGCAAGCAAAATTTTTTTTTCAGAATTAACATTAGTGTCTTTTAATCATTGAAATAAATTATTTCAATAAATTAATTAGTTGAATTATTCATTAGTTGAATTTCTATAAAAACCCTAACCTTTATCAAAAGTAGTTAAACGAAAAAATGTTTTTATAATTTTTTTATTATGGGAATGCAAGTTTTCTCTTTCAGAAGTACATGTTTAGCCTTTATTTAAACTGATATTGATGGTAAGGTTTATTTTAATATTATTTGCCGGTAAACCAATTAAGAATGTGCCATATATATACTAACTGTTCCTATTAAAAATGACGAAAAAAAATTTGACACTGTCAAATTTTCCTGACAATTTTAAACTGTCTGATTTTTCTTCCTAGACACTGGCAGTAAAAGTCTTTTTTTAACCAATAAAATATTTAATAAATTTTTGTGTACGAAAATCCACTTTTTTGAATTAATACTCTAAGTAAAATATAAAAAAATTTGACTTTAGATATAGTATAAAGAAAAACTTATGATAAATTTTGATTTTTTGTCAAACTTTGTCAGATATAACAAGGATCAGCTGTTTGCTTCATCTGCCAATCACAAAGTTACTACTGCCACCACTGTCAAAGACAAAGATTTGCTGTTTCGAGTGTTGTCAGGCAAATATGACCTAAAGGTGCTCCAGAATTTTTAAATAATTGTGCAATAAAAAGTCAAATAAAAAGACTTAAAACTAATAATAAAATAGTTTAATTATGCATTATAATAATAGATAGTGTTTAATTTAATTAGTTATTTCGTTATAAATAAATACTTTTTAGTACTATGTATAATGCAATAAATATTGGTTTTAAGTATGTCAAGAATATAGTTTAAATGCAACCGGAAAAATAATTTGCAAACTGTTAAAAGTGCGATCAAAATATCACTAATAATTTATAATTTAAATAATTAAACTATTATGTTAAATAAACAAACATAGTAGTTTATAATTGTGTATTCATTAGGCAAATAAATACATAAATTTATAATCAAGGCAATCTGCGATGTGTAACTTTTTATCACAGTTAAAGTGTATCATTTTTAAATGACCACTGATGGTTATAATTTATTGCTGTTTTTTTTTGGTTTACTATACAATTTTTACTATTTTTACTATGAAAACAATGCTGAGAATTAACTTAATAAACTAAAGTTACTATTTATAATAATTTATTAATAGATTTAAACCCAACGATAAGCTATTTTTAAAGTTTTTTGAATATATTATGTAAATTGTTACTTTTCTAGACATTTCTATTTCAAATATATATATATATATATATATATATATATATATATATATATATATATATTTGGAAAACTGTTTATTGGGGATGCGGTCTATAATTGGGCTAGATATTTACGCCTTGTAATACTCTTTATTAAATTTTGTCAAGCTTTCGGAAACTTCATCGCTTCCATCTTCAGGACAATTAATGGTGAGATTTTGTAATTTTTAAATATTGCATTTTTTTATAAACTAGGAGACACATTAAAAATTGGAATTTAAAAACATTTAAAATTGTTTTAACAAAACATTGTCAGTGTGGTTTTCAGAAATTTAATAAAGAGTATTACAAGGCGTAAATATCTAGCCCAATTATAGACCGCATCCCCAATAAACAGTTTCCCAAATCTAAACTTCCGGTCAAAAACTACAAAACGTTATATATATATATATATATATATATATATATATATATATATAAATATATAAATATAAGCCAATTGGGTTATTCACATATCTTGTTTTTTTTTAACCACAGGTATGATAGGATCTGAGAAAATAGTTTTTTTAAACAGTTTTTAAAAATTTTCAATATACAAAAAAGTACAAAACTCTCATTTTTGAAATAATTGGCAAAACACAATGCCGTTCTTATTTGATCAAACATAAAACGCTTGCTTGTGTAAGCAGTTTCTTGAGTTTTCTTAACTACATTTACATAGATACTTGACAAAATATCCAAACAGTGATATTTAGTCAGTTACCTCTTTTTTTTATTTACAATACAATAGATATTTATGCATTAAGGGAGATATGAATGTTTTTTCTCTGAGGTTGACGTGTTACAGACCAAGGGCCGGAGGCCCGCGGTCTGTAAGTCTACCGAGGGTGGTAGTGCATTAAATATTTTATTTTTTAGTATTTCATTACTGCTTTCTTAATAAAATTATATGAAAAATAACAACATCCGAGAATGCATGAATGTATAATTGCTGCAAATGCATGGTAACCATGTGTTTGAGGGTGAAAAACTTTACAAAGTCCCAAGGGAGATATGAGATACGTTTCATATATCGTATCCATAACGAAAATCAACAATATCATGTCACTAAAAAATAAAAAAAATTACAGCATATTTTGTTTTCAGCTAAAGGCTGCTCTAGTTTACATATTTTTTAGCAAATTATATTTTTATTCTTTTTCTGCACGATAAAAATAGTCAGAAAAATACGTGTTTTGGCAACCAAATTGCATTTAAATAAAATTATCAGTTTAATATGTTATTCTGGTTTTTTTTTTAGTTTAGTTTGAATTTTATCTTATTTTACTTTATAATTTTCGGGTTTTATTTTAATTTAAGATGTTTATTTTACTATTTGTTTTACATTATTTGTCTGTTGCAGAGTTTACTTAATATTGCTTTATTTATAAATTTCTAGAAAATTTTTAAGACAACCTAACTTAACATTAGTCATAAAATACTTTGATAAACGTGTCTTCTACATCTATTTTTTTAAATGTTATGCAGCGTTTTTATGTTATTTATTAATTCAACTTTGCATAGTGATTTAAAAAGGTAATTTCTGGTTGGAATTCTATTTAAAAGATTCGGAAGCTTGAAATATTATTTCTAATTTATTTATTACAATAGATTGTAGAAACGTTATTAAGTTGACACAAGAGGTTTATTCGGAAAGATTTAATAGAGAACACTTAATAGAAAATCGATTTGTGTTTTTTCTTTTTATCAGGGCTGTATTTTGAGAAAACAACAAAATTATTTTAAAAACAAATATCAATTATAGAATTAAAAAAGCTTAGGTATACAAATTTAATGATTTTTATTTTGCCAGTCATTTGTGTTTGTTGCCTGTCTTAAGAGTTGAAAGTTTAACAAGTAAATTGTTGTTTTTTACAATGCTTAATTTTATTTAAGTTTTAAGTCATTTTGTAAAATGTATTGTAATAAATAGACGGTTGCAAATAATAAATAAAGTTTAGACTGCTAAATAAAAGTTGTAATACCAATTGGGTATAATTGTAAGTAAAATCACTTTTTAAACAATTTTTTCAAATAAAATTATGTTGACCACAATAACAATGCTTTTAGATTTTTTAACAACAAAAAAAAAACATTAATTTATTTTTAAAAAGCACTAGCTTCTACTTCTTCAAAAAAACCGTCATCATAACTTTGCTACTGATACCCTGTAGTCCTTGACTGTTTCCTTATTGGCAAAATAATCAATATTTACAGGTTTAATATTCATTTTTTGATAACTCAGATGGAAGTAGATTTATAGTGGTTTTACAAGCAACTTTCAAAATACCTTCATTAAAGCCATTTTTGTTAAAATATTTTTGGGTTTTTTACAAAAGAATACAAAATTTAATGCTTTTTTTACAAAAAGAAGCTAGTATGAACTAGCTAACACTAGATAGTAAACTCTTTCACTACTTTTTCTTGCTTGTTGGACAATCTACTATTAACTATCATGTGAACTTTTGGATGTCAAAAACTACAAAAAAATTACATTTTTTAGGTCTAAACGGCCCTTTAGACTCAATCGCTTTGCTCTCGGTAATTGACATTACCATGACTCTTGTGATACGTAAATAATTATCAATCGTAGTCATAATTTATGTTGACATCAACTCAGCATTCAAATGTAAAAAAGAGAATAAACGTTTTTGCAACGCCGACCTGCAATTTGAATCTGGCTCGTTAAACTGCAAAGAAAAGTAGTCAAAAAGCATTGTAAAAATAAAAAAAGTCGCTTTGCAAAAGCTAAACAAAAATAAAAAAAGTTTTCCAATACTGATTTTTGTATTAGGGTGAATAAAATTATACACGTTATTAAGATTTCTGAAAAAGCAAATACTTAAAATATTCAAACAAAACTCAAATAAGAATAAAGCTCAATTTGTTTGCTGGCGACATGTGACGCTTATCTGCCCGACCTAAGAAATAACCTATAAATAAAGTGTTTCAATTGAACAAAACATCTAACGTTTTCTGGAATCTAATTCAATTTCCCGCGCATAGAATACAATGTATTTTCCTGTCCTACATTCGATTGAGAAGTAAAGAAGAATGCATAATTCACAACACTGCTTTTAAATTCCGATTAACAGAGACCGCAATTATCATACTTCTATGTTGTAAAAGCTAGAGCAAGTCATTTTATGCAAAAAGCTTTCTGGAAAGCGGTAATGACCCTTGTCCTTATAGCGCTTCGCAGATGTTGCAAAACATAATATTTTGTTGGAATTTTCAGTTGCGGCTGTACCGTATATCCAAAAAAATGAGTGAATTATTGTGTTTAGGACTTTCCTGACATCATCGTAGTAGGTGAGGTAAATCACCTAAGCGCTTACAAACATTAACCATTTTAAATAGACTGTGGTTAGACTGTAAATACTTAAAAGAAGCAAAAAAAATCCGTCAACATTTAAATAGGTATCTTTTGCATCATTATTTTCCACTTTTTTTATTTGAAGTTGGCTTTTTTGCATTGTCAATAGACGCCACCGGATTTTATTTAAATCATTATAATTTTATAACTTTGTTTTTAGATCATTTTTAATACTTTATTTGTTATTCAAGTAGAGTTTAAATAAGAGTTTTTTGTTTTGTTTTTAACGTATACTTTATTCATTAATGATTCTTATTAATGCAGGTTTTAGCATCGATAAACAATTTTTTTAAAATATAGTAATTTTCATTTTCAGTGATGTGATGCTGATGATACTAGGAAATATATTTTTTTTCATAATTTTACACAAAAATTTTTAATAGTAATACAATTTTAACTTTAATAAACTTTATTTACTCCTAGCTGTAACAAACTAAAAAGTTTTTTGCATTTAATAAAATATTAAAATAACTTATTTTGTTTAAATAAAAACAAACAATACGAAACATGAGATGTTTTGTTTTCTTCTTGATCTAATCAATGTTTTTTATTATAAAAAATTTTTTTTTTACAAAAAAAGCATTAAACAGAAATATAAAATATTGCACCTACGTTAATAAAGTGTTTGGTATTACATTAACAAAAATGTAATTATTAATTGTAACAAAAATGATAATTAATCAAAAGACTAAAAAAATAATAAATAAAAACTGGTTGTTCAAAAAAAGGAAATAATAAAAAGATTTAATTTCACAACCTTTAAAAACAACCAATATCAAATGAAAAACAGAACTTTAGACTTTACTGAAAGCTTTACATTAAAAAATATTAGGAATGTAATGTCAAAAAAATAGAATAAATTGATTGGTTTTATTGCTGAATAGAAATACTTGAAGTGAAAAAACAAGAATAAGCACAAGAAAAATCACAAAAAATTAATGAATGAATGAATGAGCAGAAAAAAACAAAAAGCAACATTGCTAATAAAGTTGTGAGTACTTAAAAAAAACCTGTCAATTATGTGAAGGTTGACGATAAAAAAGTTAAATTTGAAAATAAAGGATAGGTTGTAAGCGGAGCAAGTATAGTAATTAAACTTAACAGACAATTAATAAAATTGCACTTTTTTTTGCAAAAAAATACCAGTGCTAACCAAATTAAAGCGGTTTTTCAAATTAGATTAATAAATATCTTTAAAAAAATGTTAAATAGTCTGTTCAAAAATAAATAAGAATACAGCAAAATAGTTTATATTCTTTATCTGTGACACTATATGTGTAATAATAAACCAATTTTTTTAGGTATAGGAAGAAATAAGCTGGCAATTAGCTTTAAATTAGAAGTGATGACGAAGGTCTAAGAAATACTCTAAACACCTATTAACGGTCACTATAAAGCAATAGACTCCATTTGTATTTATTTATACAAACCATTTAACAGCTTTAACGACTACTGTAGAACACTTCCGGAATTAGTATCATGTCAGCATAAGCACCTGTTGGGAGCACCTTTCTGTACTACTGTAAACCTGACCCGCATAACAAAGAAAAGGTTGTGCAAATACATCTATGAAATACTTTTGATATTTATATAAATTTTTTACATTGTTTCGCTAACTTTTGGTTGTCAAATATGTTAATATACGTGTGTCAAGTAAGAATAATTAACTCTTATGAATGTTATAAATTTGAGCATTTTGGAATTAATCGCTTTTTAAAATAAAACTAAAAAACGCCGTTCATTAGAAAAACTTAGTTTAATTGCATAATTAATCTTGATAAAGTTTAATCTTGTTTTTATTTAAAATCATTTGTTTATGATTCTCCAGCATGCAAAAACCTTGCACTGAATCAAGGAAAAAGCAGTAGTTATAAGATGAAGGTTGCAATAATTACGCCGACAAAAACGTTTATAAATGAATTATAGGTATTATTTTTAAAATAAATATGTTTTAATTGTAGAACAATAGCAGTTTTTTTTATAATTTGTTTCAATTACAGTTGTCTATAATTATTTTCTCTATTTATAATCTACCGTTATATAACGAGTATGTATAATAAACGGTTTACGGTTATTCATGTAACGACTCCAAAGCTTTTAGTTTTAACTTGCCCAAACTTAGGTCTGCTCAAAAGTCACTATTGAGAGACCGTGGAAATATTGCTTGCGAGCGCCTTACAGCGACAACAATGAACATATTTGAAAGTAAACATTATAATAAATATGACTTTTGACAAGTCATTAAAATTGTTTATTCTTTCAACTATAAGTAATGTTTTTTAACATAATTTTTTAAAAACTTTGTAGACCACTTCAAGTACATGGTTGCACAAAATTGTTTTTCAAAATTAAAAACATTAGACATAAGTTGACAAGAATTAGCATTTTTTAACAGTTTTTGATTTTTGACTAATAGATATGTCTAATTTCAAGTGGACCAGTCAGGCCTGGTTAGGTCAGGCTAATAATTTTGGTATAGTAATGTGTTATAGTTTTTAAATCTAATTTAAGAACGCAAATTAGAAAAAAATTATAATATTTATATACTTATATTTAAAAGTGAACATTAAAATAAATATGACTTTTGACCAGTCATCAAAATTGTGTATACTTTCTACTATAAGTAATGTTTTTTAACATAATTTTTTAAAAACTTTGTAGACCCTTTCAAGTACCTGGTTGCACAAAATTCTTTTTCAAAATTAAAAACATTAGACATAAGTTGACAAGAATTAGCATTTTTTTACAGTTTTTGATTTTTGACTAATAGACATGTCTAATTTCAAGTGGACCAGTCAGGCCTGGTTAGGTCAGGCTAATAATTTTGGTATAGTAATGTGTTATAGTTTTAAATCTAAATTAAAAACGCAAATTAGAAAAAAATTATAATATTTATATACTTATATTTAAAAGTGAACATTAAAATAAATATGACTTTTGACCAGTCATCAAAATTGTGTATACTTTCTACTATAAGTAATGTTTTTTAACATAATTTTTTAAAAACTTTGTAGACCCCTTCAAGTACCTGGTTGCACAAAATTCTTTTTCAAAATTAAAAACATTAGACATAAGTTGACAAGAATTAGCATTTTTTTACAGTTTTTGATTTTTGACTAATAGACATGTCTAATTTCAAGTGGACCAGTCAGGCCTGGTTAGGTCAGGCTAATAATTTTGGTATAGTAATGTGTTATAGTTTTAAATCTAAATTAAAAACGCAAATTAGAAAAAAATTATAATATTTATATACTTATATTTAAAAGTGAACATTAAAATAAATATGACTTTTGATCAGTCATCAAAATTGTGTATACTTTCAACTATAGGTAATGTTTTTTAACATAATTTTTTAAAAACTTTGTAGACCACTTCAAGTACCTGGTTGCACAAAATTCTTTTTCAAAATTAAAAACATTAGACATAAGTTGACAAGAATTAGCATTTTTTAACAGTTTTTGATTTTTGACTAATAGATATGTTTAATTTCAAGTGGACCAGTAAGGCCTGGTTAGGTCAGGCTAATAATTTTGGTATAGTAATGTGTTATAGTTTTTAAATCTAATTTAAGAACGCAAATTAGAAAAAAATTATAATATTTATATACTTATATTTAAAAGTGAACATTAAAATAAATATGACTTTTGACAAGTCATCAAAATTGTTTATATTTTCAACTATAAGCAATTTTTTTTTAACACAATTTTTTGAAAAGTTTGTAGACCACTTCAAGTACGTGCTTGCACTAAATTCTTTTTCAAAATCAAAAGCATAAGACATAGGTCGACAAGAATTAGCATTTTTTTACAGATTTTGATTTTTGACTAATAAATATGTCTAATTTCAAGTAGACCAGTCAGGCCAGGTGAGGTCAGGTCAGTAATTTTGGTATAGTAATGTGTTATAGTTTTTAAATCTAATTAGAAAACGCAAATTAGAAAAAAAACTACAATATTTATATACTTATATTTCAAAGTGAACATTAAAATAAATATGACTTTTGACAAGTCATCAAAATTGTTTATATTTTCAGCTGTAAGCACTTTTTATTAACATAAT
Organism: Lagria hirta; assembly: GCA_947359425.1. Classification (NCBI taxonomy): domain Eukaryota; kingdom Metazoa; phylum Arthropoda; class Insecta; order Coleoptera; family Tenebrionidae; genus Lagria; species Lagria hirta. The sequence continues at coordinate 19,224,559 of OX375796.1, read as the reverse complement.
TTTTTGAAAAGTTTGTAGACCACTTCAAGTACGTGGTTGCACTAAATTTTTTTTAAAAATCAAAAGCGTAAGACATAAGTTGACAAGAATTAGCATTTTTTTTACAGTTTTTGATTTTTGACTAATGGATATGTCTAATTTCAAGTGGACCAGTCAGGCCAGGTCAGGTCAAGTCAGTAATTTTGGTATAGTAATGTGTTATAATTTTTAAATCTAATTAGAAAACGCAAATTAGAAAAAAAATTATAATACACATGCAGTATAAGGATTATTGGCGCTCTCATCTTATAAAAAATTCATCTAGAGCTTGTATGTGCATTGAATCGACCTTTGTAAAACCTCTTTAATGTAAGTACAAATTATTTTTGGTAGTAAATTTTTTTTTAGAAAAAGACACCGCTGGAGTGGTATTTAAACCGGCGCTACTAATTCAGCCAGGATGTGAGCGCACTATCGTGGGCCACCTGGTCAACGAGCGACTCAAAATTACACTTTACTTTGTTTGTAAACTAATAATAAGCTTATATTAATTTATCTTTATTTATTATTTTTATTTAGTCTTATAATTAGTCTCACAACAACTGATTTTGCTTAAAAGCTCTGCAAAAAATTTGCTAAAGCGAATATACATCCTCCCATTTCCCACATGAGAGGACACATGCTCTGCTTCTAAAAATGCGTCTTAGTGTCGTCAGCTTTCTACAAAAATGTAACTTTCACAAGTCGGAAAAGCAAAAATTAATTTTTTTGTTTACACTTGAAAGTTTTTCAAGTTTAGGAGAAGAAAAAAATATCTAAAATTTTCAGAGGAATTTTGTTAAATTTGTTTTTGAATTGTCTGCTCATGTCAAGCGGCAATGTATTCTCAGGGTGAATGGACTGCAGAAAACTGAGCTGCTATTTTGTTCATTCAATTAAGTTCTAATTGCAATATAATATATGCTATTTATTTATAATAAAAAAATTATTGCCTTGAATGTTAGACTAATAATAAAAAAATGTCTTTTTTTACGTTTTTATTAGAAATAGCAAATTTAAAAGTCAATAGCCTTATATGATTTACCAGCATTGAGAAACTTTTCACTACAATTTTTAATTAATGGTCATTTTAAAAATTTGTCCCTCACATTTTCATTACTAAACCTATGAAACCTTGCCGCAATGGAAAAAATAATAAAAAAAGAATTAGTAAAATGCGCTAATCTGAATTTGTTACCAGGGTCAAGTTAACCAATTGTTCCTAACTTTTTTGATGGTCACTCTCTTCAATGAATTAACCCTAATAACTCTATCATTGAATCAGACCTATAGAGTAATTATTCAAATTTCAAACTTCCTTATTAAAAAAATTAAATTATTTGGTGCAATTAGAATTGTGCTTTGTTCACTCTGGTAAATAGGTAATTGTTTTTTTAAAAGGTTTAGAGAGGATTTGTTGTGGTTACCTTGATGGGTTCTAAAAATTGTGAAATCGTCGTTGTGAAACTGCACCGACTGTTCCATAAATAGGTAAAACTTTTACCATGCATCAAAATCGCAACAAATTATTGGTGGACGGCATTGCAACAAATGCATTTTTTTGCACAAACACCATCATTATTACAAAATTTAGATATTTTGTTTACACTAAACATTTTTTTTAAAATCCTTGATCTTTTTGTAAATATCTCTTGACTAGTCTTTGGCACAATTTTGCAAATTTGTGTACTTTTCTATCGTTTCCTGCACACTCAACCTTGCTGATATTTCTCTATTGCACTCGTTTCCGATAAAGCTGAATTGTTGTTGAGGTGTAGGTGTTCGAATCTGTTATTTTTTTTTAATCATAATCCCGGGTAAAAATTTTCGAATTAATTGAAAAATTTAAATAATATTTATAATAAGTTCTATTATCATATTTAAATATTTATTAGATGCTAGACCTTACCCCAATTCCATTTCCTAGTGCCACTTACCTTACAAACATAGGTCCAATTAATGAGTAATAATTGTAAATTATCATTATTTAGATTTTAAGTAATTTGAACGAATTGCTTAGTTATGGCGAAAGTGTTATTGAACTTGAGCGTGTTTAGTGAAATCTTTAAAAGCACGACTTTTGCGATAAAAGCAATAGAAACCAATGAATATTACAGCAAAAACCAGCATTAAATGCTGGAAAATCGCAGATAAAGCCAAACGTAGAAGAAATAAAGTGTAACCACAAAATAAATTGTTCTTTTATTTGCGAGCAGATACATTATTAACATTTAATGTCTAAGGGTAAAACTAAAAATTATTAAAAGTTTAAAAATAATTATAAAAAAAATTTATAATTTTGTAAAAACAGTTTGCATTATATTTAAAACTTACTTTTGACGCAATAATTTATCTTAAATCTCAAACCAAATGGTTCGTGTTATTGAAAGCAAGCTTTAAAGTTTAAAATTTATCACCTCTACAATATAGTATAATGACTTTAGCGAGCCACATAACGTACCATGCCGTAAAAAACGTCTCTATTGTTCGCAGTATAAGGCATTGTCTGGTAAAAATTGTTTACTGAGATTTTTAAAAAGACTTTTCAACCAAATTTTGATTTCTTACGTAAATTATTGATATTTTTAATGATCTAGTTAGAACTGAACAAAGGCGCCAAAACATATTTTGTATAATAATTTAGACTACAAACAAATCAGAAGTGACTATGTACAAATAGATAATGTTAATAGGAATGAAGAAGAATGATAAAAAACAAAAGGAGATGGTCTTTTAAATGGTAGGATACAATGTACTAAAGGTATAATAGAAAATAAAAAACTAAAAAGTTTGAGACTAGGACAAATATTTACATAAAAAAAATAATTAGAGAAAAACGCATAAGAGATCAGAATGTAAATAGAGAAAAAATAAAATAATCATTATGACAGAGAAAAATGAAATGGGAATGACTGAATTATAGTACATAGTAATGTAGATGACCAAAGAAATTTTAGTACAATTGTACAAAAGAATTATACATATTTATATAAAACAAAAAGAAAATAAGATTGGATGATAGGGTAAAGAACAAAAGAGAAAGAAAAAGAATACAAAAAAATACGAAGAAAGCGGCACATAAAAATAGGAAGATATCAGAAAAAGTATGAAAATATAAATCAGAAAAAAAGAAAGAAAAATGATAGACAGAAACAAACAATAGGACCTTGCTTTATTTTTAACATTTGCAAAAATAAATCGGCATTTGTCGGTGGATGATTAAAAAAATTTAATCATCCACCGAAAGTAGGCATTTGACAACGCAAAAACAAACTTTTCTGATAAATGTCACTTTGTCCGACGAGCGCGTCAAAATGAACAAAACGCTTGCTATTCAACCAATCAAGTTTGTTTATTTTATAACAAAAGTAAACAAGCTTTAGTTTAAATGCTGTTTTTGACTTATAATTTTGTTAACAAAGATTTGGTAAAAATGTAGCGTTTTTAATTATTGATATGGTGCAAAATTTTTTGTACGTGATGCAAGCACAAACTTGTATAAGTGCAAAATCACTATTAGTAGTCGCTAAGGTTAATCGTTTTCTGACAGAATATTGGCTTATTGTTTAACATTTATAAAATGTTTAAAGACACTTTAGGCTTAAACATAAATGAAAAATATTGTGGCGTCGCTTAAAAATCATCTATCTAAATTGCAAAAAATTTAAAGAAGAACCTTTGTAAAGCTATAGTTATTTGACATTGACAGCAACAGCCAGCAGTATATTGTTGACTCTGAGAGCGCAACTTGCACATTAAAATAACGACGATCTTTAGACTGAACCAAAACAGTAGACTGTTAATTTAAGAAATAATATTCAACGATTTGAGCATGTTGTTTAGTAAATACTGAATAGAAATAAAAGAAATATTTAATAATAATATGTTTTTTTTATATATTCTTTATTATAAGTTTTAAGAGACACATTTGTAAATATATTCTATTCACACAGTCTTACCGCTTGCCAAAAAGTTTGTTTAATTGGTCGAAAGAGCTCTTTCCACTACCAAGTGATCATCATCGGGAAATAAATTAAAAACGAGTTTTGATGAGATGAATAAAATGAGTTTTATTCATTTTCAGATGATGAACACTTGGTGGTCAAAAGAGCTCTCGAGATCTATCAAATAAAGTAAGCAAGCAAGACGCTTTCCGTGTTAACTTTGTAATTTAAATTTTTTTATAAATAAAAACATGAAATTTTCAAAACATTTTTAGTACTAATTAAGTAGCATTTACAAATTATAATTATAAAAGGTTTTTTGATTTAGCATCAATCAAAACTTCCTTATTTTAATTTTTGTGTGATGTTAATCACTTGTAATCTTGCATGATAAAAATCAGGAATTAAAAGAAAAACAACTACGTATAATTTACAAGTTAACGTTTACAAGTTATATTATAGGTGGTGTAGAATTTATAAATTTTAATAGCTGACGTACAATTGATAACACTTTAACACCCTAATACTAAAAAATTTAACAATAAATAAATTATAGAGATTCTCAAGATTTTAATTAGAGCCTATATAAAAGTTTCTGTGACAAGGTCGAAGTAGAAGCTGTTATTTTGAACACCACAATTATTACTCTTTGTAATAAGTGTTCTTGAAGTGTTTTACAACATCTTTTTGAAGAACAACAATTATATTTTTGTTACCACATACTAAAAAAGTTCAAAAAATTCGTTCATAGTTGTATGCTTAGAAAACTTAATTGTTAGAACATTTTAGGCTGCTTTTTTTATATTATTACAATCATTTATACATAAAAATAATAATGCACTATAAAAACATTATAAACGGCTAGATTAACAATTTAAACGTAACAATTTACATAAAAACTTGTTTGCGTACAATCATCTAATCTCAAATTTTTCAAAAAAATTTTTGATTTTTTTATTGGTAGGGACTTACTTTGTTGTAAATCTAGCATCCTCCAGTTTTCTTTTCGTAAAAAAAAATAGGTTTTATCTAACCTTCCAGATTAATGTAAAATTATTGTTCATACTTACACACTGTAGTTTCTATTTTTTTTTTTCATTAATTACTTTGGTTTTATTAATATCATTTATATTTAATTATTTATGTTTTTTTACGGTTTTTTTTATTCTACTTTTTTTGAGAAGTTAAGTCGATTAGGATTTTGCTAAACTGTATTTACTCTTTTGTTATTTACAGGTTCCCACGTGATTATTCTATTTTTATTTTGTCTATATATATAAAAGAAAGTCGTGTTTGTTACAACACTTATAACTCGAGAACGGCTGAACCGATTGCCATGGTTTTTGATTTGTTGAATTTGTTTCCGTCCCGAATAGCAGAATACATCTTAAAAACAATAAAAACTCGATATGTGTAATGAATACTTAATCATTTCAATAGATGCTGATTTGTTTATTACATGTCAAACATTTGTTGTCCAATCCTGTCAAATAGTGTAACAACTATTTTTTTTTTGGAGCTCATGGCCTGGTTGCTGAGACTTTTAAGCCACAGCCTTTTTTTTCTGAAGACATCATGTGTGCGTTCAGAAATTTATTTTTTGTAAAATGTCTACAAAGTTCAGGTACTGTTATATTTGTTTTAAATTCCCGAAAATAATACCTAAGATTTATTCTACAGTAAAAACATAAAATCATCGGAAAGGAACGGAATTTAGGGAATAAAAAATCAGTTGGTAAAGGTTATAAGGTTAAGGAAAAAAAATCTACAGGTTAACAAAAGTGTAAATGTCTTTTTATAGGTTGTCTATGATTTTTCTTGATAAGCTATTCATACGTAGTGGTTATATACTCTTTGAGCTATTGTCTATGTCTCGAAAGTTCAGGCACTGTTATTATATTTGGTGGTTTTATGCGAGTGCACATTTTAATAACAATGCCACGTCCTAGAAGATCTAATCTTTCCCAGCGAAGCCGTAATGCAATTAGGCAACGGAATATCGCGAGTCAATTATCTGCGAGAAATTGCACGCGTCGATACTTAAAAGAAAATTTAAAGATAATGAAGTTCTTATTTCAAGGATTCCGATGATCCCAACGGATATGCCCTTTGAGTTTAAACGAATTTAATTCCCAATTCGTCTTGCCTTTGCCATGACGATCAACACATCACAGGGCCAATCCTTGACTATTTGTGGCCTCAATCTAGAAAATGCATGTTTTTCTCATGGTCAATTGTACGTGGCATGCTCACGTGTCGGCAAACCATCCGCTTCATTTGTTCTTGCGCCTGACCAAAAAACGTCAGGCGCAAGAACGTTTGTCGTTTACTACAAAGTGCTTAAATGAAAATCCTATTAATGAATTAATCCGAGTTTTATTTTTTTTCCCAATCTGCACAATATAGTTTTCAATAATTTTTTTCTGACATGAGTTTGAAGTACTTAATTATTATTTTTTATTTTTTTTTATTTTTATTCTCATTATGTATGTATGTTTTCAGCATCATTCATCATAATAAAATACTTTTTTGTTTCTATCTACATAAATATATTATTTTATATCATTGTTCATCAAAGCCTAAATTAGTTCAGCTAAAAAGTAACACGACATTCATTGACTGTAGGCGGTACGAAGTTCGCCGGGTCAGCTAGTTGTTAATAAATGCTTAATATGTTCAACCCTCCTTGTTTAAGAAACACAACATTTTTGCTGAATAAAAACCACAAATTGCGTTTAAAGCCAAATTAAATCAAAAATTGTATATTAAATTTTTTTAATAAATTACTATCTTCTTACGCATCTGCGGTGGTATAATTTAACTTTTCAAATTTAACATTTAAGATCATGCGAACAATATGACAAATATTTTAAAATCTTAGTTGAAATGTTATAGTTTTTTTTTATTTTCAAAGACAATGTTCAATTGTCTAAATTAATCAAACAGTTTCTGTAAATATACAAATTTATAAATGATTAAATTCGATGTAAGATCAGATTTTTTTAATGCGAAAAATCGAAACATTATGAAACTTTTATTGCGATATTGTAAATTTTTGTTTATTTACTGTATGAAATTTGTTTTTAATTTTTTTCAGCAGTTTGATTCATAAAACGTTAAACGTTAAAATACTGAAAAAAAATTATATTAAATTATAATAAATTTATAATTATTCATAGGGTTTGTTGTTTCCTATTACACCTAACATTACACTAGCTAATGCAATAATTAACAGTTGCAGTAAAAAAATTTGAGCTCAAGCGTAACTCATTAGTAGTTATTATAATGAACTTAATGTTTTGTATCAAAAATTACTAATCATGTACTTAAACCATGACCTGCTTAAGCATGTTTTTGTCGTATTGCATAAGAGTTTACAAAAAAAAGCTTTATTAAAAGAGATTTTAATGCGGTTTCCGACAAGGTTGAAATTACTGTTGTTGTACACCAAGCATAAAGTATTCAAGAAAGAATTGCCTTGTTTAATTGTCTATAAAAACGATAGATTATGATACAAAGTATAATGTTAATTAATTTTTCAAAAGCAATTTCTTAATATATTTTTCGAGATTTAATAGTTACCTAACACATTTATAGATAAAAAATCATTAAATCTAAAACAAACATTGCACAAATTTACAAACCAATGTAAAATAAAGACTAATTAATTAACTGGGTGTTGTAACAATTTCGTAAGAAAATCATAATTCCTAGACAATTATTAGAGTCTCATAGACAGTTTATATTAAGAAATAGAAGTTTTTAAACTATAAGGCACGTATTGTTAACAAAATTTTAGCACTAATAATTCTTTAATTATCTAATTCTTTAATTAATATTTAAAAATTATCTTGAAAAATCTACACAATATCAAAAAGTTTTAAAACAACAAGTTTTTTGGCGTTAAAATCAGCTGGAGCGTCTAAAAAAACAGTAAAAAAAACTGCGAAACAATTTGTTGGCTACAAAGTCGTGCAAAAAAAATTATGTTTCGTTCAACAAACGAAAAAAGCCAAAAATCATTTAGAATGTAAATGAGTATATTAGGTATCAATTTGTAAGTTACTTCCATGAGAAGATTGTTTTTTTTTAGCACGCAGGTGTGCGTCTTTCCAAGCAAACAATAGAACATTACATATACGTGATGTTGCACTAGTCGACTGAGTCAATATTAGAAACCGACAATTGAACGAGTCAGTCAGTAGAAAGTAACATGTGGTACTATTTTTAACATGCAATTTTCTATAGCCACATTTAAAAAAGTCGCTTTGTATAAATATTTATGTAATATAAGTAAACAAATCTTTTTGTCAACAAATTAAGAACATGTTTATATAATTTGTTGTGAATATTAAACTCTCTCTTGGCGCACTTTTCATGTCAATTAGTAACCTTGGTATGTCTATAACTTATTAGATAATTGTTTTGATAGTAAGTCAATCTTTTTTTTTAAAGTGCTCTTTTGCTTGATGTAATAATTTATTGAAAATGTATGCAAATGTCAACTAGACCATTATCTTGACCAACTGACAAATTGTAACAAAAACCTGTTTATCTTTTCAAATTGTTTTGAAGAAGCCATTACATCTTCACCCTTTCAAGTGTTTACGGAATATGGGCGTTTACATTTCTATATAAAGTTTCCTACAAAAGGGAAAAACCTTTAAGCTCTTGTTACACCCCCGTAAACCACCCTGGTCAGCTGTACACAATCACATGCATTACGTAGTCTGGATTTTTTGTTTACTTTACAGGTTGCATACGTCAGCAAAGTTTTATTGTTTGCTTGAAAACGTAGGGGTTAATATATAAATAAATAAAAAATAATTAAAGTGGTTTCGCAAACATACGAGAAGTACGTTTTTCAATCAAAATTAAATTATAACAGTGTGAGTGAGCTTAGAGAGCGTTTGATTAATTTGAACCGGTTGGACCGTTTTATTCGTATAACACTTATCTTAATTTAAATCAATTTATTTTATTATTTTAAAAGAGCACGTATCAATATAATAAATTAACGAAAATTTGCCTACCTAATTTGAAAACTTCCTACTTGTCGTTTGATAAAAAGTACTAACAATGGTTAAATATGTAAAATATCTACTTGCAGGGTTTTCATTTTATATAAAAAAAAAATAAGTTTAAAAAATTGTTTAAAAATAAGCTAAATTACAATAAATACTTGAAAGCCTAGTGGGGATATTTCAACAATAATGAAGTAAGATAAAAATTTCAAATTATATACCTAAATTATAAAATACCGCTAATTGGAGAAATAACACTCTAATTTTATTGGTTTTTTGTTGTGCAGTTTTTGTCTAGCAAATTGTAAAAACTATTAGAAAAACTTATCAAAGAAAATCAACTTATTCAGTTTAATTAAAATCAGATTAAACTTGAAACCTTTTAAAATGCCCGCAAATTTAGATCTCGCGCAAGGTAAGCTAACGTTATTTGAAATTCAGACTTCCTGAAATATATATGTACCTATAATGTAAAGTTTACAAAACGATCAATTATAAGTCAGCTTGGTAGATAATTATTATTTTTTTTAATTTGCCGATACATGAATATTTATAAATAGTTTGAACTTAAAAGCGACTTTAATGTGATTTTTTGTAAAATGTTATCAACCGCAGGTAATGAATGTACAGACTTTTTTATAAAAATAAATTAAACAGTCTTTTTTTTTCAAATCTACAACAGAAATTTTTTTTTAATTTTTGTAGCAATTTTAGCCAGAATTGCATCACATATTTTGTTGAAATTATGAATATTTAATGTTACGGTTAACGATTACAAAGCAAAGTAAATACTGAATAAACGTCGCTGTTAAATGATCTGTAAGTGGAAAATTGCTTGCTATAGGCCTCACGTAATTAGAAATTCATAGGAACAACGCTAGGGAGTCACAAGAAAAGCTATCGACGACCGATTGGAATCGAGTCTTTGCAGCATACAAAAATGCTTCTTATCATACATTAAGATTATTTCAGTTTGAAAAAACAGAAAAAATTCTATTCCAAAAATGAATATTTATTTTATTCTAAGATTACTAAAGATAAAATTAACTAGAGTTCGTATTTTTCAGAAGCCTCTGTCAGTTTTAGATAATCTTGCTAAAAAAATTAAAATATCTTAGAAAATGTTTTGCTGTTGCTGTCAGGATCATAAATTATTTAACATTTTACCTTGGCAGCTTCCCGATTTTTTTGTCGTGTTTTTTGGATGAGAATATGTAAATAGGAAGTATAAGCAAATTTGTCAATCCTACGTCAATAACTTTGTTCTTTGCTACACAGCTCCAAGAATAAAAAAAAAACAACTGATTTAAAATTTTTTTATCATGCTGACTTTAAAGATGTTAATTGTAATATAAATAATTATTTCTACATAGCCGTTTCTATGATTTTCTCTAGCTTTTATTTGGATTAAATTCAAAAAGTTAAAATTTAAACGTGCAGCTGTCAATAGTGTCAATTTTTTTATTATTTTTGATGTTTTTGCAATTATGACCAAAGATGCAAATTCACAATGCAAGTAATAATCATTCTAGTTAAAAAAATAGTTAACTTGGTGAATCTGTACAGATTTCAAATTATTTGATATTGCAAAAGCATTACTCTAGTTGATTTTTTTAAAATCTTGAAGACATGCTGTGTTGTCAACAACTTGAAAATGTTGACTTACCCACGACAATAAATATTGCTTATATTTTTGTAACTTTGTGTCTCGTAAACTTAATCTTTTTACTCGTACATACTGTCTTGCATTATAAATAACTAGAAAGTTACACTTTTAATTTTCTACGTGTACCATTAAGGATGTAAGAAAATAAGGTTTTTATCTCACTCGCCAACGCTCGTAAATCGATTTATTTTATCTGTTTGTTAATTGAGCAAACTAGTTTTTAATTTTGTGATAATCAAAGTTATGTTTCTTTCATAACAAAAAAATCTAGAAAAAAATAATTTGCATAATGTTAACACTTTTATTAATTTGGCATTATTAATTTATAGCCGAATTAATTATTAACTAATAAGTCCTGGTCGGTTGTTGAAGATTTTTTCAAATATCTAAGCTTTGATTAATCATTTTTCAAATTTATTTACAATTGTTTTGTCAATTGTAAATTATATCAAAACAAGCGATGCATTTCTTTTTCATTTTAGTGCATCATTGTCAATAAATTCTCAATCTTATTCTGTTTGTAAGGGTCGTACGTGACGTAATCAAAGCTATCAGTTGTTTGTTTCAGGATTAGGTGCAGAACAGAGGCGGTTTTATCACAAAAAAACTTTACATCTTTCTATAAACTTTAGTTACATCTTAAACTGCAGTAAAAACTTTCACCCTTGCATTAACCCAGCGACGTAGTAAGTGATAAATCACGAATTAAGTTTGACATTAAGCAAAACTGCACTCAAGAGGATTGTCTAAGGGTTACAAAATTGTGATGCCGTCTCTGGCAATTTTTTTGATGCAATCTTACAAATAGGTCAACGAGAATAATAGACAAACGTCCACTGCACTCTAATGTTCTTATAGGGGTGAAAGACCTAACTCGCATTTACCAATTTTCACCCTTCTTCAATTTTTGATGTTTATTTACAGTTCGTTTAGCTCTTATTATTTTCTGCCCACGCGCCCTAATCATAAAACTGATGCAAGTATCGATGTTAAGATGTTTTTTTTTCTTTTTGATACAAAGCTTACACTTTATAAATATTAAAATAATGTTAAAAGCTCAAAACAGAAATACTTATCCAATTATTTATGTTATCAGCAAACATTCAAATTAGATTCTTTACGTTATTAGCTCTTTACCAAAAAAGTATATTGGTAGACCATTTGGCTGCATGATGTGGTTGCGATACCTTCAGTAAGTTGAATTCAATTATCCAAAGTGGATTAGATACAAGTTGTAACTTTGCTAAAATTATTAACAATTTTGCAACTGCTGCGCAACAACTAAACACACCTAAGGTATGTTCAACTGCCTATGCTCTCTAGTAATTATAAAAAAAGCTAGCCAATTACTTAAAGCTAAGTTCAGAAAAATTCATACAGTTTGGCTTAACTTTAAAGTAAAAACTTATTTTAGCGAGCTGGGCGATACACGTCACAACGTGTTGGGCGTGTAATATGTTTTTTAAATATGTAAAGTAAGTTATTTAAATCTGTAAGTTTCTCCTCTGAATCGATTGTTTTTTGGCACCGTTTAATGAATCTGAGTCAATATCGATAAATGTGGTCGATATAAGAAAAACAATTTAGTTGGTTTTAAAGCCGGAGAATACACAAGCCGTATGTGTCTTGCAACAACATTATTGCCAAGCATATACGGCTACTGGTGGCAAGTATTATAATATGAAAAAAAAAATTTAATGAAGCTTTATTACAAAGAATTTAAATGTTTTTTAAATATTTTTATTACTTTTATTACATTATGTGTGAATGTTTTTCATGCTGGGCTAATCTAACCTGCTCAATTTGTTGAGGCGGTTTCTTAACCGCAATCACAAAAAGGATAAGTTGTAGTAGAGTGCTGATAATGATGTAGTTTGTTAATGTTATATTTAGACGGTATTTAAGTTGTATTTGGGTATATCAGAAGAAAATATGGTGAAACAATTTGACAATTATATTTTGATGACTATCCCGGCGCCTTCGCCATTATTCTTATGCAAATTGCGTCAAAAAATCTCAATTACTAATCATATGTTATTTATATTGCTTATTGCTTTGAACTATACCCTAGTCTAGTGTCATCTTTAACGACCAATTTACAAAATTCTATAAAATCTTGTGAGCTTAGATAATTAACAAACAGGGAACAATTTAGTTAAGGTCATTAGAGAAGCTTGATTTATCTGCAATCCACGTCCTTTATTAATCGCTTATTGTACCTTTACGATACATTAAAATGATGTATTGTCTAATAGTGTTAATAAAATGCCAAAACTCATGTAGTTACGAAAATTGACAATTCAAAGTTCCAAAGTTGAAACGGTTTCGATGTCTAGAATCAATAAATTTGCAAATGGTTAAAGAGTCGCAAAAAGTGCTAAATATTTATCGTTATTGATTCAAAATTTAAAAAAGTTGTCGAGACACACCGTAAACTTGGTAATTTATTCCAAAACATTATTATTCTTTACACAATTATAAACTTTATGCAGCCATAAATTCATCTACGTTATGATACATTTTATGACATTACAGACACTATTATATTTAAAAAAGCCAAATAAAAGCTCTGCAAAATAATTTATATTTATTTGAATAAGTATAAATATAAATAAATATGTAAGTTTAAATTAGATTTAGTTGTTTTTCCTAAAATAGTTAGTTTACCTTATAAATAAATAACTGAATTCAGTTGAGGAACTAGAAAGGGAAAGCTATTGAACGTAGTTTTTATAATTTATAACAGTTTTTATTGTTGAAAAGTCTTTTAAAAGTTGTTTTGTAATAAAAAACATCTTTTAAATTGTTCGCAACACACTTAATGCTGCCAAAATACGAATTTGGCTATTCAAAAGAACCCCTATTATTGTTTTCTCTTTATGCATTCGTTTCGGCACTGAACTTTTTAGAGATAACTTTAAATTTATATTCTATTTAGGCCGATTGTGGATCTTTAGGAAAATGTTTTTTGTCTTAATGCTGGGTGGGTGGATAGACACGTATCCTGAAAGTTATCCTACTTGCTATTCTAGAGATATTATTAATAACCCTCTAGGTTTTGTCGCAGATGGTTCCAGACGTGATTTGCTCTTTAAAAAATATGCAATTTAATATATTTGTCATTGTTTATCTTGCGAATGGAATGAATATTTAGTTGCGGTTTGGTTGTTCATGAACAGAATTAGCTTTAAAGTAAATATAACGATGAAGTTAATTACGTATAACTTTGTAATATTATACAGACGTTGCAAAAGATAGTATGTAAATATTAATATTTTATGGGATTTTTGCGAATCCAATTAAGCGGTTTACCAGTTATAACTGTTGATTGTGGCCAAGTTTTTGCATTTAAAATACTAATTTAAGAACAAGAAATGGCTATTCATAGGATATAATTAAATCTTTAACTTACTCAGTTAAAATTAAGATATTTAAAAGATTATTAATTGTATAAACTAAAGAATTGATAAAAACTGATTCTAGAAAATGTTAAACTAATGTGTAGTTATAAATTATAAGTTTTATAACATACTGCTTTTAGGCCTTAAAATAACGCTTTGGCGTAAATAAATACGCTTTGCGGTTAATAACACACTAAACTCATTGTCAAAATTGTTTAATAACAAAAAATAGAATGCAGTCATGAATCAGTCGTACTAGCCGTAAATACAAGACTTTTAATTACTGTAATAAAATGCAAATTAGTGTTTTAATTTTGTTTTGTTTATTGCTGTTTTTTTATTCTTTCTCTTTGCTTTTCTTATTTTTTTCTTATATTTTTCTCAACTTGTTAATAAATGAATGATTGTTTTACATAATAAGTTTTATTTCTCTTGAGCATTAATTTGTTAAACAATTTCAATGTTAATTTATTCTAATTGCATTTGTAATCTTGAACATGATTTATTCTTACTGGAACTCATCAGCAAGTCGTACAAATTCAGATTTGAATTAATTTGCAATGACAAGTTTGGGCTTATATTTACCCAAGGAACTGTTAGTTCCGTATAATGGTGAAACGTAATAGTAAAAATGATAAGTTCCAATAGCATCTAATAGATGTCCAAACAAGTTCTTCTTTTCTTTAAATTATATTAGTATACCTATAAAATTGTTTACTTTTATATTTTAATTTTTTATTAGATCTTTCTGTTTTTTATAGTTTAATGCAGTTGTTAATATTTAGCTTTCAGTTTTTAACTGTAGTTAAATGTTTATATTAATTTTTGTTTTTGTCAAAAATATTAATTTTTCACATTTTGTTCTTAAACAAAATTTATATTTTTTAACAGTTTTTATATACCGCTAAAAAAAAGTTATTTCTATAATACTTCTATTTTAAGTTTTAAACCACGTTTTTGTAAGGTAATAGGTATGTAGTTAATTTGTATGTTTTATATGTAGAGCGCTTAAGCGAACACACTGTATCCAAATAATTGTAACTTATAGTAATTTTGGTTTTACTTTATTGTTGGTATTCTAATATTAAAAACAGTAATGACAGGCTACTCTTTTGTTTCTATAAAATCAGTTCAATCATAAATAAATGTTTGAAATATTATTCTTTTGTATTTTTAAAGTATAATTATTCTGATTGCATTTTCTAAATTTTAATTATTTAAACCAACAGTTTTAATTCTTGGTTTCCTCTTCATCAGTTCAATTTACGTTAACTGTTTAAACTTATCTAGTTTTAAGTTTTTATATTTGGAAAAACCTATCAAGACAATCAAAGTTTTATTGTTCCGTGCTACAAGAATATTATTTATTAAAAAGTTTCTCAACACGGTTCAAGCAACAAAGTTTACGTAATATTATCAAGTTTCATATGTTTCACAGACACAGGAAGCTCTTTTCTCTCAATTGATGGCTAAACAAAGCTTTCTCGTTGAGTACTTTGTTATAATTTCTTATATACTGAATTTAAAATAAACTAATGCTAAAAAAAATTTGCTTAATAGGCAAACCCCTTACGGTTTAATGTATTATTCGTGTCGAAAAATTTCAACTTTTTTAGAAAAGTTTTAAGCCGCAATGAATTTTTTTTTATACAAAAGCAGGAACACAACAAAGCCAATAGCCGCTTCAAATGAAAAAGGCCTTTACTAGCACAGCATGTATTTATACATAACAGGATTTGAACAGCAGGGCAGAGTTGGGGCGCTGCAGGATAAATTTCCTGTATTTCTTCACTTAACAATCCAGCAGGAATTGTGAGCCAATTAATATTTTTATAGGATTAAGTTGGCATTGAAGAAGCAGGTGGCTTTAGATGCCAGTTATTACTGTCACTGGTCCGTGTAGGAGGGAAAGTATTTTATAAAGAGATCACATAAATGTATAACATCTCAGCTGTTAGTGATGCAAAGCAATAAAAATGCAAATTTTTTTGACTTTAATGTCAGAAATATGCTTTGGGCTACATTAAACTGTATTAAATGACAAACAATGCATAATTTCTAGTTGAGGACAATGAAAAGCAAGAAAAATAAAAAGAATTTTTATAAATAATTAATAACTGTCGTGTTTAACAAATGAAAACAATAAAAATACATACAAGTGGTTTACTCAAAACTAAAAAATAATTTGACAGCAATAGTTTATGTTATTGAAAAGTTTTTTTTAATTGTAATTCTTAAAAAATATAGAATTTGTACTATGTATGTTTAAAAAAAAAGTTCCTCACATTTAAATTTCAAGCGTTTTTTTAAGAACCATTATATGATGTTTTTTAAAGCCCCAAAATTTCAGTTTGGTAAATGTAAAAATTATTAATTGATTGCAATTTAATACCATAGTTATTTATTGTAGAAGTGTTTTAGATAGCTTTTTATTCACGCAGAATTGTGTTTGTTACGTTTAATTTTTTTTTCTTTATATGTATTTTGTTTATCTGTTTTCTGCCGCTGCTAAAACATATGCCAAAAACACAAAAAAACTTTAAAACTACTTTTTGCGTACTGAAGATTTACTTCTGTTTATATTTTTTAAAATTCGTTCTTTGCATTTAACCAGTCCGAATATGTAATTTAAAATATCAGATCTTATAAAAAAAATTGCGTTCGTAGAAACTTTTTGTTTTCCATTCAAGTTTTGTGATCAGTGAGAAGAGTCATAATAGATTTTAGCAGTTTTTATCAAAATCATGTCACTCACCTATGACAAAACTCATTGACGTCAATATAAACAAAAACAATAAGCAAAAAACCTGTAAACTAAAATATAGCACTAGAACAACATAGTATAACCATAAAAAACCATCTTTAACGTGCTAATATTAAGCATCAGCGCAATATTTTGTTTTTTTTTGTTAGCTGTTTCTGTTTTGTTCTGTAACTGAAACAACCACAAAGTCGATCAAATAAGAATCTGTTGTGACTTACTGAAGAATTCCAATAAGAACAAAACATGTCTAAGTTTAGAAATCTAGTTTGAATAAATTTGTTTGACATTATTTGAGCACCAAATAGTCAATAAATTAAGCAAAAGAAGTATTTATCGGATATTTTGAATGGATATTTAGTACTCTTATAAAATAATAAAAAATGAGTGAAGGTGTTCCATCTTTTTGACACAAAATGGGATTGTAATAATTAATTGTAAATTAAAAAACACAATATCTTCCCATAGATGCTCTATGGGAAGATATTGTGTTTTTTAATTTACAATTGATAAAAAATGTTTCCTAATTTTTTAAACTTTTGCCTTTTCAAAAAAAAAGTGATTACGGGAGAATATTTGTTAATATAGCTGTAGTTTACGTTTAATGGCACAAAAAAATTCTTTGCTCTTCAAATTGGTAATTGTAAAATAATTCAGTGACCTGAATATACAAAAAAAATGCATAAATTACATTTACCGCTGTTATCTGTGTTTATGTTTTAATGAGCGGTACTCTTTTTATCTCTAAAAAATAATGCGTGTTAAATAATGTTATCAAAATTACATAGTTGAGTTTTGAAAAAATTTGAAAAGCAAAGATTTTGCTCCCAATCTACATTATAAATGAGCATTTAATTATTACTTTGCAGTTTTTAAACTGTTATTAGTATTTTTTTGAGTTTTAATGTAGTCCACTGCAGGTTTTTATAAAATGATGAGTATTTTACTTATCAACAAGTATGTTACATTAACTTATCTAAATGGCTTAATGCTATGAATACGAACATTCCAGGAAAAATTACAAATTTTTTAACCACGTGCAAAACGGAATTTTAATAAAAATTCTGTTTTCTATTAAAGTTATGAAAAATTAGAGCAAATTCTAAATAGTTGTGAAAAACTTTTTCACATTTTGAACGAAATTGTGCTTAAAATTGCCCCATAACTCTTTGAATTTTTTATATAACAAATAAGAATATGTGGCTTATCACACAATATGTTACCAGACATACGTCGATATTTTAATAAAATGAAAGCTGGAGCATATTTTATATCATAAATTCTCCTTTCTCTGAACTTTATATCCTGTTTAGGTTTTGTCACAAAAAATATAATTTTTGTAAGCGATAAGGTTTGCTATAACTGCTGTTTATGCTGAAATTCTTTAGAGATGAGACCGCCGAACCATTGAAGCAATATAAAACCCTGTTTATACTAAAGTTTATTTAATATTATATGCTATGATCTTTGACTGGCTTTAAACTCAAGGGTATGTTTTTGAAAGTGGTGAATGTTTGATGTTTAACAGCCGATTGGTACCAAATGACAAACATTAACACTTTAAAAACCTCACTCATTCAATCACAATCAATTAAAGCATAATTACATAACACAAGACTTTTGGGTACATAATGTCAGACATGTCAAACGTTCTTAATATTATATTATAAAAACAGTCTTATCAATCATAGTATAAGTCACGACATCTATTAGAAACTAACCTTACATCAAAGTTAAGAAGCCAGGTTTCTACATATTAATCCTTTATATGTCCCTCCAAATGACAAAAATCAAATCTGATAGACACAATTTTAGACAAAAGATGTGTTGCTGATTAGACAACAAAGCTATCGCATTAGCGTCTTTTGTCTCAAACGCATACCTCAATGTTATCTATCTTCTTTGGTTGCTAACAACAAATAAAAAAATAAAATCAGAGGAAACTCAAAGAAGATCTGTAGACTTAAACTTGTTTGGTTCTTATTAGAACTCTTCAGCAACTCGCAACAAACAAAAGATCTAATCTCAATTTTGTCACTGAAAATATATTCAAATAATTGTTGCAAGAGCTCTAATAAGAACAGAACATGTTCAGGTCTACAAATCTAGTTTAAATGAATTTGCTTTAATTTTATTTTTATTCTTTCTTAACATAAGTTATTTCAACTGTATCTGTAAAGTAGAGTATAAAATGTTACTTCTGGACCAGGACATTTGGCGTCTTTAAAAACAATGGAGAATCTTATAAACTCTAAAAGTTCATAATTAAAAAAAGCCTAAAATCCCTTAAAAAACATTAAATTTTATTCACCCAAAAATTCCCAAATATGTCTAGACTACCAAAAATTAAGGATACGAGAAAAACGTCAAAATTTTTCAAAAAGTAGTATCTTATAAACTCTAAAAGCTCATAATGAAAAAAAGCTTAAAATCTCTTAAAAAACATTAAATTTTATTCACCCAGAAATACCCAAATATGTCTATACTACCAAAAATTAAGCACACGAGAAAAACATTAAAATTTTTTAAGATAATACCAAATTACCTCAATAACGCCCTAAAACATTAACAAAATACCTTGTTTTGCACACCCCAAAACGGCTTATTAGTTTTAAACCATTGAGGTCTTAAAAGTTAAGGTTGTATTTTACAAATGTAACTGTTTTCCCAAAAAGAAAAAGGTCTAAAATCTTTCAAAAAGCATTAATCTTCATTTATTCTAAAAGTACCTGCCCAAATATTTATAGATCATCAAAAATTGAGCAAGCAAAAAACAAGGTTGAATCCTACAAATTTAAAAGTAAATAACCAAAAAAAAGATCTTAAAAAGTTACAAAATGCCTTGTTAACAAAACTTAAAAACGAACTTAATGTTTTTTAATTTTTTATTTGAAACAACAATGAGTCTAACTGAAAAAATTAATATTGACTCTTCTGAGTTACATGAGTTACAAATTTGTCAACTTAGGGTAGCTCATATTGCACAACAGCCTTGAAAAAGAATTAGTAGTATAAAATGTTACTTCTGGACCAGGAGATTTGGCCTCTTCAAAAACGATGGAGAATCTTATAAACTCTTAAAGTTCATAATCAAAAAAAGCCTAAAATCTCTTAAAAAACATTAAATTTTATTCACCCAAAAATTCCCAAATATGTCTAGACTACCAAAAATTAAGGATCCGAGAAAAACGTCAAAATTTTTCAAAAAGTAGTAGTATAAAATGTTACTTCTGGACCAGGAACTTTGGCGTCTTCAAAAACAATAGAGAATCTTATAAACTCTAAAAGCTCATAATGAAAAAAAGCTTAAAATCTCTTAAAAAACATTAAATTTTATTCACCCAGAAATACCCAAATATGTCTATACTACCAAAAATTAAGCACACGAGAAAAACATCAAAATTTTTTAAGATAATACCAAATTACCTCAATAACGCCCTAAAACATTAACAAAATACCTTGTTTTGCACACCCCAAAACGGCTTATTAGTTTTAAACCATTGAGGTCTTAAAAGTTAAGGATGTATTTTACAAATGTAACTGTTTTCCCAAAAAGAAAAAGATCTAAAATCTTTCAAAAAGCATTAATCTTCATTTATTCTAAAAGTACCTGCCCAAATATTTATAGATCATCAAAAATTGAGCAAGCAAAAAACAAGGTTGAATCCTACAAATTTAAAAGTAAATAATCAAAAAAAAGATCTTAAAAAGTTACAAAATGCCTTGTTAACAAAACTTAAAAACGAACTTAATGTTTTTTAATTTTTTATTTGAAACAACAATGAGTCTAACTGAAAAAATTAATATTGACTCTTCTGAGTTACATGAGTTACAAATTTGTCAACTTAGGGTAGCTCATATTGCACAACAGCCTTGAAAAAGAATTAGTAGTAAAGTATAAAATGTTACTTCTGGATCTTATAAACTCTTCAAGTTCATAATCAAAAAAAGCCTAAAATCTCTTAAAAAACATTAAATTTTATTCACCCAAAAGTACCCAAATATGTCTAGACTACCAAAAATTAAGCACAGGAAAACGTCAAAATCTCTGAAGATAATGCAAAATTACCTCAATAACGCTCTAAAACATTAACAAAATACCTTGTTTCTGCACACCCTAAAACGGCTTTTTACTTCTAGATCATTGGCGTCTTAAAAATAAATATAGAATTTTCCGAAAAAGTTTTCCCAAAAGAGAAAAAGATCTAAAATCCTTCAAAAAGCATTAATATTTATTTATTTTAAAAGTACTTGCCCAAATATCTGTAAATCATCAAAAATTGAGCACAAAAAAAACCGGCTACAATCCTACAAATTTTAAAGTAAATAACCGGAAAAATATCTAAAAACTTACAAGGTTTCTTTTTAAAAAAAACCTTATTTTTTTTATTTCTTATTTAAAACGAGAATGAGTCAAATTGAAAAAATTAATATTGACTTTTCTGCGATCATGAGTTTAGAATTTTGTCAACTTATTCGGGTAGCTCATATTGCACAGCAACAACTTTGAAAAAAAAAACATTTTCTAAAGCTTGGAGTAGCAATTAAGAGTTTTTCTCAAATGCCTCATTAACGGTTTCCTCAGTAAAGTTATATATATATATATATATATGTATATATTTAAAACTAGCCCGTTAGAGATAGAAAATTATCCATTATATGTATATAAATATTTGTAGGTTTTTCAAATGATCCACCCGCATATAATATTAATTTGAACTTGACACATGATAAAGAAGAAAACCAAAATTGTTCAATTGGAAGTGTTATAATTACTTTTTATTCTCTTTTAAACTTCTGACAAAGTTGATTCCAGCATTGCCTGAATCATAAAATTCAGTGAAAATTTTAATTAAAAAAGAAAAACTCTCATAACGAGAAATTAAATGAGATTTAAGTTAGGCTGGAACGAATAAAACTTTAATTTTTTCTCGAACTTGAAAGATTTAAATAATATTTGAAGAATCTTAAGATGTCGTGCTAATGCTCTAGGGTGGGTGATTTGCTACTCACGCAAACACAATAAAAATTTCAATCAAAATTAATTTAAATATTAAATCGACTATAAAATGAATGAGAATTAAGTATCTCTTTTTGTAATAAAACTGTTTGATTTATTAATGCTTCTTATTGTTAAGCTTTTCTACATATTGCAAAAAGCTTTATTGTATACATAGAATCACTCAAATAATATTGAAATTGATATCTACCTATAAGTGTAGATTTATTAAATAGTTGTGCGATAAAACTCTAAATTGCCGAAAGTTTCATTTTTGGGATAAACTTTAAAAAAGCTATTTTAAAACTCACATTGTAAAAAGGTTTAACTTATTGTGGCTTACTAAAATCAACTAAATTTTTGCATTATCTTTTCAAATAGAACATTTCTCAGAATAAAAATAAATTATTTCTTGACATTTTTGGTAAGAAAGAAGGCAGTAGGTCACAAATGGCATTTATTTATATTATCATTAGCTCGTTTTTTAAAGAACATTTAGAGTTAAAAACATTATTTATTAAATAACTGCAGATTGTTCTATCTTCTTGGTTTTTGAAGTGTTAATAAATGAATATAATTATGAATTATTCGATTAAAGTTTAAAATTCTTTTTATTTGATGTAAAACTCAACAATCAGGCATTATTTGTGAGTATGGTTCATAACAGTTGAAATAGAAACGAACAGAACTTCTTGAACTCAGATTTATAGCATTTTTACCGCAAATTCCGTAAAGTATTGTAAAAGAAATTGGTTATTTATGAGTTTCAAATAGTGTTAGTGTATACATGTGCTTTCTTTGTAGAATAATTTATTGTCTCTGAAACGATAGAAATTTAATTTACATCGGATGTCATAAAAGCGACACATTAGCAAAGTATAAATAGAAATAAAATGCAGTAATAATATTCTATTCGCATCTTCAACAAAATTTAGTTAAACGCATTTCATTATCAGTTCTTCCAGTAAAACGACTTTCAGGAAAGTTTTTGAGTAATATAATATTGAGTTATAAACTTTGATTTTAGTGAAATAGGAAACCTAGTCAGTTTAAGGAAGGGAATATATAAATTATAATGAAGTAGTGAGTATTGGACTTGTGCCAAACTAATACATTTATTGAAAAAAAAAATGATTAATTTAGAATTTTGCTTTATCAAAATATTAAACTCATAAACTATAATATTTGTATAGATTTGTTTAATAAAACATGAAATTAAACAAATGAGTATTACTATAAATTTCTGAGATCAAAGGAGTGTTTTTGCATGCAGATTTATTTTACTTTTGTTTATTTAAGTTGCTAATGCGAGTGAATCTTGCACCCGACTTAATAACTTTATAATTCAGTAAAGTTTGTTTACAAAATCCTTGCAGCTCAAAGTTTTAGCCAAATTGTTTATCAAACAAATCCTAGAAACCGCATTGACACCTTTTCCGAGCATTTAAACGCTACCACTGCGCCCGTAGATGCACAAACACGATGTTTTTACATTTTATTTCGAGGAAGATATAAAATTAAATGAACGCTCACAAGCTATATATTTACTTATTCATATTCTTTAACATCAAACACATATTTTTGTTTTAAAACAACACCTCATTTTTTAACCAAGTTTACTTCAAAACAACAAAATATATTTAGATACACCTTGGAAGAAATTTCTGATGCTTTAATATTCTCAACCTAGAAATGATCTAAATATTGTTTTAAGAACAGAATCTTGCTACACTAAAAGTGTTTCATCAGGCTTATGAAAATCAAATACAAAACATTAAGAGTAGCAATAAAGTGAACAAAATTGTGAAGATGGTTGCAAGATTGTAATTTTTTTATTGAATCTTTATCACGCGTTAAGACAATTAATTGACACCTGAAAAGATTGATGTTGATCGAATATTATTCTAAAATTTTTAATTTTTATTTGAAAAAAATTACAAAATGCACAACGTGAGCTTAATTTATAACAATTTAAGATCTATTAATAGTAATAATTAATTAGATTAATTTTAAAGCTACCTGTAATATATTAACAAAACGTGTAAAATCATTAATAGATATAAAAGAGAAAAACGTCTATTGAAATAGCAGTTAAGGATCAAAAACAAAAAAAAACTCTTTGTTAATCTGACAAGCTTTTGACAAAAAATTTACTTTCATAAAAACAGATAGGTTTTAGGTGACTATATTACTTTAACCAACGCAAAAAAATCTGTGATAATAATAAAAAGAAGCAAAGCAACCTTAATTTGATCTTACAGAAATATACTTTTGCTGTGCTCTGCTATGTTTTTTAATCTTTTAGGTCAGGTGTGGTCAGGTCAGGTCAAGCAAGACAGCTAAATTTGATTTAAAAAAGATATACAGCAATTACTTCTGATGTGCTCTGCTATGCTCCTTCAATATCTTATGTCAAAAATCAATTATAAAAAAATTTTGTTTGATCAAATCAGATTGAGATGATTTCACCACTGAAATCACCAACATGTTTTTACATGTTGTCAGCTGATTTACCTTCATTTTTGTTTTAAATTACTTTTGAAATATTTAATATTTTGGCTTTAAATCTAGATAATTGTCTTAAGTACAGATTTATAGAATAAAATGTCTTAATATTAGTATAGCTATATTTTATTAATAATTTTAATTCCTTTTCTGATTAACAAAAGTAAAACATACAATATTTAAAAGTTGTAAATTGAGCACATTTCGGCAACACCTAAATTTTGAATTAAACTGTCAATGAATGAATCAACAAATTTGAAATTAATGCAGTCGTTACCAGTGCAATGCATTACATGTCCAATTTGTTGGAGAAAAGCCAATTGAATTAAAATAAAACTAAAAATAAATTGTGAATTTATGAATACTTAAGGAGGTAACTAACCATAAATTAGTTGCAATTTATGTTTTGCAACTTTAGGTTATATTCATATTTGCAATTTCCGTATAACAGGAAAATAATGATTGGTTATAGTCTTTTATTATAGTAGGTGTTTAAAATGCCATCTTTCATTACGTGAAGTGCTATTATGTTATCAATAAAAACTTGTCGTACGTCACTATTCTGATAATCCTGCATAATAAACGATGTTTACGCTTTTAATTTGAATTTTTGGTTACGCATTGAGTAAACATTGTAGGAGTTTACGCTATATCGTATTAGAGTGTTCTTTATTCACCATAATCTTGTAAATACTTCCAAAACTCATCCTAGAAAATTAGGTTGAATCCAGACTACTCCAGCTGTTGGAATTTTTAAATCCCTTAAACGTAAACTCGTTTGAGGCCTCTTTATGCCAGTAATAAAATTCAACCATAATCTCCACTCTAATTAAAAAAGATTTTTCCTCGTCTTAATCAAAATAGTAAAATTTTAAATTCAGGATAAATTTTCAACAATTGGAAGGTTGATAAACGCTTGAGGCACACAATGCAATTTTTCAGAGAAAGTTTGGAAGTTTTTACAAATAACCAAAAAGAGGTTGTGCTGAAAGTTTAATCTTAAAAGCAAATTTAGGCAAAAATACCACACCAATATTTATTTACGTGACGTAATAATAAAATTGTTATTAAGCCTTATTGAGCTACATTTTAACATTACTCTGACTAAGTTGAAAGAATGAACATTTTATAATAAAATTGTTGCTGCATTAAACAAAAATAAGAAAACAATAGTTTGATGATATTTTATACACTGCGGATTAAAATAAAGGTTTTAAATTTTCAACATAATACAGAAAATTTGCGCTCTAATTTAAAATATGAGCTTGCTTATTTTTAATTAAATTATTTCAATAATTTACGTTCAGTAACATGTTAACTTGTGTATTTTTTAAATTGAGTTTCTCAAAACACTATAGTAAATGTAATAATTATTAGTTTTTTTTTTATTATTTTCTACTCTACTCAGTTGAGGATTAAGCCTCACAGTTTGACTCACAACTGACAATTTTGACATTTGGCAAACTTTGCTTAATTCTTGAATTTAAAGTCATTTTAATCTAGCTTGTATTTTATTATACATCAGCTGCATAATTATGTAAGAATTTTACATTCAAAGCAGTTATAAACAGAATTGTTTATATTACAATCTAAAAGTTTGTTTACTATATCTGTTTATTTATGTTTAGCAAATAAGATAAATATTTTGATTGTATAACGTCCATAGCGGTCGTATAGCTTATAAATTGGCAAACACAAATCTGACTACTCTTATACGCAAAGATTTTTTTCTATAAATTGACTATGACAAAATTGTTATTGTCATTGTAAAATTATGCATTAATGTAAAATTAGGCAAATACATTAACCATTAATAAATTTGTTAATATTAAACGTCATAATATCTCTGGTCAAAAGAAAAGTTACTATTCTAGCTAATGTATTAGATATAAAAACAGATAACAGAGAAAATCTATACAAAAAGTCACATTTTGTTGAGTAAATAATTCTGCTAAATCAAACTAGAAAATAGACTCTTGCTGATAATGTAGCTGATTGTTTTTAGATAGTCTTTAGTGTATAGAATGATGCATGGTTAAGTATAGTGACAAAACATTGATAGAAAGAATATTAAATTTTTGTTATTCCGGCGCCTTCACCATTTGTAAAGTATCCAAAATTTAAATAATAACGTTGAATATGTAAAATGAATTGTAGTCGCTAAGAAGCGGTATTATGTTATCAATAAAAATGGTGTATTTTGGTTCGCTGATAGTAAATGGATGAAAAGATTATGTTTACTTATTTTGGAAAAATATAAAAAAATTACAATTTTTCTATGAGGAAGAAACCCTAGTTTTAGATAAGATTTTATCATTGAAATTGTATAATAATTAAATTAGAGAAAATGTTTCGGTTGGTTTAAGTAACTTTTTTGGGAAATTGATAATAATTTGGCAAAAATCGTCTAAAATAATCGGTTTTGAAGTTGTCCAAAAGATTTAAGTTTAATTGTAAAAGACTTGCGTCTGCGCCAATAATACGAGGAAATGCTTGGATGACTACATATCTATATAGGTAGTATCTTGGGTGAATGAAACCGGCGCTTCGTCGCGCTATCCATGCTCTTTGCCAGTCTGTTTTCAAAAGCCGACAACATAACACTTGATAAAGTCCGTGAAAAGTTTTTTCAAATTCTTCCGATTAATTATTTGAGAAAAAAAAATGCACTTTGAAAAAAAATCCAATTAAAAAAACACATGGCTAAGCCCAATCCATTATCAATTTCGAAACCAAAATGACACCACCTACAATAAACATAAACAAATAGCTGTTTGAAAACTCGACAAATTTCACAATGTTCCGGTGAAATGGCACGTGGAAAAACATGAAACGAGGTGTCGAGTTTTCCTTTTTAACCACGTCCAGAAGCAGAAAGTTCTGCCGCGCTCCTGCAGGTGAGTCGTTCAAAAGAATTCTCTAAATTATTCTCACAATATTATGACGTCTAGTCAAAACTTTATTACGAACTGTTAACTTGATGAGATACAACAAGCTTTACATAAGTACCTGTCAAACAAATTTAACTTTCAGATTTGTGCGGCTGGATTTCGCGTCACGCGTGAAAAATTAAAGACCACACATTGCCGACTTGTCACTTTTATTTCCTGAAAATATCATAGCTTGAGTGTTAATGTTGTTTTTAAAATTGCTTTTGTTTTGGAAGCGATACCGATTTAAATGTCAAACATTACGATTATTTCCCACTAAAAGCCCAATCAAAACCACTAACAGCTTACGTATTTTTTTTATCACCCTGACACCTATAAAAACGTATTTGCTTTAAATTGTTCCATTATTTTAGGAGTTTCGACACAAATTTCAAGATTTATTAGATTGGCATGATTGGCATTGTTATAAATTTTATCAGAACGACCTAATAACAAACTTTGAACTGATTTGAATAATTCAAACCGTTTAAAGATTTTAATAAATCATATTTGAAGATTTCTATCAATTTCCATTTTTAATAAACATTAAAAATAATGAATTAAAATAATTACTATTACTTACTATATAAAAATATGCATAGTTTGCTTTAGTTGTTATTTTAACAGATTTTGTTTAACATATTTTATCAATTTTTGAGATAAGAACATTATGGCACATGAATGCATTAGATAATCAAACTCAATTAGATAACAATATTTGGACCTAATCTATTAAATCAACTTAAAAAACTATAGCATTTTATATTTATCGTCGAAAAAGCTTCTGTTTTAAGTGTCTTTTTTCTTGGGTTGGCCAATTTGTTTGCTTTTTTCTGTATTTGAAAAATTTTTAAATTTAATTTTTTTATTATTTTGAAACTTATATATTTATTTTACAAGATTTAAGTTCGCAATTTAGGTGCTTAGGTACTAAAGTAAAACAATTCAAAAGAGTTTTTTCTTAAGTTTTTTATTATGAAATTGTTTTTTTAGTATGTTTTATTTGGTGCCTTCTTTACTATTACTTTTCATTTTTTTTATATATATTTTAACTCTCACGTATTATATCAAATAGGTTTCACTAAATATCTTAAATTATCTAAGTTAAAATAAATCTCTTACAGCTGAGGTTTAGTCCAATGAAAATTTATATATTTTAAATATCTATCTAATTAATTTTGTAGAATGCTTTGTCATTACTTTTACATGTGATTTCATTGATTGAAAATCTATTTATCAATGCGAAAAACAAGAAAGTCTTTAAAAAAAATAGAAAAGTAAGCTTATGTCAATTTGGGTGTATACTCTTGAGGATTTTGAAAGCAATTTGTTTAGTATCATTTTCATTTGATCCTAAAAGTCCATCTTTGTGTTTCTTATTTATTAATTTAGACGCTTTGCGTATTTGATCTTTCTGAACTAATCCGGCCAATCAAATATTCAAAATAGCTGGATTCATTTTAAAATCACTTGCCTAAAGTTATTATCACAGTACATAATTTAATAGTAAAAATATTCTCTTCACATAGACAAGCGACGCTTCAGCAGCTTTTGGATATCTTTTGTTTTTTTAACCGACGGAAAAAAAAGGCTTTAAAGTGAATATTTTTTTATGTATGACCACGCAAAAATTAGATTTTAGCCAATTTTTTCTATTGAATACAATATACTTTAAAATACAACTTTATATACTACATTATAATTATACTAAATTAGAAAAATTCTATTTCTAAGGGTAAAAATTTAAAAAATGATTGATGTTGTTTACTGAATTTTCCGCTGTAAACCGTTTCTGAAAAATTGGCATTCATAATAATTTGTGGTTCTAACATGAATTTATCGTAAATTGTAGACTCAATAAAATAAGACAAATAAATGTTTTTTGCCAAAAAAAATTTGAAAAAATCTATCGTAAATTGTAGACTCAATAAAATAAGACCAGTGAATGTTTTTTGGCAAAAAAAAATTAAAAAAAACTAAAAAACTTTTATGCTTTAAGGTCTAATACGTGTTACAATAATGTAAAAAAATCTAAATAATTTTAGTATAATAAAAGTAATGTAGTATAATAATACAACAAAATGGTTATAATTAATATAGTTTTATAATTAGCTGCTTAACTTATTAAATTAATTAAAGTTAAGTTTTAATCAATTCAAAAGTACATATGTGTATTGAAAAGAGAAGGAATAAGTTACAACTTTAATAATTATTAATTAAGGTAATTTGAAAAAAATATTATCAATAATTATTCCAGTCAAAAGATTTTCAAATCTTGATGAAAGTAGTTGTGTAAAAAACACAAATTAAATAAGATCTCCACAAAGTTGAATGCTTAATTGCAACCTAGGAAATAGATACTTTTAAAACCTTCTAGCGTTCTTTTGTCATTTCTATCGTTAAACCACATAAAAAATAACATAAAAAAAGAACAACAGCAAATTTGTGGCAAACTTCTGAGTCATTTTTGCTACAATCACAAAAAAAATTTTAGCTAACTTATTTTCAAAATAGTGTAGTTTATCAAATGCAAAGCGACTTGCGTTATTTGTGATGACTAGATAACAAGATTGATAGCAAAGCAAGTCGAATATAAAGAGGAAACTTGAATTTTTAGATTTTGTAAACAAATACTTACATTATAGACAAATTTTAAAACAGCTATAAGAAAACAATTATATGTATGTATGTAAAGAGACGGCTTGTGGCTTAAAATTTTATCAAGCTTTTATTAAAAAACAATGAAAAAGCTTAAAAATAATTAACGTTTTCAACATAAAAGTATTTTGTCTTTTTTAAATGTATATAATTATGGCTAACGTCTCTTTTGCTACTTTGTCTAATTATAATAGAGAACTAATGAGATTTCAAGTCTGCAAAACTTCTTTTATGTCTCACAAAACTTTCTATTTCATTTCTTTGCAAAATACAGTTTAGACGTTTTGCGTAATGATTTTGACATTTTATGCTTAAGGGCGGTTTAAGGTTTAAGCAAACTTCAGACATCCTTATAGATTATAGCTCTTGCACTTGTGACACAATGTTGGCGTCAAAACAATGAAACAATAAGCTTGGTAATACGTCTCGTATTCTCGCTTGTTTTTGACACATTTCGTGGATAATCGCTGAGAAACTTGTTTTCTCTTATTCAAACAAAAGCAGATTAATTATTATAATATAAAGAAAAAAACTCACTTAAACTTATTGAAACTGTATTGTAATAGAGATTTTTTATTGTGTTGAAATCTTGTGTATTATTATATATAATTGGAAGATGTAAAAGGTTTTATGCGATTTTTATGAGGTCAGCGTTTAGAAACATAAAAGAAACACAAAACGACAAAAATTACCAGTTTTTTAGCAAAATGGTAGAAGAAAAATACATAAATCACCACACTACTATCAAAACCATACGTTAAATCTGGGGTTAATACGATGCGGTGCGTAATAAAACATGTATTTAAAAGTATAACATAAACTAATCGCCATAAATCATTGAGAAAACCACTTTTATTCTAACAATATTATGATTTCTTGTCATAACTTTATTAAGAGTAATTAAATTGATGAGATACAACAAGCTCTACATAATCAGCTAGCACATCTTGTCAAACACATTTACATTTCAAATTTACCAGTTCCACACGTGCGCGGCTTTTCATGTGAACATTTTTTTGCAAAAAGCTTTTCAAATTAGATTAACACTAAAAAGAAAAGAAAATTTGCTGCAAAACAGTCGGCTAAATTCATTGCAAGAAATTAAAAATTTAACGATGTTTTAACGATAATGCTCATAAAAACTGAATAAACAGTGTTGTGCAGAGACCATACTGTTGGTTGTCATATAATTTTACGGACTACTTTAATAACATAATCTTAAAAACAGTTAAAAACAAATTATTAATTACTGGTAAATTTACTTAAAATTTAAAAAAACCTATTCCAATCAGTTCAAAAGTTGTAAGTTGGTAAAAAAGTGGAATGTTTTGCCTAATTTATGTGATGCTTCAGCATTATCTCAGAGTTATGATGTTTTTTTAATGTTCTAAAAAGAGCGTAATATAGATCAGAGCTGTGAAATATGCTTACATTCTTTTATCAACCATAAATAACTTATAGTTCTAAAACAACTTAACAATTTTTTTTGAACTGTTGTAACACTCTCGGTTGCGTCAGTTTTCTAATATAAATAAAAACTAAATCAAGATTGGTAAAGCCATTTGGTAGCTACAACGCGACAGACGCATAAATAGATTTACAGATGTTTATGTATATTCCTACTATTTTGTTATTTTTTTATTAGCTTTTGAGCGACACGTTAATAATAATAAATTGTTTAAATAATTTATAAAAATTTTAAGTTTGGGTAAATTATGGGGTAATTGAGAAGTTGATACTAGAGATAAATGTTTGTCTAATTGTCATCTAGTCAGATGTTTAAACATTGAAATTTATTTATTTAGACTTTTTTTAGAATACCTAATAATTGACTCTTTTTTATTTCTGTGATATTTAAAAATTAACGTTAAACATTTCTTATTGACTAGTTTCTAAGTATTTTGCTTATTCTGATTTTTTATTAAATAAATTATTTGAATTTTTATCTTTTTTAGCAGTTTTTGAATTTATCTAATAGATTATGTATTTGGTTTAAGAGCTGAATTATTATTTTTTTAGGAATTTTATTTTGATAGTACTAGTTTGAAAACTTTAGTAAGAAAAAATGTGATTAATTGATTGAGTCGGGATCATTGGAATAAGGCCACTCCTAGTGTAACTGTTTAGTGTACACTACAACAATAAAGTTGTATAGATTTTTTTGGGGTTTTAGAAAAAAAATGACTAGATGATTTTGTGACAGAAACAGAAAGTAAACAAATAAACATAACTTTTCAATAATTTACGAAATTAGAATTTTTTTACCAGTTTTCTAAATGATTGTAACAAATTAGATACACAACTACTCGCTGAATGCGTTCAATAATTAATTATTAATGCAATAAGTTTTATTGCAATTTTTTGAGACATTTTTCAATTAAATGCATAATATTTTATTGAAAATAATTTTTAGGCTCTTACAGGTGTAAGAACCTAACCTAAAATTACACATTATATCTCTTTTTAGCCTCTTATATGAAAACGCAGCTAATAACAGTCACGTAAGTCACGCGACATGTAAGAAACTCAAGCACTGATACGCATTGCATAATTTTTTTTAAATAAAACATTTTGAAGTAGGTCTTCTTGTCGACGTTTGTGAAAACTTACAAAAATGTTTATAATAATTTTTAAATAATGTTTTTATGCAGCTTTAATTTAGTTGTTGTGATTATTATATTCTCGCCAAGTTTTAAAGGTACTATTAATGGCGGAGAGTTGTTATGTGTACCAACCTACTTCAAGAAAACTAAAATTTAAATAGTAGGGAATGAATTTGGAAGGTGTAATAAAATAAAGCTTTGCAACACCACAATTTAATCAAAATTTATGATCTATTTTTGTAAATTTTTTATAATCCCACTTAAAAAAAGTTATGTTAATAGGCATTTCATAAACATTTTGATTTTACCTGAATTTCTATAAAAAAAAACGAGAACTTTACTACGTCTATAAAAACCACCCACAAATAATAAAAACATCAGCAATGAGAGCTCACTGCTGCCTTCAAAATATTTTTAATTATTCAAAATTATAACGTTTAAGGTTTCGCAAAAGATGCGTGGGTTAAGCATAACTAGGGCATTATGTGTAGAGCGTTAAGCAACAAGGAATGATGATTGCGGAAATAAGTAACAGTAGAGTTAAGTCAGCAGAAGACAACATACAAGCTCTACCCAGTGAATATAAACTACATATTTTAGATTTTACTACAAGCGGCAACTAGTATAAAAAATTGCCTTATTTAGTTGTTTTCAAATACAAGTAAAAACAAGCAAACACATAAAACAATTGAATTTGTTTTATGTGAAAACATTTGATTAAGCTCCAAGCTCTAAAATCTGAAGTCTTTTTAACTTCTATTCTAAAAAATATCACAAAAAAGTTACGCAAACACAAGTATTTTGATTTTTTTGCTTTTTTGCATTTCTTCTTGTGTCAACATAACAATGCCATATTGCCATCATTATTTTTCATTTATCACAACATTTTGTTAATAGTGTAAATGCAATGTTTTTATTTAAGAGTATTTATTGTTTTAATGTTTACAGTTGAAGTTTTGTTTTGACAATCGATACAGAAAATAGGCATTTGCGCGTGCATTTGACAACGCAAAAGGGAAATATAACATTTTTTTTTATTAAATTGAGCAATTGTAAAAAAAAATGTTCTGTGTGATGCGAGTTTTTTACGACACCACTCTCTCTCAATTGGCAATATATAATTTTCCACATTTAATACACAACCCGCTATTTATTTTTGGCTAAAAATAAACAAAATTTTTATCTGGAAAAATAAGCAGTAAATTAAATATTGCGACTTACAGACACAAATAGTTAACTTTTGACTAAAATTGTTGATATAAAATTGCAATTAAGTCTGAAACAGATTTTATAATTGTCATTTGTTTGGTATAAGACATCATTAATTAAACAGCTTGTAAACCACCTCTAGAATGACGTGTAAATAATTAAGTTGTTTGCGAATCAGAAAACAAGCAAAACAAAAGAAACGTATAATTTGTTTCTGTTTTCTGTACAGTATAATTTAAAGAAAATAAATTGCAATCTTTGATGAGATTAACTTATCTTAATTTTTAATTTATTAATTCTTCTTGTGTATGAAACAGCAGTATTTATAGCTTTGTCACTAATTCTGATGCAATATATCTCGAATCTTAAACTCGTTGTTTTGTAAGATTTTTGATAAATTTTATGAAATCAAGAATAACATAAAAATCGACTTTTATTTTGATGTTTTTAATGATACAAGTTCAAGGCGTTGCTGGTAGGAGGAACATTATCATTCCTCAACGCTTAAAAGATACCAATTTGTTTGGTGTCTGCTGCAAAATAAGAGAAATAAAATAGAAAATGTGGTTTGAAGAAAAATAAAGTGAATTAATTGCTGAAAATTGAGTTAGAAATAGTCATAAAAATAAATTTGGGGCTATTTTTAATTTCTGATGAGAGATTTACGCGTAATAAATGAATGTTTTACTTAACTGGGTGTGATATTTTTAAATTTTCTATTTTTTCTTGTGTAGGTATAAGTTGAAGCGATATCAATAAATTTGTGTTTTGTAAAAACAAAACTATATTATACGTCTCAACTACAAATGATAATTGCATTTTAGAAGTTCTACCACAGTTCGGTTTTGTTCGTTAATTTATGTATGTCACTTATACACTTCTGTAATAATTGCCGTCGTAAAAACTTTTAAATTTATGTCGTCTTTATTCAAAGTGAGGAATTGCTTTTTTATAGATTTATTACAAAGTAAAAATTAGTTTGAGCTGTTTTTATTATTGGTGGCAGAGTTTATTGGCATAACATGTGTTTTCTCAGCTCAGACTTTTACAACTAGGAAAGTCTAAAAAAATCACAACTACTCAAACTTTATGTAGATCGAATTATTTTAACAACCAGTTTTGACTTTCGTACAATTTTTTATAGTTTTTTAGCTTTTCAAAAAGTTCTATTTTTAGAAGTAGAATGTATATTCTTTTTTCAACAAGTTTCTGCAATAAAATCTTTGAAAAATAGAAGAAATATCCTCTTAGTCTAATAAAGATGAACAATTAAGCAGATTATTATATGTTATTTTATTACGCAAAACGTCTTGATAGAAGTGAAAATATAAAACAAATAAAAATAAAATGTAAAGAAGTCACAGTTTAAAATAAAATAACCAAAAAAAAAATAGTGCGACATAGTTATTTTGATACCAACGCATTAAAACTCAGTTTTTTATAAAAAAAATAAAGATGATAATAGTAGTAATAATTATAAAAAATTAAAAAAAAATTATTAAAGAAATTATAAAATTATGAATTATTATTTTTGTATTTAATCATTTGAGAAAATTAAAATTGCATATTTTATACAAATTGCTGCTCTAAATTCTTGCAATAGGTGGTCATTAGAGATGTTTGGAATTTAAAAATGGTAAACATTTTTATGGGTAAACATGGTAAACATAGGTAAAAATGGTAAACATTTTTATCCTATGTTATACATAACATAGGATTTTTAAATCCAAATCTAAAATTTTGGGATTTTTAGTTAATGATTTGAAATAACTAAAGATAAAATGTTTACCATTTTTAAATTCCAATCTTTAGTTATTTCAAATCATTAACTAAAAATCCCAAAATTTTAGATTTGGATTTAAAAATCCTTGCGGAAATGCAGTAACAGCATTATTATGTTCATGTCATATTGTTTGAATGTTTTTAATATTAAATCCGACAATTCAAATAATATAATCCCAGATGCGTGAGGAGATAGTAATTTGGGTTATTATTAGTATTTTATTTATTATAATTGTTATTATTATTATTAGATGTTGTTATTATTGAATTGTTAATACTCATTACAAAAACTTTGTAGTTATGCAAAATACCTTGGTTCAATCATAAGTCTAAAACAAAATAATTCAAATAATTTTTTTCGTAATTGGTTAGTAAAATAACTATTTAAGTGTCTACAATTAATTACAAATTATTGTTTAAAAAAGTTTTGCTACCAAAACGGTGTTTATGATCAAACGTAGTTGAAATACCAAAATGTATGTTATATTTGGATTTTTATGCTATTGTCACTACTGTTATATAAGAAAACTTTTAAACTGGCAAAAAGTTTAGCTTTTTATTTTGCATTTTTATTAAAAAGTTTTATTGATTGCTTTGCCAAATATAAAAAGTTTTTATATTGCAAGACAGTAATATATTTAAAGATTAGGATTAAAAGCATGTTTTACTGAAAGTTATTTTCCTAAACTTTGAGAAGCAGTCTGGCAGTAGTCTTATTTTTTCTTACTAAAAATGAGAGTTTTAACCTCAGCTCAACTTGAGATTAAATAAAACAAGATAAAAAATAAGCACTGTCATTTTATCATTTATTGAGCAGCAGGTGATTTATCTGTGTTAAAATTTAAAACTTCTGGTTCATGTTTTTTTGCTAAAGTCTTTGCAAAGTGAATTATTCTCATATTGCTTTTAACCTAGAAATGTTGCGTGGGTGGCCTTTCTCTAAGTTTTATACTTTGAGCATGTGAAGGTGCCAGCGACGTTAAAATGTAATAAAAAATAATGAACGTAACGAACTATGCAGTTTATTTTGCAAAAAGAGCGAACAAAGAAAGCAAAAATAAATATTATTTTACTTAATATGTTTGAATAAGTAATTTTTTAGCTTAAAGCATTGCTATATAAGGCGGCTATTATACAAAGTGTCTTGTTGATATAAGACGCCAACCGTGAAATGCAAGGCACTTGAAATTATTTGACATTTCAGGTTTAGATACTTAAGCAACCCTCGATTTGCTTAATAGAAAATTTTATCGTTATGCTTCATATAAGTGGTAAATCTCTAAATTTAATTTACATATTTCATAAAAATCTTCTCTATAAAATTTAATTTGGTTTAAAGAAGGCTTATAACTTGAGGATAACTAATTACTGTTGAGTTTTTTTTATTGTTCTATAATATTCCACCCCCTTTCTTCATTAAACTAAATACTACCATAAAATAGCATTTATGCAGAAAAACTACAGAGTGTTTTCTGAATAATCTTCTATTATAATTTGATAAAAATTACATTATGGCTTTAAATTTTAATCAAAAATGCGCGTTTTTATGACGTTTATAACAACTCGCAAAGCCAAACTACCATATTAAGATTAAAATAAAGTTCAGTCTTTATCACAAATACGTATTTCTGATTATATATACATAATACATAAAAAACTTTATCTTGAACATCTCATAAGATCCTTATTCGCGGACAACGCTTGTTTATATTGAGAAACGTGTTATTTTAATGACAATGCACATCTAAACGTCGTCATTTCAATTATGTTAATATGAAGCATATTACAAAACAATTTATTATTTCTAGAGTGACTTTTATAAAATCTAATTATTATAATAAAAAGTTGAATAACGTTTCGATTGAGAATTACTATAAAATATCGCTTATATAAGTTATATTATCTATGATAATATAATAATAATAATATAATAGCAACTAGTGTTTTATCATCAGTGATAGATACCACGACTTTAAATTTAATATACCATCAGTATAATTTACCAACAAAAAACTAAAAAAAATAATCAGGCTATTTTTATGCACGCGAGTTATTTAGAATAATAATTTTCTGAATCATTTTGATTAATTAGATTTTTTGCATCTTTGATAATAATTGGAAAAAAATCAAAACAATTAAATATTTAATTTTGACATTTCGATCACAAGAGCAGAAAAACCTTTAGCATCGACGGTTTTTAAATGTATATACATATACGAGACGTATTGGCTAAAACCCCAAAAACCGTAAAGTTTTTTTTTTTTTTGAATAAATAAAGTATTTTAGACTATATTTTATAAAACTGGTTTTATTTAGAAAATAATAGACAAGTTTGTAGAATAGATTTTTTATAGTTAGTGCAATAACCGTTGATGTACATAGTGAATGCGAAAAATTATTTATTATAATCATTGGTCAATAAAATTTAATTTAATTGAAGTATTTATTTATCATAAAATCAAAAATTTTTGAATTTATTTCAAATACAAACCAATTAAGATATATTCTTGTAGAGTGGTCAAAAAGTTAATTGGAAGTCTTCTAATCCGTAGACACTGTTAGTCATATATCTTTGTAGTCTTTTTTTTAATTTTCCGGCGCCTGTAATAATTCACCGCATTATCAGATTTGAGACGAAGTCAAAATTGCAGACGTGGATCTTGGAGCAAAAACTTACACTATAGAATAAACTTATAAATTCGAAGTTTATCGAAAACTTCATAAAGTTAAATATAACTTTCTAGTGCAACACTTACAAATTGAATTAACTCTTTATCACTCCACAGAGTAATAATTTTATTAAAAATGCGTTTTTGCGAATATTTTTCTCGTTGTTATACGACTTTAATTTTCTTTTAGTCTCGCGAAAGTTATAAACGATGCATTTTGAGCACATACATTGTCACTTTATTTCAAGTATGTGCTTTGCCGCCATTCGTTGAGACATGCAGAGTTTTGGTGGAGGCGCCCGCCGCAATAATTACAACACTTTGTTATCGTCTCCATTTTGGCATAATTCTTCAAAAAAAATTGATTTAAGTTATTTTGGGTTTATGACGGAAAGCCATATTAATAACTGAACCATAAATCTACGAAAATTTAGGACTTTCTTACAGAGCAAACGGCGCTTATAGAGCGTTTATTTGCGTTAACACAAACTTCCGGAAACGATCTTTCACATAACGTAATCGTTTGGGAAATTATTGGCATTTCCGCCTGACCAGCAACCAAGAATTTACTATTTTTAAAAAACCAGATCCTTTCAAGGAAGTTTTTTTTACAATATTTCATTCCAAGATTTTTTTTTAATTTCCGGTTATTAAAAATGATATTAAAGTTTGGACAGCAGCTTTACTTTTTTTTCACCCTATAAACTTCAGTCTAATGCTCTTTGGGAAGAAAGTTGTTTTAGACGTCTTAGAGTGTAATTTATGGGGCTGTTTATGGCTTTGTGAAAAAATATGTACTTTATGTCTGAGAATTATATTTTGTGAAATTTTAATTATATATATTTTGTGATGCGAGAGATATAATGACATTATTACATTTAAAACATATGAAGCTTGTAGATATCTTGTGTTTACATCCCATTTGATACTTTTTGAAAAAGGTTAGCTTTTTTTCGGCTTTGAACCAAAACGCGTGACTCAGTCAATAACTTTTAGAAACAACTAACCTAAATTATAAACTGGTCTAAAAAGAGAAGATAACGCAAAATAATTTTTAAATAAGCTTAAAAAAACAAATTCAGTTTTTTTAAAATTGTACTAATAATAGAGTCTTATTGAATAACTGGTGACTGAAGTGGTCAGGGTAAAGCGGGTATATACTTTTTTCCAAGAGCTACATAAAGCTTTGCGCAGTATCAAAGCATTGTCTTGCTAAAGATATCTGCAAATCTTTCTTACAAAAAAACAACCGGTTTTACCAAGAATGATATAACATGTATCTCCAACAGATAAATAGGCCCAGCTGCAGAAACGTTTACTACTGGTTGATAAGGTACTGTAAAAATGTTGTCAATTGTTAAAAAAAAATAGTTAAAATAACAATATTATTTAATGGTAAACGTCTGCTCTGTTCTGTTGGATTTTTTGAGATTATTGTTCGCTGATAGCTTTGGATGTTTTATGGCACTACACTTGTTTTCAGATTATTGAAACTGGGGTCAATTTGCAACCTCGATGAATTTTGATACAGTTTTTGATCGTCTTCTAGAAACCAACCTCATTTAGAAAAATTAACTTTAATTTTGCTCAAATTAGCCACTCTTATTTGACTAAATTTTAAGAAAAACTGTTCAAAAGACCACTTTTAAATTTGGAACTGAACCAATATTACTATATGTCTAGGTTTCTTTAACCTCAGCTTAATCAAAACTCTCAGATGACTTCTAATTTGATAAACTTATCAATATCATGTAAATACAAATTTGCAATTATAAATACAATAGTACAACTTTTAGTTGTGCTCATTAGAAAGAATTTGTAAATCTTTTATTTTTGCTACGAGTTGAGCGGATCTAATTGTCCAGGTTTGTAGCTAATTGCAAAAAGCTAAAATGTCAAAGAAAAAAAAAGTGTTTAAAGAAACTGCAAGACAGTCACGCAGATCAAACTGAAGCCAATGTCAAAAGCTTTTAGCAAGAAATAATATACACAATCCAATAAATTAATTATGACATGACTAGTAATAACGAATAGTGTTAAGCGGGTTGAATTTTTATAAAGTTGGTTTTAAATAATTAGCTTGTTTATTGTAAATTTACTTACAAATGGCGTTATCACGACAATACTGTACATCTAACTGTCATAGAAACGATCTTTAGAGCTAACTTGAAATCAGTTGAATTTCTCTCATAAATTGTGTTAAAAAAAGCACAAAGCTTCAAATGAAAACATTGTTTTTTTGAAAGCAACATAGTGTCTTAATATTTTTTCAGCAGCTTAATATTTTATGTGTAATAATAAGCATTTCATTCTCTTCGTGTGTTGAAATTTGATATTCTTAAAATACGTAAGCTGGGACCAATCGTTTCAGGAAAATGCTTTCATGACATATGCAAGCTGTTATTACCCAATATTTGTTTAGTTTTCTTCCATAATACAATTGGTTTCTCTTTGGATAGTTGAATCTAACAAAAATTAAGTATATTTTTTAAATGTGTAACATTTAATAATTATTATAATCTCGTATTTTCAGGACTTTTGAAAATGGATCTTGCAACTGCCAATTAAGGCGCAGCCCCTACAAGTCTACTATGATATGATTTCGACGAAATTTCCACCGCCCCCAACAACACCCTTAATAGAATTCAACATCAGCACCTCCAACTATCTCTATACACCTTCTTCCGTTGTAGAATTATACAATTCGTCAAACGTTTCGACCTTCAATGATACAACATCCTCATTGTTTCCAAACTATCTTCGGACAACATCAATGGTTTTCTGTATAATTATTATGTGTCTGGGTGTTATCGGTAATGTAATGGTGCCTATCGTTATTTTTAAAACTAAAGATATGAGGAACAGCACAAATATATTTTTAGTAAATTTAAGTGTGGCCGATTTAATGGTGCTGCTGGTTTGTACGCCAACAGTGTTAGTGGAAGTGAATTCGAGACCAGAAACGTGGGTACTTGGACGAGAAATGTGTGAGTACACTTTATTTTTGTTTACTTGATATCTTTATGGCTCCATTTATTTTTTCTACAAGAGAGCCTTGCTTTTTAGATTTATGGCTTTCCTTGACAATTTAAGACAGGTCAGTAATTTAGCACAATTTACATTCCTCAACGTTATATTAAAAAAGTTAATATTAAACGTTTCTTGCATTTGCAGACAGGTGTCTTAAATTTATCATTAATTAGCCAAAACTTTTTTTGAATAAATATTAATAAATTTATATATGCCAAATGCCAAATCTTAACAACTTAGATGAGCGGGCATAAAATAAAAAATAATTCTCTAGGGCAGAATTGCTATAATTTTAGAAATAAAGTTAGTTTTTTAAATAAAATTTGTTATGTGCAAATAAAAAAATATTTGATATTTCATTTTTTTCTTTATTTAATAAAATTTTGGTATTTGACATAGACACATTAAAATATGACCGCTTAGAAGTGTTCTTTCATCTGTTATAAATTGATTGATTGTTTTGGAATTTTTGGCACAATAAACTATCCACACAGTGTTACCACTTGCCAAAAAGTTTTTTTTTAGTAAACCTTGAGAGCTCTATCGACCCCAAAGTTTGTTCTTTCTCGACAGTTGCACACAATGGTAACTATAACCGAATCATCCTTTTTTGAAGAGGCAGCATATGTAACAAAAAGAAATCACAAAAATTTTGCAGTTTTGTACGACTTTTTCCTATGCAGTGTGAGCTAATATGACACAATGGTGATTCTTTGTGTCTGCACCGAAATTATTTGGACTTTTGCTAATGTCTTAATGGAGATCTTATCCACAAAATTTAACTTATCATTTAAATGTACCGCGTCTGACACTGGTTCGGCATAATGATGCTATGACGCAGAACTGAAATTCACTTCTCTATAGTAACTAATTTAGTCTAAAAAAACCAGCAAAGAATAAGACGGGACAAAATTGTAAATTCAATATACAAAAGTTTAAAACAAGAATAAAATTACTCAATCATCTGAGAAGTTATATTGACTACAGTAACTATTTGATTGTTTATTATAAAACTAGCTGACCCGGCGAACTTCGTACCGCCTAACAGCCAATGAATGTCGTGTTACTTTTTAGCTGAACTAATTTAGGCTTTGAT
Organism: Lagria hirta; assembly: GCA_947359425.1. NCBI lineage: Eukaryota > Metazoa > Arthropoda > Insecta > Coleoptera > Tenebrionidae > Lagria > Lagria hirta. The sequence goes on along the minus strand of OX375796.1, from coordinate 19,182,264 downwards.
GAACGTAAAACAATGATACAAAATAATATATTTATATAGATAGAAACAAAAAAGTATTTTATTATGATGAATGATGATGAAAACATACATACAGAATGAGAATAAAAATAAAAAAAAATAAAAAATAATAATTAAGTACTTCTAATTCATGTCAGAAAAAAATTATTGAAAACTATGTTGTGCAGATTGGGGAAAAAAAATAAAACGCGGATTAATTTATTAATAGGATTTTTATTCAAGCACTTTGTGGTAAAGGCATTCTTTGTTTTTTGGTCAGGCGCAAGAACAAATAAAGCGGATGGTTTGCCGACACGTGAGCATGCCACGTACAATTGACCATGAGAAAAACATGCATTTTCTAGATTGAGGCCACAAATAGTCAAGGATTGGCTCTGTGATTTGTTGATCGTCATGGCGAAGGCAAGACGAATCGGGAATTGAATTCGTTTAAACTCAAAAGGCATATCCGTTGGGATCATCGGAATCCTTGGAATAAGAACTTCCTCATCTTTAAATTTTCCTTTAAGTATCGACACGTGCAATTTCTCGCTGGGAAAGATTAGATCTTTTAGGACGCGGCATTGTTATTAAAATGTGCACTCGCATAAAACCACCAAATATAATAACAGTGCCTGAACTTTCGAGACATAGACAATAGCTCAAAGATTATATAACCATTACGTATGAATAGCTTATCAAAAAAAATCATAGACAACCTATAAAAAGACATTTACACTTTTGTTAACCTGTAGATTTTTTTTCCTTAATCTTATAACCTTTACTGATGATTTTATGTTTTTACTGTAGAATAAATCTTAGGTATTATTTTCGCGAATTAAAAACAAATATAACAGTACCTGACCTTTGTAGACATTTTACAAAAAATAAATTTCTGAACGCACACATGATGTCTTCAGAAAAAAATAAAGTTGTGGCTTAAAGGTCTCAGCAACCAGGTCATAAGCTCCAAAAATAAAAAAAAAAGTTGTTTTACACTAGTTGACAGGATTGGACAACAAATGTTTGACATGTAATAAACAAATCAGCATCTATTGAAATGATTAAGTATTCATTACACATATCGAGTTTTCATTGTTTTTAAGATGTATTCTGCTATTCGGGACGGAAACAAATCCAACAAATCAAAAACCATGGCAATCGGACCAGCCGTTCTCGAGTTATAAGTGTTGTAACAAACACGACTTTCTTTTATATATATAGATGATGAAGATGAAAGCAAATAATGTTATTTTAGTAATATTACTATAATTATTACAAAAACTCTTAAATGTGTCAGAATGTCATTTGGCGGACTATGAAAGGTTGTTGAAGTCTTTTTATTGTGTTTTAGCATTTCCTTTTATAATAAAAACGTTAAGAGCTATCCTCTACAAACAGTCTGGCACTGAAAGAATTTCCACTCTATATAAAACAAGATTTTTCTGTATTATATGAAGTCAACACTTAATTATCACCTGTCTAAAACTTTGAATATCAAAACTATCTGTCAGTATATAATTACATGTTTTGCATTCTACTAATGACTTTTAACACCTACTTATAATAAGTATAACAGCAGCATAAAATTAGTAATTTATGAATGCAAACTTGTTTTCAATTACGAAAAAGTGTTAATTTCTTTCAAAACATATTTAAAATATGAGTTAATTGTCAGTTTCAGGAGTTCAAAGACGAGGTATACATAATATGAAATGAGCTTCAAATATTAATTTCTAAGTACAATAAACTGTCGCGGAAGCAATTTACCTTCTATTTATTCCTGATTTTAATTAAAATATCCTAAATTGGCACAATTAATTTAGCGAAATTGAGCGTAAACTAAATTATCACTTTAATTTTAAGTAGAGCTGCCTAATTTATCATAAGCTTTTTTCCAAGCTAATCTGGAGCACTTCCTTCTCAAACGATTTAACATTCTTAATATCATACATATGATTGATCAACATTTGTAAAACAGCCTGCTGAAATGTAGGATTACCATACATATAGTTTGAAGTTAAATTTTGAAATTCCGTAAGAGTTTTGGTCTTCACGCCCCCTTGAAATATGTCGTAGTTTATCTTCTTTTAAGAAAACACAAACTGCTCAATATTTTATAAGCTACGTGATCTCGAAAAAATACAAGATTTCGCATTCCGCACTCCCTCTTTAATAATTTGGACACGAAACCCCTCACATTTTCGATGATTGAGGGAATTTAATTCAGTGGTGAAGCGGAAATTGGCAAAAATTTTAACTTTTAGTCTGTGGAGAAGTGTCGAAAAAGTTTTTATTAAGAGGGTTGAAGCCCAGCTTAGCTACACCACCTGAAATCTATCAATAAAAATCAAACAAAAATTTTTTTCTGAGGCTATTATGAGCGTTATGTTTTGACGTAATTGGGGTGACGTCTATATCAATAATCGAACTGACCTTGTTGGAACATATCTACTGCATTAGGAAAAGGGAAATTCTTTTAGTCGTTTTGTAGCTGTAAGCGATAAAAATATCGATGACGTACTTCTTTGGTGTTTTTGTTTTTTAGGGTTGGTGACATTGACATTAAAATCCTTTCGGGAAAAACGATATTAAGCTATAAAAATCAGTAGTAAATAGAAATCAGAAAAAATTATATACATTAATTTTTCCAAATCAAGCTTTTAAAATAAGCATTAGAAAGAGTTTGAAAATGTAACAAAACAGACAGAAGGTTTAAAATTAAATGAGATATGTATTACCAAAAGTGAAAAGGATTTTAATGTAGTTATAATCATCAAATGATCTATTTGGGTTTTTGGCACTTTATTAAATTCAAAACAACTACTTTCCAGTCACATATTTCGACTAACCTAAATTATCTTAACATTCACACAAGCTCTCATTGCCAAAACGGAAAATTGCTCAAAACTGAAAAAAATGACATTCTTTTAATTTTTGCCGCAAATAACATCAAAAGTTGCAGTAGGTGAGAAAAAAATGTTTTTTTTTGACAAACTGCTACTTTTGCCGGTCCTAAAAGAAAAAATGTGTTGTATGTTTAACGTTTTTGTTACCTATAACTATAACGACATCTATTAGAAGCTTTCTACATCAAGGTCGAGACACTATGTTTCTACGTTATCCGATCAGCAATATCTTTAATTTGTTTCAAATATTTCTAGTTTTTATCAAAACAGCTATCTATCATTAGAAGCGACCTCTAGCATTAGAACAAATGACGCGTGTTTTCTCGATATTGATGTAATAAACATTAATAATTTAATAATATTAAGGAAGTAATAGGCACTTATGTGAATATAAGACTAATTGTTCACTTATTTATACAAAAATCCATTGCGACTTACTAAAGAGTACTAGTAGGAACGAAACATGTCTGAGTCTACGGATCTTAGTTTGAATGAATTTGTGTTAACTTTATATTTTTTATTATCGTTAACTGTCGGAAAAAAACAACTCTAAAACGTTTAATCTTCTTGCTTTCTTCAACGTCTTTATTTCAATTTTTCAGTTTAATTTTTTTAACGTTATTCTTTTATTTACTGCCGTACTAAATAATGCTTACTAAACATGAAATTATTCAATAACACGTAACTATATCTTTTTTTAAGCAGTATAACTAAATATTTTTTGGAATGTTTTTAATTTATATAGGCTAAGAATCTGAGAAATTTGACCAGCTTTTCAGATTTAGAAAGTTGTGTTTTTTAAAAAACTTTAGAATATTGTGCTTTTACAAAAAAAAAAGTTTATCTTAGCCAATGTTATTAAAACCACAGTTGACTGGTGTAGCTTTGACAGTAACGGATCATAACCAAAAAACAGCAAAATATTAGTTTAATACAAAATTAAAATCAATATCTTTCTATAAATATTGTTTATAATTTGTTATTAATTATTACGATCTTATTTTGACGAAAAAAGATGAAACACTTTTATAAAATGTCTTAATTTTCACACAAAATTAACAAAACTGCTGAAAATGTTGATCATTTGTGATGCATTATTTCTGAAGCTGTTTATTCGTGTATCACTTCGATTGCTAAGTAGGAAAAGAATGACATATTTGTTCTTTTTGAAGCTTTTATGAGATTTTAACATAAAAATAAAAAAATATTATTATAAAAAGTACTGATTTTTAAGATGTAAACGAACATATTGGTTTTAATATATTTGGAAGGTTGTAGGTTCTAATTCAACACTAAAGATGCGTTAGCTAGGTGCAAAATCAAAATTTTCAGCAAGGTTTATTAATGCTTTATTCATTATATTTAATTGGTTTTAACTAGTCGTTTTTACTTCAATCGCAATATTTAATAACACATAAGACTTAAAACAAAAACAGAATTTTAAATTAAAAATTGTAAATTACATGTTTTTACTGAAACTTGGACGTGTACTCTCGCATGTGATATAGACTTTTCTTTTTGCATCTTAAGCTTTCAGAACTTTAAACGTTTCTAAAGTTTTTAGAAAGCTCTTCAGGCAACAATTAAAACATGACAAAATTTTACCACAGTTATTCTCAACTGATTAAATTTCAGCACAAGATTTGAATTCTCCAGCAACTATTTCTATGTTCCTTGTTATTCCGTTTGATATTAGATGTTAATCTGAATCTTGAACCCACGTCTGAATTTCTCATTCACAAGCTAATTCGACAAGAAAAAACCTAGTAAGAGTTAATCTTATTGACGTTGAACTGCTTTAAAACTATTTGCTGGAAGGGCTCGGACAAATCTAGTTAATAGTAGATGGGACAAAAAAAAATCATGTCATTATTGTTTTTTATCCTTTGCGTCTAATTGAAGACATTTTGATTAGTTGGAGAGAGAGTTTTATCTGGAGCTCAAATCCCTCTTTCACGAAAGACATTCAAAACTTTTTTTCTGAAAATGAGCCTTGTTTGTTCTGAATTTCAACAACTCGCATTAGATGTATAAGCGAAAACAATTTTATTAACTTTAGTTAAATATGAATTCTTAAACAGAAGTTTTGCTATAAAGACACTAACCGAAGTTGACGTTAAGCACACAAAATATAGCAGAAAACGGTCATATATCTATTTTATCATTATTTATTTAAAATCTTGTCTTTTTTAGAGGAATAAGATATTTGCTGAAGCTTTATTCATACAAAAATTTTTGTTTTACTTTTACAAAATATAAATCAAAAAATCAAAGCCACACAGCTTGAGTGTCATATTGTCAACTTCATAATTTACATCATTTAACAAAATACTTTTTCCGGAAATCGTCTTGGAAACAACATTTTCCTGTTTATTTACGCAGGAAAATTGAGTTTTCCGGACTAGTACTGTAAAAACTTTACAAGACGCAAAATAAAAAAGATATTCTAGTAACTATAGTTGCCAACAAAATTGACAAACTTTATTTTTGTGAAATTTGTAAAAAAAAATCTAAAATTGGTAAATTTCGTTTTTTTTACGATTTCCGGAAAAATTTAATACAAAACACGTCAGTAAAATTTCTTACTTGACTCGGAGCTTCAAAATACTCAATGTGAAATTTTTCTGACTTTTATGTAAATAACTATTAAAACGGGACAGTTGAAAAACTACAACAATGAATGCTTATTTTTTATATTTCCTTATATTTTTTTGAACTTTTTGGGTTTATCTAGTATTTTTTGTTACAATTTGGTTTAGTGTGGTAGATTTTAGTTAAAAATTGTAGAGTTTAATCTAGATTATAAAATTTAGAATAATAAAGTATTTATTTTTGTAAATCTTTGGACAGTTATAAGACTTGTAATGTAATACTTATGTTTATTTTTATGTTGATATTTAATGAACTGAATTTTTGCAATATTTTATGTAGTTTTTAAGATTTTAGACTTTGAGATTATCAATTGAAAATCTAAAACCGAATAAAAAATTCTAAACTTTGCAATTGATCAAAAAAAATAATTAGAGATTTAAATTTTCCTATAAAGTTGGCAATCTCATATCAATTTTATTTGTTTTTGACGTATTTTAGAATAACTACTATCTATAACTTGTAACCTAAAAAATAAAATACGTTGCCGATTGCTGTTTTTTTTATACTTTTACACTAATTCTGAGCCCTTCTATTTGAGAGCATTTTTAAGGCTCAGTTTGACTATTTCACGAAAACGAATTTTAGTGTAATTATAATTTTAATTGCGTAACCTATCTCACTAAAAAATTAATGATGAAAATTGTATTTATTTATATATTCAATTTAAATACACCTTCCGGATTCTTCAAAGCCTTTTCAAGACAAATCAATGAGCAACGTACCTACGTAATTATGAATAGAAAGCAAATTAATAGTTTTGACATCTGATACATAAATTATCCTCCCACAAGTCAATTACCTAACAAAATCCAAGAACATAATTGAATATGACTTTGTGTTTCCATGCTTGCGCTGATTCAAAGAAAAGTTTTTTTGGCGCCAGATATGACCAGATTACATGGCTCAGCCTTATTTGGTAAGCCTCTCTTCATACCTGTTGGTTTATTTACGGTATTTCGTGACTTATCAGATTGTTTTTCAGTTCAATAAAAATGATTTAAAGCTTAAAATCCGCTTATTGTAGTTTCCCATCAACATCATTTGACCTAAATCGTTGATCAAAATCAGAAAATCATTTACTTTATAAAATACGAATCAAAATAAATATCGTCGACATCTAGTTTCTATTCGATTAAAAACATAAATTAAATTTGCCAATGTCTCGAATTTGTCTTCGTCTGTAGACTAAATAAAATAAACTTTTCCGTTATTCTTATTAAGATTAAATAATTTTTTAGTTTAACAGCTGCTAATAATTTATCTAACCAATAGGTATTTCTTTTTTGAATTATTTCAAACTTCTGTATTAATATAATAATTACATAATCATGGCTTAGGGTTATATAATTTTTTTCTAGAAATTAAACGTCAGCATTGTATGTAAATATTATTCCTATTTGAAAGCTAATTGCATTATCAGGAATAATCTAGGATTAATAGTATAAATGGATGTTGACATTAGGAAAAAACGTATTTTTATATATGAAATCGAAATTTAATTTCTAGACTTCAATTGAAATATGCCCTGTAATGTTTTATTATTGACCTAGGCAAGCAGATTACTTTGAGCATTGACTAAATATACCTTACTTAGTCTATGCTTTGAGATATGTACTGTTTTATTAGGGTTCTATTGTACTCCCACCTATACAGATATTTATACATTCACGCACAACCATGAGCCAAACAAGACCACTTTTTCCTGTAGAAAACTGCTCTAGCCTGGGTAGGAATCGAACCTACACCTCTTCAGACCAGTCTCTAACGTACTGTCGCTTGGAGAACTGGTCTAAAATTTTTAAATCTAAAAAGGTAAAAGTCAGTATAAGGTTTTAGTTAAGCAGTCAAAAACACTAAAACTCAGCTATAGAGCCTAAAAGAGCTGATCCCAACTTTTGCTGCTATTACTGTATTAAAATACTAGCATTATGCGCAAATACAATAAATTTATTTTAAAATTCTGTTTAACAATTTACACTCGCCACTGACAGATATATTATTTATATATATATATATATAAATATATTTTATATATATTTTATATATATTCAAAAAACGCGATATAACTGAGGCAGTAGGCGACATCTGCTGTTGTTAACTAACCTCCATCCAATCTTCTTAACCGTCAAATTGAAGGCAATTGTTGATTTTTAGGCATTTAAATGAAGCACGGTTAAAAAAAATAATGTCTGATATACGCATGTACTAACCTGGCCTGACTTGACCTGACCCGCCTGCTGAAAAATACCCCTCATTTTTAAAAACTAATGACAACACGTTTGTATGAAAAACTATTGTTTGTTTGAAATATTGATTTTTATATTTATTGACTTTAAATCATTTATTTTGTAAAAAGTATTTCAACTTTTTGAATTAAGTTGTGAGTATTAAACAATTTATGATTTTTAAATCGGTTATTACAGTTTAGAATTGGATCGGTTTTAGAAAATAAATGTTGATGTAATTAATTTTACAGAAAGCGAATTAACATTTCATCTTACGTGCAGATAAAATTACACGCTTTTGTCCTAATTTTTTTCCAGTGTCAAAAAACCGTTTCATTACGTACATCTTAAATTATTTCTGACAAACTCCGCATGTGCTTCTAGAATTTAAATTCATAACTGAAAGCATGAGCCTCTGGGGTAAACAACCAGTTTATTTTTATTTATTCAATTATTTGCGTGTTTTCGACTATATTTTAAGCCTCATTTCAAATGGAATTACCCTTCTAATTTTTTTTTGCGTTTTATGTACACTTTGTTTTATATTTCAGCTGTATATCTACCCATTTTCCCTGCAAATTAGAAACAATTATGTTTTTTTATTTATTTAAAGCACGGACTGAAGGCGGATATAGCGCAGTTGGGTGGAAAAACGCGGAAATATTGTAAATACCGCCAATAAGTAATCGTAATTTGCCCTAAATATGTCAAAGGCATAACATTTTTATTTTCAATTTTTGTAAACTGTTGCAATAAAAGAAGCAGGTTTTTGACTCAATCATGAACGAGAATTTTAACTTTCAACAGGAGGGAATTTTGACTTTTAGAAAAATATATTTCCTTTCTTTTATAGGCAAAACTTAATTAACATTTGCGGGAATAAAGCGATTATAAAGCTCATGTAGGTACTAAAAATTTGCTTCGCTTGTTTCTGTAACTCTTGTTTTCTGTATCTTTCAGCACTTGTTATGAAAATAGCTTTTTTTGTAATACGTTGAAAATTATTAATAAAACAAATTACCATCAAGGTATTGAAAAATCCATATTAGAAAAAAAGGTAGTAATTTAAAAACTGATTGAGGTAAAACGACTAAAACACAATTATTATTAATAATTTAAATACATTTTTATGGTCAAATTGCTAAGTTTATAAAGCTATCAAACTGTGTTTAAATAATTGAATATGAAATTGGCAATTAAAATCGTGGCCTATTTTGTATTGAGCTAGATTAATAAATGTAAACAATTTTTTGCGATCATATTAAACCAATAAATAGATGAGAACGATTTGTAGTAATTTCGTCAGTGTTAACGCATTTTCAAAATTTACCAATAAAAAACCACAACAAGAGAAATAGAAACATTGTTAAAAATAGAATCAGGAAGGGAAGCATCCAAAAGTCCGATTTTAAGTGGATTAAAGAACCTCAGTAAAATGTCACAAGATAATCTGTTATTTAGTGGGGTTGGTGCTTAGTTCACTTAATAATATAGTATATAAAAAGGTCTTATCATGAATCGCTCGGTTTCGCAATTTTAACAAAGAAGCTTTAGCTGCTGGAGCAATTGAAATAAAAGCTCTGATAGCACAAGTCTAACTTTTATATTTTGTCGGTAGACTAGAGCGACCGGATTTGGATTGCAAATTCACCAAAATCTAATTAAAGCTGATGTTTTAGACGGAGATTTGATTCTAAACGAGTTGTTACTAGTTGTTGAGACTAAAACGGCACGACGTCTTTGATATTCAAATCAAAACTTTTAATGTTTATCTGCTTTTGTGACAGCTAAGGTAAGCGGAAATTTGCGGCTGGCAAATAGTAAAGCAATAGCCTTGATTGAGTTGTAAACCCATTTATTTTATTGAGAATTTTGCTGAAACAAAAATAAAAATATACTAGGCCAGTGTGTTTGACAGAATTAGAACGGGTTGAAAAAAATTAAAAATTTGTAAACTCGTAGAAAACATTTTGCTTACGTAACTTTTTTTGCAATGTTAAAGTAAACACTAGAAATCTAATTAAACAAAAATTTAGTCTAAGCTAGTTTTGTTTTAATTGTTTAGTTCACTTGACAAAAAATGTGCGCCTGCAAAAAGTTTATTAGCTTTAAATCGGGCAAAACTAATTTCAAAGCTGTTTTTAAGTAATGTCACCCACGACACAATTTTTTGTTATAAAAAACTGCATTATTTTGTATTTACAAAAATCTAAACAAAGCAAACAACCTTATACATTAAAAAAAATATTTACAAATATCTAAATCAAACAATAAATAAAAATTAGGGAAAGAAATGAAATACCACAATACATATTAGATTTGAAAATTGAGATGTTTTTAGAACTGACAAACATAACGTTGATTAATCGTCATAAAAAAATAAAATAAGATACACAAAAATACCTATAATAAAATCATTTAAAAAATTTTTTTCGTTTGTCGTCGCTTAGGAACTGGAACCAAAAGTTTTAGGAAGGTTTATAGAAATTTGAGTTTGGTTGTAGATCAGTTTTTAATTTTTTTTATTGTGGACACAAAATGTAAAAGCTAGAAAAAGAAAGAATTTTTAAAACACGATTTGTGAATACAAAACCTATTTAAAAATAAACAAACTTAAATAATTAGTTTTAATTATTACGATTTTTTTAAATAAGAGTGAATTGGTGTGAAAGGTGCTTTGGAGTAAGTGGTTTGATTGCTTATTTGTATTATTTATTATAAAGTTCATAATGCAACAATAAAATTTCACTTTTTTTTCTTAGTCTTCATTAAGCAAAATAATTTAAGAGAAAAATAATAAATTTTATCTTTATTTGTCTGTTTTTTAAATTTGTAACAATATTTGTCTATTATCATAAAAACAAGTAATAATAAGATTTGAAAAAATCTTTCATCAAAAATTCAAATTTTATTTAGATACAATATTAGGGCTAACTTTATCTGTTGTCAAAGTCATTGCTTCTGAAATTTTGAAACAAACATAAATAAGGTTATTAAGATTATTATATGCACTTTAATGTGAGAGTTGATTACAATATTTTCTCGACAACACTTTATTTTTTACAAAAGTAAATAAAAATAACATAATTCGACAATTAGCAATTTTTTGTATTAACAATAAATAATTTAATTATTAATCAGTTTTGTTTAAATGTTGGCAACAGCTTAAAAATAGTGATTTTAAAAAGAAATTAATTTAAAATACTGAAGCGATATTGTTAAACATATCAACATTTTGAATTATCCAATAAAACTCATTCAAAACAAATTAAAAACGTATCTTTTTTTATCTATTATTGCTTTTAAGCTCTCAAGTTAGTGCAAAAGTTGTTATTAATTTGGGAAATAAACGACGCAAAGGCTTTTAGAAATCGTATTCAAAGGTTATTAAATTATTTAGTGGCACATTTTTTGCATAATTATTAACCCGGAAAGTTTTTATGTAGAAAAGATTTTAAAATTTTATATTTATTCTATTTAGACTATAAAAAAGTGTATTTAATAATTGACTTTAAATTTATTGAGTTTTGCAATTTCGATATTTTATTTTTATTGAAACTGTTTTCAAGTAAGAATTTTTGCATTTTTTAGTGTGACACTAACAATTTTAAAAGGTCTGTCACCGATTCAAAATATTTTTCTTCAAAATTTGCAAAACTTTTAAAAATGTGACTTCGACATCTAAAAATATTCGTTGGCAATCGTTTCTTTTAACCTTAACCTGACAAGTATGTACATTATATATTGTATTCATTTCGAGAAACGGTGCGAATTAGTGCAGTTTTAAAGAAGATTTCCTCATCATCATCATTTACAATTTAAGCCAATATTCTTCTTGGAAACCTTCGACCTTTTATACCATAAATATATTTAAATTAGAGGCACCCGTTAAGTCGTATCATCTTTAAAAGGATTTTGCAATTTTGCGTCATTCTTCTTAATTGCTTCAATTGTTATTGAAATAAGATAAAATGATTTATGAATTTTGAGTATCCCTCGCTACTTTAAGTACCCATTTGTTCGTTAGGAGGGTAATTGATTTCAATGGGACGATATTGACAGATCGTATGAAGTTAAGCAAATAAAGACTCGTGTATTTGGTTCTATTAATAACAAAGCAAACGGTTCGATTTAGCAACTGTTTCGGGGTAATCCACCTTACTTCTCGAGCTCAGGGCAGCAAACGTTAGATTATTATCAAATATTTAATTTCAGTTGTATTTTTAGAACTCTCAAGCCATTTTTCAAATTTACTTTATACCAGAAAAATATAAAACTAAAAAGAAATACCTATTAGTAATATTGCTTTCTGCAATCTTCTTACGGCTCTAGTATTAAATTCCTTTTAATGGCTGTTTCTGAAGCCCCTTTTTACAAATTATGAATCGCTAAAGCTTAAATGCTTTCACTAAAAATTCCAATTGCATTAAATTAGACTGTTGAATATAAGAATGCAATTTTATAATCAGTATAAAAATGTGAGCGTTCCCAATGTTTAAAAACGTTGTAATGTCAGCCAATAAAAAACCTTAAAGACATTACTATCTGCTGATAATTGCACTTTAAGATACTATAATTTTAAGAAACAGCGTTATGGCACCTGGTATGTACATAACTTTGATGACAACTTTGGAGAGTAATTCAAAAACAAAAAAAAACAATTTTTGAAAATAAATTGAAGACCTAATAGCAATGGACAAGTGTTATAATGCCCCAATTTGCTGTCAAATAATGTTCCTGGGGTGAGTCATTAAAATAAAAACTACAATCCTTTATAACGCCGTTTTTTTTCTGATAATAAGGGTTAATTGAGGATATATATTAAATTATTTGAATGTTTTTCAGACAAAGCTTTAAAAACTTATTTTTTATTAAGTAGAACTAAATTTAAATCAACTTGATTCTGTGTTGTTTGAAATTGGTCAATTTAAAACCGGTCATTTGATTGCAATCAAACAGATACTTGCAGTTATTTTTTTAGTTTATCATTTTAGACCTTATTAATCTCATTCAATTTCAGACAAAATTTGTAAACTTATTATTAATTAATTTTAATTTGATTTAACAATTGTTTAATCTTTCCATTACAAATCACTAAAATTTGACATTAAGTAGAATTTGTTTAATAAAGATGACGTATAAATATCATTTTCTACTTTGAAAAAGTAAAAATAAACCGTCTGCCATCACAATTAGTCACTCAGATATATTTTCACACCAAAAGTCAATAGATCTGTCATTCTAACGTCAAAGACATAGTTCAAAAAAGCAATATTAATGAAAAAATGTGTAAAACATCATTTTTTTAAGACACCAACGTCTAAAATCATTACTCATTACTGTCAGCGGCATCTTGAAATGAGCCAGATTAATTTTTCAGCTCCGCCAATATCCCATCTGCTGCGTACTATAGCACTTAAATAATTTGAACAATAGCCAAAGTCTGCTCAAAAACGATAATACATTATTCATTTTCATTCTTTGTTTTTTATCGAAAACTTGATTGAATCAATTTCCCGCTGACAGAATATCATTTGGCAGATATTGAAGAGACTATTTTGACACTTTATGAGAATTTTTCAATCATCAAAATGTAATTACGTCGCCATTTTTCAGATATTTGCAGTCTTTGTTACGAGATTTTTTCAAACAAATTTTTTTTTTAGTCATTTTTGATTTTTTTCCTAAAACAGTAAATGGGCATTTTTCACAAGTTTTTTTTACTTTTATTTTACTAATTCTCAAAATTTTCTGAATAATAATATTTATCTAGATTCTCGTGCGCTTTGTTTAATGGATTGTTCCAATAATATGATTGAAAAGTTAATTTCCAAACTAACAAATTTATCAATAGACAATGGATTTAGGCTGTTGGGAATTTATGAGAATGAATAGTTTAATATCGATTCAAATTGAATCTTCCAACCTAACAAATCCAGAATAATTTGAATTTCGAATTTCAATTTGTTTCACCGATTAGCTTTCTAGACTTTATTAATCTCGCTTCAATTTTATTATTCAGACAATATTTAATAACTTATAATAATTTTTGTGTTTTTTATGCGTTTAATTAAAAAACAAATTTTTAAACTTGAAATTTGTTTTAAAACAAAAACGTTCTATTTGTTCTGATTTTTTATAAAAATGTTGTTTTATATTGTTCAAAAAAGTTTTTTAGCATTAAAAAAAGTATTTACTTCTTCTCTAAGCCGTTTATACAATGTAAAAAGGTATTTGCTAAGGAAAAACATCATCAAAAAAATCTACTTATAATTAAAAATTCCTTGTCTATTGTATATTGTTTTATAATCATTGTTATGATAATTTTAGTTGACAATTGTTGGAAACTAATTGCAGATTTTAATTGAGACCTAATTAGATTTAAAATTATTAAATTTTGTTCAAGTCTGCTTATTACCGGATAGATACGAGTTTTATTAACAAAATGATCGCAGAGAAAAGCTAAATATTTTGAAATATGTCTTAAGCGAAAAATTAACTTTGAAAATAATAAAACTACTATATTTCTGCCGCATTTCGCAACAGTGGGAGTTTATTAAGCCTCTTTATTATAATATCTTTAATTTATAAAAGCTTTTTCCTTCAGCAACTTCTAAGATTTATGTTCATTTTCCAACCTGATGTTTGAATTACTTTAGTTAGTTAAAATAAATTTATGCGGAGAAGAAAGCTTGAGATGACAGAAATATTTTGGAAGTTTTGTGCAGAAAAACATTTCAACCCAACAATTCCCAATTAAAGCGAAATGAAATTAAAGCGGTCACTTTATCAGACACCGTGACAACTCTTCCGGTTATTTTAGATTCAAAGACGTTTCGTTTAATTACGCTCACTTTCAATTGTTAGGGGCTGTTTAATTAGCCGTTTTGTTAATTGATACTAATGTAGAGGTAGTGAAGCATAGGAGAGTGGAGAGGCGAGGAATTGTCGTATGACTTTATTGCCAGAATGCCTATTTGGGAATAATGTCGTATAACATCTGTTACTACTCGTAAACATCAAACAAGTATCAAATTTCAAAAAGGAATTTTATTAAAGCTTATGAATTATAATGCTGCTATTTAAATTATTATACCGATCGCTGCTGCTAAAATTGCTATGGTATTTTAATGATACATAAATTGAGTTAAACTGTCAGTAAGTAAATGTATTTGAACAAAATGTTTCAAATCATATGCAAAAACGAGAATTGGGCTATAACAGCTCTGGCTTGCGGCAAAATTAATAGCTTTTTTGAAAAATATAAATTAAAAGTTAAAATCTGATTTTTTCTTTAAAGACTGCTGTCAAGCAGTGGATACTAACTTAAAAAATATATTTAATTAATTTATTTTTGTTACTTGAAAATTATAACAAAGTTTGGTCTGTTCATCGAATAATTAGCGTCAAAATAGAATGGAAATGGTCTTACGGTGTCAGGGTCAGCTTTAGTTTGCAGTAATTTAGCAGCAGATACGACAGGTATGTATATTTTCTACTAGTTTTTTTTAGACAATAATTCTTTGTCACCTAAAAGTGAAATTAACCAGTTGCAAGAACAGAGCAAATTAACTTTTATCAACCGCCTAATCTACTTGCTGAAGTACACTTTTAATAAGGTTTATTTGAATTTTAAAAAATTATTGTTTATTTTTTTGATAAAGAAGTGGTTTTCATTTTATGACGATGAGGGTGGCTTGGGAAAATAAAACTATTGTCTTGACAACTGACATGGACATTTTAGAGCACAGTGCCGTGCACAAATGCCTGCCAATAAAGGTTAAAAATGCCACTAGGTTTATTGAGCTGATATATGAAAATAAGGAATAATGAATATTGATGAAAATAGCGAGAATGAGAAGCCATTTGAAATTATTAAAAATACAAGCTAAATCTATTCGGTTTTATTCAGAATGCGTTATATACAATAATAAATCAAGATTAAAAATTGTATTTTTTTTGTGCTTTTGTTTGAGTAAAACATTCGAATATTTTTTAAAAAAATTCTCACATATTTCTCAAAATATCTGTGAGAAGTATATTAAGAAAATAAAAACCAGCTTATTTTAGGGGTCATTCAAAATACATGATTTTGTTTCTTGTTATCTTATTTATTTATTATTAAATTATTTGTGTCTAAAAATTAGGTACTGCTAATCGATTTAATAAATTGATCACATACGGGTTTAATTTGTTTAATTCTGTATAATACTGTAAGAGTTTTTTCGACACTTTTGTCCTAGGTCAAAGTCATAAATTGTAGTTTTTTGATAAAAAAAAAAATACGTCAGATAACGAAATTGCAGTGATCGAATATTTATGCGTTAAGTGAAAAAGGTTTCCGGAACCACAATGCACCATATCGTTTTTAGATATGCGGTTTTATCATTTTAGGCCAAGTTTTGCATAAAAAAACAGTCTTGATATTTACACTTGAACAATAAATATCAGAAGATCTGCTGGGCTATGAATGGTGTAGGATCTGTGCCATTTCTGCGATACCTACCTACATTTATGTAGATTACATATTGAGACATTCCGTAGCATGCAGAGACAATAAAATAAATCTCTAGGTATATACATAAACAGGCAATATGTCACTTCGTACAACATCGATAAGCTAATCTCAGATTTATCTCCGAAAGCGGCTGCTACTGCAATTACGCATTTTTACTTTACAATTTCATTGAATATTTGCGTGAACGGCAATAATTTTGACCAAGTGCCCATATAAAGTATGAAAAATTGTGTTGTTGGAATAGAAAGTCGCCGATAAAAACCAACAAGGATGCTGAGAAGCAAGTGAAAGCTTTTACTTGTTTTGTTGTTTAGGGCGTTACTAGAAAATTTCAGCGACATACAATGCCATTTCATTCATAAACATTATTTACTGATCAGTCTATTGATCAGCGATTTCAAACAATCTAGCAGCATTTGACAAAGAAAATATTTGACAAAGCTTATTATTCACACCGCATCAAATCAGGAATATAGATTCAACTTCTCTAAAGAAAAATTTAAAGCCACGCAATTCTATTTAATTTAAAGCTAATTTTCAAGATTTACTAAAAAATATAATATAATCTAAAGTTGAGGTTTTAGCAAAGAACATAAGCGTTGGTAAAGATGCAAAAATTAAAATTTGTAGACCAACTTCTTTGATTTAACAAAAGGACTTTTTTCAGTTAAAATTTGTATCAAATTGTAAAATTATAAATTTACTTTCAAAAAAACTACAGCTTATTTAAAACACAAATGACAGCGTTCTTATTAAGTTAGATACAACAGTTTTCCTTGGCCCAAAATAAAAATTAAAATTTTTCATATTTTAGCGATAAAGTTTAAAAAGACAATATCTAAAAGCCAATATCTAGTTTTTTTCACGCAATTGTTTTGATTTGAAAGATGAACTCTGGCTAATAAATAGGCTTTAGCGTGAATTTTGTCAATTTGGGTTACAAGTGAAAAGATAAAAATGCTTAACAAGAATATATTATTATATTTTGTCAATATCAAGAATATTATAAAAAAAAACAAACACTAATAATTAAAAAATACATTTAAGAAAAAAGACACATGTTTAAGTCTATAAATAATAATACAGCCTAAATCAAGCTAAAATCTTGTACACAATTGCTTCTGGAAAAAACGAGAAGGGAGTACTAAAATTTATTTTAATTTCACAATAATCTAGTGATATTAATGCTAAAAAAATTATAATTTAAAATTAGTTACCGTTTGCTGATATAGAATTAAGTTGTGGAAAATTTAATGCACATTTTTGCAAGTTAAAATAAAAGTTTTAAATCATATGTTTTATCTAAGATTTTTTTTGTTTTTGTTTTGGCAACACTATACTTTTTCAATCAATTTTGCGTGCTTTTTTTGATATTGATATAAATTTATTTTTATTATTATATTCAAGGAATATTTTTTTCACTTGAATTTTTTGTAATGTATATCCTCTGAATATAAATTTGTGTCTTGGATTAATAACAAATCTAATCTAATCTAAGTCCGTTATTACGTCTTAACGTTATGGACAGCTAAGCTTCAGGCTGTACCAATGGCAAATAAAATCAATGTAAAGTAAGACAAACTGTACATTTCTATAAAACATTGTAGGCATTTTGCTAAGCACGGCTAAATCAACAATCAAGAAGATTTGAACATTTTGCATTTTTTTTAAGTTAATTATGAATTACATAAAATTGATTACTTTATTTTGTACTGAATATTAGAAATAGTAGATAAACAAGGAGTAGGTACACAAGTCAAAATTATCTATTCTAATGCAAAGAATCATATTGAGTCACTTTTTAAATTATTTGAATATAATTTTGTATACAATTCTGCCACATAGTTGTCCTGAATTTTAAAAACTCCCGATTGAACTCATTTTTTTTTGTTACTTCAAAGTATTTAGTATAGGTTTTGGCAACTGATTAGGTTTTCTAGAGTTTTCTAGTTATTTTTTCATTGTAAGTCAAAACTCTTGTTGACGACTGTCGAAAACAAGTATACAACTTGTCTAATCGGAGGAGAATTCAATTTCAAATATCTTGTTTTTTATTTTTTGTCAAAATACGCATTAAATACTTTTATTATATTTTGACTATGCGGCAGATTATCTGCATAATATTTTTCTGTTGAATCCTTTTACAAGACAAAACCTAAAAAATTAGCGGATTTTGATTTACCCGTTTATTTTTCTCTGAAGAGATCGGTGAGCTCTTGGCGTTTAATAAGTGTGGAATAAGCCACACATTCGTGTTGCTGTCAGAAAACTGTATGAGGTATCTATGGTTTTAATATATCTAAAAAATGTAACAATGATAGTTTTCTAAAAAACATAAAGAGATTTAAATTTTCTTTAATAAAAAATAAACTCAATTTTTGACCATAAAAACTTTCACACTAAACATTAATTTTTTTACAATAGTTTTGCTAGTGAATGACGTTTTGTTTAGATTTTCCAAAGCCTAAGAATGATAAAGCGCGAACAGTAAAAAAACATTTTGTGGAATGCGCTACGATGTCATTCTTACCAACTCTGACACAAAAATTTCATTGCTTTTTTTCATTCCCAATTTTAATAAATGTATGTCTAAAATCTTAGCTGAAACGTTGATTTTGCCGATTTTTTTGGATATAAGTTTTCCTTTCGTTCGGTCTTTGTGACCAAAGTTTGTAAGTTTATTTGAGTTTTATTAATTAATTACTTGTAAAGTTGTGTGCTATTATGAGTAGTTACATTATTATAATAAAAACGTTATACAAATTTATTAAAATACTCAGAAAACTGAACACTTGGTTGCATTTGGTATGATCATTTACCATTAATCTTAAAATGCATATTTAAAAAAAACTTGATATTTTATGCTCAAAATTAAATCCATTTTTGTAATTAATTTGACAAATGAAATAGCAGTTAATCTAAGACAATGCTTTTGTTACTCATTGGTAACTTTGATAAGAATTTTATGTGATCAAAGGGCAAATATAATAATCTCAAAAGATGCAAATGAACCAAAGGTCTTTTTTGAGCTAATTTACTTCTTCTGGGAAATGATCTCGTTCAATTTATAACTTGGTTTAAAACTTTGTAATATTTGAGAGAGAAGAGCGGAGAAAAAATTCCGTTCGATAATTTAATTTCTTATGTTGTTGACGTCGGAAAGTCGGAAGTATCTCATTGTGGTTAATTGGTTATTCGTTAACACCATTCACGTAATGTACAAGTGATTATTCATTCTGTTTACCTATAAGACCTCCAAGTCTCCAACCAAATCTAATCTGTTGCAGGGATCGTTCTAATAATGTTTGGATGGTGGCCAAACACATCTCAACTAGTTTCAAATACTTTTAATTCTTTCTGACTATTAGCTATTAGATTTAACAGATTACCAATTTAATTACCATGAAGAATTTTGTCGGAAAGATTCTTGTAGAATCAACAATGCATACAAATAGCTTACTACCTCGTTAGTGATTTACGCTAAATAGTTTGTTTCTATACAGGAAATGGAGCTTGTGACACGTCCAAAGCACTCCACGTGTGATTTATTTTACACGTGTGGCTCAATTATCATTGGGTCAAACTACACTTCACATAGGCAAATTTATTTATGAAGTGCAATGAGCATGACTACTTCCGCCAGAACATTTAATATCATATCGTCTATGATTTATTATTTTTGAGGTTTTTGCGAAAACTATCTGTACAAAGCGGCAATGACAGATTTACATGGGGTTTAATAAAATTATAGATAAATTCTGAGAAATGTGTTGATTTCTTATAGATGCAAATTTGGTGGATGCGCCAAAAAGTTTTTAACTAATGTATGACATAAAATCAGTTCAATCAGGTCTATTTTGTTGATTTTAGTACAATCTATATCAGTCTAGTCAATCTGCTAGAATTTGTCTAATTTAGTTTATTAAAATCAAAATTAATTAATGCAATTGCACTTTAATTTAATTTAAATGCATTCAATAATGAAATATCTACGGTAATTAGATTTTTTTTTTAAATCTAATAAAAAATTAGTGAGCATTCTTAAAATTTTATCAATCTCAGATTAAGTCTAAATTACTGTGGTCAAGTCTAGTCTACAATATTGATAAATTCAAATTTTTCTGATGGCTTTTCTAAAAAAAAGTACATCTTTTTTAGAAATTTATAAAGCAGGATATGATAAAAATAAAATTGATTTATGTAATTGATTTGTGTAACTGACTTTAGCTAAAATTTAAAATTAAATCGGGACCGTAAAAACGGTAATAAATTATAAAAAAAAAAAAAACAAATAAACACTAAATTAGATAAATCAACAAATTCTAGATGTTTTCTTCGACTAATAATAATCATAGAACCCGCTCAAACGCTTTTTGAAAATCCAAATTCGCAAAAATTAAAGACTTTCTTGTGATAATTTGTCAAAAAGTTTAATAAACTTGAATTTGATTTGTATAATTGACTTTAGATAAAATTTCAAATTAATTCTGGACTGTAAAAACGGTAATAATTAAAAAAAAATACTTTTTACAACAAATAAACAATAAATTGAACAAACCAGCAATTTCTAGATGTCGTTTTCAACTAATAATGATCATCTCATTATAGAACCCGCTCAAACGCTCTTTGAAAATCCAAATTTGCAAAAATTAATGACTTTTTTCTGATAATTGGTCAAAAAGTTTAATAAATTTGAATTTGATTTGTAAAACTGACTTTAGCTATAATTTCAAATTAAATTAGACAGTGAAAAACGATAATAATGGTACGAAAAATAGTTTTGACAATAAATAAACAATAAATTAGATAAATCAACACTTTCTAGATGTCTTCTTCGACTAATAATAATCATCTCATCATAGAATCCGCTTAAACGCTCTTTGAAAATCCAATTTTGCCAAAATTAAAGGCTTATTTCTAATAATTTGTCAAAAAGTTTAATAAATTTGAATTTGATTTGTATAACTGACTTTAACTAAAATTTCATATTAAATCTGGACAGTGAAAACGGTAATAATTTATAAAAAAATAGTTTTGACAACAAATAAACAATAAATTGAATAAATCAACACCTTCTAGATGTCGTCCTTGACTAATAATAATCATCTCATCATAAAACCCGCTCAAAAGCTCTTTGAAAATTCAAATTTGCAAAAATTAAAAACTTTTTTTTGATAACTTGTCAAAAAGTTTAATAAATTTGAATTTGATTTGTATAACGGACTTTAACTAGAATTTCAAATTAAATCTGGACAGTGAAAACGGTAATAATTTATAAAAAAATAGTTTTGACAACAAATAAACAATAAATTGATTCAAATTTGCAAAAATTAAAAACTTTTTTCTGATAACTTGTCAAAAAGTTTAATAAATTTGAATTTGATTTGTATAACGGACTTTAACTAAAATTTCAAATTAAATCTGGACAGTGATAACGGTAATAATTTATAAAAAAAATAGTTTTGACAACAAATATACAATACATTGAATAAATCAACATTTTCTACATGTCGTCTTTGACTAATAATAATCAGCTCATCATAGAACCCACTCAAACGCTCTTTGAAAATCCAAATATTAAAAAATTCAAGACTTTTCTCTAAAAATTTGTCAAAAAGTTTAATAAATTTGAATTTCATTTGTAAAACTGACTTTAGCTAAAATTTCAAATTAAATCTAGACAGTGAAAACCGATAATAATGGTACGAAAAATAGTTTTGACAATAAATAAACAATAAATTAGATAAATCAACACTTTCTAGATGTCTTCTTCTAATAATAATCATCTCATCATAGAATCCGCTTAAACGCTCTTTGAAAATCCAATTTTGCCAAAATTAAAGGCTTATTTCTAATAATTTGTCAAAAAGTTTTATAAATTTGAATTTGATTTGTATAACTGACTTTAACTAAAATTTCAAATTAAATCTGTACAGTGAAAACGGTAATAATTTATAAAAAAAATAGTTTTGACAACAAATAAACAATACATTGAATAAATCAACACTTTCTAGATGTTGCCTTTGTTTCCAAAGAGTTGAATTCTTTTGTTGCTAGGGAGGCATATTTTTTTCTCTTTGAATCTCATCTTCGTTACGCCTTACCTTTCTGGGGTACTTGTTCGTCTTCTCAATTTCATACTATTTTTAAACTCCAAAAAAGAGCTGTACGGTATACTTTTGATCTGAATTACAACACTCACTGTCGTCCTTATTTTATTAAATACAAAATACTTACTCTTCCGTCTTTGTTTATTCTTGAATCAGTCTGCTTAATATATAAACATCGTCCGGATTTTCCATCTAAACCACCTCATCAATACCTAACCAGAAAAGAAGCAGGCAATATTTATCTTCCCCAGCCCAAACTTGAACTAATTAAAAATTCTATCTTTTACAATCACAAAAAACTCTTTAATCATCTCCCTACACATTTTAAATCTATAACCTCATATTCTATTTTTCGTAAATCTATTAAATCTTATCTTCTCAACAAACCTTTATACTCCGTAGACGAGTTTTGCGACCTCTAAAAAAAAAAAAAAAAAAATTTTTTGGGCAGCGTTAGTCTTGTTAGTTTATTTTTGCTCGCCCAACGATTAATATTTTAATCTATTTCTTGCTTTGTACATAAAAATGCTTGTATTTTTTAGTTACAATAAAGCTTATTATTATTATTATTATTATTATTATTATTATTATTATTATTATTATTATTTGACTAATAATAATCATGTCATCATAGAATCCGCTCAAACGCTGTTTGAAAATCCAAATTTGCGAAAATTAAAGACTTTTTTCTGATAATTGGTTAAAAAGTTTAATAAATTTGAATTTGATTTGTAAACTGACTTTAGTTAAAATTTCAAATTACTTTTGGACACTCACAACGGTAATAATTGTTCGAAAAATAGTTTTGACAACAAATAAACAATAAATTAGATAAAACAACAATTTCAAGATGTCGTCTTTGACTAATAATACTCATCTCATCATAGAGCTGCAAAATTTTACTTTTGTTTCAAAAAAAGTTGAAACAGTAGGCAATAAACTATGTTGTTATTAAATCTATTTTATTCTTTACATTACTTTGTAGCTTATAATGCTATCGAAGTGGTCTTTTTTTGGAGGTTTCAAATTACCTCGATGGCCGCAGTTCGATTCCCAGCCTTCCTCTTTATTGTTTCATTTGGATTGGGTTTATGCGAGAATGATAAGATTAGAGCTTCCTATCATCCTCGAACTTTTTTTAGCTTTTTCCGTATTTTGCTTATGACTTCTTCAATCACTATTTTTGGGGAATTTTATAATCAATTATATGAAGGACATTCTCAGAAAGCACATCTAAAGAAAGTTTCTAATTCCTCTACACTTATTAGAGCGCAAATTTTATTAAGCTCTAGAGCAGCTCGGTTTGGAGCTTTTTGATAATTTTAAGGCATTATTTACCGCATTAGGATTATGAAGACCACATTTTGTTCATTTAATACTAAAATATGGGTATTTTCACCTAAATTTACTATCCAATCTTAGCCGTAAATATTTTTTAAGTCCTGTTCTGCTTTAGGTGTTGCTAACTTTCACTTCTATTAAACTCAATGAACTGATATATCGTAGGGGTGGATTTCCAATTTAAGCTTTTTGCTTCCACAGCTTACAGACGCAGATAAATGAGGAAAAAACTAAAGCGAAAAAAAGTTTAAAAAGCTTTATGCATTGTAATTATCTTTTAGAGATAAATTGCTCCACTTAGGTAATCTATTACATATATACGTTATACACTTTGTATTTTATAATAACTGTAAAGTCACAAAATAAGTAAAAAAACAATGTAGAGCATGTTTTCTTACCTCTTTTATTTTATCAGCCACATATTGTCTTCTCAACATCTAATAAAGCGTTCTGCAACGTTTACACTATACCAAGTGTAATTTTTTTGCTAAAACATGGATTTATCATAAAAAATCAATAGTTTGTGAATATTGGCTTTCTTGAAAATCGCTAATAAAGCTTTAAAAATCCTATTCAAAAAATAACAATTTTTTACATAACTATTTCTAGCAATTTTTTCTAATTTAATTATTTTATTTCCATTTGAATTTATTTATAACTGTTTTTTTAAATTGCTTGCAAAATAGTTTAAAATTTGGGTTCAAGAAATAACTTTTCTACGGAAAACACCGCATCCCAATGTTGGTTAGTGCCTTCACAGCTTGTTTTCTAACGCTTCGAAATAAATTCTTTTTTTCTTTTAAGATGTCTTTATTTTTTATAATATCTAACAATTTTAATTAAGATATCAAAATTATTGAAAAATGATAACAAACAAATCTTGAATAAAAATAATAACAACAAAAATTTGGAGCTTTAGTTGGGAATTTTGTGGATATGAGAGGTATTGTTGCGTAAAAGTTAAATACTTAACAATAAGGGAACAGTATATTTGTTCTCTTTAAGCATTGTTCAAATATTTGGTTTTTACACATAAAAACGGGTTTTGAAATTCCCAACTATATGCTGACTCGGCAGTAAGATTTATTGCTCACAATGAGAGAGACAGGGCCACAATGGTGAGAAAGATTTACAAATCAAAGTGTGACGTGGCTCATTAAGATCAATGTCAGGTAGCTTCTTTATTTAGCCTGAAGCATATAAAGTGATAAAAACACGTAAGTTATTAAAATTAATAGTAAAATTTATAGGTTAAAATATTTAACTTAGCTAATATTGATTTAAATTTTTGTAGTTTAGATTTAAAAATGTGTTTTTTTTTGTTTTAGGTAAAGCTGTGCCATTTGTAGAACTAACTGTAGCTCATGCCTCAGTTTTGACGATCTTAGCCATAAGCTTTGAACGTTACTACGCCATTTGTAAGCCTCTTAAAGCTGGCTACATTTGTACGAAAACTAGAGCCTCTCTCATCTGCTTACTAGCTTGGTTCATTGCTACCTTATTCACAAGGTAAGTGCCACAAGACATAATTTCAAACAAAATTACGCTTTTGGGCCTCTTTTCGCTTCAAATCACAGACATCACACATCATAAAAAGTAATTACAGAAAAGAATCTAACAACGGTGGAATAAACACACAGAGCTCTTATCTGAAATTACTGAACGCTTCATAATTTAATGGTAATGGTTAATTTAAAGATTAAAATAATTATTTAACAACAAAAATTAAATATTTACATCCATCTGTTCCTAACCTTTGTGTGGCCTATGTTTGTGTTTTGTTTTAACCTTTGTGATGTTTATAGCACCTCTGTAAAACCCTTTGATGACTGGTACATCTCTGCTGTATATAGAAATTAATTACGAAGAGCATACAATATTTTTTTGTAGCTAGCAAAATATAAAACAAAACAATCAAATCTAGATATAAATAGATCTTAATGTTCTTTTAGTATACTAATTATTTTATAAATTATTAATATTAAAGATAATTTTGTCAAAAACTACAATTTTTGAAAATTGATATACTAGAGCTATTAAATTTAAATAAACTAGATTGTTTTTGACCCGCAACCATTGCTTTAAACAGTTAAGAATTTCTTCACAACCGGTATTGCAGAGTTAAACAATTTTAAAGCTTGAATATGCTTTTCGGCTCAATCAGTTTCTGCGTCTACAAACTTAAAAAAAAATTTTTATAAAAAATAAAACTTTAGAAGTTGTTTTCTAGTTTATATTGTTTTTTGTCGGTACAAATACTAAAATTATAATACATGTCAGATATTATAAATTTTCATTTATTCGAGTTCACTATTTTGAAAATTTTTGCAAAAACGAATGGAAAATGTCTTAAAAATATTTTTTTTGTTTTCTTTTTCTAAAATCTATTTATTTTTTTAAAATTTTGTAAATTGTTGAATATTATGAGTGATAAATTTCGAACTGCTCTTCGTAATATCGTATACAGTGGGCTTAGAGGTTTGGTTTTTTGGGTGAAGCATTAGTTAAAAATAGTTAAAATTTTTTTAAATTTCCAGCCCAATGCTTGTCATAGCCGAATACAAGCAACTTGATTACTTCGACGGTTCCAAGGTACCAGCTTGTCACACGCGGGCCAATACTTTTTGGTCGGCCTTGTATTTCCTAGCCATAATTTTCCTATTTTTTATAATTCCTTTGATAGTCCTTTTGATCCTGTACTGTATAATCGCCAGAAATCTTATGTCGAATGCAGCAAAGTTAGTTTTAAATAAACACACCGATAATATATCTCTTCGCGCACGCAAACAGGTGGTTTTGATGTTAGGCACTGTAGTTTTAAGCTTCTTTCTATGTTTAATCCCGTTTCGGGTTTTCATCGTTTGGATAATTGTGGTTCCAGAAGAACAAGTCTATCGGTTAGAAATTGAAAAATATTATAACATTCTTTACTTTTGTCGAATAATGGTCTATTTAAATTCGGCTATTAATCCGATTCTATATAATTTAATGAGCTCTAAATTCCGGACTGGATTTATTATTTGCTCTGAAACTAATCGTAAATTTTACTTCAAACGTTCCAGAAATGGCACTTTCAGCACTACGGCCAATTCATGTCGAAGCAGTACGTTCAGAAATAATCGCGATGAATACAATGTCTGCTTTCGACCGAGAAATAACTCAATTTTGATTAAAAATTTTACTGATTCTCCGGAATCGAGCAGGAGCTGCGAATCGGAGCTGAAAAATAATGTTACTTGAACGATGACAATTTAATAGAATAACAAGGCACGCCGTTTGGTATTCACAGGATAACTTGCTTAAAAAGCAATACGGTACCTAGGTAACCATATTTATTTCATACTGAATCACAATTATTTTGATGATTTGAATCTGGAAAATGAATCTTTTCCAACAATTTAAGTCAAAAAAATCAGCTGAATATTTATTTATTATTGACCAATCAACATATAATTTAATAAATCTAAGAATTTATAACCTGTCTTGCCACCAATAAAGGGAGTTTGTAGGGTTAATTCTAAGGAAGAACGTGATGAACCAAGAAACTCTTTGAAGCAATCTGTTTTTTTCCTGATAAGAATTTAAAAAAAATTTTGCTGTCTTGTTTGGAACAAGCTATCTTCATTTTTCTTCAACGCAAAAATCAGTTGCTGAAAAGTTTTCCCAACTCCCGTGTTGGGAGAAAATTAATTAATAGTACACCAAAAAACTTAAAAAAAAAATATCGGTGAATCCGAAGCAGCTTTTGCTCATAACTGGATACATTTTCATTTCTTTATAAACTAGCTTATTATTATTATTTCTGGATATGTTTCAATAAAATAGGCAGTGGCTTTGTGGACTTTTTCAAAAATCTTGGCTAAATTGTCATTTTTTTTTGGTTTTATTTCTTAAAGAAAACGTTAAAAATGAACAAATTATCAGTTGTCATAATTACTCAATCTAAATTCTGACTTTGAATTAAATTTTGTTTTTCTTGGCTACATAGATGTTTGGAAAACTTTTACAGCAACTTAAGCTCCGCGTCTTTGTAGATCCGTTCTCTAAAAGTTTTGACTCGCTACTGTAAAGAGCGATAACTTAAGATTTTTGGACGTAAAATATTTACTAATGCTAGGCTGTGATCTAACAATATTTTAATAATGGGCTTTAAAAAGTCTTTTTTTTATAATTACATTATTTTTATCACAAATACTTTCGCAATCCAAAAATCATTTTAAACAAAGATTGATTAAATCAGTTGCAAAAAACAATCTTTGTTTTTTTTTGTCAAAACTTTTCTTATGTAAAATAACAACATTTTTATAGTTCTTATAGACAATTGAAATAGCTTTCAAAATCAAAAAAAAATAGAGGGTTTCTATTTAAAAAAAATATCGATGACGTCTTAGCTCAAAAAAAATGACTTGAAATTTTATTTGGCATAAAAGTAAGTGTTTTTATGCCAAATAAAAATTGACATATCCGAAAATTCGATAAAAAATTTGTTTAATTTTTAATGAATCTATTCTATACTTTTGACGCGCACTGTATTTAAAAAAGTGAAAAACTTCTTTTTTTTAGCTTTATCAGGTAGTATAATAAATTTGACTTTAGTGCACAACTACTAAAATATGAACGCAACATAAATATCTGACAGGTGGATATTTTGTATTTTTCTAAACTACCGGACTGTTAGTTTGACATCCGATTTTTGACTTCTGTTAAATTTGTTGCTTAACTGTTTTGAAACATTAAAATAGTGATTTAAGCTGTAAATGCTAATGATTAAATAATTTAAAAATGATTTAAGCTGTATTTCTTTTTGCAAGACTTTTTGGAATACACTTACCTAGATTCTTGGGACAAATGGGGCAAAGATTTTGTGGGTGCATCATGCACCAGCTGCTCTACATTTGCCCTCTTTTCACTCTACATCACTCTTTCTGTCCTGAATGTTGGCCTACCTGTACCTCTGTGACCCATACTTTCAATTTTCCTAAATATTCTAACAGTATTTGTAACTATATGATAAAAATCTGCTTCTAAAAAGTCCGCATTGTGAAACCGTAGTCGAAAATAAGGTAAACAAGCGTAAACAAACGCTGTAATCCCATTCACCATTTTGAAATACTCTATCTTGAAAATATAAGGAACGTTTTCTGTTCTTGTGTGAAATCCATTTTGATTTTGAAAACAGTAAACCAACAAGTTTGACAGAAGTCAACAAATGTCAATCTAACCGCGTTGAATCAAGCTTTTCAAGTTTGATTTGGTTTTTCATAGCTTTTTCTTATCTAAATAATTGTGGTCACACGCTACTCTTATTTATACAAACAAAAACAATTATAAGCAAAGGACTTTTAATGCACTTAAAGCAGGTAGACTGATTGAGGAAATTGCCGAAATTTACAAGTTAGGTCCTGAGTTTAAAACTGAAGTTTTATTTAACAATAATAATTTAGATAAGCTTATAATAAGAATAGAGTTTATTTCTTAATATGGAATAATATTTTTTTTGGTTTATTGGCGACACCTGCTGGTGTTAAAACTCGAGAAAAAATCTAAACTTGACCAAATTTAGTACCTTTTGTAGTGTAGGTACAAGAGTTGTTTAATGTAACAAAAGTGTAAAACTATACTCGATAAAATGGCGACCGCTCACTTGTGACTATTCACACAGTCAAAACTTGACTAGACCAGTGCACTTAACTTAGTTATTCTATGGTCAAGACTTACGCAAGCGCGATAGAGCGTGTCAAAAAATTATTGTATTGTTTTTGTTTTGTTAATTTGTTGCACTTGGGTCTTGGTGCTCAACCTTATTCGTGTTTTTTTATTAAACTAAAAGTGACTTGTGTATAGTATAATCATTAACAATTCTTCAAAATGAGGTAAGTTATATGCTAATTTCAAATCAGTCTGACCTGATGGTGAATTTATGAGACAATTTATTTTGTATGTAATAGGTACAGAAATTTATTTTGTATGTAATAGGTACAGATTAGAAATCCAGTAGATAATTTTTTGTCATTTATTAATTATCATATCTGCATTTAAAAATTGCAATGTTTTTGTACCATATATCTTTAGTCTGCTACAAAGTTTGCCGCCCCAAATACGAACGGCTGCAGAAGAACTTAAAAAAATACAAAAGATCCGGCAAAAATCCAGAATGGCATTTGCTGAAATTGGCACGGGAGTTGCAACGTTTATCGATTCGGACGAGCAAATTCTAATGGAAAGCTCAGGAAATGTCTACTTAAAGAAAGATTGTGAAGGAAACTACGATTTGTTCGTAGGGCATGGCCACATTCCTTGTGACAAAATTTCATGGTATAGCTGCACAGATACAAAATTGGTCTTTGAGCTGGAAGGATCTGGAGCAAAAACTTGTGTCGTAGTGTTGCAATCAACTGACGAAGTAGAGAAGATCATATATCTGGTAAAGCCCCCTTCAAAACCAAGAGCAGCAACGTACGAACATGATGGCAACGAGTAGGAAAAACCAAATTTTAAGAATTTTCCTGAGTTTTTCTTTTGCAGAACAGCATCTAGTACCGATTCGGATGATTCTAGCAGAGGCAAAACTGATGGTGTCAACAATTCGTTTGAATCAGATGACCCATCGATTCATGACAGTCCAAGCTGATTAAGCTCAGGAAAAATAAAATCTAATGTGTCTCTTCATTCTCTTGTTTTTTCTACAGCTGAACAATTTTATGCTTCACTGACATCTGTCTTAACTTATTAAACTATTTTTTCCAAATTTGTTTTTCATTTAGAAGCCCGAAAGAAGAAAATGAAATCCATCTCAAGACTGGTAAAATTGTTAAGTTTGCACCCTATCTATCTTTATGTGTTTGTAGTGTTAGATCTATATTTAAATATTGATTAGATACAAATAAATTATTTATTTTTACATCAACTTTTGTGTTTGTTTTGTGTTTGCTTATGATTGTGGCATTATTAAATAATTTCGTTACAGCGGAAATGTTCTAAGAACATCTTACGTCACTCGAATGAACGACGAGAGAAAGACATAAAAATAGCCTTAATTAAAAAAAAATTAGGTGCTTCAATTTTTTTAAACGTTGGGGGAGGTGGTTGGAAATTTCAAAACTTGATTTTTGGGACAATCCCACCGCCATCTTGAGTTCTAGGCTTTTTTGACTCTGCTTTAGGCTACGACTAGCCTGCACTTACTATTTTTAAGTTCACACACATTGTCGCATTTGGTCTGAAATGATTTTTCTTTAATTAGTCTAAATTGAATATTTTTTATTGCAGTGTCTAAGCTTTTCCGCTTGCAATCTGATTTTACGTTCTACGAAAAAATGTAAATGATCTTATCCATATGGCCTAAACGGCGTTGATTTTCTTCAAAGAGCGTTTGTAACTGTGTTTTGCTTTGTCTCATACTATGCTCAAGTACATTTTTCTTACCAAATACATATTGCCATATATATCTACAGAGTGTATTTTTAAAAGATATTTTTTATGTAAATATAAAAAATAATAGGAAAGTCTACAATGCCAAATGTGTAGTAACTCGAGCGTTATCAAGGCTTATCAGATTTTGCAGCTTAGATGTTTTAATTAAGCGATGGGGAAATGACTTACAGGTTTCAAAAAATGTCTAAAAAACGGGCTTATGGAACAGACCTATGGAGTAAATCAAACCCGTCAGATCTTGGAGCTGTAATACTCCATCACAATAATATGATATTCTGACAATTTGCAAGCTTTTCTAAGAGTTTTCCCAAGCCTTCTATTTTTTTCTTCACGCTTAAATTGTCAGATTATTGAAATGAAGACTTTTTTGCACGTGAAATGCTTATAAACAAAAAAATTAAATTTTTGAAGATTATATTTACATATAAATGTTTAGATGTCAATATTTAGAGTTCTAATTTGGTTTTATATATTAATCAAGTGGTTTTGCTATAAACTTAAGAAATGTTTTTAAACAATATATAACTACCAAATTGTGGAGTTTAAGTTAAATGCATGTTCATAGGTTATCATCTCTTGATCGGCAATAGTTGTACAAATTTAATTTTTTTTTTGCTTTTTTTGGAAGAGCTTGTATTTTTTTTAATTGTCTGATTTTGTTATACTTTCTGGTCTTTATTTATGCTTTGATATTCTGTGATTCATAAAGTAAACATTTTGAGATTAATTAAGCGTTTAGTTGCCCATAGTAATAAATTCTGTGATAGCTCCTGCTTATTTATATTTGCATATTGTTGTTGTTCATAAAAACAAATTTTGAAAAAATAACAAACCAAAGGAATTAATAATTATAAATTGTTTTTGTTAATTTTATACGCATAGTTTAGAACGAGTTTACATAATAATTTAATAATATTTAGTTGTAAGTTTTTGAATCCTTATTATTATTTCTTAAACTGTTTTAAATTAAATAAATAAATAAATCTTAAATTAGTTTAAACTGCGGTATTTTTGGGTGTATGTTTTTTAATAAAATATTGACTAGATCCATTACTTACTCCTAATTTTTTTAATTTGAGTTTATCATTTTTTGTTCAACTTTTGGAAATATTGTTTTTTACTTTACTATTTAGTTCAGAGAGTTTTTAGTTTTTATAATTTTGATGACAGTAATTTAACGGCTACGCAACAAAACACTATTCACGATTGTTTTGTCATGGAAATTTGGTATTGAAATAGGCATGTTTTTCTCAATTTGAAAATGCACGGTTGCCAGTTTTGTTAGCTTGCAATAGAAAAATCCTTACAATTTTAGTCTAAGAAGACAAGAATAACTCTACCAATCTTTCAATTTTTGTATTTTTTTTTTATTTTATGATAATTGCAACTGATGTTTGTCTAAATTTAAGTATGCATCTACAGAGAAAGATGTTTTAACAATAAGATACATTTAGATACAAATTTTTTATGAGGATTTTTACAGTAATTAGTCTATGAAAACTTCAAATGAAATTTTTTCAATTATTAGAAAAATAATAATTTTACTTAAAACAGTCATAAAAACGGTTTCATTTTGTTGATACAGCAGTACCAGAAGCTTTCTAGTCTATTTAGGTGCAGTATTATCTGACATGAACAGACTACAACTGCAGAATAATAAGAACCGAAACGGTATAAATAAGGCGGCTTATATGCATCACTGATCACTCACCCACGCAGCATCTTAACTAACCACAACATTCTTAAAACTATATTTTATATAATCTTTATTATAATTATTTTTTTGACTTCAGCAGTACCTCACATTCTTCCAAAAAACCAAAATGACAAAATTGCGTTGATTATTTTTGCACTCCTAATCGTGTACCTAACGACAAACTACCACAAAAATCAAATAAAATTTTGAAACCAATAACTTTCTTGAAACTGTAGTTTTAGATGCAACAACGGGCTTGTGATCACATTCAAATTTTGGCACCGTTTTGTACTTCTACTCATTGATTTGAAAATTTTGTATAAAATTATTCTCTCTCTTTTGAACTCCAAAAGGTTTTGCAAATTAACTAAAAAATCAGCTTATAAGCAAAAATATTTTTTGACTAATATTGAGAACACAGTTTCAGTTAATTTTTGGTTTTAAGCACATTGTTCTGCATTTATTCAGTTCTATCTTACTGCAAGTAGGTTCTGTAGTCAAATACAAAGAACATTAAGACTGAAATATGGCAAACTTTTCTATATTATTATTTGTTATTTTAATTTTAGTGTAGTTTGAAGAAATTTGTGGCAATTATTTTTTGATCATTAATTTTTTGACGAAGATTCTGCAAACTTGTTTAAACCTCGTTTTTAAATCGTGCGTGATTAAGAATTTTTAAAAAAGTCATGCAACACAGTAAATATATTTGCTTGTTCCTGAAAATGTGTGTCATTTAGATCCGTGTGTGTTCAGCTTTTTATTTTTTTTTAAACAACGTTAATCGCATTTACTTTAAATTTTTTTTTAAGATCTAGTTAAAATAAAAACACGTTATTGTTGAAACATTTTTTATATGTTTTATTGTGTTACTTTACCTTTGTTACTTATTTGATTAATTTGTGTATGTAATTTAATTATGATTATTTAGATTATTATATTTTTGAGTTTTAGAAATAAAGTCTTATCAAGGTAATCTGTAAAAAACCTGTTGAGCTTTTAAAAATTCATTTAAACAGTTTATTTTTATTTTAAGTTCTTAATTACCTATACGCACAGTTAGACGAACTTAACCTAAATTTATTAACGTTAACAAGAATATTACATTTTGTATATAGGTCTACTTATTTTCGAAAAAAACAAATTGTTTTCTTGGCAGCAAAGATTACAATGTGACTCATCAATGAAACGCGATGTATATTTTGTTATTTTTATGTTTTTGTTATATATTTATAAATGTTTTATGTTGTGTTAGATAATTTTTGTTTTTATTTGATACAAATCAAGATTGTTATATAATTCTAAGATGCATAAAAAATATTGCTTACTTTTACAGATCGTAAAAAAGATCTTGTTTTAGATCTTCATCTGATCTCCTATTAGATAGATCTCAAAATGGAAATATAACTGTTCTATTTATCTCTTACTACAAAACATTGCATTACTTTTCAAGTTTATCCTGTGATTAAAAAACAAACGGCGTGCCACAAAGACTGTGAGATGACATACAGAAGAATGATGTATGATATACTATGTTATTGTAATTATACCGCGAATAAACGTTTTCATTTTATTTACAGCGAATTTTTCACTTTATTGTAATCATAAATAACGCTGTCTTATGGAACTTTTATGTTTTTGTTAATTTGACAAGTGCATTTATTCTTATTGCCAAAGATTACATATATTTAAATAAAATGTATTTATTAATAAACTGTTAGTTAAATAGGTGACAAAATGAATTCTTTTCCTGTCTTTAAGTTGCCAAAATAAATTTCAAGGAACATAACAATTCCTGGCACAAAAAGAACGCGCAAAATGATTCATTCAGTCAAACTATATTTATTTTTCTTTAATTTTTTACTTGCTGGATAATAACCCTTCTCGGTGTTGCCAGATTGTCCAATACTAAGAATTTAGCGACAAATATTACGTCAGTTCAAAATTTCAAGCTTGAATATTGCTAAAGTTAGAATTATTTGGTAAATTATTGTAGGTATATAGTTTAATGTTACGGTGTAATTGTCAAATCAGAGAATCAAGCAAAATTGAATAACTGATTCTGTTTCGTGTTATAGCTGAAACTTCGCAAAAAGACGTTGGTTTTTGTAACCTAACTCAAAATGATGCAATACACCCTCATAAAGATTAATGAAAGTCAAGTAGCCTGTTGTAAAATCTCTAAGAAGCCACCTTTCAAATATAATCATTCTAAAGTGATAGCCAAACTGTACTTCTCATTGGTTCACAATAATAATAAAAAAATAATATCTATAAAAATGAATAAATTTTTCTGTTAAACAAAATTTTAAATTGTAAAATAAAACTCATGCGGGTATGATATTTCTGAACTTTCTTTTGCTATCCACAAAAATTTGAAATTTGTTTATAACAGCAAAAGGTTTTAACTTTTTTGTAGTTAATGCACATTTTAAGCCATTATACAATTGTATAACAATTTATACGACCAACAATAAAATGAAAAATGCAAATATTTTATTTAAAAAAAAAAGTTAAGTTTGTCTTTGGAAAGTTAAACCTCTTCATATACATAAGCCTAAATATTTTGAGAAAATTGATTTTTTTTAGTGTACATTTATTTAGATAATAGGATTTACAATAAATCATTAGCAAAACCATAACAGACCAATCTCATGCTAATGATTTATGCTGTATAATATATTATTTTGCTATAGGTACTTTTTCCTTTGAAAAAAAAGTAAATAAAACTTCAAAGTGTGTACAAAATTCTAAAAAAAAGTCTGAAGCCGAAGTGACATCGCTAAAATGATAACCTACACTGCTGGCTAAGTTAGTCATTGTACTAACTCTTTTTTTGTTTTATGTATGTACCTATAAGATTGCTTCAATTTTTTTTAAATTTCTAATTATTCTATATTTTTTAAATATAACAAAATATTTTAAATATTCACTAAGTTATTACATTTTAAAAATAAAAACTGTCAAGTTGTAGTGCCGGACCCTGGATAAGATGCACTTGCCCTTTCAGACCATTTGAGCTTCATAATAATATAAAAAAATAAAAAACCTACCTTGAGTGGTTAAATCGGCAATAGCTAACTGTTGTTTTTTAATTTTTGTGAACACAAATGACATAACAGCAAAAATCCAGAAAAAAAAACAAACTGCCTTAAGTCGCTTAACAAAAATTACTTTTTCAAAATTGTAAAAAACACTAAAATAAAATGAACTTCAAACTTAGGTTTGTTACCTATGCGGCGTTTTTTCGTTTTATTTCTTATGTTACGTTTATAGTTTTCTTTTATTATGTTTGACCAAAAATTTTAATGATAATAAAAATTGAACAACCTTGCAATGTCTGGTTTCAAATGAACATTTTTATTGCAAAAAAAGCCGTAAAAAGTTTATAATAAAAGCTGTAGTAGAATTATTGCAAATGATAACTACTAATTAGGCCCTAATGACTGCAATAAATTAACATAAACCCATTTTGTGCAGTAGTTTTTAAACTAAACGTGTCAACCTGACCTGATTTGACCTGACCTGGTGTTATGAAAAAGTGACTTTCTTTAATATGTATTTTTATTTTTTAGACTACAAAACTTGAGTAGTTGTTAAAAGAAGTTAGAATTGTTTTCTGCAAAAGTTTTAGTAGCGTAATATACTAAACTGTTTGGCAGTCATCATCAACAAAAACAATAGTCTCTCGAGAAATTCAGCAAGTGGTGTTATAACACTGAGATAATATAATAGTTTATTATATTTGTTTAAAAAAATATTGTTCAGTTTATCAAAATATAGTTTAAATAATGTCTTAAAATAAATTTTTAGTATAAAAACAGAAGGATATGAATCTGGCAACACTGTCCCAGTAAAAAAAAAATTATATTTTTAAATACACACTTCCCAAAAACATTCCACGCCTACTTCAACACATTTTAAATTTTTTAATGAGTAAGTATATTTTAAGTTATAAGTTTCTTTTTTTTTAATAATTGCGACAGAATCATTATCGTAACATGCCTAGTAGGTGTTAATAAGCGGCAAAGGTTCTTAATTATTCATTAATTATAATTTTTTTATTAAATTATCAATTATTTGCCGCCTTTACTGATTTACTGACATGTTGCTTATATTAATAATTGATTAAGAAAAACTGACATCTTTCGCTTTCAAAGCAACCTGTCGACGAAGGTGTTTGCTGTTTTACATCTAAATCACTAAATTAAGTAGAAACAAAGCTTCTGAAGTCCCATCGAGTTTCCGCTTCGCTTTTAACTCTATGATTTATCATTTGAAAGTTATGAATGCTTTTTTTTTTAATTTTAATTACTATGTTTTCTTGTAAAAAAATGTTGTTTTTTCTTAAATTACATTGGGAAAGATGACCACTTTGATCGAGAAAATTAAGAATTACTAATTCAAGAGTCTCTAGAGTTTTTTGCTACAAGCAAAAGTGAATTTCTAGAGTTTTTTGCTACAAGAAATGAGTTTTGTCTGGCTATGGGTGTTTGTATGTTTGAAAATATAGGGAGCACAGTAGATCAAAAAATCGCGGTGCAATATTCCCTGTTAATCTTGAATCACTATAGAAATTAGTTATCGATGGGACTTTCTAGAAATATGCAGCAAACACCTTTATAGAATTCGGTTTGTACGATTAATTTTTTGAAATGTTGCAGTCCAATCCTGGCCATTACACAATACGGCCCCGAAGAGTACATCGACGGTTCCATCGTGTTTGTGTGCTTCAGCCTCGTAGACACAACCTTGCCTTGTGTTTTTTTTCTTGGTTCAATTGTAATCTTTTTTATTTGTCCTTTAGCAATTTTAATAATAGTTTATATATTAATTGCCAATACTTTAATGCACCACCCCATTACGATAGCAGGAACAAAAACAATAATGCCTTCTCAGAGCGCTGTAAAGTACAGGAAGCAGGTAATTCTAATGTTGGGAGCGGTGGTGTTAGCTTTTTTCATTTGTTTACTACCCTTTCGAGCTCTGACTTTTTGGATAATTGTAGCACCTAAAGGCTCAATTTTTCAAATAGGCATTGAAGAATTCTACAACTTATTGTATTTCACTCGTATTATGTTTCATATAAATTCGGCAATAAACCCGATTTTATATAATATTATAAGCTCCAAATTTAGGGGTGGTTTCATGAGACTGTGTGGCGTAAAAATTAATAAAAGACGTCGAAAAGATAAGCGGGAAATTACGAGAAAAAGTACGAACTCTTCAACGCATACTTCATCTCAGCAAACTTCTGATTCGTTTTTGCGCGGGAGTAATAAAAGAAATTCGGAAAATAATAAATGTATTAATAATAGTCTTAAAGAAGTTAAAGAAGGACCAGCTGAAGAAGAACGCGCTCAGGCGAATAAAGATTTTTACGTTAGGGTGCCAATGGGTCATAGATTTGCCAATGGGGAAATATACGTTTAGGTGAATACGTACAATACGATGATTAAAAAGACTAAAAATATATTTTCGTACAATCATTTATCATTATCATGAAAAGAACTGATAAGTTTAATAACGTAGATTTAGCATTGCAGGGTAATAATAAAAAAGACACACTTTCCATAAGTATTTTATAAAATCTAAAAAATAATAAAAAAATTATATGTTCGTTACGTCACAGTATTAAAAAATTATTAATCTTATTTATAATACCACCCTGCAAGATATTTATTTTGTGTCAAAAAAGATGCTTTCAATGGATTTTGAAAACGTTGCCAAATGCTCTTTTTTACTATTCAAACTTTCTGTAACAACTATTAAAAAATAAATGTCGCAAAAGCATTGATTTTGTTTGATTTCTAAACCTTTCCTCCTTAAGCCAATATTAAGAAGGTATGTACAAAATTGTAAAAAAAAAATTAATCAGAGCATAAATTGTCTCTACAAAAGTTCTAACGGATAAAATTGACAACTTTAGACAATAATGAGTTCTTACCAGTTAAGACTTAATAATATAATTCTAAAATAAGCTTAAATACAGCTCACGCATTGAAATCTCTGAATACGGCTTTTTCACAGAGAAAAAAAGGTTTAATTAGTGTTAGGTTAGTTCTTTAACAACCAACTTTTGACTTTTTGACGTTTGAGGAGCACCATCTTTTGCATTTAGTGTTGTCGATTACAGTAAATACTACTCAAATAGGTTTATAAAGTACTACACAAGAGTTATCTTTGTGTGTCTATTTACGTCTATTAATAAACTTTATTCTTAAATGACGTCACATGAAGAGTTCATAAAGTTTTAGTAGAGTACACTAAGTGTGTGTCATTTTTAAAGATGTTTAAAATATGCTTGATATACTCAATTACACAACATAACTTTTGCCTGTTGACATCTAGCATTTAGTTTTTAAGTGTTATCAGAAATTTTATTATCTCATTAGTATTTAAAAACGGCAATAAATATAATAATTTATTATTTACGATATTTAATGAAACAGCCAATTGTCAAATATATTATGTTCAATGTGACAAAGTGAGGTTATAATGTATGATTTGTTAAAAAAAAATTTATTTGCCGAGCCTATTTTGCGGACATTGTTGTTCCTTTTATGAACGCACTGATGTAATTTTAACCATAGAGTTGACAATTGACAGTATACACGTCAACATGACGTTAATGTCGTTAATGGCTATTGTCAAAAACGTCAAAATATATAACCTACATTTGCTGATTTCATCTTTATTCTCAAATTCAAACGTTTGTTGAACAAATCTTTCTTTTCTTATCAAAAATTACTTCAAAATGGTAAGCTTTTACTCAAAATTTTTTCAAATTTATATCTGTTTACTTATTTTCAGGCCCGAAATGCAGAAAAAGCTATGTAAGTTTTAAACCTAACAGCGGATTTTGAGGCTATTATAGCCGTTTCAATTTCCACATGATTTTTACTAAATATTATAATATTTTAGGACAACTTTAGCCCGGTGGCGCGCTGCTCAATTAGGTGAACACGAAAAACACAAACGTCGCCGTCCTCATCTAGCCTCTGAATGCAAGAATTTATACGCTTGTGAAAAATGGAGAATGCAAATTATACGGGATATAGCGAAAAAAGTGGCCCAGATTCAAAACGCCGGCTTGGGCGAATTTCGAATACGAGACCTAAACGATGAAATCAATAAATTATTGAGGGAGAAAAGACACTGGGAAGATCAAATCAAGGAGCTAGGAGGGCCCGATTATCAAAGGACTGGACCCAGAATGCTTGATCATGAAGGAAGAGAAGTCCCGGGAAATAGAGGATACAAATATTTTGGTGCTGCAAAAGAGT
This sequence comes from Lagria hirta, assembly GCA_947359425.1. Lineage (NCBI taxonomy): Eukaryota > Metazoa > Arthropoda > Insecta > Coleoptera > Tenebrionidae > Lagria > Lagria hirta. The sequence continues at coordinate 19,142,096 of OX375796.1, read as the reverse complement.
TGCCAGGTAAACATAAAAGTAACTTCAACCCCAAATCTTTATAATCATTATCTTATCAAAACAAAACTTTCATCAAATATGTTTGTGAGCTTTTCGAGATTTGAAAATAGGCGGTCAAAATAGCCTCTCTATCTCTATTTAAGGCCTTTTTTATCTTGCTATCAGAACATAACTGCCGAAAAATGGTTTTTTATCCCGGAACACATTTTTGTACAAAAGTGACGGGAATCGAGTTGATTCTGCCTATTGTGATGACGTCACAGACGCTGGCACTTCAGGCAAAATTTTAAGTTGAAGTTTAATACAGCATAACTGCAATTTTTAAAGATATTACCAATTTTTGTTTTTTTACAAAATTCATGGTATTGGTAACGTAAAAAAGCTGGGAAAATTGTTAATTAGCGCTTTCTTACCTTACATAGTGAACAGCATTTTTAGCCTTAAGATAATATACTTAAAATTAAAATAAAGGAATTATGTAGTGGGTAGGAAATTGAAACAGTACAATCATTTATTTTTTAATAATCCAAAATTTATTATCTATCAGAAGAAAAACCGAAAGTGTCGGACGTAATTTACACTACAATTTATTATTGTAAAATCTACGTTTTTAACAAAATCTCAATTATCAAGGTTTAAAATTATAAAGAGAAAACACTTGCTTTAAACTGGTAACAACTAAAAATCACAATTTTTAAAGAATAGTTCGTAGTTGTTGTATTCCAATGTTTGGCTATTCTTAAAATGGAGTATTGTCTATAGGAGTCCGAGAGCTGTTTGAGCAAGAACCACCCCCTCCTCCACGAAAAACGAGGGCCGAAATGATGAAAGATATCGATGCTGACTACTATGGCTACATGGACGATGACGATGGTATACTTATACCCTTGGAAATGTGTGCTGAAAAAGCAGGTATGTAATATTTTTCTAAAAACATTCATTGTCATGAAGTAGTTGAAAAAAATACATTAACAGACATTCACTCTAAAATTTCATAGCCAGAGTTGATCTTAATTTATTAACGCACGTAATTTTTGTCAAAAAATAACAATGTGAATAAAATTTTACAGCAATTCAAAAATCGATAACCGAATGGAAAGCGAAAAAGGAAAAATCATTAATTCACGACGAAGATGAAGATATAGCCGAAGAAGAAAACATCTATGCTGTTCAAGAAGTAAGTCAAAGGAAATATTACAAAATGTATATTAATTTTATTTTTGCAGTCTGATGATGAAGATGATATCGAGAAAAAGAAAAATGAAGGTGAACAAAAATTCATAGCGCATGTACCGGTCCCCAGTCAACAAGAGGTAGAACAAGCATTACTGCGACGACGAAAACACGAACTTTTAGAAAAATATGGTGTAAAAAGCGATAACCAACAAACTTTATAATAATAAAAATAATATCAAATATGCTTACATTATTTTTCCAACTACGGCAAACTCAAATCTTCTCGTAAAATACCCTTGCAAATTAATGAAAATTCTAAAACAGATTCGCACAATCTTCGTTTATTGGCTTTTTCCCTGAAAATAGAAAAAATGTGTTACTTATATCAAAACAAATGTTAAAAAAAATATATCTCATTGGAGAAAGATAAACAATTTTTTTGTAGTCAAGCATTATATGACGGTTTATTTCAGAATTACGTGATAGTCTTCAACTAAAACATAAAATTCCTAGAGTTCAGACCATAATATCGAAGGAAATTAATGTATTTCATTCAAAACCTCAGCCAAAGCCACTTTGTAGATGACATTTGGCCCGTTTTTAAATCACAATAGAGATTCTAAATGTAAAGTATTAGTAGATAATCAATAAATTAATTTTTTTGATTTAGTATAAAATTTACTTACCGTAAAACTAATCGAATAAAATGTTCTTTCTGTTGCCTTGTGATTCTCGGCGATGGAAAATTATCTAATGCCAATAACGTATTCAACCACCTACTCAAATTATCACAGTATTTCTTATTTAAAGCAAGTAATAAATCACTGAAAGCCTCAACGGCGTGTCGCGTCGCTGAAAAGCCCAATTGAATTAAAATTACCGAAACTAAACTTTCTCCATAAGTTTGAATTATATTAGCTTGAGCTGTATCTCGACTTTGTGCTATAAAATTTACGAGAAAACTACTGCATACTTTTAAAGTGTGAACTTCGTTGAGTGACATACATAAAACAGCTGTAAGAAGAAAAAGAAGTCTAAAAAAATTATTCAAGTATAACAATACAGACCTAATCGAAATAATGATGCTGTATCTATACCAGAATTAAAAACTACTTGTGGAATTTTCTTATAAAGTTGAGCCATCATTGTGAAAAAACCCTCCAAAACGTCAGTCATTTCTGACAATTGGTCGGCATGAGTTAGTAAACTACAAGTTTGTAACGTAGTGCCGACAATTTTTTGAAGAAGCTGTTGTATAATTGGTCGAAATTGAACATCGTTGCCAAATAAAATAATAATCTAAGAAAAAACAAGCTAAAAAAAACTGACATCATAATCATTTGTATTACCGTTTTTGCCAGAGTAAGAATATGCTGTTGTGGACACTGTCTATATACTTCAACAGCTAAGTGAACCATGTCATTTAGAAGCGGGGCACAGTCTTCTTGCAGCGTACTTACTAGGATTTTAAACAACGTACCGAATTCCTAGAAACAAAAATAAATATATATAACACATGCTAAACTTATAAAACAACTATCCGCTAGATTTTTTTTAATTTTAAACAATGCATTATTGGTATGACGCACAAAGCACAAGTTGTGGACATGATTGCTGACAAAGTTCTGCTTTCGTGCACTGGTGAGACGTTATAGAATAATAAACAAATTTTCAAGTAAATATCAGATAACTGAAAAGAAACTAAATTGTAAAACTCGAAACTTTTTAACGTTGCTGTTGACTTGGTTCCGTAGTCAACTTCAATCAAATCCGACTTCTAATAATAAATCTTGTAATACTGCAATAACTTACCTCCATAACATCCAAACTGCTAAAATACTTTCCTGCAATGATTCTATACAACTGCATAGTGTTTTCCATTACTAACACAGTAGGTTGTTGACTAGGTTGAGTTTGTCCTCTTTTAATACATAAGGAACTAAAGAGCGCTGATAACACTTTCAAACGTGTGCTAAGCGACGTTTTGACAGCTGCAGACTAAAAAGACAACTAAATATGTGCTCAATTAATATGATAAGTGTATTAACAAATACCGGTTCACAATTGAGTAATTCCTGCATTTCTTTAAAAGATGGCGCTAAAATAATATTAAGATATTCCATAATTTTTGGCACTGGTAAAATACTTAATACTTTGCCGATACTGTACATAAGTCGGCTACATTCGGCTAACTTTAAAGCTCCGCCTTGAAGAGCAGATTGCGCTGCAATTATAATATGGTCGGCATACGGTAGTAAGTATTTTTGACAACTATGAGTTAAATCTTTTAAAGCCATAGTAGCGCTCATAGCTACTTCAGGTTTGTCCAAAGCGGAAATAACCAAAGGTAATACATTTTGTAGCATTTCAGGGTGTTCGGTTATCCAATCAGAATACGCACCAACTGTTTCTAAAGCTGAGGCCATGACTCTTTTATGTAAATCTTGAAATGAAATGTCTTTTATAGTTACCATTAGTTTTGGAAGATACAAATTTTCTAACTCTATAGATTCAGCAATAGAACTAAAAGCATGTAAACACGTTTCTACCTCATTCCATCGCACTATTGTGTTTGGCCCCGACATATTGTTTTTATGTAAAGCTTCTAGTAATTTCGTATTTAAAATATCTAACATTTCTAAATTAAGAACGTTGTAGCAATAAATAAATGTATCAGAAATATCTTGTCGGTAACAACGAAACACTTCTTTATCATCCAAAGACCAATCACCTTCTTCGTTTAAAGGAAACATTGATTTCCGCAACATTATGCAAACTAAATCTCGATAATATGGCTTTATCATCAATAATAATTGTGTGCATTCAGCCGTTCCCAAAGACAAAATATCATCTTGAAGTGTATACCAAAAACCAAATGTTATAGTGCTACTCGATTCATCAACCGGATATAAGCCCGGTTGATTTGTGCATTTTAAAATTGTAGTAAAAAAATCAAAACTTATTTTTCGTTCATCTAGATTTTCTGATTTAAGATTATTAATAAATAATTTTGAATGAATATCAGCTATCGTCACAATCAAACCATACAAAGTAGCCACTATATCTTTGTTGCTTTCAGGACTACTAGATTCGCAGTCTAAAATTTTATCGAACTTGTATAACATATCAGCACTGTATTTTAGTACATGATTTTTATATCGAGTACTGTGCGGATGTTGTATAATAGCTGTTAACGCTTCAACCGTCATTTCAATAAGCTCCATCTCTTCTGAAGACATTCCTTCAGGATCAGTTTTATTCCTATGGGAAAAACTAATCATTTAAATTGATCTAGATACAACAACCTAAAACCTACCAGTATGTGAAACACGTCAAATTAATTAATAAATTCATGACTGGTGCACAGTCGTCGATATTTAAGTTTCCTAATTGGATCCAGGCTGCAGCACATCTTGCCGCATTTAAATATGTCGTCAAATTAGACATATCAAACCTATAATTACAAAGTAATAATTTACTGAAAGTAAATTGGTTCAATGGTACTGAAAAGATGTAAGATGAAATCTGATCAAAATATTCTCATCAGCACAACACAATACTGGCGGACTGTTAAACTCACCCAGCGCTTGGTAGAGGCATGAGACACATTTCCACAACTTTAAGAATGTCTTTTGAAACTTCTTGCAATACGCCTCTAACCCGCATCTTATGACTTATTACTAATAAGGTACTTGTAAACTGAAAACAATCAAACATTTGATTAGGTTAATAATCACCTCAAAACGTATTAGAGACCTCTTCGGGTATCACAGTTAGAATTTCCAATAGTATCCAAATGACCCGTTCCGGCTCAACGTTGGGCAGATGTTGAGGTTGGAAACTTGAAACCAGTTCCTCAAAAGCCTTGGGCCAATGAGTAGGAACAGTATGGATAATATAAGCTGACAACTAAAACAGCACCAACTATAAAATCTGTCGATCACCTCGTTCAACATTGTTACCGTAATACACAGCCTATTCAATACTATTTTAGGCCCCATTGCATAATTGATAATAGCTTCTAAAATTCGTTTTTTCAATATTTCGTAATGGTCTTCAGGTACTTCACTCCAGTGCTTCAACAGCTTTGTATGAAGAGTTGTTGCAGCAAAAAACTGAACCTCAGAATTCTACAATTTTAAGTTTGTACAATGCAACGATAAGCAAATAAATAGATACCCTATGAGGACTCAACAGCTCCCACACAAAGCTCCAAGCTTGAGGAGAATTCTGTGCTTCAGTTAACCATTGATGTGCTTCTGCCTGTTGTCCCGCATCACTTCGGTAAAACAAATTTACTGCTTTTTCTAAATTTTCGGACGTATATTCCATATTTGTTTATAATTTTTAAGATTAAAATGCACTTTATATTCTTTTGCTACATTTTCATTTTGCTATTATTGACAGTTTGCAGTTTGTGATTTAGAAAACTGTAAAAACGTCGATAAAATGTCAAAAATCTGTCAAAACTTTGTGAAACTGTCGTAGTTGTCAAACAATAAACAACTATACCGCAGAAGTTTATTCTATGGCAGAAGTGCTACACCAGATACAAATTTTTAAATTTTTAAAAGATCAAAAAAAAAGTTTCAAAATTTTGAATTAGGATCGCAGAAACACAAAAAAGTATTAGACTTTGACCAAAGTCAATAAATATCTTTTAGCGTTTCTGTGCTCTTGATACAAGTTTGAAAACTTTTAAAAAAACAAAAAAAAAATTAAATTTTTTAATTAAGATTACAGAAACACAAGGAGGTCTTTTAGTCAAAAAAACCTTTTTTGCGTTTCTGTGCTCCTGATGTAAATTTTAAAAATTTTAAAAAAACAAAACAGCAAACTACAATTTTGAATTAGGATCACAGAAACACAAAGAAGTTTTCTGATCAAAAAAAATACTTTTTTGCGTTTCTGTGCTCCTGATACAAATTTTAAAACTTTTAAAAAAACAAAAAAAAATTAAAAATTTTGAATTAGGATTACACAAACACAAGGAGGTCTTTTGGTCAAAAAAAAACTTTTTGTGTTTCTGTGCTCCTGATACAAATTTTGAAATTTTTAGAAAATCCAAAAAAAATTTAAATTTTATATTATGGTTACAAAAACACAAAGAAGTCTTTCATTTAAAAAAGTTTTTTTTTGCATTTCTGTGCTTTTGCTGATGATGAATGTGACTAATATGACTGACAGCTGACGTTAAAATGTCGAATGGGTAGTCGTTGTTCTTTGTGTTTAATCTATGGTATGGTGTTTATGTTCAACTAAACGTCAAATCTATGGAAATTTGGAAATTAATTGTTTAATTCATAGTTTAATTGTTTAAACCTTATAGTGTAAATAAATGTGGTGTATAACCCTTATACTGTATAGTATAAATTAGTTTTGTATACATTTTCAGATTCTATTTGATTTGCTTTTTGTAAATGATGTGGTGATTTATGGTGTAGTCTGTGGTTGTACTTTTAGAAACAACAATATTTGAAGGTTATAGGTTATGTACACTGCTGCATTTCGTTGACTGAAAATGGCGGATACTTCTGAAAGTAAGTTGTTTGACAATAAAATTTCTGATGATTAATAATGTAAATTTGGTGTAGATTTGGAAAATACTGTAAGTAGCACATCTTCGACAAATGAAGATCCTCCAAAAGAAGACACCAAGCAAGGTATTGTTTACATTTTACATTTCCGTTCAGTTTTATTTTGTGTTTTTAGTGGCGGAAAGTGAGGATAATGATAAAAATGAAGCTAGTTCAAATGATAAGAATGTAGATTTTAAAATATGCAGTCCTATAAATCGACAGCCAGCCACAGTTTCAAGCAGTAACCCGTTTGCAACGCCTCCGTCAAAATCTTCATCAGGGATTCTTAAACCACCTCAACTAAATGTAAATAACGCCAATAGTGCTGCAAAGCCATCGTTTGTGCTCACTCCAAGTCGACTGAATCCATTCGCCGGCCGAAGTAACGCAAATGATAATCTAGTGAAACCAAGTCAAACAAACGGCGAGACACCAAAATTCGTACCTCTTATACAAAGCGAAACAAAAACAAATAGTACGGTTGTGGCCAGCTCTCGTACAGCTGGTGCAGCCAGTTTTGTTTTTGGACAAAATCTTCAAGAAAGAGTTATTGCCAGTGAAAATAAACAAGAAGAACCTAAAGCATCAACTAGTCTAAATTCAAATGGGACCACGGATATGCTTTTCAGTAGTGCTATCAAAAACGAAATCAAAACGGATAAAGATTCTCAGTCGTCGAATAAAGAAGTAAAATCATTGAGCGAATCAGCAAGAGAGTATGAAGAGTCACGGGCTGTTAAAAGAAAATATGAGGAAGTCGAGGTTGTAACAGGAGAGGAGGATGAAATAAATATTTTGAATATTACTTGCAAGTTGTTTGCATTTGATAAAGGATCAGGAACTTGGCAGGAAAGAGGTCGAGGAGCATTAAGATTAAACGACTTTGAAAGAGAAAATCAAGAGCATAGTAGATTATTATTTCGGACAATGGGTAGTTTTAGATTGGTTCTAAATACACCAGTTAGTCTTCATCAAATTATCAGTGTATCATTTTATTATAAACATTTTTGTAGATTTGGGCAGAAATGACGGTTCAGCAAGCTAGTGAGAAAAGCGTAAGATTCACGGCACTAGATCAACAAGGGGACATCAAAGTCTTTCTTGTTACGGTAATTACATCAAATTATAGTTTATCTTGCGCTTTCACTAAGGTTGACAATATCGGAATTTGATTTTTTTGTGCTTCAGCAGTTTCTTTAATTAGATGTAAAAATAGCTTATTAAAATTTTGTTCTTTTTTATATTAAATTTAATGCCAATTGCAGACGTTTAACATTTTATTAGACTCTTAAAATAGTTTATCTTACTCTGTGGTAAGAAATATTCAACTGTTTTTACAAATGTTTTTTTATAACTTTAGTTTAAAAAAAAATTAATTCTGCAATTGGTAATAGGATGTTCATTTTTGATAAATAGAAATACTTTTGTTTTTTTCTTGTTTATGTGACCTTTTTTGTTTCAGGCCAGTATCGAAGATAGTAAATATTTATTTTCCCAAATCCAATCCAGAGTTCAACGAGAATTGTCGCCGCAAAAACATAAAAAGGATAATCAGTTGGATTAGCATCGTATTCGGTGTGAAATATCAACAAACAGATGTGATGTAACTTAAGTTGTACTATTAATTTAAAATTCATTTAATTCCAATCTAAAATAACTGCAGTTTGATTTGAATAAAGTTCACGAGAGAATGTGTTGATAATATTTTGTAAGTAAGAATTAGCAATAAAACAACAATTATAAAAAACGAAAACTGACATGTTTAATATCTTCTTTTTTTTGGGGGGAAAGGGGGTATTACAAAAATAACAATTTTTTTTATTGTATTTACACTCAAGAAATATTGAATGCGGTGTTTAAAGTTTCTAAATCTCTCTTATCAACGGCGTTTCTTAAATCAGCTTTGTTTAATAACGAAATACACATTCGTAAGGTAGACCAAATAGTATCAGACATCTGAGACATTGAAGAAGTGCTTTTAATATCTCTCCCACGAGCTTGCTGGTTTAATGCCGTCAAGAAGTGTTCAGCTGCTTCCCTAAAAAACATCAAAATTGCTTATATGGTTGGCCAAAAAACGTTTCTCATACAGATCACTCAAAGATATATCTATCTCAAACTCACCTGTAAGCTCGTAGATTGATGCAAATAATGCCCACATTATACCTCGCCCGTATAAATCCAGGTTCAAGATTCAAAGCATGATGATAAGCATCAACAGCTTCTTCCGATTTGGACCCATTAGCTAAAGTTGCCCCCAACCTATTCCATAATTTTGCGTCCTTCAAAAGTAAAAAATATCAAATAAATTTGAAACAATACATAATCGAATATCAATTACATCTGGTCTGACTGATAAAGCAGCTCTAAAACAATCTGTGGCTTTCTCGTAGTCTCCCGACAAATTAAATAAAACTCCTAATCCACATTGCACTTCATAGTCAATATCCTCAGGCTGCCTTAAAGCAGCTTTAATATACAAATCTTGAATTAATTTATGCTGTTCACTGGAAGAAATCGTGATAACTACAGTTTGAAATGGCAAGTGTGGCCACAGCGATTAAATGTGTTAGTTGGCAAGCGTGCTTTAGTCACAAACAGTGTTCTACATAGACTAGGTGTCATATAATGTGTTATAAGTGTATTTTGTATTCTATTTAGAACCTCTTAAACTTTTAATTTCTATTAAGTGTAATGTTAAATGTGCTGTATACTTGTCCCAGTGAAATAACGTTATATTGCCTTGCTGGAAATTCTGTTTTCATAATCCCCATCTTACTGAAAAAAGCAATCCCTCAAATAATCATTCAAAAAAGATATTGTAAATAATCTTCAAACAGTTGTCTACAAATTATTCAGAGCCAGACCTAAATATATAATCAGTTTCTGTTTATTCATTTATTGCAAATATATACAGAGTTTCGTCAATCGTCATGCCTGCTAGAGATACAGACAAATATTAACTTGAGCCAAACATACCCCATATGTCTCAAGGGTGAAAGCTAGAGATTTAGTGTTTAAGGTAGTGGTCCATTGTTGAGCTATTAGCTTTTTCAAGGAAGGAAAGACCATATAACGTTATTCCATTTGTACTTCTATACACCAATATTTTCTTGAATACGTTTTTTTAGACTTTCAAAGTAATTTGTAGAAAATTTTTGTAAAAAAAAGTTTAAGAAGCCCTGTCTAATTACGTGCAGTTCAAAACATTACATAACGACCACTGGTGTTATCTAAAAATATCCTGCAAAGTATCACAAACTGCAAATAATTGTTATTTAATTAGACAAATTATCTGACAAGATATTTTTAGTAACAAGCAAGGCCCGCTCCATCACTTACGGCTGTAAAAAACTTGTAACTTGCCCAAATGAATTCAATTTTAAGTCCGGCGGTACAAGATCGCTATATTTTGGATTATTCTCTAACCATTTTAGTAATGTATGACCTGCTTGAACATAATAGCTTTCATTTGTATAACAGACCGATAAAGCCATTAAGGCAGCTAAATTATTTGGCTCTATTTGTAAACATTTTCGTAATGCGGGTATGGCGTTGTTATCCTAGAAAAAAGCTGGCTTTATGATATATTTTAAGTAAAATTATTAACACAGTTTTACCACTTGCCAAAAAAGTTTATTTTTAGATCTCGAGAGCTCTTTCGACCATGTGGTCATCATCAGGAGATGAATAAAACTGAATGTTTACTTGTTTAATTTTACCTGTTTTGGTAAAAGTTGGGTTTTTCCTAGTAAGCCGATTAAGCAGCTGAAAAGAGGACCGTCATCTTTGTTTAGAGCATCCGCTTTATTTTTGTGAATTTCGATAAGCTCGGCGGCGTCAAGATGCCTATAGTTGTTCAATGTTCAACATTAATAAACTTTTTTGGCAAGTGGTAAAACTGTGTTAATAGTTTATAGTGCCAAAGATTCCAAATCAATCAATTATTTAAGTAAAATGACAAATATCATCCAATGATTTAATAACACAAATAGTTGTTCAGAGTATTTTAACGTTTTTCGTTAAATAAAACTAGAAAAAATATTTGAATGTGACAAAAAAATATATAAAGCGATGTACAACTGATCTACAGTCGGTACTTCAACTCGGACATCTACGATAAAAACAAAAAACGCTAAACTCTGTTTAGGAAGTCCAGATGCCAATGAAATTCAGTAAGCAGCGCCTGACGTAACATCAACCAAATCTCATATTTAATTATGATTTAATATTTTTTCTCTAAAATGCTATGGAAAAAAGAATAATAAAAAAAGTTATGATTCACCCTGAACTGCTCGCCTAAAAAAATATTGTATAAACGTTTGAGATATACCCGGCAGTAAACATGTAAACATCCAATAGATAGGACAACTTCTCAACTAAATGAAAATGAAATTTGCTTTTTAACATCATTTTGCGCTTCAAAATACAATAATTTGAAACGCGAGGCTTCATCATATTTTTATTATAAGAAATAGTTTTTTTTCAGTGTCAATGTATCTTCCTTAATATTAAGTAGTATTTGATGGAAAACCTGTTCATTTTCAGCTTGCGTTTTTCCCAGCAAAAACCAAGCTTCACTGTTTTCCGGCTCCTTTTTAACGGCAGCTTCAAAACATAAAACTGCAGAAGGTAAATCTCCATCTTCTAACAATTTCTTGCCTCTTTCTAAAGGATCATTTACATCAAACATTGGATTTTCTTCTGAAAATACATAATTTGAAGAACCACTATATAATTTATCAAAATCATCAGCCCAGGCATTTGCTTCTGTATCAAGTCCATCAACGTGTTTGAGCTCTTCTTGAAGATTATCCCAAAATTGCGAATTAAAATCTTCCTCTAGAAAAATACTAGAAGATAATCAACTGTTAACAGGTATACCTTTTTATATAAAAGAAGTAAGAGAACAAAAACTTACAGCAAAATCTAACATCGAATTGAGTGTCTATGAAATCAACCACTTTTATACTCAGGTTATATTAAAATATAACCTTATATTTTGTGACATTCTTGATTTTGGAGACATTCTGTATATTTCAAACGCATTAGGGCCTATGTTTTAGTATTACAAAAGTAAGAATAATCACATTAAAAAAAGCTGAGATTCCTTCTTCAAGGTAATCGGTGAATCTAATTTTAATTAATCCTTGATATACAGACAACTTGTCGTTGTATAAAAGTAATAATTATTATTTCTCTTTTGTATGACAATATTAGAATAAATAACAGGTTTGACACTATTAATTCTAATTGAAAGAAAACAGATGTGTATTTGCAACCTCAGATACACCTTGGAATAATTAATAAGTTCCGCAATAAGTAGAAATATTTCACAATTTTGAACCAACTTCAAAGTTCATAAAATATTTTTTTACCTGAACTTTATTATAAAAATAATTCAAACAATCAGATTTTATTTATTAGAAGAGATATATTATGTCACAAAACAATTTCACTGCTGGTCTAGACGTGACAGCGCGATCTTTATCTTTGCGATAGTTCTAAGCTATTAGGTCAAGGCGATATTGTCAGCCTCGAATTACAGGAGAAAAAAAAACACTATAAAATCTCTACAAACCATAGTTTTTCTCCCACTTCTTGGCCATGTTCTCAGCTTGTGTCTCATTATTATTTTGAAGAAATTCTTTACTCCACAACTGTGCCTCTTCTTCTGTCAACTTTCCATCCTCTAAACTTACATCCCCATCACCCACCTGTTTCATAAATTTCATAAACTGCAATTAGAAATAGTAGAAAATTTAAAAAATAACAAACATTGAAAAACCTTAGAGTAAACAAATTTCGGATCATCAACCGATTCGCTCAATTCTCTAGCGCTTAATTGTGAAGCATTTATATAGCTCGGACCTGCTTCCATATTTTCAAAATAATCCTCACCGCAAAGTTCATCAAAAGCACGATTATTTTGTTCTTGGGACGAAATTTCGGCCCAAATAGCTTCATTATTTACATTATCCTTGAATGATAAACTGAGTGAGTTAGCAAAAAATCATAAATATATATCATACATGAAACACTTTTCCATCTTCGATGTACTGCTGAGCCCAAGAATCATCGTGAATTTGATCCTTGACTGTTGAGGCAGGCACGGGAGGCAAAACAGACCTTTGCGACTCAATTTCATGCATTTCCCGCATTAAATCTAAAAGTTTGACAATGATTATCTAATTTCGTGTCATCCCAAAAGTTATACCATCCATGCGGAAGCTTTGAGGCACGGTTCGAGTCTCCTGCAAAAATTGCTCCACCAATTGGTCCGAGCTGCTGGGAAAGAGATGTCCATGAGCCTCCCCAAAAGCATGATCACGAGTAATATGCGAAGCTAAGCGACCAAGAGGGTTCTTTTGGCCACATTCAGCCTCGGTCAAGGGGTTGTAAGCCATGGCTTTATCTGGGGGGCGCTCTACCTTAAAACATTCTACCAAAACAAAGTCCACTCCATCCACACCACTGCATAACTTTTGACGTATGCCAAAAAAAGACGTTTATATTTGACAGTTGAAACACTACAAACCTAAGTTTGCTAAATCCACTAAAATTGACACATTGAAAATGTCCAAGGTGACACAAAACTTGTGATATACAGCGTGATCAACAAAATCAGTTTAAAATAGCAACAATTTTTGTTAGCCTATGTGCAACAATGTAACCGGATACGCTTTGTTTGATGTAGACTAGAAATTGTAAATTATGTAACAGCGACTTAACATTCTTAAAATTGGCATCTATCAATGTCAGAAATGTCAGTTTATGTGACACTAAATTTTTGTCTTAATATCCCCAGACCACAAAGCAATTCTAATTACATAAAAATATAAATTGTTTTAATCAAATTTGCAAAACACACAGGCTCTGTAAGTAAAATTTGTCAAACTATATTAAAATATATTTAGACGCAATAATACATTATACAACAATCACAATATATACGACATTAAAATAACAAGTCATCTCACTAAAAAAAGAAATACATAAAATGTTATTCTTTTTATGCACATTTTCCCGGTTTATATATAAAACATTTAAAAAATGTATGTACGGTACAAAATATACAAATTGATATGGGCTTTATATGTTAACAATTTCATAAGTATAAAATTTCTTAAGATAACTCAAATCCAGTATTACATGTAACAGCATACCGTAATTTTTCACGTAGAGTACTTTTCTTTTGGTAATTTGGTAGTTTCAATAAATTGAAACAAGTCGACGATGTTGGCAACCGATTTTGAGGGTCCTTTTTTCGAATAGTAAAAAAACCACGAAAAACACTACCGATTGTATCACCAGTGTCCTCATCATCGCCCACTTCAACACATCTAATTGAGAAAGGAGGTTCCAAATGCGCAAAACCCAAAAGAGGTGGTTTTGAACAACTTGTCACAAACTGAAAAAAGTACAAAAACTCTAATTATATAAAAAAAAAATATAAAACATTAACCTTCAAAAACATTGCCTTTTCGTCTTCAGTAAAATCTTTATCAAGAATGTCCCAAAGCCAACTAACAACGCGATGAGAGTCGTGGAAGCCTCCATAATACTGAGTGTGTCTTCTCAAATCTTTCATATCCAAAGGTACATTGTCGCCTGAGATCAAACGTTGCAGCTAAAATTCAATACTAAAATAGTATCGTAGATTATAAGAGCAGGTAGTCAAAATTAACATAAATAATTCCATTTACGCAATCGTTTAAATCAGAGAAAGTACGTATTTGCTTTGAATAATAACTTAAAAAAAATATTATAAAACAGATTTAAATTTGATTAATTTAAATAAAAAAAAAAGAATTTTTTATAATAATTGTGCTCCAACTCTTAGAATAATAATTTTAAATTATACTTCAGGCGTTGAAAATAGTGATAACCAATCAGGATTGATTATTGAGCGAAAGCCTCGAATGAATGCACTAGTTTGATCTTTAATTTGAAGATGCATTCTAAAATGTGCCATCAAATGTATATAATTTATCCTAAAATTATATCAACTATTAAAAATATTTGACAAAAATTGTAAAAATCTACTTGTTTTCATTAGTAACTGGCACAGCTTTGCCCCCAGCAATCAACTCATGGGTTACTAACTTCCCCAAATTGTCTTCATCTAAACTAAAAGTCAAATCTAAATCGCTAACATCACCATCATAATGTTTAACATAACTCAAACTTCTATATAATTCTGGGTCAAGCGATGGCAACTCATCGACACAACTATACAAAGCTTGAGCGGTCTGTCCAGATACTTGACTTAAAAAAAACGAAGCAAAAGGCACATCCACGACAATTCCTTCATAGACAGCTTTTCCTAACATTCGTCCAACGAATTCAAAAAGTTGAAGATGGTTATCTTGTAAATAAGACGTTGGTGAAGGATATAAACGTTCTTCGCTTGTTGCTTTAAATAGATTTAGAGAAGGATCAAAAATCTTTTTAATACTTTCTTCAAGAAACTCTTTAAAAACACCATCCTGGTCAATTCCAGCTTCGTCCAGACCCTGTTTGTTTATAAATCGAACGCGAATTACTCCTTTTAGTGCTTGTGGTGGAAGAAGAGCCAGTTGTCGGTAACCATCTTCAACAATGCGTAACCTAAAAAAACAGACTGTAAATTGAATATTGAATACTACACAGTTAAATGTTTAGATATAATAGTAAGAGTTTTAACTCAAGTAAAATCACCGTTTAGGGGTTTACAATTTGTATAATTAAATGTACTCAAGGACTGGCCGTTTTATAACTCTCTGTGTTAACAACCAATCAATTTTGACGTTTTTTCCCAATTGTGTCGATGGTATAATAAAATAAAAGAGTATTTAAGCCATTATTTGTTTAGATGTAAATACAGAAGCAATTTAATTTTTTTGCAATAAAATTCTTCTAGATTTTCAGTAGATTGGACTCACCTATGAACAGTAATCAAGGTGGACTGTGGTGAAGCGCAAGCAGACTCAGTAAGGCCCAAAACCGTCTTCTCATTGGTTACGTGTTTTCGAAACAATCTCACCCTATCCTCATGCGGTATAATATGTGGCATTGTTTGTAGCAACAATTGTGGAGCCCTTCGACTTTTTTCTAAATCGGCCATAAACGAAGATACTCTAATATCTTTAAGTAGCCAATGTCCCGGGCTTGTATAAGTTCTCCGACAGTCTCGTCGATATAATAACATCAGAAGTGTGTGCAACGATTGAAAAAGTGAGTTTGTTTGAATTGTTTTCAAATCTATAATATTAAAATGCTTATTAGAAATATAAATAAAAAACTATATCAAACTATACCAAATAAATTCCCTAAAACTGCTTTATACAAAAAAGTGTTCAAGAAATTTGATAAAACTAAAAAGTCTGAGATCTTAAAAGGATTTTGTTGCTCGTACATCTCCACATCATCTAAAATCCTACAATTTTCGTTAATGTCTTCATTTATTGTTACAATAAAATACTTACGTAACATAATGAGTCATAGAATCACAAAACAATTGCAACATTTGAAATTCAGGTGCGGAACATTTTGTATTAATCGCTAAATGATCCAAAAATGTTTTCAAACCACAATTCGGCCCCAACGAACACAGAAACAACCATAAATTATATAGAATTGAATTTTGGTAGCACAGCCCTGCAAAAAATTTTGTAATAACATGACCAAAACAAGTGTAACTTAAAAATAAAATTAAATAACTGTAACGTTCTTCGTAACTGTATTTATTTATATTGACAATTTTAAAAAACAACACATCACGCCAACGATCGCAAAGTAGTAAGATTTACTGTTTTTGTTGACACGCCACTGAAAACGGTCGATTTTTCAATTGATCAAAAATGTATTCAAAATAATTACAATATTAATCTTGGATGAGATTTTATTAGTATGACGCTGTTTATTATGATCTCAAATCATCTAGATCACTACTCGTTACTTAATTTATATTTTTATGGTTACGTAAACTCAGTGAAGTAATAACCTGTTAAAATATCCAATTGAAGTTGACTTAAGGTATTTAAAGCAGTATAATATAACGAGCAGACCAAAACAACACGATGCACTTCTGGGCTCCCCAACGCTCTATAATTTCTTTGTGTATTCGTCTTATTGCCACGAGCTTCCAAAACTTTTTTTAAAAAGTTCGAGCTACTAAAATTATGCTGAGGACTTGAACTTGCTTGTGGAGAATCAACATTTTGCACAAGTTGGTGCAAAAGATTTCCTAATAGTATTTGAACAATCGAAGAATTCCAAAGGTAGTTTAATTGAATTTTTACATGTGGCATTGCGGCATTTAATCCTGGATCCATCGGTTGCGCAAACCAGCCCAAAACTGGATGCCAATGTGTTAAATTTGATTGCTTATTTACCACATAATTTTGACAACTTTCTAGTAGACTTGTTGTAACAACCTACAAAATAAGGTTTTAGCAAAAAAAAATATTTCAAAATGTTAAAGGATAGAAAAACATATATTTTGACAAAAGAACCAAAATATTTACCGTAAAAGTAGGAAAATTTAACTCTTTTAGAGCACCATCTTTCTCCATATAAGCTAACTGTAGCAAATTGGCAAGAAGACATAAAGCATAACAACCTTCTAAAGTATGAAATACTATTCTCATCGATTGTTGGCTGGACAAAAGTTCTAAGCTTTTAGAAAATATCTTGTGATTATTGATTGTAGTAATGCACTAGAAAATTTTAAAATTATTTAACATCTAACAAGACACATGGTTTTTTGAACTTACCTCAGGTGTAAGGTTTTCTAAATGTTGAATTAAGGCAGGAACAGACAAAATGTGGATCAAAAACAATGTCATTAACTTATCCGAAAAATTTGCGGCTATCAAGGGTCTTAATGCCAAATTCAAAATTGCTGCGAGTGTTGCATGCTTGAATGCTATTTTAATACGACCTAAGCCTCTCATTAAAATATTCTAAAAAAATATGTTTTAAGACTTAAGAGAATCATTTTAAACCCTCGAAAAAACAAATTTGTAATACAAAAATACAAACACCAGAATGTATACACTTTTGTACAGTGTATTATGAGCTCCCGTACGTACACTACTAGTAATGCTCGAATGTGGTACAGTACATACTTGGCTTTATAGTTACGTGACTTTAAATTTAGATGTTTCATAAAATATTGTTTTAATGTGTTTTAACGTGATGCTTAAAATTCAATTGTATATGTGACCAACACCAATTTTTAATAATTACCTTTAAAACTAAATAGAATCCTTTATGAAACAATTGCCCCATTAAATTAGCACACAATTGATTCATTCCCGCCTTTATAACTTCCATATTTTTCTTTTTCAGCACAATCCAATTACTTGTGCTTGTAAACGAAATTAAAACGTGTAAAAATAAAACAAAAGATTTTGTATCTCCACTAAATTCAGGTTTCATTTCGTTTAAATATTCACAGCATTTCCATAGAATATCATTCATATGCGAGATCCAACTTATCACATGTTCTTTATTGAGAGCAACCCCTACATAACTAAATTTTGGCGATTCTGAGTCTAGCGTTGCCACCAAATATCGACAAAGCTTTTCAAAACGATCCTTATCACGTTCTTTTCGCCAAATTAAAAGAAGACGGCAGGATTGATTATAGACATCTAAAGCTGGTTTTAAGATGGCTTTACCATCTTCTGGGACGCTTGGTATCGATTCATCGAATTCTATCCTGCATTACCAGAAGAGAGACATGATATAAAATGATAGACAAATGTATTCAATAAACCTTACAAAATTTTACGTGAAAATTTCACCCGAGTTAGCCAACCACGAATCTGCGCTTGTATTATTGTGGCTCCTTTTTCTTTCTTTTTTTCTAACGCTCGTTCCTCTCGTGCTGCCTTGGTTTGTTCCAAAAAGCTTCCTTTAGGATTTTCCGACTTATGAAACATTTTACTGCTGCATTTATGAATAGTGAGCTACAATAATAAAATCTGCTTTGCCCCAAAAACTCCGTGCACTCACCGTTATATAACTTCTCTCCTCCTAAATAATCTGTAAAACCATGTGCATAATGTTAGAAGAGCCTTTTGGCAACAAAGGAGTCTGAAATGCTGCAGTTTTGTGATTTAATAAATTTATATACAAAGTACCGTCATTCTGTCATGTTCCGTCTGTTTTCTGTTTAGATGTCAAAATTGACGTTAAAATGACATAACAGTTTATGACAGCTATTTGACAAATTAAAAATATTATTTTATGCAACGTTGCCTGCTTGCACAAAGCTCGTTTAATAACTGAAAAAGTTTTATTTTTAACTTTATACAATTTGCTAAAGTTTTTTTATTTATAGCAAAACATTAATTGTAAATTATCAAAAACTGTTTAAAAAAAGCTTATAGTTTTTTTGCAGTTTGGTTATATTTTAAATTTTGTAAAAATTTTATTTGTTAAAGAATTTTATATTTTTAATCAATTAATACATGATTTAACTAAAATGTTTAATACTTGGCACTATTTTGTGCATTTGTTGATCACAATACAGCGTATTATCAACAATGACTGTTTGAGCTGGCAACACTTGTCAAAATTTTTTTTTATTTGCTTAGTTGCAACATTGTAACCAAAACTAAAAAATTGTAGATTATGTTACAACAACCAATTTTTTAATTAACATCTGTCAATAATGTTGTCAGTGTCAAAAGTGTCACATGTCAACAACAAATAGTGGTTAAAGTTGTATCATTTTAAAATAAAATGTAAAATTGCCAACTCAGTCAACAACAGTTTTATTTGATCACGTTGTAGGTATATGACCATTAGTTGTCTTAAAAAGTCTCAAAAAAATTGAATTTATATATGACTATCTGGCAGCGCTGTTAAAGAGTGTCATCCAGAGAGTAAAGCCAAGAAAACGTCAAATCGAATGACAGTGAATCTAACCTATCTTATTCATATGGTTTGAATTTTGAATAGATTTAACATTTTATAAAATGGGTGATGAGCCTTTAGCGTTGCCTCAGAAACGGTATTACCGCCAAAGAGCACATTCTAATCCAATAGCGGATCATTGTTTTGACTAGTAAGTGTTTACTTTTTATGAACTGTTTCATGAGAGTTGATATGTATATTATTGCAGCCCCCGAACTCCCAATGACATGGATTGGGCTAAATATTATCCTGAAATGATAAAATCTAACCAACAATCAAATCCAGATGTTGAATTTGCTGATATTGGCTGTGGCTACGGTGGTTTGTTGATTACTTTGTCATCAATATTTCCTGAAACATTAATGATAGGAATGGAGATCCGTGTTAAGGTTTCGGATTATGTGATGGATAGAATAGCAGCACTTCGTTCACAAAACTTAGGACAGTATCAGAATGTTGCTTGCCTCCGAACTAATGCTATGAAATATTTACCAAATTATTTCAAAAAGGGACAACTCAAGAAAATGTTTTTCTTATACCCTGACCCTCATTTTAAGAAATCAAAACATAAGTGGCGGATTATAAATCAATCTTTATTAGCAGAATATGCGTATGTCTTATCAGTTGGTGGCATTGTTTATACAGTAACAGACGTCCAAGATTTACATGAATGGATGAAAAAGCATTTCTTAGAACATCCTTTATTTCAGAAAATTTCAGAACAAGAGCTGGTATTTTATTTACTTTAAATTTATATTAATTAAATTGCAAATATTCTATGTTTAGGCTTCCGATCCTGTCATTGAAAAATTGTATAGCAGCACTGAGGAGGGACAGAAGGTGACGCGAAACAACGGCGAAAAGTTTTTAACTGTATTTAGGAGAATAGATGATAAATTTGAAAAATAAAAAAGTTAGGCGTAATTGTCTTTTTTTACTGCTCCCAAATGAAATACCATATGCAACGTGTCAGCAACAATTTCTTTGCAAATATTAATAACTTCTGATGTAGTGGGTGTAGTAAAGTGTCTTTTTATTATTTCATTTCGTTTCTCTAAAGTTAGATGAGAGTTGAACTTGATTCGTGAATATGAAGGATTTGGTTCAATTTTTAATCGTTGTAAGTCGCTGAAGAAATGGTTGTTGAAAACTGCATCACTGAAACAGAATACCTAATTTAATTTAACTAATAAGACGATTGGGGGTATAAGGGGGTCTGTAATAGTAATAATTCGCTATAGGTTAATGAACACAATTTCAAAAGGCGCTGTAGCCAAGAATAGTTGGTTTAATCCGTCTAAAAATAAATAAAAAAAGAGTCAATTATTTTATAGTGCTTACCTGATTTCGTCCAAAGAACCGTTAAAAAAATTTTACAAAATCTGGAAGAAATGGCTGGTAATAGGCTTTTATTTAGAAAGGGGATTAGAATACAGACAAGATTTTAAATCAATATAATCATCAACATAAAAAAATGACTTCACTTATTTTTAAACGGACTATATAATGTTTATATATACTGGGTGGTCTCGATATAACCCTGCAAAAAAAAAACAGTAATAAGTGACAATAATTTTAGAGTTCATATACAAAAAATAATAAATGAATTTTGTTTTCAAATACTTATGTTTTACGCCAATAAAAGCCACTGTGCAGCGTTAACAGTCTTTTTTGAAAAACATAATATTTTAGATAATTAAAATCAAACCGGTTGTAATCTTTAAAATTGCTAAACATTACGTCAAAAGTGTTATAATTGTTGCAAAACTGTTACTAAAGAAATTGTAATTATTGTTGCTAAACAATAAAAGTCATTGGCGTACAAAAAATGTTAAACAAATTTTATTTATTATTTTTATCTCTACGACAAAAAAACTTAGACATTTTTTTGTATAGTGTAAGCTCTACTGGTTTTTTTGCAGAGTTATATCATATATACACTGTGTTTTATCACAAAAAATAAGCTAACTTATTCTTTTTGATAATTTTGATAAAAAAAATTGATATTTTTTTAATTTTAAGCTTAAAATTAAAAAATACATTTTTAAATTTGCCTACATTTTACGTTAACTTTAAAAATGCATTTTGGGTATTGCTTTTTTAACTTTAGGCTTATTATTACAGATAAAACGCTCTGTATTTGCAAATTTTCTCTCAATTTTAATTTTGTAACATTTTTAAAACTTGTTGACCGCTTACAAACCGCTATTTTAAAAAATTTGACTACTTTCAAATCTCATTTATAGTCCAGTCGAGATAGACATGAAAACTGCCTTGAATAGAAAAAATTAAAAACCGCAATTTTTTTAACGTTGGGAAAAGTGGTTGGAAGTCTAAATCTCGATTTTCGGAATAATCCCGTCGGCGCCATCTTGATTTAAAGTTAAATTCTTTCGTTTTTCTAAAATAACTCGTTAATTTACAATTTTAGAGCAAAAATGGCAGTATTAAAAGTTGTTAGAAATTTAATTTTTATTTAATTTGGTCATTATTATTTTAACGCTAGGATCAATATTTGCAAAGTTATACTATCAAGTTTATAAAAATAATAATAATGAGTAGAGTTTTATTTTCTTCAACTTTAGTTCTCGCACTTTTTTTACTCCACGATCAATATGTAAAATATATTCAAATCAAAAATATATTGTTTTTATTTTTCAAATATTTTGTTTATTATGTAGTTCATTGACAAAAAATGTATTATAAACTTGATGGTATGTATAACTCTGCAAATATTAATCCTAGCGTAAAAATAATAATAACCAAACTTGTAGATCATTAAATTTCCAACAATCAGATCATTAAATACTTTTATTTCAGCTCTAAAGTTGTAAATTAACGAGTTATTTTAGAAAAACTAAAAATTGAACTTTGAATTAAGATGGCGTTCAGTCTATCTCGACTGGACTATTTATTACCTAACTAAATTTTCTAAAACTTTTTGTGTCATTTTCATATCTGCGTCATTTAATAGTTCTTCTCTGTTTATTTCTGGTGGTTTTTCACTGAGCTGAAGATCATCTATTAATTTGTTTGCATCAAAACCAGCTTTTGAAAAAGGCTGTTGCTTAAATTGATCGTCTACAATGATGCAGGTGTCACGGTCTAAAATTCCTACAACATTAACAAAAATTGGAAGAGATAATATTAAATATTCTGCTTCTTTGTTCGTATCACTGTTCTCAGTTGAAAACTGCAAAAATATGTGTTTTTGTATTATACTATATTTGCTAGAAATAATTTACTTTTTCCATAAAGTTATAATTTTGTGAAAACTCTCTATAATGGCATTGCAAGTATAATTTAATACTGCATGCTTCACTCAATGATAAAATCGTGATAATAACACTTTGACTTTCATTTGGCTGTAATATACCTTCTGTACTGTTAATTTCAATTTTTATGAGTCCATTAATAGTACAGGGTTGCCAAAAATATCTGACTTTATTTTCTTTCGAATGATTTTTGATAAAAAACATTCTATCTGCACATCCTCTGGCTAAAATTGGTTCAATAGTTAAACTATCTATTGATAAACTTAAATGTCCATTTCTCAAAGGATTTGTACAACGCTGGTCGAATTGTCTGAAATTTATTTGTTCAATACGTTCAACTCCGTATCCTTTTACAGAAAACTTCACGTTTCGGGCGCCAAGCGTAAGATCCACAATGACATTATATAACTTTGCTTCAATTGGCCAAAATTTAAATAGTAAAGGAACTAGAGAATTAGATTTTGCAACTCCGGAGTTATTTAGACATTGTAGAACAAGAAAATCTTCATTATTACAAAGAGTAATAATTGGTTGTTGGTCTAGATTATAAGAAATTGGATAATTAGTGCTATTGAAAAACCAATATATTTGCACCGGGGCTTCCCGTAATCCAATAAAAATATCTTTCAATAAAAAAGTGTAATTTTGTTCAAAAGATGATAACATTAAAGATTTAGGACTGAAACCGGTTATTTCTATGTCAACAGTTACAGATCTGTTATTACTCATTGTAAATACGTATGATAATGTATTAGTTTCTGGCATTAAGTAATTCAGCTTGAGAATCAAGTATTCTCTGCTATGTCCCTAAAACAAACAAGGAAGTCATATTACTGCTTACAATGTAACTTATTTTTCGGCTTGATTCTAAAGACTTTATAGTAACTACTGTGACAACAAATGTTTAAGAAACCTAAGATTGCTTGCTGTTTTTACAAAATTTATTTTATTTTTAATAATTATCTATAAAATGTAAACCACGGCTTTTTTAATAATGTGTACATGTACACGCTTCACACAATCTCTCAAAATACAAATTATGGCAAACTGAGATCACTAATTCCCAAGTGACTGATCACGCAATTGTGATTGGTCACACTGTCGCTAATCTATAACGTCAAGCTGTCAAATCGAATGTGACTGAAAGTTATTCTCAGTAGCGACAAAGTGGTAAAAATTGGCAACCATTAAAATAAAATAAAATACAATTGTCTGGCAGACAGACTGACAGACGACAAGCTTAGTAATAAGGTTTTGTTTAAAAAAATATATTAAAAGTAATGTCACAATAGAGCATAGACAGTTTTAGAAGATAAAATAAAAAAAGTATTTTTTTTAGAAATTAGATTTAGTTTTACAAAATAATTAAGTAAGAGGTGTAAAGCATACCGGTAATTTATCAGAAGTCAGTTCTAAGTTTACTAATTTCTTGTGTGGGCATTCATCAACTTTTTTACTGATACTAAATTTTGAGCTGGGATTAGAATTGGTTTTGCAATCGCATACTTTGCGTCTCTTGAGATTAATTTTTAATTCAAAATTCGTCGAATTTTTTATTGCAAAAATTGCATAGAATTTTTTTTCAGAAGTCTCAAATTCAGGAGCGTAAATGTGAATTTGCTCATTAATTTTTTGATTTGTTTTGTTTAAAGCTGAATTTAATCTAAAATGTTGAAATAGTTTTTTATTAGTAAAAGCTTATTGAAAACTTACTCATTTATTCGAAGCATTGACCATAAATCTGATTTGCTAAACCAAAAATTGTGTTCCACTAAATCAGTTACCTAAAACAATCATTAATTATTATTAAAAAAAAAACTTTCTACAATTTTTAGACGGAAGAATGTGGCGTTACATAGTGAGAGCCAAAATATTAGAAATGATTTGAACATTGTAAGTTTAGAAGCTTTTTTACGTCAAACTTTGAAAAAAACCAAAGCTCCAAACAGAAAAAATTCAAAAATAATAAAAAAATTTCAATTGACAAAAAAAAGATTGAAGCATTAAGAATCAAATAATATTTACAAAAACAGTATTTTTGTCGCAAACCACAGCCAATCGAGTCTTTAAATCAAATATATTTTTTTAGTAAGCATATTTTCTCAAAAAACTAGACCAATAATTACAATAACTTAAAAGTTTTTACGCACATTTTTGTCAAATATTCGTTTACATTATTTACGTTCAACTATTAGTAAAATTCTACTTCAATGTTGTTTACATTACCTGAAAAACTGGATATACGCCGTAATACGTAATTTTAAAAACATCTTTTTCAGGTGCAACAGCTCCTTTAGAATATTGATTAAGACAATTATAAGCAATTGTAATTGTACGCTGTCCAGTAGATTTTGGAATTAGCTCTACTAGCACTTGTACTTTTTGTTTAGAAGCACAAGATCCAGTAACAGGAACTATTTTAATGTTTTCTAGCTCTCCATTTTCATATAATTGAAAATTAAGTGTAGATTCTCCAAAATTAAACAAATAAAATTTTACGTTTATAAAAGTACCACATTCTATTTCACCACAATCGTAGCTATTTGGCAAAGCCTAAAAAATTATTTACAAATGAAACATTATTGATTCATAATTTGTCTAAATACACAAAGCTCTGAGTAGTTTACGATTATACCAAGTTTAATATGAATGTCAATCGGAAGACCAATCAACATTTCGTCATTATATACAAATTGTAGACGGCATTTTACATTTGCATTTATTTCACCAGAATCCTGCAATTCTGTATTGAACCAGCAGTTTTTGGAAATTTCTTCACCAGGCAACAATTTACCTTGTGGCTGATCAATACCAAATCTTTCACATTTGAGAAATTCATATCTGTTAAAAGATTTTAATTAATGCAACTAAAATGATTCTATATTATTCTATATCTATATGATCTATATCGAGGGGATCATGCAGTGTTGTTTGTTTATTTCAGCTTCATCTTTAACGTGAATCTACTATAGAAGGTTTATAATTTGTTATCGTAAGTAGAACCAGTTAGGATTGCTTGTACTTATGCAAGACCTTCAACAACTTTATAAGAATTATGACAAGTTCATGATCTAATGTCATAAATATCTCAAACAGACATCACATCAAAAGCCTTATTAGACTTTCAAATTATTATAATAGTGAGATATCTATTAACAAAAATTAAAATAGCTTTGTAGAAGCATGGTATGCTATTGATAACTGTTGATTAACAAAAATAAACTATCAAAAAACAAACAAAAAATAAATATTTAATTTAAAAAAGATGTATGTATAAACAGAAAAAAAAACAAAGCAAACAAAATTGAAACCATCTAGATTCTAGAACCATGTAAAAATGATATGTTTTGTGTCTTCAACATGACAATGGGAGCTATTGAGGTACCATTTACCATACACCTTACCGGACTATAAAAAACATAACAGAAGCATACCAAGTCATAATCAAATTAAAATTGTAACAAAACTTTTTTCAAAAAAACTACACAAATTATCTGCAAGACACAATTGCACATCACACATTTATAAAATATAATGGCGGAGATTTTAACGATCTGTAAGGCGTGCAGCCATTTTCAATGCTTCGTCAAGCGATGCAATTTTAAAGACTTCAATGCTGTGTCAACAAAGAAACTTCAGTGATTTTAAATTACAAAAAAAAACTCAAAAATTTGAATTTTCAATACGTTGTGTAAGCTCGCAGAGTTGAGTTTAATATTTGCCGCTTACTTAAGTTGGCTAGGAGACTGTAGCAGTTGTTTGGCTGCTGAAGCTGTTCTTAAAGACCAAAACTGTACTAAATATATGCCATTATATTACGAAATAATCACAAAATTATTTAGCATAAAACCACTCTTATGCTATCATCAAACGCCATTGTTGTTTTATAATCAGCCTACTTTGACTTGTACTTAAAAAAAACATTATCTATTTCTCTAAAATAGAGAGTATTTTGATGATGTGTATTATATAAAGTGTAAAGTGCCGTTCTCAATTAAAAAAAAAATTTCACTACAGTAACCACTACACGCAGAATACTAGCACAATGTTGAATTAGTTTTTTATGTATTTAGTGTGTAAAAAGAGCCTTTTTGGTATATCGAATTTTGAAGCATCAGCGAGGTGCAAAAAAACACCCGCATACCAAAATGACTCTTTAGACTAAAAAAAATTTAGGGTCTAAGATGAATGACTCTTAGACGCGCTGACAGTAGAAAAACAGTTTTATCGTGCTTCAAGTCGCAACTATCTGTTCTACTTACTATAAATTTTTGGCTTAAATTTAGAAAATTATAGATGTGTACCTAGAAACACATTTGGAAGTTATAGATAAAGCTAAAGAATAAAAAAACTAATAACTAATTGATGAATCTTCAATTATAGTGTTATTTATCTTATCAAACAGGACTTGTCACTTAAAATCAGATAAATTAATAGATAAAATTATCTTAATTTGTACAATATAGAAATTATAGATTAAACTTTGATTTTAGCTAAATAATAATAATAATTTTATAAATATTAAGTACTTACTGAACGTGACAACTTGATATATTTTTAATGGGCACACACCGATGACTTTGTGTGCCAGGCTGTGCAGACTCAAATTCTATAAGATTATTGTTGCCTACTGCAATTGATGGAATATCGGTGGAAGCTTTGATATAAATAGGAAAACGTTTTTCATTTTGACCATTTAACTCCATCTCCCATTTCTCAACGAAAGATTGAGATTTATTTGATTTATTTTCGAGCTGGACCACTATAATTTGATAGTTTTTGATTAGACCTACCATGGGTTTTATTATAAAATGCCTAGAAATCAATTAACTGCATTATAAAGATACTATTTGTTTTCAAAGCTATAAAATTGTATGGTCTTCATAAAGTTAGATCTCTTTTGTTTTAAAAGCAATTAAGCAACCTATTCGGCTAATCTAAAAATGATCAAAACATTATACTTAAGAATCAAATTTGTGAAAAGTGGCTTTATAAGGCTTTTTAGAGAATTCATTTTGACAGAATCAGTGATCGCAGACCGAAAATTTAATTTTGCTACAGATATCAACAGTGTACAACAGATATGACTTTTGTTTCACAATATTCTATATTTTTGTTTTTACGTTTTTAAAAACTGACTAAAATTGAAGGAAGGAATGAAATTTTAAATTATGGAAAAAAGCAAATATATTTTATTTAAATTTATTCGCAGTTAAATCCCAGATACCACATGTAAAAGAGTAGAAGTAATCATAATCTCTTACCCTACTAATTTCTTCAAGCGAGTCTAGAGTTTGTAGCACGAGCAATGAGAAAACGAGTTTTCAGTGAATCTAGCAAAGACTAGGCAACTGGTGTACAAAACTTTATTTTTATCTCAAGCTTTTAAACACTGCTTTTCAGTTACTTTTTATATTTTGATTATATGTTTTTTATATTTAGATTATTTTGCTGTAAAGTGAAATTTTTAATAACTTTAAATACATATTTTTTGGTTAAAAGCATCTAAAGCAAATAAAATTATTTAGTTATATTTGCTATAGACATAGGTCAATTGACCTATGTTCAAAGCGAGTGCTTAGCTGCACTTCTCAGTAAGCAGGATCAAATGCTTTATTAAAGTCATATAAATAAGCTTTGGTATACTATATGCAACGTATTATAAATGACAATTTAAAGATTTTGTTTGTGTTTTAAAGATTTCAAACTCAAATTTCAATGTTTGTACCAAACAAATTTATTATTTAATTTTTTTTTATTAGAAAGTCAATTATTGAAAATCAAAATTTGTTTCATCAGGCAAATATCCAAAATTTTAGTAGCAAAAACTGCTACTAATAATTTTTTGGTTTGATTTTAAAATTATCACCTTGTTTAAAAGATCAAAAATGTTACGTTTTTCCAGGCGGCAAAAATTTGAAAAGTACTGGGAGATGTCCTAGTGATTCAATCATAAACGTAGCATAAGATGGAAAAGTTGGAAGTGTTAGAGGTAAAATTACTGTATTACTTGGAACGATTGTTACGGAAGGAATCCAAGCTTGATTTTGTGGAAAACTATGTCCAATAAATCGTAATGTTGCCGTCAAAGGAACTGTGGAAGAAACTTGCTCCTGATTGCCTTCTGCAACGGCCCACGAAATGTGCGCTTTTAAAATAGCGCTATATAATTGAGACTCTTCTTTAGGCTCAAATTTACATTCATAAAGAGCTGATTGCTTAGACGGAATATTAATTTTCTCCGGAAAAATTTTGAAAGTAGTATCCCTTTCCCACATAACTTCAATTTGAGAATCAAGATGATTTGTTAAACTTGTTACAAAAGTTTCACAAGATTCTGTATTTTTATATCTTCCAAAATCAATGTAGGTATTACTAAGAGAAAAAGGGGGTGCTGCAGTTTTTACTGTGACAGAATCGCTAAGAAATGCTTTAAAGCCAACCGTTTCTTCATAAGGAAAAGTGAAATATTTTAAACTTGTTTCATTTACGCAATTACTGTCTTTAGTATAAATTCCACACAAATTAACAACAATTGGTTCCTAAATTTAAATTGAATAATTAAGATAACAAAAAAAAATAATTCAGATTTCTGCATGCAACTATAATAATAAACACGATTTTCTGTAAAAATCTATAAAAAACTTTACAATAAAACGTAGAAAAGTAGTTTAAGCAGAATTTTTAAACTTTTTTTTCATATAAAATCCAAGGGAGAAAACTTATCAACCAACCAATAGATTAATTGTATTCACTGAATTCAATTAAGCTTAGGTAATTTTTTTGAAAAAAGAAGTATTTTTTTTAAAGAAAACACTATAAAAATCTCAAAATATTACCCATTATTACAGTTATTGGTTGGATTTTTTATGAAAAATAAAGTTAAATGTTGCTTAAACTACTTTTTTACTTTTTATTATGTCAATTATGTTAAACTTTAAAAACGTTGCTCGTTTGCATTTTCAGCAATTTTTTTTTGAATGAAGCTATTTTATCCACAATTGAAAATAAGTTATGTTTTAAGAATTTTTTATTTCAAAGTTGAATATCTAAATTTAATTATTCTTATATAAGAATAAAGAAAAAAGATAAGTACTTTTTCTTTTATTAAATGCCTAATTATTTCAAAAATCATACTATTTATTGAAGAAAATGTAGATAAAGTTTACAATTACTAAAATCAATTTTGTCTTTTTAGAAAGTACTAAATTGATCCATCTACTATTAATTTTATAATTTCTTAATTTTAAAACTTTATTCTAAACTTTTAAAAATTGATTAGTTTTTTTTTAAATTTTTTAGAGTTTGCCACAGTAAAAAACATGCAAAATAAAACAAAAAGTGTAAATAAAAGACAACCGATTAATATTTCATATACAAAAATCTGAATTAGTCGATATTCTATCACCGTACATGATGTAAAATTAAGCAGCACAGTTGTCTTGAGTATACTCCATATGTTTTTGCCCTAAACTTTAAATAAACATAAATGACTTCTTCACTTTTAATAGTTCCATAAAGTGGTTCAACTTCAAAAACATCATTATAGCTACTTCCACAATCAAAATGATAGATGGCATTAACTTTTGAAGAATTTTTTATAAAAAACGCTTGGCGTTTAACTGTTTGTTTTGGATTACATTCAAAAACTAAATACCTTACAGAGGAATGCACTAGCGGACCTGAAGATTTGCCACTGCAGCAAAGTTTATAAAAACTCTTTTTACTATCTCTTATTTCAAAATGATCACAACTTCTAACGTTCGGTATGTTTGGCATGAAAAATATGTTTAACTCAATTTTTTCTTTTGATTTTAGACTAAATTCATATTGACTAATATCGAAAACGGTATAGATAGGATTAGTTTCTTTGCTTCTTGTTACTATATAGGTCAGCGGTTCCTGAAATAATTTTCTAAATTATTGTAAAATGTTGTTTCAAAAATGTATACAATATGACTGTTTTTTAGGATAAACAATTTTGTTTTTCTAGTTCCTACAGGCACTGCTCCAAATTTAATATAATTATGATATGGAAGCAGAATTGCAAGATCTGACATTTTAAACTATATTTATGTCAATTACTTATAATCAAAAACAACTGTAGAAAAAATATGTCAAATATGTCAACATTAAATTAAAAAAAAACAGTTGAATTAAGTAAAAATCTTCTCTCTTTTAAGCTCGGTTGAAAAACCAACTTCAAAAAAAAGACAAGAGATTCTCAATTCGACTGTATTTGTTTTATGTGTGTTAGTTAACTCATAACTTTTTTTCTGGGTAAACCAATTTCGATAGTTCTTTTTTTATTTGGAAGCTAGTGCTTTCTGTTTGGTTTCACTTAACTTTGATCAAGATTTACTGTACATTATGTAGTCTATCTCAAAGAATTATAGAGTTAGAGCACTTTAAAAACTAATAAAACTGCTAAAAATAGAGATATTTTAAAGGTAAAGCACAATATAAAGCAAAATAATGACTTAATTGCAAGAAAACTTCTTCTTATTGACCTTTATTTCTATTTTAGAAGATTATATGCGTTACCGCTGCTTTAGGCTAATTATTTCTTCTTACCTCTGCTTGACTGTTAAATTTATTTATTTTTTTTATTTTTAAGACTTATTTTTGTGTGTTAACTTTTCAATAAAATTTGAAAATAATTTAACTAAAATATCAAATGACATGAATTATTTTTCTGCACATTATGTTATAACTTATAACACTGATTTGGAGCCGCTAATTTATCAATTATTGTCGTTTCTTAGTTTAACACTTTTTTGTGTTTGGCAGTTTTATTTGAATCTCAAAATGTTGGATTGAAGATTTAATAATAAGCAAATCAACATTTTATTCAATTTTTCTATACGTTTGCACCATTTGAATTCCTAAAAAACCAACGCTATTAATTGTTATATAAATTGATAAGAAAAAAACCGAGTAGGCTATGATGAAACAAATGACTTGGGACTTGGGTCAGTTAGTGTTTGTCGCGATTTACAATAACGTCGTCTCTCAGTTTTTAAAGAAAAATTAGAGAAAATTGTGAAAAAAGTGGAAATCTAGTGCATAAGTTTAATTCTCCATGAAGATTCTATCGATTGAGACAAGTTTCCGTCCGGAAAACCTTCTTACTTAAAATCATCAACAATTTTCTCAAATTCTCTTAACTCCAAAAAAACTAAAAATAAAAATCAAAGAGAAAAAATGCATTTTTCTCATGTTTTTTCAATCGTTTACTAAATAGAGAATTTTATTCTATAGGTTTTTTTTTGTATAGATGGCAACATAAAAATAGGTGAGCGTTATTATTATACAGAGTGATTACTTTTGTGCTATTATTATTTCTTATACCAACTTTTTTATGGTGCAAAGTGACGATTTTTCGCAAATTTTCAATACCAGCTTAACAAAACTTTAAAAAACGATAAAAAATTTTGAATTAGTTAATATATAATACAACTGAGTCTCTTTTGATTCATTTTTTTTTATTTTATTTTTATTTTTTATTTTTTTTTAAATTTAAAGGATTTTTTTTTTATTTTAATAAAAAATTTTAAATTAATTAATATATATTACAATTAAGTCACTTTTAATAAGTTTTTCTTTAAATTTAAACTTTTTTTACAAAATATAATGCTATTTACTGCTATACATTCAATTCTTTAGGTAAGCTCGCATAGATGGCAACGTAAAGGTAGGTGAGTGCTATTATTATACAGAGTGATTACTTCTGTGCTACCATTATTAATTATACTAATTTTTTTATAATGCAAAATGACGATTTCTAGCAAATTATCAAAACTTGTTTGACAAAAATCTAAAAAACGATAAGATTTCTTGAATTAGTTAATGTATAGTACAACTGAGTCACTTTTAATTAGTTTTTTTCAAAATTTTAATTTTTTTATTAAAATTTTAAACTTTTTTCTAAAATTTTAAACGTTTTTTCAAAATTTTAATAAGATTTCTCAAATTAGTTACTAAATGTTTCAATTGAGTCACTTTTGATAAGTTTTTCTTTAAATGTTTACTTTTTTTTCAAAATATAATGCTATTTACTGCTATACATTTAATTCTTTAGGTAAGCTCGCATAGATGTCAACGTAAAGGTAGGTAAGCGCTATTCTTATACAGAGTGATTATTTCTGTGCTATTATTATTTACTATACCAACTTTTTTATAATGCAAAATGACGATTTTTAGCAAATTTTTAATACTTTTTTGACAAAAATTTAAAAAACGATAAGATTTCTTGAATTAGTTAATGTATAGTACAACTGAGTCACTTTTTATTAGTTTTTTTCAAAATTTTAAATTTTGAGCTTTTTTCCAAAATTTTAAACGTTTTTTCAAAATTTTAATAAGATTTCTCAAATAAGTTACTATATGTTTCAATTAAGTCACTTTTGATAAGTTTGTTTTTAAATTATAAGCTTAATTAGTTAATGTATAATACAACTGAGTCTCTTTTGATTAGTCTTTTCAATTACCACAGGCAGGTTTGTAACCGGCAGCATCGCAATCATTTATAAAATAATAGGATTTTAATATAAAATATAAACTGCAAACCAAATTACTCTTAAATTTTTATTTACAAACATTGCGGTAAAGCTTCAAAACGTGAGGTAGGTAGGACTACATAAATAACACACTAATTTATAAAAAAAATAAATAAATATGAGTTAACAATACAACATAGTTTACTCTAACAGCAGGTGCTACTTCAGTAACAAAATCATCACCAATTTCATCATCATTATTCTTTTTATCTACAGATAGTTGTGAACAAGAGCTTGTAATAAAATTTTTGGTATCATTCACACGGCAATTATCATTCACACACAAGCTGACATTCGCTTCTTGAAAAAAATTAAACATATTGACAAGAAACTCACACTTCCACATATTATTTTGTATAAAAATATCATCTAGGTTTGGCGCCAAATTGTAAAGATATCTAAAATTAAAGGTGCTGAGACTATTATTATTTATACTCAAACCGTGTAGACTTTCTAAAGGATCACTTTTTACATCAATTATCAAATTTTTGATATTATTCTGTTCTAACCATAACATATTCAATTTTTTTAAAGTTTCTACCACACCGAAATCAAAAATTTCAAGTTTGTTGTTAATTATATCTAAAACTTGTAAATTGTTTAAACCTACAAACCCATATCTTTTCACAATTTTCAAATAGTTATTACCTAAATACAATGTTTTGAGATTGTGCAAACCGTTAAACGAACTAGTTTGTATTTCAGTAAGATTGTTAGTTCTTAATTGCAAATCTACCAAATTATGTAACTGTTTAAAATTATATTCCACCAGAAAACTTACGTTGTTATTATTTAAATAAAGTGAATTTAGCATCGTTAAATTTGAAAAAGCATAAGAATCCATTTCAACAATATTATTATTTTCCAGGTAGAGCAACAAAAGATTGGCTAAATATTTAAACGCGTAGCCTTCTAATCTTTTAATCTGATTATTATTCAAATATAAATGTTTCAAGTTTTCTAAACCATTGAATGCATCTTTTTCAATATAATTAATTTGATTGTAATTTAAATTTAACCAATTCAAGTTCTGAATATCTACAAACATATTATTATGTAAAATCTGAATATTATTGTAGCTTAAATCCAGGTGCCCTAACCTTTCCAAATTAGCAAAACATTTTGGACTTAACTCTAATATAGAATTATTTTTTAGATTTAACACTTTCAAAAGTCGAAATTTTGCAAAAGCGTAATCTCTAAGCGCTTGAATCTTTGATGAAATTAGGTACAAATAGCTTATATTATTTTTTGGAAAGTTAAAGATTTTTTCGTCGATTGTATGCAGAGTGCAATTTTCACAAGTCAACCAATGAGTTTTATTCAAAATTAATTGGAAATTCATAAAAACTAGAAGAGTTGCATTTTGGCAAATTAATTCTTCGCCCCCATGAATGCTGGTTTTCTTTCTGCAAAGCTTTGCCACTTCGAAATTTAGGGTTCCTTTGATTATTATAATACTGATAGTTGCAAAAATCCATTTAGCCATCTGAAAATAAAATGGGCTAATATAATGCTGTTAAGAAACATAAAACAAAGCTCAAACTTAAAAAAAAATTAAAAAATTTATCTTTATTTTTGATATTTTTCCTATTTTGATACCTATTACTTTGATTTTCTTTTATCAAATAAAAGTTTACGTTGGCATTTAATAAAAAAGCACAACCTAGATTTGTTAATTTAATTTTAAACAAATCTGTAATCTGGCGTACTGTCTTTTAGATAAATAATAAAAATTGTTAATAACATTTTTAATTTTGATAATCAAAACACTAAACTCAACTTGTTTTTTATTTTTAAAAAAATTTTTTATTAAGCTGGAGCAAAAAACAATATTAAACATTAATACCCGGATAGATAGTATTCAATAGTAGTAGATTGTCAATAGTGCAGTTTTTTTTGTGTTTGATTTAATTGCTTTATTTAAAATATGAAATTATCTAGGTATAATAGTGTATTGATTTATTGCAATTTTACAGTTGATTAAGAAAATAACTGCAATTTTATTTGATCTATTTTCAAAAATCTAGCAAAACATGTTTCACCCCTATTTTGTTGGTAGTAAAACAGGAAATAGAAAATTACAAACTGGAACAAATATGAGCAGATGCAGCTGTTTGTGTGGGTGTCGTGTTGGTTGCATATAAAAAATGCAAAATATACTACCAAAAACGGGTTTAAAGAGATTGTTGTAACAAAATATGAAACGCACTGAGATTTATTGCAACTCATTAGTTTTTAAAATATTATAACTTTTATTAAAAAAATGCTTAAAAAAATTACATTCGCTCTTAGCTTTTGTTAGTAAAAAATTTACAATAAATTCTTTCATAAAGCGAGTAATTTAAAAATCAGAATAACAATAGGTTTCTTTACAAATTAAGTAATAATAAACAAGGTCAAGCAAAACTTTTTAAGAAGGCATAATCTATTCAATGCCTATTTTAACAATGTGCATCCACCTTAACATTTCCACCTACAATACTTACATTAGGAACTGTAATTTGTACTGAAAACACTGAATATGTTCAAAAACTGACACGAACTACATGTTTTCTTCTCAAAAACTTTTTACTTATTGTTCATTCTCATGATTTCTTCATTTAAAGTGGAGAAAACACACACACAATACAATAGTTTATTAATGCAACTGTGCAGTTACCGTTTTAAAAACTTAGCTTCACTGTGTGTCCGAAGGCTGTGATGTAAAAATCTACCAAACCAAGGCCAAGGCACACAATGTAGTACATACTTGGATGGCTTCAGCAAAGAATCAAAGATCCACATATTTCTAACTTCAAATAGAAAAAGCAGACAATTTTTCATTAAAATTTTTATAAGTAATTATTCTTTTGTTTGTATAAAAAAAACTTGCTAATATATTTTCATTAAAAATTCTCATTGAGAAAAATTAACACATGGTCCATGTGACTTGAATGACCTACACGCTTCTTCAGAATTATTTAAACTAAAACCGAAAACGGGTTTTATATTTAATAGTTAATTTTATTTTCCAATCACTCTACTCTTAGAGAATGTAGTTACGATGCAATTAAATTATTTTTTTACTGATAAGTGCTTAATTACTTATAAGTTATAAATCTTCCAAATTACATATTAAAGTCGAGGAATTTAATGCTAAATGTAAAACTTCATTTTTATAATATTTTATTAGTAAATTATAGGTATTAAATATCAATTTATATAAAGTCACATTATTTTAGCATAGTTCTTGTCATTCCTCTGCGCAACACTACTTATTCCAATAAATTTCCGTACAAACGTACAAATAAATTCAACAAACCGTTTAGTTTTTAACAACGCAAACAACTATTCAAAAGTTTTATTGAAATTGATGTCAAAAAAAATTAAGTTTGCATTTTTTTTTCAATCAGTACCAGTACGGTTTTTTATATATAAAACCAATACTTTTGTTTTCTTTGTTATCATTTTTTTTTAAGTTTTATGTAATGCTTTTCTGTTGTTTTCAAAACCTACGTTAGTTGAGTTTAAGACTTCGTGCTTTTTGTCACGGATATTTCTTGTGTGTGATAATAAAATAAGAAATGCATTAATTAAATTCTCGTGTTTATGGTAATTATTGTAAAGTGCAGTGCATGCTATTTTGTTTTTTCAGTTTATCCATAGGGACGTTGTATTTCAATATACAGAGTGAGTCAGTTTGCAATTATATATGAGTTTATTTATAAACCGATTGTAATAATTTTTGTTTTGTTTGAAAAGGAATATTTTACAATATTTTAAAAAATTTTGAAAAAATCACATAATTTTGCATTCTTGTTTTCAATCAGTATTTATAAATTGAAATTATTTGCTTGATTAAAAAATTAAATTTTTTCTTATAAAAACCAATACTTTGTTATCATTTTTTTTGTAGTCCTATGTAATGTTTTTCTGTTGTTTTCAAGAGTCTTATCTACTTTAGTGTAGTTATCACACATTATAAAAGAAATAATTAGAGTAAATTTGTTTTACCGTTATTGAATGGTTTTGAGACATAGTTGATGTTTTGTAAAAAAACATTCAGAAAACGAATCAATTTTGCTGCCCACCGTTATATTTTTATTAATAGAAACATTTGCAGTGATTGGTGTTAAATGTATATTTAATACCTTTAACTTTGTTTGGCTCCGCGTAAGTGCACGATAGTCCTCATTGAGGAGCGTATCAAACTCTGGCCCTTGGTAATTCGAGCCTACAAAACTCGTTAAGAGTCGTTAAGGAGTTAGGTATAATAGTGTTTCTTATAACGATTGTTTCTTGCTTCGGCAAGAAAGAATCGGCATGGCCTCTCTGTGAATATGTTTTATACATACATATGTGAGGTCATGTTAAGGGAGTCTGCATTGTTGGGTAATTAATATAAATTTGGTGCTTCTTGCTGGTTAATCGTAAAAAACAAATAACTTTTTTTTGCATAGATTGCAAACGCGTAATTTTTTGAATATTTTTTTGTTTAACCTCACTTTTAAATATGTGCCTACACGTAAAAATCAGCTGAAAAAAAAACAAACTAGTTAAAAAAAAAAAACAGTAACAATGATATGGCCACATAGAAGATGAGCTGCAACGAATAATACAGAAGTAGACTCCAGATACAAAAAATTAAATGGAAAACTGTTTGAAAACTTGTATATTAATATTATTTGATTTTAGTATGATAGATATTCAATTATAGCATTTATTTGAAAGTGTCAAGTAAAGAACATTTTTGAAAGGATAATCTCTATGACAAGATGGCGTCTAGAGATAACTAATTAAACTAACCCACTATTTTAAAACAAATAAACGTTTTTATTGATAATTGTAAATAAAGTTGTTTTTTGTATTAGATGCTTGTTTTATTTTTATTGACGTTTTGTGATTATGTGTTACGGTGATTTATCTATAAAATTGCGTTTTGCAGTTGTTAGGTGGCTTGTATGGTTTTCTGAAGAGAGAAAACAGATGTGAAATTGCAGCAAACATTTTTTGGTTTTAATATATTTAGAGATCTTCCTCATTTTAACAGTGGATTAGGCCTACTGGGAAAACCACTGTAAAAAACGCACCATTTACTGTAACTCTCAAAGATGGTGTATAAATCAGTGAAATAGTAAAACAATGAATAATAATAATTAAAATTTTACATTTTAATTTAGTATTTGTAATTCAGTTTTTAATTTTTACAAAAAGATGTAAACTGTTGTTATAACCTTAATACTTTTGACATAAATGTACTTGGATAATTATTTTTAAGTTTATGTAAAAAGCTTTAATAAAATCTATTTTATATATATTGTAGTTTTCTTTTCCACCGAGAGAAAAAAAAAGTTTTCAATTCTACCAGTATATATTTTTTATCTATGTCTACTAAGGTGACCCAAAAACTAAAAAAAATGTTTTTTTTTGGAAAGTTATTTTGGAAATAATTTTTTATAGAATTTAAACATTGTTTGGAATCACATATTAATACAGTGCGCGTTAAAAGTATGGAAAAAGTTCATTAAAAATAAAACAAAGTTTTTTTCAAAGAAATCTAATAATTTTTATTTATAAAAACACTAATTTTTATGCCAAATCTTCAAGTGTTCAAATTAACAACAATGTAACAAACTCTTAATGATTATTAATTTTAGAATTAATTTTATTTATATTAACTCTTACTTTGTTAAATTTAGTTTCAAAAATTGAGTTACAATCAAGTTACAATATTTGATTATATTTCACTTATTCATCTATTTAGGTATAATTCGATTTATAATATATCTATCTTTTTCCTAAACCCAATTCTGCATTGTGCAAAACAATAGTTAAGAATAAGCAGTTGTATATTAAAATTATTAATTAAATAGCTAATTATATTAGTTAAACTCACACATGAACAGTAAACTGGACAATATAAGTAATTTGACGCCTTTTCTTCTAATTTACAATATAGGTTGAAAAAGACGTTGACTCATAATAATTAGTAGCTAAAAATGTTAACAATAAACCGTAATTAGAATACAAATGTAGACTTAAACTTTTAAATAACGTGCTTGTGAATAAAAGTGCACTAAGTAGGCAAAATTTATTCCACTGCTAAAAATAAATAAAAAAACAACTGAAATATAATTGAATTTCCAACATCTTTTGAAAGAAAAAACTATTCCATTTTATGTATAATTAAAAAATAATAGACGTCTTCACCAATCCGATTAGTTTAGATTAAAATGTAGTAATAAATAAAGTACATACTAGAATGGATATAATCCCATCTTATTACTTTACTTTTATTTTCTTCTTCTACTATAATCTCAACGCTTATTTAAATTCTTAAAATTTATAGCCTTTAGTCACACACTTCTAACAATCCATCAAAATTGTTTAAAAATTCAATGTAATAAATTCTACACAGTAATTCCTAGAATAACAATGGCATTATAAAGTATTACTCATTAATAATCTTTTTAAAATTGAAAAAGCCATTACAAGATGCATAAACTGAGTAAGATTAAACCCATCCAAATAATATTCTGTAATTGGCAGGTAACTAGGTAATCATCATTCACAGCAGGACATTAAGCGTCTTTTAAAAACATCTGAGTGTTAACGCCCTAAAATATATTTTTTTATTTATGATATAATGATGTAGGACAAAAGTCTTTTAGAAAGAAATTCTGATTATGAAAACAATATCTCAAAAGCCAAAGCTCTTGTAGTAATGCTTTTCATAATTATACCTCATAAAATCAGACCTTGGTCATTAAGGCAATTGAACAGTTTACATTTTGGTACAAGTTTGTTTTATCGGTAAAGTTAAAGCCTAAAAGTCTCTAACAATTCGAACTGAAAATATGCACATTAATAAATTATTTAGTATTGAAGAATTTACACTTTTGAAAAAGACCGTGTTGAAATGAAAAATAATTATTAAATAAAAAAACTTTTTTAAATTTTTTTCAACAACATATTGTAGAAAATAGGATAATATACCAAAGTTTTTGGCAATCTGCAAATATAAAAAAAATGCTTTAAAAATCTGTATTTAGTTGTTGTTTGTATTGTTTTGTACAGATCTGTCTAAAAGCTTTCAGAACTTAAATAAAAATTTCTAATTATTATTAATCTAACAATGTTGCAGTGTAAGGGCACCTCTAAAAGTAATCCTGACATCCTATGTATTTCATGTAAGCTAATATGGCTGAACCGAACTATAAAATTAAACAAAAAACTTGAATGCTTTCAAATGTTGATATTTAGTGCTAAATATATCAAAAAAATACAGTCCGTTGCCAAAGGTCTTGTATTAGGTTTACCTGCTTTAATGACAGGTATTATAGTTAAACCTTAATTTGTGAGCAGATACTAAAACTGGTTGAGTTATTCACATATTGACTTCGTGCTGAGATTATTGTTTACTGTCCATTTATACTGACTGCAAATGTCTTTTCCATTATCAGCGAAAATTTAACGCTACTGCAAAACTTAATAAATAATAATCATTTAAAATTAAAACGACGTACTAAAATGAAAATAAATTAAGAAAAGGTTCAAGTTAATGCTAGCACCTGAGGACAAAAAGATCAACAATTTTGTTTCCATTCAAGGCTAATGTAAGAATAAAAAAAATCATAACATTATTACCTCTACAAAAAAAACAGTTAATAATAAAAAAAATTGCTACAGAGTCCATTTTATATCAAAAGTTTAAATTTAAAAAAAAATATTTGTTTTTAGTTCTTTGAGCTTTTTATTTGAGCAAGGATTGATGAAATAGACTCCTCTAAATTAAAAAAAAAATAAAAATTATACAATTTATTTTTTGGAAAAGAATAATCTGTGTATTTACGCACTGGCGCGTTAGACTAAACATTTTTAAAAGAGGCTTATATTCTACCTGATTGTCATTTTGGAATTGTTAACGCCGAATATCCAAGAATATTTTCCAAAAACGTCTATTTATGACTTTAAGTGTTTGCTTAGTGAAGCTCACAGTCTCGGACATAACGGTGTATTTTCTCATTGGCCATCAAAACACTATTTTGAGTTTATTTTTGACATTTTTACTTTCAAAAGTGCAGTTATTATCATAAAAAAACTTTATATTGTTTTGTTATGTTTGCTACAATAAGTTTAATTAAGGATGAGAGGATGAGAGACACAACATCCCATCTTTAAAAAGAATAGCAAACATCTATCTAAAGTTAATATGTATAAATATTACTTATAAGTGTATATAAAAGTAATTAAAAAAAAATCTAGGTGAGATTTGTCAAAAAAATTACTTTTGCGTTGTCAAATGCAAGCGAAGATACGTATAATATTAACCCTCCTGTATCGATTGTAAAAAAAAATATTTGTTTTATTTTCTAATTATATTTACTAATTTTAAACCTGCCTAGCTTTTGTTCTGAATTATGCTCAATCTAAAGCTGGGTGTAAAAATAATAATTATTGAATCTGTTATCAACAATCATAATAGTTTAAATTATATATGTTATTTTATTAGTTTAGTACACAATGTCTATTTTGTGTATTCTGTTTTTACTTTTCTTATTTACTTTTTATTGTTTTAAGCCCTTCACCACTATCTGTATTATTTCAGCGTTGTTTATATAATAGTTGTCCTTATTGACGCTACTTGAACAGCAGATAATCTTTAACCTTAACAAATGTTTTTTTTCTTTCGGGGACTTTTCCGTACTAGAGTTTGACCAAATTATGCGACATGGTTTTTTATTTTGTATATACATATGTGTATTCATTTTCATAACTCTCAAACCGTCCTACAGAAAATAATAAGAATCATATCTCAACTTAATTAAACAATATAAAAAAAAATTTTTTTTGCTGATCTGACAAAAATTTAGAACTCAGATAACTTTAGAAAAGCTCAAGTAAACTAGAAAACCCAAAAAAAATACGCTGTTTGCTTAAATTCCACATCCGTCACTTAATAACTGCAAAACTAAACAATAAACGCTGTTTTCTTAAACTTTACCATAAAAGGTTCCAAAAATACAGCTGATATCAATGTTACAAAATACAAAAAGCTTAAAAATCAAAAAAGCAAACATGTCAAGCAAAACAAAAGAATAAGAAAGATAAAAAAACCGAACTAAAAAAAACCAAAACAAAACTTTTTGAATCAAATTCTAAAAAAAATATGTTATTTTGTTAGGGTGAGCGCTAGGCGCTCTCTACCCTGTCACTCCTGACAGGGTAGCTGCCACTGATAATTAATATAAAATTATGAATTTATTATATGATTTGAAATATAAAATAGTTTTAAAATAAAAGAGTCATACTTTAGAAATACTTTGCCCTTCGACCCCCAAAAATGAAAGACAAAGGCCTGTTCTCTACCGTACCGTCAGCGTCACGTCACGAGCCCCCTTATTTATATCAAAAGTAGTCAGCTGTTACAACGATTCACGCATGCGCAGACAATAAAATTGCATTGTGGGGATAGGAATTGTTTGGTTCTCGTTGCAGCCATGTTGCTTTTCAGTTCGCATCGAGCGGTTGTCAAAGTTTGTGTATTGTGCGTAACTACATCTTAAAACTTCTATTTCCTTATTTTCATTAATTTTTCCA
Source organism: Lagria hirta (assembly GCA_947359425.1). NCBI lineage: Eukaryota > Metazoa > Arthropoda > Insecta > Coleoptera > Tenebrionidae > Lagria > Lagria hirta. The sequence continues at coordinate 19,099,016 of OX375796.1, read as the reverse complement.
AATATTTTCGTTTTTTCCTCATTACCTTATATTACTTACTTTAAACCGTCCAAAAAACACGTAGTGTGCCGCGTTTATATACTAAAATAGTGAAACAAACGGTGATGACGGTGAAATTAAGTTTAATTATTCCTACTAGTTATTCCTATTACTATTATTGTACGACGAACTCTTTAAACTTTAATTTTGTCCTGTGACCTCCTGATGAAAGTTTTTTGGAATTAAGGCCTTAATTTTTTTTGTTCAGTGGAAGAAGAATAATTGTTGAAAAAATTGTTTTATCATACAACCGACTTAATTTTCAAAATAAAATTATTGTTCTTCTGGATAATACATACCTACATACGAGGAAGAAAGTTGGTAATGCTGTTGAAGGCGGCGTAAATTCGTGAACCTGGTGCAATATTTCATGGCTGTGGTGGGCCCCAGCCGCCACTCGAGGGTGTCCATGTCTGTATCCATGAGTCTCCATGGTACCACCGGCCCCACCGCCGGGGGGCAGCAAGGGGGCCTACACGCGACACAGCCCTATTACCACCCTCAACACGCCGCCGCCCCCGCTCACACCCAGGAACAGGTGCAGCCTGACAGACCCATCGGTTATGGAGCCTTCGGCGTTGTCTGGTAAGCTAGTTCTAATACCATTATCACTATTTTTAGGTTTGCTAATAGCATCTAACAATAATTATTATTACTGTTTCACTACGTTTGCGGGTATTTAAATTTTGCTGACGTCATAATTACGTTTGTTTATGTTGGCAGCACTTTCGAATATTTAATTCACTCAGAATGCACATTGCACAAAGAAAAACGATTGACATTTATATCGTTGCCGGGGTAAATCAAACCATTTGATACAACACTAATGATAATTAGTCTAAAAATTATTAAATATTAAGTATTCTAACTATCATTTATTATAGCTTAAATCTATTGCTAGACTGTATATTAAAAAAATATATAAGCAAAAATACAATGTGATCATTTATAATTTTTTGAGTTTCTTCTGGTAAAGTTATACATACTGCAGCCAAATCTTTGATAGACAATTTTTGAAAATGTATTAAAGCAGGTAAAATGAACCAACCCACTAGTCCATACAAAAGAAAAATAGTGCATTGTTGCCTTCTTGTTAGAGATTAACAGGACCGGATTTAGCTCTGTTGCCATTAACAAAGGTTTATTTGGAGAAAATTGCAATTATTCTATTTTGATTTAAGGCGATGGCAACCAATAAAAACGTTATTGTACGTAATATATAATTTAAAATAACCTCACAGATTTTCGGCTGACCTAAGCCAACAATCTTCTACACTAACTAACTTTTCGTGTTACTGATGGGAATATGTACTTAAGATGACCTTGAGTTTAACAATTTGAATTATTCTAAATCTTTAAACCGTTTTTTATAGAATACCGCTTTTATAAACCGGGGAGTTGACTTGGTGAACTCGTATTATCTAAAATTTATTTGATTCTACCTATTCATAAGCGATTATGAATAATTATTCTAATCAACCTATCTTACAATCCTAATTCATTGAGATCGATAATATTTGCCGCATCGTGTACTGTTTGAATTTTGATTGTGTATTAAATGAAAGTCGTTTGTAATTCAAATGAATTGATTCGATTGATTGTCTTTTATTTACATGAAAGGTACTGATAGTTATCAGTTCGGTTTGCACATGAAGTAGCTCGCCGCGCTTATGACTGGCTTTTACGATCTATTTCAGCTTGCCCGTCCTGTGGCATTATTCCTCAGGTGCAGTTATTTTCTTAGTCATTCAACTCTTAATTGATTGTTTGGAATCTTTGGCACACTAAAATATTCACTCAGTTTTACCACTTTCCAAAAAGTTTGTTTGATCGATCTTGAGAGCTCTTTCGATCATCAAGTGGTCATCATCAGAAGATGAATAAAACTCTTTTATTCATCTAGTTTTATTGGATCGCTTGGTGATCGAAAGAGCTCTCGAGATCGATCAAACAAACTTTTTAGCAAGTGGTAAAACTGTGTGAATCATGCGAATCTGTTGAATTTACATTGAGATTTTTATATTTTCGAGTCTCCTTAAAACATGTTAGAATGAACTTGTCGTTATGTTTATGCACAGTTAATTCAACTAAAACATAATTGAATTCGCTTTAAACTCGTATATCTGTTTCAAAGTCTACTACATTTTTCATTTTTGACAAACAAAAGCTGTAAACCGCGTGTCAAAAAATTAAACAATTTAACGTTATTTTGGCTTCTAATGCATCTGGGTTTGGAGTGACTAAAAGTAAAGTCCGCATTGCTTAATTTACTTTAAAACTTTGGTAAACTGCCAATGTTACTAAAACCTAATTGAAGGATTATTAGGATTTAACATTTGGAGATAACGCTTTTTAGTCATATTTTTCACAAAAAACGTGAAACTTATTCAGAAATTTTAGGATTTTTTTTAAGTGAGTCTTCATTATCTATATTTGTTAGATTTTGTTGAATGATGTGTTGATTTATAATACTTAACGAAATATAAATTAACAACTAAATCATCATAAAGCACTTTGGGGAACAAACTCTCAAAATGAAGGATCAATTATCAGTAGAATTAATTAGTAAACTTTGATTGGTAAGTAGTAATAATTAATGGTTGAATACCTTAGCAGTTTGCAGCTGCATTACCTTTTATTTTGTTAAATTTATCCGGGAAGTTGCGGTGCGTCAACAAATTAATCATACCTAATGGATGAATTATTCAGAAGTGGTGCCGGATATTCTTGTTTTTTTTTTCTTAAATTTTTTTATCAGAGAACGTGATTATTTTAGTTTAGTCACTTTTTCATGATAAAATCAGGTGTAAATTGAAATTAACCCAGTTTTTGCTAAACATACAGTCAACTGATATAAGGCAGATGTTTTTTTTAATTATTCGCGTTTTATAACTAATGGGGTACAGCTGCTTCCTCAGTATGTGATGTGGGATGAAGAAATTTGAAAAATGTGATTTTTATTATTTATTCAAGTAGTCTGTTCACAAGTGGAGATGAAATACATTTAATTAATTATTTTTTTCTTCAATTTTATTAATATTTTTATTAAAATAAACTAGTAACGAAATTCGCTTCAACAACCAAAAAATATATAATTTATTATATTATACTTAAAACCCTGAAAACATAAAAATGTGACATTTATAATCCTTCTAATCATAAAGATTAAATAAATTCAAGGATAACAAAAGGAACGAGAAGGTTATGCATCTTGGAAAAAATAAATATAATTTTTAAAAAACAAATATTTTGAAAAACTTTATAAAAATTATTATGTTCGTCTTGTGTGAATACGACAGCATCTCACAATATATACAGGATTTATTAAATTTCAAGAACGTTATTCGACTGAGAGTAATCAAATTACATGGCGAAATCTAATCTTGCTGGGACCAGCATGCATCATAAGTATAAAAAAATGAAGCTCTTAATGCAAAAATGCGTATGTAGGTATATTATTATGGTAATACAATGTAATAAAAATTTTTCTTCAGAATTTAAGTAGTATTATTCAAAGCAGTGGTCTCAATTGGCAATTTATTTAATTGATTAGGTGTGTTGATAACACATCGAATTTTTGAAAAACTAATGACAATAAGTACAGGAAATTTTTCTAACAAAAATCTTTCTGCTGTAGAGATGGATAAACAATAAAAAATAATTTAAAATTTGCTGTTTGACAATGATTTAATCGGACCTAAAAACAAATTTAGTTGTTTGGCAACGATATTTCCATTTGCGTTAGTTACTGCGGCCACAATGACACTTAAATAATTTTAAATTGGTCCCAAATGGTTTGTTTTGATTATCGAAAAGATTATGTACATATTTTAATGATTTATTATTGAGAAAATTATAAATTTATTGTTATATCAAGTTATAACATTTTTCAATGATAGTCAACAGTTTAAGCAAAGAATTTGAAAGAACAGTTGTTATAGTAAAGTTTTGTACATATATTGTTCTCTTACAAATCATGGCAAGAAGACAAAGAAGACTTTTCTTTTTCTTCTTTGAACCTTGGTTTACCTATTGGATGAAGACCTCTCTTATTTTCGACCATTGGTCCCTCTTTTGAGAGACCTGCTGCAAGTTGAAACCAACAAGTTTTTCAGGGCCAAGCATATTTTTCTAAATGAAACTCGTCGTGATAGTATCAAAAACGAATAAATTTAGAAATTGGTCTATTTTTTAGTATTAATTAAATTTTATTGTTTGGTTTTATCAGTTTAATTTATTTTTAATGATACTGTGAAAACTGCTGCAAATCTCTCTGCTAGGTCTAGCATCAGATGTTAAGAAAGAAACATAAGAAAGGTATACATCGCCGAAGGAGAATCTGATTTGTAAGTAGTACTCGATATGAAAGAGTAACAATTAATATGTTTAAGTAGCCCTTAAGTTGTTAAAAATTATCGAAACAAAGGGTTTGGACAAATTTACTGATAATCAAAATAAAATACAGATTCTAATTTTAAAAATGACGTTATGAAACGGCCAGTTTGACAATCCATAAACTTAAGGTCAATATTAATTTATTTTAACAATATTTCATTAACAAGGCGTCAGTTGAAAAATGCGTTCTGCTCAAATTCGTTATTGACAGTTTTAATATAGTTGCTTGTGTAGTTAAAAATATGTAATTCGGTATGAAAAAGTGCATGGATTAACAGAAAGATTTATTTTTTGGTTTTTTTGTCGAATGCTGGTTCTGAGTCTATATTCTATTATTTTTTGGGCGTGTTCTGTTTGCGCTTTTAAAAGCTATACCCAACTTGTATTCCCCATTATCAATCTATCTAAAGTTTTTCGGAATATATTTTAATGGATTTTTTTTGAGTTGGTGAGAGAAAAGGCAATATGTAGGTATCTGAAAAAACGAATGTTAAACACAGTAAATATTAGTGCATTTGGTTTAAGAATCTCAATCTTTTTCTCTCTAATGTATTGCCTGGAAACACAAAAAAGTATCACAACTTTTACTTCAGCAGTAACTCTCCAGTGAAACAGTGTTTTTTTTTTCAGAGAAAACCGGCCGATTTATTATAAAATAGCTCTGGGTCTAATTGGATTAATGTTTAGCCAATATTTAATGTATGTTGCTGATTGAAGTTTAATTTTCATGCAATAGAACGTTTGAGTTGGGAGAACTCAACAGTAAACCGTGTTAATTAACTTATCGCAGTACTGTTGCTGTTCTTGTTTTACAAAATTTTTGTTGACAAATGCGAAAGTTGACATAATAGTGGAAGGGCCAGGAAGCCTCTTATTTCAATTTTTGCTTATATTCATAGTATGAGACAGAGAGTACGATTTCAATTAAGATGATGCAAGCGCTTATAAAAAACATTCGTAAGCGGAAAACTGTCTTTTTAGTTTATTACAGTATTTTTTTACATTTTTTAAAATTATATCATTTGTTTAATAGAATAGTTCGTTAAATTAGCTTTGATCCAAAGTTCTAATCGACAAAATATTATTTAACAATTTTTTTCGGCTTTTCTGCCCAATAGAATACCGTTTTGTTGACCATGCGAATTTAGATGAGCGAAAAAAAATTGACGGATTTTGACGTTTGTATAGCAACGGTTGTTTATTTTGACAAGCTGTTTTTGTTTGTTTTCACAACAGGTTTTTCTGTTCAAACATGGATCGTTTTGGGGAAAGATCGCTCAAAGAAATTGAAAATTCCATGACGGATTTAACACCAAACTCTGTGAAAACTCGAGTTTTATGGGCTCAATTTAATGAGTTTTGCGAAGCAAGGAAGTACAAACTTTTGGCGAAGACATCAGCCAACGGTTCTTTATTTTTTGATTATTACCTATGTTTGTTGTTTTGTTTATAATTTATATGTTAACATCATAACCACTTTTTTGTAGTTAGTTTAGTAAGTATGTATGTTCAAATAATAATAAATTGATTCTTTTGTAAGTTGTTGTTGTTTTTTTTTATCCATGGAAGAGTCATCGGAATACCATTAGTAGGAACATTTTGCCTGGCAAATTTTTATGATTGATTTTCTCGAGTTTGTTGTCAATTGCTGCGCAACTAACTCTCGTACAATCTGAACATTTTTCCGGCAATATTTTGCTACTTGCGATATTATGTATGAGAAATTTCCGCATACTATAAAAACAGTGGATACCAGCCAATAGCGTTGCGAATATCGCGAAAATCATACTTTGCCTACCTGCGAAAAAAGTCTCTCCTTCCGGGGAAAAATTCCGTTACTAACGCATTTCTTTATGTTGATAAGTGAAATAGATAACTGATTGAAAACTAAAGAAATTGACGTTTTACAAAACTAATTCAAAATGAATCAAGAAAATCGCTTTGAAACCAAATCTGAAGGTGAGATTTGGAGTTTGTCTATATAGATGAACATAACTCGGCTTTCTTTTTTTACGGACAATTTTGATTATAATAGACTTAAAATTTGTTGCCAATCAACAATCCTTTGGTCATATGACTAAAATTTTCCGAAAAAAAAGGGAAGTTTTGTTATATTATATATGGAAAAAAATACTTCTAAAGTTTGAACATTGTCGGCAATCATCGAAATGACTAAAACGATTTGTTATAAAGAGCTGCTTTATTGTTAAGCTAAAATTAATTTTTCACGGAATATTGCTTCTTGCACAATTATAATTCACTTCTTGAAAAAAAATAGTCGGTTTTCTTACGACTGACTATTTATTATTAATGTTTGGAAGTAATAATACATACTCAATACAAATTTGTGAGCATGCAATTTATTTTTATGCAAAATACCATGTCCAACAACTAATATTAGTAGATATTTGGATTTGTTGAGTCGCAAATGTTTATCAGTTTGAAAATTTAGGCTGTTGACGCCATCAATGTCTACTAGTGTTTTTTGTTTAATCTTGAAAGCTTTCTAGAGACAAACTATTATTAGCATTAACTTGAGAAATTTGATGACAATTTTGTAAAAATAATGTATCAATTGTTGGTCTTTTCGAATTGGTTTATCATTTTGTTAAATAGTTGCATAATAATAGATACCTAGGGATCTAAACTGCAATTTGTTTTTTTCACCAATAAGAAAAAAAAGGGAAAATTTCGCATCGGGTCACCTGGTACAACCAACTGCAGATAACATTTTAGATAATGCATAATCTAAAATAAATATAATGTATTGGATTTGCAAACTTCTATCTAAAAAAACATTAAACAAATATTATATATACATTAATGGTGCAATATTCCACAATGATAAAGAACAATAAAATAGCAGTTTTTTTTTGAAAAATCCTGTTTTGATGAATCTTTACCTAAACGAGTCAATAATGATGAAATTAAGATTACAAATGAAAATTGTAAATATAGATTTTTTAATCCGAGGTTATTGTTGACGTATGCTATACAATAATTAAAAGCGTAGTTTTATTTTATTAAGGAACGATTTTACCAAAAAATATATTACACTAACGGTAGTGTTTTTAAGAGAAAGTAATGTAGAATTATCAAATGTAACGACCTAAATGCTCATTGTTCTTAGCTGTGTATGTGGTCCACATTAAAACTTAAAGCTAACAGGCAATTAAAAATGTTAAAAATTGAGTGTTAAAAGCTTTTGGTTACCATTCACCTGCCAGAATTATGTAACACTGAAGAGAAATTTTCTATTTTACATCAAAAGAAAAAAAATGTAGTAGATTTGTCGGTGGACGCAGATGCTTTTTTTGGTGAGAGAGACACGAATGATATGACACGGTCGTTAGCTTGCTTACTTTGAATTTTAATTAAGTTTTTCGTTACCGTCTAAATTTTTTTTGATAAAGGTCATCATTCATTATTATTGTGAATCACAACTATAAATATAAAGACAAACCAAAAATAAGACATTTTGTTCCTCTCTTTCCGTTCTTGGGTGGGTCGATGTCCTCATGGATTTTACGTTAACAATTTATTATAATTAACAGTGGTAAAGTACTTACCTTAAGTTAGTGACTGGATGGTTTTAATTGTGGCTACCGGATACATATTAAAAGCAAATAATATTAAACTTAACAACCCATACAAGAGGATGATAATCAGTGAGTGTCAGCTGTGGCTAAGTGATTTTTAAAAGATAATGTCAATAGCAATTATATTATCCAATTCGAGCTCGTGGTCAATGAAAATTAGTAAAGTGTAACACAAAGGTGGCCATCTCCGAATTAGAGGCAGCACTTTTTTGTAGAACCAAAGTTGTAGTTTAAACGAAAATAGCATTTTTTTTTACATCACAGTGTACAACTTATCTTTTCTGAATATACCAATCATTAAGTACTTCACTTTTTGTTTTTTGGGGTTGTCGACTGATCCCTTCAATTGCGGTTTAAAATCAAAGTTTGATGGTGGGAGATTAAAGGCAAAAATGTACTACAAACTTTTATAATTTTTAAAAAGACCCTAACGGCAAACACACTATGTTGAGTATGTTCAATGGTCCAAGTCATCGCGGAAACTAAACTACAAAACTACCCTACAAATCGCAGTGTGGGGTTGGCTTTGTACGCCTGCCTCCGCGTCAAATCTATCTCTAACAAATGAGTTTTTTTGTATAATGTTTGATTCTCTAAAAAATGATATAACATTTTTTTTTGTCATCATTATTTCTGATTTTGTTACTACTACTAAAGATTACTAAAGAAGTTTTAAATAAAAATTAAATTCTGTAATATTACTTATAATAATTATGATACAGTATTTGTACAATATTCTAAAAATTAACTCATTTTTTTTCGTGTTTGAAGTTTTAGAGTATTGAAGTGACGTTAGAGAGTGGGTTACAAAAGCGATGAAGTAGGTGCTGACATAGTAAACATAAAAACTATTGTTTTAACTATTAGTTAATGTAACAGATCGTAAACTATTAGATTTTTCTCATAAGCTGATAATTATCACGATGAGTTCAGTTTTAATAACGGAAACGTCACCATTCAGGTTGCAACACATGCTTTTTAAGCTAATTAGGTTTACTATTCTCTGCTACAAGAGTACATTAATTTGCTACAAGACTCTCTTCTCTGCTTTATAGATCTAAGAATTGTAAACTTGTGTAATTTTAAAATTTTTTGATTTTGAGTGAACTAGATCACACTCTTTGAAAACACAATAACAAATAACTATTTTATTACATTTATGTGTCCTATATACCCCGATATGCTCATGAAACGTGCTTTTACCATTTATATATTTATATTACGGCATAATTTATATGCTATTGTTTCTAGGATACGTAATTTACACTCCTTTATATAACAGCATTTCACAAACTTTTTGGACTGTTAAAAATGTTGGATAGTGTAGTGTTGAAGTTGCTTTGAATAGTGTAGGCAGGTATATTAGGATCTGGAACGATAAAGAAAAAATGCCGTCCTTGGGTTCTACTAATTTAAAGCCATGTTTGCACACATATATTAGACAAGTTTTCTATATGGCAAAAATTCAGGTAGAAAATGTTCAAATCAAGTTTAGGACACACAAAGAACCAACCAGTATCGAAGCGGAGGTTTCGACGAAAACCAAGAACCAGCTTCACAAAATTTTTATAGGGGGGGTCAAAAATAGTTACTTTTTCATTATTAATTCTCTTTGTTGGTTACGTAAAAGTCACGTTTGCCATGTGCAGCATGTGCGATAAAACAGCTTTAAAAATTGAAGTAAGTAGTTGTTAAAAAGTGATCTGGTAGACTAAGAAAAAATGAAATGCTGAGGGCGCGTACGGGCACGGCCAGCTGTTGTACTTTTTCAGGCAGGTGGTTCTACATCTGTCGGATGGAAATGGGTTATACAAAACAAGATGACCACACGAAGTTCAATATATTGAGTATCTTAATTGGACATACATTTACAAGATGCTGGTGCTTTTTTTTTGGAAAGTTTAAAAATTATGGTCGTTTGATTGTAATTAAGCAGTTTATCGACAATTAGGTTGTCTGATTGTATCTGGAATACAGTTATACACGGTGGAGATTTAAATATATCGTTTCAGTAAACGCAAAATATTAAAGCCAGTGATCGCAAAAATAAATAGAATGCACCTAAATATCGTTTTGAATTATTGGATTTTGCTTATTTGCTATTACAAATACAAGATGTCTCTCAAAATTTTCTAATTAAAAGCTATTTTTTTTTTAATATTTTATTGAAACAAGGAGAAAAATAAAGTTTAATTTTCGGAAACTATGTTTAAGTTCTGTTAAATGATGCTCCTCAAGATGTACAACATTGTCAAAATCAGTAAAATATTATTAGACAGTGGACAAAGATTGCTCTATAAATGTTAAAACATGAAATTTATTTTAGCAAGATGGAAATTAACTTTGTTGATTTAGATTTTAGATCATGAAAGTTCTATACTGAAAGTACGAACAAGAATGCGCAATAATAAAATGTTAACAGACAAACTATAGAGTTTGCTTTATAGTCTTTGAGAAAAGCGGCGCATTGTAGTTTTTTAAGAATACATGCCTGGCAGACCAAAAAATGTTGAAACGAGAAAATCCTTTTTTGGTGCTTTTCAACGTAAAACAATCATTAGCTTTTACAATTTTACCTAAATAATGTCACATATTAAATATGAATTAATATATAAAAATGGCTTTGTGATCACGAAATTATGGGTTAGTTTTCAATAATGTGTTGCGTGTGCGTGACCTGATGTGTAACACTAAATGATAAAGTTAACCTCAAGTGTTAGATTTAAGCATTTAAGATTTGGTACAGTTTTGATTTCTAAGATTTTGTTGTCATAAAGTAATTAATAAGTTTCGAATTTTATGTGAAGATAAAAAAATGTTATATGTTGCCAATGTGTTCATGTTTTTCAGCTCCTGTCTGAATTACTATTTTAGTTTTATGCATCTACTGATTATAAATTTACCGCAAATTTATTAATAATGTATCATTAGTTTTTGATATTAATTAAGTCACTAAATGAAAGAGACAAATTATGTCTAAATTTTGTCCAAAACGTCGTAATAATTTCACGTTCATATCTACAGCTTTTAAAAATTATGCTATAGAATGACGGTCGTTAGTTGCGAGACGTCGCTTTTTTTTTAAATTTGAGAATTTACTATAATGGAGCCTAAGTGACTTAAAAAGAATTTGCTATGGGCTATAAAATGTGAAGAAATTAGAAAATTCTGAAATTGTATCCTGTAATCTTATAATAAACAGAGTAGATCGTAATGCTAATGATTTGTGGCGATGAATGTTTTAGAGTACGAATAAATTTTAATAAGTGATTTGCTTTATCTGTCAACTTTTTGATAAGATAGGTTATTCTGATAAGAACATCATCAATTTTTGTATTTATAATGTTTCTGTCTTTATATAGTCTAATGATTTTTATTGTCTATTTTCTAAGACCTTATAGTTAAACAGAAGGATATAGGACTTTTCTAGTTTAATTTTCTTTTTCTCACATTTTTCTTGCAGTGTAATGCCTGATAGGGCATAGAATTTTAAATATTGTTATTTAACGTTTAGCTTTATCATCAACAGTAGTAGTTTTATCTTCTATTCTAGGAAACAAAAAGTAATATGAAACGCAAGTTTGATATCTTGTTATTATTACTCATAATAAATTAATTTTAAATTCCCGTGTGAATTTAAAACTGTTTGAATTGGAGACATGGTTTCTACTTTGGTGGGTTGTTGCATTTTGCTACGTTCACTCATATAATATTGGGTATTTGTTGATACATGATATAAAATCATAAATAAATTATTAATTGATGCAAAATTTTAATCGAATTGGAAAACTCTTAGAATTAATAGACGATATCTTGATTTTTAAACCGCACTCTTTAGTTTGAAAAGTTCACAAAGCATAATTATGTTTCCTAATTATCCACTTTACGGGCAATTACTTGGCCTGATTACATCTGGGAATCATGATGGTTGAATCTAGAATTTGGTAGGAGGTGGGTAATGAAATTTGAAACCGCATCTGTCCATATAGACTCGATCAATAACAGGAGAGACATGCATCACAGTATCACTTAAAAAAATATAAACCTCAGACAAAGCAAGTGTTTTATCAAAATAGAAAAAATTTAATGCACTCTGTTTTGTGGCAGGAATCCCGGAAATTTGATGGGGTTGAAATGGGACGTGGGAGTGGAAAAATCAGCCACCTGTATAAATTTAATGGAATATGAAGTGCAATGAGGTTTGATTGATAAAACTTGGCGTTTGAGATATTTGGCATATGTATTTTTCAAAACAAACAATTTTGTTTAAAAAACTATATTTTGGGGTGAAACTAATACATTATGAAAATCGTGAATGTAATTATTTCGGTTTTCTAATATTTAAATATTTTTTTCAACTTTTTTAAATTAGAATTTGTTAGAAAATAGAAGTATATACCCTAATGTAAGAAGTATACTCCGTTAAACCAAATATGAGCTAGTAAAAATTTTAAGAGCCTCATACCCGATTTAAGCCTTTAACTTTTTGAAGTAGCTGATAATCTTCACTTTTTGTTTAGAGTGTTCAATTATTTATATTGAACATAAAAACAAGGATCAAACTTTAAATTTGTCTTTTCTAATAATTCTATCCGTTGCTTTGTTCAAATTCAAGATACCTACGTGGATCGAATACATGACCAAATACACGCATGTCAAACACACGAACCACTCAAAGCACAGCATTAATTGTACGAGTATGAATAATAATTGTTATTATTTCCGATAATAATACCGTTAGTAAGGGGTTAAGGAAGTCTGGCTAGAATAAAAAATATTTAAACATTGCAAAAATACCACTTTCTAATTAAGCGTGCAGCTTTCAAGGCTTAAACCACCGTACTAGTTTTATAATTTTTCTGGTGTGTTCTGTAAAAGGAAACCAAATTTTGTTGCAACAGCAAAATGAACAAAAGAAAACTGCATAAGGAGATTTATAGAGGCATTATGTTATTGTGACTTTTTTTATAAAATATTTGCGATAATTATAAAGACGAGGTTTTGAATGAGTCAAAGGGTAAATATTTTGTCATTGTTAATTTAGGCAGCTCACGTACTTTAAATATTATGTTTTGCAGTCACATTTATTTGAAATAATGTGTGGCTTTTACAAAGTGTTTTAAAAATAAGGAAGCAAGTTTGTAAACACATATCATGAAGGATTTTTTCCTATACTTATAGATAACTACGATAAGGAAAAATATTGTCAATTACATTTATGTTTCTGTGCATTGCGACATGGTTCTAACCACCATGTTCTAAGAGAATTAAGATAATTATGTATTTTTATTCAAAAAGTATAGAAACCCTATTCTGTGTCAGTATATATTGCACTGATTCCTATTAAACATGGATTTTTTTATTGAAAACCGGAAGCATTGTACTACTTAAATATTTATAGTCGTCGTCTCGATTAATAATTCCTTTTGCTACTACATATTGCAAAATAAAATAGGTATCAACACGGAGCTTTCATGGAGCCGATATAACGGATCTCCTGTAGGTAGTTCCAGTAACTGAGAAATATAATTGCTTCAAAATAAATAGCTGCAATGTAGTAACATCACTATTTTAATAAAGTTTTCTATATTTGATGTGGCTGGAATTATATACAAGGTGTTTCATCTTTGAGTTATGAAAATAGATTGAAGATATATCACGTTTAGGAAAACAATACAACTCGCTATTATAATAACTTATGTTTTTGTTTTTTCTTAAACTTTTTGAATCCAAGTGCTCTATTGAGTAAATAGTTGCAAAAAACGGCGTAAATTTTACAATGTTTACTGTTTGTCTTGACATAAATGTGTGCCGCTTTCCACCTCGTGGTAATTTGTCAAAATTTCTGATAACTATCTAGTACTTACTCAATGTGTTAGGACCAAGTTGCGCGATAATGGAAGAAGGGTTTTCAGTATGAAAATTCTAGGGTAATAACAATGGTGATTCAGCTACTATGCAATCGGTTTTAAATGTTTAGGGTTGGGGAACAAACTATGGATTTATATGAGAGACATTCGACTGCTGAATCAGTCTTATAATGGCAAACACTGGGAATAATTGATTGATTATTATTCATTGCCTACTGGATAAAATTGAATATTGGATTTTGGATACACATACTTTCTATTAAGATTTTCAACTTTCAACTGAGATATAAATTAGCAGCTTATGTTTGGCTGCTATCAGCATTCCGCAGATTGTGTTTTTAAATAGCTTTTTAAAATTTAATTTAATTAAAAAAATTAAAGGAAAAAGTGTTTCGAACAATTATTAGAAAAAGATCAAGTTTCTACAATAGAAATTTAACCACTATTTTTACAACAGCATAATTTTTGTTTAATTTATTTTGTGAATATAATTTTAAGCATTATTATTTAATGGTTTATGATGCACTTCTTTCCAGTAAAATGAAAATTTTGTTATTTGTTTCCACTTCTAAATTAATACATAATTTCTGGTTCAATTACCATCAAGAATTAACGTGTAAATTACATAGTAATTCTGCAATTACCTCGGCGACTCTCACTAAATCTTAATTTCAAACTTGTCGAAAAATGCAAATTTCAATCTAGTTCATAAAGTTATTTTCTCGTGAGCTCATCACCAACAAATTAAAGCTAGTTTGGTAATTAAAAGATAATAAAATCTTTTCAGATCCTTTTTATTTCAATTATTTTAAGACGAAATCTGTACAGAGCGTTGCGACGCCGGTATTGTGACGTCACGAGAACCGTTAGGGTGTTCTGCTGGATCGATTCTACTTGATGACATGGGGTGAGGGAGAGGGATGCATAATAATATCTATTCTATACAAATAGATAGAACAATTAGCAGCTGAATACATCTCCCACATGTAACTTGTTCCTTTTGGTTTTTTTTTAATTATTTTTTATTTTAGAGGAAGTCTAGTAATGTAACATCCTAAATATGTATTTTTTTTAACTGTAATCCTTATATTGATTTATGAAAATACTTCACTAATAATTTTTGATCGTTAGCTTATGTTGTCAAACTGTCAAAAGTGGTTTGGGACACAGCTGCGAGGTATGAACGCCACTGCAATAGACGCGTTAAAAACTAATTGACAGACATAATCTCTTTGATCAATAATTGTATTCTTTGGAGATTTCAACGCATGGGTTGACAATGTTTCTGTATTTTTTAGCACTGTGAAACATAGTTAAGTGATTAATCAACTACCTAATAGTGAGAATGTGTAAACATGCACTTCAAAGCATTAATTTATAGGTATTAAAGTCAAACCTATGATGAAATTTATAGTTCGTCAAATTAAAGTGACGTATATGTTAAGGATTTTTTGAATATTGCAAAAAGTGTACATAAATTTCATAATTTAACGAATGAAAAAAAAAACACTAAATTATGTTGTCTGTTTGTCAAATTTGAAAACTATTTATTTGTTATAATAGGAACAAACAATAAATAGATTTGCGAAAGTCTTTAATGTAAGTTTACACACACTTTTACTAGATGCAAAGTTAGGTCTAACTTTATCAGATGTTAAAGCTATAAATTCATTGCGGCTTATGGTATTTCTATACACGAATAGAATCATAATTAATCAATAAAAGGTAGCTTTGAAATAAGTATTTACTTTTGATATTATGTATCATGTAGAATTTTTATTAATGGGAATTGTATGTTCTATTATTCAACAAAAAAAAATAACTAGGTAATTTAAGTTTTACAAAGTCTAGTTTTGCTACGGTTAACGTTAGGAAATTGTGATAAAAGACTATTTTTATGCAGAAATTATTTTTTATTCGCAAAAATTGGTTTGTCAGCAAAAAATATATATCTATTTTTTAAATATTATAGGTACATGTACATACTAAATACATATTTAAACATAATATATACATATTAAATACATAATAATACAAAATTCAATTTTCATATGGATACACCAACAATTAAAAAAGAAGTTTTTAAAAAAAAAATTCATTGAGTAAATGTATATATGTATTAGGTTTGCTCAGGTTTCATATTTGAATTTGGGTAAATTGTGTAATTCTAAGAAGAAAAACTCTTCGGTAGTTTGTGGGGCTTCTGAAAGCTCTGAAGCTTATCTTTTTAATACGATTTTGAATGTGATTTTTTATTTCTCTTGGAAGTTTTCTAATATTATTTTGCATTTTAGAATTGTCTGAGAATTTCGTTTTTTGTCTTTTATTATATTTCTTTGTTGTCCAGTCTAAGATGAGGCTATAGATTTCTTCCAAAATCGGATATTTATCAAGGTTGTTTTTTAAATGTATTAATATTTAACAGAAGGTTGATTGGAAAATTATGTTTTATTTTGTGTGGAATTTGCAATATTTTATTAAATTCGGATTTTAATTCTGAACTGGTTCAACGCCCAGATTTATTTAATACGTCTTTAAAATTATTATATTTCAATGTTAGATGTGAAACATTGTGCTTATTTATCTTTCCAAGTCACTAGTTTTTGACTTTTTGCCAATAACATTGTAATACTTTTCAAAAATCATCTGATTCAATGTTAATGAATGGAACCACGGTGCTTGATCAGCACTTTATTTTGCGTCGATTCGAACGTGTTGAGACACATTTTTTTCCGAGGAAGATGTTATGACCTAGTGACACAGTTTTTGACTTATGTTATGACACAACTTACGATTGCTTCAACGGTTACGGTTTAAGTCGGTGGCTCTACTTTTATTTTTATACTTTCCTCGTGTATTCTGATTGTTGGTATTTTTAGGGACAAGGTTAATCTGTGACCTCTTCGAATATTTCCGCATCGAAATGGGTTGTTTGAGGTGAAAATACATACAATAAAAATTAATAATTTTGGGAGCAAAATGCTTTTTTATATTTATAGATATAAACCTACAACTTTTTTGTATTTATCACATTGTAAGATTTAAATACTCATTAAATTTATTCTGCAGAGGAGCATCTAGTATTTGCAAAAACGTTCCACTAATAATATTCTACTTCCGAGCAACTATTATTAATTATTTAATTTCTACAAACTGTGACGTCTGTAACCAAATATAGAAGACCTTGAGGACATGTCAACATTATAATGAACTCTTCTAATGATGTATTATTTTATGTTTAGTTTCTCATCAATTATAGACAATTTTAAGGTTAAGTTAAAAGGAGATAATTAAATTTGGGGTACAAAATTAGCTCTGGGTAGTACTTAAATCATTGTCTACGTTTGTAAGCTGCTGTCTATTTTTATGTATCTTAGATACATAAACATAATATATTGATGTCTTTTGGTCGCGTTCCTAGTTACAACTGATTATTGGGACGATTTTAATAGGTTGAATTTTTTTAATATTGATGCTGAATGTGGGTATATTTTATTGCCACATAATATTGGTGGCGGCTCTATAATCTCATTTTGAGTTTTAATGAATGTTTTAAAACCAAGAAGTTATATAGAGTGCTCTATAAATAATTTCTCAAGGAAAGCTGTTCCTTCAAAATTATCTTTAAATATGACAATAGTATTTATGTGCGTTTTAAAACACACAAGTGATGAGTTTGATACATAGATTTGACACAGACATTATTTACCCACGTCTTTATACTTTATTTTTGTTACTATTTGAATTTTTGTCGGTTTGTAACCGTGCTTTGTTTTTTAAGTGATTTTTTTTTAAATATGTTTTCTTAGCTGTTTTAAAAGTATCAGCAACGGAAAAAATTTAATTATCTTTGTTTTTAGCAATAAGCAAACCTAAAATTGTTTACCAAGTATTTTTTGATTTACAAGTAAGTTAATAATAATTCACTTGAATATAATTAATTAAAAATCGACATACATATGTAGAAATTTTATCTAAAGATTATTAAAATACATAGTATAAGAAAATGTTGAGTATTTCATGATTACTTTATCTGTTTCAGATTATGTACGAGCAGAAAAGTAATTACTTATGGCAAAAACGTGTCTCTTGTCTGTCAAAAAAGTGGTTTATACAACCGATACAGAAAGTACACATTTGACGCGCTAAAAATTGACAACGCTTGCTATTTTATTTATCATGTATAGTTTATTTCATAACGAATTCAAATTCTTGTTAGAACACAATTTTGAATTTATGGTTTTTTAAACGAAGGTTTGGTAAACATATAACGTTTTTAATTTTTGCGCAAGCTGTGCAATTGGAGAAAAAGTCTTGAGTATGATGCGAGCGCAACATTTTTATTGCCGATTTTGAGAATGCTTTGTCGCGCGGCAGCAGTGGTTCTCAACGACAATAATTATTATACTAACAGAACTAAATTTAAAACGTAAATCAATGTTAAATAAAAAAAATGGTAAAGATAAAAGGGGAAATATTAATTTAGTGTTTTTCATGAATTAGTACGTCTGTTTCTTCAGTCTTCTGTTACGCTAGATTCGACAACAGAGCATTGCAACTTAGGGGTTTGTATTCGTACTGGTTAAACCACCCTCTGAGGGATGTAAACATTTCGTTGAAACCAGTTTTCCAGAGCAGTTATAAAAATTCTTCAATTCTCGATTCAATCTTGATCTTGTATTTCTTTTCGTTTGTTGTCCTTGAGTAAGCAAAATGAAAATATGTTCTAGTTTAGTTATTTTACAAGGACTGCTGGAAAAACCTCGACACAGTTTTGATATTTAACTGTTTTTGGTGCGTTGAAGCTCTTAGTATAGTATGAAAAAATATTTTTAATAAGAATTTTGTTTGTAGATTAGCAAGTTGTTTCTAGTCGTTAAACATTTAAGTTGCATGTTGTTTGTATCTAAATTTAAACGTTGCTTGGATTTTTTATGACCCAGAATAAAAAATTAGTTTATGTATGAATGATGATCATCTAGTATTTATCTTGGAAATGATTTACATTTTAATACATTCGTTATAGAATGTCAAATGATAGATGGTCAACATAAGTATCACTCTTGAAAGCTTTGAAATAATTTAGTCGGTAACAATTTCACAAACTAAAAAATTCAGATGTTATTTGATTCATTCCGGTACATTAGTCAAGAATAACTTAAAATTTGAATAAATTTTAAACAAAAAGTTTATATATTTTTTTTTCTAATCAATTCTTCAAAGTTTTGTTAAATTGATACATTTGTTTTAATGAGAGCTAAATAGTGGTTGACGGCTAGCACCGCAGCTGAGGAATTTTTCGTATTTTAGGAAAAGCCAAAAAACATCAATTTTATTTTAGTTTATGCAACTTTGATGAATTTTCTGCAACAGGTGGTGGCTCTTGATTAAAAACTAATAGGAGTTAAATATTCTAAAAAGGTATACATATTAAAACCGATTTCTGTTTAAACTGGTTAAGTGCAGTCACCTGAATTCAGCTTCAATAACTTGTAAATTTGTGTAACTTTTTTCAATCAGAGTACTTATTACAGGGGTTTGATGGGAATGGGCGCAAAATTATGGAAAATGTGAATGAGAAAACTTTAAAGTAGTGTGTA
Organism: Lagria hirta; assembly: GCA_947359425.1. Taxonomy (NCBI): domain Eukaryota; kingdom Metazoa; phylum Arthropoda; class Insecta; order Coleoptera; family Tenebrionidae; genus Lagria; species Lagria hirta. Next base: position 19,079,513 of record OX375796.1, on the reverse strand, counting down.
CATATTTGAAAATTTGTTTAAATCATCAAAACAATCTGACCGTTGTGTTGATTTATTGAAAATCGCTGATTTAACTAAAGCGAAAGTGAACTGAAATAATTGAAAACATCACTCACCAATTTACAATCACACATTTTCTATTAAATTTATACTGCGTTACATCTATTTTTTATTTACAAAGGAATTTAGAAAATTGCAATATTAAATGCACTCTTCATTGAAAAAACATTTCTTCTATGATTTTTTGAAGTTGTATTTGAATTGTTTTAAATTACATATTAATGATCGTTGCGAAATAATTAAAGACATTTTCCAATATTTTTCTAAAATAAAGATTGCCAATTTAGAGAAAGATTATTAATTGATTTAAGAGTACTTTTCGATCTGCATTTTCTCTGTATTCTGATTGTTCTTACGTTCTAAAATTTTTGCAAAACAATGTAAGCAATATTCTATTAATCTCTAGTTTTGATAAAACTATTGTTTTTTTTTTACTTTACGAGTGTGAGTAGATTACTTTTATTGTATTGAGTTCTTAAATTTGATCAACATATTTCAAGATTCAAAAGCAACAAATTGAAATCTCATTGTTTTGTTTTGACAGCTGATTTTTTATTGCAGATAAAACATTAATCTTGGACTTCACAGTACCTTATTTAATTTGATCGCTTATTTTTGATATTATTGTCGGGGGATCCAACATATTGAAATTACACAATCACTTTTTTTTTTGCTGGACAACTTCTTGAAATAGATTTACCTAAGTTATACTGAGTTTTTAATAGCCCTAAATAACTATTATGTAGTTGATTTGGAATCTTTGGCACTATAACTTATTAACACAGTCTTACCGCCTGCCATAAGTTTTTACTTTAATCTTGAGAACTCTTCCATATACGTAGTCATCATCAAGAAATGAATGAAAATAAAGATGAATAAGATGTTCTATTCATCTCCTGATGATGATTACATGGCAGTCGAAACAGCTGTCAAGATTAAAAAAAAACTTGTGTGTTAATTGTGTGGAACTGTGTTAATAGTATAATAAATATCTATGGAAAATTTAGACTTGAGAAATTTAATATATACATTCATTCTAATTATATATATTCATTCTAATTATTGACCTTAAATATTTTTTTCTAATTAAAATTTTTTTTGGAAGACTTATAAAAAATTTTAAGTAATTATATTGGTAAGTTTACGAGTCTGGCGCGCCGAGTTCACGTTGCAAACTCCGCCTTCCGGGGGTTCAAACCCTCGCTCCAATCCCACTGGAGTCTGCTTAGCATCCCCTTCATTTAAAGACTCAGCCCTAAAAGTTTGAATTTTTTTTCTGTGTAATGTTCTCACCCCTGATGAATCGATTTCAAAGAAATGTTATTAATTAGGAAATAATTTTATAATCTTATAAAATATTCATGTATAATGAAAAAATAAGCGTATAATGTACGTAGGGAAAAAACGTTTGTTATTAAAGAATTCTGGTGGACACTAAAAGTTTTTAAGGTCGCTGAACGCAAAGATCATCTCCAAAGCCGGTCTAGAATATAATTATATACTTTTAATATTCACATCCGACACAGAAAGCACAATCTCAGGTTCTGCTAGTCATAGTATACGCGATACTATGCAAAGACTAATTTGATATGCAAAGGTGTTTTCCTGTGAGAAAAGCAGATTCTTCCTTATTATATAAAAGATTTTAGGTCATTGCTAATTTATTACTGTTGAAAATATCGCTCGAGCGTTTAAGATTTTTTAATAGAAAAAGTGAAATAGTGCTTTTGTATTAAACGCACTGTTAATTCACAGCACAATTAATGATTTAGAGGAGAAATACTTCCTCTAACCTTTCCGCTTGATGAACTTTAATGGGAATGTTATCGCAACATTTTTTTTTTATATTAAAATGACTTAATGATAAATTGGAATTTACTTGATTTGTGGCAATTGCTCGAAGTATTTCTACCTTATTTATTGGTTTGGATGAAGCCTCTTCGAAGTTTATTATTGTTCAACCAAAACACCCAACCACAATAATTACCATAAATAATAATTTTTATTACTTTCATACAGATGGTAATTGTCCCAGCAGGTTTACAACAGTCTTGAAACCACGAACCGCGTTTGAATCAAAAATTGTCATTAAAAATGTCTGTGATAGATAATACATATTTGACGCGTGCATGTGTTTGATTGAAACATTGATACAATCGAAATTCAAATGTCATAAAATTCGTACTTATCAAAATAAAATTAAAAACGTTAATTACTACTCACATGTCTTGTTTTTTTTTTATTTAATAAATTACAATGGTTTCCACATTAGAAGCAAAATCTTTCATAGTTGAAGCGTATTTTGGTAATGCGCAAGAAGTAATTGACAAATAGACCTATTCTATTGTTGATTGCTTAGAAGAAGTTTGCGTTTTCTCGTAGAGAAAATTTTATTGAGTTTTTATACGGTTTACATTTTCGAGTTTTTTGTGTTCAAGATTTTCAACATTTGAAGTTCCAGAACTGCAAGATTTGAACATGAATAAGGCTTATAAAAGGTGTTCTCCTAAAGTTAAAAATTCTATTTTTATTACAATTTTTCGCTTATAGTGGATACTAAAACGTCTTGCGAGTTTAAAAGGCAGCAGTCAGCAACTAAATATTCTGATTGGTCAATAATCCGGTAAAGTGGTGCAAAGCGACACATGACCTAAAGATTATCTATTCTATTGTAAAGTGCAGGAAACACCTTCTTTTGTTAATTATTGTTGAGGTTTTAATAAAAACACTGATCTGTGGCTATAATATCGAATACTTAGTTCCTCAATGCTTTAATACCGACGTTGATTTATCGACAAGAACACTTTAGTTATTGTTAGAATTTTTGTATACAATACGTATATTTTCTTTTTCTAATTTTGCACGACCAATTCGATATGTAAACTTGTTTTGAAACATTTTTTCAGTTAATAATTTAACAGGGTGTATTAGAGAAAATCTTCTCCTTTAGAGGTATAGGAGTGCGCAATGGGCTCGGGTTCGATACCCGGGGATGCTATATCGAACGGGTCAGTGCGCCCTCTTGCCAGTTTCCAAATTATATGTCGAGCAAACCGTCTCCGTGACAAAAAAACTATAGAGGAACTAACACGAAAAGTAAAAGTGATTGTAGTATTTCGAAAATAATATTTTAAAAAGAAAATGATTGCAATTTAAGGAAAACAAAATGGTTTTGTTTTGGTTATATATATATAAATAATTTATTATAAATAATTCATAGGCTTTAAATATCTTTTCGTCGAAAGTTTTTTTAAACATTGCTTGAGTCAACTCACCTTTATTACTAAAGTACATAAGCAGCAATTTAACTACTCTGATACACCTAAATATTAATTTTAATTCACAAAATGTAATTTTTATTAAAAAAAATTAGGTTTCAACATGTCCATGCTATAGGTCACTCCAAATGACAGATATCGTTCTGATAGACATATTTTCGGGACAAAAGAGATATGGCTGATCTGGCGACCAAGTTGTCACGTCAACGTTCTTCGTCTGAAACGCATATCTAATAAATGCAATATTATCTATTTACTTTTGTTTCTACCAACAAATAGAAAAATAAAGTGAAAGCAAATTCATTCAAACTAGATCGGTAGACTTGGACAAGTTTGATTCTTTGCGACTTGCTGAAGAGTTGCAATAAGAACGAAACATGTTGCAAATAAATGTCAGCGCTTTCAACCGAACTTGATAAAGAATGATTGTGAAATAATAATGCCAGCTCAGTCTCCTGACATCAACTCACTCGATCAAGAAAACTCATCAAGAGATGCTACAAAAATATTGTTGGAAAAAATAATAAACTTTTCACATTCCACAGGCCGCTAATGTGAGACAAAAAAACACTGTTATTTGAACTTTAATTTAATTTTTTAAATTTTTTGTAGTATATATTGGTTCTTTAATAAGAAATATTAGAAATAATATTTTTAAATTTCTGGAATTGACGACGAAAATGAGAAATGATTATTTTTTTCTAAGAAGAAAACTGTACAAACATTTTGAGAATTTTCTCAAATCACTGCCTCATCCAGATAAACTAGTGCAATTTGAAATTAGACATCATGTGGAACACTTGAATGTTGACAAAGAATTTCGGTAAATGTCGCGTTCAGGGTAGAAAAGCAAACTTCTAGATAAGAGTAATGACAAAATATTGAATCTCAATTAAGTAGGTACATTATTTGTTATTTTCACTGGTTGAATATGGGAAACTAATTAGGGGCAGTGTTTATTCATTAAATCAATAAAAATTTTAATTGTTTTAAAAATAAATAAATATTAAGAATATGGATAGAAAGACATTGATAAAAATCATTTGTAACAGAAATCTTACAGAGAAACATTAAATTTGTTGAGTTTATTATTTCTATTTTAATCTTTTGCAATGAATTAATCTAACATAAGACTATCTACACAACCCAAAATATCTTTGGCCTCTAAATGAATATTTAGTTACATTTTTTTGAATAGTTGAATGATGTGTAACTTCAGCATTCCCATGAACATTTATGACAAAGTGCCAAAAGAAATATGAAATTCAGTTAAGTAAGCAGTGACTAAATATTTTTATCTAATTACAACATCGTAAAAACTATGAAACAACAGTAAAATTGGCGAATCTCATACCTTTGTTTCTAGATAACGAGTTTACTTTAGATAAGAATCAATAATTGTTTTCGCATCAATTACCATTTAATGCATTCTGGAAACCTACTTTGAATCTGGGTTATAAACCCGGCAAGAGTTACATATTGTAAGTTCAAGTGTAGGTAATATTTATACAGAAAGTGAACAGCTTGGTTTTTAAATTATAAAAATACATAATTTATTGTTACCTTTCCAATACAGTCCACATTTCTATTTTTCAACACCATTATTTTTAATCACTTGCGTCAATAATATTTTCTCAAAATTTGCTAAAGACAATTAGAAAATGAAGTAATGACGTGACCGATATTATAATAAGTCTTTCTCACAGAAAATATTGATTTTCACATTGTATTTAAATGGTTTCTTCACCAAGGATAACTACTGCAACGTTCTCAGTTCTCCGGAAGGATGTTCGGCAATGGAAATCTCACGATCAAATTAACCTTATTTTATATTAGTTGAAAATACAATATTGATTTTATGCAGTTTAATTTTTACTATAGAAAAAAGCGTTTTATAATATCTTTTTTTGGAATTTATTGGTTGATTATAATGTATGACCTTTTCTAAAGAATCATTTTAAAGTCTATAAACAAATATTAACTTTTGTGTGTCATTCGATAACACTAGTTCTTTGTTCGGGTTATTAAATAAATGTTTTGACATAGAAACAATTGAAATTAACTATTGCTGTTAAAAATTATTCAAAATTTTACTTATTGTTTAATTTGCAGGTAACAGATAAGCTTTCTCCTATACTCCGTGCTAGAGCTTCTAAGTAGAATGATGAGCTAATGATTTAAAAACAATTATTTGAGTCATACAGAAACAGCAATATCGTTTATTGAGAACTGTAAAGTATTTGTCAAAATTTTTTACTCAATGTTATTTCGTAGGCTTTCCCGATGTAGCTGTTTTTCTTTACGGGGACAATTTTTTTTACAGGGAGCATATTGTTTTTGTTATGATACGTCAAACTGTTATTAAAAATATTGTTTAGAATGAGAAATTATGCTGGTTTGCAAGGTTAAGTTTTTGATTAACCAATAGAATTCGCGTGAAATCAAGCAGATTATGTGATGATAGGAAAATATAATTGTTGATTTCTCTAAAATGCTATGAGTTTAGTATCCTTTATTTCAAATTTCAATTACGGCTAGATTGTGTTACCGCTATAGGAGAACATTTACCCAGTTACGGGTTTGAATAAAGTGCAGTAAGAGAGTTAAATAGAAAAGTCGATTGCTAGAAATAATCCGATTGCGTAGCCTCCAAGGTCGTCCGATCTCACAATACTATTTTTATGGAGCTTTAAACAACTGTATTGCTCTCAACTAATACCCAACGATAAACAAATACTGAAAAGACAAGAGTATAGTATAGTCAGAGTGAAATAATAATAAATGTAGGTAAATCATTCAAGAGTCCCTAACAAGCGATTATGTTTGCAGTAGGACTAACAGTCACTGTTTGCATTGTGACTGTTAGTTAACTCTTGTAAGCATTAAAACCAGTGAGTTTCTATGTTTGAGCTTCAAACCATTTCGGGAATAATTTTCAATTAAAAAAATTATATGCTTTTATGTTCTGTAAAAACTATATTTTGTGGTTGTGTATAAGTCTGATATCTGTGATAATTAAATAATTTTTCTAAGGAATTGTTACTAATACACAATTTTTGTTGAACTGATTCTCAAGCGTTTGCGATCAAATGATAGTCTCCTTTCATGGTCATACAATTGTTACCAATTTTAAAGAAATGTTTTATCAATCTTGTAGTGATTTTAATAATTTTTAAATATCTTCCTGTCTGCTTTTTAATTTAGTTTTAGAAAACTGCATTATTCATAACTTACCTTGAACGTTCATATTTTAGTATATTAGTTAGTTTCCAAAATGTTCAATTTTTATTTGTCGAGGTTAAATTTTAATTAGCGATGTGTGGCAACACATAATCTTTTAATCATCAATTAACACCGTAAAGTACCCGCTTTCCATTGTTACACAATGTTATTACATTCTTTGAACCATTACCGGACCTTACCGAAAAAGTATTATCAAAAACGGATGTCAACCGTCAGTCTGTGGAACATGGTCGCTACAAAGAACTTTGTCATGTAACACCGACAGTATGTGGGAGATCTTAAAAATAAATAATTTAGCAGTTTTATTTTATGGACTCGTAAAATATTATTAAACCGTATTTTGCTAAAGGTAGATAATTAATGAAAGGAGGATTTAGTGATAATTCATGGGTTTTAGAAATGTTAATAAATTTTGCTCGATAGGTTTTTATATCAGAATGTACAAATTGAGTTTTCATTTGTTTGATTTGTCTGATTTCTTCATTGTTACAAATTATCAAAATTATTTTTTTTTTACCAGAAAGAACACAATTTTTCTTATTAATTTTTATTCTATTATAGTAAAATCGGTGAAGGTTGATGTTTATTAATTAAGTGTATTGATTTTTTTTAACGTGAATCTTGCAATTTATGTAGAATTTTATATTGACAGTTCTGTTTGAAACTCATTTTCTTTGGCTTTAATAAGCTGGAACCTGGAACACTGCCAAATTGTTATCTCAAAAGATTTGTATACAAATTTCTTTATTGATTACAAGTAGATCATTTAATTGGTTTAGACAATTTACTCTTTGTATACACGACATCTTCAGGGGGCAAAACAGTATTTTCTTTAAAGCGAAGTACTGATTTTACGTTTAAAAACATTGTCGAAACCTTGTGTCAATAGTAAAATAATATGTACAGGATGGTCCCTACTATGGCATTTAACCACAAAATACTACAGCATGAGCGTATTATTCTTTCTTTAATAATGAGGTCTAAAGTTACCTTTAATTGAGATTTATATAATTTTATAGCATGTTGACGTTGTTATAAAATTACATGCTAAAAAAGGGTGAAACATTTATTTTTTTTTGTTTCTATAGTAACAGTTGGCGAGCTTCTAAAATGTTTTTTTTATAGATTGGTTGTAAAATTGGCACCGACAAAAAGGGGGGCAATGAGTGCAATTGCACTGCCCCCCTTCTTTGGTGATCACTTTAAATTTAGATTGGCTGTAAAATTGCGGAAAGAACTGCGATAGAGGCTATTTTACATGATTAACAAACTATAATTTTATCAAATTGGTTCTTTAGTGGAAAATAAATAGGAAACATTTACAAAAATTGCTTATAGTCTCTTTTTTCGTGAGCAAAATCTGGCTAAATGGCTAGACTCGATGTATTTTTTAATTTAAAAAAAAAGTTTTTTTTTTGCTTTTTTGTATTTGTGTTTTATTTTTGCTCATAATAATTAGTTTATTTTTGAACGCATTCACATTAGTTGTGTTTTTTGTGTTTTGAAGCAACAACGACTTTAAGCTTATAAATATGTTAATTTAAATTTGGACAAGAGGATATACAACAAAAATGGCTAATGTATACATGAAAATTATAGCAGATAAAAACTCACATAAATTATGTAAAACGAACAGAGCGTGTTATTGGACTTCAGAACATATGATTAAACGACAAAGAAAGGTCAGTAATTTTTGATTCAAATGAATATGTAAATAATTATTCAAAGCATTAGAGAATTTAGAGTTAAATGTAGGTATGAGTAATATCTACATTTACTTTGTAAGGTTTTTCGATCATGTTTCTTTTGTTTCTACTAACTATTATCGTCGTTAACATATTACTTTGGTAGAGGAACTGTTTTATTTCTTTGGGAAAGCGGCCAGTGAGGCACGTCACAATAATCTAAAATTCGATTATAGCACATCTCTACATAATTAAGCTTATATACTATGTATGATAATATATAGTAAATTAATTTTTATTATAGTAACGCTGAAATAAGGATGTATTTCCTTGACGACAGACGTTTCCTCTGCTACATTGGCACTAGGCGGTAAAGTCCAACTATAGATCATGTTTAGAGAAAGTCACTATTGTGAATTTCAATTTTTAATTAGGTTTTTTTTAAAAATGGCGAAACAAGCCTAGGTAAATTGTTTTCAATTACCTTTACTGTAATACTGTTATCGTGCTGTTATATATTCGTATACCATCAGCCTTACTTTACATGTAGCAGTCAGTCAACAGTTACATAAAATAAAACTGTCCACACAAAATATAAAAACGCGAAACATGTTTGAGTTTTTTAGAAACGAAGTTTTGATTTACATTTGCAAACAATAAAAACCATAGGGATTTTGCAAATGAGAAACATCAACGATTATATAAAATATTCTGCCAAAATTGCACTTACGAAATTCATTCGAAAGCAATGAACATGGGAAGTACAATTTTCTGATTTAAATCAAACTCGGATTATGATTCTATGTATTTTGTTCTTTTAGGTATTTGGTGAGTTCAATTGATCTATTTGAACAAGCCAGACACATTATTATAGTAAAAATACGTATTTTTTTTGTAGTGCTTATTGATTTTCTATTGCTCGGTAGCAAAAAAAATTCAAATTAATTGTCGTTATCAAAAATACGGAATGCATAATTTACTAAACATAATTTAGAAAGGAAGCTGACACAAATACAAGATAACAAATGGAAACAAAAATTTTGTTTTGACGTGTTTGTTTGAAAGTTGGCATTAATATCGTAAAGAAAAAAGCATATTCAAGACATATAATTTACATTTTTTGTTTGGTAGTTAAATTAAAAAACGGATACAGCATGACAAGTTAAATTCTCAGAACATAAATTTTGAAAACACGAAAACATAAGCTTTTTTATTATTATTATTATTACTTTTGAATTTTATTCAGCGTAATGCTTCAAATTGACCTTCTTGGCTTCCGTTCTATGGCAATCGGCGACATTGCTTCCTTTACATAATTTGGAATAATTAATTAGGATATGGCTCTTAAACATTTTTACCTGGTAGATTAACATTTCCACGTCTGTTCAAAAAAATATATATTTTTTTAAAGAATACTTAAAAATTTTTTGTTGCAAAGAAAGGGCGGGCGACCCCTGGTTTTGTTCCCACAGATTCAAGGCTGAAAAACCACCGTCAAAAACATTTAAGCTATTTTTACCTGCTAGAAAAATTTGCACCTTGCATTGAAATACCCAGAACTAAATCTTTGTGTAGATAGATGTAAAAGAAAAAAGCAGTGCTGAGCTAAAATTACACTTGTAGCAGGACAAGATCCTTTTAGTTAAATTTAGGAGAAGGAACCTTCAGTGATCTAAATAGCTTCGATGCACTGTTCTTGTTCTAAGAAAAATATATTTACATTAAATTACCCCAGCTACTGCGTTTTTTTTTCCATTGGTTAAAAGTGGGGTTTTTATGATTGGTAACTTGTGGTTTGAGGGCTATTTAATTTTTTTTATTAACGTTATGGTAGATAATGGACGACTTAATAAATTGTAAGAAATCTGAAGGAATTAGTGGCATTTCCGGCATTAATAATGACTTGCAGTTGTTCGTCGTAGTGAATGGATGAGTGAATTTAAATTGCATTTGTATATTCTTTGATCATCCTGTATATTGTCCCACGTGGTGCTGATATTGTTCAGTGTGTTGTAAGATAGCGGAGTTCAAGCACTTTAAATGATTCACAATGTAGTTATATCCTGCTAGTGATGCAAAAACGAAGGACATTAATAAATATGATTGTCTTTATCAAAATATCAATCAGAGAAAAATTAAGATTACAATGACCTTGATGGGTGGAATCTCGTGAACCTTTTGGTTGTCGTTTATTGATTGTTCTGCGGGAACACGTACGCCACTGGCATGGCAGGTCTTTGTCTACCCAAGGCGACCTGCTGCCGTCTAGACGGACGGTCGTCCTGTGGACTTGATTTACTAGAAGTTGGAACACCTCAGGGAAAAAACGTGTTTCGGATCAAAAAAGTTTTGTTCCTCTTCGCTATCTATATACACCATTGCAATCACCTAGTCATCTCTTGACGTTCCAAGCTTTGGTGATCAAAGCTGAACCAGAAACGGCGACTTACACCGGACTCCGGGACTACATAAAACCAGCAGAGCAACCAAAGTTCTTTCTTTCTTTGTGACGGAAAGATGGATGTTATTTAGAGAATGCTTTGTTCAATTTTCTATTCAGAAGGTTCTGGGGCTAAATTTAAAATGGAGGTTGACAAATGACAATGTATGAGGTTGCAGTGACATAAATATCCTTTTTGTTCAATGTCGAATTGAGAATTTTGAAAAAAATCGACATTCAATAGGGGTCATATACCACAGTATTTTCTACCATTTTCTGCAGTGTTTGAGAAAAGTGCTTGATTTCATTGTGGGAATAGACATAAATTTTAATCATTTATAAAATGCAATTTCACTGTTCATTGCACTTCAATGTTTAATCAAATGTTCTCTCTTATGTAACATTCTACTCGTTTTAAGAGAAATTATTTCATAATTTTGACTCTTGTAAAGCAGAAGTAAACTTTGTTGTTACTACAGAGATAGGAAATGCAAAGCTTTATTTCTAATCTATTTGTAATTCATCATTGTTAACTTGTGTTACTGTAATTCATCTTAAAAATGTAATAGATAAGATAAATGAATTTGACACATTTTAGTTTAGTTAGCTGGACCTTTTAAAAATAATAAGTTGTATCGTGCGTTCAATTAAAAAATGCTTATCATTTCGAATTTTTGACACATTTAATTTCTTTATGATGATGTTGCCATCACTGAAGGTTTTTATTGATTATCAAAAATTAATTAAATTCTGTATAATGGTAGGATGAGGCCAAGTCTACATAGAAATTGTTCAGGTTTTAACTAACAACCTCTTACCATCAGTTTTGATCACTATTCACGTAAGAACAAACCGTTGATAAGGAAGTTGTGGAGTATAGCCTAATTAAATGAGAATTAATTCTAAACTATGAAGATTTGAGAATGGTGATCTCATTACTTCAATAGAATTGGGATCTATTTATTGATTTATAAACAATATAAAATTAATATTTTGCGTCACGTGTACTGTATAAAGTAGTACTCATGAAGTTTTATAGAATTGTTTTTATCAAAGTGCATTTACTGATTCGACCTGATCTGCTAGATTTTTACTGTGGTCACTGTTTAACAATCTGATCGGCTAAACGAAATTTAAATCATTTAATAGCGTTTTGCCGACATTCTTTAATTTAAATTAACAAAAATGAAATAATTATAGATTTTTAAAAAGATTTTTTTTTGACAATTACAAGAGTGTTTATAATAATATGAATCATGAAAGCCGCGTATATATTATACAAGAATTATTCGTTTAATGGTAGAATTAGATTAGATATATTACAGGAGGAAAAGAGATAACCTTACCGTAACATTAATTAGTCAAATTTGAAGTAACTATATACAAATAAAGGTTTCTTATTTCAATAGTGCTTTTATTACTGATTTAATATACAAAATATTGTATAATCCCAATATTGTATCATCCTAATCAGTAATTAATATTAATAAAATTACATTACAATAAAATCTTCTTTATGAGGAGGTTCTTTATTTTTTTCCATGTGTATATTTTTTAGGAATGTTTTATAAGCTTCGTCGCTTATAACCGATTAGTGTTAATTATTTTTGGTTTGAAGAGGACAATAATTATTTTGCTTTAAAGGGGTTTCAAAGTTAGTTTCATAGAAATTTTGTATTGATTTGATGAAGATCTTCATAGTAATGGGTTTCTTAATAAAAATTGGGAATGATCTGATTATGATCTTCATTGCGATAAGCGGAGATGGGCTGTGGAAAAAGCAAATTGCTTTTTTTATTGTTTTTAAAAGTTTATAATAAGTTAGCATTTAGCTAAGGGCATGTTCATTAGGACAATGCAACTGCTACAAGAGCACACAAAATAACATTTTTGACAATTACTCGCATAGGCAATATCTTGGCAAAAATAATTTTGTCAATGACACGACAGTTTTGTGCATTGGGCGTTTAAATCGCAATGAGTTTGAATCGCAGTTTGAAAATTCATTATTTCTGTGAAAGCAATCGGATTTTGACAGTTCTGGTAGATATTGTGCTATTTATTAGAAAAATATTAGTGTGTTTTTGACAATACAGAGTGGTATTTTGCAATTGCTTGCTTCATTTTAAAAGCTTTTTGGTGTCTTATGGATTTTTGGTGAAAGCGTTCACTCGGACAGGTGTTGCTCCACTAAGCAGCTTCAGGTCGTTTATACCTGTGCTGCTTTTGTAGTACAATTCAACAAGCTATATGATCCCAAAGTAGGTATTTCAACAACAAAGCTCAAAGACCCCTTTCTTCATTGTGCATTCTATAATAAAATCCAAAATATACGACTTTAATTAGTGGAATGGCCGCTTGCTCATCCATGATAATGAAAACGTCAAAAACTCGAGGTCGTCTTATTATTTTAGCAAAATAATGACGAATAGAAGACCACGCTCATGCAATGAAAAAGAAGGAGTAAAAATAGCAGCAAGGTAAAGCAAAAATAAAAAATAGCCCAAGTCTCCTTAAAAGGCGGTTGAAAATATCAACATAGCCCAAATACTACAAACCACATTATAATGCTTTTGACTCCAATGTATTCGCATATTCATTTTATTGTATTTTTAGCATTTCCGAGGTAAGGATGTTGAACTTGGTAAATATCCAAGTTGCTTTAGACTGGGAGGTTCAAGGCCGTCAATATTTTCTTTGTTTAATGGATATTTTTTATAAGTATTTTTCAAAGTTTTGTTATTATCTTTGTTTTTTAGAAAAAAAGAGTCGCATCAATGCTCGATTTAATGAACTTTTCAAGTTCAAAGCGTTTTGAAATGTGAACCGGTCAGGTTTAAACATAAAATTGAACCTGTTTAGGTTTTTAAAAAAGCTCTAGTCACATAGTTCAGCAATATACAAAGAGAACTTGTTTTCTTTTCTTTTGTTGCTTTACTGGATCTGCTGCAGTTTGATTAGAGAGAAAAAATTTCATGTAATTCAGGCGTGTAATGAATAAATCAATCAATGATTGAATTTAAGTGTTGTACTGGAATAACAGTGAGACAATAGACAAAGAATCTGTACAGTACTATCATCATTATAACTAAATGTTTATTCAATTGGATTCCTTATAAGAATATAATTGAGCCTATATTTATCTATGTATTTGACGTATCGCTGCTTGCTCCAGCACGTGTCTTTTTTGCATTATATTTCCGACATGACATGTCTGCACTTTAGATCTTAGTGTTATTGTCACTGTACTATGCTATATTTTTATTGGTTAATATTTGCAATTTTAATTATTTGGGTCAAAGGGGTTTGCTCACTTGATACAGTTTTGGATTAAACATACATACAATATATGTGTGTAGGCCTGTTTTCTTAGTGTAAGAGAAATAGTATTTTAACTCTTTTATAAAACTGTGATCAAATATTTTTTATAGATAAGAGACACGTTTTAAGCTCATATTTTTAAAAATAATAGTTAGCGACTACAAAACAATGTGTATTTCAATATTGTAGAGCCCCGATAATCGAACCTTCTGGGACATACTTTACAACTTTAAACAACTAAAAACAGTAGAATGGCTTGAAAAACACTATAACAAAACTTTAATTTTCAACTTATAAAAGTAAATGTTAAAAAAATACATATTATGTTTACTATTTTCCTAACATTCTGCAAGTTTTTTTCTATAATTGATAATTTTTATTCTCTAGTGGCAATAAATTGTATTTATTATGTTTGAATTAATAAAGTACTATTACAGCATTCTATTTTTTGTTCTTTCCGCATTAAATTATTGATATTCTCACGATTATAAAGGTTTAGGATAATAATTATCATAACGATTACAAGGATATGTGACTCTTTAAAGATTTACCGCTATTATTGTGTTTGACGCATTTTTGCCGGATATTTAGACGGTTAGTATCTCAAAATTTCTCTTTTTAAATAATTTATATAATTTTTATTAATTTGCCGTCATTTTCATAATAGCAATAACTCATTTTTTTTTAAATTAGTTGTCAAGTTGTGAATAATATTATTCCGCACAATAAGTATCATGATAATAGGTTGAGACAATTTTTATGTTGGTCGGTCACAACAATTTGCAAAATAATTAGTAAAAATCACGAATATCCTACGTTCAATTGAACAACGTATCATGAAACATCTGAGAAAAAAGATAAAAAAAATGCTAGTTTTATAAATAATAAAAATGGTGTTAATAGTATTATTTTAGTTTCGATTGTTACAGATATTATTTTGTTACACTTTTTGTATCACGAAAATTAAGTGCATTTTATGCAAATGTGTTCTTTAATCTAAATCACGGTGGTTTCAAATCAATGGTTTGAGGTCAGAAAACGTCTGAAAGGGTCGTTTGATGTTGTTTTTTCCTCGTTATTTAATTCTAAAAAAAGTTAGATTTGTTATGCTTTCGGATTATCTGAATGTCTGAATTCATATTCTAGGAAAATATTGAAAACTGTCTATTGTATTCTTTTTAAAATGATGCATAAGCAACTCAGCTGGATTTGCATGAACCCGCCACACTTCTTTCATTTTGTTTATGATGTTTATTGCTACACTGAAATTTGGCTTGATTTACGTCTAATTTTGTTAATTAGAATTGTCATAATTTTATTAAATTTGATATATTTTTTTTAAATGCTATATTGTTGCTTTTATTGGAACGCTTGGATAATGAAAACATTTCTTAGTCTGATTGATTATACAGTGTTTGTAGATAAGTGCTAGGGTTGGCAATTATGATTAAGCTCTTTACTGATAAGACTTTTTAATTCTGCGACCGGGTTTAGCTAATGTTAGAATTTTTAGAAATGTTAAATTACGAAAAAGAAGCTTATCTATTTATTGGCAGTACTCATTTTTATCTGACTATATTGAAGAATGCTCAAGTCAGGACGCGTAAGTCGTCGATTTTTGCGTGCAATTATAAATGACCACTGTAGCAAGGTTCATTCAGAAATACGTTTTTTTCTTGTTTTTACTTTGATTACATGTTTCTTAAAAATTCGTCACAGGGTTTGTTTGAAATTTAGACAGAACAATTTTGGTTGAGTGGGCTAATAGTAAAATGAACAGTTTTATTTTTATAGATGACACATCTCATTATTTGAATTTTGGAGAATTGTAAGTTTTATAATCTTCTGAATAAAACATATTAAACTCAAGCAATTTATAACAAAGCAAAGGTCAAAATTATTGCAAACTTTGACTGTAAGTTATATTAGTTTGTTACAGTATGCTCTACGTTTAGCTGTTGTTATATAGAACCAATATTATTATTATTATTATATAATCTTTTGTGTGCAAAATCAAATTATTAAAAAACCTATTGTAATATTTTCTGTATATTGATAATAAATATCATGTGTAAACTGTTTGTATATACTTATGTATTTGTATGCTTCTATCTATCTTGAAGAGTTTTAAATATGTTTATTATTAGTCTTTATTAGAAATGGAGCTGATTTGGAACTTTGAGTTGGAAATAATCAAATACAAATTAGTTTTTGGCCATAACGTGTCAACAACTAATTGCTACCATTACGATCAATTAGATTAAATGATTAATTTTCAAATTTGTTTGTAGAAATTGGCCACTATGCTTAGAAACTTATTAGAATCATAAAAAAAAACTATGAATTTTATGTCAAAAATTTTGGTAAATCAACTTATCACCGTTTTTTACCTCTTTTTTTATTAGATAAATATTTAAAATTTACGGGATTGGATAATATAATAATAATTATGATAAAAATTTATTATAGTAATATGCAATATAAATGAATAACTTTTTATAAATAATTTGATATTTTTTCTAGGGCCGTAACGGATCCAAGAGACGGTCGAAGGGTAGCTTTGAAGAAATTGCCGAATGTGTTCCAATCTTTAGTCTCATCGAAAAGAGTGTTTAGAGAATTAAAAATGCTATGCTTCTTCAAACACGAAAACGTAAGTTTTTTTTGAATGCTTTTACATATGTCTTTAATAATATTTTATGACTAACAAATTTTTATAATTTTATCAAAAATTATTTTATAATTGAATGTATATTTTTTAGTTATCAAAATTACATATATGATATTTACTAAGACAAATTGTCGTTTGGAAAGAGTTTTGTTTTGCCAATACTTGGCTCTATTACAATATCTGTGTTCTATGTGTTTTTGAATTTTTCAGGTTTTATCTGCCTTAGATATTCTCCAACCGCCTCATTTAGATTTCTTCCAGGAAATGTATCCTTTTTTGTAAAAAAAAATTTAAAATATCATTTGACACTTTACATTAACCCTCATCGTTTATATTAACCTTTAGGGTCGAAATCATCTCGATGTTGACTTTTTTTAATTTATAACTTCCGTTAGCGTTTAATTGGCTATTAAATTAGTGAATTCAGTGGTTCATTCAGTAACAAAAGTCCTAAGATGCATAATTCAGATTCAAATATGGAACCATTGTAAACATAGTATATTATTGAACTTGATATGATTCATATATATAATTCGTGCAAAAAAAAAACGTATTTTCATCCGGAGAGAAATTGTTTTCAACACCTGTTCGGGATAGTGTACGACTGTGAACATCTGTGAACCAGACCAACTCATTATCAGCATCCGTTCAGAGTTATTGAAATTTAAAATTCGGTGATCTGGAAATATGTGCAAATTTTAGTGACTTTGCAACGGTAGCAATCAAAAAGTTGACGTTACGTTGTGAACAACATAATAACTAAACGTAGGTGGAAAATAATGCTAAATGAGTCGGAATATTTAATGGTTTTTATTAATTCAAAATAACGTTAGTGGCTTTCTTGGACTTCTAAGAGATTGACTTAGTTCTTGTATAGTTAATTATTTAACACAAGTTTGAGTACATTTTTAATGAATGGTATAATTAGTACTTATATAAAGTTTATTATTAAAAGAAAACAATTTTGAATACTTTTTAATGAATTCAATGCTTTTACACTACAACGGCACCTTGTAGTTTATAAAACGATCATTATTTTATAGACAAATTTCTTGTTTATTTTAAGACATGTCAACGTTATATTTTTAATTCATATTTTTATTTATAAAGAACAATTATTATTGAAAAGCACGTGTCTGTAGATGGGCGCATTGAGTCTCGGCAATTTTCTTAGAACAGACAGTTTTCTTGACCTTATTACTCAATCAATATTTTTTTTTAAACCGATAAATTGTTTTTATTTTCAAAGTACATCAACAGAGCTGCTTACTTTTTTTGATACCCAAAACATGTTGAAAACGTCTAAGTTCAGCAAAATGTCTGGATTTCTAGCCAACTTTTTTGACAAAAATATGTAAAAGGTGCATGGATGTACAGCAGGGCAATAATTCTTTTATGGCTAGAAAAAATATCTCCATGAATAATGATCGTATTTGCCAGCAGAAGCATCGCCTTAAACTGTTTATTATTTTTGTCTGCAATATCTTTGAACCGTTTTGGCTTTCTGTATAACGAACTGCGGGTTAAATATTAGAATTCCAGAATATTCTTGATGTTGTATTAAACACATCAGTTTAATATTCATAATCTTTCTAATTATTATTATTAAAAGTGGATAATAAAGAGTTGACTTCACATATTTAATTAACTGTAAGAATCAATTATTCAGTATAATTAAATTTTGAAAAAAATGTGCTTGTCAAATTTCCAGAAGATTTAATGACTGAGAATTGAGGAAGTTGCACAGAATTATCAGCTCCGTCTAGCCAACCAATTTACTAACTGCTTTAATTAACGGAATACAGTCTACATAACGTAAAATTTGCCAATACAGCAATATTATTATATGTTGAACTTTTTTTTATCTGGGTCATTAGGTGACATTGGTCGATGTTTATATTTTGATGTGGAAAAAAATAGATCACAGAGTCTACATAAAAGTTAAAATTAGTTTTAAAAAAGTAGGTCTTTGGGGTACGCAATTTTTTTTTAATCAATTCATTAGCTATAAATTTGGCTTACCCTTAATTTCTAACAAGCCTTGCTGGAAATCACGCGATTTTATGTAAACAGTATCTTATCATTGTGGTTTCAGTTCAAATTCGAGTTGTGTAAGTCGTCTATACGCATTATAGGCTTTTAGAATTTGCTT
Source organism: Lagria hirta (assembly GCA_947359425.1). NCBI lineage: Eukaryota > Metazoa > Arthropoda > Insecta > Coleoptera > Tenebrionidae > Lagria > Lagria hirta. The sequence continues at coordinate 19,060,663 of OX375796.1, read as the reverse complement.
CAAGTTTGACAAAGGCAAACCAATTTAACGTTTGCAAACTATTAAGAAAGGAGGTTAAATATTGACAGAACTTTCCCTTTGGATATTTGTATGCAATGAAATTGATAACAAGTTCACACCTTATTTTTCTACGAAAAATTGGAAAAACGTGTTTTTTGTAGTTTTTTTTCAATAGCTTTTGATTTTATCGGTTTTCAAATGTCATACTGATTTTCTAAAACATTTAGCCCTGATAGACCAAGTCAAAATTACAACAAATTAAACAAATATTATCGTCTTTTCGAGTTCTGTATATTACAAATGTGCAAAATAGATTCAAAATACGCACTGGAAAATAAAAACAAGAAAATCTTCCAGTGTTAGAAAACAACATAATTTAATTGTTAACGTATGTATAGTAGTGCCAAAAGAGCAATACCAAAAATGTGAGAATCTGACAAGCTGTTTAAATTGTTGTACATCCAACTAGAAAAAAAGTTTAAGAAGCTGGCTTTTCTCGAAGAGTAGATCGCGGATCTCGCTATAATTGCAGCGGATTTTTGCTGTTGTAGTTTGATACAACCAAGAGAGAAGAAAAGCACGAGCCTCTGAGGAGGCATTGCTCTTTGAGATAAGGCCGAGCCATATACCTGTAGTGATTTGTTCCTTCACCTGGAGTAGCTAGCAGGTCAGGTGTTTGCTTGGGTTCGGGTTTGGTTTGGACGGTAGGTATAAAGCCCGACGGCCTTGGTAGTTCTAACAAGCCGGAGATGCCGATGACCAACACGCATCCAGCTTTCCTACTATTCACATTTTACAACTTGTACCGGGTTCCCACGATACTTCTGCTTCTCCTACTATACTAACTACTGTCTTGTCATTGAAATTACTAACCTTTCATGAATTGGTTAGGTAAATCAGCAAAAATGTTCGTTCTCAGCTTCTGACAGTGACAATATTCAACTATTTACGCTAGAGACAAGAACCGCCTCACATCGTTGCTCTTCTAAAGGGTCAAAAAAAAACAAGTCCTATTGTTATCATTATTATTGTTTTAAAGTGTTAATATATGCCTGCTTGGTACTAATAAGAAATGTTACAGACATTCAATGAAGGCCGAACAACGTACATACATTCCAAGCATAACACATATTTTTTAACATAATGAGAACACATAGATACGTAATCTATTGCGCAAAATAACCGCTTTGTCGCTTAATCAAGCATTAAAATCTCTCAAAATTTGCCGAGTTTAGGAATGATATATACATTAGAAGATGATGCCTGGAAACAGAAATGTCAGTAAAATATAGTTATTGAACTCTAATAATAACAATTGATAGGTTCTTCATTTCTTGTTTTTTTTTTTTTTTAAATACCTCAATCAAGAGGTACTAGTTTTGCTCAATTTAGTTGTCAGTGCCAATGTCCTACCGGCATTCAAAATCAATTTTCTCTCTAATATTTGGCATAGTCAAGTCCGATTGGTGAATTAAGAAATCCAGAGAAAATGATATGTTGCGCGGTTTTCAATTATAATATTGCTTTTAAAACTTGGTTTAACAATTATCTGACAAAGCCTCGGACAAAATTCAACTTTTTGAGAAAATTACATTTTTTCAAACATTAAAAAAATATCAGTGTTTTAATGTTGACAAAAAAAGCAAGACACAAATGAGTTGCTGTTGCTAACAACAACAACCACGTCTTTGTTCAAGTTTGATGAGGTTGTTGATGGGTTGTTTCTCTATCTCCTCTTTATTTATTTCGAATCAAATAAAATTAATCTTTTCTAAGTCTTTCAATACTTTATTTTGACTATATCTTAGAGCCGTGAAAAAGCACGAGTGCATTTCAATTAAAGTTTCTTTTCAATTTTAGTAGTTTTATGCAAGGTTATTATATTAGGTCTATATCTTAGCTGTGCTTTACCTAGCTTTCTATTTCTACAGCCAGTTCAGACCAACTATAAAAACAAGCTGGTAGCTGGTTTACAAAAGGATTTCACTTTTTATAGCGTTTCATTAGTTGATAACAGTGTATGTATATAGATGCCGGCATTGTAATACAACTATTATTATAGGTGGAGTTCATTAGCTGTTCAAATGATAAATTAATACATGAAATACGTAATTTTCTTTGGAATTTCCGCATTTGCGTTTAATAAATAAATCACTCCTATAAACAAGGAACAAAATACGCATAATGACAATAAAAGTATACATGTATACCTTGTAACACAAACCAATGAAAAATCGGTTACTTTTATAAACTTTTGTTGAAAGTATTTCAAGAATTCGACACTATGAAAAACTATTGTATTCAGACAATAAATAACTCAGTACACGTTTTCTGAAAACAAATACTAGAGCAAGTTGAGGATGATAATTATGCGAAATCGACTAAAGTGCATTGTGAGGCGTCATTGAATCTAATTGCATAATTTCAAATTTACTCATGGGTGAAAATCATTTACAAAGATATTTTTACACTTGTTGATAGAATTTCAAACTTCTATGTAATTTGTTCGATAATTTTGTAGCGGTTGCCAACTTATAACTTATACAAAACCGAATATGTTATGTTGTTGAAATATTTGATTTATGGAAGCAACATTTTACTTAATTTGTCATAGTTTTTTAACATTCAAAGTGTCGATTTGATAATATTTTGGAGTTTCTTCTTTTTTTACTATCATCTAGTTATTTTAATGGAATATTGCGTAATGGAACTAATGGAAAACATGTAACATAAGCAATACTATGTCACTTAATTTTTATCGCAAGTAGTTTACATTAGAATTTGCTATAGTCTTCTGAATCACACAGAAAATCGTTATCATGTTATTAATGTTTACGGGGTTCTCACATGTCAAATGTCTCAAATGATCAGAGGCGTTTTTAAGCGTTGAAAATGTCCCTGAACTACGTCATTAATGTATCCATCGCAAAAATTCAATCATTTTGAAATAACCTGGAGAAATCTCAGACTTCAATACTTTTTTTTGTGATTAGCGAGCCTTCCTGCGGTTCTTTACGTTATTTTTTAGCTTAATATTGACATATTTCTTGTAATAATATTAAATAAATAATTAAAACAAAGTTGCAAATGTAAAACAAATTTATATTTTGTAATAGAACATTCGTATAACTCATTGGAGTCCAAGATTACTTTTCTCGTAAAGATCTGTCTGTTGTCGCTGTTGATTCCATAATTTCAGTGATTCCCCTATTTTTGGAATCTGGTAGATGACGCATAATGACACATGGTGTAAACATTCCCCCCACTATAATTGAAATATTTTCAAATCGATCTCGGATAAACGGTTCAAAGTATACTTAAAACGGTTTTTTAATTCAAAATTCGGTAATTTACTAATTTTCTCTTGAAATTGATGATGACATTTGAAATTTTTTATTCTCTTCTTTTCTCATCTTTTTTACTTTATCTTTAATCTTGTTTGTTTTTAAAACTGTTTTACAAAATTGTATTGTTGTTCAGGAATTGTTGGAACTAGATTTTTTTTCATTTTTTTAAGATACTTTAAAGTTGGCACAACTGCTGAAAGAAAGTATTGAGAAATCAAGAACAAATTTTTTTTAAATCTGCCTAATGATAATATGCATCATTTAGTGAATTTTTATAACGGAGATTATAAAATGTTGTGTATATCTTGAAATAATCTTGAGAAAGCGGGAAATTGAAATCGTCAATTGATTTTATCGATATTTACCCTGTCAAAATTTATTTTGCACCTTTCGGAATGTGTCATTCTACTGTTCTGTTACTATTCAGGCATCAAAGTCACCCTTATTTTTGCAGTTTTACATGATTTATATATATAAAAAATAAAACACAAACATTCACTTTTCTCCCTCAGGAAGCCAAGTTAGGGTGAAATTTCTATTGGCATTTATAATAAATCAGAAAATAGACGTGAGAAAGTTACTTGTATCATATAAGGTGCTTTGAAAATTGAAAGAAGTTACGTTTACTACGTAAAGCGGTAAAGCTTATGAAGAGAAGTAAAACAAAGAATTATAGTATGAAAAAAGTTTTAACAATAAATATTTTTTTAAGCAAACAGGATTAGTAATCAAACAAGTAAAGTGAAGCTGATAAGATTGATTACAGCATTTTAATTTTTTCCAAATTTGTTGTTTTAATTTCAATCTAGTATAATTTGAGCTTTTTTGTTTTTTTGCTTTATACAAAGAAAATTTTTATTTATAAAGTTAGCTTCTAAAATTGAAAATTTAATCAAAATGTGCCGTGCTTTATATATGCGATTGTTGTTACACACCCTGTATATTGAAAACTTTGTCAATTATGACACACCTTTAAATCCAATGGCACCCATCGACCCATTAACCAGCAACCATTGTTCATGTTGAGTTCTACTTTCAACATGCTTGAATTGCTTTTAACACACTTATCGGAAGTCTTTTTTTCTGCTGAAGGCGCTGGTAAACCGTATGGCATACGTTAAGAAGTATCATTAATTTAACGCATGCATTTCTTGATTTTCCCTTTAAAGTGTATGAATTAACAAATCATTTTTTGTTCAAATAATAGGTGTTTTTTTTTCGAAAAAGGGAGACACTAATTGTTAAGTTGAGGTTTAATTGCAACTCTCCAACAGCATCTAGACAGACGCAAACAAAGATAACGGTCTCTCCATCCCAAAGCTAGTAGAAGCTTGTGATGGGGAGACGTCGGCTGAGCTTTCACTGAGCTTTTGGGGATGGGAAGCACAAAAAGGGGACTTTACAATGGCTGCTGCACAATCCCTCTTTTCCCAAACGTTTTCGTCAGCGTCTGGCAGGAATTAAGCGTTTTTGCCATTTAGTAGTCTAATTTTCGAATACTTTTTTTCCCGTAAAATGAAGCAAGAAAAAGTTTCAATTCTAAATGCACTTTATATTCAAGATATTGGATATTAGGGCAAAGAATCTTTTACTAATAGCCTAATTAAGTAGTTTAAATTAGATCCATCAACGTCAAACTGCATTGACTTTTATATCAGAATAATTTGAAGTTTCGATTATAGTTTGTTCAAACTTTAGCCGTTAGAAAATTTTTATCAGATGATGAATGGGAATTGGCAAAAAAGGGAGATTAGAGTTGAAATAACTTAGTACTTTAGTAGGTTAAACGTTAACCTGCGTTTTTCCTTTCAAAATTTTTATGTATTCTGTTTTTAGACTTTTTTTTTTCTTTATTTGCAGTGCTTATTTTCTTCCTCTATTTGTTGTGTTGTTTATGTCATGTTATTGTTTTTAATTGCGACTATGAAAGATGTACCGTGTTTACAGTGTGTATAATATTAACAGGATTCAAAGGTGGCTGTGCTTTTCTCGCAGCATGTCTTAGATCGGTTTGTACTAAAGCCGGGTAAGTATAAAGTCGCTTACGCAATGGCGTAGAGATTTTTGTGAATTTGAATATATCAATTTAATGAGTTTGCGTTATTGTTTTTGAGTGCTGTAAAAGAAGATTTTTTTTTCATTTTTTAAATAATTAAAAATTTATTCACATTCAGAATGTGACGCAAAGACGCATTTGAAGACATCACTGTCTTCAAATGTCAGTATCAATTGTTGACCAGAATATGCCTAAGATTGGAAAAGAAATCAAGAAATAGTTGTGAAGAAACACATGCAAGATCGGGCACTAATAGTAATTGACAATGTTATTTTCGAAATGGAATAAAGCAAGAAAATGGGGAATTGGAATATATAAAACAGCAGCGTTAGAGTTTTAAAAAATTATGAACATCTACACAAAAACCGTTAACTAGGCTGCGAACATTCAAATATTAGAATAATGTTCTAATGAAAAAAGTCACTATTTTCTAAGGTTTGATAAAATAAAAAACTTATAAAATAGTAGTATTTTTTGAAACAAGGTTCGTGTTTTTACATTGTGTTTAAGGCCGTTTCAAGGAAAAGTTAATGCTTTTTATATGGGATTTCGGAGGTCTCGCCGACCCATAAGGGGATCCTCACGCTAGAAATGAACTTGAAACTGTGATTTTTCGGGGGTGTGTTCATAAAATGTTCAATGTTGATTTATTGCTTTGAACTGCATCTGATTGGATAAACAAGAATGACACATATCCTCAAGTCCACGTGGACTGTAATATGATCTTTTAAGTTAAGCATCGGCTGCTGATAACTTTATAAACTAGAAAAGCCGATAAGCGCTACTTGATATCCCGTGTTAGTACTGTGTGGCCAAAGATAAAAATATAAAAGCTTTATAAAACTCTAAACACTAAAAAAATTTTAAATTTTTTTATATGATATCAGAAACATTTGCAACATGTTTAAACATGTGTAAAACATGTTCAACTAAAGCACATAAAACGCACATATTAAACAAATTAAAATATATACCGTGCGTTATTTAGTTTGGATTATTATCTTTTGGAATAAACTCTAATGTATATTTATATCAAATATTATTATTTACGCTCAAAAGAAATGCCGACACTGTTCGGTGACGCCTGTTCTCACCTAACCAGTTTAGTAACATCTCTACAGCTCGCTCAAGTAAACATGAGCTACGGAAAATATGCAAACTGAATTAGCAAAGTCAGGAGTAAATTCAAATTAACCAATCGGTGCGGTGTATACATGAAACCTAAAGCGACTTCAGGGTAGATCATGCTTCTTCTGAGCTCATGTTTGCTTGGGTGGACTCTACCAACTGACCGCTGGCACTCTTTTCGAGGAGATACTAATAGCAGGCTTCTCCTATATTAATTATGTTTTAAAATTTCTGGTCTCATTACGTTATAACAAAACTTATTAAGTTTTGGCAACATTGCGTTCCAAAAGTCTTTGTCATATGCTATCTGCAACAAAAAATAATAGTATATTATAACATAATTGTGTTAATTATGCAATATCTTACTTTATCTATATTTTATATATATATATAAAAATGAATCCTTATTTCCCTTGGTCACGGCATCACGCCTGAACGGCTGGACCGATTTGGCTGATTTTTTTTTTGTTCTGTTTGTTATTATCAGGAGAAGGTTCTTATGAAAGAAAAAATTAGGGAAATTTCTCAGAAAGATTGAAAAATATACATTTAATTTTGCATATTTTAAAAAAAGCGCGTTACGAATGTCATCGTCATTCCATTTAAAACAAAAAACTCTGTGGTGGTCTATGACACCACAGACATAACCGCGCTAACAAATGTCAACGTCATTCAATTTAACTTCCTTTTCAAACATTTTGAAAGGAAAGTACGAAGGCGAAGATGTTTTAATCCCACGCATCCCTATGATACCAAACGATATACCATTCAGTTTTAAACGTTTACAGTTTCCAGTGCGGCTTGCATTTGCAATGTCAATAAATAAATCGCAAAGGCAGTCGCTAAGTGTATGTGGCATCAACTTGGAAAATCGATGTTTTTCACATGGCCAATTATATGTCGCCTGTTCCTGTGTCGGAAAACAATCAACATTATTAATTTACGGGCCAGAACATAAAACTAAAAATATAGTTTATCAAAAAGCATTAGAATAGAGAGAAGCAGTGAAGGGTATAGAGGCTATTAGTTGCTTTCTAGAACGCGCATGATAATGAGCTCAGTGTTTACTTCAAAATGTTCAGTTGTTCAATAGCGATTTGTAAAAATATAAGTGAAATTATTGAACCCTACGGAATAAACACTATTATGAAAATATATATTTTGTTTTTTATTTAATAAAATTAGTAAAGTCCTTCTCAGGTATGACGAGACCAGGGAAATAGGTATTCATTTTTATATGGAAGATATTACAGATTCCAGTTCAAATTGAATCGGTACGCATACTTAAGATAGGTCAGCTATACAAAATAAAGTAGTGTATCAAATTTACGGTAAGGCGGTACGAAGTTCGCCGGGTCAGCTAGTCGACAATAACTCCTAAAGGCGTCCACACAACAAAGTAGCAAAATTTAGCTCCACTAAGCGCTAATTGACCTTATACTTGGTTGTAATAGTTATCAGTTTTTTTAAGGCGATAGATTCCATCTGCACATTCGGTAATTGCTTCTTCGATCTTATAATATTCTATAAATTTGGCTTTGGCAATAGGTTCATGATCGACACCCCAGCGCGTTGCAGCAGATCCTGTAAAATTTGAATTCACAATTCTTTTGGCAAGTTTCTTCATACATTCTTTTCCGTCTAGTTTTGTCAATGTACAGCTTTGTGTATTTTCCCGGGCTTGTCGTCGTCATTGTTTTATAGATTTTGGATATATAATTTTCGTGTTCGTTAAATTGGAGCGCTGCAATTCGACATCTTACCTCATAGCTGTTTTTCAAACTAAAATTTATTCGTTTGCCACCAACAACTTTTTTTGCATTTTGCTTTTATTATATAGTATAGTTTGTGCAAATATGGTTTTATTGCTACGTAATCTTCACTAATTTTTATGAGGGTTTAGCGCAGGGTTTTGCCTGTGCAGAATCTTAAAGATCGCCTGCATGTTACTGAATGTAACAATAAAATTACATTTAATTCTCTAGCCAAAGATTTATTTATTATTGAATAATATAAAAATTATGTAGAGTATTAAAACATTAGTAATTTTCATTTAATCATCTGCATAAATATCAGAATCACTGTTACTATCATTATTAACTTGAATTATTAGTTTTGATACTATTTTTAACGGTAGAAATGTTTTTCTTCAATTACGTAACGACTACAGTTTTTTCAACTTGACGGTGAAATTTAGTCCGGCTAAAATTTTCATTACGGTCCATGCTGACAAGAACTACAAACGCATCTGTCGGCTACCAGTTTGATGCAAATAGGGGTTGCAAAGTATGTAAGAAGGCAAAATTGTAATCGTACTAAATGTTTAGCTAAACTATACCATCTGAGGCTAAGTCGTTCCTTTGCTTTTATTCCACCGTTGGAACCAGCCCGGCTATTTCCTTCATAATATATTTATTGCCAATTTTATTTTTTATTTGTTTTGATATTCTTTAAACGATTAATGTTTATTTAAATATCACCTATTATTTTGTTTATGATTCTACTTATTATAAATTTAAATCAAAATTTTCATTGCGATACACAATTTAATAATATGTATGCATATTATCAATTAATAATATGTATAATAATTTACTTTTATGAAAAGCACAAATACAAAAGCGGTGATCGCTTTATCTAGCCTAGAGTTAGGTCTGAAACATAAAAACAATCATCGTATCCTCGTATAGTAATTTGAGACAAGTGCTTCTTAACACCCTGACAGATAAGTTGAAACCATATCCGTGATTTCTCTTAATGTGACGTTGATAATAAAGCTCTTGGAGGAGGAGTCAGAAACATTCAAACGACACACCTCACCAGCTAAAATTTTCAACTATTATCCGCTAATTACTCCCTTATTTACAAAAATTTTGAAAAACGTATATCCTAATTTTACCTTTAAAACTACATTTTGAATACCACCGTTGATTTAGATTTTCGAGTTATCAATTTTTACGATTTTTTATCACTTTCTGATAACAATTTCAAAAATCGAAATCAAGCAATCCAGAGAGAAGACATTAAAACATCTATATTCAAAATTTCATTTGATTTGCGTAAAAACTAAGCTCATAAAACTTATCCCATGTTTCCAAGCATTTTATCCACCGTGAAGATCCCCATAATATAAAACGGATACTTGAGAAATTGACGTTTTTTTGTTTTGTGATCTGTTTTTCTCAACGAAATAAAAAACCTACCACCTACAGGGTATTGGCTTTTAGCAGTGGTTTTAGTTAACTTACGTCAACGAAAAATAATCAACATCTTTTATTTAGTGTCAGGTTTTGATTATTTAACAAGTGTTGATAGAAATTATGTAGTTTCTAGTAGATAATTATTTTACATTTGTCAATTTGCTTGGTACTTGGTGTATTATTATACATCTATAATATGTACATACCTAATTATAGCTACTTTATTGAATGGTGCAAGAACTTTTATTGTGTAATTATCTTAATTCTAAAAAAAATAATGTTATTCTGCTGAATTGGTTGCCTATAATCACTTCCTTTTAAGGTATATAATATAAAGATTATAATTTGAAGCGTTTAAAAGTATTAAGAGGCTCGATGGCTATAACATGTTTATTCCACTGTTCAAAACGTTCACACGTGTTTAGTGACGTCACACCCTTCTAGTTTTACACCACCCGCGTGCTCCACCCCCCCTTAGTGAGCACAGCTGGCTGATATACGATAACAAGCGAAATAGGTCACTTTAATAACTGTTCTTTCAGAATTTTTCGAAAAAGCCTTCTAAAATGTTTAAAATCTTAAATTTAATAATAATTATCAATCATGAAACATTTTTTTTACAGTATTTTCTTAACACATTTTCTACAGATATGTAATCACAGAGTTACTTCAAAGTGATCTACATAAAATAATTGTATCCCATCAGCCCTTATCTACGGATCACATAAAAGTTTTTTTATACCAGATACTTAGAGGTAAGTGTTACTCTTTATTATTATTATTATTATTATTATTATTATTATTATTAGATGGTAGTTTTAATACTATTATTTTTTATATATTATTAAGATCATTGCATAAATTAATGAACATACAAAAACGAAAGTTATAAAATATTATGTGAACGTGGGGAAAATTTGTGTGGGCATTGTTACCTAATTTGGCTAAATAATGTGGATTATACTTAAATTATTACACTTGGGAATTTCAATGAACTGTTTAGATAAAAAATAATATTAACACAATAATTGAGTATTTAATAATCTATTCCACTAAAAAATAGTTCTATGAATTTAATTAGATAATCACGATACAATAGACTTGTCAAGTGTTGTTGGTTTTTATGATAAAACTATGAGAATATCAGGATTTAGTTATAAAAATGTGGTAAGATAACTAATTGAAATTAATGTTAATTTAAATTATAAAATCTAAAATTTGATTTTAATAGCAATTATAGAGCTGTAAGGATTTTTGATTAATTTGTATACAATTAATTACAGCTGAATTAATCAGTCTTTGAAGGAATACTTCAGCTTTGATACGCTAAATAATATATAAATTATAAAGAAAAAGTGGCAAACTGCTTAAAAAATGATAAAATCTAATATAATATAATTAATAATCATTGATATAGTTTAGTTTAAGAATTTCAACTAGTACGACATTATTCATTAAGCGAGATATTACCCTTAGTTTTCGACAAAGCAACAATTTATAACGCTATAAACATAAAAAGTTATCACGGCGGTGCAAAACTTATATTTCTTAAGGAACTCTTGTTTGTATAAAGTAAGATTATTACGGTGCTTTTACAACCATTTTGTTTATTAACGGATGTGGTATACATTATTTTATAATGTTTTTACTAATCTGATAAAAATAAGTAGACATAAGTAAATACATAAAATTGATGGTGTTTACACTTATCACTTTTAATTTAAACAAACTAACATGACTTAAATTTGACTGTTAAGCGACGATTTTTTTTTTCAAAAACAATGCCATTGCTATGTTTAATATTTACACAGTCATCGAAATTAAATTTTAACTATTATTGATCATTTTTTATTTTTTAAGACACAGGTTACCATTAATTGCTAAATTGGTCTCAAAAATTTTTCTGTTGCAGAATGTTTTTTTTCCTGTTTTGAGGATGACTACATTATAATCATAAGAGCTTTTTAGAGAAATTGAAAAACTATTTGGAGTTTTTTATTTGGTAACATTTTGTGGGTGGAGTTAATTTAATATTGATAAAAATTAAATTACTATAATGTAAATTAAAATGTGGAAAATACTTATGTATGTCTTTTTTTATTATTATTTCAGGTTTAAAATATTTACATTCAGCTAGGATATTACATAGAGACATAAAACCAGGCAATCTATTAGTTAACAGCAATTGTGTTCTCAAGATCTGTGATTTTGGTTTAGCAAGAGTAGAGGAGCCCGATGTTTCTAAAGCCATGACCCAAGAAGTAGTAACGCAGTATTACCGAGCACCGGAAATCCTAATGGGTGCGAAACATTACACATCAGCCGTTGACGTATGGTCGGTTGGCTGTATTTTTGGGGAATTATTAGGAAGAAGAATATTATTTCAAGCGCAAAATCCCGTTCAACAATTAGAATTAATAACAGAATTGTTAGGAACGCCATCGCTGGATGATATGAGGCACGCTTGTGAAGGGGCGAAAACGCATATGTTGAGGAGGGCGCCGAAGCCCCCATCGCTTTCAGTTTTTTATACTTTAAGCTCGCAAGCGACTCATGAAGTTGTGCATTTATTGTGTCAGATGCTCGTCTTTGATCCGGTAAGTTCTAAAGAGTTTTATGGATTGAAAATTTATTTAAATCCGCTATTTATGTAATAATAAAATAAAATTCAATAGTTAAAAAAAAATGGCTTATATTACGCGTGACATTTGTTTTGCTGTTATCGTATTTGTTTTCACATGTTTTTTTAATATGTTTATCGGTTTTTATGCGTTAGTTTTTTTTGCAGTCCTCGTTTTTTTTATGTTGTTTCGGCGAGCAGCCGCGGACATTTTAGCAGTCGACAATTTGTATCAGGTCTCATTAAAAAAAATTATTTACTTTTTGAACTCATTATCAATTCACCTCCAAATTATCATATTGACATAAGAACTTTTATATAAAGAGTTTTATTTGAACGATTATTAGAAGTAGCTTAAAATTGATTTCAAAGAGTGGAACAATCAAGGTTAAAATGCAGAATTATTAGCCATGTCACATGTGTTTAATACATTTTTTTATTTAAACATTAATAAATGCAGATTGTTGGGAAATATAAAAGGCATTTTATTATTAATGAGCTGACTTTAATTTTTTGTAAAGAGATGTTGTTTGTTTTACCGTTATTATTTCTAGATGCTTGTTTGTCCTCTTTTCATTCAATAAATATTGCTATCTTCTCTGTCAAATTCATACATATTATGTAAAAAAGGCATTATAAGAATGAAAAATTTAACTCATGGATGGAAATACGATCGTGGATTTGACAAGAGAGTTTATAGATTGCTGACTATGTCAAGACCACGTGACAACTAATTGATCAATAAATTTTTTTTTTTTCTTATTTATTTGATTTTAATTTATTGTCCAGATTTTATTGCGTGTGGTGCAAAGCACACATTCTCTGGAGATTTTGTACCAAATATGAAATGAGACTTTTGTAAAAATAATGGCACGCATTGATCAAATCTCAATTTGCAGGTCGGTAGGCCGGTACACGTGCTAGTTTTGATGCTTTGTCAAGGAAAAAAATTAGACTGCCACGTGACACTGCAATAACAAAGTGAACACGTTTCTTGAATAAATGCAATAAGAAACGTTTACATTATTTTATTGTTCACTTATTTTTGTTAAAAGGCTTGACTTTTTTTTTATGGAAATTTAATAAATAATTTATAATTTTCAGGATAAAAGGGTCTCGGTGGTAGATGCATTGGCACATTCTTATCTAGATGAAGGTAGACTGAGGTACCACTCGTGCATGTGTAAGTGCTGTTACACAACAGCGGGTGGGATGCGACAATACACCGCCGAATTTGAGACGACTGCTCCTCAAAGCTTTGACGATCTTTGGGAAAAGAAGTTAACCTCCGTGCAACATGTTAAAGGTGCAGTTATTTGAATCTATAGTCATAATTATCTACGTTAATTATATTGTTTTTTTTTTTTTTTGCAGAGGAGATGCATAAATTTATAGCAGAACAATTAAATACAAGCAGAGTTCCTCTTTGCATAAACCCCCAATCTGCGGCGTTCAAGAGTTTCGCCAGGTAAGACGGCCGCCGACGCCGCAGACCAGCGCAGCGCCATTGCATAGGTGACCGCTCACTTACCTTTTGGTGTACGTTGCATAAGATTTGCACAATCATTATTTATTATGTGTCATAAATTGCACATTTTTTATCTTCTTAGCTTCATTGTTTGTGTTTTTTTTGTTTGATTGGCTGTTTTTGATTGAGTTTTGTTGTATGAATTATGCGGAAGCTGTCATGAGATCTTTCCTGTGATTTGTTGATCAATTCTTAACTTATTTACGGGGAGTTGAAAATTGTGTGTTTACGATGTAATAAACAGAATCATAAATAATACTAGTAATAGATTATTAAAGCAATCAACAATAATTCTTAGTTTATTGAACACTGTATAAATAAAGTCATTTATACTAGCACTGCGATCTCTTACAATATGCACTTGTAAAAAAAGCTCTTATACAAATATGCAAAAAATATTTATGTGGCACACAACTATAATCAAAAATGCCATTAATTATTTTATCTCTTTGGTTACAAAGAACTAAATGGAGCTACCAATTTTTTTCTGTTTTTTTTTTATATAAAAAAATTAAATTTTGTGCATAATGTTATTTTTTTATCCACCTATTGGTTTATGATTTTAAAACAAAATAAGCTGTGTCAGCAATTTGTGTTAAACATATTGGAAATGATGATTTCTGAAAGATATCAATAATATTTTTGCTAATTGGACTTTTTATATTTAAAAAATTAATAAATTGTAGATTGAAAAATTTACATTTATAGGAGCTTTTCGAAAAAATTTATAACAAACACATAAATATGTTGACAAGGATAGAACGATAAATTTGTGACTGGAACAATAATTTGATTTGGTTCCGGAAAGTGGGAAAAATGTAGCATCATCTATTTACTTCTATATTTTATCTTTTAAGTTTTATAATATTTGTTTTTTATTTATAAGTGTTTTGTTTTCTCAATTTTTGTGCTTGCTGTTTTATTGAATAATCAGTATATGAATTTAAATGAATAAGTATCAAAAGAAATAAAAGCATGTTTGAAGAAATTAAAAATTAAGTTAAAATTTCAAAGTATTTCGTTGAAATGAACGAGAGCTTAACAAAATTGAATAAAAGACAAATCAATCTAGAGATTAACATTAAAACTAACATTTATAATCAATAAAATAATCATATTAAAAAAGCAAAATGTGTTGAAAAAAATTATAAAACTCTAGTTTTATTAAAAGTATAATATGTTCTATATTGCTACAATTTTCTAAAATTTGACACCCACCAAATAATACTAAATTGGGTCAAATAACACACACCAAATAAAACTAAATCATAATAACTAAATTTTAGCTAAATGTTCAGTTTGTAGTATGCAATATACTATTTGCATACTAATGCTTGCTAATTATGTTAAATGTTAATCACAGATGTTTTACAGTGTCAGTTTTCACTAAAAAGCTTTAGATCTCTCTATTTAA
This sequence comes from Lagria hirta, assembly GCA_947359425.1. Lineage (NCBI taxonomy): Eukaryota > Metazoa > Arthropoda > Insecta > Coleoptera > Tenebrionidae > Lagria > Lagria hirta. Next base: position 19,045,370 of record OX375796.1, on the reverse strand, counting down.
GAAAAAAACGTTATTCATGTCTTTGTAGATTTTAGTGAGAAAACAAAATGGTTAATCAATAATTATTGTTTGCCATATAACCGTAATCACGCTAGGAGAAATTTCTGCAAAACACAATTATGGCTTTTCTTCGAAATTTTTGTCTATAAAATGAGCAAAATTTTTATGAGTCTTCAGCTATAAACCACTAGAATAATGTGATAAATTACGATCTTTAGAGACATTCCGCTTTTTAACATTTGAATTTGAATTTTTGTCCAATCAATAGGAGCTGTACCAGCGAAACTCCTGCCAAATAATATTAAAGTCGTTGAGTACTGAATAATTTTTAAACTTTTGACGCTACGCAATAAAATTGGTGTCTCTGTTAGATAGTGCCACAATAAAAATCTCATGACTGGTGGTATTTGGTTTTAACTAAGTGAACTTGTGTAAAAAACAATAACGTGCACCAAAGGGTTTCAGTGTTTTTTATTACTTTTTTATTCATTACTACAGTAACAAATCTTACTTATTACACAGAAATGATTTCCATGCTGGCGCGTGCGTTATGTAATGTTTCTAAGTTTTTACTTAATTTTGAAGTAGTTAGAACCTGCATCTACCTTATTTTGTAGTTAATTTATTCTTTTACTAATCAAAATTGCACCTCTTATGATAAAACAAGAATTTTTGCACGATTAACAACTATACATAATATCCGTTTGCAAGTTTTTTGCGACAAAGTTGGCTATGATATTTTGTTTTTATGTTGAGTGATGTAACGAATGTAAACTTTTTTTCTGTCAGTGTTTGTTTGACATTGTGACATGTTTATATCATTTACAATTCTTTTTATAAATAATTGAAGTCTATTTCTTTTTATAAACAGCAATTGTCAAGACAGCGTCATTTGACATTAGTTGTCAGAGGCGTGATTTCTACGATAATGGAGCAAGATTCCAACTTATTTTTATAATTTTTGACACTTGTTTATAAAAATAAGCAGATTTAGTTGCAATAAACACTGAATGCTGTAATTTTTCTTTTTGTTTCTCGTGTTATTTAAATTTTTTCATTCTTAATTTAGACAGAGATCGGTAAGAATGTATATATTCAGAAAATATAATTTTTAACTAAAAATAACTCAACTTTGATAAATAAACGTAGTAATTTTCATTGGGGAGTTTAGTTGTCACAGATATACTGCCAACAAAATTACTAGATGTTTATAGTCTTTCCTCACGCAAAAATATTGTGCGGATATTAATATTTGATATTTGTAATAAATTATGCGGTGGTGTTTTGAAATACATGCATGGAAGTCAAATATCTTGATTAATAAAATTGGAGTTACAAACTATAGCTTAATTTTATTTTGCAATTATAGTTTGCACCTTCTCTGACCTATACGCTAGCAGTGTGATACATAATAAAGCGCCTTCTATTAATTATATCTGAAACAAAAACTGGTGAGATGAGACGCGATAAATTAATCTCGGCTATTAATTTGTTTTGGAAGTTTGCTACAAATTGTATGTATTATAGCATGGATTTTTTAAATTTTGGGTCTAGTTTGGAAGCGAGATGTAGGGTCTAAATTAATGCATACAGTTTAGTTTTTTTTTTTTAATTTTTATTAATTAATCAGTGTCAAAGTTGTGGCAAAAATTCATCTCGTATATTGAAAAGGTTTTTTTGGAATCACTCAAATAAGTTAGGGAAATATTTGGAATCATTGGTAATAAAAGAGTTTATTGTCCATAAATATTGTACATGTGAAAGAAAAACACTTCTACGTTTGACGTCTAATTTACAGGTCTCTTACGGTTTCAAATGTGTTGTTGATTTTGTAATCATTTAAAAATTACATTAAAAAGTAAAAAAAAAATAATTTGGAATTAATCTAATTTTATCAATAAAAACACGGCGTAATTTCACTTACATAATTAGAATGATTTTTTACTTGATATCAGTAAGTTTTTAGAATGACTTTCAAAATAAATAATAACAGCACCAGTTTTTGCATATTTTTTTCATAAATGGCGTAACACTTTAAATCTTGAACAAACACCTGCTGGCGATAATCCTCATTTTAACATAACAAAATTAACATTTAACGAGCCTAAGTAAGATGATGGTTGTTGTACAGGAAAGAAAAACAGTGCGAACCTTTCAAGAAGACGCTAGAAATACTTTTATCACCTGTCATCTTTCTCTGTGCTGCGTGATCCATTTAGGTTAGTGTTTTTATTTTTGCTGCTTTTTTTCCCTTTGAAATTGGTGCCACTTGCATGGTCATTATGAGTAATGAGTCTTAGGAAAAAATGAATGTATAAAATTTTGATTTCAGTTCCACTGTAGCTCATCCTTCGGAATTGCCGCCATCACCCCACAAATGGGATGAACCACGGGCTCTTCGAAGATAACTTCACATTCTATTGAGGAATTAGTAAAAGTACACCAAATATAATAAATCAGGGATTCTATGCAATGCAAAACAAAGACTATTTTAAATAATCGCGCTGCTAATTTATTATTTTTATAGTATGTGTTTCGTGTATATTTAGTCGCTCAGAGTGTGATTTTATCTAATACCTTGTAGATCTGCCGATTTTTTTAGGTAACAGTGTACAGATATCACTGCCTTGATTATAGAGTAGTTTATTTTAGTTTGTAACAAAGACTGGCAGATTTCAGTGGGATGGTGGTTTTAATCTTTGTAGCAAAATTGGAAAGAAAATCAAATGATGTTTTTTTATTATTTTTTCATTAAAACTAGAACATTGATAAAACCACCTACTAAGCACCAAGTTTCGCAAATTTGGTAGTTGAAGATAACTATACATAAGTTAAGACTTTTTAAGGTAAAGACTGTGAATACTAGCTACATAACTAGAAATATGTGCAGCTCTAAGATTTGTTTCTAGTGAAGTTCATGTAATATAATTGCCAACTTTACATTTAAAATAGAAAAAGTAAAAAACAATATAAATGAACGTACGTAGCATATTTTGTGTAAACTGTTTGTTCGGTGTGCAATGAGGTACAGAGACTGTAAAAAAAACATTAAACAGCTCTTATTTGTTAGTTTAAATTTTTTTACTAAATAGTGTAATTTTTTATAAAAATTTCTTTCTACTGTGGCCTTTCACAATTTCGTCTCATTTTAGCACCACTTTTAAAAATCTGTATTTATCTGTACATATTAATTTAGTTCTCTTTTTAAAATTAATTGTGAGAAAGTAGACCATTCTTTATTATAATTTTAGAGATATTTTTGTAGGAAATTGTGTAGATTTTTTTTGTAGGTCGATTGTAAATAACACAGTTAATATTTTATATTCTGCTGTCTTAAATCATATACTAACATTTTTAATTTGTATAGATACAAAAACGACCAAATCACGAATTATTTGCAAAGTTGGTAATAGTGTAAATATTCATGTTTACTCTTTTTCGTAGGTTTAGTTAATTATTGTATTCTAATAATTCTAGCAAAATTTAATAATGAGCGAAAAATTGTACTAAAATTAATATTTTCATGTATCATCTACACTACATGTTAATATTATCAGACGCTTTTTCAAGTTCCATTAGCATTATTTAACGAATTTGTGTAATTATTCCAATGGTTTTTCCAGAGATCTCATGATGCGTATGTAAATATATTTTATAAAGGCACCTCTCTTGCTCAATATTGTTGTGTAATAAAGTTTACTTATTTTTTTATATACATGATTGCCCGCCCTTGAACTTTCAATATTGTGCAAAATTGCAAATTGCACGAAAATATTGTGTGTGTAGGGCTGCCTTTATTCAGACTTTTTTCAAATAATGGTCAGTCTATGTTTACTTTAACTTAGTATACTCTGATATGAAAAAATAAACGACACTTAAGAACAAAATTATTTTATTTTCCTATATGTTGAAGATTGATCCTTCGATTTTACTGAACGTTGAAGTGATGTATAGTAACGCTGAAGGTATAAGGTTATATGGCTTTTTTAAACCTACTTGACGGCGCACAAGCGCTTCTTTTGTTGCAATGGCAATATGTCTTTGGAATAGGTTGCCAACCATTGGTGAGACATTATGAGAGAACCTGTAATAAAGGAGAAACTGCTAGAGAGTTATATTTGATACGCAAGGAAAAAGGCGTATCAGAGAAATATATAGTAGGTCGTAAAAAAGTATAAGACTAAAAAAAATACTAAAATGCTAAAAAACAGGGAAAGGTGGTCACAAGAGAAATATGTAAATGATGAATAAAAAATAGTAAAAAAAGAACCGAAAAGACGCAGAATGTTCTAAAAAAAAGAGACAATTGAACGTTCAACTAAAAGTTGTCTCTCAACTTTTTACAATTAGGCGGAAACAATAAAAAGGAACCATACCAGGTCGATGAGAATGGTAGAGCCTTGATATGAATGACATGAAAAAATGTGAGAAAAAAAATGTAAATATAAACAAAACAGCAGGAACAAATTATGCAATTTTCTGCAAAATGTTGAATGTGTAAATTAGACATTTTTTATAGTGCTATACTAAGACAATTATAAAAAGAAAGTTGTAAACAATAACTCTAATAAAATTGTTATTGTTATGAAGCAGGTTTTTGTAATTATAAAAGTTTTTTTACCTGATTTTTTTCTACCATATATTACGATTTTGCTTTTTTTTGAGGCTATTTTTAAGCACAATATCAAGTCCGTTACTATTCATTATATCCATTAATATTAGCATTTTTTTGTCAATTTTTTTTTATAACTCTTAAAAATGATAATGTTAGTATTTTAGACAATGATTTTGATAAATTCGAAGATTTGGTGCAAATAATCTTTATTTGTCATATAACTTAAACAAACGCATGTAAGAATTTGAACAGTTGAATTTCCTCATACTTAATGCTAAGAATGCAGTAGCACTACGTAATCACATCAATTCTCTAAAAATTCACTGCCAAATTAGTGAAAAATAAATCATCTAGTCGCTGGTCAAACATTTGGTAAATATTTTGTCACGTGATGTCCTACATCACGTGACAGTAGTTTCATAAGCCACCGACAGAGTGCGTATTGGCAAAAAAACAATGGAACATCTAACTCACGCAGTATGCGCAGGTATAAAACACGTTGAGATTATTATATAAATAATTTTTTAAATTTCTTCATAAAAATGGTTGAATCAAGAGTGTAAAACATAAAACCTGGAAGATATTAACTAATTTTACATTGATTCGATGTTTTTGCAATAATCATTTGATTTCAATATCAACTGAAATGAAATGTAAGAATAAACACACGTAAACAAATGCAATCTGGGATAATTAAATTTTTTATGTCTGGACCGAGCGTTTGGCGAAAAGTTTTTGTTTTTGCTATACAAATATGGGCATAGTTAAACATAAAAAAATAAAAAGGAAAAATAGCTTTAAATCAACCATTGCTATAAGCAAATGCTTAATTTTTTCTGATAAGTAAAAAAGGAGACTATATACTAGCAGTAAAGACCTAATTTTTACTCTTAAACATTAATTATTAGAATTGTTGAAAAATGTTGCTTTTTATTTCATATTGTGCTAAATACTCTAATTTTAAAAAAAAATTTCTCAACATAAATAAATGTTAAAAAGGTAGGCTTAAAACTAATAGTGTTGAAATTAAAAAAAATAAAATAACCAAAGTATTATTGGCAGCATCGATAACTGTTTTTATGCAATTTCTTTTGAGACTTTTATATTGTTTTAAGCCTATCTTTTTTTTATTTGTTATTTAATCTGCTCAAGTTTTTGTAATTTTAAAATATATTAACTATATTGGATAAGAAAAAATAAATCTTGCCTATCTCGGAAAATATGCTTTTGTTGTTACCCACCAAAAAAATCGTTTTTTTTTTTCACTCAGTATGAAAAGTTTATGACTACGCCCGTCTGGCTTGATTCTTGGTGTAGTCGTTTAAAACTAAATGTCGCAAAAAAATTGAATATGATCACAGATCTGGTACTAAAATAGATTTTCAATAAAAATCATTTACTTTTCAAATCTATTTCAAAATGTTGTTGAGTTTGGTTTATTCTCATTTTTTTAGTTTTAAAATGAGAAAGGTCACTTTGAGTTTGCAACTGCTGCACTTTGCGTTGCTTCTAAATAATGCATTATCTTACACTTTTATGAGAAATGTGCTATTTGGCTTAAGATTTATGGGTAAAAAATATTTGAACTACAATATGTTAATTAACAAACACTTAACTAATTGTAAAGCAAAACCTTGCTTATTATTAGTCTGGGGTGCGTGGATCTTTTATGCACATAATTTTTTTTTTTTCATTTATTTGGGGTAAAAAATTAATACACATTCACTTAAGTACTGGGAAAAAAAAAAAAAAAACATTTTCTTGGTAACTGCTTAACATAAGCATAATTCTTAAGTAATTACAATATATATTTAAAAATTTACTTTCTTTTACTTTTAAACCACCTCTCCTCAAAATAGCAGAGCTAGTGCACGAGGGGAGGGTCTGCAAAACTTATAATAGGTAAATTGCAAGATTGTCTTATTTATGTTTCGTCATTTAAACTTTTTAAACCTATATATTGATTATAAGAAAGAAAGAAAGAGGTTTAGACGACAGCATCAGCATAGAATAATAGTTTGTTAGTAAATTTAACAACTTAAATATTAGAGAGATTATCGTGTTTTTACTCTGTCCGGGTACATTAGGTGTAATTTGGCTGCAATATGGAATTGTGATTTTGACATAGCTTTTACATTGAAAGGGAGTGCATTAATTATTTTAGTTCCTTTATTTCTATTTCTATTTGATGATCATCCTGCCATTATAATACAGTAAACTCCTAATCTTGAAATACAAAGAAAATATAAAATTGAAAAATTAAAATTTAAAAATCATGATAAAAAAGGAATTGACAAATTATTACTCAAATATTTTTTGTAAGCCGCTTTACAGAGAGAAAAGTTGAACGTCTTGGTAAAATGCTTTGAAAAACATCATAAAAGCATGGTCATAACTTATCAATCAGCAAGTCTAGCAAAAATCAAATATGGATCAAATAATTAAGTACATTAGAATTATTAAAAAATCGTCTACACTGAAGAATAAAGCGTTTTTTTTTATAATAGCCTTTAATTTGAAGTGGTTTTCGAAAAAAATTGATTCACAACAAAGCTCTGTCTTTTGTCACAGACGTGCAATTTTACGGTCTGTTTTACGCTCTTCTTCGTTATCTCTTGTAGGCGGAATGTCGAAAGGTCTGAAAACATGCAATTAACCTAATGTACAGGTTCTTAACAGTTGGCGCCGGCGCTAGATGGTCACTATCATATTTCTCTAGCAAACAACCAAATTGTAAGTCACCGACTGACTGCCAAAGTCTAGACAAGAAGTGGTCATAAGGGTGGTCACAGTTTTCTTAACATACCGGAATTCCTTCCTCACTAATCCTCACTTTTTCTTTTAACAACTTTTAAGATAAGTAGAACCGACATATCACCTAGACACAGAAGATTTGGCTTTACGAGTCTAGAAATCGGAAATAAAATTGATATTTTTATTAATATCTGCTTTCTAATTCTATCTATTTAAAGAACAACTAATATAAAAAAAGATTATGTTTGCAAATTGTTAACAATTAAAGAAAAAAAATAGCGACTATTAATTTACATCTCGAGTCTTTATTTGTCAAGATCATCAATCGCTCATCAAAAAACAAGCTTATTATCCAATAATCAAAAGTCGAGCGATTTTTTTTTAGTTTGGGAACAAAAACTCGCTTCAGAAATTTTAATTTGTGATGGAATTGTTATTTATGCCAACCAATAGTGCTGTTAATTTGTGTACTTTTATTAAAATCGTGCATTAACGTAAAATCATGCATTAATGGAGTAGCTTTGTTAGTCAAAATCAAACATTTAGATGACTCTCAGATTAACGAAAAATAACTATTAATGTGTTCAGAAAGTCTATTTGTTTTTGTAAACAATTGTTTATAAAAAACTATATATTTAAATTTATACTTTTATAAACAATTGTTTTCAAAAATTTCTAATTTATTTTGATTTGCAATCGACAATATTCACCAGAAAGATCATTATATAAATTATTATTTTACTCTTGCCATGAAATTTCGAAGGTATGTTTAATTTTTGATTAGTTCATACGAAGAAACGTACGATATTATAGACGAGCTTTGACATTCGGCAATCATACTATCAGAAACAAGAAAAATCTGTCAAGCTAAAATGCACAACAAGAGTAGATCTACATTTAAATTTATTTAAAAACTTAACTACAATTATTATTCTGAAAGTTTTTTTCTAACTAAAAAACATAATTAAAAGACGTAATCTAAAACATTAAAAAATAAAAACTTTTAGATTTAAGATTTTTAACTATATAATCTACTAACAAATCTAATAAACTTAAAAAAAAATTATTACTAATTCTAATAAATTATTCTTATAACTCAAAATATCGACGTCTTAATTATGATTTCATAAATGTAATAAAATGAATAAAATTAAAACTTTAAAAAACATTTTAGAACTAAAATATTTTAAAGTTTAAGTTTGTTTCTAAAATGGTAAAAATTAGAGAAAAATGTTTAATGTTCTAAACACTAAATAATAATAAATGCTAATATTTTGAACATACTCTAATATCGTTCTTACTAGATTAAACAAACTAAAATTTAAAGCTTAAAGCTAAAGATGAAATAAACGGAAAATAAGTTTAGATACTTAAAATAAACGCTTTTGGACCACACAAAAGTAAATTCTTTTTAATGGTTTTTTAAACATTTCATTTTTATTTCAATGTGTATAATATAACTGATTATTTTTCTATTAACAGCTGTTTCGGAATCGCAAAGTAATTTATAGGATAATAATAAAAAAACAAAGGGAAAAAAATTGGCAAACTAGTTTTAATACAATTTATGTAATTAATAATTAGTTTGTTACTTTAATTAACTTGAAAAACTTGGACAAAAGCGACTTTTTTATTCTTAAAATTTTAACACTTCATCTAAACATTTTTAAATAAAACTTGAAAAAAAAACTCTAATACAAGTGGTAGAACACTAAAATAATATTGATTTTAAATTAACAATCTGTTCGATCTTTGAAATTAAAAAAAAAAGAACAAATTGTAATAACTATTTAAACAAAATTGTAAAAGTAGCACACAAACTTAAAAAAACTCTCTTATAATCTTTTTTTCCAAATGGAGCATTGATTTTTTTTATTTAATTGGACTAATTCAAATTAAAATTTGAATAGATTTTGGAATTCTGTTTAAATAATAATTGCAAATGGTTATTGTCTTTCTATTTTTAACATTGTTCCGGTTATTCAAATTTTAAAATTATTATTTTAGATCTATTCAACTTGTGCTGAAATTTGAAAATTTTTGCTTTTTTTGTCTTAAATGATTAGCAAAAGATAGTTAATGTGAATAATCATCTATATTTTTTTTACAATTATAATAGTTTTAAAACGTTTTAACTGAGAAATTAAAACCGAAGCGAATTGCTGCATTTTTGAAGCACTTTAAATTGCGCCTTTTACATGCGATCCAAAATCTTTGTAATAGTTTTCAAAATTATTGTTTAATTTACATTGTGCTAAAATTAACTAGATACCTTATGTCAAAATGGCTAAACCTAAAATTAAAGAGATATTTATTGAATAAATAAAATGGCGTAAAAACCCAGTCGAGATTGTTTCTACTTTTTATTTTCAAAATTTTGTAATTTTCAACTTCTTCAACGAGGGAAGGAGCAGTAAGTCATATCTTGTTTGGTGAAGTGAATGTGTTTTGAATGTCTGAAGAGCAAACATAGATTAAAATTTGGTTTTCCCCATTGATTTTGAATTTGAAAATGTCACGTGCTGTGACTTTTCGTGATGTATTTGGATGACCAAATGTGAGATTTCCACCCACGACTAGTTTAATTAACGAAGATTAATTTCTATATTATAGTATTTATTAAACACTTAACTAGGCAAATATCTAATTAACATTTTATTTACTTACAAATATTTGATTTTTCATTATTTCCAAATAATGAGAAAATAATCTCTTGTACTTTATCGTTGTCAAGATTCAATTTATAACACAAACAACAGCTTATCTTGAAAATATTTGAAATCTTTGTTCGCAATTTTAGAAATTATAGAAAGCCCAAGCTAATAAATCTTTTGCAAATTAGTTTAGAAATTAAATAATTGATGCTTTTTTAAATTTTAGCTATTTTTAACGCGTTAATATTATTGGAATGAAAATTTGGCATTTTCTAAAGTTATCTGAAATCTTAGGAGTAAAATGTTTTCAAATCTCAAATATTTAGTGATTTTTCAAATTTTTATAATTTTTTTAAAAATGTTCATTGTATCTAATTTAAAACGTTACATTTCTTTCATTTTATTTTTAAACTTTTGTACACCAAAATTTTGTAAAACAAGGGTTTAAGTTTTGTTTCAAGCAAATTTAGGAAAATATTTGCTATTTTGATTTTTTAGATCGAAAAAACCTTTTGATGTTTGCAATTTCTCCTATCTAGTTAAGTTAAAAGTTAGAAAAACGTTTAAATAGTTTAAAAGCTCAAATCTTTAAAATTTACCATTATTTATATAACGATCACGAGTAGTTTGACTAAGAAAAACTCTATTTTTTGTTAATTTGACAACGTTTTGAAACGACTTTTGTTTCATCATCAGGGTTCTATTAACTTATTTTAGAAAAATGTTTATTCTGATGCAGATGAAAAAAGTCTGCTATTATTGAACTTTTGACCGGTACCTAAATATATAGAAAAAGTAAAAGGACAATCGGGCTCATTACAAAAAATGAAAAATCTATAAAAGTGTTATTTTAAAATATAAGAAAAAACTTTTTTTTGATTATCAAGACAAGATTGGTACACAACACAAAATTACAAACAAAAAAGGTGCTAAAAGTTAGGGAAAAGATTATGCATTAATAAAAAATAAAAATAACATTGTGTCAATAAGTCAATAGAATACAAAACAATAAAATTGTATGAAAATAAAAAAGTATTTTATAACAAGTTGAAAGAGAAAAGTAAGAATTTAGATGGGATATTGAAATATTAAAATAAATGAAGAATACAAAATATAAAAAAACATATTTATGATGTAAAAATTTGTACGGGGTAGTCACAGAATAGCCATAGACATAATATGTCATTTTTTCTTGTTTCATACTTTTTAGAGTTTGAATTTTTAGTCATCGAGCTTTGGTTTTCCAACTTATTTTTTATTATAACTGATAATGATAAAATTTTGTTTAGAAAAACATTATTTCTTTTGTGATGCTACTCAAAAAGGTGTTTGCTATTTGATAATATAAAATTTTTGATGACGATATAATTTTGATAATTGCAAGGCAGATTCTTGCATTTCTTATTATTATTACTGAATTTATTACACAATTTGATTAATGTCAAATTAAAATTTAATCTTTATTTATAAATTATAACATAAAAACATCAAATCCACACCGATTAGCATGATTTCATACTTTTCATACCACAAAACATCCGATAACCTTTCTGACATGATTCTCAAATATAATCGGTTCCGTTTCTTCTGCTGAGAAAAAAAATTAAAAGTCGATTTAGCCACATTAACGTAAATCCTTGCATTTAAGAGCATAAACTCATTAATAAGGCATTATAATAGGGCGTATTACGGTACTAGACTTTGGGCTTTAGCCCTACCACCACCACCACGTGCGTCATCCCTTCTCTAAAGCCTGTGTACACTAATGCCTTAAAAACCCATGTTTAAAAGATGGGTGACAAGTGATTTTGGCTTATTTGTGATTTTTGTTTTGCACTTTAATAATCATTTCAAAATTTTGAGTTTTTGTTGTTTTTTTGTGTATGGAAAATGGATAGTTCAATCATAAAGGACGAGGCACAGGATATTATGATTTATAATAGAAGTAAGTCAAATTTTAAATTAGAAGATTTCAATAAACATAGATATTTATTTTAAATAGATTATTACCCTATTCATGGCTGTCAAGTAGAACTTTTAAATCGAGAACTGTGGAAAGAGTTCCATGAGCTGCAAACCGAGATGATTATTACCAAAACTGGAAGGTAAGTTTTTTTTAATAACTTTAAAAAATTATTTTTATTTTTATAATATAACAAAACAAGTGTTATATTTAAATTTTGTAAATACCACTGACTCCGGATATTGACATAATATAATATATATAACCCACTTGATAATTATTCTCTTGTCAAATATAAATATAAATTATCAATTCAAAAACTGGAGTAAGTATCAAGGTTGCATTAATTTCTCTTATTTTTAATTTCAAAATATTTTATAACATATATTTGTTTAGAACTACGGTTCTCAAAATTATTTTTGTTTGTATTGCTATTATCGTTGTTTAAGATGTTTCGTTTAGATATTATAAGAAGTAAATTTAAATGTTTTTGCCTAACAATATGGCTATTAATCATATTTATATAATATACATACTCCTAATTTTGTATTAATTACATTTTTGATGGTATTTTTTTGACAAATGTTGACATAAGATAGCGTTGTTCTAATTGCATCTTTGAATGAGACATAAATCATGATACTGGATGATTCTATCTTCGTCACTGAAATTGTTTGAGAACGGTTTTGACTACAATGTAATGATCTTTTAAAGAATAAATTTCAATAATAATAATTTTTTTATACTTCTATATAGTTTTTTATGTTTTTTATTAGAGTACATATTATAATAAGAATTAAATATTTTACGTTTGTAATTTAGTTGGTTTTAAATTTATTAATATTTATGCTTTGAAATTTTTTAAAATTTTCAAATTTTGCAGCTCAATTATAAGGCACAAAAAGTACCACTAAAAGTATAGGGTTTTATGCCTCTTTATCTTTATTTATTTTTCTTGAACAAAACGAACAAATCTATTTTTTACAGTATAAAAGTCTTGTAGTATATTCCTGTATTTTTATTTTGCAGAACATTTTGTTTTATTATTTAATTAATAATTGATATATTAATAATATTTATTCATTTGTAAGCGCTCTGCTAGAATTAGAGATAGAACAATTTGACAAAGATAACCGAGTTTTAATACTTATTAACGTGTTTTTGTCCTATTTCTCATTTTGGATGCAATTAATTTTTGTTGAAATTTAAACAACAGTATTTTTTTTTTTTTAATTTTAACTGGAATTATTTTAATTTAAGAAATCATTCGCTATTCACTTTGCTTAAAGCTTCGCTAAAGTACTTGTTTCATAAAAGCTTTAGACAACGCTTTGAAAATGCTTGATAATGCATTTAGTTATCAACTAAAACCAATAAAAACTATCATTATTAGAATTACCAGCTGTTGTCAATAGTAAAATTATGTTATTAGTTGTGATATTTGCCTTAGACTAATTATGAAATATCTTATCGTAAATTTTATGATAAACTATAAAAATCTCCTCAAAATTCAAACACAAGAGTGTAGAAGCTGAGATTTTAAGTACTCTGGCGCCATAAATAATGCCAAAAAGGCGTCATCCTTTTCAAAAAGTAAAGTGGCTGTCTAATTGTGTTTTGCAACCATAAAACAATTTAGCTACACTATAGTAGACACTACAGCCAATCCCAGCCGCAGGTACTTGACTGCTGTGCTTAGCCACCCTTATAATTTAAATATTTACTCAAAAAAACGTGTAAACAGGGTGTTTACCGTACCGTCTTTTATTATTTTAGGTCAAAAACGGTAACGGGAAGTTATTGTTTTGCTAAGATCATGATGTTTATATGTTGATATTTCGCACTGAGCATATGGTGGTATTCAGTAGTCACAAACAAAATCTTTCTATCCTAAATTGTATTGTGATGACAGTCTTGTTTGGCTGATAGTTGAGGCGCCACAGACTTTTTAAACAACCCGCAATTTAAAACCACCTCCTTAAAACAGATGCTTATATCCCGCCCTCTTTGTTTTCTTAATTATAATCCGGGAAGGTGCTTAAAGGACACGTTTCCGGATATTTGGATTTTTTCGATTATAGTTATTTGGGACATTTCCGTCCGGCGAATGATTTTTATTAAAAACAGAGGGTGAAAAGATTTTTGAGAAGAAAATTTCGAAAACGTGTATGTCGGCAGCGCTTTTACAGAAGATTTTGCCAGGGTGGTCATTGTCTGTGAATTTCAAATTCTAAGTAGGATAGTTTTGGCGGCTCCTTTAGCGTCTATTCGGGTGTTAAATAAGACAAAATCTTTACGTATGAGAGCTTGTGAAAGAAATGGCTTAGTGTTAGGGTAAAACAAACTATTCTTTTTCAAAAAGGGTATTGGCTGGCAAGGTGTCTTATAAAGCAAACCCATTAAAGGTTTTTAAAAACATTTCACCAAACTTCAAAATAACGATTCAATAGAAAGTAGGCTTTTAATTTTTGCTGCAAAAACAAGCGGTCTCTTAACAATATTCTATAAAACATGACTTTTACTCATTTTTAATGTACTTAAATAATAAAAAAAAATGTTAGGTGTCTTACACATTTTTATACTATTTACTATAACTTGATGGTTTTATCCATTTTTGGGATTTTCACGTATATAAGTGAAATTAGATGTAATATACTGTGCGACGAATAGACAAAATTATCTTAGAATAGATTTTGAAAAAAGTGAAGGTTCTAATTGTATATTTAAACTATTTTTTGTTTCAGACGAATGTTTCCCTCTCTAAATGTCAGCTTTAAAGATTTGGACCCATCACAAAACTACTGCGTCTTTTTGGAATTAGTGAATGTAGAAAATTGTCGCTTTAAATATTCAGGTACTGCTGGTTGGAGTCCAGGCGGTCAAGCAGAACATCAAAGTGAACGTCGAATGTATCTTCATCCAGAATCTCCAAGCACGGGAAATTATTGGTTAAACCAGTCTATAAACTTCCATCGTGTCAAATTGACGAATACTACGTCTCCGCCAGAAGGCCAAATGGTACTGAATTCTATGCACAAGTACCAACCTCGCATTATAATTTTGCAAAGTGAGAATCCACAAGCGTTACATTGGGCGCCATCAAAAGTTATAGATTTCAAAGAAACAGCGTTCATAGCAGTTACGGCGTATCAAAATGATAAGGTTACAAAAATGAAAATTCATTATAACCCATTTGCCAAAGGGTTTCGGGAAAATGGGAAATGTAGCTCTAAACGAAAACAGCACTATATAGAAGAAACAAACGAAGCAAATGAGAAACATTTAAAAAAACGAAACACAACGCCTTCACCACCGCTTTCAACCCCTTCGGTTTCTCCACCTGCTATATATACTTCATATCCAATATCATCTGAAAGATTTTCAATGCCCCCACTTCTACATTCCTATTATCACAGCCCACAGCCTTTTCCTTCATTTTCCATGTACAATCAATTCTTATCTCCATATCCTTTGTATTATCCGTATCTTTGTGCTCCAAAAAATTATTCTATTTCTTCAAACAACGACGAACCAGTAGTGTCTAAGAAATTTACCAATTTTTCTATTAGAACTTTAATTAATATAGACTAATAATATATTTTATTAGTGTTTAGTGCTATGTACTTCGACTGTGATACTAGTTTTTAAGTTTTAAAAAGCATTAGTGCTTTTTTCCGGCTTTGCCGGTTTTTTAAATTTTAATATGTATATTTTTTATGGCCAAATTTTACACTTTTTTTAAAAATGTTGAATGTATAAATTAGAGACATTTTTGTTATACCGCAATACGAAGATATTTTATAAAAAGAAAGTTGTAAACATTAACTCTAATAGAATTGTTAAGAAATATTGTCTTTTTTATTTAACATTGTTACCAAAGATTATAATAATCAAGAAATGTTGTTCTAAAGAGAATAAATTTTTAAAAAGAAAGGTTTAAAATTTAGAAAATTAAATAAAATAAAAAAAAGGCAAAATAGTCATTATCGGCACATTGTACAACCGGGCTTTAAAGAACTACATACATGACACATAGATAACGGTACGTTTCCTATGTATTCAATACTATTAATCTTCTTTTGTTTTTTAGTCTTTCTATAAAGCATGTTTTTGTAATTTATAAAAATTTTTCCAAAATTTTTTTTACACATAAAAAACTGTTTTTTGTTTTATTTGTCACTTTTATAATGATAATAATGTGTTCTAGCTGGATCTATTGTTTTCTATCTACTACTATGTATTGTTTTAAATATATTTTTTTATTCATTTTTTATCGATTTTTTTATTATTTAAAAATACATTACTTATTTATTTTTGAGAAGAAAAAGAGAAATCTATAGCACAGAGATGGACACATGATTTCTATTTTAGAGTATTTCTTGTAAAGAAAATTAAACTTTCTTTACAAGAAATCTCAAACAATATTTCTTAAATATTATTCAAACACAAATAGACAAATGTGAGAGAGGATTATAAATACATAATTTTTTTTAAAATGGGTTGGAAAGCCAAGAGCCAAGCCATGCGTTTAAATGTCAAAAGCCACAACAGATGTATGTAAACATCAGTTGTTTACATACAACTAACGTATTGCACCTTACGTAAGTAATGAGCACTAGGATGTAAACTCATCCTAGTCAGAGCAAATCTATTCAAGCAAGGTTGATTTAACACAGCTCAATTGAATCTTCACTTCCTGAGTCTCCAAACCTTTGTTGTGAATTAATTTGCAATAATTTTGAAGCAAAGATGTAAATCAATTGTGTTTGTAATACATAAAACGAACAAATTTGATAACTGATAATAAAGTATAATAATTAATAATAATCACAGATTTGTTTTTTACGAGTTTAAAGTGTTATTTTGAAAAAGGTGGCAATGTGTTTTTGGATAAGTGGGGTTGTTTTGTATCATTTCGACCCTCTCTATTATTCATTATATCTTTGAAAGCTCTACCTTACGAAGAATCCTCATTTTCAAGATAATTATCATTGTCGCGTAACGCAAATCCTGGTGGCGTCAGAGACTTTTAGAAGGGTTTTTGGTAGGCGACAGTCAATAGGGGCGCCTACTCCCCCGCTGGTTTTTAACACTTTAGAAAAGACCCAAAAGTCAAGTTGTCGGTTTTCGCAGACGCTAAAGACTTTTCGGAAATGTCATCGATACTGGTAAAATGTTTATGGTTATATTGTGTTTTTAAATACTTTTGACTTGAAAAGCTTTAGAATTATTTAATGGGGTGTTAGACCGCTTTCTTGACATATTATTTAGAAAGTTTTAGAATTTTCTTTCTGTTACCTAGAGAGATAAAGCAGATTTTCTTAAGTATAGTCAGGTATTTTTGGTTTGTTTATATGGTTCTATTATTATTAATTTTGATATTATTGCTCTTGGTTTTACTTCAACGTATTTCTTAGTTTTTGTTTAAATTATTTTAAACTGTATTTTTTTTTATTATAAATTATAAAAGAAAACAATTAGTGTTCTGTTTACAGAACCTGCAAAAATTAAAAAAAAACTATAAGTTGTTATGGAAAAAAAGTTGTATAACATTAAATAAAAAAAATAAAACAAAATGTGTTTTAAAAATAATAAACGAATATGATTAAATAAATTATAGATCAGAAACACAAAGTATACCTAGTTGAAATCTTTGGCACATCTATATGTTTAACTTCCGTAAGTGACTACTATCTCTTCACGCATCTGAGATCATATCATTTGAATCGTCAGATTTAGTATTGCAAACATTCGAACAACATGACATCAACACAGTAACGCTGCTTTCTGCGAGAATGTTCAAAGTAGACTGCGACAAACCAAATAAAAGCTAGAAGAAATTTTACGAGCTTAATACCCCATATAAAACAGTTAACTTTTTGAAGTAATTTATAATGGTTTATGACTGGGCTGTATTGTTTGGTGCTTTACCGAAGATTAAAGCTATAACAATTGGTCGCACAGATGAATAAGCACCATAGCTTGTTCGGGCAGTTGTAATCTTGAACATGACCGTCATAAACTACCTGGAAAAGTCTATAGTTTTATATAGAGTGAAATTTGTGAAATATTTGGCAGCTTTTATTTGGTTTGTGGTACTATGAACATAAGTTTTAAGATTGTTGCTTAATGATATAATCCGTCATACATCAAATTTTGACCAGTCGAGTTCAAGATTTTACAGAGCCGTCTTTACCGGATAATAAATGTGAACATTATTTATATTGTATGTATTACTGTTTTTTTGAATAACGTATAACTGTTCTGGATAAGATCGTATATACCTTTGCTGTGGCCTGGTCAAACTTTTATTTATGCCTTCCTAATTGTGAGTACAATAAACTTCTACACAATAGACACATTAATAAACGCAAACTAACATTTGGATAAGTATACAACACCCATATTACCTAAAAATTGGTAGAGACTCAATTAATCTTTTATCAAATTATGTCTGCTCAGTTGCTTTGTAGAAAATTAAAACAACTAAAGATAGTTTTTGTTAATTTAGACAGTTTTCGAAAGCAGCAAATATTTAGTGACTATTAAAATTATGAATAATATTGCAAAGTTTGGGGATTATATAGTAAACCCAAAACTCATTGAAAAGGCATGATCATAAATAATCGGATTAATCGGACGGCTTGTATCGTCCTTTTAATTTTATGGTGTACACCATAGCTCCACGACTACTTTGACCAACCCATTGCGAGAATTACAGCCCCCGTTAATCTTATAGATTTGAGTTTCCTATAATTGTAGTATAGTTTTTACAACTATACTACAATTTTTACCTCTGAGAGCTAAATTTGAATGAACTGTTTTTGCAACAGCGTCATGTTTTTTTTAAAAACATGTCTATCAACACTGACCAAAAAGATAATTTGGGCTCAATTGTTTTCGTCGAGTTGAAACACATTCTATACGAGTCATTAACTATTTTCTTTTTAATTAGAAATTCACAGTTTTTGTGGTAATAATACGCCCGTGATAGTAAAAATAAAAACTTCAATCTCTGGAAAAAGTTTTTATTTAATTTTTAATAAACTTATATTATCTTAAATGTTTTTTTTTTAATTAATAAAACTCTTTCAAAGACACTTTGATGATGTTATTTTTTTATTCTTTTATAAGAAATTTTACTCATAACCGATATATTTGTTTACTTTTTTCTTATTTCAACTATTAATAAATTCATTTTTGCAAGTTTTACAACACAAAATGTGATTTTTATCTTTATTTGTATGTATCTTGACACTAAAACATACACTAATAGAGGAATTAACGTGGTTTGTTATTAATTTATAATCACTTAAATTATTAAGAATATTTTGTAACAAACCAATTGTTAGACTATAAAAAGCTTAATGAATCTTTGTGGAATATTCCGCCTCTGATTGGAATAATTGTAATTTTAATTGATTTGTTGCAAATGAATGTTGCCAAATATAATAGAATTACATTCATGTTGACCTTATACAGCTGTAAATTAGTTATTAATCAACAATAATAAATCGAATATTGAGTATTTTTATAGTCGATAACCTTTCTGTTCAACATTTTCATGAAAGCAAATCATATATGAGTAAATAACAAACTATAAACATTTTCTTCTTTCTTAATTGTTCTTCCAAAATTTTAAAATGTTCTATAGAAATAACAAGTTTCATTTTTTTGAAAAATATTTTCTCTATTGAGCCACAAAGTAAAATTAACAAAAAGTACCATTTTTACAGAGCTATAATAAACAGCTTAGGTCTAGACAATAAAGAGTTTCTTAGATGTTGAGTAGAAAAGGTAAGGTAATTCAAGTACCTGTTAAGTACTTTAGAGAAATTTTTAAATCCTTATGTAAATCAAATGGTCAAAAAGGCAATCTTGACTCCAATTGAGCACGTGTCTTACCAGGTAAGAAAGTCACCTTCCGAGAAGCACAACCCTAAGTGAAAATTATATGACTTCTATCTAACGGTCCATTATACGAAAACAAAACAAAAATTATCCAATATATGGATAGAATATTTACATTGATCCTGCCACTAATGATTTAAAACAAGCTCTAAAAATCACAGGGGATGTTTATTATTTACAACCACTTTTCTGCTTCCTGTTTGAAGTAAATAAATACCAGCAAAATATTTTAGCAATTAGCCTGTCTTGTACACATTCTTATCGGGTGTGGAATAGATTTGACAACAAAGTCCATGCTTTTAGGGCTATAAAACGGCGACATAGCCATTATAAATTTATCTTAGGCCAGTTCAGCAGTAGACTACTCAAAAACAAATATAATAAAGTTTGATAACACCTATTTAACTTAGAATAAAATCAAAACTGAAATAATATTTAACAAAAGAATTGACAAGTTTGTGTCGCTTATTTAAACTACATATTTGATTTTTACTTAAGATTTTTTTTTTTTAAACTCACTAAAATATTTTAATAAATAATAAATTTAATACTATTCATAATTTAAAAAAAAAACTAAAGAAATGTGACAATATAGCAACATAGCCAGCCTAAAATGTAGTTATTTAGAATTTTTGGCAGTTTACTATTAAGGGCTTTAAAAAAAAGAATTAAAGTGCGGTAATTCGGGAATAGCTGTTGCAGTCACAGAACCAAAATCAGCGTGTTTTTTTTCTTTGAACTATATGTAAATAAAAAAAAATAGAGAAATAAAAAAAACTACTTATTTAAAATATTGTCACAAGTTTTCAATATTGTTGTTAATTGTTAGATAATTTTAATTCTTGAGTTACGCGCACACTCAAAACGTTTCCAAGATCAATAATTAGGGGTTGGTGAAATGTGGTCGAGAACAGGCAAGACAATCATAAGATTTGGTATGTTTTATCGATATTTTAATAAATCCTAATAAATTATTAACAATTCAAGATAATGTACGCGGTATAACATCTTTTGTAAAAGGAGAGCCTGAAGGACCCCTCATCAAAACCGAACTTCCAGGTCCTAAAAGTAAAACTCTCTTGTCAGAATTAAATTTATTACAGCAAGCTGGTTCTGTGCAATTATTTGGAGACTATGAAAAATCAATTGGGAATTATATAGTTGATGCTGATGGAAACACGTTTTTAGATGTTTTTACACAAATTTCATCCCTGCCCTTAGGATATAACCACCCCGAGTTGCTGACAATATTTAATGATCGAGATAATATCGTAAGATAACATAATGAAAAAACATTATAAAATTAGAATTTTTAATTTTTAGAAAACATTAGTTAATCGACCAGCTCTTGGAGTGTTTCCCGGAAAGGATTGGCCTGGAAAATTGCAAAATCTTTTAAGCCATGTATGTATAGTACGATTCTTAAAAAAATCTTTTTTAGTAAGTCATGATTCCATTTTTTTGCCATGTTTTTCATAACTTTGTTAATTTTTTTTTTACTTCACAATCTGTATTAACTTTTATATATTTCATTTATTTTTTTATTTGCTTCAATGTTTATTTTTTTTTCACATGTATTCTTAATTTGTTTAAGTTTTGCCTTGTTTACATATCAATTAGCTTCATTTTCTCCCAAATTTACTAAACTACAAATTTAAATTTTTGTATTATACACTTATTTTAAAATAATTAATAGAACAATATTTTATTTCATATCTCCGTTTTTTGCTTCAATTTGTTTTATGACAGTTAACGCTGTTTTTTTCCTGATTTCCAAAGTTATTAGTAGCCAAAAAATATAAATTATATTATGATTCCAACTTGGAAATGCTTTATCTATAGATTTCGCCATGTTTACCAAACATTTCAACAATGATGTGTGGATCCTGCTCCAACGAGAATGCGTTCAAATCCGTTTTCATGGCGTACCAAAAACACGTCCGTGGCCGAACCGACTTTTCAGCTGAAGAAATAGCCTCATGCATGAAAAACCAGCAGCCTGGTAGTCCAAATCTGACAATAATGTCTTTTAGAAATGCTTTTCACGGCAGAACTATAGGCGCCTTATCTACCACACGGTCAAAATGGATTCATAAAATAGATATTCCAGCTTTTAACTTTCCAGTCGCATATTTTCCTCAATACAAGTACCCATTGGAAGACAATAAAAGTGAAAATAAGATCGAGGATGACAAAGCTTTGGCATCCGTAGAAGAATTATTCGAAGAGTATGCAAAAAAAGATACGCCAGTTGCGGGAGTTATTATTGAGCCGATACAATCAGAAGGGGGTGATAATGAAGCATCGTCGTATTTTTTCCAACATCTTCAAAAAATTGTGAAGAAAAATAGCGCTTATTTGATTATTGATGAAGTTCAAACCGGAGGAGGAGGAACCGGAAAATTCTGGTGTCACGAATACTTTGATTTAGAAACACCTCCCGATATTGTGACTTTTAGCAAAAAAATGCAGATGGGAGGATTTTTCCATACCGCGGAAATGATGTAAGTGCCGATTTGGCTATAGTTTTTGTTATAGTTTAAAAGTTTTTCTTGTTTATTCCTATCCAGTATCTTTAGTTCATTCTTTTTAATCATTTTTAACAAAACTGTTTTTTTTATTATAGCTATATCACTCAGATTCTCTTGTTTATATTTTTTCTTATTTTTTCAATTTTCTGCTTTCTATTCTGGCATTTGAATATTTCTTTATTAGCCATTTTTTTTTCTTCACTCACTCTGTTATCTACTTTTTTTTATTAATTGTTATTTTTTCTCATAATCGAACAACTATATATTTATTTTTCTTTTACCTCTTTGTTCTATTTTTTACTGTTTGAAAGCATTCGTTTGTTTCTATAACAGACTTCATTTTTTTGAACAAGCTTTATATTTTCTCAACCTATATGCCTACTTTTGGTTTTAGTCCTCAACAACCATACCGAATTTTCAACACTTGGATGGGCGATCCTGGAAAGTTGCTCCTCTTAGAAGCAACACTTAAAGTAATAAACAATCAAAATCTTTTGGAAAATGTTCGAAAAACTGGCCAGAAACTGAAAACCGAGCTTCATAAATTAGAAAATGAGTTTTCCGAAATAATCAATTCAACCAGAGGTCGTGGAACATTCCTCGCATTTAATGGAAAAAACACCGAGATTCGAAACACTCTTCTAAAAAAGTTGAAAGAGAACGGTAGAATGATGCTTTTTTGTTGATTTTTATAAAAATGATTTTCTAGGAGTCCAAAGTGGAGGCTGTGGTGATGTAGCAATAAGATTACGACCAGCGCTAATTTTTCAAGAGCATCATGCTGATATTTTTCTAGACATTTTACGAAAAGTTTTAAACGAGATTTAAATAAAATAACCTTCACGTTAGAAATACGTCTTCCAAACAATCTGACGTCTTCCAAAAAAAATTAATATTGTTACCTAATTTTCATGTGGATGTAAAAAACTCTATAAAAACAATTATTTATGATTGAGTATTGTTTGTTATTATTTTCCTGTTGTTTAATTTTAAAAGATAATTAATCTACCAAGTTAATGAAGATAATTAATTATATTATACACGTCGCAATAAAGTTAATAACAGATAAAATTATAAAATTAGCCCCAACTTGATCTGAATAAAATGAGTGGAAACTTTCATATCAGACTTTTGTAAGCTTGATTATTGTCTGTTTTTACAATATTAAATAAATAATTTCTATATTAACAGACATATTTTATAACATTATTAAATTATCTCTAAACGCCAAGTATTTTTTTCAAAATTACCTTTTTTTAACTATGTATATATTTTTTTATTTTGGTAAATTAACTTTAAAAACTAACAAAAAAAAATTCTTCAAAACTTGATATTTTTTTCCAAAGGTTTTTTGCGTCAATTTACCAAAGAATCATATTTCGTAAAAAAAATTAATTTCATCTGGACAGAAGGAAACCTTTCGCGTACTTGCAGTTGAAAAAATCATTAAATATACCGCGTAGTGCGAAGGTTACATAACTTTTTTTTCATAAAAGATGCAACTCTTGTTATAGAAATTAGTTTTTAAGCTCTGGCGTCATCCTATGTTTTTAAATAGCAGTCACTATTTTTTTGTCAAAAATAGATTTTCCTTTTTTCGCCTTGCAACGATTATGTCTGACTCTGACTTGACGTTGCGTTTTATAAGCTAACATTAGCTAATATACCAATAGTTAAAGATCATAGGAACACACCCTGTATATTGCTGCATTATATTGAACACACTTTTGAAAAATAACAAAAAAAATGACGTGAAAATTAATACTATATAGTTTAAAAAACTTTAAATAATAGCAGTTCTTAATTTTATATATGAGTTGTCAAAAATAATTTACATCTCTAATTAGAATAGGTATCTTATATCAATTAGAATCACTATAAGTAAATTAGTTGGTAGCGCCCTTGAATCGCTAGAGCATTGCAAATATTGTGCATAGTTGTTATCTATGAATGTACATACATAGATAATATAAATATAAAATTTTTAAAAATGTATGGAATGTTTTATTTTGTTATCTACCTTATATTTATTTTTAGACGCAAATGGCAAAAATAAATTTTGATTTAGCGATTTTTAACGGATCTAGATAAAGAGATTTATAATCTAAATGCTAACGATTTGACCTTCGAAATCACATTTTGATAGTACAATAATTGAAATAAATTCTAACATCAAGATCAAGTCAGAAACAATTTATATTAGCAGCTTCCTCTGCTGATGCTGGTAGTTTAGTTTGATTTATTTCATTAAAGCCAAGGTAATCGACCTAGTGCGTTTGTGCTCCAAGTTGTCTGAAAATGTGGACCAAAAATGCAAATTCTATTTTTAAAAATACCATAAAAACAGGTAGATAACCATAATAAATCCATTATTTGTTCTATTAGATACTTTTAGGAACAATTCGCACTTTTATACAGGGTGAGCCAAAGGAACCCTATGTACAAACAACTATTCCAGGACCAAAATCAAAATCATTGCAAAAAGAGCTCGACGATATTCAACCCAGTGGCTCAGTACAATTTTTTGCTGATTATAGAAAATCTATAGGAAATTATTTAATGGATGTTGATGGTAATGCAATTTTGGACGTCTTTACACAAATTTCTTCAATACCTGTGGGATATAATCATCCAGAACTTCTCAAAGTTTTTGACAGCCAGGATCATAAAGTAAGTTTTTAATATCGCGAAAAAAACTAGAAAAGATTTCAGTGGACAATAAAACAAAATTGATATCTTATCACTCATTTGAAGTTCAATAGCAAGCGCACTTGCATGCTTTGTTTAACACAACTTGAACAATTATATTATAATAATTATTAATTAAAAAAGTCATAAAATTAAGTGAAAATTAAACTTTTTTCAAAAAACTGTCATCATACGAGAGTTGAGCTGCGCACCATGCGAGTGCTTACGGTTTTTGACAACTTGTATCGTTAGTATTACTTTTATTGTTAATTAAGCATTTAACAGTTGATAGTAAACAGTGTCGCACTTAGCAGACATCTCTGTCTCAAACTTTTTCACTCCAAATTCACTCACTTTTTCTTCAACTGTCTCTATTCTATTTTCTTGTCGATATCCACTCTTCCATTTTCCATGCTTAATCCGCTATCTAAATTTCAACGTTTTACATCACTTTCCAGAGGTACGCGTTTTTATTAATAGGTTTTTTCTATTTAATTTTTCAATTTGCTATTCATAGATATTCTTTTCTTATCACTTGTTGCTTTGTGTTTATTTCTTTATATGTCTTTGTGTTTATTTATCTTGTGTTAGTTTCTTTATTTAATTTGATTTTTGTCTATTCATTGTCTAACAACTGTAGCATTTAGAGCGCTTATATTCAATTCAAAATATTTTTACTTCCAGAGCGCTTTGGTAAACCGCCCTGCTTTGGGAGTCTTCCCAGCCGATTACTGGCCCGGAAAGCTACGAGATGTTCTTCTTTCTGTAGCACCCAATCTTCCCAATGTTACAACAATGATGTGTGGCAGTTGCTCAAACGAAAACGCTTTCAAAGCTCTTTTCCTATCTTACCGCCAAAAGCAAAGAGGTGAAGATGTAGATTTTACAGATTTAGAAAAAACGTCTTGTATGGTAAACCAAGCACCTGGATCGCCTAACCTCAGTATTCTTTCATTTCATGGGGCTTTCCATGGTCGTACAATTGGGGTCTTGGCTACCACCCACTCCAAAGCCATACACAAATTAGACGTTCCTTCGTTTGATTGGCCTATAGCCCCTTTTCCAAAATATCGTTACCCCTTGGAAGACAATCAGAAAGAAAATGATAATGAAGACAGAAAATGCTTAGCAATTGTTGAGGATTTAATTGAAACTTGGCATAAAAAAGGATGTCCAGTTGCTGGAATTATTGCGGAACCTATTCAATCAGAAGGCGGCGATAATGAAGCTTCACCTTTCTTTTTTCAAAGTCTACAAAAGCTAGCCAAAAAACACGGTGCTGGATTTTTAATCGATGAGGTACAAACAGGATGTGGACCAACCGGAAAGTTTTGGGCCCATGAGTATTTTAATTTAGAGTCACCTCCTGACATTGTGACTTTCAGTAAAAAAATGATGACTGGAGGCTATTTTCACAATATTCAAATGAGACCAAACTTGCCCTACAGAATTTTCAACACATGGATGGGAGATCCTAGCAAAGTTCTATTGCTAGAAGCCTCTCTTAAAGTTATCAAACAAAACAGTTTATTAGATAACGTTAATGTTGTGGGAGTTAAGCTGAAAAAAGAGTTACTTACTTTGGAAAATGAATTCCCTAACATCCTCAATTCTACACGGGGGAGGGGCACATTTTTGGCCGTAAATGCAGCAAATTCGGCTATGCGAGATGACATTGTACAGAAATTGAAGCAAAAAGGTAAGCTTAATTTAAAAAAAAAGAGTTTTGCCGATTATTAGTATGTGATGCACTTAAGTAGGTTTTTATTAGAAGCTTTTTTATAAATTCAGGCTTTTATCTACTTCGAAATTAGTAGCAAAGCAACTAATGTCACTTGCTTCTCTTTATAAAATATTATCAATGTTCTATTTCAATTAGACTTTTACTTTAACTAATTATTTATATTGGTATAATAGTCAAAAATTAATGCATTTCTAAAATATCTTGAGTCGTCATCGTTTTTGTTTAGGTAATTATTTTGTTTTTTTTTTGTTCTGGTCATAATGTTTTTTCTGCTTTTGTAACGATACTTTCACCTCAATACAAACCTGCTTTTTTTCGTTTTTTAATTTTATAATCAATTTTTTTTCTGTTTTTGCTCAATATTCCAATAAAATTTATAATTTTCGGAAATAAGTTATAACTATTCATTTCAGACCTATATAACAGCGTGGTCAACAATGACTGTTTGAGTTGGCAACACTTTAGAGATTTTTTTTATTTGTCTAGTTGCAACACTGTGACCGAATACGCCTGTTTGACATAACATTCATAAAAAAAATTGTAGGCTATGTCACAGCAATTATCTTTTCACTTGGCATCTGTCAATGATGTTGTCAGTGTCAAAGGTGTCACCCGCCAACAACAGGAAGTGGTTGCAGTTGTGCCATTTTAAAATGAAATGTAGGATTGCCAACTCAAACAGCCATTGTTGACCACGCTGTAGTTGTTAATAAAAATGTTAACAAAAAAGGATGTAAACCATTATACTCTTTTTTTCAAATGTAGACGTTAGAAAACTGCACTTGCCTTTGATACAATTTTATTTACCTCTGATTTGACCATTTTCAGGTGTATTAATAGGAGCCTGTGGTGACGACGCATTGCGACTACGGCCTTCTCTCGTGTTTCAAGAAAAGCATGCCGACATCTTTTTAGCAAAGTTTAGAGATGTCATTCGTCAATTGTAAAACCAAAATCAAAGCTTTCAAGTTTAAATAAAAATGTTATCACATAATATTATTTTAAGTTTTTAGATCATGCAGGACTTTTTATATAGAATGTTTTTTTTTTGTAAATTTAACCTAAATAAATTTTTCATATGTAGAAAACTTAAAAGATATTTAAACAATACCGGGTAATTTTTTAAATTTATGGTCTAGCAGCCTATGACTTTTTTGACAAGACAAATTCATCGAAAACGTATGGCGTTGCTTAATATGCCAAACCACAATAAATTCATTTTACAAAATAATTTACAGGCAATAAATATCAAACTCATGATCGGTTATGAGATTTCTTCGCTGTTGCATGCATTTGGGTTTGCTTAAAATTAAAATGTAATTTCAACGTAACATTACTTCACTGAAAAGTGCGGTTATGTTTTATTAATAATTAATTATTTATCTCGTAAAACATCAAAATAGGATTACTTGGGTACTTACAGCTACACAATTATGACATAATTTCACAGCACATGCTGAAAATGTTGACCTTCAGCCTTCAGCCTCTATGCACAAGCTCACTCGACGTCTCATATTCTAAGCTACGTCATACGTTTCCGATAAATTTGTCCCATCAAAAGTCATAGCCTACTAGACCATAAATTTAAAAAATAGCCCGGTAAACATATCATTAAATGTCTTTTGGTTTCTAACGTTACTGGTTTACCTCCATTCTCTCATTTTATTCCATTTTTCTTTTCTTCGAAACCTCCTTAATCGTTTCTCTCTCCTTCCAGGTTGAGTAGTGATTCATTGCAGTAAAAATTGAGTGAAATGAATCCCTACACGAAGAAAGTACTTCAGCAAAACCAGCCGAAGTTCGCTAGTTGTGGAGGATTTTGTACAAAACTTAGAAAACTATCAGCAAAAAAATTGAACAATCTGTGCGTTTTTTGGATAATTTGAGAACTAGAAAAAATAATTTGAAAATGTTCACGTATGTATCATTTATTTGATAGATAAGAATATCAATTTTCTTACGTCTTTCTATTGACATTCTCAAAGCAGTAAATAGTTGCGGTGATAAATAAAACTCCTTCATAATGTAAATATTGTATTTACTGTTAAAAGTCGACTTAATATCGACCAAATATAAAAATTTCAATATGTGCAAACTTAAGAAAACTTTGTTAAATAACAAAAATATCTACAATGGCACTACATATCTGAGAATAGATGCAGTTTATAAATATAACCCTCCATTTACAAATCACTACAAATTCAGTTTTTTGACAAAAAAAATTCGTCAAAAAAAAACTTAAAGCAAAGACTTATTAAAGGAAAAATATAAATAGTTACAACTTGGAAAAAAAAATGGATACAGCAATCGAAAAAAAATATATACCAAAATCGCATTCATACAAATATATTCACAACTTATATACAGAAAAAACCTATTTTTTAAAAAAGATTCCAAGTGGATTCGCCAATTACTATAATATTTAATCTGAGATCTCAACCAATCAACTTGAAATCTTATGGTACAAACTTATTACCTAAATTAAAAAAAGATATATATATATATATATAACTTAAAAAATTATTTGTTGGTCTCCATAAATTTATCTCTTAAGCATTTTATTTTATTCACAAAATAAGCTTCTAAAGACTCTGCACATTTGAAAAATGGAGATTCTTTTGGATTGTAATATCGACAGTTATCAAAAATTTTAGTCATGTCACCGATAAACTCACTCAGCTTGGTATATGATTGATCACTGATTTTACTTTCTATTTTTTGTAAATCTAAAACAAAATTTGAAAAGTATTATATAATAAGATTATTTCGGACACTTACCCATCGGTTCTTTAATGACTTTATAATAATCGGGAGCCTCCGTTGGATCTACTGGTTCCATAAACGGCCATGCGCTTTTATGAGCCTTTTGAAAACAATTAGTTTACTAAGTTATATTACTTGCCATGCTTGTGTACTCACTTGTATTTGCTTTATCAACTTCTTTAATGCATCAAAATCCTTCGTTGATAAATCTTTCATATTTGCAAAATTAACTGACGAATTTCTCTGACATCGCGGACAAATATACTCGTCAATATTGTCAGCTTCTGACTGGAGAATGCCTACACACCGACCATGAAACCAATCTTGACAGCGATCGCAGCAAATATAGAACCTTATAAAAAAAATACAATTTTATAGCAGGTTATTATAGTATGTATAAAAAAAACTGATACAATTTTTTTTATTATTATTTTGTCAATTAGATTGTTATATACAGGCTGTCTAAAAAAATACGAGTTCATAGATGAGATGATTCTAATTTTGTTTACACCAAATTAAATAATTCTAAACAGACAACAAACTGGGCTCAAAATATATCATAAGCCTAGTAGCATCAAAGCAGTCACTATCCAAAAAAAAACTGTGTAAATAAGATTATATACGTTTTGTTTAAAAAAAAACATAAAAAAACCTTGAGAGCAAGGCACGCATAATAGACAAATTTAAAAAAATTTCAATCAAAAAAGAGTATGCCCCCAATTAATTATCATATCAACAAAATTCTTTAAACTTCTCAATGAAGTGTTTGTGACCATATTAAAAAAACCAATTGGCCTAGCAATAATGCAATGTCGTAAAAGTTAGATAACTATCACAGACTTTTTTTACTCGTAATGCTGCCAATCATTTTAATCACAGCTCTTTTTTCTTCTGGTTTTGAAGAATGGTTATTTGTCATATCATTTTTATTATATACCAAATTTTGTGATTGTTTTTTTGCTAACTACGTGGTTTAACAACCTTTAGTAAAAAATATACATTAATTAATTATTTATAAAATGATCATTAAGCTCTTTTTAACGATTGACAAGTGAATCAAAGTGAAAAAAAAAATGCGTAATAAAAACTGTTTGAAACAATCAACATTCATATGCAAAAAACACACTGTTTTATCTGTGTTTTATTATTCAATAAAGTATTTAGTTAATCTTTTGATCATTTAAATAAGAAATAACAGCTACACAGCGACCGATCCCGTAAAATTTAAAGGTACAACCGATCTGGAATTAAAGGTGAGTCCAATGAATACTTACTGAGAATCATCATACGGTTGCTGACACAAACAATACAACTTTTCCGTATCTTTTGCTTGTTTGCACTCATCGCACACAAATTCCGATAAAGTCCGACTACTTTCTTCAGTAATACCCACACAATCCCCATGAAACCAATTATTGCATAGATCACACCCCACATAAAACTTAGTTTCATCATAAGGTGTCCTACATATACAATACAATTTTTCTTTTTTCAAATTTGACCGCGGTGAAATATTCGCAGCATGCGATGCTTGACTGCTGTGTTTTTGTCCTTTTTTATGTCGAGATGATTTGGCCGCTTGTGGTATCACTGCCGTCATTGGAGCGGTTGCTGCTGATTTTCTTTTGCTACTTCCTGTTCGAACTTCATCTTGCTTGTTGCGCTCTAACTTCGTGCGAGCCGCCAGTTCATCCGCTACCTCTTTCTGGAAAAGAAGAAAAAAAATGTTCAAGTTCCGATCCTCTTCTGCCCGCTTCTAGTCATTTCAAAACAGTTTGTGTGTTTTCTTGCTAAATTCAGATTTGTAGTAATAAATTTAATCCATTATAAAAATACACAACTCTATATTACATCTATTTTGATGTAATATAGAGCTTTGAAAAATATATAATAATTCTCTTTTCAATTTGACAATTTAGTTGTGTACATTGAATTAAGTATATGTTTGATGTTGAAGTTTTGTTTTACAATGTCTGCATTCATAAGCATCTGATAGGCTACATTGTTCGCAATGTCATTATTGTAACTAACAAAAAGCAATGGACTCAAATCTCAAACCTATTAAAAAAAAAAAGGTTTAAAAAGTTGACTTAACTAATTAGAAAAATCAAACAAAAAGTCTATTTTTATTAACATTTTGTGGTTTGATTTACAAACCTTTTAAAATGTGCAATCATATCACATCAACCTGTCACTGTGCATTTATTGAGTCAGAAACAAAACAGAGGCTGAAGATATCTTGGTAGTTTCAAAATTTTATACAAGTGAGAAAATTCTGCTTTGCAAAAATTTAACAGAAGACATGAAATGCAGCTCATATCAATTACTTTATTTCTATGTAAATACAATTTTATACAAATTTAGAAGGATATATAGATGATTAGAAGCAGCGTCTTCTAGTAGGTGATTAACTAACTGATTTCAATGCGACATAGTTCTTTCAAAGACAAAATTAGATCAAAGTATCGGCCATGGATACTTGGAACATGATTCCACTGCAGAAAATTAAAGTAATTAGCTTAAATTATAAACGCATTACGTTTTAGAATTTATTCAGAAGTTTAATAATTAGCATCTCTCCAGCGTCATTTGTTAAAGATTAACTCTATGCCCCACTCTCTCTCTCTGTCACACACAGACATTTATATACCTGTATTTCATACTGCAGCTCCTTTTCCAGCAATGCCCTTTTACGGAGGATATCTTTCTTCAGGAACTCCTTTTGCCGGTACAAACTCACCAAAATTTTAGTCCTTTGTGTTACTTTACGATCTTGCTCTTGTGCTTCTTTTAATTTCACCCTTGCTCTCGGCGAAACAACTTTATCTTTACTGGTATCACTGCTTCTAAGATGTGTAAATTTTAGTAGTTTTCTTTTTAGTGTATTCAACCTTATACTTACTGTACTTCTTCAACTTTTTTGGATTCGCTGGTTCGAATAGGTCTGGTACGTTTTGGTGTGTCCATAACCCAATCTGAATCTTCATTTCTACTTGTACTTGGAGTTCGTTTACGAACAATATTTTGAAAACGCATATTAGAAACCAATGGATTTTTATTAACTGGAGTAGGAATCTCTGGTTCTTGTTTCATTTGTTTTTCCTGATATCGTTGTAATTGCAGTAATTTTTCTTCAATTTCGGGATTAAGATTTTCTTGTTTAAGTGCAGTTTTGATAGCTGCAGCAACGTATAAAAAATAGTGTAAATCAAAAAAAAAAGGAGATAATAAATTTTGGACACCCAAAGCAAAACGACTTAAATAAAATATGTGAAGAAGTGCAAGGTATTTTGGCAAAAAAACGCCATATCAAGTTTTCAAAAGTTTTATTATACAATACCATTACATGTAGTTACAGGTTATGATCACGTAACTATCATATTCATATAATCATTAATAATTTATTCTCATTCAAAAGTTCCCGATCAGTCACAAACACAAATAATATTATAAATCAGTCTTCATTTTAGAAAACAAAAAATTATGTGTATAAAAACAAGTAAATATCACAGAAATAAAGAGAATAAATTCACAGTACACGGAAACTTTTGATAAATTAGGAACCCTTGCTCTTCTGAATACTGTTCTAATAAGTCTTATGTGTTAAAAACGATTCATGTAGTCGTTTTGCAATGGGTAAGTTGTACAATTAGGATTGTACACTATAACAGATGGTTGATATAAAAACATACTTTGTTGTATGTAATCGGGTGTCACAACAAATTGTTTATTCTGGTCATTTGTTGTTTGTTGCGGGTTTTGTTGTGGCAGTGAAGTTATTGCTGATAGATTGGCAGCTTCCAAATTTGTTTTCATCGCTTGAAGAAGGGCTGATGTTTGCGATTGCTGACCATTCACAAGAACCTGACGTTCTGTCTCAGTCGTCTGTAAATATTTTCAATACTTAAAAGACGTACTATCATCGCAAAAGACAGTTTATGTTTGTGACTCACAGTATAGTGCTCAAAATTACACCAATAACATATTTTTGATTTACTTCAATTTTTTTCTAGAACACTTTACTGTGGATGTTGGTCAAGGTTTAATTTTTAATTGGTAAAACTGTCGCTAAGTTATACCATTTAAAAACATGTCAACAATGCAAACGAATGGCTAAAAAGGTTCCTAAAGTGAATAAATAAAGTGATAGTGCCTGTTTCTAATAAATTTCGTTTCTTCTATGAGATTTACAAGAATCAACCACAAGCAAATAAATCAGTAACTCTGTAGCAGAGTATTAATATTGCAACACATGAGCAGAACTTTACCAAAAAAATCAGTCACAATCTGAAACAGACCTCCATAAAACCACACACTCAATTGAAAGAATCTATTCATTAAACACTAAAAGTCAACCAGTACAATATAACTGCTAGATAAAAAAAAATTACAACTGAAGTCATGCTTGGATAGGTAGATTGAACGTCAAATAGCACAACCAAAAGATTCTGCAGACAGAGGATCCTAGGTCACATCGCAAACATTTCTGGTGAACCCTATTGAGTCGGCCACCTTAGCCTCAACAATATACGACACAACTATGTATTGAGAAAACTAAAAATGAGTTATGAAAGTTTGGGGCCTTCTTATAGAGAGAGGATAAATAAAAGAAGATAACCAAAACAATAAAGACACAGTTTCCCGTAATTTTTTTTTTAAATAATCAACAAACTATTGATATTAAAAGCGAATAATTTATTGGAATTTCAGTTACATAATGTATTTAATTATACTTATATGCGTTTACAAAAAACTACAAAATTATTGTAAGTTAAAAAAACACAACAAAATAACTTTAAAATGTGCGGTATCTTTGAATTAAGACCAGATATTTAAACTTTTACTTTATTTAAAAAGAAATCAATTTAGTAAATAAAGTCAGAATATCCAAAACAAAAAGTTAAAACTTTAGGGTTACAGTATTGTAAAAATTCACACTAATAATTGCAACAACAGTCATAACCAAACCACGCTAAAATAAAAATAACCTGAGACTTGATGAATATAATAAAAATCACTGAGATCATCACGTTGTGTGCTTCCTCTATTGCTGAAACGAGAACATCATGAAAGAAACCAAATCAATCTAAGTCAATTGTTTGTCCTGAACAATGTGAGCCAAACAATTTGTTTTTTAATTGACTGGCATTAGTTAGCCAAAACTTTTGGATCTAGTGCAACAAATATTAGAAAAAATGTCTGTACGGCGACAAAGGAATTAGAGTTGTAGCTTGTCGTAAGCGACAATAAGTCTTAAAAACGACTTGTTCAATAACAATATTTTATTTTACTGATAAAAACAAAAAAAACTTGTAAATAAAAAAACATCTAAAAAAAACTGCCTAATTATTTTTATTTTAGTGGTAAAAGTTTGAGGTATGAGCCCATCCTGTTTATATCTCTTTTGTTGAAATGTTGCCAATCATAGTTTTTATTACAATGCCACAAATGTCTAGTATCATAATTTGTGCTAAAAAGTGTAAACTTAATTAAGTGATCCATAAATAGAATATTAACACAGTATGCTAAACATACATAAAACCAGTTTTTGTATCCAAAGCTATCGAGAACGGTTAAAAGTACCAAGAACTATATAACATGATGCCCAGATTCTGTTTACTACAAACCCGTACTATTTATTTTCTATAGTAATCTATATGTGACATTACGATAATGTCACATAATGAATTTAGTGATTTTTATCGACAATTCTTATCTTTCACAACCTTGCAAAAATATTTAAAAAAAAATCGATGCAAGCACTTTCGATTTCTACAAGAATGAATTCAGCAAACTATTTCTTGAAATAATTTTAGAATTCAACTCAATTTTAAAATTAAGCATTTCAATGTGTGCCCATGGACAACTAAGAAAGTGGCTTGATAAATACTTCAAGTTCACTTTAGTATATCCGAAGCGATTGTTACATAGCTGACAAAATCATTCTTTGAAGCATTCTCGATAGAATGGTATAAGTTCATCATTACGTTATTATGCTAACATGTACACATTTTGTTAAACTTAGTGTTTTGAGACGATAATTTTCGTTACGTATAATAAAAAAAAAACAAGTTTCTACAGTTACTTTTTTATTATAATTATTTTATTGTCGTGCAAACATTCTTTCGTGGCGTGCCAACATTAAAACATAAGAAATATTCTTTTAGAACTACTTTTCATTCTCACTAAAAATAAATAAAAAGCTCTGTCTTTTATTCTATCCAGTGTTACTACAGAAAGCATTAATAAAGCTAATCACACGAAAGTTACATGCCTCTTGAAAAATGTCATTTTAAAATAAATTTATCAAAAATATAACCCGAAACTTTCGAAATATACAACATAATATACACAATAAATAAAACAAATATAGCAACTTACATAAGTAAAACAAGGGACAGACCATGCGACAATTAAGTTCGTTAATGATCGATTTCAAAACAAAAGTACCTGGTTAGCAGGTTGCACTATCACCTTGGGCTTGGGGGTCATGTTGCATACCTGCTGTACTGTTGCTGAAGTTGCATGCTTCACAACTGTCGTTGGTTGTGGCTGTGACTGAATTTTAACGGCAATCTGCTGATGGGTTTGTTGTTGCTGTTGTTGTTTAGGATGATGAATCACATTTTGTTGAACGGGAGCTAATGGAGGTGGTTGACTTTGAACAGGCTCCGCTTTTGGTTGTACTTGTTGCTGCTGCTGCTTCTGTTGCTGCTGTTTTTGTTGTTGCTGTTGTTCGGTGTTGCTAGGTTGCACAGCAAGGTAAATTTTCGTAGGACCTAGCACACCTTGCTTACCAGTTGAAGCTTGAGCTGTAAAAAAAGCGACATTGAAACATAACTGGTATTTTAATTGTTTAACATTGTAAGCAATACAAAATTGTATTTAGTTCTTTTCATAAAAAACTAATTATAATTTAGTGTGCATATTACTAATAAATATTATTTAAAAAAATCCTAATACGGCATTCTTACCTTTAAGTAATTGCTGTTTTACTTGTTGCTGTACAGCTGCCAACTGCTGAGGTGTAAAATCGGCGCCTTGCAATCCTTGTAAGACTATCCTTGGTCCTTGTGGTGTCTGAATAACCTGCGCCGTAACACATTTTATTACAGTTCCTGGTGGTTGGCCTGTTAGAAGTTGTTCCATCGTAGCTTGATCATTTGAATTTAAATCACGTGGTAATGAAGAGGGAGTCTGTTTAACTTGAGGTGGTGGTGGCGTTGCTACAATTTTTGGTGTTTCTACAATTTGTTGGGTTTGTTGTGGTACTGTTGGTTTAACTGGTGTTGCTACAGCAGTTGTTTGTCCTGTGCTCAATTGGGTTAAGTTACCAGGAGTTAGCTGTGCAACTACTTGTGCTTGATTATTGCCAGTTGGTCGAATCAACACTTGCTGACCATTGATTGTTGCCATTTGAACTTTACCTGAAGCGATCTGTTGCGCTAGACTTTGGTTGTTCACAACAATTTGATTTGTTATGACCTAGAAACATGTTGTACGAATGATCAAGTTAAAGACATAGCCTCTTTGACAAGTTAACAAAAAATTGGCTCATAAGTTCAAAGTTTATAGTTTGTTAACTGTATCTAAAAGATTATGTTAAAAAATTTAATGTATATACCTGCTGTCCCGGTGTTCCCATAACTTGATTTCCACTTATCACAACCTGCTGTTGTATAACCTGTCCACTACTTACAACAACAGCATTTGGAGTAGCAACTTTCTGTACAACTGGCGTTCCGGATGCAGTTTTCATTATTACTTGTGTCTTGCCAGGCGTTGAATGGTGTTGACTTGCAGCTTTTATCTGATTTCCTTGCACCACAACTTTACCTGTGGGTGTATTCGAAGTTGGTTTAGTGATTGGTTTAATATTTGATGTAGGGGTTGTCAATGTGGTATTCGTTGCTGCTTTAACAGTTAAACCGGACTGTTGAAGTTGAGCGCTCGTCATTACTTGGAGTTTACCATCCGGATATTGAACAAGTTGCTGACCGGGTAATAAACCTTTGACAGTGATACGACCGTCAGGAGTCCGCATTATTTGAACTCTTTGCGGAGTTTCGACTTGTTTAACGGGTGTTGATGTGGCTGTGGCTGAGATAAAAACGCAAACTTAATAATAATTCTACAACTTTAACAAAAAATATACGCAATAAAATGTTTAATATGTAAAATGTTAATACATGCTTCAATGAACAATTTTCACTCAAAAATGCCATTAAAATCACACCATCCAGAGAGAATATTATTGTAATGTCAAAATTCTCACAGTTTAGCAGCTTCGGCATGGTGAAACTTTTACGGCAGAGCCTTATTTAGAGAACTACATAGTTTCTTTCCTTCATTTAACCAGTGGCGCAATTTCAAAAGAAGAGAACTCATAAAAAATTCTTCCAATTGGTGTCATTACATATTTTTAATATTAAACCAATAACTTACGTTCAGCTGCAGTTTAGCAGCGGCTGTATCCACAGTTTGCATCCATTTGCTTATTTTTTTAACATCTTAAAAAAATTGTTGCTTTTCGAAGCTTTAAATATTAGTGCCACATCTATGTTAAAGTCAAATATTAGTGCTACATCTATAATAAACGAAATTAAGACCGCTATAATAAACGAAATTAAGACCGCTATGATGACGTATGTGTAGTTCTCTAAATAAGTTCATTATTGTATCAAATACTGTTCAAAATAGTGTGCAGAATTCAATAGACCATTAAAAATAACTAACCTGGTTGTTGCATCGACACAGTTTGTAGAGTTTGTTGGCCACTACTAGTTTGTACTTTAATTAATGATTGTTGTGAATTTTGTATGTTCTTCGGCAAGATATTGCCACTA
Source organism: Lagria hirta (assembly GCA_947359425.1). NCBI lineage: Eukaryota > Metazoa > Arthropoda > Insecta > Coleoptera > Tenebrionidae > Lagria > Lagria hirta. The sequence goes on along the minus strand of OX375796.1, from coordinate 19,006,901 downwards.
TTTGCAACAACCCTTGTTGTACCATCCGGTGCTTTGGTCATTAGCAAACGCCGACCGATTAATTTATTACTATTAGATGTCAGCAATGAAGTCAGAGTCGTTTTTCCACTAACTACTTGATTGCCTAAGTTTTTGACAATCTTCATTTGACCATCAGGCGTTGTAGTAACTAAAACGTTAAAAATTATATTAACATACAGTAATTAATTGGTTTCAACGATACAAAAAAAAAACAACAAATAGTATCTGCAAAATTATTTGAAATTCACATTTAGCAAAATAATCAGAAAAAAGGTTACAAATTGTAAAAATAGCTCCACATAACTAAATTTCAAAAACCACACGTCCAACACCTAAATCCTACCTTTAGGCTGAATTGGAGTCGTAGTGGTTGCAGTTGTTTTCGTAATAGTTGGTGTAGTAGTAGCAGCTTTTAAAAAACAAACACCATAATTCGCAGCACAATTTAAAAAAAATATATAGAAAGAGACACATACCTTGTGCAGTACTCCCAACCATTTTTATAACTTGTCCCGGTGCTTTCTGGATTTCAAGGGCTCTCTTCTGTTGATGCGCTGCTCTTTGCAATCGTAATTGCTGTTCCATTTTTTCCTTGATTTCTTCGGCACTTGCTTTACCAGAAACTGTTACTTTATTAATTTCATTAGAGTCAATGACTGCTTTTGATGGTGGAAGATTTCCGGTGCGACTCCTAGTGATAACTTGTGCATTAGCCTTTTCGACCCTAAATAAAACACACAAAAACGCAAGCTGTTAGTAAAATACATGCAAAAGACAATCATTTATCAAGATAAAGTTAGAATACGATTTTGCTTTCCGAAATATCGTAAATAACTATAATACCGTATATAAAAATAGTTATTAATTTTTTTTGTCGAATCACGCAATATATTGTCATTTTACGACAATAATGTAAAAATACAAAAAAAAAACAAACGAACCTTTCACCATATTGTTTGATTTCCCACAATTCTAATTTATCTTCATCCACCCATTCCTCCGAAACTTGAGGATCGGTGCTTTGTGGTGATTCAGGACGTTTCCTCTTTCGTAGGCCACTTCGAATTGAGGTGACTTCTAAAAATAATAAAAACCATCAGTTCAGTGTAAAATGAAAAAAACTTCAAAGTTAATTAATAAGAAAACAAAAAAATCTTTGATATCTAACTTCTATTATATAACATAACACAAATAATTAATAAGTGTAGATAATAATATCAGCCTATGTAACCTATTCTTTATGCAGTTAAAATAAACATGAAATACAACGATAAAAAACTAAATATAAATATTAATAATACACACCTCTAATTGTTTTAGGAAGTTCCAAAGGTATAACAACTTTTCTCCTTAAATACTGTGTTTTCTGCAGAAACTGTCCCACATGTCTATGTTTCAAAATTTCTAAAGACAAAATTTCAGTTTCTGTTGTCAGCTGATGTTTTCCTTCGGTATTTGGTGGTTTAGTTTGCATATCATCCCATCTCATACATGACCATAGTATTCGCAATTGTAGAGCCACAGAAGCTAAGCTTCTAATATTACAAGTCCGATAAATCCAACAACTTTTAAATAATGGTCTAGAGCATGGATAAGGCCAAACTAAATTATTTGGTTTTGCGAGAGCGTGGTAACCGTTTATGTGAATACGACCAGCATGCCTGGCAAGTCTTCTCACTTCATGTTGCGGTGGTACTAATAAAGAAGGTTTACCCTTCTTTGTGAGATAATTAGAACATAGTGGATATTTGATTACTTGACGCTTCTTTCGCTTGTTTTCTAGTTGATTTGGAATACGTTTCAAGTAAAGCTTTCCCTCACTTGAAGTCGTACTATAAATACGTTCGGTTCCATCTTCAGCTGTTTCAGTCTTTACGGATTTTTCTTGTCGCTTCACCATGGCTTTAAAAGCACAAAAACGCCGGTTTTGTTGAGCACTGTATACTGATGATTTGGCGTTAACAGTTTGTATGCTGCCGGTGCCGTTAGCAACTGTGATGGAGTCAGTGGTATTTGCACTACATGAAATGGTCTTTACGATACCATCAACAATTGTTTGTTGTGTTGTCGAAGTGACCGTTGTTGTAGATGTAATTGTAATTTTAGATTCTATGGCGTCGTCTTCTAATTTACACTTCTTTCGTGGAGGACCATCACAGTCCGTTTCGATCTTTTCTTCAGTTTCCATTTTTTCAATTCGGTCAATGCTTTCTTTTTTTATCTCATTTTTTATTTGGCATGCACCTTCTAGAACATCCGAAATGTTTGAAGCGGAATTCCATAATTTATCAAACTCTGCTGGTATGTCCTTTATTATTGTAGGTTGTGGTGTTTTTAAAGTTTGTTCTAGAATTGATGGTTTTTTATTAACAAATGGTGAATTGGTGAGCTTTATAACATTGGAATTCGTAGCTAGATTAGCTTTACGCAGTAACGCTAGTAATTCTCGTCGTACTTTAATTCTTTGCATACATAATGGTGAATAACAATTTGTTTCAAGATTAGTAGTTCCACTAGAATTACATCCTTTCGAGTAACATTGAAAATCTTTAGCCAATCTGGAAATTGATGTATATTGTATACGTAATGAATGAATCTTTTTCGCTATAGAATTAAAAACGTCTCTGTTGCCAGTTGTTTGTGCCGTGTTATTTGGTAGAACCACTTTTCCAACTAACATATTATTTAATTGTTTCTCCACTCCTTCACTAACTGAATCTCCATCTTCACCTTCAATATCAATACTTTCATCTTCTTTCAGACTATCCTCGGTTTTAGTTTGTGAAATTTTTTGTTCTTCGATGGATTTCAATTGAATACGTCTTGACAGCAAGTCATCCAGCTGTGACTTTTTTGCAACTTTTGGATATAAAAGACGTCCTTTAGTCTGCAAAGCTTTCGAAACATCAAGTTCTTCATAAGATTTCGGTATTGAAGCAATCTTGATTCGTCGTTTTTCATTAGAATCATCTTTATTATTCTTATATTTTTCTAATGCATATTTATATACACTGGGCTCGAGACCAACAATTTTATTTTCACCGCTGTCATCCAATAATGCTAGCATAATTTTTTGTGGATCACTTGCCAAACCTTTTTCATTACTATTTACATGTTTAAAATTCCTTGAGCTTGACAACCACAACCAACCCCACCTTCCGTGTATTCTATACTCTTCACCTTTTTGTTTCCATAATTGATGTTTGAAACCCATTGTGTATTTCACATAACCACTGATCAACATACGGTTCCGTTCTTCTTCTTCCTCCCGATCTTTTTTTTCACGTTTTTCAATTTTTTTACGTTCCTCTCTCTCAACGGCTGTAATTCGTACTAATTTTACATGTCCCAAATGTTCATGCCAAACATTTGCAAAAACCACTGGTTTTATACAAGATTGAAGAACAATAAGAGCACGCGCAAAATCTTTTGGATTTTGACACCCTCCAACAGCGGATAACCAGTGTTTCCGTAACAAATGCCAATTCGGATGCATAAAAGAAACTTGAATTGATTGTTCTAATTGTAAAAATGTTTGTCTTAAAGTATTTAATAAAATTAAACGATTTCCACTTAGTGCACCTGACCATTTAAACTCTGATGCTGGAGTGAGAGAAAACTTATGTGAAAGATGTCGCTTTTTGTCACGTTCTTCGTTGCGTTGAGGCTTATTTAAAGCAATTACATTTGTGGTAAACTGATTGACGTAGGACTTAAAAGTATTCTCCATACCTAGTTTAAATAAATAAGTACCATTAGCTATCTGTGAAGATTTTAGTCGAGTCATTCTTGTAGCATCACCATTTTTCTCTATATCATCCCGAATTTTTTTGCGTGTTTCTTCCGTACTAAATACTTTCAGCGGAGTTTTACATTTATCATCAACCGCTTCATCATTTTTTGTTTCCATAGCAGGCGCACCTAAGTGTTCATTCTGTGTTTCTACGGTTTCTTCTACTACTGCTTGTGGCGCAAATGCATCCGAACTGTCTTCGTGCATTTTTGCAACCATATCTTCTGCATTTTGACGTAGACTTTCTTTACGTTCTTCTTCCAAACGGTCTTCCATCTCTTTATTCGCTTTAAGTATAGCTTGATTTTCTGCGTCTAAATAGGTTTTCTTATTACCTTTTAATTGATTTGTAATTTTTTCGGTAAGATCCATTTGTCGAATGATCTCTTCTTTATAATCATTAAACTCACGATACAATGCTGCTTCCATATCCTGGCTATCTAATATTTTTAGTAATTCTTCAAATTGTGTACGTGTTGAATAATAAAATATTTCATTCGTGTCGCTCTCGCTGAAACAAAAAAAAAATTTAGATATGTTGCTCTGTCAAATTGTAAAGTTGTCAATTAGATCTTAAACCTACGGCTACAACCACGTTAAATAAATTCTCAAAATAACAAAAATGACAGTCACATTGAATTTCTCGTTCAATACTCAATTAATGATTCCTAAATTTCCAACTGATAAATTGCAACTACTTACACAAATATTCGTCTACATAAAAAATAGTATTTTCGTCCATGTCGGTCATATCCTAAATGCTCCTGTCTAGAGAGCTGTCCTTGTTTTTCAACATCAAGTACGCAATCCACCACACCGGAAACTTTGTGTGAACGACATATTCCGCATTGCCAATCTTCTTCAGGTACATTTACTAAGGGGGGATCCACACACTCCAAATGGTAGACTGCAGGGCAAGTCTCGCAACATAGAAGATCTCCCAATTTGTGGCAAACTCGGCAGTGATCATCATAGTGCATCGGAACTGAAAATAAATGAATGAATAGAATATTATTTTAATTCACATGTGTCGACTGCATCAAAATATATTTTCATTTATTATAAAGATGACAGTAATTCAATTAATTAACCATAACATTTCATTATGGTGAATTAATAATCACCAAAAATACCACCTGCCTCTTATCACGTTATCCCTTTGTTCACGGTTGAAGAATTTCCTTTTTATTGATTATATATTTTATGTAATTGCACCTTTTTACCTTTTTTTTCATTAAAAATTGAGCATTGTGTGGAAAGATTTTTAAGTTATTTAGAAAAATGCATACATAACAGAAGCACCATGACTCATGTTGAAAAAATCATAACTACAAAAACTATTGTGGAAAAAAATTACAAATTTAATTAAAAAAAATATTATTATTCAACTTCTTCTATCATATCGATTATTTTAATTTTGTCGAGAGTTTATGTAAATCACCCCTAAATTAATAGAATATTTTAAACAAAATGCTCCTTTGGTAGTCGAAACAAGTTAAATTTAAAAGTTTTTGAATAAATTTAAATCCCAAACATATTTTAAAGAAAATTACGCATATTATCTATAATTAATTGCGCGGAGATTGAATGCACTATGTTCATAAATTCAATATTATTTAATAGATATTAATGTCGTAACATATTAACAAATAAAAAAAAATCAAGATGAAAAATCTTCTCTTTGGCAAGCAATGATGTGATGTCGCAATGTTACACCATTTTTCATAAAATAGTAACTCATTCTTAGTGAACACTTCTGATTTTGCTTATTCTGATCATATTTCACCTACAAAAAACCTTAAATCTACATTGTAAGTTCTTTTTAGAATGTGGATGTTTAAAAAAGTAATAAAATTTAATCTTGATTTTTTTTTTTTAATATTTACATGTTTAAATGCATGTACAATCATCCTACAATGGTAGTTTCCTCATATACATAGTTATTCTTGTAAAAAGGATAGAAGGATTCTTGCTGAAGAGAAGATTGACTTTTAAGACATCTAGGCATTAAAGTTTCTTAAATATAATTTTTGAAATTCACGAAAGCTCACTTCCATTGCGTGATTGCGTTAAAGACTATAAATTCTATCTCAAAATCAATAAACATAAACAAGGCGGCAGATTAACGTTACTGTAATTTATTTTGTTTTACCGCCAAAAATGCAAAACGCAGAAAGCATTCTTAACACTACGAGCCTCGTCCTTTTTGCACGGTTTCTTACGTTAGTTTCTCCCCCTATTATTATACTAAGAAACTTACAGATAAAAAAAAATGTTTAGAGATTTATGTACGGCTAATTTCAAAAAAAACTGATACGACTCTTAAAGCACGTTTTTTAAATATTTGAGCAGTGTATTCTAGGGCACCAGTCGCCGTCACTGTCAAATTAAAAAACTTGTCAGAATTGTCGATTAGAAACAAATAACCGCGCAAAAATAATAATCTTTAAATGGCTCCGCACACGAACAAAGAGCTAAAAGCAAGAATTGTATCAGTTTTTTTTGAAATTAGCCGTACATATTAGATTAATAATTTGACGTTATTTTTTACGTAGTAATTTAGTCCTAAGAGGCTAAATATTGGAGCAAACTTTCTTAGACTAAATTCTTATGCAAATCACCAATTTGTTTGTTGCCTTTCCCAAATTATAAAAAGTGCTGAAATTCATCCTCCTTATGCCTAGAAACAACATACATGCATCCAGTGAGAATGATGAAGGTTAGAGACCTTTCAACGATCGATACATACTGGTAATTCGCAATTATTTATAATTCAAAGTATGTATTATTAACATATTCACTTTGACTAATTTTTTAACAATACAAACTCGACCAAATAAAAATTCAAGAATGGCAAGATAAAGTCTTTTTTTAAATACTTTATTGAGAAAACTTTGTTGTCTAAATATTAAAAAAATGGCATAATACGACAATTAAACCTCATTTTTTATAAAAGCTTTTGCTTGCCAACAAAAATGTATGCTTCAAAGAAGGAAGTTATCATTATATATAATTTTACAAAAAAATGTTCGTTTGTTATATAAATTTTTGTATATTTTTTCATTACCAAATAATAATAATAAAAAATTGTGAAAACTAATTTCAACTAAACCTTTATACAGAACACTAATAATTATTATTATCAAAACAAAACAAAGACTAGTTGATTTTCTTTGACTGTTGTCGAGTTTTTTTGGCTTCTAACAAAACACAAATTCATAAAACCTTTAATTATATGATTTTAATTTTGTTTACCCCAAATTTATTACCAGACAAAAAACTGAGCCGAAAATATGTCGTATAACCCTAATAGAATCAAAGCTGATATTGTCAAAAAAAAAATTTAGATAAGGTTTTTCAAAAAACATTTTTATGTAAAAAAAAAAAGCTTTGAAACAAATGACAAACTCGTAATTATCAAATAGTTTTTGCAAATAAATTACCGTAACATCAGTTAACAAAAGACCTACGAAATTGGTCCATTTTTTGCCAAATTTTTTCCGCACTTTAATCGGAGTGCTATGACTGGCTATAACAGATTTTTTTAAAACAGCTTGTAGTCTATCCGCAATCATTCAATTTTTTATAAGCATAATTTAAATTATTTTATAGATAAGAGCTCTATAAACTTGTTTTTTTTTAAACAGTCTGTATAGTTTTAAATCTTCAAGTTTTTAATTTCAAAAACACAAACTCTGTGGTAGTTTCGATGTAATCTTCATTCAATCAACATATTATATTATATAGAAGCACCTACACCTATATTATTTATTTTTGAATGAAATATTGTCTTGTGATAAACTCCGATTTATTCCTACCTTATCGTCTGCATCAAAATTTTAAAATTATTATTATTGAGAAAATAAATCGATCTAAACGTTACCAAATATTTCCTCAGCTTTCCCGGTATGAGTTGGCAGCTGGTAGCTCGCCATAAACATTAATTTGTTGACACTTGTTTGACGTTTAAATTAATATCAAAACCAGCTGTCATGTCAACGGTTTTTAAAATATTTAATAACAGAAAATAAAATAATGATGTTAAATGATGCAATATATTAAGCCCTTATGTATGTATTATGTAAACTGAAACTTCAAAAAACAACCTTACCTTTAAATTTGATAATAAAAATTTGACGAATTTTAAAAGTATTCAATTCAACAATGGTTGAAAATATTAAACACAAAATCCACTATTAATCAACAGAATCAAATTTTAAAAGTATTTAATATAAAATTTTATATACCTTCACTCAATAAGTCTTCCCTCACAGGATTTGTTGTCAAAAATTGATCGGTCAAGAACTGTAAAACTACTATTCTATCTTCTAGACTTGAAAAAGGATAATCAGTATTTGAAAGAACATGTAACGCTTTTTGTTCAAAGCTTTTATCGCTTTCCACGTAATTCCTCAACACTTCAGGATACGTAACACTGTCAATCAAATATAGACTGATATTAACACTATCTTTTTGATCCAATGGTCCAAAATGTGTTTGCTGTGAATCTTCTTCTCTTAGTAGTGCTTTCAACAGCATTATGTGAATCTCTGCTAAAAGACTACTTTGGTCTTCACAAATAATGGCTGCACAAAAATCCTCAAACCGAAATGGAGACAATCGTACTAGATTCCGAAAGTGTCTTAAAACTTCGTAGATGCTAACAATCGACATAGCGTGTTCGCGGGGCACGAGGAGATCGTCCGATGATTTTGGGAGATTTAAAGAAGGAATTTCGCGATTTTGTAACCAAAGTGGTTCCGGGGTAACAGGGCGAGAAGCGGCTGCGAGAGCTCGACGAGGTGTTCCACTCATCGTGCTAAAACTACTCAAAGAAAAATCGCTATCGCTACTAGGGTCCTCTACTGAATTAACTGATTCGCTTCCGCTAAGCCCTAATTCATCTTCGAGTTCGCTTTTGTTGTCGGAGGACTCATCACCAAAGTCTGAACCGTAATGATATTCAGAATCGTGGTAATCAACACCAGCATTATAGCCCCGTCTTTGATACGTTGTTCCCGTGTATCCAGATTTGCGACCAGCCCGATGCCCCGTGTCTTTGCCTCGTATTCTTGTACTGCTACGCCTTCCAGCCTCCTCGCTGCCTTGAGGAGATGTGGGTCTGGAGGCGTTCGGTGTAGATGATTGCGAATCAGAGCCTTTACCATAATTTAAAAGATATTTTGGCTTCTTTACCAGATGATATTGGAATTTCTTGGTTCTATCGGCCACTTGGACTTTTGGAGGACGCCCCCTCTTTTTCTGGCCCCGTGTTGACATCGTCTGTCAATGATACACGTGAAAATGAACGTTTGTATACAAAAGCAAATGTCAAAAATGTAGCCAAAAACGGTTCATGATGGTCCAGCCGATTTTTTCGCCATTAACAATCGACTACGTCACGTGACAAACGACTGCAAACACATTCTATATCAACATATCACATTTGGAGCGTCTTCAACAGCCCCCTTATTCAACCTCCCTCCTTAAGAGTATCAAAAACCCAACAACAATCGATTCCAAAAGGATGCACTCACTAATTCTTCCGTCCGATGACGCGTAGTTCGCAAAGCGAAAAAGAACACCTAACAACCGACGATCGCAGCGTTCCTATTGGCTAACGCGTCAGCCGCCATGACAACTTGCAAATATTATTTTAGTTTAGCCACTATCGAACCACAAAATCGTAACACTTTTCACTTTTTCGTCATACTTTTCCACAAATTTTCATTTACAATTTACAAACCGAACTAACAACAACTAATCACAGGAATAACTGATTTTTATTAGAAACCATCACATCCAATCCAAGCGCACTCGGATGCAATTCTCATTTGTCATCCGAGATGGCGCTACCATGCTTCCTGAAAACACCCTCAATTCAAAATTTAAAAAAATATACCATTGAAAAAGTAACCCTTAAAAAACCCATTTTATGCAAAAATTAATACATCCATATTCAAAATTATTTTTTGCGGTCAATAACAACCCAATTTCCGGTACACCGGAAGTACTCCGTTCGACAAAATCAAGTCTGCGCTCAGCCTTCATCCCAAGCCAAGCCAAGCATCATTCGCGTCACATCATAGGCGGCACGTCAAGTCAAAACAAACCGTCTGTCAAAAGATGCTTTAAAAACTTATAAAGAAAGCTTGAAATTATTAATCCGGCACAAAATTTAGAATAAAATCTATTATTACACAAGAATAATAATAATAATTTGATTAAACGTCACTATTTGCCTTCCAATAATAATGTTGGTTTGTTATGAGATGCATTAAATAAAAATAACAAAAATAAGTCATTAATTGTTATGCCAAAAAATCATTCTATTTATTGCATATCTATCAAAACAAGCGTTTTTATTAGTAAAAAAAAATTAAGTTTTAAAAACACATTTTTTCACTCTTTATATTAAAAATCGTAGCCATTCCAAGTTATAAATATTCTATCGCTTTAATTATATGTTAATATTTACATTAATATCAAAGCCAAAACTAATACTACATAAAAATGTGTGTCAAAAGTGACACATTTAGCAAATTTAAAGTATTCAGATATTTTATTAAAGTTTATACCTACATGCTGCGTCATGTTAATAACAAAAAAACATCTGTTCTGTTTTCGCTATAAATTAAATTTAAATCAACTGAACAGCTCTATTGTAACGGTAGAAGTTAGAATGACATTTGCCAGTTGTCTGTATAGTTAGTAAAATTTTTATTAGATTAAATAAGAAAAAAAATTCAAAATGCCTTAATGCCAAAGTAAGTAATTTTTTTTAGCGCAAAATCATCTTATATTACATATATATTTTTTAGGTTTTAAAATTGAATTATGATGCAAACTAGTTCGACACCACTGTTTTGACATTTTACCCTAATTTGTAATTCCCACAACTGTCAACTGTCAACTTTCTGTTTTGACAATTTCGCAATAATATTTTTTTTTCAAAAAAAATTATAAAAATGAATGGGCCTTTGAAGATGTACCGTATCAAGCCAATTGTGCTGCACGACTTCCCCGTGGATCTGCCAACCTGCATGTACCGCATGAAAAATATCCACGCCGCAGGAAATGCGAATACGGGCAATACGGCAGACATCGCAGCAGAACAACGCACTGATGGTCAGAGTGCACCTTCCCCGCAAAAATTGAATATTCTCGACCAGGTTAAGCTGTTTTTAAAGGTTTAATATAATTAATTTTTTAATGTATTTCTTCCTCGCTTAATTAAATAGTTATGAATCGTTAAATGTCTCAACTTACCATAATTTCTTATTCGAAGCACTTGTGTGACACCTCAGTTATCAATTTTTGTGAACAACTGTCAAAAACAATTGAAAATGACCGAGCTTACTATTTAAGTGTGGTACGAAAGAAGGGCATTTCATAGATTTTAACTGTTTTAATTATTTTCATAATTTTTGCTATTTCTTCTATAGAATAATCAAAATATCCCAGGGATGGCCGCTTTACAAGCTAGACAAGATGAAATTCTTAAACAATTAGCCGATTTGAAAAAGCAGATGGATTCTATAAGAACTAACCTCAATCACGCCAAAAACGAACTATCTACAACACCGGCTGTTGTATGTAGCCCAGCACCGGTACGCCATTTCTCATAATTTTGAAAAATTGAAGGTTTTTTATTCTATAATATTTTTTCAGATTCCAACAATACCAGACATCGTCATTAAGGCAAGCCCCACACATCCCCCATATTCACTCCAAATTATTCAAAAGTTGTGGAAAAACTATATTTCTTTAACTGTGACTTGCCATATACACTCTACCATTGACAACCTATGTGATCAAGCCAAACAACTAGCATTCAATTTAGAAAGTTTTTCTCCAGAAAAAAGCGTGCCACAAGTCAATGTAACGCTCATATGGAAAAATGGTAAAGGTTTTAATATTTTTTGCATGGAGGCTAAAACGGCAAAACTATTTTTTTTCAAAAAATGTAGCTGTTTGACGTTACTACAATACTCTACAATGTTAAAGATAGTATTGTATATCGAAAACTGCTTTACAGTTACATTATTTGGTTTTTCTGTAAAGCGCTTATAGTATTGTTGTGCATTTATCGCTATATAAATATAAAATAATGGATAATTTATGATTTTTTTTTGCAGTTGGAGCTGATACCGAATTGATCCTGTCGCAAAGACCAATTTCTGGAGAGACTAATATTTTACGATATCTTTCTCGAGTTAGTTCACCTAATCTAAATTACGAAACATACCCTAATCTATTTGAGATTGATTCGCTTCTTGATACATCATATTTAATTGCAAATTCGATAACAAAAAGTGAGAGGATAACTCTCTTACAAGCTTTGAACAGATCGTTAGGAAAGAATACGTGGTTGGGTGGTAGAAGTCAGATTAGCATTGCTGATTTGGCAGCTTTTTCTGCGATCAAACAAGTTACTAATTCGAACGAAATAACTGTAAATTTAGGCAAGTGGCTACAGAGATGTGAAGCTTATTAGTTTCAGACATAAAAAAACTACAAACTTTTTCTATTTTATTGTTCAAGTACCCACATTCCATCCGAAAAGGTTTCAAGCCCAATTTGAAAAGAAAAGCAGTTGATATGTTAATTAATCTTTAAAAATTGGCTTTTGCTTGTTTTAAAAAAAAAGTAACTATAAGAACTTCGTTCTTTCCAAATTGGAAGAATTATTCAAAATAGAAAATTTTTAAATCTTAATATACCCCCGGACAACAAAGCTGGCATTTTCACATAAAACTATATTAACCGTTTCAAAAGAGTTGTTAATGGATAGAAAATAGGTGAAATGGTAGAGACACTACGATTAAATTTCTTCAGCGAATTTTAATGCCTGCATATAACAGTTGACTAAAGTAAACGAGAATTGGAATTGTCAATAGTGATAGTTCAAAAAAGAGATAACAGAAGAATAATTTATTACAAGAAATAACAAAAGAATAATTTATTAATAGTAAATCACATTAGAATAACACAACACTACATGAAAATACAAGTTTTACATAGCGTCAAAATGGAAGCGATGAGACTCCGACAAACGTTCCTTCTTATCCTCTTGTCGCTCCTTCCACTGCAAAACGCCAATAATCACAGTAATAATTCCACAAATCGTCGTTAAAGCAGCAACTGACATTAAAATCAATTTACTCGGTGTTACAAATAACTGTGCTTTCCATTTAGAAGGCTCATTAGATGGCCAGGGTATAACAACCATTTGTGAATTAGGTATAATTTGTGCCCAAAACCTTGAATGGTTTGATAAACCGACCGTTAAAGAATCTACAAAATTCGGTGTTCTACCAAGACCAAAAATGGTATAGGGGAGGTTTAAACTAAAGTGGGCGGATTGAGCTAATTGAGCAGAAACACCATGGCGGGTATAACCCTCCTGTGTTGTGGTTTTATAACTAATTAAAGGTCCTGGGAGATTGGTGCCGTAAGTACGTCGCTTTTTACCCACACGACCCATAATTGTGGGATTAGCTTTATTGGAAAGTCCCGTTAAGACCATTACTTTAATGAAATTTGCATCGTAGTCTAAGCTATTTTTAAAAGCAGCAGCTTTATACTCTCCGTTTTGATAAGTAACTAGAATCACATCTAAAATACCATCTTGGTAGAAATCAAAAAATGCAGCCATTGCTGTGCCGTTTCTAAACGGTGTGAGAATATTCCAGCGCACTTGAAACGAACGTTTGAATTTTCCACATCCTGTTTGACAAGGCACATTTTCCAATAAGAATGACTGAGGATGCTCATTGTCATTTGGAGAAAGTGTAGCCAAAATATCCGGATATCCATCATTGTTGAAATCCCCCGAATGTAGGGTGATAGCATCGGTATATTTGCTTCCTCCTTTTAAGGCAAAACCCCAAAGCCCTCCATTATCATCTTTAAAATTAACTTGGAGGTTATGCCATTCATCATTACTATAGACCAAAACAGCACTGTTTTGACAGCCATGGTCATAACAAACTGGAGTTACAAGATCCATTTGACCCTTCAACTCAACATCCATAAACAATGATTGGCCTATTTGGTCAACTTTCTCTGGTTTCTGAATATATTTTGCATTAATAAAATTTCCTTTGTGTTCGCTGCCCCACCAAATTTCAAATCCTTCTTTGGTCGTTATGAATAAGTCAGGCATGTAATCTTCATTTAAATCTAAAACATTTAAAGTTTGAAAATTTTTCACAAAGCAAAGAAAAAAGATAATCAAAGACATCAACAGACTAGAAAAAATAAGTCGATTTGTTGAATGTGTCTAGTGTAGTCAGAATATATGAACAGAGAAGGAGAACGGCAAGATGTAGATATGGTAGGTAATGAAGACATGAGAGAAAAAGTTTCACTACCTACCAATAAACGCATTTGCATGAGGCCTCTTAATATCGGCTCTGGGACTATGATTGTTATCCCCCATTTTAATTTTTTCTGGTGGATTTCTTGTGTTGTTGAAAACCCAAAACATCCTAGTTTTATCTATATCAGAGCCAAATAAATCTACAATCATATCTTGATTGTAATCAATGGCCAAAGGCTGTCCCAACATTTTAACTACTGGGTCATCATGTACAGAACAGTTCAAGTGATCTGCACGGCCCCACAGAATGTACACCCATGTATGTGTTTTCAAAGATTCCTTTGGTTCGGGTCCTTTATAAACGGTTGTCACGAGTACATCCATAAAAGCGTCTCCGTCAAAATCTCCAGGGACAACACTTGTAATTATTCTATCTGTAAACGTACAAGCCAAGCGAGGCTGTGCCACTCGTAATATGGGCTCTTCCTCGTGGGCTAATAGTATTTCCACAGTGTGATCTTTGTCTCTTAAAACAAAAACATCAGTCAACTCATCGGAGTTGAAGTCGCCAAAGGCTGCAGGCATGCCATCAGTTAGCTCACCAAAAACTAAATTGGTTATGTTACTAGCTAGAGCCGCTTTAATATACACTAGCAAAATAAAAACACATAAAGGGGTTGTTGCAGACATTTTACATTATTGTTTTTAGAGCACTTTTATCAATTACGCTTTAGTTTGACTTTTATGACAATTGACAAATGATTGACAATGACAACCACATGGCAGATGACAGTCGTTGCATTGTTGCCAATGTGATATGTATGACTAAAATTAAAAGTTTGCTTGTCAATCAAGAAGTAGAATGCCAACAATTAAATTACTCCCTAAGATTTGAATTTTTAGAGAAATTGACTTCCTTTCCTTGCCTTTCAGGTGTCTTCATTCTGAAGCTAATAAGCTGCCCTTAACTTCCTTATAATAAACTACGTGATCAACAATGACTGTTTGAGTTGGCAACACTTCTTAAAAACTTTTTTACTTGTTCAGTTGCAACATTGTAACCGTACGCTTGTTTGACAAATATTTGACATAACTCATAAAAAATTCTTCGAGGTTATCTCACAGCGATTAACTCTTACTTAACAGTCAATTAAAATTTTTCAATGATGTTGTCAGTGTCAGAACTGTCACCCGCCAACAGGAAGTGGTTGCAGTTGTACCTTTTTAAAATAAAATGTAGGTTTGCCAACTCAAACAGTCCTATTTGATCACGCTGTACTTTATAAACTGATTTTACTTTAGCAAATATATGTTAATCTAACTCATTATGAAGGATTTCCACATCTCTATAATAGTAAAGAACAAAAAAAGTCGGATTTAAATTAGAGGATCACAGATTTATTCAAATTTTGTTATTACACTTAATTACAATAAACTTAGGCAGTGTAAATACTATCAGTACATTGACAACGTTTTTGGGTTACTAAAATAAACACTGAGTGGGTACTGAGAAATAAATTGAAATAAACCACTGCGCAATATTGCCAACATCAAAAAGCTCTTCGAAATGACAATATCAACATCAAAAGCTGAATAAAGTTTGATTCAAGAAATAAGTATAAATAAATAAGAGTCAAATTTATAAAAATATAAATAGGAATGGTGGTGATGAGAATGAAAGAAACATTTCTTGAAGTTATCTATCTACAATATAAAGTCCCTAGATAGAAGTTTATATACAAATATTAAATTCTATCAATGAATTTTACTTCGAATCGAAATATTTACAAATAAAACCTAATTTAATCAATCTCAAGTCTTTGCTTCAATAGAAAATTTGATAATTCAGCCTACAAAAACAAAACTTAAAACACCAGTTTTTGGTCGGCTTTAGCTAACCGTTTATTTAGTCGAATGAGTTATTATCAAATTTTCTTTTTAATTATAAAATTTATTTAATTAAACAAATGACGAAAATCCAGGCAAGGGAGCCCGGGATCTTGCCATATTGTTGATAATTATTTGACCGCCATTTAAACTAGCTGATCCCTCAGGCTCAGAATCGGTATGACTTGAAAAATTCCGTACTGGTTTTTGCCGTTTCCAAGACGGCCTTAATGGCTCGTTCACATTTGCGTAATGGTTTACAAAAGAGTGTGAATTAGACAACACACTGTCGTTTTCGCTTTCGGAACCCTAAAAAAAACAACCATAAAAATAATAAAATAAAAAAACAGTAAAATATTATAAAAAATCGTAAAACCGATTATTTAAGTATTGGTTAAATAGTTTATAACCAGCACCGAACTCAGTCAACTTAATTTGTCACCATTGTTTTTATTGTCAGGAACTTATAATAGTTTACGCATGTATTTTGGTAGCAATTTAAAAAAAAATTATCAATTTTTAGAAAAAAAAAATGTAAAAAACTAAGTTCTCATTTTTATTATTTCGCTGCGTTGCACACTAAGTTTTAATTTTTCGAAAGAAAATATTTTCCCGGCATAGACAAAACAAATATGAATTTCACTCCATCTTTACCTGTGATTCAGAAGAGCTCATTTCTGACGGCTTTTCCGTAACGCTACTATCGTCAGGATTTTCATCATAACCTTTCAGGCTTTCCTCATCTGAATTGTACGGAACTGAAGCAGGCGAAGGCCGAGGAGGAGATTTTCCTAAAATAGGTGGCGGTGGTTGATGTACTGGTTTCCTTGACAAAGTGCTTCGTTTAGAGAGTGTTGAATTTACATTTCCATTACCGTTGCGTGAACGGTAATAGTCAATTGAAAGATCTTGGTGATCTTCTCGTGACATTGCCATCAATTCGCCCATACTATTTTGAGCACCTTCGTCTATAAAAAATATAATTTACAACATCTGATACGTCATTCTTGATTACTCACGTTTGTATTTGTAGCTTTTGCTTTTGACGCATAATATTGCTATTATTGTTATAATAATAATAATTGATATTGCTGCTAATGCCACCATAAACCATGTCTGTCTATAGAAAGGTTCGTGTTGTAAATATCCATACTCCATATACAACTTAGACGGCGTCAAAACAGATTCATCTGTGTAGGCGGGATAACTAATACCAAATTTATTATAAGGAATTACCCTAAAATGATATGACGTCGAAGGGAGGAGGCTTTGATATGAAACTGTGAACTCTTGTGAAGGACCGTTTAAAGTTTTTGTGACAGTTTGCCATCGGATATCATCTTTTTTGCGTGATTCAATATAAAATCCTAGAATTGGTCCTTTTCCTGTAAGCCCATTTGTCCAATGTAACTCAACACTTGATAACGTTTTAATTAATGATAAGTCTTTAGGACTGCTAGGAGAGCCATCCTGTGGACCAGTTGTCACATTATTTGAAATAGGTGGACCATAGTCAATTGTTTGAGCTTTCACTGTGAAAGTATAAGTAATTTCTTCTTCAAGCGCCAACAGCTGTAAACTTGTCGTAGATACCTTTTGCTTAACTTGTTTGCTAAAACCTAAATAAATACATTTTAGAATTAAAGCAGCCTTGCCAGATTCAACGTACGTTCATTTTCTTCAGTTGTTTCATAAGTCACGATATAACCAATAATATCACCATTTCGCTTTTTTGGAGGATCCCACTGGACAAGCAAACTGTTCATAGTAATTTCTGAAAATCGAAGATTGGCGGGTGGGCCTGGCAGACCCTGCAGAGTTTTAATGTAAAGAGGACGCGATCGTGGCCCATCACCTACAGATTAAACCATGCAAAAATATTTATTATTGTATGCAGTTTTTAGTTTACAATTTCACATAAAAAAGTACTTTACAGACAACAAAAAGAATGAGTTTCACGCTGTGTTGTGTAATGCCCCGAATTTCCACATTCGTCGCACATTAAATAAAAAAATAATTTTCAAGTTATTGTACCTGCAGGATTAAAAGCCAGAATTTGTATCTTATATTCAGTGTACTTGTCCAAAAATACCAAGCTATGAGCGGTCATTGAAGCGGCAATAACTTCAATTTCTTCTTCAAACTTGTGATTTTCATCGAGTTCTTGAGATGAGTTCATTACCAAATAAAAAATCTGAAGTTGAACATATAAATACATTTATTTGTTTCAACAAACCTTTCAACTTACTTTATATCCTAATAGTTCACCATTTTGTTGTTGTTGCTGCGGCGGTTTCCACCGAAGTCGGACTTCAGTCGACGATACTGCCTCTCCTTCAAGATCACGCGGTTCTCCAGTCGGAACAGCTTCTCCCACATAAACAGTGACAGGAGGACTAGCCGGCCCTTCTCCTTGTGAATTGAAAGGAACAACAATAATTTCATAATTTTTGTCTTGTAATAATTCGCTTAGAACCATCTTTTTAGCTCTAGTTCCGAAAATCTCTTCTTTTGGTGTAGCTTGTAGCGCTGTTGGATAATCAGAAACTGGTTGAAAGATGACTCGGTAACCTCCAGTTTTTACATCTCCGCTCCAATATTGCTCTTCTACAGAATCCCAATAGACTTCAACACTTGTAGTAGTGATAGGAACAACTTTTAAATTAGTAACACTTTTACTGGGTGCCGCTGGATAAGTTCTAACTTCTATAGATTCAGGACTAAATGGACTTGGTCCAATATCATTAGTTGCCCGAATTCTAAAGCGATATGATGTAAAAGGCTTTAGATCGACTACAGTATATGATTGTAGTTGTGGATCAACCCGTTCGGTAAGCGATTGCCAGGGTCCATTATTTTCCATTTTTTGTACAGTGTAATATCGTAATGGAGCAAATCCATCACGACCTGGATTCCAAGTGAATGTTATTTGTTTACTTTGCACCTGACTTCTGCTAATTTGTGGCATTGATGGAGCTTGTGGAGTCTCTCTATTATTTGTAGTGAAAACTAAAGCGTGCGCAGTTTTACCCCAACCTAATTTAGTCTGTGCCGTTATAGAAAACATGTAGAATTTTTCGGGCTCGAGATTAGTAAATCGGAAGGTACGACCTGATGGCAGGAATTCTTTGGAAAATTTATTGTTAACGTTTGCATCGTTCAAATGGTAAGTAACTCTGTAAGCAAGAATTTCACCATTTGGTTCTTCTGGAACATCCCAAATAACACGTGCTGATGTAACAGATACATCGGGAAATGATACATTAGAAGGTGGACCAGGCACTGAGAGAAAAAGTAAAATACCAACATTAAACATAGTCGAAAAATAATTAACCGTACATACCATCTGGATGTGTTCGCGCCATTGCAGGTTTACTAGGATTTCCATCTCCCAGTCTTGTATAAGCCAACACTTGTATACGATACACAACAAATTTTCTCAATTCCGTTAATGTTGTTGTGAAGGTTGTATTACTAGGTATTAATTTATACTGCACAGACGATCGTGTTTCTGCCGCATAATATACTTTGTAACCCTCAATTAGTCCGTTTTGATGTTCTTTAGGAACGTCACCCCATCTCACAACGATTGTAGTAGAGGATGTAGCATTAGCTTCAATGTTTAAAGGACCAAAAGAAGGAACTACAAGAGAAAAGAACACATTATATAATAGATAACGATGTTCATTTAAAAACCCTTCCAATAAAAAAATTGTTTTTGAAAAAAAAACTCTCTTTTAATATCTTGCCTTGTATCAAAAAATAATTAAAAAAAAACTGCATCTATTTATTAAACTAAAATAATCACTTCTTAAAAAAAACCTTAAAAATAAAATTGTTTTAGTGATAACGGTATTTAAAATTTATTTTAACAACTTTTCCAAGATTCTAACATTTCCATCATTTTTGGCTTATATTTCAATAACTAAAAATCTGAAAGTTAATGATCTGTAAAATTTCACGTTCGACTTGCTTTATGTCGTAAATATTGACTTAAAAAATTCTCAAACTGTTATATATTATATCAAAGTCTTTTGAAAGTAAATTAAAGCGAAAGTTATTCACTTACCAGATTCTCTTGTTCTTTCTAACGCGCCAGGTCCAGACGATGAACATCCAACGTCGTTACACGCTTGCATTGAAATCTCATACAGCGCAAATTCCTCTAGTCCAATAATAACATGGGAATTAGCTGTGTGGTCATCAATCAAAGTGTTTCGCGTAAGACCTGTACGAACTTCCGTATAAATTACACTGTACCCCTTAGGATTACCAAACCATTCGATTTGTTGCAAAGGCTGTAAAATTATATTTTATTAAAGCAAGCCAAAATTGTTTGTTTTGCTTCTTTAAAATAGTTAGATATGTAACACTATTTCACCAACAAACAACGCTGTTGATTTTTGTACGACTTAAAAATTAATAGAATACAAAAGTTTTTTATATTAATTAAAAAAAAAACATTGAAGCCTTTAATCATAAAAACATCTCTATTAATAACCGTGATTCACTTTGTGGTACATTACATATACGTAATACTATTAATTTAATAGTAATAATCTAAATAATACTTACAATCCATCTAACTCTTAACTCGGTCGCACTCATAGCTCTGACTGTAACATTCCTTGGTGGATGTGCAGGAGGTGCTTGAATAGTTTGAAACTCTTTTGTTGCCTCTGAAGGGTCTGAAGCTCCCACAACATTATTCGCGATAAGCCTCAATTTGTATAACGTGAAAGGTACCAATCCAACCACTGTAATGGTTGTAGCATCCGGGTCACTAATTTCAAAAACCACAAACCAAGAAGCATTTCTTGCAGTTTGCGCCTCTACCCTCCATTTAGTGATTGAAGAGTTTCCATCAAAACCAGGTGTAAATTGTAACACCACAGAGAAAGCTTCAATATTTGACAGAGCTAGCTTTGAAGGTGGATGAGGAAGTACTGGCTCGACCCCCGATTGGATAATAGCAACTTTTGATGGTCCACCACCAACTGCGGTGAAAGCAGTTACTTCAAATTTGTAGTGGGTTGTTGCTTGAAGTTCCGTTACTTGGTAACTGAGAGTGGTCGCTGTCAAATTTTTCATTTTAATAACTTCGGGTTTATCTTTCATTTGATAACGAATTCGGTAACCCGTTAAAATACCATTGATGTGTTTAGGAGGCTGCCATATTACTTTTACAGCACGATCGCTTATTTCATCAAACTGTAAGCTTGAAACTTCGTCAGGAACTATAAAAAACCACATAAATTAGAATATAAAATTTGACGTTATAGATAATTTACAGCTATGACCTAGAGTTTTATTATAGTATATTTCAAAGCACATAATTCAAATTTAGTAAAAGAAAGGCGCTACTGTTGAAAAACGTTACAAGATTCAGATAAAAAAAGATGCCCATCTAGTGTAGGCAACTCTAATTAGCAGTTTTTATAATGGATGGGAACAACACTTACGTCATTATTATGCTGAAATCATTCAATTCAATAATATTCAAAAACTTGTGCAATCTCTTGATCTATATGCAACCCTTTCATTAAAAATAATTATTGAAACATTTGAACATTTTAAAGTGTGTAGAAATCTAAAAGCATTTTGGCCGTAAAAATTAAAAACATCTCACCGTCTTCTTTGGTTTTAACATGTATAAAGTCGCTTATTTCCCCATCTCCCGGATCGGTAAAGCACAGCACCGAAACGTTATAATCGGTGAATTTCTCCAATCCCCCCATAATAGCAGTTTGCTCCGCATTAGGATTGAGCAAGTTCGGATGTACGGTCATCATCTTAGCTTCAACAAGTTCTTTATTGCTATCGTATTGCCAGGCTTGTATTTTATAGCCCTGATTAATTCCGTTGATTTTTTGCGGATCAGGTGGTATCCATCGAATTTGAATCGCAGTAGAATTTATAGCTTTGACTTTTTGTATGGTTGGAGGCGCTTCTGGAACTCCTTCTTTTGTCTTAATCTTTGCCCCATCAGTGAATACCCCAACTCCTTTATTATTGTAAGCTGCGATTTGCACAATATAATCTTTCCAAGTGATTAAATCTTGAATTAAGTAATTTCTTTGAGCTTCATTGGTAATATTTTGCACGGTCCATGGACTGTCATTATATCCGTAGAGACGATAGCGAATTATATAGCCTAGTATTTGACCATTCCGATGTTCTTCTAAGGGTGGTTGCCACTGGGTAATTATTTCCGAGGAACTTCGAGCAGAGCCGACAAAACCAACAGGTGGTCCTGAAGGTGCTGTAAATTCAAAAGTTAATAATTGGAAGACATACATAAAAAAAAATAAACTAAACAGAAATATTCACTCAATAAAAGCCCAATTTGGTGAGATATTATTCGAAAATTGTTTCGTATGCAAACATTAATTATTGATCGACCCAATAAATATCTCCCAAATTGCAAAACCTTCCGATGTTATAAAATATGTTTGAATTCATCAAACAAAATAATTTATGAAAAAAAGAACGACACGTTTAAAACGAAGAACATAAAACAGGACATACAAAACAATTGGGACACATGCATAAAACATAGAGCCCACCTTTAAATAGAAAGTCATATGAGCTGCCTGCGTAATAAAAATTAATACAACAAACAATGTTTATTTAAAAAAAATGTTACACTTTCCTTAATCTAAGATCAAAAAATACTAACCTTCTTGTGGTAACATAACTTGATTACTTGGCTCAGAGGGGCTTCCTTCTCCTACACTATTAACTGCGCTAACACGAAATTGGTAAGCTGCTGCTGCTTTTAAATTTGTTAATAAAATCCATCTTTCTTCCGCCGTTACATTACTCATCTCGGTCACCCAGTTCATTAATGGATCGGGAATAGGGCCTAAAATCGGAGGAACTAATGGAACAAAATAAAACTGTATTTGGGCCGAATTCTGTACAACATGTAGGGCAAAAAGACTGAGTGAGCATGCACCCTTACAAATACATGATGTCTGGTAAAACGTTCACATTGCAAAGTTTGTTTTTACAAGAAAAAAATAATTGTTTTTTTATAACCAACTTCTGAATAGAGATGTGAAATATTGCATGCGTTAATTAACAAATGCATATTAAACAAACTACAAATTGAAACAAAAAATTATTGAAGCAGAAAAGTTCTTTGAAATAGGCTAAAATTGGCATTGTATTCATACGACCTTATAAAGAAAAAAAAAATGATCAATTTTTTTCTAAGTTTGTTCAGTTAAATTTGTGTTAACGAATCATTGAACTCACGATAAATTGATTATTTTTCACCGATATAACTCATAATTTCTACTCCTGATTTACAAAATTATTTTTGTTTTGTTCGTTGTTGCTAAGCGATGCTGGCGTCAAAAATCGTTCACTAATGTTAAGCCTAATGAATTTATGATTAGACTTTGCATTGAATTATTACTCAATTTGTTTACTTAGGAGTGGTCTTATATAAAATAAATTATAGACAGCAATCAATCGAAAAGCTATGTCGAAAAAAGTATTTGGAAGCTCTAAGAATAGAGAACATAAGGATAAGAAAAAAAGAGTAATAAAAACATACAACATAATAAAAGAAAAAAAATAAAATGTTTTGTTTGAGTTAAAAATTAAAATTTTGATTTAAATGCGTCCGTGTTTTTTACAAGGTGAAAAAAATTGTTTTTTATTGCTCAAACACTTCCCAATATTTTTTCAAGTACATTTTTATTGTACTACATGCTAAAAAACATTAGCTGTAATTACCAATATTTAAAAAAGCTTTTATCAATGCATTACGTAATTTTATACTGTCTGTCTCGAACAACAAACCGAACCCTTTAAATTGGTTTGTATGACGTTGTTGTAGAGAAACATTATTATCAAACCTTCCGGAAATGTATACGTCAGGTAAAATGCATTTCTATCTCTCTTCTCCCATCTAAAATCAAATCAAGCTCTAATTTTGTTAGGTTACGTGAAAGTGAGGCGGTAGACTTCGGCACCAAATGATGTAGTTGTGCTTGTGCATCATGAAAACACACCATTATTAGATAACAAAATTGTTGGTAAACGGATTTAAAACTATGTATTGTATTTTGCTTTACAATCATCGATGCACTGAAGTAATTGAGCTTGTCTGTAATGTAGTCTAATTAGAAAATTAATATGGCCCCGTATGCCAGCTTCTATATACAAAATAAAAATATTGGATATGTGAGTCAAAATTATTGATAAAAGAACATGTAGTAGTTCTGCCAATATCCTCCGTATATAATATGTGTTAATGTTGTTAATACATTGTAATGAATATTTTATTGATGAAGACATCATGTATTTTGTTGTACCACCAGCGACATGCTCATGCTCAAACAATGTTTTTGTGTTACCGCAGTCGAAGTCAATGCAGACAAAAACGCAAAATTTTCTTAGAATTACAATTCACCTAGTCATTGGCAATAATTAAACTTCTTGAATAACTAATATTACAAATTGCGCTGATTAATTAGAGACATTTGTACAATTTGAATAATCTATGATAAGCAACCCATTACCGTACTTACGTCATAATGCAATCATGCGTGTTAATAATAAAAGAACAATAATGACAAAACAAGCAAGACATTACACAACAAGATTTCATAACACAAAAACAAAGTTCATGAACTTGAAGAAACAACCCATCGAAAACACACGTACCAAGTTCCGGCAATTCCCGTGTCTGTATAATAAATTCTTTTATAGGACTATTTCCATCGAAACCGGGTATCCAACTAACATTGACGGCTCTTTGTGAGGCAATATCCAGTCTTTCGGCTTTAACATTCGTCGGAGCATATGGTAGTTCTATAACGCTCAATTTCGCCGATCTTGTTTCGTTACCACCAGGTGACTTAATTGAGCATGTGTAATAACCTACATCGGCGGCTCTTACCGCTTGTATTTCAAGAGTCCCATCCTTCAGAATGCTTATTCGTTGAGAGGCTTTCGGATTTATTGGTCTGGAATGAAAGTTATTTAGTATGCGATAAACTTTATGCTAAATAAAATTCTGATTTAAATGACGCTTAGTAATAGTTTTTCTCATAAAACCAACGAATGAAACTTTAGCAAGTTTCCACAAAACATAAATATGTTAAAACTATGTTTACTGTACACAATCATATTTCAAACAAATATTATTCACTCAAAGTTGCCACTATAAAAAATAATCTCAAAAGCCTAGATTAATTTTAAAAGTAGATGAGAGTCATAGATGAAACAAGAACACAATTAAAATAATGTTCTTACTGTTTGTTTTTGTACCATCGCAGTTCAAACGGAACGGCTGGATCTGAAGATATTTTGCACTGCATAGTAGCAGTGTGCCCCAAAAGAACTCTGGTATCAACAGGTGGCTGTATTATCTGCGTGCGAACTAAAATTAAATTAGAATACAATTTAAAAGTAAATACAAAAGAATTCTCAACATGGAACATAAAACACAAATTTGTGTACATACCCAAAACTCCTAAATGCGCCGAAGCCTGTACTGTTCCAGCTTCGTTAGCTCTAACACAAGTATACATTCCAATATCATTTTCTTTTACAGCAGCTATTAACAAATCTCCAGAATCCAAAATCTGCACTCTGCTAGAAGTTTCAACTTGTTGCTCTGAAAAATTAGTTAGTAAAGCGCACAAATTCATGCAAAAACTGCTGAAGGGTTACAAAACAAAAGCGTTTTTGTCAGCTTAAAAGAGATATTTTACCGTTATAAATCCAGGTAATATTTGGTATTGGAGCACCTGCGGCACCACAAGATAATGTGGCGTCCTTACCATCCAGAACTGTAACATTTTGAGGGGGTGTCTCTAATATAGGTGTTGACGCTAAAAAAATAATTGTTTATAAATAAAGTGAGCCAACAATAAAAGATTACATGCTAAAACAATCAGTACGGTGCAAAAACAAAACCATAACATGTCTCGTGATCATTAGAATCCACCTCTAGTAGTTTGCAGCATATTTGTTAGAGAAAAATGTTGAAACGGTTTGTTTTGATACATTTTAATTCAAATTTAGTGGATTTTATATTTATGTCATATTTTTATTAAGTATCACGCATACAATAAGCAATTATTCGGTGTTATCCGTTAATATTTATCAGTTAAATTAATGCTTTATAATTTTTTATAGCACAACTAAAAAGATCATTAACGCACTGTTGAACAGGGATACCAGATTGCCAAATCAAGTTCTACTCGTAAATAAAATAGTACAAGATAGCGCTGCAGCTTTCCAATACAAGCTTTTAAATATGCCCTTGATATTAGAGGCATATAAGTTTGTTAACATTAGTTTACACAAACTTTAATGAGTCACCTATGACTTTTTTGATATTATATTTTTTGATGTTTTTTCAATTAATATTTTGTTATTTTGTCGTCGTCTTTTCCTACCTCTCGGCTTTTTCTTACTTTATTTATGTTTAATTTCTCATTGGCTTTCTTAATCAGTTTCAGCTACTCTAACTCCAGACTATCTCTCTGTCTAATTTAACCTTGCTATAAACTTTTTGTCTTTATAATTTTCTTTTTAGATCTTCTGTTAATCCTTCTGCCAACAAGTTTTGAATAATTTTAATTGCTACCATGAATAATTGAATGTATCCCTTTTTCTTTCATTCTTTTCCCCCATTTCTCTTGATCTACTCGAAAGGTGCCTTTGGGTCCACAAGCAACGCATACGTTTTCCCCTATCTTTCTCAACTCACTTTCTATTTCAATAAGTAAGCTTTGCTTCAATTTTATAAGCAGTACACACTGTATATTTGCTTTGAATGTATTTTTTAATTTAAACAATAATTAATTTTTAGTAAATTTATAACAATATCGAAAAAATACGAACATTATTACATTAAAAGCCATCAAAATACTATTGTTGTGATAAATCTTGACGAAATAATGTTCTGTCGAATTGATTCCCCAAATTAATTACCCCAATTGATTCGTTTAATTATTGATCAACCAATATTTCATGTGGTGTTAAAAATGTCGCGTTTTATTTAATGTACGTGTGTTTTGAAATAAAATACGAAGCTTTGCTTGATAAATATTATATAGCTTTAAAAGTAATTATTATAAAAGCTAGGTTTCAACCTTTGTCGATATGAGTTGCGTAATGTGTAAATAAAGATATCAAAACACAATTTCTTAATTAAATAATGTAGAGCCTTTGTTCTACTAAATATGAGAATAAAAATATACCTAATTTTTTCTTTGTCGAAGGTCGAAAATCACAAAATGATTAATTTACTTGATTAAATTATTAACCCTTGAACATGACGCGAGCTTTCATATGAAATGAATAGACGTTAGGCAAAGCTTTATTTCCGAACAACTTTTTTCTCACTTAAACTCAACTGCAGTGAGGGAGATATAGCAGCCGTTCTCTTGAGGTGCAGACCCAGTCTGGTTCTGTATAGACTATAGACTTTTTTACGAAGTAAACAACAAAACTTGGCTTTAAATCAAGAACCCATGCAACTATTTTAGTTAACTTACAATAGTTCAATAAAGGAATATTTTGCAATTCAATTTAGTATAATCAATATTAAGTAAACTACACCAAATTAATCCGAATGTATTTGCTTCTATCTCCACCTAGTTAAGCTTAACTCTACTTCAATACAGCTTGTAATTAGCTGGAGATTAGTAAAACCATGATCAATTCATAAGCTACTCGTAATATAGCATCCCACACTTTCAATCATTAAATTAAACAATTAGAATCGTAAGGTTATCATCAAATTAGTCTTTTTTCACATGGATTCTTTGAAAAACTTTGAAAAAATGAAACCTAGTTCCACAAAAAACGCAGTTTTGGTGATTCGCAGCATATATAGGAAACATAATCAGCAATAGAGAAAATGACATATGTGGAAAAAGCGGTCATTTGTTTAAACATGTCAAAACGTAAAAATTCAACTCCTAAAAAGCTCAAAAATATGAACATAACTTTAGCACTAACTTTTTTATTTTTTTTTATTAAAATATTAATTCAATTAGCTAGCAAACGCATGTAAAAAAAGAAGCAAATTAAAAATTTAAAAAACTACAATTTGGTAATATTTGATAAGTTGACTTCATATACTAGAGGTTTTCTTAAACTGATCACGTAACAACAACAAATTATTAAATTTAGTGATCACTCTAAAAATATATACATTTAATTACTAAACCTTCGATTTTTTGCATGCTTAACATATTAATAATATTGTGCAAACAACTTTTACGTGCTAAAAAAACATTCAAAATATGTTTTTGGTTTAAACATCCTTACATGGTGATATAAAAACAAAACTCTTTTTGTTATGTCGTTCTCCAGAACTCCTTAATCTGATAAATCTAGACGTTAAACTTCGAATTTTTCGGCGCTCTGCGTGTAATTGTCAAAAATGTATTGTCACTTTTAAATAATCATCAATATTTACTTACTTTTGACACGCATCCATGTCGCTATTGAAGTCTCGCCAGCATCGCTCTTTGCAAAACATTGAAACATCCCATTATCGACTGTTAAAAGTTTTTTTATCCGAAGCGAATTATCTTCTTCAATAGCATATCTGAAAAAAAATTCCATTATGGTTTGAAAAACCCAATATTTAACAAAGCCAAACCCACACTTTGTTACAGTTTAGAAATATAAAATATAGTACAAGTTTTAAGCTTGAATAAGAAGAAACAAATTAAAAATTGAAAAAACCGACTTCAATATAATCGAAAGATAATTCTAATGGAAAGATGGTTTATGCCACTATTTTCAATTGCACAGTTTCGCAAATTTTCTGCACAGTCTTATTGTAACTTTGAAGCAGTTTGTCAGACCATTCATAAGTAATAGAATTATTATCTTTAGATATTCTCTGTCAAATAAAACAAAAATTATTCAGATCGGTGTAGAACAAAAAAGATAGGCGCAAACATTGGTTTTGATATAAATTGAAATCTGAGCAATTTGTTGCACACTCGCTTGCAATTGCGCGTGTCACTCTGAAAATATTTCTTTTCAAGCATAAAATTAACGATCTAAGATGGTTCATGAGCACAAAAGTTAGCGCAAACAAACATGAAAAAAATCATATACATATATTCGAATAGAGTAAGCTCCCCCTTTTTAAAGTCGATTAAAAATACAAAATATATTTCTCGCATTAATTTTAATACTGACTGTAAATTTAAATCTAATTTCAAAACAGTTGTTCCGCCGTCGCACGGCTTATCAGTTAGACTTATTGCATAAAAAGTAATCATCCGATCTATGAGAATTATTGTGCAAATTTGAAAATTGTGCACAATGTTGAACAAGCAAATTTTCTAGGATTTATTTAGTATAAGAAATGGATCATTCATGAAAATAAATAACAGAAAATTATTTAGCTTTGTGAATATCAGTCATTCAAGTGATGCTACTTAGTCATACTCAATCAGATTTTTATTAATTGCTAGGTAAACACAGTCACGCTTCGCTGTGGCCTTGTCTGATGCTGCTCTTTTTTTCTAACTTCTAGAACTACTGTTTTTTCATTATTCATATTTTTCATCTCCGTAGGAACTTCCGGATACAAAGTATTTTACTACTACTCCCGGACAAAAAAAAATCGTTTCAAAAATAATTTACAATTAGCGAAGGTAAAATAACGTTACATACACATAAACATACAACAACAAAAAATTGCATTACTTTTTACACACTGCATTGACGAAACTTTTATGCAAATGCTGCATAATATTGGTTTGCAAGCTAGTTAATGTAAAACTACAGAAATTTTAATTACCGCAGTTTTAATGAAACGTTAATAAATCTATATTTACAAACTCAATTTAGAGCGTTGTGTGTTAATAAATGTGTTAATAATGAAATTCAAGTTGTGCGCTAAAAATTGTATATCTAAATTAAATATTAATTTTCATTATCAATATTCGTTTATTTAATAATTTTCTAGTATAGAGCATCAAATACAAAAACTACGAATTAATTTAATAACTCATCAATTATTGGTGAATTGATGAAATATTGAATTTGAAATCGAATATTAATAAAGATAAATTTGACAAATTACTAAAAATCTTTCCAATTTTCGTGCTATCACATTCGATAGGTTTTCTATAAAAGCTTTTTTTGGTGCGGTGTGAAAGAAGTATTATTTCATTACCTTTTATCGTTAAAATCAATTTCCTCGCTGTTCTTGTACCACGTAACATTTGGTTTTGGTATCCCAACAACATCACATAGTAAAGCAATACCTGTTCCATATTCCCCCAACATTTCTGCACGCGTAGCGCTTACAATTTTTGGTTTTTCCAAAACCGTAACACCAGCTTTCGCTGTAACTGTATCGAACCTTTCAGATCGTAATCTCACACGACATTCGTATTGTCCACTATGTGTTGTATTTACAGAAATCAGAGTTAAACTACGATTCCATATATCGTTTAAGGAGTACATTCCACCATTTTCAATTAGGATATCGTCCTTATACCATAAAGTTTCCAACTCGTGCAAAGGCTTAGCATTTGCTATACAATCGAGCGTTGTCTGAGAAGTTCCTTTAACAACCTTAACGTCATCAGGTGCAACTATAATTTCTGGTTCAATCTCTTTTCGATCATCTTGCTCGTCATCAATAATCAGTTTTATAAATGCGCTGTTCTCTTCTTTACCTTCTTGCGTGTTAATTGCACGAGCCCTATATGCTTTTTCGTCTGATTTATCGGTAGATAGAATGATTAATTGATTTGATTTTGATTTGGTGTATTTTTGAGCATAGGGAAGTTGACCCTCGTCCGTGTGCCATGTCACTTCAGGAGGAGGTTTCGATTCAATTGGTGGAAGATCAAGTATTGCTGCTTGCCCCGATTTTACAGAAACCGTTGTTTCAGGTTGATCCTCGAAAACATTCATATCTGATAACAAAAACAAAACAAAATTTTTTTGTAAATAAACATTTTGAAACTATTAAACTTTTAATAAAAACTCTAGGTAGGTAAAAAATTTTACTGTGAGGATACTATCCCCACAAAAGCTTCTTGCTTACTACGTATGAGTAAAAGTCATTATCAGTACTTTGTTTTATTTTATTTAAGACGCTCACTGCTAAGGCACATTTTCGTGCAGGCTTTAAGCAAAATATGTTTCCAGAAGCCAAAAGCAGTACTTTATTTGTTGTTGTATAAGACCGCACAAGCAAGGTTGAGAATTTCTTCACAACCGTAGGATTAAGAGTGATTCAAATACACAACAAAATTAGTAAGTAAAAGTGTTAAATGTATAAAAATCATCAACCAATTGGTGTAGATTGTTGATAACAACTAGTTGTGGAATTATATATTTTAAGCCCATGAAATATTTATATAAAATGGTAAAATAGTATGTAGATATAGAATATTTCTTGTTTGTTTGAAAATGTTGTCTATTTGTTATTTTTACTAAAATCAACAACAATTTGACCAGCATTCAGATGTCTGAAAATTTAGATAGAAATAACCACATTAATTTCCTGCATAAAATTACGTAGTTGAGTGTAATAAAATAATTTGAAGGTACACACAATTAATTTAATTATAGTATTTTACTAAATAAATTAAAATTCATATTGAATATGTACACTTTTGATTTATTATTATTAGTGCATTTAGCTGTGATTGGAAAATGTTAAAATTAATAATGAATGTATGAATTGAATACCTAGCTACAATTCAATTATTTACTTTTATAATAAAATATAACTTCTAAGCTCAAATCAATAAAATTAAAGTGTCTGCCTGTATGCCATTTTAAAACAAAAGAAAAAAAAATTAAGAAAAATCTAATATTACACAATCTGTGATCAAAAAAAAGTGCGATAAGTTTCCTCCGAAAGTTTGTTTTGGATTAGCTCCGAAACGGCTCAGCGGATTTCAATAAAAAATGTTCGTATTAAAACCTAAATTTGAACTTAAATTCCAGTGAAAGTATCTTCGTTCATTTAGATATATTGTAGGTTATGCAATAGGATATATAAAAATGCCATTTTAATAGAAATTGACAATTGTTAACTTTTTTGATACTGTTTGTAATATAAGCTGTTTTTTAAAGTTTAAGACGTTAAACTCCCGTGTCGTACTGTTTTATTGTAGCAACATGGACACATCAATCAACATTATCAATACTCAATTTTCTAAATTGAAATATTCTTCAAATGTAAACAATAATTATAAACTTATTAGTTTCCCAGTGACATGTGAGATGTCACTTTAAAACATTTAGATCGCCTATAGCTGTTGGGTGATTTATGAATATGTAGTCAAATATAATAATTAAAAGTTTCTAGAAATATGGGTTGAAAAATTATCAGTGCAACATTACAAATAAAGATAAATAAGTACAACATGTAGTCAACTGGTAATAAGTATAAATTATTTAAAAATGTTAAAACGTTTTCAGCTCGTCATTTTGCGGTATTTATTTTATAACCATTATTACACGCTCATAAATTTGCATAATGGTAAATAAATGACAGCATTTTACATACATCATGGTAAATACAATCAAAAAAATATAATAAAACTATAACTTACAGGCAACCGTTATCCGGATTTCTTCACTAAGAATGGATCCCACTTTATTTGAGGCAATACATCTATAATTGCCTTCATTTGTATGACTAGCTGAAAATATTTTATAATATGCGTCTGTTGAGAATTCAGTTATTGGCACTCCATCCTTCAACCATCGAAATTGCGGTGAAGGATTACCTGAAACAAAGAAAGAGAAAAATTAAATTAATGAATCGTTTTCAATAATATATAAAATTGATTGAGAGAGGCAGTACTAGAAACAATAACTGTTCATGTAATAAATCAACAGCCAGCTACTGCACTTTGCAACGTGCTTATAAGGCGAATAAATAATTTTCTGAAAACGGTTTGTTGTTCTATGGCTCGAACAAGTTGTGTTTGTTATTAGAGTTATACAGTTTTGAAACATGTTGAGCTGTGGTCGTTTCTGGCATCTATTTCAAGATGAAGTAATAAAAATGCAATATGTATTTGCATTCTCAGCGTGAAAAGAGATAAAACAGATGCAGATTTCTATATTCTCTAAAGAAATAATTGATTTGTTGGCTTTATTTTACTATATATTCAATCTATCGTAGCACATATACATATACAAATGGTGGATGCGCCGGGAAAATTAGTTTTCATAATTTGTTTATCTCTCATGAAAGAATAATTAAATTACTCTGTACAAACTCACGCTACACAGAAACATTGAAAATTAAACAATAACTTTCATAGATATATAATTATGGTTTATATAAATGTTTTCTTAAAACCATGTGTACACCTTACTTAGTATGTATATCACACCTAATTGTTATTAGAATGGTTCCAAATTTAGTGGTTTTGTTATTATTTTTATCAGATTGTCAATCCTAATGGTATTATGATGGCATTACGCTCTATTACAATTCTCAAGGATTGCCAAAATCAAAGCTGCCTCAATAAACAATTCTTTAACAGTATATTTGTCCATTCTTACACAACTTATTGTTATATATTATTCATGTTTATAAAATTTTTTTGCATATGTGTTTAATTATACAGCATGCTCCTTAACAATATGCAAATATTTAAGTGTATGAATATACATAAAAAATTAATGAGAGACTGTTTTATGAACTGTGGCTCAAAAATATATTTAGTACATAGCTTGAACAACCAGTGATTTCAATATTTTAAAAAAGTATATATCCCAATAGTTGTTTCCCCATTAAACTGTTTTTAAATTCACCGTTTGATTTGAAACAGCTTTATTGAGTTGTTTTTCCAAAATAAGTCGTTTTTGCATAAAAAATAATAACTGTGTGATGTCTAAAATTTTTGTAGAATACAACTTGTCATAAATCTATTTAGGGTGGAATAATATGTCGGTGGAATGATTTTTACATCTGATTTTTCCTAAAAAGTCTCCGCCGTTCAAATCCGCTCATGGTAAGCTATCTTTCACATTTCTTATTTATTAATTTTATTCAATATAGTACAGTGAGTTCATACATTATTTAGATCAACTCAAAATTTAGAGTGTCAGATTTTTATTGTTTTTGATAGTATCATTTCATTGAACTTTCAAGCGCGTCACACTTGCGAATTATTTAGACACAAAAGTGTAAAAATTATTTTCATTGTGCAGCATAAAACATTGATCATTGAATGCTATTTTGGGAATAGAAATAATATTGAGGAAAAACGGAAATTCAATAGCCACACCTGTTTAGGAGGATTACAACTTCTTGTTAGCCGCTTACAATTTTTTCAATATTTTTCGTCCAGCAGTCATATTCAAAAACTTTAAAAGCTCTTGACTAAAAGATGTTCTTGACTTTTATTTGATATTAAGTCGCAAGGCATAAGTCTTTTGAACTAGATATCTATTTTAATTTAACTTTTTAATTTTCTTAATTATATTAAGTAAGTACATACTTGTTATTGTGCAATTTTCATTTGAAAACAAAATTAATTAATTAAAAATTGTATATTTTTCATTATACCGCTAATGCTACAACGTCACAAAAATAAGTGATAAATAAATTCGTTTATTCTGTAGTATGATTTTTTATAAAACCAAACAAACCCTAAAATATATAAAAGCAAATGTTTACAGAAAACAAACAATACTAATAACTATGAATTCTTTTCAATAAAACATTTCTATCGTGTCTTCCTGATAGATGGTAATAAAAATGACAAAAATCAAAATGTATTTTATGAAATTTGAGACAATATTGTATTTAAAATGACAAATCGAAGACAGAGATATATTTATGGTATAACTCCAACATTTGATTTGTTGCTACTTTTTGTGTATTTTTTAAAAAGTTGCCTCTATAATGTATTTAAAAAAAAATATATTAAAAATTATCAAATATTGTCTGCAATGTTTTTGGTTTTGTTTATTTTATCTTTATCGCATTTATTTATTTAAAGTGTTTACTATAATAATTAGCAATTTTTTTATTTTTACACCCACCAAAGCAAAGTGGTACATTGTAACCATCACCGGAATAATCATAATAAAAAATGCTAAATTGAGATCATTGGATAAATTGACCACAATCAGTGGCGCGTGTCAAATTGCCTATGATTATAATATACAACCGAAAAAATCTTCAAAAAACGCAAAATTAAAAAATATTTTCATGAGAAAACAAAAATGACGTTATTATGGTGAGTTTTGCCACTGATAACAAAACTAGAATAAAAATGACATAATCAGAAAGTTTATAAAAATACAAAAAAAACTAAAAGCCGAAACGGAACAAAAAAGCAAAAAATAAACAAAGAAATACAAGTTTAAAAATAAAAGAAAATAAAGAAAATTACATTAGTGTAAATATTTCGATAATTTTCACTTTTGGTCCACAAACAAACTTTGTGTATCATTTTCATTTTCTGAGTTAGGGCTTTTTATAGTTGTACTGAAAATTATCGAAAAATATATTCACATAATAAAGATATTTAGACTTAAAATTTTTCTTTTTTTTTTATTTTTAGTTTCGTTCTTGTTGGTTTTTTTTTTTATTTTCAGTTTCGTTTATTTTTTTTTATTTTTTTGAAGCTCTAATCTACTATGTATTATCAATTTTTAGATTTTTGTTCTGTTATAATGCCATTAGAACTACAAATTATTATGTGTGTTTGTTTATTTTTACCAGAATCGGTTCACAACTGAAAATATGCAGATGGACAATTTATTTTTCCTTATTTTTTTTCCTAAAAAATTATATGCTAAGTTTATATGGTACAAAACTTGAAAAATATCTTATTTAGTTAAAAAAGAATTGTTAAAGATAGACGCCTCTGTAAAGTTATGCGTTGAGAGAATACTACTTGATGCTAATTATTTTTTTATTTTCTGATGGATCTAATCACGAATTGAAAATCCTAAAAACTCTGATATAAAAGAGTTATTTTGACTGACACTGACAAATTTAAGAAATCATTATCATAAATTTTACATTGTTGAGTACTTTTATTTTACAATAATTGTTAAACAAGAAGTGTTATGCAATAGCACCAATAAACAAACATTTTTATCCTTAACCACTTGCTGATTCGATGATTAACTTAGACTGTAACATACCTTTCATGTTTCTAAACCCTACAATTATTTCAGGAGAAATCCGCTTTGAATAATAGATTACGATACAAAGTACCTAATTAACATTGCAACTGGGCGTTGCAAACTGCAAAAAGCCACAGAAATTTTTAAACGTAATGTCGACTAACTGCAATCCATTAGAAAAAACATAAATAATTTTAGCCCTAACAAGCAAAAACCAAATCGTCTCTACTGTGTAAACATATATTTTACCGTCTGCAAAACAAAATTAATTTTATAAATAATTGTTGAGCATAAAGCGCCTGCAGCTCATACCTTGCTTCCAAAAATCCTAAACAATGAAACATAAGCTGGACAAAATTAATCATAATAAGCTTTATTGTTGCCTATACCGGCTTACATACTCTATCTACACTTTATTTAATTTTCTATTCTACCCCCCTGTTCTTCCTTTGTCCTCCTTTTCCTTCTCTCCCATACTTCTTTCATCCACTTTATCTCCGCTCCATTTTCTTTCAATATTTCTCTTCTTCCTGCTCTTTCTCTCTCCCTCATATCACTGCATTCATTCCACATGTGCTCTATTGTCTCTCTTTCCTCATAGCAGATTCTGCACAGTCTCTCTTCCTTTTCCATCCAATACCTATTCTCTCTCTCCTCATTTCCGCACCTGAACCTCGCCATTATTTTCCTCTCTTTCGCACTTTCTCTTCCCAGGTACACCGGAATCTCCTCTGTCATACATTTCTCATAATTCCTGTTGTACCTGGACTCTTTGATTTTTCCTCTTCTTTCTTGCTTATCTACATCCCTGTCTCTTTCGCTCGTTTCTGCGTTCATCCACTTGCCTTCTGTTCTTAATCTTTCCACTTCTTTACTTGCATACCCATTTCTTCTGTAATATTTTTCTCTTTCGTTTATCTCCAAATTTTTTTTCTTTTCTCTCCAACATTCGTTCAATATTCTACATTCTTGCCTTCCATTCATCCTATCCTCAAACTTAGTCGCTCTTTTCCCCGCTTTCACTCTCAGCTTGTTTCTCTTACATTCTTCTCTTACTATATACCCAGGGGTTTCTCTGTCCACCCCAAGGACCCACCTCAAATACTTCACTTGTACTCTCTCTATTTCCTCTTGTTCTTTCCACCCCCAAATTTCTGCCCCATACATCAATACGCTCTCCACCAAGCTCTCAAACATCATTATTCTCCTTTTAAAATCTCCTCCCCACTTCCTCTCTCCTATTCCCCATACACATCCCACTATCTTGTTTGCTTTCCTTGCCAACTCTCTGACATGCGCTTTGTTCGTAGCTCTTTCATTAAACGTATACCCTAAATACTTGAACTCTTTTACTCTCTCTATTTTCTCTCCCTCCCATTCCCAATCATTCTTTTCTTCTTTCCTCTTTTTTTTGTTAAACACCAGCATCTTTGTTTTATTTACATTCACTTCTAGCTTTTTTTTCCTCACATACTTTTTTAGGTTTGTCATCATTTCTCCCATCTCCCTTTCGCTTTTTGCTATTAATACCACATCATCTGCAAACGCTAGACTCCACACTTTTTCTCTTCCAATCACACATCCACAGCTGGACAAAATTAGAGACACATATAAAATGATGACTGTTCCATTATTTGATATAATTGGGAGGAAAATAACATTTTTGTACTCGTTGTGGTTTTATTTGAAAATAGCTGAAAAAGAATACAAAAAAAATAAAATAATGTTTAAAGGTTGTAAAATTTTAATGACAATAACTTTTTTAAGGAATAAGACTATAAACATTTTCCTACCCTAATTGCGTGACTTATTACAAAGCAAAAAGTTTCGTCTCTACTCCATTGATGGAGGTTTATAATTTATGAACTAAGTAATTATTCACTTACTGCCAAATAATAGCATTGCAACGGCTTAGTACAACATGTCTCCATTGAACTTGGATCATTAATATTAATAATAACAACAGGTAACGGCCAATTTGAATAAATCAAATTTACATTAATGAGCAGTTTAATCATTGACATCCCCAATATTATCTCAAGACACATGCATGCACCATTCTTGTTAGACTTTGTAAGTCTTGTTGCAATTGTCATGAATTTATAATATAAACCCAAACTAGAGTTAATTAAATAAAGTCATTAAAAGCCTTTTTTTAATTACAAAGAAATTACTTAATTTTGTTTAAATTTTGCTTTCAGTCAAGCACAATCTTTTCATATCTAATGAGTTTTATAAACAACTATTAAATAAAATAAGTTTGACGTTACGCACTATACAATCATCCGAAATATAAATCTGTGTTTTAAATTACTGCTAATTTATTTTATTAGTTTTATTATTTTCATGTTTATACTTCTTTTTCATTGCCTTGCAGACATAAGTTTAACTGTGAGGCTATGTTTTCACGACTACATAACTTCACTATTAGGTCTAGTTTTAATTTGATCAAGGTTAGTAAACAAAATTATTCTGATTTTAAACAAATCTATGTCAAAATGAATATCACTATCAAAATAGTAAAAAAAAGAATAATAAAATAAATGTTGTACATATATTTTTTACATCAACAAAGTTTCGCCTTGTATCGAAGCTAAAAGCATTCATTAAAATAGCAAAAAAAATAATACAAAAAACTTACTGCTAAAACAATTATTCTCTTTCCATTAAAACATGTTAAAGTTGAAAGTACATAAACCGGTTAAACAATAGATGATTGTTTGGCTATTAGTAATTTTTCATATTGCACACAACGAGGAAAAAGAAAACAAGAATAAAAACACATTTAAATATTAATAAACCAACATTTTACTGTAGCTTGAAACGGTGAAATTTAACTAAAGCGATAAAACAACAGGATTACAAGGCTTGTTCTTATATTTTGAGATAGTATTTTGAACGCAAATAATATTTGAAATTTCTTGACTATTTTGACTCTAAACGCGCAAAAACTGAATTATAATAACAGGGACAACAACATACGACTTGATTGCACAAAATAGAAATGTAACTGTTTTAAAATATGAACTTCTAACCACAGTTGCAAACTTAAGCTAATGTGTCGCCTGTAAAACCGGTCAGACTTAGTCTAGGAAATAAGCGTGTGAAAATGTAGCTGCAATGTTTCCAAGATGTAAATGCTACTTTTCAGTCGATCGATGTGTTGCTAAAAGATCCGCCTTTATGAGAAAACAAATTTTAATAAAAGTTGTTAACAATGCTAAATAAGTTATTTAAAAGATATAATAGACGACAATAAGCATTAAAGTTTTAAAATAGACATTATGGGCAAAATAAAATACAGTTTTTAAAGTAAGAGTATGCCTAATTCAGGCATCACAAACCCTTTACAGCAAAAATCGTCAATCGTAACTAAATCGGTCCAACCGTTTTAGAGATAAATGAGAACTTTCATTAAGACACACACAACCTTGCACCCACCCAAAACGCATACACCAATTCCGTTTCGTCGGAGGTGAAAATATAAATCTAACGTGACATTACATTGGATAAATAATAAAACTTAAAATTACAACCATATCTCACTCTATAGACGATAATATATGAACGGTACAGTGATCACAAGCCAACCCACCTCCCCCTTAAATATTAATCATTTCTTAGTGTGGAATCTACCCAGAAGTGATCTTTTCTGTCTCATTAAAATTTAAAAAGTTGCTCAAGTAATTTAATTTCGACGACAAAACAACAAAACTTGTAACGTTGAAAATAGCTAATTGCTCGTGTGCAAAACGAGCCGAATTTAATTTCAATTGTAGCAGTTATTAATGAATTTAGAAGAGAAACTGTATTTTAGAAGGGTTATATTTCTGCGACATTGGGCCTGAATAAATATAATATTCATCAGTTCACAAAACCGCAATAACTTTGTTGATTGGAGGTGTCATAAATTTTACAGAAAGATCTGGATTCTCGTCTAAATAAAAAACCCCTACACAAAATTAAGTTCTATAATAGTTAGGTTTGAGCTTGAACGCATAACTTTAATCGATTTATGCGCGTATCACCTGTTAAGAGTTTACAACAACTAATTCAAAAACAAAATTTAATTTGTAAAGTAATTTAAACTTTATAATCATACTATCGGAAAAATTGTAGTGTAGCAAAAAGTAGAAAACAACCATGAGCACTAAAAAACAATTTTTGTAATAATCGGGAGGAATGGAGTAGGATTAGCACCAATAATGCTGTCGTCCACAGGTGTACAGTTGCAATAATTGAAAAACTTAGAGTGTTGCAAATGCTACGAGATAAAATGAATATTTTTGTTCTATTGTCTCCACCCACCTACAGAAACATTATTGAACAGTGTTGCATTAAAATTGTTTATACTGATATTATTATAATAATGTCGCCAATGCAACGAAAATGCACCTACATCGAATTTAATTAACTTTTTTTACAATAGAAAGATAATACTTTCACTTCAATGACAATTATATCAGAATTTAAAATCGACTTCTGTCACAACGACAATATTGGGTCTAATAATTGTTCTTCGTTATAAATATGCAAATTAGTGTGCAAAAGCTAAACAAAAGCTTAGCTATACGGTTCGTATTGTAAAACAAAAAATTCTTTAGTTGTAAATTACGTTTAAAACCAACTTTTCTAAAAAAAATTCTTATATTTGCAATCGATCGCTTATATTTAAAAAAAGATAGAATAAACTTTGTTCCACGGAAGTGACAGTGTTCAACGGAAGCAGAAACTGTCTTAAAAAAATGACACAAAATAAATCCAAAACAACCGATTAATAAATCAAAAAAGAATTCTTTTCACATGTAGGCACATC
The DNA here is from genome assembly GCA_947359425.1 of Lagria hirta. Taxonomy (NCBI): domain Eukaryota; kingdom Metazoa; phylum Arthropoda; class Insecta; order Coleoptera; family Tenebrionidae; genus Lagria; species Lagria hirta. The sequence continues at coordinate 18,965,933 of OX375796.1, read as the reverse complement.
CGATTTGTGAAGTCAGAAATTTGTCAGAAGGAAAACCGACGATAAAACTTGAATATATCAACTTATATTTGAATCGAGTGATTATAAAAAATGTATGTGTTTAAGATGATAAAAATTTTTTTTTATAAATGTGGTTAATAAGTCCACAAAAGTATTATTTTGTGACAGCAATATTAGAGATGATTAACCAAATTTTTAACAAAAAAAATCCAACTCCAAAAAATATAAAAACGCACTAAAAAGTATAAAAAAAATTGCGTAGATTTGTATGTTTAAAAAACAATCAAATTATTTAGATATATTAATGTACAATTATTATTATTTTGGAGTCGGTGTCAGAACGAAAAAAGATGGTTCGATCAAAACCCTTTTGAAAAAGCTGATTAACTGCTATTGACTTAAAATGTTGAAAAAAAAACTTATAAGACCTGCCAAATAAATTTCAAAATGCCACGAGCGAAAAAAACATTTTCTAATCTATATATATAAAAATGAAACCCGTTTTCCGTTGTCACGACATAGCATGAAAACGGCTTGACCGATTTGGCAGATTTTTTTTTTGTAGTTTTCTAATACTTTGTACAAGGTTCTTACGGAAAAAAATATTAAGAAAATCTCTCAGAAAGATTAAAAAATATACAGTTAATTTTGCATATTTTAAAAAAAGCGCATTACGAATGTCAACGTCATTCAATTTAAAACAAAAAACTCTGTGGTGATCTATGACACCACAGACATAACCGCGCTAACAAACGTCAACGTCATTCAATTTAACTTCCCTTTCAAACATTTTGAAAGGGAAGCACGAAGGCGAAGATGTTTTAATCCCACGCATCCCTATGATACCGAACGATATGCCATTCAGTTTTAAACGTTTACAGTTTCCAGTGCGGCTTGCATTTGCAATGTCAATAAATAAATCGCAAGAGCAGTCGCTAAGTGTATGTGGCATCAACCTAGAAAATCCATGTTTTTCACATGGCCAATTATATGTCGCCTGTTCCCTCAAAAAGCATTAGAATAGAGAGAAGCAGTGAAGGGTATAGAGGCTATTAGTTGCTTTCTAGAGCGCGCGTGATATTGAGTTCAGTGTTTACTTCGAAATGCCCAGTTGTTCAATAGCGATTTGTAAAAATATAAGTGAAATTATTAAACCCTACGGAATAAACACTATTATGAAAATATATATTTTGTTTTTTATTTAATAAAATTAGTAAAGTCCTTCTCAGGTATGACGAGACCAGGGAAATAGGTATTCATTTTAATATGGAGGATATTATAGATTCCAGTTCAAATTGAATAGGTACGCATACATAAGATAGGTCAGCTATACAAAATAAAGTAGTGCATTAAATTTACGCTAAGGCGGTACAAAGTTCGCCGGGTCAGCTAGTGATTAAATAAAAAAAACATTTGTAGCTACTACTAAAACTAAAAGGCAACTTTTAACTCCTATTAAAGGTTGCCTTAAGCAACTACAGTCTGAGCATATACATAGTTCTTATCATGCCTCAAAATGATCATTTAATTTTCTGTTTAATGCAAATTTAATAATGCAAAGCTTATCCAAAGCTATCCTGTTTTTAAAGTTAATTAATGTCGGAATAGATTTTTTCAACACCTTTTAGAAGTTTAATCACTTAGCATCCTCATTCTTCCCCTATAATTCAACAAAAAATGTCCATTTACCCATTTAACCAAAGTACAAAGTTGCAAGTCATAACAGAAGTCATTATTTTCTCATGCTATGTGTAATATTTTCCATTTGTGTGGCATTGCATGCACGCATTTCTTTGAAATAAGCACACGTTTTTGAAATAATAGAAAGTCTTAAATTACAAATTTTTTTATAGGAAACGTCTTTGATTTCCTGTTAGAAATGGTAATTAACTCAATTATCGGATATGCGCACCTTCAGGATTCGAAACGCGCGTCTCGGGATTTATATATCAATTTCCTTCACGTGAATCAAAATCTCCAAATGTTTGCCTTTGCACTATAAATATAATTCAGCAATTTTTGTAGTCCGGACCTGGGGATGGTTTCCTTATGTAAATATTTGAGCATGTGATGTGTAGTTCATGTAAAAGAAGATAAAACACTAGAAAAAATGATTTTTGTTTATCCACATGGTTTCGGTCTTTAATGAGAAATAATTCTTCTTTGACGTGGAAATCAAACAATAATATTTGGATGGTTTCTCTATAAATAGTTCATTTTTATTGATAAATGGACGATGAATTGACTTACACCACAAACACGTGTGGTCGTTTGGGACAGAATAAGAAGTTTAGAAGTTAATATTAGTTCAACTCGTACAAAATCGAATTACATTTTCCCACTCCAATCGATATCTTCGAAATAATTATCATCTTAATTTTCTGAAGAACGGGTGAAATATTAAATGTCGTGCTCTCTTAAATTATTCATATTCCATAAATATTGTACATGAATTGAAAATGAAATCGTTGAATTATTAGTGAATCCAAAACCTCGTTTATTCTGATCTTAATTCCATCCATTATTTTTATAAATTGGCGGTTTTGAACAATTTCAACTTCTATGAAATGTTACTGAAAGTTTGACAGCAACACGAAAATTAACAAACCTATTACGAATATTTATGCTCACGGCAAAGCAAAGTTTACTTTAAATTGAATTATTTTTTTGAAAAAAAAAACACCGTTATATTATTATGTATGTTGTTATAAAACTTCTGAATACTTTGGCAAAAAAATAATCACAATAAAGTGAAGATGATATTTATTTGATATTTTATTCTAAAAGTTTTATCCGCTTTTTAGTTTCAACTTTGTTCGGTATTTCAAAAGTTCCAAGAAGATACTCGTGCATTCAATAATTATTAGCTTCACAGCTTCCTTCCCTCTTCAATAAAGAAATCGTTACTTTTCCCGCTCTTACATGTTTCCACCACTTAAAAGGACATTTGCCCCGATTTAAATACATTGTCAGATTGTCAGAGGTACCAAAAACTTTATAATATGAATGACTTCTTGTAAAAAGACAAGAAACGTTTACGATGGCTACCGTCACGCTTACAAGAGTTAAAAAAAATGTTACTATTCCGTCACTGCACACTTTTCACACCTTGATATACATTCCTGAGCATGTCTTTCCACACGGCTAATCATTCATAACACACTCGGTGAAGTAATCTTATTAATACAGTATATTAACGCATTTTCAAATATGTAAATTTGCTTGCAAGTACTTTCGGAATATCATTTTTATTTCTTCTTTGCACTTGTATATTTAAGGTTTTTTAAGATATATATAAGCATTTCGTAAAGGTATTTACCGAAAATGTTAAATTCTTTTAGAAAAATCTATCCAAATCTAAGTTGTTAGTAATAACGTAGCTGATGGTTGTTTATTATTATCGGAAATATCAGTTAGAAGGCAAGCATCCCCACTAAATAATAATAATATTGATAATACCTGTATTTACACTTTTCCATTGTGCATATTATTACAGTTACAAAACACTAATAAATAATAATTATTAGAGAGTGTATTAATGAAACAATAATAATTATAATTTACTTTTTTTAATTGGCCGCACTTAATTTCACCTAAAGAATTATATAAAATAAATAAATGAAACCATCATAAACACACAGATTAAAAACAAATATGACGACGCATTTCTAGATCGCGTATGAGAAACCAAAAGCAAGATTTGAGAAATTATAAATTTTTTGTTGGTGAGATAGAAAGCATACCGCCATCTCTATGTTTTGTAAAATTGTCAATTAAAGCAACATAAAAACGCAATATTTTACTTGAGTAGCAATCGCAAATTCGTATGTTAAATAATCTATCGAAAGATAGACATAATACTTTTTTTATTGCTTTTCTCTGAAGGTAACAGCAATTGTCAAGTCCAAAAGTAAGAAGAAGACCCTTTATAAAAACACAAAACAGTGCGTGAATAATCAAGTAAATTTTCTCATCCTACAATGCGTAAAATTGGTGTTAAAAAACTCTGAATAATGCTTGGTTGCATGTTTCTCATCCTGAGACAACTGTTGTAAGTTAATCAACTCATATACGAAAATAACGACGTAACACAGCCACATGCACCATTGAAAAGTTTAGAGAAAAAATACCTCTAACTGAAAAAGAAAAATATTCTTTCTTATAAGACATTTTTCTAACTAAAGCACTTCCAAACTAATTTGTATCGAATAATTTACATCTTGGCAAAAAATCCGCCGCTGTTCGCAAATTAATTTTTAGACTGAAAAAGAATTGGAGACACTATAAAAACAAAGTCGTTAAAAACGTCAACAAACAAAGCACAACTCATCATAAATTCACGAATTTAAAAAGTATTTTGATGAAACGTTAGCCTGTTTGTTAAATAATAAACGTGGGGAATGCGGAGTCGCCGAAGCTTGACAGTTAGTGAAGCAGTAAGTACTCGTACTTAGTTATTATTTCATTGTCTACGGAAGCAGTAATAAATTCAAAATCTTTGTCGTTTTGTAGCAATTCTTTTTTTAATTTTATTGCCTAATTCGTAAGCTGATTTAGGATTAATTCAATTGCATAAGTGAAAGCGAGAAAAGTCAGCCGACTGTTATAATTACAGTGGAAGCATCCAGAGGCAGCATTCGATTAAATATAATAATAATACAGTTTATTTCTTCAACAATTATAATCAAGTTGACGAACAAGACGACAACAACAAAAAAATTAGAAACAAACAGAGACGGATTACTGTGACTTCTTGAGGCAACTTTGTAAAAAAACATAGACAGGAGACGTCATGAGTAGGTTAACTTCAAGTGTTGAATAAATTCTTGAACAATATCTAGAAATAGCAAAACTGAGGCTTACTTTTTCAAGAAAACCTAGCTGAAATTCATTAAGCAACAAATCGTGATCCTTCGTTAAAGGTAAACATGATTTTCTTTCCAATTGAGAAATTTAAAAAACTTTCTCTGGATTTTTTCTACAACAGTGATTGGTTTATTATAGAATGGAAAATAAACTAAAGTGGGATCAGTTTAAATGTGAATTGTTTAAGTTAAACTAAATTTTAAATTAATTTTTATTATTGTTTTTGGGTTGTTTTAGATATGCCAGTAAGCTTTCTCTGCTGTAAAAAAATGTATTCTGGTCCTGCTACAAGTGAATCAAAATTCAATTATTCCAAACATGTACATATTAAACTTAAATAAAATTAATTAAAATTTTAAAAATTGTGTGATAATGCCTTGTACAAATTAAACCAAAATAATTAATTTCATTGATAGTAACCCCAATCTTGATAGCAGATTGCTTACTTTGTGTTACAATCATAAAACTGATAAAATCTTAATCCGGTTGTCCAAAACAGTATTAATTAATTCCCTGATATTTATTTAGGCGTTTAACCATTTATTTCAAGTTCGCTGAACTGTAGAACACAAAATAAGCATTTGTAAAAGTAAATTTTTGTTGTTGTGATTTTTATACTCAGGGTACAAATACAAAACAACCTGACCACAATTATTTGAGCCTTTACAATTTTATATACATTCTTTAGTAATCATGCAACATCTGGACAATGGGAAATTCCTTTCTGTCTGTATTATGATGGCATAATTATTGCAAGGCGGAATTTTTTGCTGAATTCATCCAAAACAGTGGGCATATATTTACGAGTGTAGAATAAATCCATAAAATTTTAATTAAATTATGCTATTTAATTTCTAAATTAATTAATTTTTATTTAATATTTCAGTATATTAATATTAAGTCGCATCAATTATTAAGCTTATTTCTCGGGACAGCGAAACCGTATATGTGGTAGGTAGGTAACTCAATATTTCCGTCTCTTCGTCGAAAGCGTGGTTTCAGACTTTTTCTGACGCTAAATACTTATATTACACCAGCCACAGCGAACAAACGAAGTATGAACACAAAATACTCTTCAGAACTTTAGAAGCTTACCTGGTTTATACATAAATCTAGCCAATTTAACCATTTTTTTATAAGTTGCAACCAAATCGACAAAAAAATTTCATAAAACGCAAAATTACGAACACAATAACGAACTTGATTACATTTTCAATTTATTTTGAAACGCTACAGAATAAACGTCTTTGTTTCCTTAATATGATAAAATGTAGATAGTTCTACTAAATTGTAAATTTCTTGTTTGAGACCTTTCCTTACTAACTTTTATGTTATTGTTCCGTTTTTTAAATTTTCCACCTAGAATTTAAATCGTTTTTAGCTTTCCTCATTGTGGTATTTAAACCAAGTAATTGTCATCCGTAATAAAACTGCATATAATTGCATATTTAAACGCATTTTTTTTATTCCGATCAGCAACTTCCGACATTATGGAATATATAAAAAGATACTTTACTTATAATCAATTATTAAATTTATATTCTCTCATCAGAAGATAAGTTTCCAATTTTTTTTTAGAGAATCCACAAATTGATTTGATATAAAACAATGGTATTGATATATTGTTACTGATAAAACCTTTAAACATTTGGCCACACTTAAAGCCTAGCAGTCCAGCAAAGAAAAGGGAAATTACAACTCCAATTCAACGTCGATAAAAAGGAAATCAGTCTCCCAATTACCGACCATTGAATATCGAGGGGATTATAAGCTAAAACCAAATAAATGACTTATTCCCAATTGTATTGTTGTAACACAGTTCATGAGTTAATTTCAACACGTGTAAAGCTGGTTTAAGCTCCTTTAAAAAATAAAATTTTCACACTTTGGAAAATTAAAGATACGGGCTTCCGAACCGTCTCAAGAGAGACGTTTTCTCATACGGTTTTCTCACAGGTGCAGAAAGAAATGTATTTAATACCAGAAACTTTACGAATCTTCCAACGAAAACACAGTTTGGAGCTTTCCTAACGGTTTAACATAGATCTGATATTCTTACCGTCCTTAGAGATCATATATGAGGTCCAAAAAATTTGTTATTTTATTTTAACCATTGTCGCTTAGAAACCCATTTGTCATCCAAAATCTCACTTTAAAAAAATACAGGAGATCAAAAAAACACCAAAATCAAGCCATAATTGCTTAGCCAATTGTTCTTAATAAAAAATTTTGAATAATTTTTGCGTCAACTGAAGTTTTTCAATCCAAAATCGTAGGCAAGTAGTGAGAACCTTTCAAATAACTCAATTGAAAGTATTTAGTGCATGTTAACTTGTGGCGTTTCCAATTTGAGACACGTTGGAAACAAAACCTCTCGTCAACTCAAATGTTTAATAAATTATGTAAATTATACATTATATAGCTAAGCTTTATAATGTATAAGCCAAGATGCTTGTGCATAAATCCTAAAATAATTAACTTTATTAGGTTATAATCAGTTTGAAAAACAAATTGAAATAAGGTTTTGGAATTTAAGCCGTCATTATGCTTTTCATTCGAGATTGTCTAACCAATTTGTCCCAAATAAAAAAAGTCTATTCAGTCATCCCAAGCTTTAATACTTAATTTTACGCTCCAGTTGCATGAATACCAATAAAGATTAAAAATAGAAAAATTGAGTAGATGAACTGTGCAGGAAAGTGCTGTTTTGCAGGAATGGGAACAAACTTATGGCGCCAACAATAATTGTTGATGGAATTTTAAAATTTTCATAAGAATTCAAATGTGACGGCAAAGGTCGACAAATTTGCGTGCAAAGGGTCGGTTCCCACTTCATATTTAACTCAAACATGAAACAATGTGGATTCATCCTGCAAAAAATTTTTAAACCAAACAATGCAACACAAATTAGCTAAAGCAGAAAAAAGCTCGAGCACATAGCAGTTCATACGTTAATTATGCAGGAGGTATTTCAAATTTATACATTCAATGCATTGTAAAGTCACATTGTTTTAAACTTACCGAGGAGATTTAAAACATGTACATATAAGGTTTGTTTTAAAAGACGAAGATCGAGTAAAATTGAATCTCCTTGTATTGTTAACCGGCTTCAAAAAAAAGAGGAGTTTACTCAATTTAAATGTTTATATAACACTTTTCCCATAAAAAATTGTCCATGGTCAAAAAAACATCTTCAAAATTAATAAATAATTTTAAATTATTTGCACTCGAAGGCCCCGAATGCAATTGCTCCGTTTTCAATTTTTATTGAGACGGATACAAAACTTATATATTTAAAAACAGATTCGAATAAATGTTGTTGCCTATAGAGCCCTGTTTATAAGCTGTTAATACCCAAAAAATTCCTCAAATTAAGGGGGTATTTGCAAAAAAAGCTAGAAAAAAACTTGTGAAACGCTCCTGTAATTATTTTACAAGTACCATTTATAACGCAATTAGGAAATAACGCCTGTTCAAAACCTTTCAAATAAAAATATTTTTTTTAGGAACTATACGTACGTGAATTCTATTATTTTCTTTTATTTAGTTATTTTCCAACAAAATTGTTCTAATTGACTACTGCAGTCGTATAAATGCAAATAATATAGTATTATAGTTAATATATAGTCTTTGTACTCTAATGCAAACAAAAATTACACGGTTTATAGTATTGTAGTTACTGTATAGTATTTATACTCTATTACAAACAAAAATTACACGGTTTTTATCAAACACTACTTGAACAGTTAAAATTTTTTTAAGAATTCATATTACATATTTCAATACCCCATAGAAATGTTTTATTTTTAATCTATAAACTCTACTGTTACAGAGCCGCTATAAAAAAAATAAACGTACCTATGAATTGAATGCAAAATAATTTATTTTCGACAGCCTCATGTAAATAATCAAAGCCAACAACAAATAAAGACAAAATGCTGCACCTGCTCGCGCCCTCAAACAGACAAACTTTAATAATCAGTTTAAAAAGCCTATTAAATAGATAATCTAGCTAGTTGTAGTATAAATAAGTTTAAATATTGTAATAACGCTATTCAACCTAACTAAAATATTGATAGAATTTCATTTTTAATCATTTTAAGTTTTAAATCTAAAATATTAATTCGTTCACATTCACAATATTTGAGATGTAAGCTTAAGCACAGAATAAAAGTCACAATTCGTTGCCTATAAAAATATTTACATAATTAAAAAGTATTAGAGCTTGCTTTATTTTAAGCAACAAATCCTTGTAAAATGTCAAGCGGTTGTGGCTAATAAGATAATAATACAGTTTTCTCATAAATTTTTATATTTAGTGATTCTACCCTGAGAGAAATCTATAATATAGTTTATTTTCGTAATATAAAAACCGCCAATTACACGCAATCTAAAACATTTTCAATAAAACTTTTCACTTGTTGAATTTTCTATTTATAATTAAACCAAGGGTATTCTTATTTATTATTCAACTACATTCCTCTCATAAATCACAAATAAATAATAAATCTATAAAATAATGAAAAGCTAACTTTTGTATTTATAACTTGATCATAAATCTCGTAATATCATATTTCTAATAGCCTCTGTGGCTGAAGGTTTAGCATTTATTATACTAAAACAATAAAACACGGCACTAATAAAGGAATAAAAAGCTTTCATTTTTTAAGCACCAATCGATGTCTTAAATAATTAATAACTTCAGGTGAACAAAAAGAAATTAGTTTCTATTTTGTGTTAGAAATACCGGATATTAAGTACAACATGTGTATTGTAATTTCATTGAAGTTAAAAAATTTTAATATGATAAAGTCATGCAAACCACCAATAAGTAATAGTGGAAAAGAAATGAGGTTAAAACAAAAATCAATCAATGATTATAGGTTTGAAAAATTAAACAATAATTATTATCAAGAAATAATTAACATAACTGATATTTTCTAACCCTGGCCCAACCAAGGCTGAATTCTAAAATAAAACATCTTTTAATAACGTTGACTGCTTCTCAATTTCTTCAAGATTTGCATAAAGACTGCATCGAAATCATCTCTCGTAAAGAATAACTAAGTAATGCCATCAATTGTCTATCAATCTTGTTAAAATAAGTTATAGGCAAGCTACACCTGTCAAAAGCTTTAAAATTGCTTTAGCGAGTTCCTTTATTGGCTTTATTCATAGAAAGACAAAAGAGTCTATAAAATGTAACGAAAATATTCCTAAAAATCTTACATTCCGCATTCTTTTAAGATATGTGTGTTTTACCAATAAAACTCTAAACAATTTGATTATTAATTTCTTATAAGAAGAGTCCTTAAATTACGTAGAGCTTTTTTCAATGTTTTTTGACACCCTCTTCCTCTGAAGATGTCCGACTTGAAATGTTGTAGTTGCCCCACTCCAATAGGGCAAAAAGGTTTATCGCTTTAACAATTGAACAAAAATTGATTGAGCCGAAGAACAAAATATACAAGGTGAATTTTGAACAGACAGACGATTGCAGTAGTACCTCAGAAAGCGATTAAATAAAAATAAATAAACAAACTTACTTTTTTTAAATTTAAGTCTCTGTAAATCAATAATTAAAGCATAAATATTATTTTCAAAAAAAACTCTTGGATGATGTTTCAAATGTGTTTGCGTATTACGTAACGTACTCTTCATAATTTTATCTGTATGTGCAAGAATGAGATACAAAATGTGACAATCTCAATTATAAACGGATTAACTTTTTTTCTTATCATTGCCAATTAATGTTCACGGTCTGTCTAATTGGTCCACCGGCATATAATGCTAAAACAAACTTTAGTCCCCAAGCAATTAGACGGTTTTTGTACAAATACTGTTAAAACACCCAGAAGTCATATCTTATTTTTGCTCAATAAGTATCGAAATAATAAATAAAAAAGCGTTTTTAGGTTTATAAGTTATTTTAGTCGCTTTATTTCGTCTTTACCCCATAAACTCACAGAACGTTGCAGCAACAGAATTGAGCTTTTATAAATTGCCCACCAAATGGCCAGTGTAGAAATTTAAAAATAATGCTGGTGTCGCGTCGGTCGTTATCGCAACAAACATCATGAAATTTTCATAAGCGACAAGATTTTTCAGGAAGAAAAGTGGGATGGATAGCGATTTATACTCACCAAAAGCTTGGCACTGCATGATTTTCGTCGTTCCTAATCTAATAATACTACTGCTAGATGGCGATGTTGTGAATCTTGGAGCTTGTAATGAGTTTTCTGCAACAAAAATAATAATAATGTGATTAATAGTTGTCTCCTTTATTGTGTTAAAAGATAAAAAATTACTTTTCTTTGTTGTTTTGTTGCTATTTTATAGTTTCCAGACAATGTCAAGACACATCGCTTTAAAGTTTTTTAAATTAATTATGTTTTCTTTTACTTTTCACGGAGCTTTTCTAAACATACCGACTACAGTAAAAAGATCATAATAATTAAGCAAAGCCGTAAGGAGACGAAGATAAATTACCTGAACTATGCAAACGGGAACAAAGACAAACATTTATAAAAAAAGTTAATGTAATAAAAATCCATTGAGGTTCTTTGTGACATTGTTAGATATAGCTTTAAATATTTAAACGTGTCTATAACATAAAAAATATAACTAAAATACGCTAAAAAAATTAATAATAATTGTATTATATGTGAAATAACATTTGGCGACTTTCAAATGATAAATTCAAACAATGTGAAGCATATTCCGCTCTTGTCTGAGCTCATCGGTCACATCATAGTCCTCTTTTATCAATTGAAAATCATCGTTCAATACACTGCATTTATAGATTGATGCAAGACATACAAACAATTTACTGTATAACCAAAATCTACCGAAACGTTCTATTACAAGATGAGTGTAACGTTTCTTGATGTTAAACAATATAATAATAATAAATAAAAAAGTTAGCAATTGACGTGTTGATTAAGATAAAGTTTACGTGTAGCTAGATTCACTTTACTTTTCTACAGAAGAATAGTCATGAATTCGACATAGAAGTGGTTTATGTAAATTTGAAAAATTAAACTTGTTGCACACATGCCACCGCACTGCTCGAACAATGTTTTTTTGATTTTCCCCTAACACACAAAAGAGCAATTCTTTCCTTTTTATAAGATGAATTTTTTATCGTGACCGACGAATAATGTCGTCGCTGTATAATAAATAATTCAACAAGCATAATATTTGATCTATGCCTTATAACTGTTTCTAAGTTCATTGCCTGTCACCTTACAATTTGTACTTAATGTAATATTGGTAAAAAATTATGGTAAGTTTGCCAAGTTGTAATTTCGGTTTGTAAAAGCTTACATAATATGTAAATTTAAAGATACGTCGCTTTTATGACGACGTGACACCACTACCAACTTTATAGTGGGTGAAATTTTATTTTTATACAATGTTTTTACCTTAATTTTTGTGACAAGTCATAAAATATTTATGACTGGTATATATAGAAATGGTAGAGGTTCGAAAAAAATCAAGTTTCAGGCTATTTGTCAAGGATAAAAGAGAATAAAGAAAAAATGGATTTTCTGAGATAGTCTTCGAGAAAAATTATGTCTTTTAGGGAATTATTGCAATGATTGGAAAATTTGTAGGGTGAATGAAACATTACTTGATTCTTCTAAGTTAATACAAAGCCTGGCACACCCTTAAAGATTTTATGGTTGCCACACTAGTAAAAAGCTCAATTTCATTTTATTTTTTATTAAAACTTTTCCTATTTATTAAAATAAATTTGAATAGATATTGTACAGAGTGTTTTAAAAATAATGTACCATCAAAATAAACTGTACGCTGCTCTTTTAAAAATTAGAATAAACATTATCAACTAACTTTCAAGTTTCTTAACGTCACATACATTAAGGTTGTAATGTCAACAAAAGTGCATTGAAACACATTTTAAGTCGAATCCTCAGAAATAAAACGCACCTAAAAAAGTTTTCGCTTCAAAAAGTAGCACAAAAATTTGAAGTGCTCGATTAGAAGCGGCAAAGCCTATAAGACTTTATTAAAAATCTTTCCTTATTAAAAGTATTATCGTTATCTATCACTTGTTGATTTACAGTTTCACACTACTTTCCTCAACATGTGTATTGAACATAACAAACACCTGTGCAAACTATGTCTTGCAACGACAATACCTTCCTATCCACTTTGACAACCTTTATCTATTGTTAATTTATAATACAAAATGTGACAATAGCAGAACAGTAGTACAAATGAATAAAGTTTCAAAGCATTGCTATTTTTTCACCGATATTTTATCCATTTTTTTTAGTTGGTGCTTATCATAGATTTCGCATGCCATAGCTGCACAGGAGAACAATATCGCATAAAATACCTTGCGTGATGCCTTAACTCTTCATTGTTAGTCATTTTTGAATAGAGTAGCACTATTCTAATCGATCTACAACCTGTGTAGGTGTCGAGGTTATAACATTTATCTTATCAACTAGGGTAGATAAAAACAGAGGCGTGTCCATGGAGAGGGTGCATGAAATACGAGCAATTGAGTTTTTGGGGCAGCTGGAATTAGAGATGATTTAATTATATTTCCAGATTTTACTTTTCTTTTTAGTGCATTATGTTCACATTTTTTTATTTTTCAGTTAAATAAATTATCGAACTACATCAATAAATTCAGTGATTTATTAAAAAGTTCATAGTATTAATAGCAACCAATCAAACATCTTAATTTTTAATTTAATTGCAATTAACTTAACTTTAGTTTAATTTACTTTCTGTAAACCCACCCTAAGAATAGTGTATAGCATTAAAAAGAATTAGGTTTGTTAAACATCAACTGGTAGCATAACGTTGCTGATAAATAATAACAATCGTAAAACAAGAACGTGTAGAATTTCAAAATTTTGTTTTGCTTTTTGAATAAGATTCTTTCAAAGATTTTTATTCAAGTGTATTGAAAGGTTCACTACAAGAACAAACCTTCAATAATTGACGTTGTCGTTCATCAAATTTCCTGTGTGAATTAGGTAAAACATATTTGCAAAAAAAACTAACAAAGTACGCCATATTGCTCATCAGCCAACATGCTATAAAGAAGCAACTCACATTTCAGTTAAATAAAGCATCAATAATCAACAAAGCTATTCAAATTAACTCAATAATAGATCCAATCAGTGCACCAAGCCTTAAAATCAAAAGCAAACAACTTCCGTTACTAAAGGTCATATATTATAAAGTATGATTTTAAAGAGGGTACTCGAGAGGGTATAATGATAGCCTTATACCCTATAAAAGCATACCAATGTTTATTTACTTCTATAAAACAAAAATTAATTAAAAAAATATTCTTTGCTTATAATAAAAATTTAGCAAATTTTCACTGTCAACTATTAAATAATAAAATAAATACATTTAAAGAAGAAAATTACGGCATAAAATAAAAGAAAAAATCCGATTAATAATTTATTTATGTTTTTGTATGTTACTAGATAAAAGTCAACAATAGCCAATGTGATATTGCAGCACCACTATAGCATTTTCACGTTAAAGACGAAGTGGATGTACCTATACAGTGAAAAATGCGTGATTGGAGATTAGAGTTTCTATTGATTGAACCCATCACATGACTTAGCACAAAGTGCGTTGATTGGCTGGCTAGACAGACTAAAGCACCTGATATTGTTTACCTTCACTTCAACTTAAAAATACTATAGCAGTAAATTGCAAGCATAAACTTACTTGAAATGAGTACAAATCTTAAATGTAGTAAAATAGCTGTTAGATGTAATTTGATAGAATTGAACAATAAAAACAATTATGGCTGATTTATTTACACTATCAATAAGCGGCTAGTCTTTTTAACATTTGTTTTCTTTTTTTGGATTTGAACAGTAAATTTAAACCGAAACAAAACATTAACAAACTATTATTAGAATTAAAAATATACATGTATAAAAATTAAAATTGGTAAACTGTAACACATCATTAAAATTGTTTCCTCATTCGTAGTAGAAGTCTCTACGCTCTATGTATTTTAGGTTATAAAAAACGTACTCAGCGTGAACATTTTCGCTCAACTCCAGTTAAACAAAATATAATAAATGTTAGTAACTCTGAAGTATTGCTATTGGTACAGAATATACTACATATTACATTGATTGCAATTCCAATCCTGCCAATAAAACTTATTTGGTCTATAGTTTTACCGCTGGCCTCATTAGCTTTTTTTATAGCATCAAATAATCAAGTATTTGCATTTTTTTGTACTATTTAAACAAATTCTGCAATTACACCGTCTGATAAATGAGTTTAGATAAAATTTATGTACATACTTAAAAAAGTTGTTATACGAGCTTAATTTGTTTAATGTTGTCAAAGAGAGCATTTTGTAGCTGATTTCAAAAATTGATCTAAAACTTCATTTACTTGTAAAGCACAACATTCGGCAAAATTGTATCGATAGTTTTATCTAAAAAAAACTAATAGCCCATAAAAGGCCTGTGTCAATTGTAATGTTAATTCACGAATAATAATCATTATTGATTTCAAAAAGTTACAAAAACAGAAAGAACATAAAATAATTGCACTAAAAGTATTTAAATGCAATTAAATTTGATAGTGCTATTAATTTTATTTCGAATAACAAAAATTATGCACTTTTGATAAAATCCAAAACGATATTCACCATTTTCAATAAAGTTGAAGCTGAAATACGTCAACGCACAGAAAACCTATAAAAGCTAATTTTTGTCGCAGTTTTCCATAGCCTGTAAAACGATAATTAACCGTTATAACCCGATTTTAATAGATCCTATAAATACTACAACATATTCATATAATATTTTAAGGTAACTTTTTCATCTATCGTTTTAGCGCCATTTCCACAGCCTGTGCCTCTGATTATCACTGAGATTAATTGACTAATTGTATGTTTTAAAAAATATAATTTAAAGTAATATCTCTGATGTGTATATGTATTTGACTTGTTCTATACAGCTGTTTGATTGTCCTAAAAAGCGAATAAATTTATTATTATTATAAACTCTACCGATGCTCGTTTTTTTGAAATGAGATGCAAGTTGGAGCAATAAATAATGAAAGTAATGAAATTGTGCTTGAATTCTTTTTTGTATCTACCTACAAACCAAATAAACCTTGATTGTGCCATATCAAAACATTGTTTGACAATTAATTTCTGAAACTGAACGAACATTCAAAAATCGAACGCCAGATAAAGGAGCGTCCGAGGAAGGTATTACCAATAAATATAGATTTTATCAATAATTTTTGTACTATTGACATTTTTTACAATTTGATGTGTTTTGTAGCCGCACTTCTTACAAGTGGTTATTGATTTTTAATTAAACTAATTGTAGTTCTCCAAAGCCAAATTATGTGCGGAATTAACCCATCAATCAAAGTTGTATAGCGACCCTCCCAATAATCCGAATACAATGAAATTAACTGAGAAAAGGTGTGATTTTCGGAAACATATCCGTCATTTTTACGATAAATATTTAATATCCTTAGCCACTTTTTTACTCAAATAAATTATTTTGTGTTGAACTTTTAAGGTGAGTTGCCTTCGAAACAAATTTTACTGTTGAATATTTCATTATTTATATATTTGAAGACCGAGAAACGCGTCTTATTTTTCATTGAAACAGTTTGAGATTTTTCATTTACCTTTTTCGATAAAGATAATACGTCTCGTAGCTGCAGTTTTAAAAAGATAAAAATTTAAAATCAGATCTTTAGAAATAAAGGTCGATTTATATTACAAGACACAAAGTTTCAGAAACATAAAAATTCCCCTTAAGTTTGTTCGATTTGAGATAAAATGCGCGATCTGCATTGTAGTTTTTTTCTACTACTTTATTGCCCTTTTCGTGAGCCAATATACTTTATCTAAATTGTCACTTGCTTGAAGTCTTACGGACTTTATTTGCGTATCGTAGCTTATCATGTCGGTTAAACTCATAGCCATTGCAGGTTAGTGTATGTTCGTGCTTCTAATAATGTTTTACACTAATTTCAAACTAATCTTAGGTGTGCATGTAGGTAATTACAATTTTTTACTACTAGATACCTAGAGGAATTAAATTATACACCCATCAGCTTTATCAATTGACATGCTTTGTTACTGTACTTTCATGTTTCATAACTTGTCTAACTAATTATTGTAATTCAATTAAGTTCGGTTAAGAAACTGATTAAACAACTCAATATTATTAAAATATGGTCATGGGTTTATATTATAATATTAACAACATCTTAAACTGTTTAAACTTAAAGACGCACATCAAACTCTGATAATAACAATGCATTTATCTCGGGTTTTTATGGTAATTTTACTATGGTGCTTTGATAAAAATACATAATTTAGCAAAACATAACAATCATGAAATTCATTTGTTTTCCTAACATTAGTTTAGCCACCTAACTCAAAAAACAAAATTTTTAATAAATCGTCAAAAAGCCACTTAAAATCAGTTTTCCAACAGAGCTAAAAACAAAATATAAATGAGAATATAACTTAAAATATTTGTTTTTCTCATTAAAATAAGAATAAGAATTAGAATAAATCTGTCACTGTCAAACCAACACGAGTCAAGTAAGTCTTAGTTGTAGGAAGAACGTTACCCTAATTTCCCCAGCTTGCCTAAATTATGTTATTTTTTTCAGAACACGTTATTACGTATGACTATCAACAAAAAAATGTTACAATAGCAAACAGTATAAATGAGAATTGTAGCAGAGATACCGTGAACCATTCAAACTTATCGATGAAAAAATGTTGATCGCTAAAAACGAATCATCTAAATCAAGTAAGCATCTGCCAAAAAAACAACAGATAAAAGCATAGAATTGTTTTATGCCAATAACCAAATCATTCACTTGGGTAAATTATATAGCAAATTAGCTGTAATGCCTCTTTTGGTTTATTAAGATACTCAGCGTCACTTTATCGTTTACAAAATAGTCAAAATCCCATACTGATATTAAAATAATAATAATAATAAAAAAACGTATAAAAATAAAATTATTAGATTTTAACATTTTAATGATTTACATTAAAATAGCGAATCTTATTTCAGTATAGTAATGATCTTCAAAACAAGTGGTTTTTGAAAAAAATAATCATTTTAGAAAATCTGGCAGTGAATATTAAATAATTCAATAGATATGCTAAAAATGTGAGAATTTCAAAGAGTGAGTGTTAATCTAGATTTCTGATCGCAACTCTATAAAGTTATAGAAAAAAAATGGAATAAAGAGGGCGTGGAAAATTATTCATTGTGAACAAAACTTTAGAAATTTATCAAATGGAATTGCAGCAGAGCTTATGAAGTTATTACAATGGTTATAAGAAATTTGTGACATTGCTCGAGTTATACTTCCAGGATTTACACGACCTCGCCGCCACCTTTCCCATTGTTGTGCAGTAACTTGAAGTGTGAGAGAACAAACAAAACGGAATATATTTATGTTTAAAATGCACTCACATGGTGCAAAACAGATATGTATGCAGAGAAAAGTAGAAATTGCTTTTGGAATCGCTCTTAGATAAAGCAAAACGATGCTGATAAATTGCAAGATTTAGAAAAGAATCGAAAGGATTATTCAACGGAGACAAGAACAACTTTAGAAAATCAAAATGCAGTTTTTATGCTTTTTTGATAATAAATCCCGTTCCTAACAGTTGGTAACACAATTTCACCTACAAAGCTTACACATTGATCATTTTAATGAATGTTATCAATACAAACAAGTCTTTATTCCCCTATTTATTTGATAAAAAAAAAAGTTATAACATGGAAATTGACGCGATTTATTATTGGTTCTGATATTCTGTCTATCTGATAAAGATCTAACTATAGAATTATTTTCTAAAACTCAAAAACTATCCAAAAGCGTATAAGATTTTTCCCGTTTCGCTGCATTGCAGAAAATTAACCTTTTCAAACAAAATCCATCATAGCAGCTGACTATTTTTAACCCTCGCTCCCCTGTCTGATTCGTAATCCTTTATAATTTTTTCTTCGTCTAATTATATCATCTTTCCAGATGCTTACTTTTAGTTTTTTTTACCTCAGCCAAAACGGCTTCCTCTTCCGTTTGCAATATTCGCTTTCAACAGAAATGAAATCTCATTTGAAGTGCGCTTTTAAGAATATGAAATAATTTAGTATAAAATAATTAGCAAAATGTGTGGTTTTAACGGGTTTCTCATAATTTTTTTTCTGTTATTTGTTTTAAAACTCACTGTTTTAAACATTATTATTTATTAGACATTTCAAGCGCCTCAAACTCAAAACAAATTGATTGACATAATTAATCTGTTTGGGGTTAGTCTACCACTAAAACAATAGTTTACTTGTGTGATTAAAGATGTTAAGTGCTACGAATTAGGATTAAAAGCTGATCAGCTTAGATTTGCAACAGCTTAAAAAACCTAAGTTGAGGTTCATATATATAGAGTGGTCCGAACAGTATTTGAAATATACTGGTTATTTAGACTGTGGCAATAAAGAAAGCGTTATCAAAATAGGGCAAATTTAAGACTTATATAGTCTTCTTATAGATGCAATAGACAGAACTAGACTAAATTGAAATAAAACTACATAAAAAGCACCAGCTTTCCTAATAAAAAAAAATCATCAAAAAAATTTAAAAACCATAGACCAAAAAGCAAACTTAAAATAAACAGCAAACAAAATAATAATAAAAAATAATCAAGATGTGATCAAATTGTCAATTTTGAACATAACTAACAACAAAAAGATGTTTAAGATGGTTTTCAGCATAAGAAATGTTGTTAAATGTCAAAATTTTGAGCATAAATAGATTTATATAACTGAAAAAGAAAACAGAGATCACTACAAATAAATATAAAGTAGAAAACATAACTATTGCTGTCACAAAAATTTTATGATAGACTAAAAACTATCACTAAAAATAAATTTATTTATTAATAAAAAACATACAGCACAGTTGAGCACCTCCTCCTTTTTTGAAGTCGGTTAAAAATAGTTACCTAATTACAGAAAATCGTATAATAAAATCAATATCGTAAGCAATTTTGTTAGCGGCGCTTTCTGGTTATTAACCTATTATAGACATAATTTAAATAGCGGAAAATTGATTGAATTCAAAAGAAAACTCTCGTTTCTAAAACATTTTAAATATTGAAAAGTGTTGTCAACGGAGACGTATTACCGGGTATTCAGAAGCAAACGAGCGGTTGTAGCTCAACTTGACAATCATTCCCAAAGAATAAAAGACTTTTTGGACTTGATTTAAATTTGAATCAGTTTGTCAATTTAATTCAGCTGGTAGTCGGAAAAATAACACAATCGGAATAATGATGTGTTAAAATCGTAACAACACACACAAATTAAATGCTCTTGCTGTGCTATGCTTTATTTACATTTTCTTGGAAACTTTTTAGTCTCTCACACAACAAGAAAATTTATTTGAAAACTTTTAACGATATTTTATTATGTTTACGTTTTAAACTTAATCAATTTTTATTTCAACATTTTTGGTCTCAATAATTATATCGGTATCTTTAAATTGATTCTCTTAAATATATAATTTTAGAAAAACAATTGAATATAATTAAGACGTGTTGAACCTATTAAAGCTCAGCAAATTATTTAATTGATGAAAATGAAGTTGTGGGTTGCTGTTCGTTTAATTAATTCTAACGAGGGACATTCTGTGTTCAAGTGGAAGAGGGTGGCCAGAAAAGTGTGGGATATTTATTTATAAAGGAAAACTATTCCTTTAGGTCAAGCGCGCTAAATAATAATAAACGATAAAGAAAAGCTTAGTTTTGATTGTATCAAGAGCTTTTATGTAGTTGCGTGACTCTTTCTAAAGCGATTTTCCATTCCTTTTAAAACAACTTGGAAAAATCTTTATTTTTTTATAATTAATATTTTGCTTAGCAAAATAATGCTAGCATTCATAGGTAAGCGCAAATTGTGTAAATTACATTTTTATGGTAATTATGGTAAAGTTTCTAGAGGGTATTATAAACTTTTATCATTAGGGAGTTGTTTGGTCTACAAATTTAATAATCGATATTGCTAGTAAAGGGGTCGAAACTGGAAAGAAATTCTACAAGTGCTGCGGTATCAGGTATTAATGAGTCTTAATTTACAAAAATAGTTCGAATTACAGCAACTGCTTCTATGAACTAATGCAATATTTTGTACTCATCATCAAAATAATCATTACAGGTTGCTTTCTAGGTTATTTTTCTACATTATATAAACCTACTTAAAAAACTAGGTTTTTGGTAATGTAGAAAAATAAGCTTTATCAAATAATGTAATCAAAATCGTAATTTTCGATTTGAAAAAGTATTAATGGCGCCATAACTTTCAATTTGACATGTTATGTTATAGGTGTTTCCTAAATGTCAAAATGTCACGATCGAGAAAGACACAAACGTTCAATAAATTATTAAACTTGAAAACAGCAGTAGCCATATTAGGAAAAACATTAATATAAAGCCGTTTGAATTATTGAATTATTATTATTATCTATCAAGTTTCTGTGAACTGCATTAGAGATAGAATTCCTATCTTAAGAATGCGTGGCAGATAGGATGTTGGTAGTTATACCGCAGAAATGCAGCCAATGGTATAGAATTGTTGTCCAAGTTTTCAAAAACTGATGCGATGAGAGAAATTGTAAGCATAATGGCGAAATGCTGATAAATAAAGCGAAACATAAAATAAAGCTAATTATGGATGAAAAAATGAAAAGCTTAAATCAGTAGGAACTTTGTAGGTCAAATATTCGTGTTGAAATCTGCAAATTTGAGAATGAAACATATTTTAAAATACAACATTAATTACATTTCTCAAAGAAAAAGATGTTAGGCATCAACCCAAAAAAGGCACTTACTGACCTGACCTGGCTTGACCAAGTAGGTATACACAAGCAAAAGTATAGTATACTTACCGATTAGAAATTTGTAAATAAAATACCTTAAATTTGCAAATCGTGCAGAAATATCTATTATTTCAGCAATATTTCTGTCTAGTTTCTGAACAATTTAATCAACCCAATTTTACATCTAGGTTATTCCAATAATGCGAATTAAAACAATACTACTTTATAATCTTATACATTATTTTGAACGTAACCTCAGTACTAAAAAGTCCTTGAGAAAAAATTTCAATTGTAGACTTCCGTTAGAGACACGTGCATTTCCGTGAGACGACTCCCATGTCAAGAAAGTAAGGAGCGATAAATTACAAATTAAAGCAGTAAAACAAAATTGCTTTTACCTGAAAAAGTAAAAACTTGTATTAACTGTAATTACATATGCTTGTGTCTACAGCGTCACACGAAGTTCTTAATTATATATCAACTACAGCTAAAACAATAGAAATCGAAAGACAAAAACAACTACATATTGTTGTAAATATAAATAAACTAGAAGCGAAAATTATTCTTTTCTCTAAGCAAAAACTATTCTCTATGCCGTTAAGTAAACAAACCAGAGAAAGTAAATCAAATAATTAACTGCGATTATGTATTTGATTGCGGTTAAAATTCTTAGCGCCATCAATTTCTTTTCGATTTACATAATGCACTTCATAAAAAGCGTGATTGGTATGATGTTATCCGTCAATCTTCTTTAATGCAAAAGATATTTATTATAAAATTTTAATTTATTATAATATTATTTGCTATAATATTATAATTTGCAGTTTCATATTTTAAATAGTTCTTCCAGCTGGTATACCCGCTGACTTTACTATTCTAAAAGCCAGTTAACACTCTTTAATTTGACAATTTGATCTTTCAAGCTTAGAAATTATGTGCCAAATGATATAATACACCATTGTTTTTAAGTTAAAACTAAAAAAAATTGTCTATGACTTTTTGTGTGGCCTGTATGTCAATGTGAACGTCAATTAACTTGAATTATTCTCCGTCTTAACCTATTTTTTGTTTATTATCATAGTCTAAACTGATCTTAAAAAATAATATTTTTTTTTAGGTTATATTAGGTTTAGTTTGTTTTAGAATCCAGACAATCATTTTCTGCTGTCATTTTATCGAAAGTTAGGTAAACTTATTAATAAAACTTTTTATTCAATAGAATCTGTTGCATTCTAAGAGATGTTATTTAAGACATCATTAGCCCTAAAACTAATTGGCAATTAATTAAAGCAAAAAAGTTTATGATCTCTGAACAAGTGGAAGATTTTTAGCAAATTATCTTATCCAATAGGTCTTAATGAAAATGGCACGTTCCTTATAGTCCGGTCATTTTAGACATAAAATAGTGATCAAATAAAGAAAATTCCGACAAAGCCAAATCTTTGTAGAGACCTTAGGTTTACCACAAGGAACAAAGTGTCAAAAGTCCCCATCAGTCCCATGTGAGCTTAGGGACTTATTCGGGGCCCAAGGTCAAAATTTTAGGTTTTATGGATTTTTCTCGAAAACGGTAAGTTTTATCGAAAAAGTAGCTCAAAGCAAAGTTGTAGATCTTAAAATTCTCTATAAAAATGGTTTCTATGATTTTTTTCTAAGACCCACTATTTCCCAGATATTGCGCTTGTAAGAATCACGTTCTACATAATATGCACACATTTCCACACCACCTGTGAGGTAGTGTACTGGGCGCGTTTTTGTTAACGTGGTATCCCCGGTAGGCAGATTCCACTAACCTTTATGACGTTATTTTTAGGAACAATAATTATTTAATAGTATGAAAATTATTGATATGAGTTACTGAGTTTAACTGTTGTTCTAACTTTTTTTTATTACTTTAATCTGACTCATACTCTTCATATTCAACTTCAACAATCATGTTTTCTTCAATTTCTTCTTGTTCTTCTTCTTCTCCTTCCTGTTGATAAACGCTTAGAAATTGTTCAAATGAAGATGAATCAGTTGTCTCTTCATCAAAATCACATGAATCTTCCTCTCTTGTATTTAATTGAACATTTGAGCAAGAGACACCTTGGCAATTGGTACACGCTGGAGAACACTGCAACCCTACTTTTTTACAGCCACATTTGGCACTACAACCTTTCTTGCAATTGCAAAAAATAGTGTTAAGAAGTTTTTCTGGAGCAGGGGGCAGTAAAGTTTGAATCAGTTCCAAAGTATTATTTATCAATTTCCAACCCCAGTCTTCAGGGTTCAGTTCATTGCCTTGCCATGTCTGAACTTGATAGTACACTCGAAACAAATGTTGAGTAGCAGATGCCGATGTTGGAGGAAGACAAGATAGCTGTACTTGCTTTTTGTTTCGTGTATTTTTTCCAAATGTTAAATATCTGTACGTATCTATGCAATCAATTTTTTTTGAAGCTCCATAAACCGCAAGAAGAAACCGAATTCCTTTAGTAATTAGTATTTGAGGTGAAGCATTAATTTCTGTAAATACTTTTGCAAAGTCAATCAAATCATTTTTTTCAAATAATTTTAATTAACACTAACTACAATAGTAGACGCTTGTAATAAATACGTATAGTCACTCGAACTGCTCGTTCAACACTAAAAGAACTATACTTCTCTTAGAATAGTATAATGTATACATAAAAGAGACACGAGTAGGCATTTTTGCTTGCTTGAGTACCTAAATATGTATATACGTGGCATATGTGTGCATACTATGTAAAACATGATTCTTACAAGCGCAATATCTGGGAAATAGTGGGTCTTAGAGAAAAAATTATAGAAACTATTTTTATAGAGACTTTTGAGATCTACAGCTTTGCTCTAGAGTACTTTTTTGATAAAACTTACCGTTTTTGAGAAAAATCTAAAAAACCTAAAATTTTGACTTTGGGCCCCGAATAAGTCCCTAAGCTCACATGGGACTGATGGGGACTTTTGACACTTTATTCCTTGTGGTAAACCTAAGGTCTCTACGAAGATTTGGCTCTGTCGGAATTTTCTTTATTTCAATTGTCTAAAATGACCGGACTATTATATTATATAACTTACTAAGTATGTACACTGATCGTGAATCAAAAGTTTTTTAAATGCATTAGTATTTATTACAAATGTCGACGAAAATGTGCTATAACAGGATATCCTCTCTACAGCATTGTAGAGTAAGACAAAGTACAGATGATGGTCTCACTACTTATCATTCATTCCAGTTTTAACATATTATGTAATGTAGCATCATAGGTGTGCTGCTTATTAGAAATTATTTAATGTACATATTTAGTATTTACTATTAATTATAGTTATGAAAATAAAAACCAGAGCCTAATTTTTTTTGTAAGAAACAAAAGAATCTTTTATTGAAAAATGTCTAAGTGTTATTAAAAAAACATGCCACCTTTATTTTAAAGATGTTATCACGCTATTACCCAACTGTAATCTAGTTCGTCCATGTGTTTGTTATTCGTTTAATAACACTAATGCATCGAAAGTGGAGCTTTGTATGCGCTACTTCTTTAAAAATGTCTCATTCACTCTGAATAAAGCGTATTTTATAGAAGCTTTTTTCTGATAAGCTTTAAACATTTAATAACACAGCATTGTTAGCTCTATAGTAAAACTTAATGTTGATCATCATTTGTTTTTAATTTTAGTAGTTGAAAAATCCGTTGCTTTTGTTCAGGCTTGATAATAAAAACTTTAGTGATTATCAACACTCTAATAAATCAAGCGACACAAACAAACAGAATTTTTTATATACTCTGCATTAATTCAATTACAATTGAATTGTATATCAGTGAACAACTAGATCGCGTTTTGTTGATGAGAATGGGATTGAACATTATAATCTAAATTGATAGCTTAATCTTATCACAATGTTTTTCGAACACAGTTTTCCAATTAAGAAATTAGGATAATGCACTATTTCGTCTTTTTTTTTTCTTTGTAAATTAAAAAGATTTTTGCGAAATGTTCGGATTTGCTAATTTAATACTACGGTCGTGTCGATGTTGGCGGGAAATTATTTTCGAGGTTTTATATTGTTGAAAGAAATTGCTAGAGGATTTCCATTTTGCTCTTTTTTTTAAATCGATAAACTTATTATGAATGCCCTTCCACACAATGCAATGATTTTATATAAATAATAAAAAATGATAATAATTTGTTGAATATTCCAGCACTTTCGGCATGATCTTAATGGTTTTTCCTGTACAAATAATAGATTTAATTTCTAACTGGTTAGGCAGACAAAACCACTGATAGACAAAAAGTGCAAAATAGGTAAAACTTGCTTTGTAAATCGGACTTTCGGCAGAAAAAATAAAAAAAGCTCCACTATTTTTTTTATTACTATATGTGTTCATACGCACAATTAAATCAGCAAATAGCAAAACAATTTATTGAATAATAGTTGCGCGAATTAATTTCAGTCAGTCTTTCACAAGTTTAAGCCTATATTATCCATACACAGGCTTGATAGGAAACACGGAGT
The DNA here is from genome assembly GCA_947359425.1 of Lagria hirta. Classification (NCBI taxonomy): domain Eukaryota; kingdom Metazoa; phylum Arthropoda; class Insecta; order Coleoptera; family Tenebrionidae; genus Lagria; species Lagria hirta. The sequence goes on along the minus strand of OX375796.1, from coordinate 18,939,652 downwards.
ACATGGTATTAGCCTGTGTCGCGTCTCAAAAATCACAACAGCAAAATGTCATTTACCACAATAAAGTCACTTTTTATCCGGCTGAGAAAATTTTGAACCAAAAATCGTTTTTGTAACCAAAATTTGAAGCCTACTGTGATGAAACATAATTTTATTTATGACACAGTGTTTAAATGCTTTTAAACACGCTGTGAAACTAAAAATTAAATTCCTAAAATACTCTTCACAAGTTTTGAATGCGCTGACGTAGGGCTTAAGACTATCAGAATTTCAATCTGCATCAACTTTAATTTTTAGGAGTCATCCCAGCAAAATAATTTTGAGAAAATTAAACTTCAGGTAAAACTTTAAGAAGTTATGTATGTAAAAATGAACATTTGAGGAAGTGCCGCAGAGTTTGCAATTCATAGTTTGCGCAAGCATGCAATTTTGCTTTTGCTTTCACGACTCAATATACTCCAAGTGCAGTTTACATATTCAGCAGTTGACAATTTCAAAGAAAATGCTATTACCATAATGAACGTCTAAGTTACGTCCAGAATTAATTGATTGAGTGTAGAATCCACCTGGTACTTAATAAAACCAAATGTACAGACGGACGAGCTGAGTGAGATACCGTCAAAACTTTATGCTCGATAATTCCATTTCGAAATTAGCCTCGGCAGTTGAGCAACAGTTTGAATTTTTCTTGTTTCCATTCGCTAAGATTTACCAAGTGCAAACAAAATAATCTTTTAAGATAATCAAAACAGGCAGAAAGTAAACGAAAGTTTTCAGCGGCGTTGCAGCAATTCCTGATTAAATTGTTGAAAGAATGCCATCATATAATTACAAATAGGAAAGGAAGCAGTTCTCGATCTCACCTTCTCAAAATTGAAACGTGTTACATGTTTATGTGACTCTTATACTATATAAATAAACACATTTTTTTAACTTTTAAATTTAAGTAGCCTTGGTTATTCTCATACTTAACATTGTAGGCTGATTTTCTATAAAATTTTATTTAAGTTGCAATAATACTAAAATAAAGTGAAAATTTTTGTGCCTTATCATTTGCCGTTGTTATGAAAAACAACATTATTAAAATATTTCTGGAAAAATGCAATTCGCAGCTTGACTAGCAGTAACATAAGTTATGACTTTAGAAAAAAGAAAACAAAATTCTATGTAAAGATATCAAAGATTTATCGAAATCAATAGAGAATCATCAAAAAATATATTTTTAATTTTTTCGATGTTAAGTAACAAAAAATAAGCGGTTAAGATATGTAAATAAAGTAGTGTAGAACAGATACAATTTTTAAAAAAGCAATGAGCATAAAAAAAAGCATACTGGACAATTTATGTCAGAACAATAATATGGATCTACGAGTATTTAGCAGCTATCCTGGTACCTACTATAAGCGCCTAAAAAAAGTTTAGTTTTCTTATAATTCCATGTTACTTAAACTGTTAATAGAAAATTATTCTCCAACTTATAGTTGCTGAAATTCTATTATAGTTGCTTTCTATTGTGCAGAGATAACAGCTTGTATGTAGTATTGATACAGTTAGTAACAAATAATTTAACAAAAATTATAATATTATGTGAAAACACCATTTGCTATTTGTTTTAAAGCAAACTTTACCCCTCGATTATCACACAAAATAAAAACATTGCTAACCAACAAGTAAAATTAAAAACTCCTATAAATTCTATATTAATTAAACCAAATCTAAATCAGAAATCCATATCCAATAATAATAAAATGTTACAGCTATGTGTTGCTAAAATTTATATAACTTCGTTGCTTTCATAATAATGAAAACAAAATCTATAATGTCCACCTCCAATTTTAATTATCTATAACCAAATTAAAATAATTAAAATGAGGTTAATTGAATATTTAATGAAGCTAATAAATAATGTTATAAACATTCATCTTTTTGCAAATGTTTACATAATCAATTCGAGATCACTGCGTAGATCTCAAATTCTCTTAAAAAAATCCTTAGATGAGCAAACTCCTGGGTAAAGCCAATCTGTGCCGTTGCGAATCAACACAGACGCTTTTATCTCCCACTGTACCACTGCGCATCTAATGTGAATAATAAGCTGATGTTCCCATCTAAGAAAAATCGTACTCTAATACAAGTCGCTGTCGAGATAGAAAAGAGATACAAACACTAAAAGCTAGAATAAAAATCAAATTTGAACCTTTTTTGACAAGTGCGATTGATGAGTAACGAGTGGCAAAAATAAGTATATGCAGAATTGCATATTACCATTTTCATTTTGGATAAATGGTAAATAAGCAAAAACATTTATTTTCAAGTAATAAAAACAACAAAACTCACAAAATTTGAAGAAAAACGCTTATTTTATTTTAAAAAAATCCAGTCTAGTAGCTTTTACCACATATTTTAGTGTGAAAGTTTAGCTTTTACAAAAACAGCAAAATTAATCCGTAAGACCATCTTCTAAATAAGTCTCAACCTTCAAGTGAAATAATTTTTCTCTTCCTTTTCTTTTTGTTGATTTTAGCAAGCGCAGACGAAATAATCTTTTAAGATAATCACAACAAGCGGAAAGTAAACGAAAACTTTCAGCGTTGCGGCAATTCTTGTGTAAATTGTTGAAGGGGTGTGATTAGTTAATTGCAAATAAAGTAGTTCAACGATCTGTGACTAAACCCGAGTTGGCTAATAGCAAAAAGTGATCAACACATGCGAATTGCAGTTGATCGTTAATAATGGCTGGAATTCTGCCAGGACGAAATCAAACTCCGCTTCAATGCGGTTCTAATTTCTAATAAGATGCTCTAATTTAAGTGTTTGGTTAGAGATAACACAAGCTTTGATAATATGAGCAAGATTAATAAGATTTTGTCCAAGTTTAGCTTATACCTATAAGACACAAAAATAATTACATTTCCAAAATAATAATTAAAAACCAAGAAAGCAAAAAAAAATATGTATTAGAGATATTTTTACGTTTTTCGAAAGCACAAAAAACCCTTTATAAAACAATTAATTATATTTGTTAATCATATTTGGCTAACAAAAGCTGAAATATAAAAAAAACATGATTTAAACTTGGTCATCTAAAAACACAGATTAATTAATATTTTAACGTGTTGAATTTTGTAATATAGCACTTAACAGTAAACGCTAGCTGTTTGACAGCAGTCTAATCTACTAGAATATATCGGAAAGAAATTGTATTTGAAGAATAGATATATAACCGCAAAGCGAACGACCACAAAGGTCTTTAAAACAACAATGATAACAAAGCATTGAATTAAAAGTATTTCAATTATTAATATTCAATTAAAACAAATTAAGAAAAAAAATGTTTAAAAATAATTGTAAATAAAAGCCTCAGTATCAAGTTTTTCCTCTTTAGCGCCTTTTTGGATTGATTAACAGTATGAATTTATACTCTACGGGCCTGTAAATCTGTTTAGCACCTGGCCTGTTAGAAAATGTGACATTTTCTGACCGGTTTTGAAAGGTATTTGTAAAGGTATAAAACACTGTCTGAACACAAGGCCGGCTTCAGAAAAGTGATGGTTTTTCTTCATATAAAGTAATGTATTATTATGTTTTCTCGTCTTGAGTATAGAAACCGATTATATAGTTCTGCAAACATACTGTCATGTCAGGTCAAAAACTGTCAGTAGAAAAAAAACATTTGACACCAGCTATAAAAAATGTACTGTTTCCAAAGGATGGAGAAATACACGTGTAAAAAGTACAGAAAAGAATAATAAATCTTATCATCCAAAAAAAAAAACTGTTCTGAAGAAAGAAATATTTCATCGGTATTTAACACGTAAGCAAAGACATCGCCGCAAGTAAATTCAAACTTCTTCGGAGGCACCACATTTCCATTTATTTACGGTTTCTATTCTAAAATTGTATCTTTTATTGTCAATAGTATCTTTTATTATCTATCAGTCATCGGTATCGCTATAAAGTGATTTGAAAAAAGATTTTATAGTTTTTGACACATTGGCGGTCTTAACAACGTTGTAAACGCAAAAAGTTCTAACCCACGCAACATCGTTGTTTAATAGCCGCATAAAATCAAAGCAATTTGTGGTTCATTGTAATTCGTTGCTACCATCTGTATTTTGAAAAACTAATGGATCAAGATAAGTTAAGAGTGATCCGGCAGTAAAACAGCAATCAAAATGCGTGCGTTGTTTCTTTAATCCACTCGCCATTAATTGATACATGTTCATTGAAAAACCAAATGAATTGCCAAATTTTTTTTTCTCCTTTTACTTTTTTTCAAGCTCTGTAAATCATTTAACTGGTAAATCCTGGATAAAATAGCATGCTATCGAACTAATAATAACAGATTTCTTTTGTAATAGAATCGATGAATGCGAGCCGAGTTCGGTCTAGTGATATAATATTTATTAAATTCAGTCGACGAATAAAGAGAGTACGCTTTTGTATGCTTAGAGATGCAATTATTGTAATTGAACTTCGTCGTGATGGTCAGTAATAACACTATTTGATATTAAATAAACGAAACTAGAGCAATAGCTATCGAAGAAATGAGGATTGTTAAGATTTTAAAGCAAGCTGCGATAATAAGGGATGTTATTATTAGTATTGAACTTAGAGCTACCCTCCATTGGGTGATGAACCATTGATTGACAATTACCTGAATAGGATTTCTGTCAGTATAATCAACAAACAGAGCAAATGGGTTGTTCGAACGCCAAATAGGTGTGTTTACATAATACATTGAGCTTAACCAATAACTCCTAGAAGCCTTGTTAAAAGTTAATTACTTTTCAGTTGACGTAAATTCACTATTCTAGGAAAATGATTCATTTGAAATAAGCATTAAATAATTTGCTTTATTTAGTAAGCTAATTAAAAGTTAAAAAGTTTATGTAAAAAGTAGAAATTAAAATATAAGTGATTAGCAAATGTATTATTATGTCTGAAATACGTTTAAGTACTAGAAAAGCAAGCCCTAATTTTTTTGTGAGTATATTTATTTAAAAATGTTCACTAAGTACTAATTGTTTCGTTAGAGATGATTTCATATCAGTACATTTGTTTGCTTTTGCTGTCTTCAGAAAAATAGATTATGTATTAGCGGTTCTGTTATGCTACAATGAAAAAATCAAGTTCACTCACGTACACATTTTTTTCTGATTTACACAGGTCGGTATTTATAATCGAAGCTTAAACTGAAGCCTGCCCCAAGTTCTAATTTCAAAATTTACAAATCGACCTTAATACCTAGGCCACCAGTAAACATTTACGTGTTGGCACTAATGCAATCCCCAAAAGTTGTGTCAGGCAGAAAAAATTAATATTAAAAGGACATTTTTGAAAAAGTTAGTTATCACATAGCTTCAGAACTTTTTTAAGGAACTGTACTGGCATATGCAAAGAATTATCAAAATGCCAGAAAAAAACAGAGATCTTGATTTTCTATATTTCAACTTATTTTCTTCACTGTTAAGAATATTGTGGACATAAAAAAAAACAAAATTAACAAAAAATTATTTACGGGAGCACAAAAAGTCTAGTGTATCAAAAATTCGTTTTTGTTTCTTTGTTCTTGGCCTCCAAAGTCACGCGTCTTAAAAAATTACAGTTTCCGGCCTTAGAATATAAATGGCTATTCAAACTTTTTCTTTCAGCAACCATTCTTAAGATTTGGTTAAGATAATTTTTGTCAGGAGAGAGTATTACCAACTCTTAAAAAACTCAAGGCTATTTTCGCACTATATTTCTGCACTATTTAGATTCATTTAGAAATTGAATAAATGCATAGCAGTGTACCAAAAATACAAGCAAGCCTTTTTTTGAAATGCATAAATCAAAGTTTTTTTGATAATTATATAAAACTAGATAGATATAATAGATAGAAAACTATAGATAATTCAACAAGGTTTTTCTTTTTAGTCATAAACTACTTTTTCTGTTTGGAAAAAAATAATTGTTGAATTTAAAATGCGTGATTTATTTAATTTAAAAAACACTTGATAATAAATTACTGATTACATAAAAGTGATTATGAGATCTCACTTTAAATGTCTGGTTCGTTTATTAAAAAATCAGAAGCAGCTTTTTGTTTTTCATAAAATCTAACAAAAATATGGCAAATGGCTGTTTTCAAACTCATCATACATTCTGCTGAACCAAATAATTCCAAAAATTATAATTATTTACAAAAACATTTGCATACAGATAAAAAACGCCATTGTTGGTTTGATATGTGTAAATCATTTGAGGCGCTGGTTAAACAATGTTTCAGTAAAACTTGTATTTTACAATCATCAATTTAAATATTTATCCTTCCCTCCCTGATGGTTTTGTTCAACGACAATTATATTTTTTCATTTTCTATCTCATTAAAATTTGTCGTTTTAATAATGGTGCCTTGAGTATAAATTAACATCTTGAGATTTGCATTAATTTAACTAATTTTTGGCAAACTGCAGGAAGTATATAAAAAAGCACACTAAAAACTGGATTTCTAAGCAAGCCAGAAGCAACAACACTTGAATTCATTTATCAGAACTGAATTCATTCAAAGAATGTAATTTTCCTTAGCCAGCATTTCACTCAAGACGATGAACCTGTTTCTAATGACATAACTTGTACTTCTTTTTGCTGAAGTATCAGTCCATCAGGAATTCCATTTTCTTCTCGAATAAAACAGCTTTTTTAATGAAGAACCAACAAGTTTTCAGCTTATAAGGTACGAGTTCGGTCACCGAGCTACCATCGAAAAGAAAAGTAAATGCAATTTTATGCTTGAATGCCTTGAATAGATAAAATTCATACGTCTTACGTCAAATAGGAGGCTGGATATTATACTATGCTCTATTTCTCTTATTTTTCTCTCCCTTATTTTTAATATTCATCTCACTGGAAATTGACACGAGGAATAATCCTTTCAGTTAAGCATTTTTAAGTCGAAAAATTCTAAAGCTTGTGGTGTATATTGATCTAGGGATGTTGTTCTAGTGAATTTCAAATGAAGTTGAAGGTATACTGTTGAATATTATAATTTGAGGTAAAAATTATGCCTGCAATTTGCGTTAGAAATCTATCTGCATTTGTGCATAGAGGATCAGGGTTTAACCCCAAAGCGAAGTTGGGACCGTTAAAGGAATGGGAAACCAATGCGGGTGAGTGCTTTCATTCTTAACAAAGACCGCATTCGACGAGCAAACGTAAACAAATTTCTTTAATATACATTCCATTACAGAAGAAATGGGAACAATGAAGCAGTTTCATTAAACTATAAGTCTACAATCGGTCTTATATTCCATATATCTTTTAAAACTAGGTGCTAAGCCAATCAAGCTTATAAGCTGTTCACATAATCAGGTCTTAGATCACCATTACATTTTAATCTGAAAGTTCTCTGCTATATAAGTTAATTTTATAATTAGCAAATATTTAATAAATTTCTCATTTAATTTTCAGCTTATAGAAGATAAGCTGTCTGTCTTCTATTGATTAATTTGGCATAAAAAACTCTAATTTAAAATAATTCTGTACAAAATGGCTGAGAATCGGAGACAATTTAGTTGAACAACATTTTAAAGGAGTAAATAAAAACCAAATAGTACAGACATCAAATAATATTGCATGATCTTGTTTAATGTGTCAAAACCATTATTCACTATGTCCACAACACTGCGGGATTTAATTACAATGCTGCTCTGGTTTTCATTCAAATGTATGCCTCTCTTAGACTGTCAAACAAATAAATCTTAACTTAAATATTTTCTCAGCTATTGTTAAATTAGAACACAAAACAAACTGTCAAAAAACTACACATCCCGTTTTATTTTATAATTGTATTTTATTTGATTAGGTCTCTCTAGGTTTTAATTCCATTTTGATCCACTATTTCAACATCTCAAGTCAGTTATGATAAACAAAAATAAACTAAAAAAAACATCTGCAAGTTGTGCAATATTAAAAACAGTAGAGACAGGTTAGAACAAGCCGAGTCAGTTTCATTCCAAGATGCTACTGTTAAGAACTTTCATCGAATCGCTCCAAGTTCCTTCTAAGGCAAAATGTGTTGCAAAGCACTGGAATTCACTTGCAATTCATAGTTCTTGAAAAGTTCAGAAACATTCTCATACTTAAAATGATCGAGATCAGTGTCATAACGGTGTAATCGAGGTTAAAAGCTGATGTATACCTGCAGCATTTTTTTTATTAAATAAATGCAAATTATCAGTATAACAATTGTTAAATTGTCCCGAAAAATCCATAAAGCTATTAGTCAGATCTATCAAAACTCTTTATTAAAAAAGATTATTTCTTAGAAAAAACCCAATGTATATATTCTTCGATTTGAAAATGTAGTCAGTTTACAGTTAATTGGAAATAACAATAACAAAAAAAGAACGGTTGAAACTATAAATTCAAAGCTATTGCACCTGGCGGCGTTCAAGTTCTAAAATTTGTGTAAGCTGTTATGCTTTGACTAAAATCTATTTTATGCATGCAATGTGCTTTATGTTCTTAATTTAGAACATTGCATTGAACATCAAAATTAATAAATTATAGCAAAAAGAGACGCAATTTTGGTTACAAACATTAAAGTACAGCTAATCTCACTGCTGAATATTTAATTTTAGGGGCCACGTGCCCCCATAAAAAATAGAGGGTGTATGAACTTCATCAAGTGTACCATCTGCCTGAGCCTGAGCATCATGCACTTGCGTTAAAAATAACTAGCTATTGATGTTGCAACATATCCGGTGCATCTACCCTCGCCCTTTAAAGGGCTGATTGTAATAGGCTTTAAGCTCTTTCACACTACCTACCCCAAAAAATAAAAAAAGCTGATCGAATTTGCGGGATGTAAAGAAATATCTAGTAACCGCAGATCAAATATATTAAAAATTGTCTGCACATATTGGGGGCTCACATAAAATAGAACCAGGTGGTTTGATTTACGAATGCTGAAAGATGTAAAAACTTGCGTAGAGCACCTGCAGGAAAACCAGCATCCAGAATGTAGTAATAATTTATCCAAATATAATTGATCAATATATTTATAAAAAATATATAGAATAGAATGTCTGCTAGAATGGGATGCCCGCTAAAAGTGCTGTACAACGCTAGATATGAAAAGCACAAGTAACCATTATTTTAATAATTTTAGTGCCTTACAAGTGGTGAGTTTAATATTTTTTGTTTTTATGTACATTTTATATTGGCCGAGCTAATCAATGATTAAAATTTGGTTTTTCCCCAACTTATATATTAATAAAAAATCGGATGATTAGAGCCAGTAATTGTCAAAGACCGCAATGATTTTTAAGCACGGCTAGATTGCTGCGCCTCAACGACTGGGTGAGTTAAACATAATAATAATAATTAAATCAAAGTAACTTCATCAAGCCAAGTACTTCCAATTTAATACGTCTTTATAATTTATCCACCGCAATCATAAGATACAGGGAACCTCGAAATACAATATGTAAATTGCATTGAGCATATACATATATCGTAATATCCCCCAAAGACTTGTGCAAAACCCCTTTAAAAATAACTAGCACTATTGATGTCGCGACATGCCCAGTAGATCTACCCTCGCCTTTTATGGGGATGACAATAATCGACTTAGTTCGGTGATTTACAATGGGTTTGTGGTGACTACGCCTCACTTATCAATTAAATCCCTTAAATAATTTATTGTCACAGAAATATTCTTCTTGCTGAACAGCTGTAGGGAAATTCTCCACTTTTGTTTCTCCTTAGGGGAATTAATACGATCCGTTAAATAATTACGTTAGCAATTCACTTTTTCTTCTGTTTCTGTCTGCGAATTTTTTTGATGATGCTGGGGTACTCCTTTCATTATGTTTCTCTTTTAGTTTCTTGTGTTATAAAGTTTCGTAATATAACACTTCAATTAGGTTTATCGCGTCCCCAGCGTTTCAGTGACTGCATCTCAGAAACAAAATTTTAGCAATATTTTTCAACATCGGCAGTAAATACACATTTTTATTCCATTTTTTAATGGATACCATAAGTGAAGTGTTCAAATGACTACTTTTGTTTAAGCATTGTAAAAGCTCTTAAAAGTTTCCTTTGCTGACTTTAGAAGTTTCCACATTTTAATGTAACCGGAATTATCATTTTAATTATAATATACAGAAGTGGAAGCACACGCAGACGGTTTATTTCTTTTACTAATATGACGTACGTAGAATGATGACGTCACATTAAATTACGCATAAAGAGGAAACCCATTTTGTGATTTATAATCTACAAAAGGGTTTATTAACTTGTCGATAAACTATTGTCTACACGGATTAAATTGGTGAAAATTGGAACACACTTGATAAGTAGTTAGATTGTTTTGTTATTAAATGACTTTCAAATTTTGCCAACATTTACATAATTGAGTAATAATTATATCTTGCCCATATCGCTTCACATCTCATTTTCTTTTGTTTTTGGTTCCGTTGATCACCCAAACCGCTATTATCAGAATTAGAATTTTTAGTTTTTTTCTGTTTCATAACAATTTGATCTATAAAAAAGTACCGAAATACAAGTTTTCTCTGACCATTCTCTAAATATTGGCGACTCATTAACATGCAAATATTAAGATATGTTAATTTTTCGTTTGTTGATTAAAAAACACGAAAAAAATTGCATAACTGATAAATTTTTGTGCCTCGCAAAAAGAGACAATTAAAATAGAGACATGTAGATAGATAAAATAGCGTAAGCTGGTCTAGCTGAAAGCCTGTCTTTTATTTTGTGCAAAAGCAAAACTTTCTATAAAAATGTAAAGAACTGTCACTCCTAAATATCAATATTAAAAGCTCTAATTTTGACTGAAAACCTCAACTAATGTGATTAGCTAATATATATTGTAAAAAAAAGTCGGTCAAATATGTTTTTGGAAACCATAGTGAACAATATAAACAAGAAAAAAATGTAAGATATTTTTATCTTTTAAAAGCTTAAGAGTTCAGCAAAAATTAGCACAATAATTTTTTAAAAACGTTAAATTTCCTCAAAGATTCTACGTTCGAATTCACTTACTTTGTGTGTTCTCTTAAATATGTAGGTATTATCACAAAAATACATACTGGCATATCAGAAAAAAGTTGCTGAAAATGTTGTTCTGCTTGCATTTATTATGCTACAATAATTGTAGCCTGATGATATAATAGTATGAAATCTAGCTTTGAACAAATTCTTTAGGTTTTCAATTAGACAAAGAAATTTTGTTATAACGCGGCTGACGTTATAACAAAACGATATAATTACTACTACGATATAATTATTAAAAACCATAGAATGAGAAAGATTAGCTTTTAGCAAAAAGCTAGATAATTCAATTAATTTAATTTAAACCTCATTAGTTTAATAACCCCTTAAAATTTATTAAAAAATAATTATTATTCGTTGAATATTTTCAAACTTTAGTAGTCAGCTAAAAATATTCTCAAACAATTTCGGTAACTTGTTTAAAATAAACAATGTTTACTAGAATAGTTTATTTTTCTAGAAGAATCACGCACCTTGACGTGCAAGTTTTAACAATTTCTCATAGAATTAAGTTTGAAAGAGAGACATTACTTTTATTTTTACTTCCATAGAAATGTTGCAAAAGGGTGTAATAATATAAAACACGTAGACTAAGCAGACTAGACATTTTCAAGGGACCTATCTACTATACAATTTATATTTAAATGCAGCAAGGAATGCTTTCAGGCGAAATGCATATATATCTATAATAATAACGTAGCAAAATAAGACATTTTAGAAGCTACCGTCCCCACAGATTAAAATAGCGCCTTAAGAACCCTAATAATTTAAGAAAATATCATAAATTTCAGTGTACGTAGATTTAATTGTTACAAGGATTTAGATATGTCAAAATTGTTAATACCTCCAAATCATGCAAGTTTAGGGAGACGGAAAATTGTTTAACTAAATTACTATAGGGAAAAGCACACTTTACAGCAAATAGCTATTTTTATTATTGGCGCATTAAAATCAAACATGCAAAAGTGTCGTTAAGGATCGCTGCGAAAAAATTTAGCGAATTATAAGTCTTTAAATACTGATAGATAATATTTTGAAATTTTGAACAATCTTCAAAACAAACAAAGATGTTATGAACATCGTGACTCTAGGTAATGTACATGTTATAATAGTATTAGGTTTATTATACTAGTTCTAAGTTTGTTAGGGAAACACGCTGAAATATAAGGTTTAAATAAGCACATAGTCTAATTAAACCACAAGTGGAGTTCTAATGCAATAAATAGATCGAAAATACACTATTTAATAAAACTCGCACTAATTGAAAAACTTTGAAATGAGTATTGATAAAAGTGAAAAATGAATAAACAAAATAGAGAAAAAAATCTTTGGTATTTTCGCTAATTGTTTAATATTATAAACATTCAATTATAATCAGCGCTCTAACTAAACTTATTAAAACAAGTAAAAAACACTGTCAAATAAAATAAAAACAATTTTTTTGTTACAGCTATCACTGTTAACGTCCAAATTGTAATTTTTAATAAACTAGTATTACACAAAAAAACTAGAACCACATGATTTACTGTAAAAAACAATTTAAACTAGAGAGGAAAAAACTCTTACAATTAAGGGATTGTTAAAATAAGAGAAAATATTTTGTAATTTTTTTACAACTGATACAAAAAATTATGAGAATTCAAGCGAATTCTTGTCGGTCCTGAGAGGATTTTGCTCAAATCGATAAAAGTGTTGACAAACTGTAACGTAGGTCAATATTGATATATTAGATAAACAACAACAGGTAGATCGTATCAAGTAAAAATATCTAAGTATAGAGAGATTAAAACGCAATCTACGGTAATTATATGTCTCGTGACATATGATGTTATAATTAAAGCTATAGAAACGAAACAGCCTACTATTTTATTTGGGTAAACGATGATTAAAATTAATATTTCTGTTTTTGTTTTGCTTTGGTATACTTTAGCTGTTCACTAATTGCGGACTAACGAAAGGTATAAACAGCAAAATACTGGCACTGCATATGTTATGGTTAATGGTCCTATAAATGACAAGTATTCATTTAAATACATATTTTCTGTCATCAAGTTTAACGTTTATTTTCTAACAAATCATTAAATTTCATTTTGGTCAATATAAAGTGGTAATTTGCAAAAGTTAGAATACTGGATGTTCCATAAGATAAGATAAGATAAAATTTTATCATCGTAAAAATGTGCAATATCAATGTATTTTATTTACAATCAGAACTTTACGATGTTGTAAGAGTTTTTACTTTATAGAATATTTCTTCGCAATTGTTTTATTTTAAAACGAAAACTTATAGATGGAGATTCTAATGTGCAGATCTTTATAATTGAAAATTTAGATTAGTAAGATAATATGAATTCCATGTCCCTATTACAACACATAACACATTATTTTTTTGAACAGTGAAAATAAACAATTTAAGTCTCATACTAAGCTCGTCGGTTAGATATAGTTCTTTTGTCATTCTAATTGCTCAATACAATTAATAAACAAGAACTAAATGAGTGAGAATTGCAAGCTACTGAAAGTCCATGTGTCATGTACTTGGTTTTGTGGAATAATTCAAAATTTCATCTTCTAAATGTTTCAAAAATACTACAAAAATTAACTACATTAATTGCACAACAAAATAATATACTATTTATGAAAAGTTAAACCACCTAAATAGCGACTCAGCAAGTCAAAAGTACTATAAACGTAGCAATTTCTAAAACTCAAATAAATTCACCTTAAACGCCAAATGTGAGATATATTTTGCTCTTACAGGAGGTCATAGTGCAGTCAATCGATTAACTACATGTGATTGATGAGCTTCAATAAGAGCAACACATGTCCCAATTTTATCACTTGTCATCCAAAAAGAAACACTCTTCACGCGGGTATTGACAATTCGAATTTCAAAATTAAAACTTAATATTGGTAATTTCAGCCCACTTTTCATTTAAAGATTTTCCTGTTGAATTTTTGTAATAATTAATTTCAATTTTTAGTGTTTAAATATGTATTATAAAAAAACCTATTATATTAGAATTAAATTAGTATGGATTTAATTATTATGGAAGCAACTACACTTTACACGACTTAAAATGTTTAGTTTATTTATTCTTCGTACTCTATTGTACTTTAAGTATTTTACACAACAGTGTATGATGTTCAGTATTCAGAGCAGATTTTTTTTAAACCATTAATTGTTAATTATGTTTAAAATTTCAAGACTTTGAGCGTAACAAATTCTCGTATTCATTCATGTAATTTATATAGTTTTTTCTACCAAAAAAGTGATCATAGAAATAATATAATAGTTGAAACTTTGACAGCACCACATGTTACACAACTATTGTTTAATCACATCCTGTCATATTAGACGTCATCTAATACAGTAAAAAAAGAAAACTGGAAGCTGAAGCAGCTTCTGTTGCCGATGAAAGAGTCCATGACCTCCCAAGGACACAAAGTTCATCATGGATTATGTTTCAGAAGAGAACTAGCTGCATAAAATTCTGCTTACGTCACAAAATTTTTGCATTGTTTAATTATAATGAAATTAGCACACTCAAAGCCGAGTTTATTAAAATAAAATCTAAATAATCAATTTTTAGGTGATAGCAATTATTAATTTACATTGTAATCACACGCAACAAAATACAGTTGATCCATGCTTAAATTATATGAAAATTCCGATTCAATGTGATCAGTGCCGTAGGGACTGTAGCTACAACTGAATAAGTCTATTAATCTTCAATGTATAAAACGTAAATCTAAAATTAATTTAAATAATTAGATAACTAACTATCGTTATATTAAACACATTTGAAAAAAAAAATGCCGCAATTTTAGCTTAAAACTTGTATTTTTCCTTGCCTAATTTTAATTAGAAGATAAAGTGTTCTAAGAAACAATGGAACAAATACAGCACAATTTTAAAAATAATTCTAGAATAGGTTTACAAAAAATTAAATATAAATTAATTTTATAACAACTATAAAATAAAATAACATACAGAAAATGTCAAAATAAAAATTGTTGCAACTCGCAATCAAATGTTAATCAAATTTATAAAAGATAACACAGTTATAATAAAAATTGTAAGTTAATTTTAATTTAGAATCTATGTGCAAATTGCTCAAATCTGCAGTACGTTTATTTCTTTATTACTTTAGACCGTGTTTTCAACGACAAACCTCTGATTCTTATAAAATAGCAACTAATAAATCGGTTTAAAAAAAAGTTTTTATTTTATAACGAAACGCAACTAGATTTTATAAAAAACGGCCAACGCGTCAACCCTTAAAAGCTTGTATATCTCACTGCTTATTGAAACTCCATTTTGCATTTTTTTTAAATATAAAATATCAAAATATATTCTTGCAAAAACAAACATGGTTTTTGAACATTCACATAAAATTTTAAATTAGGTCTAAGGGAAGTCCTCAACATGGCATACTCTGATTAATTATAAATTTGATATCACAATAGTTGAAAATTTATGCTTAGATGATTTGCTCGTTTTAATACGGTAATCTCTCTGTCATCTGTCGTTCCTTGGAATTGCCAAGCCGTTAAAAATGTCACGCCACTGAACATATTCAATTTTATAAAATATTAAATACTGAAAATAAAGCAATAAATAATGAATCCTTTATGTAAATAAATCCTAAAAGTGACTGAACAATAATAATAACTGTATACTAATTCTATCATCAAAATCTCATTTTTTCAAGCCAATGAGAAAATTATAAGCGAGAGACGGTTTAAGCTTTTCTTTCAGCGTCCGGTTAATTGACGTCGAAAATTAAATTACCCAACAACGAAAATAAACACCAACATTTTTTGTTGGAAAACTGGTTGTATTGGGACTGGGATATGACCAATTATGCACAATACTCGGGTTTATATGCGGCGAAAATTTTAATCAAGTCCAAAAATTGATTTTGCAATAATTGAGCTGTTACCGTAACGAGGTCTAAATAATATTTATAGATCTATTTGTTAGAGATTAGCTATCTGTTGCACAAAATGATAAGATAACATTCTAATTTAACCAGATATAATATAGAAAATATTATATACGTCGACATTTTTCTTGATGAATACTGTTGGCGTTCAAAAGTTTATAATGCAATTAGAAAAACGAACTATCTTATTATAATTAACCAAACAGTCGATGTCTATAAATCCTTTATTCTGATTAACTTTGTTTTGGTTTATACTGCTTGATTATATCTATCTATAGGTAGATTACCAAGAGAGCACAAACATACCCATAATAGATTCTTGTCAAATAAATAGAATGCATAAAAAGACGTGCTTGACATTAAATCGTTCAAAACCAAATAATAACGCTACGTCTGCTGAGTCAGTGTAACATTGAAACATTAATTTTAGATTAAAGGTTGCACAAAATATCTAAATAATTGTTAATATAAATATCACGTAAATTGTTATATGTATTCAAATTTTTCATTGTTTTTAATTCTCACATAATTTTTACATCATCATATTTTTTAATTATGTATCTTTTTGTGTTTTTTCATCGTATAGGAATTAATAATGCTTAATAAAAAGAATAATATCACAATTAAAACAATAAGCAAGTGTACCATACAAATGTATTTAAAAACATCTATTTTATAAGACGTTAAGTTATATGAAGTTTAAAATTTATAATCTACTCTTTACCACAGATAATTTGATCATTAAATCACATATATTCCTAATTATCAACCATTCCTTACATCAATCAGCCTTTCAACATTTTTTTATAGAAAGTGGTATTTTCAGTTGAAAATTTTGATTAGTCATACTTGTTCTTTTGTGTAAAACCACAGCTGAAATTCACAAAAATTTAAATTAAAATATAGACTATAAACCACTCTTTGTCAGTACTAATTTTAAAACAAAAATACAAACGTCATCGTTTAAAATTCTTATTCGATATTCGTTTATAATTGGCATAATAAACTTGATATAATAATTGGTGTCTTAAGAATTCTTTAATACCCTCACTAAAAGCACCAAAATCGTCACTTTTTCTACTATACCATCAACACAAAAAGCTAGTTAAGCCAAAAAATTGATAAAAAAATCTAATTTGAATATATGAAGTTTGTTGAGCTAATTAAATACCAAAAATTTTTGAGTGTTATTGTAGTGTATATCAATTCCAATCAGTTTAATTTACTCTCATGCTTCCATTGTCTTTTTTTAAAAAATATATATTTAACAAAAGAACCAACCATATTTTGAAATTTTAACCTAAATTTAATAGCATTCTTTGAGATAAACCAGCTCATTTTTTAAGGTTAACTTTGATAAAAAGATTAATTTTTATTCTTTTAAAAAATATAATCACAGTTAAAATAGATTCAATTTTATTTATATCATCATAAATGTTTTTTTTTGTATATATAAACTCCGTCTTGGAAAATTTTTAAACATTATCAGATGAGCAAGCAAACTAGTAGATTGGTGAAAATTACACAGCCTTTATACTTTATAAAATAAATCCTTACACAAACCTTCATTTTTGCGGTTAACGTGCTTATAAAAATAGTTGCAGTGTATTAATTAAACAACTTGTTCATGTCCTAGTGCTACTCCAAAATTAATTATGAGTTTTTTAAAAACCTTTTCCGCATTTAGAAAAAAGTTTATCTAATTTTCATCTAAAAATACAAAAAAAATTGTTTTTGTTATAAAATAGGTATTAAGTGTTGTTCATAAATTATTAAAATTTTCTCAAAATGAACACAATTATGTATTCTGACAACAGCTTTGTCGATAAGTTTTTGCAACCAAGCTCCATCCAATCGGCATTTTAACTGTATGTTTTGTGATTATTTATTCAAGTGCAATTCAATCGATCCTTATTTAGTTCGTTCACAGCAAAGAGAGTTAATTATTGAGGTCAAGAGTTATCAATAGTCATTAAAAATTTAAATAGAAGAGTATTATTTAAATACCGAATCTTATATAATATCTATAATAATAATCTCAGGTCAGTTCTGATAATATTTTTCATGTGTTTACATCAACTTTGTTTAGTAAATCTTTCCTGCATATAATGGGGCCTCGTCGTTAATTTAAACGTTAGTGTTAATGCACTAACAGCTGCTAAAAATACCAGATCAGTTAATAATGTCAAGATTCTTGTAAATATTACAACTGTTTCGAAAAACACGTGTCGACAAATTCAAAAATTAAGTTCGCTGCTGCAGTTCTAAAAATATCTTTGAACTATTCTAATTCTATTGTTTGTTGAAAATAAAGTTCAAATTTTATTAAAGTTTCCATCGTACGATATATGCACTATCAAATTTACTGCATGAAAACTTGGCTAGTTGAACCAAACCGTTCTTTATAATATTAAAATTGATGATCCTCGAGTGAAAATTGCATTATTAATGAGATTCATAATTCTCTCTTAAATTATTACAAATATAGATTACAAATATTTTTCAAATTAAACGCCACTCATATTTCCAAATTACAAAATTTAAAAACAGTAAACGTATTCGTGTTATTAGAACGTTTAATTTGCTGTTTTTTCTCAAAAACCTGGATGAACTTAATTATCATCACAAACTGAAAAAGATTCAAATCACAAATGTAAATGATTAAAAAGCTCTAAAAGCAACAAATTATACACGGTTTAAACAGTTGACTTCTCAAAACACCTTTAAACACCTTCGAGCTTGCAAGAGCTTCTAATAATTTTATTTTGTAATAAACCATTGAAAAAACCTTTGTGACATATTTCTAAAGTACATACTTTACTTAATTCAAGCAAAAACTTCTATAATGTTCCACTTACACGCGCTATTAAACTCGTAACAAAAAACCTTTTTCAATGTAAAGATGTAATTAAAGAGCCAAATCCCTCTTTCGAAAGTTTAAAAAACTTTTTGATTGCCCTGGAAGCTTTGTTATGAATATGAAAGTAGCACACTACATAAAACGAGACAAAATAATTACTATTAATTTTAATTAACTTAGCGACAATTTGGGTTCTCATAGTTTTATAACGATGCTTTGTCGCAATGAGCGATCATACCTAGAAGAACTTCTTTGTTTTGCGCCAGACGAATACAGTGCTTTATTGTTTCATGCATGCCTACTTTTACTATTCGAAATAATAACTTACTCTACATTATTTCCAGTCAGTGCACCTCTGGAATTTTCAGATAATTCAGCAAAAACTAAAACGCATCAAAAAAAAAAAAAGATTAAAAATCAGTAAAAGAACGTTTACATTTTTGAAATTTAGCCCTTTTGCAATAATAAAAAAAAATGCAAATTAGAAAACTTAATCCTAATTTTCCCCTGTAAAATAAAATTCTTTTGAAAGTAAACTTTGAAAACGTTTCATTATCTGAGTAATAAATGAATCTTATTTTTTCTCAATTTTGTAGACATTGTAGATTTTGAGCCTTCATTAAACAAAAGTACATTAAACAAAACACATTCAAATAATAAGTGAATCAATCCGTACCATTGTCAAACAATTGATTGCGACATATTTTTGTCGAGAAATATTTAAATAGCCATTAATTTGAAATCAGTGACACTTTCAGCATTTTCAATATCAGAAATGTGTATAAGCTTTTAAATCCAAAAACTTGCTGTAAAACATTATTTATTTAAATTTGTCCAGCTTTCAGCGTTCGGGGCGTTTATTTAAAAAATAAAGAACTATGTTGTAGCATTTTCACTGTAGAACATTGAACATGTACAATCATACCTTATCAGTCAAATTTTGACTTTGTAAATTTTAATTATCAAAAAATTTTATTTAGTAATGTTCGCCTGTATATTGTATATATTTGCCGATTAAATTAATAAATTGCTGTTTAAAAATAATAACAGTAACAACAGTCGATTAAGCTGTATGATGTAATTTGTTTTTATTTTATTCTTGAAAACAAATCTGTCAAATAATAGTGTCAGAGCTTAATGTGGATATTAACCTGGTTAGTTCCGCTAGTAAACTACACAAAACTGGCATGAAACGCTACTAAATTACATGTAAAAGCTTGAAAAGCATATTTGCCACAAAAAGAGTAAATCATAAAATATTTACAAGACCATCTATTGAGACATGCATACAAACAAATTAAAGAAAACATTTGCTAAATAAATTCAGAGCAAATTAGCTTAAATAATTCTATAAATAAGAGTCAATAATTAATCGACAAACGTTTTAATAGTCTAAACTTTAAACTCGTCAAAACAAAACTTAAACCTGCAAGGCCTACATCTGTTACATAGAATTTATTTGATTTGGTTATTGCTACAAATACAGTTTAATTCTGATTGAAGGCTCATAAACTTCTGTATTGCGCTCTTGTGTTTTCTATTCATTTCAACTCTTAAATCTTGTTGCACTCGCAATAGTTTTCAGCTTACATCTGGTAAAGCTCAATATGAAAAACTATAATCGGAGTTCATATTTCAAATTCTGTCGGTTTCAGTTCAGACTTATTTGCGGAGTTTTTATTTTGATATTTCTAGCAGTGGCCGGTTTTCAATAGCCGTCCAGGGAGACCTGTGTCCGGCATATTATTTCTCTTAACGTCATATTTATAATGTCTCATCTAAACTTTCTTTGTAATTAAAACTAAAAAAAAATTAATCAAAAAGCAACAACAGTCCTGAAGTCTGTTGCGTCATAAATCACAACACTTATTTTAATACGGGGTGCACACGCGGCGCTCCCGCGTGGAATTTATTATGAAAGCAGCTTAAATTACTCCCTAAAACATCAAATATTACTTGTCAATAAAAGTTTCGTAGATAAACGTTTAGAAAAACAAAAGTTTACAATAATTGTAATAAGATTTTGTTATAATATGAAAGTGTAATAATACATTTGTGTGGTCGAAGAGTAATGATTGAATAAATGGTTTTTAGATTAGAGAAGGAATTGGAAATAGTGTGCATGTATTTGATTGAAACCTTGAAATAATCGAAATTCAAATGTTATAAAATTCGTACCTGTCAAAATCAAAATCTATTGTAAATTTTTTGATTAGATTGAATTTCAATTGTTTTAATGTTGCAATCAAAGACATGAACAATATTTCCAGCGCTTTTTCTAATCTGAAAACTAATTGCTCACTCGTTATGATATTAGTAATGAGCATTTAAAATAATGGTTATTAACAGAGGTACATTAGAATTACGCGTGCCGTCATGAATAAGAGTAGGCATTACATGCAAACCACATGCACATAGAAAAAACAATATTTATTTTTCTCCTTTTTCTGCATTTTCAGCTATTATCTAATATCAAACTTTTCTTGAATAAAATAGTTTTTTACCATTTAAATAAAAGACTAAAGTGTCAGCACAGAAAATCAATAGTGTATTTTTATCTTTGTTGTATTTGTGAAAATTGGCAGCTTTTATTTTTACCGATAAAGATGATGACAACAAAACCTTAGTGGAAACTCTCAAAAAGTACACAGTCCTTTGTTGATTTGCCAAATAGTTATTCGACTTTTAAATTTAGATAAAAGCTGGATTGGCAAATTCCTCGTCTTATAAAAACACCCTTAAAATAGTACTCCCTTCTCACAAACATTTTCGTTATTTAAATATTAAATGTCACTTATTGTAATGACAGCGGAGAATATAATTTCCTTTCCTATATTTGCAACACTTCCGCAAAAGTAAAAGCTTTGGGTTTTGTTAATTACATCGTTACATGAGGAAAAGTTTTTTGTTACAAGTTTAATAGGGCAAATAAGTGAAACATAATGAAGGTTTGTGCATGAATTAAGTAGAGTATGTACTTCAGAACTAAATTAAACTTATACATGCAACTTAACAATTGATAGCAATTTCTGATAATGTAAATTATCGAATAATGGTGGATGCGCCGAGCAGGCGATAAAAATCAAACCATCATTCTCTATGGATATTGATAGTAAGTAAAATGCTTACATAATTGGACGTACTGGCTACGTTAAACTAGTAAACGAGACAATTTGAATTTTAAATTACTGCATCACACACGATATAGAAAACTAAAATCCTAAAAGCAACACGAAACTACTTTATTGGCCATTTAAAAATCAAAATTTCTACAGCTAAAATTTCTCGAATTTAATCGAGTTTATATTATCATATTACAGGTAGCGCTCTGCAAGCATAATCAAGAGTCTCGTGAAAATTAATTAAAACCTGTCAAATTTTTAATAACTCTCAACAGGTCATTAAATGAATAAACTTTATGCATTAGTCACTTATAGGTCATAAGGTTAACAAAGCAATTAATTATGCAATATACAAGACAGCGTTGCAAAGTTTATACAAAAATTACATGTTACTTAAAATTCAATGATTTTAAAACAGAAAAAATAACAAACACTCATAACTTACAAAATGATTAGAAATATGAGAATGTTGTTTAAATAAACAAACATGTCTTTTACTGCACCGCAAGTCAATTGACTTCCATCTCAAAGACAATTTTATTCACTATTTCACTACTAATGTATATACATGGTTACCAATAACCTTAAAAGTGAAGACAAAGAATATCAATTTTTTTACACATCCGGACCTAATAAAAATATTAGATGCTCGCTTAGTATCCATTAGATTAAATTTACAATCACCAGCCACGCCTCATTGTGCACTCAAATGCCGGCTATTACATTAGCATCATCTTGTAGATATTTAATTATTGTCACTGTGTAAGCATTAATTAGGAACATGTTCACTCGCAGAGCAAATATCATTAAAAAAAACTTAGTATGTATTACCAACAGTAAACCAATGTACACAAAAAACAAACAAAAATAAAACAACTGAAAATACAGGAAAACACTTCAATATAAGCAGAGGACAAAACTTAGAACTGTTAAGTACACAAAAAAAAACAGTCAAAAATTACATGTAAAAGACGCAAAACTAAGTCATGAAATATAATGTGCTCATTAAGAAAGTGCTTTTTTACAAACAATGAAGAAAATTTATAAACAAAGACGCTTGAAGAATGATTTCTTAATGTTTATTTCAATAATTTTAACTCTTTTTTGATTTGTTAATGTATCTAAGTGTTCAATTGAATTTACATAAGATAGTACGACTTTTTCAGGCCTGAAGAAGGTCCAGTTTAAGACCAAAACGTTGCGGTTTAATTGAATATTAAACATTATACTTCATTTAAAACAAAACACCACTTGTAAGAAATTAACGTTTTCATTTTGACAGGTCCAAATTTTGTGTCATTTGAATTTCAATTGTTTTAATGTTGCAATCAAAGACATGCACAATATTTCCAGCGCCAATTGCTCACTCGTTATGATATTAGTAATGAGCTTTTAAAATAATAGTTTAATCTAAATGTTAAATAGAATTTACGTAAAATAATACAACTTTTTATAAAAACAAAAACAAAAAACAAGCAAAATTTATAAACAAAGACGCGTGAGGAATAATTTCTTAATGTTTATTTCAATAATTTTAACTCTATTTTGATTTGTTAATGTATCTAAGTGTTCAATTGAATTTACATAAGATAGTACGACTTTTTCAGGCCTGAAGAAGGTCCAGTTTAAGACCAAAACGTTGCGGTTTAATTGAATATTAAACATTATACTAGATGATTAATGTCAATTACAAAAAAACTTTCTTTTACACATTAACTTTGAGAGTAACAAAGAATATTGAAGACAAGATGATTTCACATCTATTTATGTAAAAATGCAAATTATGTTTTTGCAGCCATAACATTGATCAGCTTTAAAATTACGATAATCTCTTATAGTCTTGAAAATTTAATTTATAATTTTCCTGGTTTACAACATAAGCGATCATTTAGAAGGAGTTTACTGTAGGTATAATGATTCAAACGATTAATATTCATTATTCACATTTCACTAAACTTCTTTCGATATTTTTACATATGCTCAGACCCTTGTTTCTAACCAGCTTACTCTAATTAGAGAATCCAAGCACCTTCGAAGAAAAATATTAATTGTTATAAAAGAAACATTTTGATTAACGTCAAATAATTTAAGAAGATATACATAGAAGTTTATTTTTATCGCTTTAGCTGTACCAATTGAAGAACTTTTCTTTCCGCTTTTTCCAAAATTGAATTTACTTGTGAGCAACGTAAATATATTCTACCCCTTTATTTTACGTTGGTTGCTAGAAGTTTACAAATCAAATTTTTGTTGCCTACCTTATAAATAATTGCTTTCCGTGTAACCCAGAAGTTTCTTCTCAAAATACTATTTGTTTGTTCTCCTATTCGTCACGTTTTGCGATTAAATTTTAAAATCAAAATTCTTCTAGATGCCGATATCAAACTCATAAATTAAAGTTTTTTTTGATATTTTATTAAGTCGCTGTGTATATTTAGTTCATTTACCCAAATTGCAGAAGCTAACCCAAATCAATCTAAATGTTCAACGTGGCGTGTTTAGAAGACTTAATCTTAATTATATTAAATTCACTGAAAACACATTTAGGCAATTGGTATTGGTTACGAGCTTCCGGTATAGACCACTGAATAGAATATAAGATTCTTTCAATTCTTCCACTTCAATTTCACCTGCCTTTCTTACCTGATTTTACCTGGATGTATATAAAAGCAACGGAATGAACACACCATACATCGATTTTTATTTTCCTGTCTAAAGTAGTTTAGGGGCATTATAAAGCATCCAAGTGGAAGTGTGTTTGTACACACGAAGACTCAATCTCATGAAAAACGGTTCCCATATCCACTACTATTGTTGGAATAAATGTGCTTATGCAGAAAAGTGCATATGCCTGAAGAGATAATAAAACTTACAAATAAGCAAAATATTATTGTCAACATTAAATCCAATCTAGATTGTAAATTACAATAAACATTCTATAAGAACCGGTTGCATAAACGCAAATCAAATCTCCTCTTATTTAAAGCTTTTAATAAAAAAAATCCTTAGAATAAATGTGTCTAACTTGTCTAAAAAAACTCACCTACATACAGAGTTATTAAAGTTGATTCAACATAAGTCTTACCTGAAACAAAAAGAATTTATTAGAGTTTGCTTATAGAATAAAAAAACACTAGTTGTCAGATAATTTTAAAAAACCCAAAAAGCACATGTTGCTTGTTATTTCAATAATTATTAAATTTATTTAGAGTTATTTATTGTATTTATTTATTTAATGCATTTTGGCTCTACAATTATTATTGAAAACTAATAGCTATCTCACAACTGAACTGGCCGATGAAAGCAACTATATACAATTCGAAGTAAACGTGCGAACTGCACAAAATGCTAAAACTTCATGTAAAACCCCGTCGATAACTCTTCCGAATATTAATGTTAAGACCTAAAAATTTAAAATATTTATTTCACACGTAACATTAATTTATTTTTAATTAAAATAAAATAAGGTTAATGTTTTTGATGTGCTCTAACTTGAACATACAATATTATTCCATTTGCATATTGTGCAGCTCTTGGTCTGGTAATTTCGACAACAGTTATGCATTTTCCTAATATCGATTCTGCTCTAACCGATCACTCATAGAATTAATTGTATACAATACATTAAACACGATTAAAAGTAATAAATATTGTATAAAAATAAACAATCACATTTATACCGTAAATTGTATCAAAAAAGGGTAATTCAGTTCAACATTATACATCATCAGTAGTACACATTTACATTATTCAGTATTCCAAATACATAAACTTTGCCGCATCAAATAACTATGCTGGCATTAATATAACAGGTAATAAGTTTTGACAATTGATGCTAGAACCAAATACTATGTATATAATCATATCAACCAAATTTGCACATTTATTAGTGTTGATTTTAACAGATGGTTAAAATTTAGTCGCCATTTAATGCTAGAGAATATAATACACTATCATTTACCAATGGTTTTTTTATTATCTGCTTCTATGGTCATACAATTTATCATAAGCTGTATAATAAAGTATTTAAATTTGACCTATGTGCGCCAGATGATTTAGGATAATTTTCTCTATTCATGAAATTGCTCCCCTATAAATTAAGTCTGAGACGTGATTCTCATCCGCCAAATTCACACATACTAAGGGTGGCTCATATGTACCATCAATAATCTGATAGAGTATTCATTGCTTATTAAGAGTTAATTGAATAAAGTATTGTGCTAGGGTAGGAGTAATTGCATCCTTTGTAAGAGTAATATATTGAAAAAAAATTCAAGCCAGATAATACAAGTCAATACTAATTCAACCTGCCGTATATGACATGCTTTTGTCTGCAAAAACAAACACAAAAAAAACAAACGGGGTGGCTGACTGACCATTTTGATTATATAATCGCCAATAACCGAAACAACTTGAAAAACAAAAGCTCAATACAACTCGAAAAAACTCCCGTTTTTCAGTTACATATATACTTGAAAATTCCTTTTCCAATAAGTTTTTTGTGTAGGCTTTAAGCAATGTAAGTTTTTGTCGTGAACGAAACTAAATATTTAATTTGTGGTGTAGGTGGTCACAATAATAAGATCTCTTGGGTAAACCACAAGTTTAATTATATTAAATAATTTTTGGGTTCAAAAAATTCATCAAATAGCTGCTTTCTTAGAATATTAATATAATATAATGTTTTCAATAAATAAATTATAATTCAAATCTGACTAATAATATTAATATTCTGATGTGTAGCCGGGTAATTTTTGTTTAGAAAACCAGTAAAAATGTTTAAGTATGCGGTTATCGTACTGAAAGTGAACGGAAATCACATCGCATAACCACGTATTATTACAAGCTAGACACAAAGAAGCGTGAATAAACAAGAATTTCAGTTTAAAAGTACAAGTGAAGGCCGTGTTTAATTAGTGAGATATTTTTCAAATTCGTTTATTATTAAAATTTGCATAAAAAATTGTTTTTTACTTTGCTAGAGTCACATTTTATTTAACTTCAATATTTTCCGCTCTTCACAAAATCAAAAAACAATGTCAACTTATTACTTGATTACTTATCACAATTAAATAAGATTCAAATGTTTATTCCAGCTAGAGTCTACGATTTTACAAAACAGTAATCAGATTTAATTGAACTGAACTATGTGAAAAACACAAAACTCCAGAGAGAGAAAAGAACGCAAAAAATTAAAAATGCAATACACAATAAAAAAAATAAAAATAAAATCTAAAATGTTCGGAAAAATTAGAAATGTACACTTCTAGTTGTTCCGGGCTAAGATAAGAATCAATAAAAAATATTATTGCTATTCAGTGATTCCACCACCTGACAATGTTGTCTTTAAATTAGTGAAGGCCTTCGTTATTGAAAAAATAACCGTTAGTCTAAAAAATTATAAACATTCCAACTTATAACTAAACAAAACATAAAAATAGTTTATTACTATTTCTAATCACCATCTGCCACTACCATTTTTATGTAATAAAAAAAAGCTCTTAATCGTCTGAGGTTCTTATAAGTGTTTGAGCTTTTCGTTGAAAATATTAGACAAAAATAGCAATACGGTGTATAAAACTCTATTCTAAATCTCTGCCATAATTGCATATTTCGTAAAGTATTTAATACCATAGCAAAATATTTCGACCAACAACGTAAATTTGGGAAAGTAATTAAGTGAATTGTAGAACCCTTTGATCACGTTATATTGGGTAATTAATGGTATATTATTAGCAACCACTACAAAACCACGTTGCATAGCTTCAATTTTATTTCATTGGAACAGTCAATTATTTTGAAAATTCAGTCCATATAAATACAAGCATCGGTGTTATTTATGAATTCAAAGTTACAGCGCCATCCAAAGTATGTTTCTGGAGCATTCGGCATGTCTCCCCTAATCTATTTGAGCAACAAACAAAACGAGCGTAAATATTTGGGTTATAACGATAAAGTTACTTAATAACAACATTACAGTGGTTTGGCTAATTTTGAAAAAATAACATTCCCGAAACCAAGCTGGAAATGTACATTTTCAGAATAATTAATCAGAATGTTAAGAGCATGTGAATGATGTGTTAACGACAATCTACACTAAAAAATGCTAATAATATACACTCAATGACATGAAACTTGTACGCCACCCCAATGTTTGTAAAACAAAACAAAAAAAGCTCAGTTCTGTAATTTTTAAGTGTTTACGTAGCTTAAGATGTAGAAATAAGAAAAATGAATATGCTACTTTTCAAAACAATATTAGAGTATAGTTCTGGTAATATAAAACTGTAATTCGGAAAGAAAACCAATATATCATAACATAATTTCCGGATTTACTCGCAACAATCTCCAAATAATCCAATTGCTGTATCTGCTGTTGAAATGCATTTCTGTATATATTCACGACGTGAACATCTAATGTGTAGGATTTGCGAAGCCTGACAAAACACGATCACAAGCCTCTCATTTCTATTGTTTGGGTAAACCACCAACGTCACGCTCACTTGTGGTCCTGTTTAGTGCAGTGCATGATCTACGTTGAATAAATGAACATATTATTGAGTAAATGAATAAATAAATAAATAAACGCGCCTCCCAAATTCACAAAATTAGAACTAAAACACAAAGGGCAAAAATCTTCGAATATAATGATTGATTGTTCGATCTCTATATGGCTTCCAATGACAAATGATCAGCCAGGAGAAATATTGAATCAAATGTTTTGTGGTAAAACTTACCAGGTAATATTTATTGAGCCTCGGATAAACTAGAAAAATTGACATCAAAGAATACATTTTTCAGATATAAGCTTTACGACGTAAAAAAAATAATAAGAAAAATATTGTCTTTTTCTTGCCAGGGAGTGGTCTTAATATAACTAATCAATCAATTAGAAAATATATCGATGACAAAAAAACAAATGAGCTACTATCTCAAGACTTGTCGAAATTAGTCAAAATTCAAAGTGTTAGCAAAAACTTCTGATTTTAGATTTAATAGAAATTTAACTCTCTACAACAAATCATTATATTCAAATCAGAATATTGTTTCTACTTATAGGATGTGAAATTAGTTATGTTTCTGATAGTTTTCTTATGACTTTGCTATTAATCAAATGTAAATTATTTTACTAAATTCACACTAAGTACTTAAAAAAAATTAAAATGATTCTTTGGCAAGGCAATAATATAAAAGTCGCTGCAGTTTGAAAGTAACATTATTCTTAAATATAGATAAACATTGGTGTCGTTTTTATCTCTAAGCTGTATGTGATAAAAACTGAGAATAAAACTAACTGATAAAACCTGAAAAAGATAAAAACATGACTTTATTATCGCTACTCATCGGAGAGACCTTTTAGTTCTTATCAGCCGCATTTTCTTCTTTACACACCCGGCGACATTCATTGTAGTGTTTGGATTGTCTATACTGAGAAAGAAAAACATTGTGACAAATTAATTTAATAAGACTACTTTTTATAAATAGCTACAAAAATAAGAGATAATTATTTTATATTTGCATTTTTATTATTATTTGCATAGCAGTAGTTATTTGTTTGTACTTATTTCTACAAAAAAAAGTGTCGTTTCTCTTCCCGGTTGCAGAAGAAATTACTGCCCCTAAGTTGCTCACAAAAGGGAAAAATACAACTACAATTTTCATACATTTGAACGCCCAAGGTTGGCTACTACTTAATTTTGACAGTTGACGTATTATCTGTCAACTATTAATTGAAAAACTCTTTGCGCAAGTCTAATTAAATATGCGACCAAAAACCAAAATTGATTGTGGAATCAAAACACATCTACAAGATAGCAAAGAACTCTTAGATTCGCGGTTTGCAAATGCTCAGAATACATTTTAAAAAACCTGAAATTATCTAAGATTAAGCAGAATATGTTCGATGGTAGTTGAACACCAAAATATAAACTTTTATTTTTGCGTTTTTATAAAAAAAACGGTGTCTAGTGTTGCTGAAAGAGTAGTTTAGAATTAACTAATTTATGAAAATAACAAATTTCTATATTTAATAATCAAATTTTATAAAAAAAAACTAAGAAGTAGAAGTTTATTCATTTATCCGACTATATAAAATTCCATGACACAACAACTTTTTTCCAGAACAGCAAACTCATGATTTTCTTGTAATTATGATTAAAACTAGATAGTGAGAAGTAATAAAGACGGATTGGACCTAAATTATTGATAAACGTTTTTTGTTTTAAACCGATATTACTAAATCAAGAGAGTATTTTTTTTAACATGCATATACAAAGAAGTATTTCAAAATGCTATGATTTTTGAATTAATATACTAATTTAAAACCGTGGTATTATAAATGTAAAAATTAATTGTTACTTACAATTTCATATTCTCTCTTATACAAATTCAAATCCATAATAATTTCTTATTAATGAGCATTAGTAGAACAGGTGTTCGATTAACAATTAACTATAAATAGAAGTAGGTCATTTTGTATTTTGCAAGACGAATGAATGAGGATTGTGTTCAGTTCATCTGAAAATGTTTCAAAATGTCATTGTATTCAAATACAAGTTAAGATTTTAGGTATTAAAGTAATATATAGTTTAATAAGTTATTAGTAATTGATATATTATAAGTAATAATCTCTAAAATTTATAAATCTTTCTCAAGTACAAATTAAACCTTAGAAAAAATTGTCTTTTCAAGTAAAAGCGATCGTCCAAAACAAAAAATTATATGTGTGAATAATAATAAATATAGTCACAAAAATGCACCAGTGATACAAACTTAATATGTACCTAACTTATAAAAATAAAATGTTGAAAGATAAATGTCTATAAAACGACACTAGATTCAACTAACTTGAAACTGTAAACTTCAAAATAGAAAAAAAGCGCATCTTCAATTGTTCGTTTTGTCAATTTTGCAATCAATAGAGTTTTTAGGAAATATTTTTCTAATGTAAAGTCTTGTTTCAAAGAATAGAAACATATGGCATATTTGAGAATTTTTCTATTTTGATAGTCATTTAATTGTCAATAATATCAAAAATCTTCTCTAAACATTTCCACTGATTTTCCGTTTAACGTTTGATAAGTTGACATGCGAGACTTTTTGTTTTCTTTTGTTTCTGTTTACTTAGTATTGATTTTCACATATTCTCTTTCACGTATTTAATATTGCAGCTTAATTATTAACAAAATAGCAGCCAACTTTAAAACAATAAGAATTATTTCCATGTTACAAGCGTCTTCCATAACAAACTTTGCATTGTATTGTAATAAATAGCTCTCTTGTCCGGATAAATCGGATTAAAATGTAACAAAGCCCAAACCAGAAGTTCTATAAGCGCTACTTTAGAAATCTAAAGAATAATGTTCCATTTTTAATTCAAGGGGTAGTTCTTGATGAAGCGCTATCGAAATAATCTGGAAAAATCACTCCGGCATCTGAATGGAAAGGTTTTATTTGTGCGCGGGCTTTGAAAAGCATCGGATACTCCTGTTGCACATTTCCTACTTTGTAATATTACGACGGCATTTATGACCTACTTACTAGAGACTACAAAATCATGTACTAATTAAAGAAGAACACCTTTTTTTTACTGTACTTTGGTACTTTTAACTCTACGATGCTATAGGTTTACCATCCTTACTAGAAGTCAACAAGCTCAGATTAAATTATTGAGAAAAAATACTTTTTACAGCCAGAAGTCATTAAAAAATTAGCAATTTATAAGATATAGCGTGTGAAAAATTTGAAAATGTGAGAGTAACAATAGTCACGGAAACTAGACGTGTAAACCACGCTACGTGCAACTCTTATTCAGAATAACTTATCGAGCTAGTGATCTAGTTCTCTAGTTTATGGCTAGTTATATTATTATTTATAAATTTTCGATGTAAAACATCTACAGCCGCGGATCAAATCGATTACCAGCTAGCTTTTTTTGATGATCTAACTATTGCATTGAAAGCATTTAAAACAGGGCCATTATTAAAATAAAACATTTAAAATAGATCCTCTATGCTGATAGTGCATTAAGACAATGATTAAATCATGACATTTTCTTCATAGTTGACTATATATAAATGCATGACCCAAAAACGCCGATCTCGCTGCTATACTAGTTGGAAACAGCACTAAAATTTGCACATAGAAAAACAGTATTCAGTTTATTTCAAGCAAGAACGTCAACAGTTTTTTTGTTAACATTCAACTGACTAAATCAATAAAAAAATATCCAACCCATCTGATTGGACAAATCTTGAAAATGATACATCCTCCAGTATAAAGTTAGCTTGTAAAAGTTCAACGAAAAACAATAGAATCACCGCCATTCATTTTTCGTATTCTTTCCCCAGATAAACTTTAATTAAAATTACGATAATTAAGAGATAAGGAGCATAAAAGAAAGTTGCCTAATGTTTTCTCTAGCGGAACACTTGCAAACTGAATGTATTTTTGAAGAGCTATCAAAATATTTAATAACTAAATATTCTATTGAATCTTCACTAAAATCGATTGTTCATTTTTTATTTGAATAGCCGTTGCTATTTGTGTTATGTTATAAAAAGTGGTGCAGGAAGTAGGGTAGAATAATTTTCAGTATGGCAGATGTACGCAAGTTGTCTTACCACATACTATATTCTCCCCCTATTTTTTACCAACAATTTTTTTATGATAAAAATAAGAAAAGATAAACATTTCAAAATGTTTTTTTTAAAAGCTAAACGATCACAAATTATTCATGTTTATATTCAGAAAACACACAAATCGATAATATTTGTTCGAAACATTTCTAGAGTTTGAAAACTTTTTCAATGACAAACAAGAAAAACTATTCACAATACCACAACAAAGAGAATTAGAAAGCTACTGTAGACGTGTTACTAAATAATAGATTATATGGAAAATTAGTTTCTAATAGTCGGAGTTGAAGTTTAACAGAAACATTTTTTCTTTTCAGTATAAACAAAAAAAAATTATAATAAGACTGACAAGTAGAAAATAGTTGAATTATTTATTTCTATTACTGCAAGTATAACTATAAGTTAAATTTTCTTGTAAGGAAATCTTTCTTATGATAAACAATTAGATCAACTCACCCTAACTAAAGCAGCTATTCAATTTCAAAATTAGTAAATTTCACGAAACAACAGGAAACAGGTAGTCATAATTTGTGATTGCACAAAGAGAAATTAAGACACAACTATAAGTATACACTCACATCAAATTTACTGTAATAAGATAACCAAAATATGTATACATCTATCAAAACTATTTCAACTTAAACAGCTTTATGAATAATACTCAAAAAATTAATAAATACAGAAAAATCATGTCATCAAGGACATAAAACAAAATCCTTTTGACTTGACTTGACTCAAAGAAGATTTCGTTAATTGCCAAATCCACAAATATTTGGTAACATCCAAACTAACCTTTACACTATCTAGTATATCAAAAAAATACATTTATAAACAAAATAAACCTTTAGAAGAAATAAAAATCTTATTTATTGATCTAAATATTTCCTCTATTATTAATTGATTAAGAAAAATCAGAAAAAAAACCGGCACCAGATCTACAGTTTTTGAAAATCCATCGTTGTGACTAATGTTTTGTCACACAAAATACATTTTTCAGAAAAAAACTGTGGTGAAAAAGTCACACAACATTGTAGACAAAAAAAGTAGAATGTAATTTTAATCTTTTTGTCTGTAATCCCACTATGTTGCCAATTTGTGCTGTATTGTTACTAAATTATTAGAATTAGGAATGTAAACATTAATTACAATCTGTTGGTTAGTGAACATTTATTCCATTAACACTTAATTAGCCCCTAAACAGAATTCTATTCGAACTATATAAAAGCGATTTATATTTCAATTAGTCTTTATGTTGAATCTGTAAATACAGACATTCAAATTAATTAAACCCAAACTTAAAATCTAGACATTTTTCCAATAGCAGATTATAATGAAATCGGTGCAAAGTTTTGTGCAGTAAATTTTCGCTTTAATATTTTACTTGGTTGAGCTGTTATGTAAATATCTCTGTTTTAAGCGTGTTTTTTTCCATTCTTTCAAACACACTGGGACGTATTTGTTTTGCTGGATTTGCTTTTGTAGTATATAAGGGAAGTAAAATTGGATTAGTTTTAATACTTTTGCCGCGACCCATTCATTGTTAGATATGGCTTCTTTTTCACTATTTAAATATTAATTGAATGCATACTAATAACCTCCATTAGTAGAAGTTTTGAGTTTATTTTAGATTTTAAGATTGTCAAATGCTCCCTCTATTGTTGTAAAGTTTGGCGTCAAATCACAGTCTCGTGGAATAGTAAAAACAAAGTTGAGACAAATTAAACTTCTTTATGTAGCACCAATGCTTCTTCTACTACCAACACACAATAAAGACATTGTCTGTCAATCAATAAAAACACGCAATGTAGAAAATGCATGTTTCGCCCTCTTTATAAGCTCCTTAGTTACATATAGTTCTTTTTCTCATCGACCAAAAGACAGTTTAATACATATCGAAGAAGAACACAGTAAACGAGATAAACACGCGTCTACCCGCAGAACTAGATTCAACTTCTGCAATTGTTTTGCCACATAGAAACTCCGACAACCAACCGAAAATTTTGAACTCTAAAAAATTGAAAATTCAAATCTATAAAACTCAATATAGAAACTTCAAAGTCACCTCACTGACGACTTTCTAAAGAGAACAAAAGACAGTATGTATTTCATTTTCTATTGAGTCTTATAATGGCGCATAACACATGTTTTTAGCTATTTTTAAATAAATATACATTATTTTGATGTGATAAATAATTACCATACAAATGATAATACTGTACTATTATTTTTTTTAAATTGATGTATAGTTGAAAATCGAATCTATTGATATCAGACATTCAGCCGAATAATTATCTATGTATCCGGACTTCGATATTTATTTTGAATGCATTTGTATTTCAAACTTACTTTAAATGCAACAGCAAAATTAATTTCATGCAAGATCGAACTTTTAACGATAAAAGTAACAAATGACGGCCGAACCGTCACGTATTTTGTTTGGAAAGTGAAGATTATAAATGGTTGATTTCAAATAACAATTATTATAAGCCAAAATCAATATTACCTCTAAGAATTTATTTTGTGTATGAATTTCAGCCTGGCCAACTTAAGGTCTACATTCCTTATTACGGTGCTTTTCAGCATAATAGTTTTGGGTTTTGTAAACCTTTCAGTTAGCACAATAATTAAGGAATTTTGGGTATTGAAAATTAATTTTACGAATAATTGCAATCTTAAGTATTTTGATATTTCCTAGTAGATTATATGAAGATGATTAATCACTTTAGATAACGCCAAAATTCTAAATAATTGTAACGAGCTAAGAACAATTAATTTTTTGGTATAGGATGACAAATTATTGTTTACAAAATCATTGAAGAGATTCAACAAGATAAGACTGACTGTATTATAGAGAATTTTAAATTAATCTATAGTAAATA
Source organism: Lagria hirta (assembly GCA_947359425.1). Taxonomy (NCBI): domain Eukaryota; kingdom Metazoa; phylum Arthropoda; class Insecta; order Coleoptera; family Tenebrionidae; genus Lagria; species Lagria hirta. Next base: position 18,904,144 of record OX375796.1, on the reverse strand, counting down.
CCTCTACATTAAAAGTGATTTGAGTATTCTGCCAATTCCGAGTTATAATATAAATTTTAAAATCCCGTTTTATAATGTAGGTAGACCTCCTACTATTTCTAAAATAAAAACATTATTACAGCAATAAATTTAATTTTCACGTCAATAATTAAATTTTTATTTTCCATTTGGAATTATGTGCAAAAACCTAGTGTGACTGACTTTTTGTACTTAGGAACTCTTCCAATATAGAGTATTTCTCTAAATTGTTATATTTTTATTTAAAACTGTGTATTCATTAATACTTTTATATTGTCATTAAGATTACTATGATCTTCTAATACTATCAAATTATTAAAATGCCCAATTTCGACTCAATCAGACCTGTACAAGATGCTCCAATCTATTGATCGACTCAAGAAAAGCTGATAAAAACATCACATCAAATTTTTTTTATCATGTTCAATATCATTCTTGGCCAAAACATCTTTCTGACCAAAAAAAAACAAATTGAGATAGGTTTAACCGTTTGGAAGCTATGATGCCATCTCTGTTTAAAGCATGTACAGTACGTGACACGATATTTGAAGCGCCATAAAGTTAAATCTATTGCCGGTACTTAAGTCTTCAATAAAAAATTTGAATACTTATAAATAAAAAGAGCACTGAAAGCGCCAGCCAAATCTTCCTAGAAAAAACTGACTTGTAAACATTCCTTAATGTTTTATGACTGTGATTAGTGCCCATTATTAACAATTTAAGCATAATTGTATGGTTTTCCAAATTTCTTGTCTCGTACTATATACATGTTGCACACGTTAAACTTAAAAAACCTCTCTGTTTTCCCAGAAGTTTATTGAACAAAACTAAAGTCTCATTCCATTCATACCTCCAAACCAATTAGCAAAGTTATCTTTTAAATTCAATTTCAACAAACGTCAATCTCCAATACTTTACATTTCATTAAAGTTGCAACTGCTCAATTAATTAATAATGTTCTAATTGAAGGAGTTTTGCTGTTGGTTAAACATGGGCAAATTTAGAGCAAATTTTGGTCTTTACATCACGGTTTGCTAGTTTTGATTTATAGCAAAGTTCGTGTTAAATCGATTGAATTTCAATTAGCTGTAGGTGAAATAAATTGACAAAAGATTGACGAAAATTCCATATTTTTATTGATTCGTTAAAGCTAATTACTATTAGAGAAAAATTTATTTTAGAGCCCTTTGATACCAGAAATCGTTTAAGCTATAAACGCGATTATAATAGTAAATCTGTCCAAAACACTGACAAAACCATCTCAAAAGTGACATTCAATTAAATTTCTAAAATTTCGTCTTTAGTTAACAACTTGTCTTAACATACGATGAACAAGCTCAGGCCTTTTAGGGTCGCTTGTTTCATGCAGAAAGCTCATAAGAGAAAAGTTTGGAGCCGCACTGTCCATTAGCTTACTTTTCGCTTGGACAATGTTCGTACATTACTGTCATGTAATACATTATGAAAAGTCGTTTCCGGTCCACACTTCATTCTGAAAAATCTTGTTCCGGTTTTTGTTCAATCAAGTGTTTGATTGGGCACCGGAAAGTTGCGGAGCATCAATTATTTTATGCTAAAGTGCACAGAACCGGAGGCCATGATAATTTGCTGTAAATTTAATGCAACAATTATGTCACTCATGTGAAGGTAATCCGATTGGGCGATTTCCATTTACTGCTAATGTACTGGCTTAAAGGCTTTCATTATACATATTTCGTCTTTAAGCAAATTTTTATCGCACAAGTAAAACTACACCAGACATTATTATCGAGTGCTAAACAAATAGTGAATTGCAGCTTTCTGAGATAAAATACAACTTATCAATTCTCTGCTCATTAATGAGTCAGGGAAGGGTGTCGCTCAGATAAATGCGAGCTGGGTGGACCTTTTTATCTGTCTACCCTCTACAACGGTAACATGTGAAATGTCGGTCATTTTTGGCATATCTTAGATCTAAAAGCTAATAAAATTACAACTTTAACGCACGGTATTAACCATTCTAGGTCGGCTGCCATAACAATATAAATTTTATTTTGGGTATAAAAGAGATTATCTGAAATTATTACATGTCCACCCTAACAGTTTCAATTACAATTAGTAGGTCTTTTTGTAAGAATTTCGAGTCTACTCTAATAAAGATCTAATTCAACATATATAAACCATTTAAAATAGTCATAATATTTCGGAAATATTTATTAGCTAACTCTTAATTTTTAAAAAAGATTCTTAAAAGTTTGAATACAGAACAGAAACTTCTAATTAAGAGTTATATTTGTAAATGTAAACACAAAAAAATCGGTTATATCTAACAAATCACAATAACAATCTTGACTGCAAATTGGCAGTTTTGACATAAACCTTAAATTTCGAAAAAACGATAAAAAATTGCATGACGTGATATCGGACAATCTTGGTAGCCAATTGACGTACGAACTTCGTAAGAATTTCAAACCTAATATTAATATTAAGATGATTTATTTGTAGAAACAAAAGTTATTGTATAGCCACTCAAAGTAAAATATGTATCATACTCAAAAATCCTCAAATTTTCTGATCGTAAAATAGAAAAATGTATACAGGGTAAGTTGGTTAGTGAAAGATTAGTCTAAATTATTTAAACTAATCTAATCAAAGTATTCCTACAAGATGTGGCTCTAGACATTCGAAACAACATGTTACACTTTCAAAGAATAAATACATCAAAATCCTTGTAAAATATCTCTAACCTATCTTCTGTATTCACAAAAATTAGAACTTTGCTGCCAATAGCAAAAATCCTATCAAATTTAAAAAGCTATCCTTTTAAACCTCTTTTAGGAAAAAAAAATCTATGTAGGTTGAATAAAACTTAAAACACATATAAGCATAAGAAACTAATTCCGCACTAATGACATAATTTTAAGTTTATTAATTTGAGACAGTTATGTGGTATGTGTTTGTACAAACAGCGATTAATTTTTTAGCTGTAGTTCAAGTTCGATTAACCTGTGGTTGCCTTAATTTTTGTTAGCTTAACTGTTGACGATGATAACGCAAATGTTTTCAATTGTCCACCAATCCTAACAAAACTCATTTAAATGTTAATTATATGTCACTTGTTTCAATTGAAAACTTATAAATAACTCAAAAAGCTTCTGCATACTGCAGTCAACAGAGCTTTTACTGTTACTGCTTTGTTATTTTACTAACAAAAAACCATAGATAATTCATACAAAATAAATGAAATGTATCTTTATTCATGCATAGCCACCACCAACTGAAAAAAGCAAAATAAATTAATATTTAAAACATTTTTAACCTGTATTTTAACAGGTTTGCAAATAAAATAACGATAAAATATCAAAGCCATTATGTGTGCTATATATAAAATGAGTTGAAATCCGACAAGGCGTCATCAATAGCAAGAAAAATGAGGAAATATGACTTATTACAGGTCATAACAGTTTTAGATAACATAATAAAAAAGATATGACCATCTTGAAATGATATCGTTTGTTGATTATGACTGTGACTGGTTACATTCCGCAGCTACAGGTATTTTCTTTGTAGTGGGCACTCTCTGGTTAGAATGTGTTTGAATTCTACTGAAAGAATGTTGAAAAGCACAGTCTAAACGAATTCATAGCATGTTGGTTTTATTATGCAAGGCGGCCCCAAAGGTCGTATGCATTTTATGTTTTACAGTTCTTTTTGACAAAGGATGGCGTTTTAATGTAGTGACATCATTAGATCGGAATTATAGTAATCCTCTTGTTGTAGACTTTGGCTCGTTGAAAGCAACTATTAATGATCAAAAGATACAAAATGCAACAAAAGTAAGAAAGAGCTCCGCTAAATATTTGCTTTAGTTGTTCCTTTTTTTTTGTTTCATTGCAAAAGTTGATATTATTCGAATTTTCTTTAAACATTAATTTGTTATTCTACAGTAACTAAAAAAAAAATCGATGACTTAATGCAACTGAAAGAAATCTCATTTTAGTCGTAAAGTAATCATTTCTGTTATTATTTGTAAAAGCAGATCCACAAAATCTGTTTACACCTTATACATACTAAACAGTGCTGGTTTAACAGATTTGATTCTATATCCCATAATATAACTATGTATAGTGTCTCATTTTAGAGAAAAAAACAATTATGACTAAGTGTTTTTCTTGTCCAATAATAGATATGTATATATTTCTGTTATTGAATTTAAACAACCAAACAAAGCCCAAAAAATAAAAGTTTTAAGAGCGTTACTTCAAAAAGAAACAGAAAACTGCTCTTGAGTTCACTGCTGAAAGACTTGATATTTGTTGAAGCGATTCCTGAGTTTCAATAAACAAACTATAAAATAAAACTGAACATTCAAAGATTTGCTGCCTGAGCCTGTTTTTTATACTTTTTCTAATATTTTTACTCCTTATCTTCTTTTACTTTCCCCGTTTTTAAGACATGTTTGATAAGTAAAAACATTCTTGTCTTTTTAATCATTTATTTCATCAATTTATTGTTATTATGAGGTTTTTCCTATTTTAATTGTCAAATCAATAAAACTCAAATAGTCGACAATTGGCTACCTTCAGTAATTTGCGAGCTAATTTGAAAAAAGATGTATTTACAATTTTTGATGATTTTATCTTATTGCAGTCAAACAAATTTCCATTATAGAAAGATAAAGCTTCACCCCATTCTTGACATTATATTAATGAAGTATTTCCAGTCAGATGATTACGCAGAAAACAACCAATGTGGCTCCCTTTTGGAAGTGTTTTTTTAATATCTAATAACACAAATGCTAATCAAATTCACCTTAACTTCGACAATTATAAGATTTTTGGGTAAACCCTTATATTTCCCTTCAATTGTATTCATTAAAATTTTCTAAATTATAAACCGTTTAGGATATTGGCATTAATGTCACATCAATGTTAAATTAAAAATAGGTAATGTTAAACATTAGAAACTTTCAGTTTAAATTTTAATAACTTGTGCCGTCTTAAAACCTTAAAATTTACCACTAAAATAAAAAAATATATTTTTAAAATAAAATAAATATTTTTTTCGACTTTTATTACAACTAATTTAATAATAAGTTCTTATAGTTAAACACCTTTTCTATAAAACGACCCATCAGATTTCTCAGACCCATCAAGTTTCAATAGAACGCTGACAATATTATAACATATGTATGTTTTTTATTCAAAATTATCTCTATTTTTTATATATTTTTTCAGTTTTAAAAGGGCTGTAACACTTTAACTCTTTCAGATAGACTTTATAATTTCAGCATAAACCCACCATTTTTGATCATTTCTATTTTATTTCTTCTAAATTTCTTCAGTTTTTGTTTTATATTCGATGTTTTTTTTTAAATAATCAAGAAACTAGAAGGAAATAAACAGAAAAATCTCTGTTTTAATATTTCTCATAATTTTCAAAATACGATAGTTTTTATTGTAAAAAACCGTCACATTTACCAACGCTATCATTCTTAATCTTTAAAAGTAAGAAAAAATAACAAAAAGATTATGTGTTTCTTCAATTTTGGTTCAAATGGGTCATTATATTGTAATTATTTTAAAAATTTAATAATTTATTTTTGTATGTATTAAAGCTACTTACATAAGCTGTTTATCAGTTTTCCTTTGTTCCTTTTATCAGTTTCAAAAAAAACCAATAAATTTAAAAAACGAATCAGTTTCGCTGTCCACCGTTTTACTTTTTATTAATGGAAACATTTGCAGTGATTGGTGTTAAATGTATATTTATTACCTTTAACTTTGTTTGGCTCCGCGTAAGTGCACGATAGTCCTCATTGAGGAGCGTATCAAACTCTGACCCTTGGTAATCCGAGCCTACAAAACTCGTTAAGAGTCGTTAAGGAGTTAGGTATAATAGTGTTTCTTATAACGATTGTTTCTTGCTTCGGCAAGAAGGAATCGGCATGGTCTCTCTGTGAATATGTTTTATACATACATATGTGAGGGCATGTTAGGGGAGTCAGCATTGTTGGGTAATTAATATAGATTTGATGCTTTTTGCTGCTTATGTATTTATTGATAAAACGTCCTAAAAAACAAATAACCTCTTTTTTGCATAGATTGCAAACGCGTATTTTTTTTAAATATTTTTTTGTTTGGCCTGTTGCGGCACCTTTAAATATATACATGTGAATATCAGCCCTAGAAAAAAAAACAAATTAAAAGTGAAAACAAAAATTTCAATCATATGGTCACAAAGAAGATGGACTGCATATATTGAAGTGGATTCCTGATACAAAAAGAAGATAGAAACGCATAAATAAAAGATAAAAACTGTTTAAAAACTTGTATATTAATATTATTTAATTTTAGCATGATTGGTATCCAATTATAGCATTTATTTTAAAGTGTTAAGTTTAGAACATTTTTGAAGGGATAATCTCTATGACAATATGGCGTCTAGAGATAATTAATCAACCAAAAGTGCCTAATCGTAAGTAACAGACTATTTTAAACCAAATAAACGATTTTTACTGATTATTGTGAATAAAGTTGTTTTTTTAATAAGATGCTTCTTTCTTATTTTATTTACATTTTGTGATTATGTGTTGCGGTGATTTATCTTTAACAATGCGGAAATTTCGGTCAAATTTCGAAATGCGCACAAATAACTGGTCACGTTTTCTGAGGGGAGAAAACGGATGTGAGGTCTAAGCAAACAGAGTTTATTTTTAAGTTTTGTAGTTGTTAGGTAGCTGGTATCGTTTTCTGAGGGGAGAAAACGGATCTGAGGTTGCAACAAAAACGTTTTTGGTTTAGCAATATTTAGAACTTTTTGTTATTTTAGCAGTGGATTAGGCCTACTGGGGACACCACTTCAAAAAAACGCACCATTTACTGTACCTCTTAAAGGTGGTGTGGAAATCAGTAAAATAGTGAAACAATGTATAATTAAAATTTTACATTTTAACATAGTATTTGTAACTCGGTTTTTGATTTTTACAAAAACATATAAACTGTTTTATACCCTTAACGCTTTTGACATAAATGTAGCTAATTATTTTTAAATTTTTGTAAAAATTTGTAATAAAATCTTTTTCGTATATTGTTGTTTTCTTTTCAACTGACAGAAAAAAGTTTTCCGCTTAAAAATTGTGTTTTTTATTTGAATTTATCGCCATTTTAACACGATTAGAATAAAACATTAATAAGCTATTAATTATTTATTAATTCTCGAATTATTAAAAGGCAAATCATATAAACAGCCTTAAAGTCTAAATGAAAAACCATTGTTTCAGAAATCAGAGTAAATTGTTTGTTGAAGTCACAAAAGGTCACAAACACATTTTTCTTTCATGAATGTTCTCTCACCTTATGAACTGAATCATACACTTTTAAATTGTTGCATTAACAGTAATTAGTCTAGAAGGTATTTTATTCTACAATGACGTATTTCGGTTTTGTAATCTGTATTAAATGGTTTTTACTGTACCACTTATTTAAAGACAATGAAGCTGTTAGCTTTCTATTGAATTAAACTCTAACACTATCTACATTTTAATTTATTTCTAATCAGTAAACTTTTTGTACTAATTATAAGCACTAACCTTGTGGTGTCAAAAGACCCGGCTCGTGTTTTTGACCAAACCGAAAATTCCTATCAATTTGATAATGACAAATATATTTTCAGTAAATGAAAATATTCAAAAATGGATTTTTTAGGTGATCGATAAAAATTGATACAGAAATAAAAGATTTATTGCTTCTTATGCTGCAAGGAAATAGTTTATAAGTGCTTAAAAAACCTGTATAAGCGTCATCTTTCTTACGCTAAACAAAACAAAAATTGGACCTTTTTTCATTGTTTTCAACGTACGAAACTAAATTTACAATAAGTATGTTTGAACTAATTCGCAATAAATCGTTCTAAATTTAAAAATCTCGTTATTTAAATGAGTTTTCTGTGCGTTCGCGACATGGCTTGACTTTATTTTTAAGATTAAGTATGATTAATCAATAATTAAAAAACCTTGGAGCAATTAAACAAACGTAAACGAAGAGGAGAAAACTGGTAAGTGGAAAAAATGCTGGGAACTCTTAGTAAAAAGCGTAAGAATTTATTAGCGTTATTATTGAAGGAAACGGGTTTTCTTTATTAAATCACTTGACTCATGATGAAGGAAATAGAGCAAGGAACATTTATTAGAATAATTATTTTGTATTTATGACTATTAGAAATTGTAATGATTCGTTTGTTGAAAAATATCTTTTTATTGAAATTATATCCTGAATTGAAAAGTTTTTAATGATCATTGTTTGTTATACAAGCAGATTTTGACCTTAAACTTTAGTATACCCAGCCTAAACAAAACTCTTCGGCAATGTGTTATTCTAATCATTAATATAATTTACAAAGAGAACAAAAAACTTTAAAACATTGTACATTCGTAAAAAGGTTGTACAATAAGTAATAAGACCCGCAGTTTAGTAAACTTTATGTACTAAACAAGAATTTGTTTATTGAACGAATATTCCATAGCCTACTACCTACTTCAATAGATTTAATAAATTTAAAAAAAAGCTGCTGTTTGTTTAAAAAAATGCATTCCCCGGCCAACGCACATATCATACGGTAACATTTTTTTTTATTTTCGCCTCGCATATAATACACGACTGACTCACTTCTTTAGTTTGAAATAGACATTCGAGCTTTTAAACATTTAAAATATTTATTGAATTTGTACAAAAAATAAATTACTCAACAAAAATTTGTGTGTTTAGAGGGTAATAGAGTGAAAAAAAAACTAAATAGCTCCAACCTTCAGAATTATTAAACCTAATTATTCAATTAATTTTTAATTGTGTTTGTATTCGTGCTTCTTTAGAATCTAAAACGTTTTTTTCTTTCAAACATGCAATTCCTTTCAAAAGAAGTTTACCAAGATTCTTGGTTCTCTTTGAAAGCAAAGAAACAAAGTGATTTTGCATCAGCAGCAACTTAATTTAAATTTATAATGTATACCTAAAAATATAAGGTAATTAAAAATATCTAAATTGTTGATAATGAATTTTACTCCCCATAATTTAAATGCCTGACTATCCCACATCAACTCTGGAGCGAGCTCATTCGAAATTGCGAGCAAAACCGCCATAATCAAGGCAAGCAATTCAATTACGGTATAGAAATAAAACATACTCGTAATTAGACAAGTCCAAATATGACGTAATTGAGTTTAGAAACATTTTTTTAGGTAGTGTGATATGCCTTCAAAATCCTTCAGTGTAGATCGGTCTTAGCGGCTATTTAAATAGTTTAAGAAACAAAATCACAACCAACAATAATTAATTAAACAAAAAATAATTGAAAAACAAGAATATGATGATATGCCTTGAAAATCCTTCAGTGTAGATCGGTCTTAGCGGCTATTTAAATAGTTTAAGAAATAAAATCACAACGAACAATAATTAATTAATCAAAAAATAAATGAGAAACAAGAATTTATTTCAAAATCAAAATACCAATGACGGAATAATAACGGATTAGAAAAAATTATAGAAGAGAAATCATAGCAACATCATAGATAAGAGAGTTGTACCATTGTTGACTGTACAACTATTGTACACTCAAAATAACAATCACAGAATAAATATGGAAAAGAAAAAATTATAGAAGAGAAATCATAGCAACATCATAGATAAGAGAATTGTACAATAGTTGATTGTACAACTATTGTACACACAAATTAACAATGACTGAATAAATATAGAAGAGAAAAAATTAAAAAACAGAAAACATAGCAACATCATAGATAAGAGAGTTGATTGTGCAACTATTGTACAAAGGCTGAATCCATAAAGATAAAGAGAATAAGCCGCTCCAAAAAATGAAGTTGAAGCTATAAAAAAGATACAAATTTTGTAACAAATTATATTAATTAGACAACAAATGTACAACAGAATATTTGTACACTATCACAAAGCCGGAAACGTAAATGTTTTTCTAAAGCCAGACGCGTAATATTCATAATTTCTTGTGCCAACGGAACAATAATAAAATTGTTTTAAAATTGTAAAAAAAAATTTTTTTATTGTAACCTTTTTTGCATTATGTTTATGTTGGCAATAATACCATCACTAAGAAAACATTTTAAATGAAGAAAATCAAATCTCTTGTGTTCTTCGACAATTCGATAATTTTCTGCATATGCTTGTACAGCCCCATCCAATTTTGAAGCCTAAATCACTTAGTTTGTCAAAAATGTATTTTTAATATTAATTTTAAATAGAAGCTAACACTATTTTAACTATAATATTGCTGAGTAATACCATATACTGTAATACTCTATTCTGTATGTATGTACGAGTATAGTTTTCACTTGTTAAAGTTGCTACTACTGAGCACTATCGTCCTACAATGTGATCCACAATTATTTAGTTGAATAAAGTTCGATTTTTCAGTCTCGAAAAAAGTTTTGTTTTTCGACTTAACCGCAGGAAAATTCAAAGCTAGCAGACTCAAGCAATAATTAAAAAAATATATTCATTCCTCTAATGACTGGTAAATATAACAATAAATAAAAGTTATGTAAACAATGAATAAGTTCAATTTCCGTCTCGCTACGAACAATGATAGAACTTTTAAAAGTGATAACCTCTTAAAAGTTTTAAGGATGAGCTTTTCGTCTGGCATCTAGAAAACAATGTAATGACTTTAGATTCTGTTTTGTTGCAAAAAATCGTCGGAAAATTCGTTGCAAACGTTGCCGCTCGAAATTCAAAGATAGCAGACACAGCAATGAATGTAAAAAAATGATTAAGGCGGAATTTGTTCCGCTAATTACGTACCAAGAAATTATTTACCCACAGTTTTCGAGTAAAACAAAAATATGATGTATCTTTTTAATAGAACAGCCTGTATATTATCACATTTCCAAGAAATCCTTTTCTCTTCTGATTTAAAACATAAATTGATTTAAAACATATGTTATCTTTATCTTAAACCGATATTGACTTATTAACCGTATAATAACACAGTTAAAAAAAGTTTTAGTATCCGAATTAAAAATTTAATTGAAATTAAAGTTAATGGCTTACTGGATTGCTTTAAATTGTGCGAAAAGCTAATCAAACATCTTGATTCTGAATTTAATTCCATTTAACTTAAATTCAATTTAATTAACTTTTAGTAAACAAGGGTGGGTAGGGTGGGTTTGACTCTCTTAAGTTTTGTGGTTGGCAACACTCGAACTAAACTTTTTTTGCCATTGATTAAAAAGTCACTAAAACATCCCCAATAACATATATTTTTTCTCTAAATTTTGAAAATGTCTTCTAAATATATTATTTTTGAATCATGTCTGTTAGTTTTGCGCCAGTTTCTATTTCAAAAAATTTTAATAAATTGCCAATAACTGAAAAACCTGACAACTTTATAATTGTAGGTTCGCTGTCAAAAAACTTCTTATTTTATATTTTTTAATACCACCTGCAAAAACTTAAAAAAAATAAAATAGTCAGTATCAGTTATTGACGTCAATCGCCATATAAAAATGCGTTTTTGTAATACAATCAGTAGTTAAACTTTCAGTTTATTTATGCTACTCTTTGGTTTTTTTCTATTACAGTTCTGTAACTGTTGTAATTTTTAGTCATTTATTTTTACTTTTATTTTCTTCTATTTTAGACAATAATCGTCTATATACGCCCCCAAATGAGAGCAGAAATTGATTTATATGGCACAGATCTGTCAAAAATCTGCCAAGGAGTTGGTTTAATTATTCAAACAATGGTATCAAATTAAGTATTTATTAAAGAAAATCATACAATATTATAATTATAGTAAATTTAGACATTTTAGCTTCATCATCGTCCACGGAATTACTCTTCATAACACTCAGTAACCATAAGAAATCTTGAGATATCAACGTTATCCTTAGTTTTCAATTTCAACATATTCTTGAGCTTAGAGTAGGCACACCAAAGAGACGAAGGTTTGTAAACCTTTGACTACAAAAAACAAAGCACAATAATATACTAAATGTTAATTATTCAACCACAATTTCTTATCATTTGAGATAAATACGCCATCACAAGTTTTTCATTGCAAATGTTGCCACACTTTTCGCGCGCCGCCACTCGCAAAACCAGTCATATTCTTTCACATACAAATCCTTGTGATTTATGGCTCAATTTTCCCGAAACAGCTTCAAATTTTTGCAAAATGTCTGCTGAATTGACCCTTCTGTCCGTTCCTCGGGCTTTAAACATTCCCCCATGCCATAATTTCTTAATTATGCCCTTAATACATAAATAACTATTATTTCAAAATATTTTGTCGACTATTGTTTATTGAAGAATTCACAATCGCTTTCTCTATAGATTTCTTGTAAATTTTAAAAGTCAATAAAATTTATTATTATTATTATTATCAAACAAAATCAGTACTGAATTAAATTTGTATTAAAAGTGGTAAAAACTCTCATAAGTTCACTTCAATTAATGAAAAAATACTTTAATAAAAAAAATAATTAGATCAAATAACATAAGAGATCCGTACAAAACACTTTCCTTTATTATCTACAGAAAAACTTGGCTCGTGCGTTAAATGTTTTATAAATATTTTTTTTATAAGTATTTAATCCGAAGTGCTAGAAACCTTGCCAAGATAAGCTTCTTTCTGCATAAGTATGAGGAAGCCTAATAACAAAAAGCTGATGTTCTTAAAATATAAAGCCTGTTTAAGCTTTTTATTTTATAAATTAATTCCCATAATCTGATATATTATAATATTAACTTTTTTATCACATAATATTAGAACTGACAAAGAAAAACAATAAAAGATTAATTGGTGATTTGAATGAATGTATAGACAGTGAGCCACCCATTTTCCGGACAAATTAAATGAAAAACAAGTTAGAAAAAACTGATATTTTGGGGATTGAAAAAAATAAATAAAATTGTTCTTCTCGCTCAACAATCGGGGTAAGTTTTTTGTGTAACTTTGACAATCAATATTTTCATTTCCATTTTTCCTTTTGATAATTTCCGCTCTGTTTGACCCCCGATCAAGTAGCTGATTGGTAAGGTCGAACAAAATCAAAACAATAACCATGGCAACATGGATTTAATAATAGCCAGCCACCTTTGATAAAAAGACATTTTTCAATAAAACTTACCGGCAAAAGCGTCTTGTGCAACAGTAGCTAAATATGCAATAAATAAATATGCTTTAAATCCTAGTGAAAGAGGTATTAGACTCCTCGGTCGCCGTTCTTTTTCTTCCATGGCCAACGACGACGACGAATTTGTCCTTTCTTTCACCCAGCCTCCCATGATTATTTTAACAATAACCATTCAACTTGTTTTTAAGACAAACGGTTTAAAGTTTTCACTTGCATTTACATTATGAATCACTTAAAAATCACTTCGATTTTAACATCACAAACCGGAACACAAGAATACGCTGCATACCACCTGTAGATGCTGCTCAACAAAACTCACCGTTAACGCGTTAACTTTTACATAGCCGACTATGTTTTTCTAATAATCACTCAAATAGACACTGTTCACTTGTTTCAAAACTTGTTTTAGTTAGAAAATTCAATTTAAGATTTTTTAAATCAACTTTTTTGAAATTCGTTGTGCGCGACTTTTCGCACGAAGACATTTGACGTGCTCAACGCACCATCGCACGAACACACAACAAACTTTTCACGGTAATAATCCCCGCTCTTTCCATTTTTCGTTTGAATAGAGGGCGCTCTATCGTTACGTCATATCACGGTCGCCAATCCTCCAATAATTATTAATTTGTCAGATGGCATCACTGACGAGACTAATTAATTGACTTTAGAAGTTGTCGCAGGTTTTATTAGTAAAATTTGAAAACTTTTTAAAGCTACAATTTACGTTATCAGCTTACTTAATACAGCTATTTAAATAACATACCAAATCACTCTGCCAGTGGCGTATCAAAATTAAAAATAAAAACAAATAATTCAGCTTAATACAGCTTGGTCAACAATGACTGTTTAAGTTGGCAACATTTTTTTATTTGCCTAGTTGCAATCCTGTAACTAAATACACTTGTTTGACAAATACTTAGCATAACATTTATAAAAAAAGGTAAGTTAGGTAACGGTTACTATCTTTTTAATTAGCATCTATCAATGATGTTGTCAGTGTCAAAAGTGTCAGCCGTCCACAACAGGAAGTAGATCCAGTTGTATCATTTTAAAATAAAATGTAGAATTGCCAACTCAAAGAGATAATGTTGACTACCTTGTATAAATTATAACAATCCCATTGTGAGAATAAGATGGGACACTTTTACAAGTTATATTACTATTACAAATGCTTAGTTTCTTATGTAACCAAAAAAAAAACAAAACAAACAACATTTCTCTAGAAGTATATATTATAACTTTGACAATTTTATAGTGACTTTTATTTTGAACTTTTTTTTTAATTTTTTTTAAGCGATTACAAATATTAAGTTAATAAACAAGACGGTAATATAAATATTTTTTGTTGTTTTTATTTATAAGAATTCATTTATTATTATGCAAAGCTTATTGAAAACAACAAAACATAATTAGAAAAAATGTATAAGATAGCAATTATTATATATACTTTATAAAAAATTTAATTAATCAATAATAATGTTTTGATTAATTGCATTTTTAAATAAAAAAAAATAACATAACAAAAGTAGCTAAAATCACCAGATTTAATCTATAGACTTCGGTTATTAGCAACAGAAATCGGGCATTTTTGAAATTGAATTTAAAACAGTTCTTTTCTATTGGTTAAAGCAGTGTTCTGTTTACACACTACAATTAAAGAAATAACGGTATCAGTACTGTCAGTAAGACTTGTCAATCTATTCCAACATTACTTTTGCCTGTCAAACCAAATTGTTTATCAACAGCATGCAAATCCTGTTTTGTTTAGAGCGCAAAGCTAGGTTTCCATGACATCTGATGTCTCATTTTTCTCTACTATTGCAACTTTTAAAAGATTTTGGTGTTTGTGTGAAAATATGTAAGCAAAACCAATTTAATAAAAAAAATGTAAATGCGTTTTTTTACATAAAACATTTTGAATTTTTATTATTAAATAAATAAAACAATTAAGATTAATAAAAATTATCCAGAGAAGTTTCATTAGCTACGCCACTGTCTTCATTTGACAGTGGGTTTCTATGGCTCTTATAATGTTGATGTAGATTGTCAGTAATGTCGGTACTGCAGTTTTCTAAATACCTCTTTTTCGTGTGTTCTATGTGAGCGTGAGCTGCTCTGCGAGAGACACTAAATAAATCCCAGGTAATTTTGGTTTTAAGTAATCATCTAGTTTTCTATTGAAATACATTTTATTCCCTGAACTTTTATTTTTAAGACCTGTGTAATAATTTTGCTGTAAATAGTCGAAAACAGTTTAAAACAGGCATTTGTTGACACCGTGTCTGACAGCTAACCTACAAATAAGAAAAAGAAATTTGCTGTTTTAGTGCTAGATAATATTCGATTATTGCCCTACAATCTTTCAAAGACAATTAATTTGGTTTAAAATCATATTAGGTGTACTTGTTTTTTTTATTATATCTGTATACTTAACCCTACTTTTTACTGTTTTAGCCATGGTGCGAATGAATGTGCTCAGTGATGCTTTAAAATCTATCAATAATGCCGAAAAGCGCGGTAAAAGACAGGTGCTGATTAGGCCTTGTTCCAAAGTTATAATCAAGTTCTTAACCGTAATGATGAAGCATGGTTATATTGGTGAATTTGAGATTGTCGATGACCATAGAAGTGGAAAGATTGTGGTAAATTTAACTGGTAGATTAAATAAATGTGGGGTCATTTCTCCACGTTTTGATGTTCCAATTACCCACATTGAGAAGTGGACGAACAATTTATTGCCTTCTCGTCAGTTTGGGTAAGTTTTTTCTAATTCTGTGAGCAACTGAGGCTAATTGTAAATTTAAAGGTATGTTGTTTTGACCACAAGCGGGGGTATAATGGATCATGAAGAGGCAAGAAGAAAACACCTTGGAGGAAAAATTCTAGGATTTTTCTTTTAAATGTAACGTTATTTAATAAAGTTTAAACTTTTCAATTGTGGTTTCATTTGTGGGTCAAGATATGTAATGAAACAGTCAACGTTTTTTTTTACATCTTCAGGTATTGTTCAAACACTCAATGCTATTAAAAATTTTACTACACCTACTAAAAATACATTCTATTATGTACAGTCTTTTGATAAAATTATTAATTAAAAGCTAGGTCCCGATTTAATATAGGACAATACTGCAATCTTTGACAAAAAAAAGCAACATTGAAATTATAATTGTACTTAGAATACAGTATAATAATTATTGTATTCCATCTACAAAGAATCAAACTGGATATTTAGAATAATTTATTTTACATTGGCACACTCAAACTATCTAACTTTATCTGAAGTATGTAACACTTTAGCTACGATGAAACCAACTGCAGTGACCGCTGCCAAACTTAAGCCCGCCTTCCACCAAGTTCTTGTATCAGCAGGAATGATACCAAATTCTCGAAGATTCCTAAAGAAAAAAAAATAGAAATCAATATAGTCAATAAAATAGAAAATTCTCATACAGACCATGCAAAGCATAATGAAAAACATGCGAATTTATATATTTTAGCATTAAAAAATACTAATTAAGTTCAACTAGCGGTAATGGCATTATTTATTAGAATCGCTAATAGAAATCTCGAATCACATAAAACCATTTCTTTGGCCAAATGGTTGGCTCGAGCCAGTTTATAGTAGTCAGACTTACCATGGCTTTCGCAGAAACGATAACCATTTATATCACATCTATGAGAGTTTTCTGTTTAAAGCACTACCTCATTCGATTGAGCAAAATGCATGGATAATGAAATGCTTTTAACGAACCAATGAATTTTTTCATACGCAAAAAGATTAAATCATTGGTTAATGGTTAGTTCTATAACCAGCCGTGCAACACCAAAGTGAAAGTTCGTATTTTCTCAGCAACCAACCAAAAGATAGAAGCTGGGAGATTGATGGGAGCCAATAAGCTCGAAACTGTTTTATAAAATTTCATTCCAGTTCCGAAGATTAAATATTGTTATCAAAACAAAATCCGACAAACTACAACCCACAAAAATTCCATCCAATCAATTGTTTAAAATTCGAATAATAAATAATTGTTAAGATGTGAAACTATTTAGCATAAATTTTAGTTTACATGAGATTTTTTTTTGTTTGAAATTTATGTGATTCTTTATCAGCGATTCAGTTATTAGTATTATGGTTGCTGATTAGTGTTACAAAAACATTCTCTTTGAAATGGTAAATGTAGCAACCTGTATACTTGATTAAACCATTCGGATGGTTGCGGACGCAACAGTAACATATTGACCATACGACGTAAAGGACTGTAAAAAAATCCAAAATCACTTGTTTGTATAAATTATTTCAAAAGAAAAGAATTTAATCACATATACAAAGCAAATTTTTAAAATAATACGAATAATTTTTTGGCATTTTTATATATTAAAATCAATAGATAAAAGTGCCTTCTTACATATTGCAACAATTTTATTTAACTAACCTGTGCTTATAGAACAAAATCCAAGCAGCTTGAAACCGACTAACATTTTTATATGATTAACAACTCAAATACAAACATTTAATACTTACGGGAAAGCCGCCATTGTAGCTAGTTTAACAAATACGTCTCTCCTCATGTGACCTTTTACACTGAAATTTTGAGGAGGTAAAACT
Organism: Lagria hirta; assembly: GCA_947359425.1. Classification (NCBI taxonomy): domain Eukaryota; kingdom Metazoa; phylum Arthropoda; class Insecta; order Coleoptera; family Tenebrionidae; genus Lagria; species Lagria hirta. The sequence goes on along the minus strand of OX375796.1, from coordinate 18,886,373 downwards.
TTATATTTCTGGCAAAAGGTTAACGGTTGCAGTAAGTAGTCTTGTTTTATCTCATCTAAATCACTTTTGCAGGAAACTATTAGCACCGGAATCTTGCTTTCAGCAAAATATTTCTAAAATTCATTATTGATTAAAGGAAAATGACGGAAACGACTTGAAAAACTTACTATGTATATACGCGCTATATATTCAAAAGATTTTGGATTACTGACATCGTAGACTAAACATGCTACATCACATTGTACTTCATGTGGTAAGAGAGGATCAGAAACATTTCTTACATTAATATCGCGAAGCACCATAATTTTCTCCTGACCATAGACTTGTACAGAATTTACAGTACATGTTGGAGTTCCAGTATTTTCAATGTGGGGATTTTTTGGCTAAAACGTGAATAATTTTCTATTAAGTCATAAATTTAGTCGACATCATGTAAAATAGTTGACATTTGGCTCAAATCTGGTTTAAAGAAAATTATCTTAACACAAATTCTTACCTCTGTAGGAGATCTGATAAAACTTCTACAAAAACTAGATTTGCCCGCACCCATTGGACCAATCACATGACATTGATAAACATTTCTACTTGATTGTTTTTTCGCTAAATCAACCTTTTTCTCTCTTGTTACTAGAAAATTATAAAACATTGCTTAATTGACAACTGCAATGAAAAATTGTACCTTGCACAGCTGTTGTTTGACTTTCATTTTCATAAATATTGTATCCTAAATATGCTAAATATTCAAAAGTTCTGGGTAAATCTACAAGTGTCATTAAAGCCCATTGACAAACGTATCCTTGATATGTAATCCATCCTTTTTCATTAGTTGGAACCATTGCACTTACATCGGGAGCCCAAGCCGGAGTAGGGCATGTTGAAAATAATTCTTCAAATTCCGATGGAGACAAAGCAAGATCTCTATCTTTATCAAAACGTTCGAAAAGATGTGTTAAGAATTGTTGACCTTTATGAGATAACTCGGTTGTACAACCTGATGGCACCTTTAAACTACAAAAAAATACTTACAATTAAAAATAAACTAAGTTTTGCAGCATATACTTTGGAAATAAATATTCTCGCGACATATTTAAATTATCATTATAACCAAATTTTCTTAGTACTGTCCACGTCGTCTCGTTGCGTCCCCTTTGTATAAATAAACTGTGTAAATAGAGAAACCCTCTAAGCGTAACACAATTATGACTGACACCATCGTCTATATTTTTTCGTAATACTGCTTTAACGTCGTCAAGAACTTGAGGTTGTAGAGGGGCATTGAAACAACGACTTTGAAAGTTATTTAACTCAATATCATTTAGAAGACCATCGCAGTCAATATCGCAAATTTTGAAAATGCGGATTAATGCATTTTTACAGTTTTCTGTCAGCTGAAAATTAAAATTAGTTCAATATTTTAAATAGCTTTACATTCTTTTAGAACAAATTATTTTGACATTATCAGTTGATATTTAGATCTGTTCAGAAAATAGTAGGAGAGAGGGAGAGAACACAGTCGTAAGCACACTACTCATAAGATTTGATCTGATTGGTTATTCTGTGCAACATACAGTCGTCGATACACACTAATAAACAAACCTACGCACTCTCAAGATCAAATTCGTCAAAACCAATCTGATGCCCCGACTGCCTTGTTCAGGCGAAGAGTAAAACACTTACATCTGCTTTTTCCACCGAATAAATAGGTGGTGTGGGATGTAGAACCGCTTTTTGTGCATAATAAAACATTTCCGAAATATTTTTTAAAGTTTTGGCTGAACATTCTATACAAGTTTCAATTTCGGAAAACTCGTCCATTATTGGATAAACATCCTAAAATCTGATTTTAATTTTTGCAAAAAAAATTATATTAACCATACATCAATCGTTGAAAATTCCACTAAATCAATTTTATTGCCCACCAAAACGACTGGACATGGTCTGTCAGGATGATTGGCCCTAATTAAAGGCATCCAATGAGAGGAAATCCTAGAGATGCTGGTATCGTCTTCAACAGCGTAAACCACACAAATAACATTTGCTTTTTTGATTTGGTCGTTTAAAACATCGTCAGTTTGGTCCGCTGCTGAAAAATCAACAATATTTGTGGGGACCTGCTCTGGGGTTACGTCTGCAGGTATTGTAATTTCCTCCGCTTTATACGGTACATTTTCCGGAAACTCTTCACTGACTAAAGACAGAATAAGGGAGGTTTTCCCCACACTTCTGTCCCCCACAAGAAGAATCCTAACGTTCCGCTTCATTTGTGTTTTCACAACCATTTTAAAAACACGATGATGATTATGTCCTTAAACAATGAGGTTATGTCACATTATTATCTTTATCACTAAAATCAAAACAAATGTTTTGTATTTACTTATTGAGTGGATTCACGAGGTCTTGCGTAATTTCTGTTAATAGTAAACAAATACTTCCAATTTTTTTTCTAATAAGAACTCACTTCTTTGATTTGGAGCAAATCTTAAGAGCACAGCTCCATTTCCCACGACAATCTTAATAACGGTTAATTTTTAATTGCACTCTTCAGCTTCATTTACTGTAAACAAAAGCAGCTGGGGGCCCTCCATTCACTACATTTATAGTAAAGTCTTTTTGCCAAATCCAAATTCTGAAATGGTATGACCAAATGTCAATTTTGACGTTTTAAATCAGAGATCCGCACGTGATGTATAATTTAAAAAACTGTGGGAAATTACGGAATAAATCAAAATACTTTAAATTGTGGTGGGACACTCCCAGAATAATACAATTTAATGTGTAGAAGTGTTTGTTTATTTAGCTAGTCGACTTTGGGGAGCGCTAAAACCAGAGCCCATCTCTAATATCTCCCGCAAAGTTGTTGATTTGTTGGGGCTATTTATAAAATTCTGGAAGAGATTCAATTTTTTCATGAGTGGAATTAGAAAAGTTATGGAATTACAAGCCCTGTCAATGAACTTTAATAATCAAGGCTATTCTTTTTGCTCAATTTATTGTTTCTAGACAATAAAATTTATTAAATAGCGAGAACTAATTAAAGCAATAAAGATCTTATCGGTATGAATCTGACACACTATAATAATTTATTATTATTATTATTTGCATTTGCATTTGTTTTCATTATTTTTAAGTAAATATTTGGACTATAGGGTATTATTCTACACGCAAAAATACTTAGTATTCGCAAAAAAAGCAATTTTACAGAGCCAGCCTAATAAATGGCGTTATTGTACCTATCTACTACTACTATATATCTACTATAACATGAGACCTCGTCAGAACACGAGGTCTTCAGTCATTTTCAGACCTATTTTTAAAGTATACAAGTATTTAAAGTACTAGGATTTACAAAAAAATTTCAATATTTTTCAAAGTATAGTAGGAACGTTTGAGATAAACCCGGCACTAAATTTTACATTTTCTGCTCAGATTTGCTGTTAAAAATGGATAAATCATGCAAATGTTGTAAGTGCGACTAGAATGTTTTTTTAAAGAAAGACTGATTTAAAATCTTATGAGTTTTTTATACTATTTTTTGTAATTTGCCTTTTATATGTTGTTTTCAAGGCATTTTTTTTAAATTTGAATAATTTAGGGATTTTTGGAGTGGTTTGGCAATATCTTGTTTTTAAAAGTAAAAATTTTATTTTTTGGTTTTTTTTTTTGTTTTATCTAAAAATTTTAATTCTGTCCCAAAATACAAAAAGGAAAGAAATCTTTACATGTAGGCTTTCCGGAATCTGTGAAATAGCAAAAATTATTTTGATTTTTATTATTATTATTATTGTAAAATACCTACTTTTTTAGGTTATGTGACATATAAGCTGTAACTTTTGCTTTATTGGAATCGGTTGTTCTTCCTAGGCCAGTGCACTAATTATTTACACCAATATATGTCACATTTTACATAAATATACTTTCCATTAATTGTTCACTTTACATTGTTGTTTAAAAATTGCAAATTTATAGATTTATAAAAAAATTTAGTGCTTTAATGGTCTATAACCGCACCGAAACCTATGACGTAGCGTTCTCTAAAGAGTCTATTAGAGTATCAAAATGAAGAAAAATGCCAAAAATATTTTATTGTTTATATATTAACTAGTCAAAACACATTTTCATTTAATATAAAAAAAATTTTTTTTATTTACTTTTTTATATGAGCTACTTGCTACTATGTATACCTCTCTGGGTCTTTTATGAAATTGACATTAGAATAACAGCAGACATATGACAATAAAAAACACTTTACTTATGACAGATAACTCTGATAACAGTTAAAAATGACAGCTGTCAGTACGCGTCTTCTACAATTTCGTTAAAATTTTCTGATAAACAGGAATTACTTTACCTAATAAGTAATAACTATGGTGAAATTAACAGCTGAAATTATTCAGAGCTCGATGCAATATATTAATCCAGTTAAAGACCGAGAACTGGATTTGCGTGGTAAGTTATTATTAAAAGGTTTTAAAGTGAGGTTATTAATGGTTTTCTTAGGTTATAGAATTCCTGAAATCGAGAATTTGGGGGCTACCGGTGATCAGTTTGACACAATTGATTTCTCCGATAATGACGTAAGAAAACTGGACGGTTTTCCTTTTTTGAAGCGATTGAAATGTTTATTATTTAACAACAATCGCATTGTGTAAGTTTTAGTGGATGCTCTTAAAGTTTTGTTGGTTTATTATTTTTTGCTGTTTTAGCCGAGTTGGTGAACATTTAGAGGAGTATATACCTAATTTGGAGAGTTTAATTTTGACAGGAAATCACTTAGAAGAGCTGGCTGATATAGAATCTTTAGCAACACTTGAAAAACTAACAGCTCTTAGTCTACTACACAATCCTATCACGTCGAAGCAACATTATCGCTTGTATTTAATTTATAAACTTCCTCAGCTAAGGCTATTGGATTTTCGCAAAATTTCGATGAAAGAGCGCGAGGAAGCCAAAGTTTTATTCAAGAGTAAAAAAGGCAAGGAAATCAGGAAAGAAATTGGAAAGCGTGCTAAGACATTTGTACCTGGAGGCTCCAATAGTAATTATGCGAAAAATAAAGGTACTTTTTTTTTTAAATTTATAACGATTTTTGTTAATTTGATTTGAATTTAGGTCTTACTGATGAGGAAATTTCCAAAATTAGGGAAGCGATTAATAATGCAAGTTCTCTAGAAGAGGTTGAGCGGCTGCAGAAGATTCTACAATCAGGGCAAATTCCAGGACAAGATATGAACGGTAATTTACCGCATATTGTGAACTGATTTGTGTTTGAGTGTTGTGTTTTGTTGCAGGGTATCAAAATGGTCAGAGTATGAATTATGAATAAGGCTCGTAGAGGTAAAACTTATTAAGAAATACATTATTTATGTTTTTTTTTTATTTTGCAATTTGTCGATTTTATAGTTGATAAGGACATTGTACTACATAATTAGAATATAGCATTTGATTTAAAAACAGGTTGAGAAGCGAAAATTCATTTATTTAGTTATTTTAATAAAACAATCTTTAAAAAATGTAAATTTAAAATTTAAATGTTTGATTTCTTGTAATACAGCCTAATGCTGTCCCTAAAACATACAAGCTTGGATGCACATCAGTCAAACACATTAATTGATTTGTATCAGGCCGGTCATTCTGGTCAATTTGTAGCATTACTTCGATAATTCGTTGTATTTGAAATCCGTAATAGTGTGTGTCAATACTCTTTCTGCGACCAGCGGCTATTGAAAGGACCACATTAGATAACTAAAAAGATAAGAAATAAAAATTTAAAAAAACAGTCGTTTTTTCATTTACCGTTCCTTCAAACATCTTTTCCATTGAGCATAGCTCGTATAAAATGCATCCTAAAGACCATATATCTGATTTGATGTTGTAGGGTTTACCATCGCATAGCTCGGGTGCAACGTAATTGCAAGTCCCAATTAATGTATGAGCGTCATTATTTCTGAAAGGTACATTTAAATGAAAAAATTAACACATTTTGTCGAAAATTTTGAAGAAATTGGGCATTTCCTCAAAGTTTTCGACGCGGTATTGCCCGAAAGTTGCTAATTTTTCAATGACATTTGGCTGTGAAAGTCTTTCTTTAATTTACATTTTATTGTCTGTTACATAGTCATAGTTTTTTATAATAACCCTCAAAGAAAGGTTTTTATTGCTAAAAACCAGTTTTTTATAATTGCTGAGATGACAAAGATGTGCAGTGTTCACGATATCAATTTTTTTTAGAGCAGTATTTGATATTATTTTAGAGTTTTGTAGAAATTTAATTAAAAAGCCAAACTTGGAATGTCTTTTTCGAAATACTACTAAATACTGGTGTCTGCAACTTGATCATCTAATAAGAAATTGAAAATTCTGTAATTGAGCTAAAAAATTGTACCTAAAAATACATTGTTTCTCAGAAAATAGCAAAATTTTAATGCTTTGGGGTGTGAGTGCCGTTATGAATTGCTGATGGGCAAGAACAGAAAAGAGAAAACGCTGGAAAGCGAACAGAAGAGAGAAGAGGATAAAGAACGACGAGCTTTCTTGGCTACAGAGCGTCAAGATTAACATCTACGTCTGTTAGCACACTTTTTTGGCTGCTGAAGCAAAATTTATCTGAAGAAAGTGATATTCCATCAAATTACAGTTCGGTTTGTTCTACCATTATGTGCTTCCACTCACCGTTACCACTCATAATCGGAAGTGGGTAGCTTATATTCCTTCAGGAACTATATACAATGTAATATCTACTTACTTTAATAAAATTTTTGAAATTCCAAAGTCTCCAATTTTGACAACATCTCCTTCCAGTCCTGTTAAAAAAATATTTTCACACTTCAAATCTCGATGGATGACTTTTTTCGAATGAATGTGATTTAAACCTGCTAAAATCTGGGAGAAGAAGTCCATGACTACCTAAATTATAATTTGTAAAAAAATTTTTTTTTGTTTAGGTTGTTAATTACTTGTGGCGTCAAGCGGTTGGGGCGAGTTGCCTGAATTAATTCAAATAGTGTACCTTTGCTTGCGTACTCCATAACTATATACAAAGTCTCATTTTTCGAAAAACTGTCAAAATATTGTATGATATTTGGATGGTTTAATGATTTTAAAATAGCAACTTCATTTTTTGCGGCGTCCGCACCATTTGCATTGATTTCAATGTTGATGCGTTTTACAACAATTTTTTGTTGATTGTGTTTCCGTTGACAAAGATAAACCGTTCTGAAAGACGCATTTTTACCATATAATTTATATTAAATAAATAAAAAACCAACCCAAATGTGCCGCGCCCTAATGTACAAATATAATTATAGAGATCCATTGTTAAAATTTACAACGCTAACTGAAATCATTAACTTCACACAAACAACTGACAAAGGTGATACCAGGTGATATTAATGCACACATTTTTTTTGCAATTTTTTTAATATAAAAAAATTACAAGGCTATTTCCTTATCAAAAACTACAATGAATTTCGTTAAATTAAAAACACATAATTTTTGATAAAGTTATATTTTGCTTATAATTAGACTTGCTTGGGTTTTGTACTATTGTGTCTTTTTGGCAAAAGTGCCAGCTGAAAAGAAAAAAATTATAGTGTCTTATTAAATTGAAAAATAGGCTTACTCTGAGCCAATAAGTATCATAATCATTTAAATATTTTTAACTTTTTATCAGTTTTTTGCGAAAACGATTTGCCTTCAGATTATTTTTTTTATAGTGGACCATTAACAGCAACGTTATGAATTCTATATGTATAATTTATTATAGAGATATTTGAGATTTGTTATTACGGTTTACATAACATTGAAGGCCTTGTTGTCAGACTTCAAATTTAATGAAGATTATTTGTAGATTATAAACTCTTATTTTGCTAATGCATTGTTTAATTATGTTTCTAAGTATTACAATTTTTATTTATTTTTTCTACAAGAAAATAGGCGCTTGTGCCTGCATTTGACAACGCAAAAATAAACTTTTCTGAAAAATGTTGTATTGTCGAACTAAATGTAAAAAACGCTTGCTGTCCATCCAATCAAGTATAGTTTACAAATCGCTGTGCGTTTTTTTTAAATGCGATGTTATCAGAACTGAATCAACATTTAAAATTTTAAGACATGGGATCCTCGTATCCTATCGCACTTTTACGAATACCGTAAAATATTAATAAGTTGACAGCCCGGAAATATTTTATGCCGAAGAAAAAAACGTTGAATGATTAAACGGTACATAAAAACATTCAATAATAGTCTAAAAAATAATAGCTATTTAGTGCTATTATGCTAAAATAATAGCAATTTAGGTGTTTTTGTCTCAGAGTTAGCCCTAAATCTTTAATTTACCTGTTTCCATACATATCCCGCACAGATATTCTGTCTATGAATATCATAGGAGAATATTGTTTATCATCGGCTTCATCTTCATCGAAGAATTGAAGAGTAGCCTTTAGATGATATACTTCATCGGATAAACTGTTATAATCGGCCACTCCAAACCCATTCATAGAATTACCTGTGAGTAGCATTGAATCTTTGCTTCTAAAAAGATAACATTAAGAAGTTTCATTTTTGTTTATGTAACATACTCGCAATAAATTTGAAACTGGATAGTGTGTGCAGGATAGACTAAATTTATGAATAAATAGCCTTTAATGGGTCCACTTTTGGGGGAAATTAGCACAGATGCTTGCATTTGTGTTCCTAAAACATGTCTGATTTTTGTTTTGTCTTAAAACAAGGTGCTTCAATAAAATTAACCTAGATTGTACTAAGACTTTACAAGATTTTTTAGAAACACTTTGCTCAATATTATATTTACAAATACCACAAAAAGGAGCTGTAGCTTTTGTTGAAAAAAACATTATTCCCTGGCCTTTTACATCTTCTCCAAAATTTCCTACGTGATAATTGTTATTTAGAAGAGAAGAGTTTGTAGATTGTTGTAATTGAGGAAAACAGTATCCTTGCTCGAAAGATTTTACACCTCCTGGACATTTAAAAGCTGTAAACTGACAATGATTTGGGACATTCTTAGCTTTGTTTAATAAAGTTTCTACAAAAAGCTTCCAGGCTCTGATGTGGCTACAAGCGGCATCAAGAGTAAGGGTTTTATCTAGAAAAAATGTAACTCTTTGAAGTTTAAAAAGTGTTGGAAATGGAATGCACAACTTACCAAAATGTGACACTACCACCGACTGCTTAGTATCTGTACAACCAGGTTGTTCTTGGCCTCCATTAGAGAAAAAGTCTACATGGCCGATGGGTTCCCACAAACCAAAGCCATCTGTCAATGACTGTAAGATAAATAAAGAGTAGAAGTATCCATATGAATTAACAATAAAAAAATATATTTTAATCAAATGGTTGCTATAATTTATGCGTCAAAATTTTAACATGTTGCAACAGAGAATGCAACAATAAGAAATTATTATTATCAACAATCTTGAATAAGAAATGTTAGAAAATTGTCAATAAAGCCAGAGGTGAATATAATAAACATTCAATACCTAAAAAAATTACAGCGTTTATGCTTGATAAACCATTTTTATTGATACAATTTTGCGAATAAAATGATTATGATATTTACTTAATGCCATTTGTGACAGTTTAATTATTCTGAGACGAACACAGACAGACGTTTGCTTTTCACAGTGTGTTGGACTTGACATTTTTTAAATTATATGGTATATAAAATTAAATGATTTCTCTATAAAACAAACAAATGAAATTATGTTTGTTGGGTTTACGTTACGCAATAAAATGTCATGACATTAACATGATTGGCAATCAACTTTCATAGATATGATTCATATTAAGAATACTCAAAGAAACGATCTCTAAGCTCCGTGCGATTCAATATAAATTTGATCAAAATCTGAATAGTAGTTTTTAAGTTATTCTTATTAATTCGTTTTTGACACTGACAGCTTATTAAAAAAAAACAAGTAAATCAAAAATTTGGAAAATTGATTTTAATTAATTATTAATTAATTAAATAATTTAAAAGAATTGAAGTAAAAAAATTGTTTAAATCAACTCAATAAATCAATTAATAACAAAATTAGAAATATTAAAGTCGTTTTTTTCAAAAATTTTAGTTTTTTCTTGGTTTTAACTGGTTCAAAACTGGTTTATAAAATGTACGGTTTTTAACCTCTGATGGTTTTTGTAAAAATCGTTATATATTTAAATGTAAATGTAAATTGTACTATTTTTATTGTATAAACCTGACTAGACATTATGAATTAAATGGTGAATAAAGTATTATTATTATTATTAAAATGATACAATATAATGTAATTATTAGTTTAATTTTTTTGACAATTTAAGGATTTAAAAAAGTGTTTTTTCTTAATGTTAAGCCTAAGATTAAGCTTTTCAAAAAGAAAACCTGATTTATTTTTGCGTTTAAAAGTATTAAAATAAGTCTTAAGCTTTTGTTTTACAACTAAATTTTTAAAATTTCAAACAAATTTATTTTTTAATTTACGCTTTTGTAATGCTAGTTAATTTTGATAGCCGAAGGGTATATGAAATCAACCTTGTTTAAAAAAAATGTGAAAATTAGAATCTGGGTTGCTTTGTCTCGAGTACATTTAACTGAACCAAATAGCAAGAAAATGCTTTTAAGTGAAGTTTTTGTAATAATTTTTGACCTGACCAATATATTATGTTTTTAAAAATATGTGAAAAGTGTTGAATCTCAGCTGAATTTTTTAAGCGGAATTAATTCTGATTTAAAAAGGTCTTTGTGATACATTTTGTGATTAATTGCCATTATTAGATATACTATGTACCAAAAATTATAAAATTTTTAAATCAAGACATTTTTAAATAGAAATTTGTTTAAGCGATTATCAAAAACTTTCAATAACATGATTATAATATTTGATTTTGTAATTTAAGGTTTGACCTTTTTATGAGAATAAAGTTTGTTGTATGTTATTATTGTTGATGGAAAGTTATATAACATTATGCATGTCTATTTTAATAGTAATAATAGACTTATGGATTTGTTAACATTTACTGAAACAAATATATCTTTTTTAATTGAAATATTATATAAGAAGATTCAAAAATAGTGAAAACACATACGTACCGGACTTGCATCAGTATGAATAACATCTACCAATTTCGCATCTTCTCGATCCAATTTTTTATTCTTTTCTTTTAAATGTTCAGTTCTAAATAGTGGGCTTGCAGCATCCAAACCTAATAATTTGTTAATATTATAGATTTTTACCTGTTTCATCTTTTTAAATGTAATAGAAACCTGTGATTCGACCAATTAAATGACCCTGTTTTTTTAGAACTTCTGAAGCTGAGCCAGCCACATGAGCTCCAAGCGAAAATCCAAGTAAATGCATATTGTCAGGTTTAAAGCCTTTTTTGATAATTTCTAATAAAAGAAGACCTAACTGACGACCTACTACTTCTGTATTAGCTGCCGCTGTTGCATATTGATTACCTCTAGCTCCTATGCTCCAGTCCATTAGGATTACATTGCAATCGTACTAGAATCAAATAGATTATTCGTATTTCTACCACTAGTAAAAAATCTGTTATTTTTTGTAGAAGATAGAAGACCGAATAGATTGAGCTCTATACCTCAGCTAAAATAAGTTATCATTATTGACTAATTACACTAGGTATGCTAATGTTATTATTGAACAAATAACAGAAAACTTATACAATAGTAAAAATATAATACTTAGAAATAATTGAGAATTGATAGATGACATCTGGAATATGAATTTTTTTCGTAGTAGGCGCACTAAGCTATTTTTTCGGGTGAACTTTCTTAAAATTTGTTTCTTCTTCTTTCTTCCATTGTTTTTTTTTTATTATTTATTTGATTTGAAGCGTAGGAAATTGTTTTTTTTACTATTATGTCAATACGTTGGCTTTGAAAGTATTTTTTGTTCGGCATTAATACTGTTCACATATTTTTCCAGCTCAATTCATTTATACTTTTGTTTAAGATTATCTTTGATTAAGATTTTACACAAAAAAAAGCATTTTGTAAAGCTAATGCCATACAAAGCTGGCTAGAAGTGTAGATTTTGCTTCTTTTGTACCGACGTTTTTTTCTGCTGCTGATGAGATCACATTTGATACAAATATCTCAAAGTATTTTTTCATTGGTTCAACAGCGTTGTTATCAGCACGCCATCTTGTCTCTGATAGACTTTTGATACATTTTTTACTAAAATTTTTTATCGATGTGTGAATGACAAGAAACAGTTACTCTATATAGCAGATAGGGATGTTTTTGAACAGAAATTTTTCGTTAATACATTTTCTGTTTTTGTCACCTTTTGGTGTTTGACAGTTGGGGCATCTCTCACCGCCTATGCTTTACGCCGCCATTGATAACTTATATAATGTCACAAATTTAAATTTTATGTTTGTATTCTAGGTGGTGAAAATAGGGTCGATATCTATTGGGAAATGTTATTTATCATTAGAGACTGGATTATAACGCAACCTAATTTGCATAGTCATGGTCATGGATTTTTAGCAATAAATAATTTACATTGAATAAATAATTTATGTTTTAATCTGATAGAACGTTTAAAATTTCATCATTGTGTCTTCTTTTATGCAAAACCATGAACAAAACAAATTCTTGATTGATGTGAATGCTTTCACTGACATCATTCTAACAATGTGTAATCATTAATCAATTTTACTCTCAAAACCTTAAATTTATTTGGTTCAACAACTTTTTTTATATTAAAGATAAAAAATTCAGAATATAAAGTTGGTAATTAAGTTTTTTACCTCTAAATGGTAACATTTGATAAACAATGAACCGGACAGGATGGTTATATTGCGCCAAAAGCTTTATATTTATTACAAAAATCTGCAAATGTGGCAATCCAGCCTTCACATGCATTTAGTATTGTCAACAATAATTATGTTGCAATGTTTGTTTGAATGTTATAAAATTGATCTTGAATCTATTGCAGTGAGAGCTTGCAAAACGTTTAAAATTATATATATTGTGTTATTTAATCTTTATTGAATTCCAATTAAGACCTAGTTAAAACCAATTTTGTTTTTTTACGAAAGTTTAAACATAGCTTATTATAAAATTACTAAGTTTCACAATTTGTGGATAATATTGATGTGTGAAGTGATGTATTTTTTTCTTATTAGTGGTTATGTAAGGTTAAAGAAGTACTTCTTCTGAGCTATCGTTAGAACTACTTAGAACACAGCAATCAGTTAAGAATATGTTATTGTTCATACAAAATATTTTTAGAAAAAACTCACTTTGTCGTTTAATGGAGTAGTCCAATTGTTAAACGGGTACGTATCTACTCATGTATATAATTTTGAGTCGGCGCCAAATAAATAAATACCTTAGATGGCTTACAAATATAGATGCTTAGAAATAGAGATAAAAGAGTGCTTGATAGTTATGATTATAGACAACTCATGACATAAAGTTTGTTTGTATAGCGGCGACTCAAAATTATTTACGGATTTACTTTAGTTTAACTATATTAAACGTTTTTTGTTTTTTATTTGGTTTTGTTTTGGAGGTTCAAAAGCTTTTATTTGATCAAAAAACACAATTGTTAATTATATCAAGAAGAGAATTAAAAGTCAAATTAATGCTGTTACAGTTTCGACTGTATCAGAATTTGTTGTTTTTTTTTAAATCTTTATTTGGTTCGCGAAAAGAGGCGATTTTGTAAAATTTATTATAGTGATCCAAATTCTTTCGCGAAATTTAATAATTTTTAATAAAGAAGAATATTTTTTTTGGCTATTTCTAAAATAAATCTTTAGTATGCGTTTTTAATTTGTGAAAACATTTTAAGCATTGCTATAGTTAGTTAACTGTCTATTAATTTTGTTCTCTGGTTTGAAATTTAATCTTATTTAGACTTTTTGAAGTTGTTTTTTAAAAAGTGTTTAGTTAAAATTTATAGTCTTCTTTATTGTGAAGAGTTAATGATTTTTGATAGACAATAGCGAGAAAATTCTGTCACTCAACGGAACTACTTAAGGCACAAATAACTAATTTGAAAACAGTGCCGAATAATATGCACCAATACTACCAAATCATTTTGAACAATAAAAGTTTGTCAATATTTAAAAGACGAGTAATGTTTTAGTTTATGAATTATTTTCTGTAAATAGTTGTCAAATTATAGAGTTTCTAACAGTTTGGCATCTTTTCTATTACAGTGCTGGATGCTTGATTTTGCTGTATATTCTATTCTATTATAATGTTTTTAACTTTGTTAATTAAACTACACCTCTGTTTTTTCTTCTTTTGTTATTTTTTTTTGCTTCTTATTTCTCTAACACTTTTTTTGGGATTTTTTACTATTATTCACCTTTCTTTCTTTTTTTCTTCTATTCTATGTTTTTTCATTGCTTTTATTTTATTTTTTTATGTAATACGGTTATTCTTAATTACTTTTTTAAATAAAATTTTTTGAACCTTTACCTAATAAAGTTGTAGATTATTCTCATGCAGTAGGCCGTTTTGCTTAGGTAATTAAACTTGTTAAATCTTGGAGGTTTTAACTGTCGTTATGTAATATGCTATTTTGCAATCCACATATCTGTTACCCAAACGTGTGTAAATACTATTTTTCTAATTCACATGATAATTATCAAATTAACAATTGTTTTAAATTATTTTGTAAGCTTATTTGTTTTTAATTAGAAAAAATTATTTAACAAATCATTTTTTTCTAATCAGATTACATGATCTTAAATAGAAAAGCTGTAATTATTATTCTCTTGAAAGCAACAGCTTAAATCAACCGTCACAGGCATCGCATTTAAACAATACAAATGTTTTTAAACTGTCTTTTGTTATTATTTTTTATTACTAATCATATGAATAATTATGGTTTAACATAAACGTTTAAACACAAACAATTCATTATTTTACTTAAATTTTTTATTTAAATGCTTTTTATTTAAAAAATGATTTTAATTTTTTAAATATATAACTTATGTTTTTTATTTCAGAAATAAGCCCTAAAAATTTATTAATAAAACTTGTGTTTTATATAATCAAAAAAAGTTTTCCACCTTGTGCGAGTGGTGCGTTTCTTTAATAAAAAAATGGTTTTTATTTGTTCAACTTTATTTTAGTATATTTTTATTGTTTTTACATTTTACTATTTTTTTATTTTTTGGTGTAAATTATATGATTCCGGAAGTAGGAAAAAGCATAACAAACACCAGTTGAGGGAGACCAAGCGTTGGAGAAATGTGTGTACTAGGGTAATTTATGTTATTCCTAGAGTGTGTAAATGGTTTCTCAGCTTGAGCTATATGCTTGAAATGTTCATGAATAAGTCTAATGTAAAACATTAAGTATTGTGTGTACATAAAATTTGAATTTTTTATAGAGGAGTGCGTAGATGTACGAAATGAATTATATAATAAACTAATTGAGCTAATGACTGATGTAACGTACTTAAACTAGCACAAATGTTTATAATTTGCACAAAAATGTATGTATTTTAAGAATAAAGTTAGGTCTTTATTAGTATATAAAGTATTAAAATTATTGAATACAAATAAGCAGTACTTCGTATCCGGCAGGCTCACGGTATTTTGTAAAATGTTACAAACTATAATATTTTTTGCATACACACTTTTTAAACTACAACTCTGTTTTTTCTTTTTTTGTTATGTTTTTTTGCTTCTAACACTTTTTATGGGATTTTTTTACCATTATTCACCTTTCCTTCTTTTTTTTTTCTATTCAGATTCTTTCCTATGTTTTTTTATTTCTTCTATTTTAATTTTCTATGTCGTAAAAGTTTTGTTTTTCTTGTACAATTTTATTATGCATATCATAGTTTTTGCTTCTTTTTGTTTTACACTTTATTAATTTAGTTTTTGTTTGTCACTGCTATCGTCATATTTGCTCTTGATTTTTTATTTTGGTGTTTTTTTTAAAACAGCATTTTATTCTTATTTTTTAAATATAGAAAATAACAAAGGAAAACAATACACCACACTAGCCAAATTAATATGATTAAAATAAATGTTAATGATCTACTAGTATACTTTATTTTTAATTTTCATTATTAACTATTGTGTAGAGATTCTGCCGGAAATTTTGTTTAGTTTGTAACATTGCTCAAATTGAGCAAAAGAAAATTTTTGGAATTGATAGTATTCCAACAGTTTTTACCAGTGTAAGAAGTCTTCCCAAATATAGATAATGTTTAAGCACCTAAAAATGTTCAATTTTCTGGTCGCTTGAGTATATATACTTAATCAAAATAATATTGAAGATTTAAATAAGTTTTTAATTAATATTTTACAAAAAGCTCAAACAGTTGTTTGTTAGACTATAAAGTTTAACAGGGGTGAAATGTTTAACTATTGGGCTTTATAATTTTATCATCATTTAATGGTCAATATTTGCTTAATAAGAAATATAATGTAAAAATATACAAAAAAACAAATAGAGAATGTTGACTTACGATTTTTAAGTATGCGTCTGCACCAATGACGTATCCAGAATCGCTCCATTGACCCATGTATCCATGAATAATTAATTTTAATGGTAGTGAATAATTGAACCTAGATTCATTTAATGACTTTCCACCATCATTATAGTATATGATTTCCGGATCGGAAAAGTTAGTTTTTCTCGTAAAAAGATAAAATCGTGTATTTAATAAAGCTGGATTTTCTGGAGATTTTTGTAGAGGTGATCGCCGATGTGGCACATCAAAACAGCCCACTAAATCTAAAAAAATCAAAGTGTCTTCATAGTCGCGGTCTTTGTTTTTACAATTAGCGGTGTTAGATGTAGAAATAAGTTTCATCACTGACCTCTTATTCCTTATTGATTTTTTTTTTAAATATTGTGTAGATATCAAAAGATGCTGCTTACCATAGCATACTGTTTCCATGGTTCTTCGCTTTTGCATCATAAGTTTTTCTTGAATTTTTTCTTTTAATTTCATGCCGGACGGCTTTGCTAATCTTCTTAGTTTGGCCATTTGAAAGAATTGGGCGCTAGCGCTTAAACAATTCACTATCACTATAAAAACTACACATTGCAGTATAAACATTTTCAAAATTATATTTTTTTAAATGTGGTTTTTTGTTTATTCGCACATTTTTGGGCTCTACACCACTATAAGTAAGTGAATCAATGACTTCGTATAACCGCCAATAAAAATATCTCCTTCCACTTTCACTTTGAAAGTGATACCACCATCCAGGTATGAATCAGTTGTTAGTTTTATATTCACTTAAACAATATAAAATAATTTATTCTATGAATATTAATTTTTTTATATATCTAAGCTTTAAATCAATTTAAAAATACACCAAGATTAAGAAAGATTTTTAACGAGAATGTTCTTTCAAGTCAGTTATTATTAAGATTCTCACAAAATATTACAACAATAATCGAAAAGATTGGTAGATAAAACAGGTTAAACGTGATGAAATAAACTGTTGTATATATTTTTTGATTAGTAGTTATTTGATTGCTTTATTGGAAAATGGAAATCATCGTATTTTTAAAATTGATAATAAATTAGTCTAAATAAATTTATTTCTAATGTTTCCTAATTGAGAAAGCTTTGTTAAGATCATATTTTGTCACCAACTATGTATAAAATAAAGAAATTGCGCTATAATTTTGTCACTGTTGTTTGAAGAATGCTCCATTGTTATTTTATTATAAAAATGTAAAAATTAGATTGCGTGACATATTTTTAGTGAGAAATATGTGCAATTTTTGCAGCATCAAGAATAATGGGAATTTTCCCGGTACAAATAAAATATGAAAGCTTGGTGTCAATATTCACATATTTTAATTTTTGCAAAAAAATTATGTTTTCAGAAAAAAGGATATTCCGGGTTTTGTTGACGATCACTAGGTAGAAAATGTTGAATTACGGTTTCTTTGCAAACAAGCGCATTTATTGAGATGGATGTAGAAGTTGGTTTATATTGAACAAATAAAATAAATAAGAGCAAAACGACAATATCTGACCTGACCTGACCTAACCGTATAATTAGATTAAAACAAGAGCATATAAGTATATTGTTAAACCCATTAGAAAACTAAAAATAAAAATCTTGTAATATTATAATCATATATAAGCTATAAAGAAATTAGAATAATGCAGTAGAAATATAAAAATAATAATAATTTAGAGTTGATCTTAAAGATACAACAAAGTAGCGAAAAAGCTAAAAACATAATAACAATAAAAAAACTAATAAATTATTAACAGATAATTTTAAAGTAAACTAGTACTGAAAACTTTGTGAATAATAAAGGATTACGAAAATGTAATCAATTTTAATGCTAAAAAACAGGAAATATTGACGTTTGCTTGCAGCGACAACGGTTATATTAACTAAAGTACTACTAGGCTATAATAACTGCCCTAAAGCTCTAATCATAGCTTAATAATTGTTTTCGGTACAAACGCATCTTAGAAGAAGACTAAAAAGATTTTCTAAAAGGGACATTGAGATAAAACTAAACAAAAAAAAAACATATTTTATGAAAATCAAAAAAACTATAAAAATCAACACAGCAAATAATTAAAAATTGTAAAAAAAAACATTTCAAATGCAAAAAAGTATTATTAATAAATACAACTATAAAATATTACAAAACATTAAAGTTGTACAAGAAAAATTTGTGGTCATATAAGGTCGTTTTCTAACCTTATTGAAAACTTACTTACTTTTAAATATTCTTGATTAATAATCCTTTGAAATGTTGGCTTTTACTTGTCAAAATGTTTGTCTAATAGATCTCTTCCACCCAAGAGCTCTTTCAACCAGAGTTTTATTTTTTTTATTTATTTATATTAGATTATTAATTTTAAGGAAAATAAAATCAATGTTTTAATTCAAAATGGAAGAACATTGAATTGCCACAACAGTCTACTTGGTGACAAGCTGAGTTGTATTTTGTAATTGATGAACCATTTTCTGACGTTTATTTCACAGTTATTTCTTCTTCTGACTTTATGGACTCATTATCAAAACTTTTATTATTTGATGATTTTCCACCGGTATATTAAATTTTTCTATGTTGTCTGAATTATTTCACAACTACGACATGCTCTCGCGGTTTTAAATAATACAAAAGCCCACAAATAGCGTCAAATAGACTATTATTTCACTATAAAATGTAAGTTACCACATGCCGTTGACATACATGTATTGTATTGAAAATTACTTTTATAAAATAAATAAATACAGTTCAACTGAATGATTTATTTATTCGTTATTTTGTAGTACATATTAGGAGGGTCTAGCCATTTGAGAAGCTATATTAAATACTGATAATTTATAGTTTAGTTTTAACATCTATATTCTTTGTATATTTCAAAAATATTTGCAAATAGTTTGCGGTAACATAGCTGTAATAGAGAAATATCTCAACTAAGTTTTATTTTATGTTGGGTTTCAATATGGAATTTGGCATTTGAATAGATTTGATTTGTTAATTGTACAATTTGAAAATATTTTTGAATATAATTTTGTATACATAACAATTTAATATTCTATAGGAGAGGAATGATACTGAGTTCGTGAAATATTAGATCGGAAATTGGACCAATAAAAAATAAAAAATTGAAGGATAAATTGAATTAAGTATTGTGTTTTTGTTTCTGTAAGGCGTATTAAAATTTGGTATCGTCTATTTCACGAACTGGGTTCTTCAGCTAAATGAGGGGTGTAAATGGTCGAGGCTTGACGTAATTATTGTACACACTTTTTAAACCCAGTCATGTAGGAAAGTATAAATTCTATTATGATATGTGCATACAACATCTTGCATACGCCTTAACGTTAAACAACTTTTTGTTCGATCCTAAAGCCCAAGCCAGAAGAGAAAAATTTGAAATTTTTCCGTTTCTGCTGAATGAGCAATCGCAAATACAAATTTTATAGCCAAGTGCGTTCATGATAATAATAACATTCTAATTCATAAATTTAACTACTTCATCTAAAATTGACAAAACTCAAAATTGACTAGAGTATCGTTCTCCACAGCACACATTTTTTCTTCTTTTGTCTTTTCTAACATAATATGATACATTTTAGCCACAATTACTACTTAGGCGAGGGAGCAGCGGGAGTTATTTGATATGACCCGCTTTACCCTTATTTGTGTGTGCATTTTATTTTTGTTAATAGTACATCAAAACCTATTACCTGCATGCGTCTAGCACTGCAAAGAAATACAAAAATTTATATTTAAAGCCCGCTTCACATATCTCACAACATTTAAGTTTACTAAAGGTATGAGGAGGAGACTTTAACACCATTGTAAACGTTCCCTTTGCGTATTTACAACAGTTTAAAAGTTGGAAGAAGTTATATTTTGGCAAAGGAAACGTACGAAGGATTGCCATGCAAATATCGAGACAACAGCAAATTATATACAAGGGACATTTATAAATATTTTTATTAGCAACAAAACATCACTAAACAAAGATTTTATTGATAGTTGCATAGCAATCTTGTTATCAACAAAACTGTACATTTATAATTCACCAACAATAAAGTGAAAACGATAGTTTTAAAAAAAGTCACACCAGACAGTTTATTTATGTACATTTTGTTAAGATTTTCAAAAAGAGATCTACGCAGCGATGATTATTGATGATAAAACGATATTTCGTACACACTATCATTATATAGATATGTATGTACAGTGTGTTCACGTACAAATGCCTAAATACTCTAGATGGAGATCTGCCTAATTACATACGGTATATGGCAGTGACAATTTATTTTCTTCTTATACATATTTTTTCGATATTTGTGCAATTATTATTATTTCAAGTAAACGAAAAATTCAAACAACAAGAAGTGAGTATCACACTTTCAACATAAATCTTAAACTCATAGAATTGTGCAACACGCAACAACCATTTTCTAATATCCATTTAGATACCTCTCTATTTATTTCAATATATATTCATTTTTATCTACCAACTAAAATTATATGCATATCGTATAATTTAATTTAAATATTAGATAACAATGATCCTAAGTATTTAAAATTTGATTCTAATAAGCAAGTACATGTATTTATTATACTTCTAGAAAATCTTCCATACCCTACCATTATAGTCTTCGTATGATTATTAATGATAAAATTACACAATGATGGTGAAAATTTGTTGTGACTAGAAATGTTTTTTTTAGTAAAGTGCAAATAACTCCAACTTATACATTTAAAAAAACAAAATATACTGTTTATTATTTTATAATATGTAGTTAATTGCAATTAAAGTCAAAATCAAGATGTTTAAAAGGTGGTTCTCGCAAATTCAACCAATCACGTAATGACTTAACTTTTTTTTTAAATCAAATATTTTATATAAGTATCACCCTAAGACGAATAGATGAGAAGCGGCATTTGCGCTAAGTAAAAAATTTGCTTAAAATTTACCTACTTGGATCAAAAAGTTACATCAATTGAGATGTAACCCAAACCTTAAAAAAATGACAATAAGGACAAACAAAATGTTTTCTCTAATTTAGCGCAATCTGACGCAAAACTTCCATGAATGAGAAATGATTGAAACAGTAATAGAAAAAAATGTATAGCACAAGCCGTAGAAAAATATGAGAATATTATTAATAAATAAGATATATTATTAATTTTTTTTCAAACTAGAAATTAAAAATATATAAAAAAAAACTATTAACTATCAAAGCTTGCGGCAATAAGGAAAAGTGAGCAATCTTTACCGAACCACTACAAGTCAAACAAGGAACAAACAGTATTACAGAGAAAGACGCGAGGCAAGAATGATAAAAAAGTTCTCAAAGAACTTAAATTTCAAATAATATAAAAAATAAGTGAGAATTAAAATAAGCTTAATTTTCTAGCTAATAAGGTTATTAGTCGTTAACAAAAAAACAACTTTCTTTTTAGAAACTTGACACAAAAGCTATGAAAACCCAAAATTCAATTACAGCTAAAGTTAAGTTAACTAAAATTTGACTTTATATTGTCTATTATTTTTTATAAAACCGTTTTTTATCGCGAAATGCGATTTTGGACTAAAATAACGAATTATCTATTTATTTCAACTAATGTACTTACGTCTGTGTAGATGGTTTAGAAATTTTCAGTAAACTAACATAAAAGGTTCTGAAAGTTTTCCTTCATACGTTAAAGAAGCAGCTACAAAAGTAGTGTTAAGTTTGCTGCCAGAAACGTCAAAGGGAAAATACGCTTAAACACTACAACGAATGGTGTGAACAGGAAACAGTAAAGATTATTTCAAATGCGAAAGTTGTGTCAACATATTTCAATCTTTTATCAAACATATATAAATCGTCAAGTTTTTGATATTTTGTTCGGTGCGTACAGTTCCGAGCATAAAAAACATTGCCAAATGCTTTTGTTTGATCTAATTTTTAATAGAAAAATCTAAAAAATTAAAAAAAATAAATGCAAACTTGTTAAAATCACAATTTTTAAAAACTATTGAAATAAGATCGCTTAAAAGATATTTAGCTATAATAATTATCTTAAATTGAAAAGATATTTTTTTAAAACACTTTTTAGGTTGAAAACATTTTGATTTCAATTAACTGACACTTGTTTACTCAATTTTGCAAAATCAGAGCATTTTTTCTAATATTTTAAAACAAAGCTCAATTGTAAACATATTGTTTGATATTACTGTGAAACATCAATTTGCGTTAAAAAAAAGACATTTGCATTTTAATAGAAAGTAATAATAAAGCAAAACTAACCGCTTTTATTAAAAATTAAACAAAAAATTTATAATCTCTCTATAAAAATAATCAAAACATATGTCAATAAATAAAAATTAATTTTTGTTGAAAGCGGTGAAACTTTGTTTTAATAATTACTCTAAAAGTTTCAACCGAATCTAAAAACATTTTAAAAAGCTTTTAATAATAACTTACTCAAGAAAGATTAAATAATCTTGACATTGACTGCAGAACAAAGCAAATAAAAAAATACACTCTTAGAAAAGTTAAAGCGGCATCAAAAGATATTCAAGTAAATGTGCGTTTTTTTTTTTATCAATTATTATTTATTATCTTTATTTTTTGTTTTTGCAATGTTTTATATTTTTTTTGTTATTTTTAGCACATTTACTACTTCTGAATTTGATTTTATAACAATGATTGACTTTTTTATTGATGTCTGACGATAAACGAAGCTTAAATTAAATTATTAATTTAAATTAAAGTTTACAATTTTGGTCCGATTTAGCATATTCATTTAGTGTAGGTATTGCTAAAATAAAATAATCAATATATTTGTCATCGTGTCGTCTTTAAATATGTATTACTAAATTTTACTATATAATTTATAAAATAATTTACCGAATTACACTTTTCTTGAAATAATTTCTATTTTTACACTGTTATGTTTTTAAAACAACCATTTGTGTAAGTATGTTTAGTCTTATTAGTTTAATAGAAATTAAAATGTGAAACTGACACTGTTTGTTACCATAGAAAAGCTATCGTATTAAGAGTCAATAATTTTAAAGCCCTTGTGTACTTAAAACTGATGGTTTTTCATGTTTTTCCATAATTAGTTGCATAAACATAATAAACGTGATAAAAATGTGTTGTGCGTTTGACACTTTTAAAATGTAATTAGAAGGGCATGTGTGCACTTTAAAGTAAACTAATTTCTAGTCACAACGGTGAATATTACCCTAATAAATTTGTCTTTTGTTACAGTGCTGCCACAATTAAAAAGTGTTTTGTGCCCAAACCGTTTTAATAAATTCAGTCGCTTTGTTCACCGTCACCTTCCACATCTTTTTCACCAACCTCTCTAGTATTGCTATCTTCCGTTTCAATACTACTCGTAGGAGTTGGAGTATCATCGATTGTTAGCAAAGCTGAACTACTGCTTTGAGCCGTATTTGGGCTGGTGTCATAATTACTAGATTTGGTTTCTCGACCTGGACTATATTTCAGCTCGGAGGAGTAAGTGTTACTTAGATAGCTGGTTTTTTCTGGATATTTCCCACTGATGGTGTTATACTTGGCGTCTGAATATTCAATACTATCGTAACTCGGTTTTGAAGTAGAATAGTTTTCAAAAAAAGATTTAGTTTCTTTAATAGAACTCATGGTGTTAAATTTGTCTCCATAATTACTTTCTCCTGGAGTGTAATTTAAATATGCTCCAGTCAAGAATGGATTGGTACTGGCATAAGTTGCTGGTTGTGTGTAGTTTGTTCCGTACATAGCTGAGTTAGTTGTAGTACCAATGCTTGAAATAGAGCTCTGCAAGCTTGTTAATGTCGAAAAACTAGGTGTAGTAATTCCTAATGTAACATTTAATCCTGCTGAGGTTGCTTGCATTGCTGGAGAACTTGATCTAGAAACATTGCTCCCCAGAATTGAAGGCGATGCTCTGCTCAGACTAGACACAGAAGGAGAGTTTCTTGGTCCAGGTGAATGAACCGATGTTGTTGACGGTGAATTTCGAACTCCCGGAGAAGAAATGGTTACAGAAGGACTGGTCCGCATTATTGTTTGCGTTGATGGAGAGGCGCGGATGGCTGGTGAACTTACACGGCTGGGCAGGCAGTGTTTAACGGAGTCTGAGCCCGATTGTGAATCGCTACTGCTACTTGGGGAACCTGGAGAGGAGACTATCACCTGACGTGGTTTGAGGCCGGCTGCTGCTGGTGGGCCGACACGTGGTGAGAGCGGACGGTAGGGACCTTTGCTTGCTGATGATTGGCCCTATAAAATCCATTATATTTTAAATATATATATTTTTGATAGTTTTACTTACTAGTATCTGGAGTGATGGGCCCGGTTGCTGTGGGGCGCGCGGGCCCGAGGCTGCTGAGCGAGGAGGAGGAGGAAACGGAGCCGCTGAGAGCCGAGACTGCTCTCGTTGCACCTGGTGGGCCTGAAGTCCCGGAGGACACGCACTGCGATTGTCTCCACGCGGCCCGGGTGGCCTGCCGCGCCGACCTGTCTGGAAAGGCCCCCTCTAAATACCATCGACACCCAAACACATCGATTCTAACTACTAAAGAGGGGAAAGCACAAAAACGCCCAAGGAATAGTAGTGAATGACAAAACAACAGCACAACAGATAGAGAGAAAAAAACTGCAAGACAATAAGGGAAATCGCTCCTTACGGATCGTAGTGATTGATTAATTAATTGATCAATTATTGATTGATTTAATGATTGCTTGTGTAGTGTTTGTACTGTGTTGTTTTTGTGTGTGGAATTAACGGTAAACTACACATTACCTGAGTGATGTTTTGGTGTTGGCCAAATTTGCAAAAGGTACTTCAGAACAGATATGGGTTGGTGATAATCCAAATCGTAGCTTTTTGTTGTAGCCGTAGGAGTTAGAGTATCACTAGATTGTAGCATTAAAGGTGGTGCCAGAGCCGTAGCCAAATTTTGAGCAGACATCTTATTTCTATCAGAAGCTGATACAACTAAAGCCAAATGGTCCATAAGAAAGATTAACGTAGTCTGTTGAAATAATAAATTATATTAAAAACGTGAAATTTCACAAATAAAACTAATTTAAAACAAACTTTTTATTTTATTAATAAAACTCGGTAAAAATGTTTAGTTAAAAATAAAAAAAAACATTAAAACAGGTAACATCATCAGAATTAAGAATATTTTAGATGTTTTTTACTTGTAGTAATTTTTAAACCACACGTCATATTTTGTTGTAAAAAAGCATCTCACAGCTGCTATATTTTGTTGTTTGTTGAGTGAGTCACGTAGTTTGCGCTAAAAAGATTTCAACGCTTGACGTTATCAGCATCAAAAAATAAATACTAAAGAACAACACAAAACAATAGCAAAATCCGAAATATGTGATCCAAAGCAGTATTGTATTACATAGATTTTTCATCTATTGTGTATATATTTGTTGATGAAACATCTGATATAAACTACTCAAAACAATAAAAATATTCATATTGAATAAATTATTAAAAATGTTTGTTTTATTTTTTTTTTAATAAACGAATTAATAACGTTTGTAACAAGAAAATCTTTATACGACTAACATTCCTGTTTAGCTTTGTTATTTCCTATTATGCCCAGCAAAAAAAAAATATTTTCAAAAATTTAACACACGGTGTATTATCAGGGCGATTGCTTAATCGTGTTTTTGTCTTCCTTTTCAGTTTTATGTAAGTTTTGGCTAGATGGTTTCAGTTTTTGAATAAATTTGTCGTGTTAATATTGCCAAGTTGTCGTAATCTGTGAGATGTAAACGTTCATCTGCCTTTGTTAATCTTTAATTATTACAATTGAATGCATTGATTTGATTCACCATTTGATAAGTTGATAATGGATGAAGAGTTTCAAAGCAAAACCCGCATCTTCTGAAGCTGATCGAATAATTACCTCATCAACATCATTAGATACGCGTTTGCTGATTTATGTTAAAAGCATAGTAATATAAAAAATAGATTTTTTTTAAATTACACTACTTTGCTTTTTTGATCAATTTTTGCATCGTTTGTGTCACTAATCTAACCTTCATCAGGTTATACATAGAGAGTTTACCCTGTCTATAGCTAGACAATGAAATAAGGCACTATTATTATAAGAAAATATAATATTATTAAAATTAAACTTTAAAATAAAATTATAGTAGTTGATTGATTGATGCTCTATCTATTGCCTGATGAAGAATATCATAGTGACCAAAACGTTGCGAAAATTGACAAAAAAAAATTGATCTTGCTTGAATAATTAGTCCCTTTTTTTGTATCCTAAATCTGCTAATAAATGATATAAATTGTTTTATATTTATTAAGTTAGAATTGCAATTGCTGATGTATGCAAAAAGTTGTAATTATACGCTGGGAACAGATTTTTATTCTTGTCAAAAATGCCAATTTACGAATAATTTTTCGACATATTTTAGTAGAATCAGAAGGTAAAAAAGGGTATTTACTTCTATTAAAAAATTAACTTGAGACGCAGGTTTTTGTTTTTTTTTTAATCAAGCTATTGTATCAGTTTGGAAAGTAGCTGAGAATAAAGCATCCTGTATATATTGACCGCATATCAGTGATGTATTAAAAAATAGCTATATTAACTTACCCTATTGATCCTAGGCAGACAATCCAAAATAGAGAACATAAGCTTGGCGTTCCCTTCCGGATCATCAGGAAGACAAACACCAAGCGCGTCCACCATCATTTGATATAGGCATTTTGTGAATAGAGGTTCTGGAAGTTCTCTTAAATAATCCTTTAGCACTCCTGTTATTACATTGATATCGGGGACATTATCAGGACTTAAATCTACTGATCGACTGTTACGTTCAAAGGCCTCTCGAAGGATACGTTTCTTAGTTGCTGATCCGCAAAGACGATATAAACCTGAATCGGAAATAAACATTAATTAGAGAAATTACATTAGGTGGTGTGGTGTATTCGCTTTGATCTTCTTGATAGCTTTTCGACCTACCTATAATATCTAAACCTCTTCGTTCTACTTCTTCTACACATCTCTTTATGATAATAGGAATTTGCTGAGTGCTCGAAACCAGCCCAGTCGCAACTCCTCCAGGGACACCTCCCGTTTTACTTTCTCGATTCACCTAAATCGTATAAATATAGATACAAAAAACACAAATATATCTCAGATTGTGAAAATATTTTTGAATTTAGAGAAAAAATATATAAATAAAATTTTTTTAAATGTTTGAAATATCGGTTTGAACGAATACTTTTTAATTTGAAAATTTTGACTAAAAGCGTTGGAAAACCAGATCAATTATTTGATTTATAATGGCATACCAACGCAACTATAAGATCTCTATTGTTTTTTATTTGGTCTGCGGTTTTAGCAAAATAAACACGTTGAACAAATTTTAAAATTATTTTTCCAAATAGTATCAAAGAGTCTCAAAATCACTCGGTACATAAAGTCAAATAATTTGTAATACTTTCACTTATACAGAAATAAATAAAAACAAATTTCAAGGTACTTGAACTTGATACAACGTATCTCTAAAAAATGGGGAAAAATGTCATAAATTCCTGAGATTAAAATATGGCTATCAAACCCATTTTACCCCAGTTTGAAAATTGATAATATGTAATGTCAAAAATAAAAAATACTTTTTCCGGAAATCGTCTTGGAAACAGCATTTTCCTGCTTAGCTACGCGCAGGAAAATTGAGTTTTCCGGACTAGTACTGTAAAAACTTTACAAGACGCAAAATAAAAAAGATACTCTAGTAACTATAGTTGCCAACAAAATTGACAAACTTCATTTTTGTGGAATTTGTCAAAAAAAATTTCAAAATTTGTAAATTTCGTCTTTTTTTACGATTTTCGGAAAAATTTAATACAAAACACGTCAGTAAAATCTCTTACTTGACTCGGAGCTTTAAAATACTCGGCACAAAATGCCTCGTATTTCAATTTGGATCCTCTTCCGTAATGTGACATTTTTCTGACTTTTATGTAAATAACTATTTTCTAAATAGTTTCTTTAATTATTGATGTTTTTCCTAATATTTGATAAAAAAGCCATGTGCCGTAAAAAATTAAAATTTGTTTTTATTTTCGTTGAAAATTTAGAGAGCGCCGTCTGCCGACTCTGCAAACATGTGCTCAACTATTATTATTATTACCATGATTTTGAAAGCAGGTTTTAATATTTTACCTTTCAACTTTCCTTTACCCGAATATGCTATCAATACATCAATTATTTAAACCAAAATTTATGACAAACTAAATTTAGCTAAACTTTCTCCGAAACTATTTAGATTATCGATTTTAAATTTTGCCGCACTGCAAATTTAATAACATTTTACTACAAAGCAATAATTTTTTTTACGCTGCAATGTTCATTTAAAAAAATCTGAATTGTGTAAAGGCTGCTTTCCATTTTATTTTAGTTTTGAAACAATTTTATAATTGCGTATTTATTTTAATAAAATAATAGTTTTCTACAATACGAATAAATACAATTTTTTAACCGACTTAAAAAAAAAAGATTTTCAATTCGACTGTATTTTTTTGTGTGTGATATGAATTTAATAATTCTTTTTTTATTTGAAAGCTGGTGCTTTCAATTAGGTTTCATTTAAATTTGATCACGATTTGACCAGCAGTTTTTGAGATATTCTTATTGATGCTTTTTTGGCATATATTTTTGACACTTCAAATGATTCTACAAATGTCTATTTATTGAATTATTTAAGCAATTTGAAAGTAAAAGTTTTTTTTTTACTTTTTGTAATGTTTCACTGCAGATTAGAAAAAAACTGTTTTTACCATCATATTGTAACTTGACAAAATGGATCAATCATTAAGTTAGAACTGTTATTATGTACAACTGAGAAAAGCTAATGAGCCCAAAACAGGCGCTATGGTTTTTGTCTGGATAATTTATTCTCTTTACTTTTTTTGGAAATATGTAATCTTATAAAAACTCGGCTTCTGTCTGCTTCTTACCTACTTTCAACCAACTTTCTCACTTTATTAGAAAGTCCCAGAAATGTGAAACAGCAGATAGCAAGACTAAAAATAAACCGAAATTTTGCTTGATTTATTTTATAAGTCCGCTAAAAATATGTTAAAAATAAAAGAAAAACACACAGAAGTAAACTTATATTTTTATAATTTTTTGAAATTTTTAATGCAAATGTTCCGAAATGTTTAAAAAGTGATAGAAACAAGGTTGTTATTGAAGTTTAATAAAACAGAAAAACTTACCACAGTTTCCAGGTCTACTCCAAACAATGGAGTAGTTCTCGATAGAGTCAAGCTCGAAGAAATTTTTCTTCGATAAAGACTGTGTGAATCTGTATGTCTTAGCCTCAGATATAGAGTCCCCCTTGGCTCAATCTTAAGCGCCAATTGATGTATCGGCCCCGATTTTAGAAGTGTAGGTAAATAAACCGATCCTTTGTAGCACAATTTATGTCGGTATTGCGGATCCCACGAGTAAATTAAAAGATCTAATTCTCTATTGTTGACCAAATCCAATTCGAAGCTTTCATCCCAGTCGAACACTAAATCGCCGGTTCTTACCTAATAATGTCATGGCTTTAAACATTGTTTCGCCCTTCATTTAATCCCAATTACTTACCACCGTTCTCGCTTTATGGACTCTGTCGCATTCCAGTACACAGTATAAATCTCGCAAACCGGTCGAACCTGCGATATATTTCACAATAATATGATTCCTATACGATTTCTAGAGGGATACATTTTTTTGACAGGGTAATATTTTTCAATTAAATTGATTTCCACAAAAGGACGTTTTATAAGCGACTTTATTGCTGCTTTTATGATTTATTAATAAAAAAAAACTCTACTCACCACTAATACTTGGAGAAGTTCCACTAGGAGTGACTGGAGTAGTTGCTGCAGACGTTCCCGTAGAAGCTCTTAACCCTCTTCCAGCTAATAGATGAACCCAAAGCATGCCACTAACTGGATCATCGTTCATTAAGGGCATTGTTCCTCCAGCTCCTCCTATAGATGACAAGCCAGGAATAGTTCCAGATGTTGGAAGTCCAGGTTTTTCTATCTTATATTTTAAAAATTCTGCGGGGTTTATATCTAATTGTCTATGGCCTCTGGGTAAAGTGCCGCTCGGTGTAGGAACTGGACTTGGGGCTGCTCCAGATCTAACGGTATCTAGATCTAGAAGCTGCCTCATTCTACGCATGGAAGGAGACCGAGACGAACTTAATGCTGCAATTTTGCACATAATAACTAGAAAAGTGTGGTTTTATAGAAGCCTTTTGGCATTGTTGATAATAATATGTTGTAATAAATAAGCGCAATTTACTAAAAAAGTTCGGTAGAAATAAATTTTGTCAAAGGACACATTATCTGTAATTATACACTATTTTGAAAAAATTTTAAATTTTGACAATTTTTAAATTATTTTGTTACGAAAAGTTACTCAGATATTTTAATTTTCCAGCTTTGCGTTTTGTATATAAAGCAAATGCAATTGGGCAGAAAAAATTTAACGAAATAAAATTGCTCTCAAATGTGAAAGATCAGAAAGTGAATTATTGTTCAAAAACTCTTTTTTTAGAAAAGAAACACCATTTTCTTACAAGTATTTTTATGAAAAGTCAAAGATAGTTGTATTATTTGATGTTAAAAGGTAAATTCTTGGTGAAAATAGTAACATGTCTAAGACATGCGTTACTGAAAAAATCACTAAAGATTTGCAAATAAACTACTTACTTCCCTGAAAAAACTGAGTGATGACTACAAAGCTAAAATATTCACACGTTTCAAGCCAGATGACATTATTTGTAAGTTTTTGCGGTTTTTGGATTGACTACATTTTATGACATAGACCAGTTGTAAGTGTTTAATGTGAATCACAAATATTAACGTTTTATTTATTGATGAGAAATAAGATAGGAATTTTTTGAAAATTGTGAAAATAGCTGTTTTCAGTAAAAACAATTTACAAAATGTCGTGTTCTAATGTTTCTGATAAAAATGTCAGAAAATCTTAAAAAAAGACAGATAAGAACCAGGAAAGTGCAGAAGATCAGAAAAAATTTGGTTTTTGTCCAAATTTTAAAATTCGTGAAGACAAAGTTATCAAATATCATAGCTCATAAGCGATTTTTGAATCTTATTCTTTGACTATGAGTCTTGCTGATTGAAATTTTAAGTAATTTCTTAGCGCAAAAAAAATTTGTGATTTTGTTACTAGTTAGTTACTAAATAGACGCAAATTTTTTTTGCATTTTGCAGTAACAAAATTAATTGCATTATTATTTATCTTTCAGTAAAAGACATTAAATGAGATACATAATGACGTGAGAAAAAATTGATGTAAAAATTAAAAAACTAAGAAAAATTTTAATTATTGCAGACAAACGTGTGACCATATTCCGTTTCAAAAATTTTTCTCTCGTCAGCAAGCAAACTCCCTTTTTAGATTATTGATTCTCTCTATTAGTGGATCACAATTTATTGCTACTGCTGAAGGAACAATGTAAGTAACTTATTGCGAAAAAAGATGTAATTGCATAGGAAAGTATCAAATTATTTAGAAAATGCAGTAATGCGTCAAAGAGAACAAAGTTCTGCATCAGCGAATCAAAAATAATAAATTAAATTTTTATGTTTTTGCAATACAATACAGTGTTGAAACAGAGCTTACTTTTTTAAAAGATAATTAATTAATTATCTATAATTAATAAGTGCAAATAGAAAGAAAAAAAATTTATAATCACAGCAATATATTACAGAAAAAAATAATTAATATACATCCACTGCTAAAGTATAACAATAAAGAGTGTATTAAATCTTTAAATTATTTTAATTGTTGTCACTACCAAAAGGTCTTCTATTAATGAAAAGTTGATGAATCTTACGTGATGATGAGGTAATGTGTTGAGTTGATAACGACCTAGCTGGGGCAGATGGATGTTGTGATCGTGAGAAATTTCTGTCTAATGTCGATGTAGTACCTGGACGTCCATAACCACCATAGTACCCCCCTTCAATCTATCAAAACAATTTCGACATTAGAAAAACTCTATACTCTTTTAGTAGAATAAAAATAAAAAAGAAAAATTACGTTTTTGAGTGCATCGTGGATGTTTTCGGCGCTGTAAGTGAATCGGGCAGCTCTTTGTTGATTCAGGACATCTCTGGATGCTCTAATCTGCTCATAAATTGCTGATGTTGAAGGCGTTCGACTCAACCACTGTCTGTACTCATCTGAAGTGAATACACTAGGTGACGAGGGTATCCGCCCTTTATTATGAAATGAAACGTGTAAAAAGAAGCAAAACGGTGATGGTGTTTTCAGAACAAAATAAAAGAAAGAAAAAAAAAACTAGAAAGAAACCTAAAAAGATTTATTAGGCTGCTTTCTAGTGGTGTGCGAGTGACGTTGATCCTTGTGATTTAATGGGGTTGTTAATAACTTTTAGAGGATGAAGTGCTTGACGTGTGTTTCAAGTGTAATTGGCTTTTTGGAGTTGTAGAGTGCTTCTCTCTCATGAAATTTTGCCCTAAATTGAATTACCATCAATTATTTAAATTGATTTTCTACTTACAAACACTTTTTTTTAATTGTTCCAAAAAGACATTCGTTATGACGTATTATCACCTGCGCTTTGCTGTCTGTGTAAGATATGTTTTTAAATGGCAATGGAAGAATCGATCCGCAAGAGTCGAGTTCCCTCTGTATTTAACTGTTCGTATATATGGGAAGATAAGGATACGTGGATAAAAATTTTTTATGGAATGAATTTTATTGGTGAGACATTTGCGTGGTGGTGCAAAAAATCGTAGCAGCTTACCCCTGTCCCTTCTTATCGAAGGCATTTCTGGCGCTGAAAGAGCTCCATCGGATTCATCTTGCAAAAGAGCCACACTTCTATCTCCGAATCTTTTATTCATGGCCAATCTAAAAAGCAACCATTATGTAATAACACGTCTAGCTTTTAGAGAATTTTGTGGAATTTTTTTCGCACCTAGTCGATCCTCTTGTATCACGTGGCAGCGAGTTGAATTTTGTTGTGATGTCGGTAGATGTGAGGGAGTTTTGCCTTCCTAATGTGGGTATTGTACTGTGAGGAACCGAACTTTGATTCCTGTTTGATAAATGAAACGTTTAAAAAGTGCTTAGTTCGAATCAAATCGATTTGTTTTCTGTCAAATTAGCCACTGACACAAAATCTATAATTATTTATAACTTTTTCAAAAAAATTGATTTATTTCTTTCAACTTTTCAAGCATCTGACGCCTTAGATATAGTAAATATTAAGTTAAATAATTTTCACAAAAAGTCATGGCAAAATATTAAACGACACTTTGCACTCAATCAGTAGAGGCGTAATCTAGACAGGAAAATAGAAGAAAAAGCTTCGTAACTCAACGTGTGAACCTCGCTTGAGACATTTGAAATTTGTTAGAATTTAAACTTATCCTAATTAGACAATGCTTTTTGTCGCTACAAAAAGTATAAAGAAAAATACGAAAAGCACAATAAAAATAGGAGAACATGTATACATTAGAAAAAATAATGTTTAAGTAAGAAAACTAGAGAAAGAAGAGAATCGAAACTTAAGTTAAGAGAAGAGTTTGAAATAGGGTGAGCAATGTTTGACAATCTGGTAAATAGTGTCATGATAGATAGAGCAAACACTTTGAGAAAAAGACAGAAATCAAAAAATCTAATTATAATAACAATATAAAAATATAGAAAAACTAAAATGTCAAATTTTATTGCAAAACGTCGACCATTTCATTTAATTTTTAGACACGGTCTTTTCCAAAAGATGTCAATATTTTAAATTTTAAACTATTGTTTACTAGACAAAACTGTCGTAATACGCAAAAATTTTAATTGCTTCACATTTGTTACATAATAGAATTTAAAATAAATATTATCTCCAAAAAAAGACAAAATTGTTTCAACATTTCCAAATTCAGAGAAAGACTAAATTAGTTCATAAATTAATAAAATGCGTTATTTATAGAAAATGTATTGTTGTAAAACATTATCTGTGGTTGATTGCTAACACTGTTGATCAGTTGCCAAAAAATTATTTATTAAATCTCTTTCGACCACTATATGGTCATCATCAGATCTATATAAAACTTAATTATTATTTGCTTTTCCTACGGTTTTCCTAATAATCTAGCCAAGGAACTGAAAAAAAACCGTTATTTTTTTTAAGAACATTTGCCAAGTTTTTGTAGATTTTCACACTAGGCGGCGTTTAAATGTCTATAGTTATTTATTTTTTTGATTAATTATAAGCTGTTAATAATGTTAATATTAATAAGATGACTATTGAAAGCGTGCTACGCTATAGTAGACCTGTCCAAGTTGCTGTATTTTAAATGAGCTAAGTTCTTTTTGCATCTGGTTTCAACTGATCTACGCGTTTGCCTTTTATAACGCTTGTTACAGTTATTACAATCAATGCATAAATTTTAGGATTTTCTAAAAATGATGTTTTCTCTTCAAGACCTCCTAATAATTTTTTTTAATTTTGATTCTGACTGATAAACCGCTCTAAATCCTAAACATTTAAGCACAAATTATGTCCGTTGGTTATCTTAGATTTAAGGGTATTAATTTCTTGTTTATTTATTTAGAAAGTTTATTTTAAATTTTTGTTCATTTATAATTTTATTTACTACTTTTTCCTTATGTTCAAATTAATATTGGTCATTATTTTGATAAATATTTTTTCTTCATTGAAATTTTTTTGAACTTGAAAAAAGAGTTATCAATGACTTGAGTATGCTCAAAATGACAGAAGTTTCCCAAATATTGTATTTTAAATAATAATTAAACTTACCTATTGTAGTAGTAGTAGCTGCTTCTGGATCCGCTGGTAGCTTCCGTGTCGCTAGAATAGTCCAAACTTCCACGGTTTCTCCTTGAAAGGGCTGTCGTAGTACCATATTGTCCTGGAGACGTTCCATATTTGGCTTGGGCAAGCTGGGCAGCCACCGCTGCTTGGTCCACGTATCTCTGGTTGTACCTGCTAAGAGTTGATCCAGATTTCAAGCTAGATCTTAAAAGGCTGTGTCTACCCGCTTGGGTAATACTGGTATAATCTGAGTATTCCGTATGAGGAAGGTGCTGATCGGAACCGGAACGGGGCATAATTCGTCGAGTGCCCGTTCCGGTGTGCTGAACGTAATAATGAGATGAAGGGCTTTGTTGTGATGATAATCTAAAATTGTGGGATCAAAGGGTCAAAACACCAATTACGACAACGATGCAGGAAGACAAATACCTTGTTGGCAAAGGCTGACCTCCAGCAGACATTCTCCGGCCTGGCAAGGCAAAAGAATGAACTTTTTCGGCCAAGCTTTCCAGTGTATTTGGATAGTTCCTTTCGTACGGCTGGAAGTGCTGCATGCTGGATTTTGGCTGCTCTGTTATAACAGGAGGCGGAGGCTGATAGCCCCAAGTGTTGGAGTCAGGAGGGCGGGAGTTGTAGTATAAATCTAATCCATTGCTGTCTTGGGCTGTGTGTCTTGAATCCATTGATGCAAGACCCAAACCAAGGCGTGATCGGGATTCACTCATTTCACGACCATCGCCTGTGTGCCTTTGACGCATAGATTCCCTACCAAACAAATAATAGGAAAAATAAAAACACATAAAATAAAAAATTGAAACATACCTGTGTTGTCCAAGATCTCCATCGTCTGCTTCGTCTTCACGTAAGTCCCGTTTAATTACAACAACGGGAGGGGGTTTGTGTTCGGATCGGGGCTGTACGTTAGGTGAAGCTTGCCCTCCTTTGGTGCCTTTTCGCTGTCTTGTTGCAAGAACTAGTCTTCGAGGTATTGACATTATAATTACTACATCGTCTAAGCTCATCCGTGTAACGTCTACAAGATTTACAGCCAAAATTTCGTCACCCACCTTGAACAACAAAAAATAGTATTCGTGACAAAAAAAAATTCTTAACCATCTCGGTACTAGTCACCCAAAAAGTTAAAAATCAAATTTTTTTGATATTTTCAGGAAAGATTAAAGAGAAAAGTTTGAAAGTGATAATATAAACAACAAATATTGAATGAAAAGAATGCAGAGATCATATAGAATGTGAAAAAAAAATCAATAGAATATAATGATAGTATGTTGATAATACATAACAGCAAATAATTGTTTTTAGTTTATTGGTTTTGATCCATGGTGTACAAACCGTTGCAACAAAATGTTTTTTATTTTCGTAATCCTTCGTTGCAAATCGTAAAGAGCACTATGCTTATTTTCATCAAAAAATAATGTTCACTTTTTAATTGACATATTACAATCAAAACCAATTATTAAATGATTTCAATAAATTAAACAAAAACTTATTTTGATGTTCGTTTTATTAAATCTTAAAGTGGCTGTTCTAATTGGCTTTCATAATTTAGAGTAAGTGGATATAAAATGCCATAATGTGCACATTCATTATAATTAATTACTTGTAAAGGGTGATAATCCCATAAAGTTTGTAAAAGCCGTCAAAGAAGCAATTTTATTCTTCCTGTAACTTGATACGCGTTAACTTTTACTTAGAGTTTTCCCTTAGAACACATATTAAATTTCTTGGAAAAGCTCATTAATAATTGCCAATAGGAAGAAACTTTCATATCTGCAATTTCATTGCTTTTTTATATCAAGGAAAATTAATTTTTTGGCAAAGAACCAAACGTAAATCTTGTAATTTTTATTAGGTCTGAATGAAAATAAAGGAAATGAGCAAAAACAAGGATGTTTATTTGTTTTGCAGTTTCCAATTTTCCTTTATACCCATGTGTATTGTTCAGCCTTTGAGCAAAACTCAATTAAAAAGTGCTGATGAAAAAATTTATTTATCTTAAAAAAATGTAATAGAGACTGAATGTTGTGTAAAAAACTGAAAACAACAAAAAATGTTATTTTATTTATATGGTTGACATAAAAATATATGCAAATAATAAAACTCAATTACTGAAATGAATTGAGTTGTTTTCAAACAAAATTCGTATAGATTTTAGTGTTTATTTTAAGATCAAAAATGTCTTAAGCATTTAAGAAGCTTACTTACTTATGGTTTCAGACTTATAAACCGAAATTTTGAACCAAGGCAAAAATGATCATCAGAAACAATTTCATAAGAGGATTTATGATTTGGCATAGAATATTAAAATACAATAAAAATAAATAAATTTAATTAAAAAAAAAACAAAACATAGCTTTAATGTTTTTTTCAATACTGGGACATTCTGTAAATAAACAAAATATTTTTAAAATTCACAGCGAAAGCTCAGCTTTAACAAAAGTCTAAGAAATTCTTAGATTTAAAAGTAACCAGTTTTTAGCTTTACTTTTTAAGTTATTAAGCTGTATATTAGAAACTGAGTTTCTAGCAATTTAGTTAAAGCATTTGTGACAAAGTTATTCTAATAATAACTGCCTACGACAACTTAAACGTTGCCTACCCATGTCAACATTGAAAAGACAAATATGTATTATTATACCTGAAATATAAAAAGACAAATATTTGCAAATTTCGCAGGCATTCATTCATCTCTAACCCGATATAACTTAATAAAGAAAATGTTTTATTCATGCCGCTATTTTTGCGAGAATTTTATGCCACGTACTACAAAATAAGCTAAGCATTTAGTATTTTTATATTACAATATAAAAAAAAATGATTAACCTAAAAGTTGCAGCGACTAGTAAAGTTACAGCGATTAATAAATTTTGCTTAATTTATTAATATCTGATCTATCGCAAAGTGTTTTTGTTTCTTGCATGAGAGCTATTATTGTGTGGCATTTGTTTCCAGTTAAAAAAATGTAATAAAATTGTCACAGCGTTTATAGAACGATAGAGAACTAAAGTAGAGCTGTAATTTTACCATAGAAAAAAAAAGCTATAAAAATCCAGCCTCGTATCTCACGATAAGGTAATCTTACCTTAAGACATCCACTGTTGTAGACAGCCGATTCAAGCGCTATCCTTGAAATAAAAACTCCATCATTTCGTTCGATTCCATTTCCTTCCCTAATATATAGTCCCAACGTTTGTCCAGGTCTTTTCACAATTTCCACAAACTGTACCGTATGCTTCGCATCCTGCATAGCTACAAATTTTTTGGCTGCATCTCCTGCTGCAGTTCGGCCTAAATGCCTTGAATCCAGAATTCTTACAATCATCTCACCGAGTCGTTCCACGTGCTATAATAGAAAAATAAAAACAATTGTGCTGAGGAAATATGTTAAAAATTTCTTTGATAATGAAATTCCGCGAAAGAATTTAACGTAAAAGATCAAAGCATGTTTTGAAAAATTAATTTTGAGATCGTTGCTAAAGCTATTACTTTGTGATATATTTCAGTGATAAAAATAACAAATTAAAAAAGTAATTTGGTATTAGATACCTCCAAGGCGCCTGCAGTCGAGGCATCGTGGTCGTTTTCTACTGCCTCTATCTGTTTGAAAATATCGCTACTGATTCCGGACACCTGAAAAAAATCAAAATTTTATATAGACATTTAAAATATGACA
This sequence comes from Lagria hirta, assembly GCA_947359425.1. Classification (NCBI taxonomy): domain Eukaryota; kingdom Metazoa; phylum Arthropoda; class Insecta; order Coleoptera; family Tenebrionidae; genus Lagria; species Lagria hirta. The sequence goes on along the minus strand of OX375796.1, from coordinate 18,847,348 downwards.
CAAAGATGCATTTATCCAGATGATGCATCTTGCTCACGGTGGAGCAGAAAAACAAAATTTCGTGAATAATAGTAAGTCGCGCACCACTCTGAATCTTTGAAAAATTTTAATCTACACTAATAATAGAATATATAAAACCTAAAGAATAAATCATCGTTAGAGCTATTTTTATTTTATCGACTTTTTTTATTTTAAATATCTAGTTTCCTTTAAAACTCGTAAAGTATCAAGACAATCAAGTTGTCAAAAAAAAAAATTGGTAGTTAAGAACTGTCATTCAAAACAGTTGATGCTTAAGTGAAACTTTGAATTTGAGTGTAAAAATACTTATTGTGCAGTACAACATGAGCAATGGTTAGAAAATGGTGGGAAAATTGCTAAAGCCAAGGAATTTTATAATTGCATACATTCCCCTATCTTTGCCACTGACAAAAATATGAACATATGAAAAGTTTTGGATTTGATACCACCACCAGAATTACACCTTCTTCTGGGAACAGTGAACACAATTTATAGTGCCATAGAGTCCAAGTTTCCACATATAGCACACAAATGGGCCAAATCATGCAGTCTACAGAAAGAACCTTACCACGGAGGGAATTTCAACGGCAATGCTTGTCGAAAATTATTAAAAAATGTTGACACCTTACAAGCAATATCTAACATTGAGTGTTTAAAATTTGTAAGAGTTCTTAGAGATTTTGATCTAGTAGTGAAGTCATGTTTTAGCAAAAATGTGGACCGAAATTATGAAGAAGCGATAAGACGCTTTAGAGTTAATTACATGGATACTTATCTAAATGTCACACCTAAAGTGCATGCAATATTTTTTCATGTGATTGATTTTTGTAATCAATACCAAACAGGTCTTGGTATATATAGTGAACAAACCAGTGAATCTGTTCATGCAGTTTTTTGTCACGTTTGGAAAAATTATAAAGTGAATGAAACCAACTCTGAATATGGTCTTCATCTTCTTCGGGCTGTATGTCATTACAATACTTTACATTTGTAGATTTTGATTAAACTAAAGTTAGTTTTGACGTTTTTGACTTGTTTTTTATAAGTTGATAATAAAAATTATATTTATTAATTTTTTACTTGACAACAAATAATTTTTTCTTACTAAAATTTTTAAAATTTAATTTCAATACAAATAGCTCTACGAATTTTTTTTTTTTTTTTGTTAAAATATTCTGACAATAATTCAAAACAACTCGGCAAAAAATTCAAGAATGGTGCGTTAATTTGATTCTAGTTTTTTCTCAGCCCCACCGTGTGCTGTTACCAAAACAACTACACAAAACTCTTTAACTATACGCACTACCAGAAACTCTTGAAATTCTCTCCACAGTTTCAATTATTAGAATTTGTTTTAAAAAATTGTTAAAAAATTAACTAAACAAGTTTTTTTAAAATCGGCTGCTATAGCTTTTTTCCTGTTTCTTTATTTAAAATTTATTTAAAAGCTTGTGTGTCTTTCTGAGGAAATCAAGGAATGTCTACTCGCATAAATCATTGCAGAGGGCAAAGCAGTCACCATTTAATTAATGTAAAATGTAAAGATTTATGAACAAGAGGTTACTAAACTGTAATAAAACCTACGTTCTTATAGTCTATCTCCTGACATTTGTTCAGTTGTCAACCAACATGTAAATAATAATATTTTTGATTGTACTCAAAAACATCAATATTTTGTCTTAAGGAAAACTGACTAGCCAAATGAGTACAAAACAAAAATGTCAATAGAATTATTTTTGGCATTGAAAAGAGTCACATCGAGCAAGAAGTAATAACTTTTTTGTTTTGCTCTTGTGCTCTTAGAATAGTTGTTTCTAATAATATAATTAAAATCAATTAAAACTTATTTATTTAGAAAATAAACAATAATTTTCTGAAATTCTTTTATACATAATTTTCTAACAAAAAATGTTTTGGAAAGATAGTGTATTTTTCTTAAAACGTTAAACTAATTGGATAATTTTCTAAATATTTTTTTTTCATTATGAACATATTGATAGGGTGCGATTACAGCAATTTTAAATGATTAGGTTAGAACAGAGATCAAATCTGTTTTTGCAATGTAAACTTTAACTTAACTTTCTACTTCAAAAAGTTGTGTAAACATTCAGTAAGCAATTATTTTTAATATAATTATTTAATAGTAGCTAGCGACAGGTAAAGACTTTTCTATACAGTTTTAACAGATAATTCAGGTGTATATTTTTTCTATACAGATTTAGCCGATAATAAAGCTGGGTTAAGCAGTTAACAAAAGGTAGTTGTGCTGTATAGTTTTTCTATACAGCTCCAACACGCAATTAAGCTGTAAAATTACTTTTATACTCTCCTATTAAACAGCTATTGTTTGTATCATTATTTAATTGTAGTTAAATAACAGATAAAAAAATATATACAGTTTCAGCAGATAGTTAAGCTGTATAGTTTTTTTTTCAGCTCTAGCGCAGATAGTTAATTTGTATAGTTATTACTATAGTTTTATATATAACATTTTTTCCATGTTTATCTGTTCATTAGTTGAATGTGGTTAAAAAGAGGTAGTTATTCTTTAAAGTGTTTTCTATACAAAGCACATAGTATAGCTGTACAGTGACTTCTATACACTATTATTACACATCTAGGTACTGTTAATTATTTTATTGTAGCTAGCAACAGAGAAAGTTTTTTCTGTATAACTTTAACAGATAGTTACAGTCTATAGTTTTTTTAATACAAATTTAACAATTAGTTAAACTGTATAGTTACTTTTATACAATTGTACATCAGCTATTTTTTTTATTTCTTGCTGTTTATTATTTAATTGTGGTTTGCAAAAGATAGTTATGCTGTATATATTTTTCTATATAGTTCCTACAGACAGTAAAGCTGTTTAGTCAATTTTAAAGATTTTTTTATCTATTTATTATTTAATTGTAGTTAACAATAGACAGTTACGCTGTATAGTTTTTTATACAGATTTAACACAAGCTAAGCTGTAAAGACTTTATTACACATCTAATAATCAACTATTAATTTAATCATTGACTGTTAGTTATTTAAGTGTGGTTTAAAACAGATATAGTTTCTATTAAACAGCTGTAACAGATAGTTAGTTATCTCTGTACACTTTTATCAATCAACTATTCTTCTCATTTTAGCAATTAATATTTAATTGTGACTATCAACTAGCAGTTTTAGGCTGTATCGTTACATCTATATATTTTTATATCAGTTGGTTTTGTATTTACTTGTAATTAACAACAAATAGTTAAGCTGTAAAGCTATTTTCATAAACTTTTATTAAACAGGTATTTTGTTATTATTAGCTGTTAATTAGTTAATTCTGGTTAACAACAGATTGTTAAGTTGGAGCTTTACAGCTGTCACTTGCATAGTTATCTCTATGTGTTTCTATAACAGTTATCATCTGTATCATTAGCTGTAAATTATTTAATTGTACTTAACAGCAGATAGCTATGCTGTATAGTTTTTTCTATACAGTTGCGGTGTGTTAACTGTGGTTATCTACAGATATAGCTTTCTAACAAGTAGCTCAACTGTTTGTAGTTACTTATATTTTTATTAATCAATTATAGTTTTTACCAGTAGCTTTTAATGGTTTAACAGCTACTTTTTTGGCATTGAAAAGAGTCACATCGAGCAAGAAGTAATAACTTTTTTGTTTTGCTCTTGTGTTCTTATAATGTTCTTAGAATAGGTGTTTCCAATAATATAATTAAAATTAATTAAAACTTATTTATTTAGAAAATAAACAATAATTTTCAAAAAATTTTTTGTACATAATTTTCCAACAAAAAATGTTTTGGAAAGATATTGTATTCTTCTTAAAACGTTAAACTAATTGGATAATTTTCTAAATATTTTTTTTTCATTATGAACATATTGATAGGGTGAGATTACAGTAATTTCAAATGATTAGGTTAGAACAAAGATCTAATCTGTTTTTGTAATATAAAAAATACTCAATGTAAACTTTAACTTAACTTTCTACTTCAAAAAGTTGTGTAAACATTCAGTAAGCAACATAAAAATAATTACATTCATTAAAAATGAATCAAGCATTAGCTTATTTTGTTTATTGATTTTCTATTTAGGCCAGAATTTTGGTAATATCTTTTCAATTTACTCAAACTTTTTTATAAGCTTTTAGAGGTGAGCATGCATAAATTATAATGCTGGAAAGTGTAGGCATACATTTTCTGTAATTATTGTGTAACTTTTTGATTTGTTTGATACCGAAGTAATTTTGGAAGATACATTTGGCTTACAGTGAAAGCTATCAAAAAATAGCTTGATATTGAAAAACATATAATTTCAGAATTGGAATTGGTTTAGATCAGTATTTATAGTTGAAAACTAATATTTAGCTTGTTTAAAGCTCCAGCTTCAAAAAAATTATAAATCGACTTTGATGAGATACATTTGCAAAAACAACTGTCAACAAAGAATATTTTAATATAATTTAACAAATAAGTACCGTACATTCAAAAAAAAAATTAATTCAAATTTTGCTTTAAGAAAAGGCAAACTAGATTTTATACCCCTTAAAATAAATTGCAACGCATTTTTATCTATTTTCCTATAGCTTAAATTTTTTTGTACGTTTATAGTCACACGATTAATAACTTGGTACCTTTCTAAAATCTCCTTGTATAACCATGGGCGGATGATTGGTTCTGTTGTTTGGAGCAGCAGGAGCGCGTAGAGGGGAGGCTGTGAGATCCAAAGCCTCTCGCCCATTATCCTGTAAAAAAAAAACAGTATTGACTTCAAATTCTCAAAAAAATATTATTTTTTTATTCTTTTATCTTGCAGAACGTTACTAACAAATAATTAGCTTTTACCCCAATGGTCACAAAATCATAAAGGTTTTCCACTGGCGGAATTCTCAGGCTTCTTTTTAGTATCAAAAGGTTGATGGGTTTTTTACAAAAGAAAATTGTAACTTAAGAGCAAAAGCATTCTCTTTGAGCTTAAGAGCTAAAGTTGGCACTTTAATTCTAAGATTAAGATTGTTTTATTGTAACGTGCAATTTTACTTTGCTTCGCAAGTGAAAAACTGGCTCGTCAAAAAAAATAATAACGAAAATAAAACAAATTATCATATTTTACACAAAACTGCTTTAAAACATAAGTTATCAACTTTTTGATGCAAATAAAAGAATACTTATTTATAACTTCTTTTGTCTCAATCTTTTGAAAGTTATTAAGTGAGAGTTGAAAAAATCAAAAGAAAGCAACTTTTCTAATAATTGCAGATTAAATTGTTATTGTTACAAATTGTAACGTTTTTAAGAAAGTTGTTAGGCCAAGCTGTTGAAAAAGCTTTAAGTGTAAAAACAGATTAAATTTTTCAAGGGCTAACAAAATATGCTGTAGAAATAATTTTTCAGAAATCGGCTACAGCATTATTACTTTAAAACTTAATCAAAATTCAGCTTTCAGAAGCCATGACTATACAACGAATTTGTGTATAGGTTTCTATAATGGTTACCCTATAAAGATTGCATCAATTTTATATAGTATGAAGAACAATTTGAAACACGATTCAATAGTTTTATCGTAAAAATGTTACTGCCAAAAAATATGTGAACATTAAAACTGCAAACGATTAAAGCTTACCACAATAAATAAAATTATTTGTGGTTTAAAAGTTGGAAAATCATTGTAAAGCTTTATTTTCTATATATTTATCGTAGACATACACAAAATCAACCAAATTCAATCAGCAATTTTTAACAAAACAGTGAATAAATATTTAGCTTTCAATGTGTTGCAAATTGCAAGCTAAAAGAACCGTTTAAATAAATGCTGAAAAGTGATTAAGTGCGGTTTTCTGAAAATAAATTATGTGGCCCAAGCATTATTTTTTTAAATATGTATTGTCAAATAATGCAACACATCAATATTTTGTGTAAACTTTGTTACTGATTTATTTTATTTAGATATTAGCTTAATATATATATTTATTGTAAATGTGTTTTAAGAAGCACCTATCTAGACAGGGATGTTTAAACATCTAATTTTCTTGTTAATAAAATACAGCTAAAACTCAAACCCAATAATAGAGATTTTTATCCATTATTCACAAATTTATCTATGTATAGCTCATGTTGTATTAAAAAATTATTTGTACTCTATTTGCTCACTATAACTAAACTAAAAAAATCATTTTCTAATTTTTCTCTTTCAAAAAATTCATATTTTTTTAATTGAGGGTCTGAAAGAGTAAATCTGAAAAAGTTTGGAGTACTTAAAAAAAATGCATTGAAGAATTATTAAAAGAAGATGAAAAATATTATCTTATGATAAAAATCATACATTTCTTATTATTTTTCATCTCTGTATTTATTTTGTGTTTTCAGGTCAGGTCAGGTCAGGTTTCTTATTATTTTTTATCTCTGTATTTATTTTGAGTTTTCAGGTTGCTCAGGTGTTTTTGAGAATCTTAAAAATGTACAAACTAAAAGCTACATTTTTAGCACGATGCAAAGACTAGAATTTTTAGAGGTTTTATTTTTATGAAAAAAGACTTTTTAGTAAATGTTATCGAAATGCCTAAAAAGATTGAAAGCACATGTCTGTTTTAACTTATTATTTTCGCGTTTTGTTGATTGTTTGGTGGTGAATATTACTACCACCAAAACGCTGGGTTATTATCGCTCTAAGTTAGAGGTGATCTACAGTTGCTAAAGGATGTATTAAAGAGCTAGCTGACCCGGCAAACTTCGTACCGCCCAACAGTCAATGAATGTTGTGTTACTTTGAAGCTGAACTAATTTAGGCTTTGATGAACGTAAAACAATGATACAAAATAATATATTTATATAGATAGAAACAAAAAAGTATTTTATTATGATGAATGATGATGAAAACATACATACAGAATGAGAATAAAAATAAAAAAAAATAAAAAATAATAATTAAGTACTTCAAACTCATGTCAGAAAAAAATGATTGAAAACTATGTTGTGCAGATTGAAAAAAAAAATAAAACTCGGATTAATTCATTAATAGGATTTTCATTCAAGCACTTTGTGGTAAACGACATTCTTTGTTTTTTGGTCAGGCGCAAGAACAAATAAAGCGGATGGTTTGCCGACACGTGAGCATGCCACGTACAATTGACCATGAGAAAACATGCATGTTCTAGATTGAGGCCACAAATTGTCAAGGATTGGCCCTGTGATGTGTTGATCGTCATGGCGAAGGCAAGACGAATCGGGAATTGAATTCGTTTAAACTCAAAGAGCATATCCGTTGGGATCATCGGAATCCTTGGAATAAGAACTTCCTCATCTTTAAATTTTCCTTTAAGTATCGACGCGTGCAATTTCTCGCAGATAATTGACTCGCGATATTCCGTTGCCTAATTGCATTACGGCTTCGCTGAGAAAGTTTCTAGGACGCGGCATTGTTATTAAAATGTGCACTCGCATAAAACCACCAAATATAATAACAGTGCCTGAACTTTCGAGACATAGACAATAGCTCAAAGAGTATATAACCACTACGTATGAATAGCTTATCAAGGAAAATCATAGACAACCTATAAAAAGACATTTACACTTTTGTTAACCTATAGATTTTTTTTCCTTAATCTTATAACTTTTACCAACTGATTTTTTATTCCCTAAATTCCGTTCCTTCCTTTCCGATGATTTTATGTTTTTACTGTAGAATAAATCTTAGGTATTATTTTCGGAAATTAAAAACAAATATAACAGTACCTGAGCTTTGTAGACATTTTACAAAAAATAAATTTCTGAACGCACACATGATGCCTTCAGAAAAAAATAAAGTTGTGGCTTAAAGTTCTCAGCAACAAGGCCATAAGCTCCAAAAAAAAAAAATAGTTGTTACACTATTTGACAGGATTGGACAACAAATGTTTGACATGTAATAAACAAATCAGCATCTATTGAAATGATTAAGTATTCATTACACATATCGAGTTTTTATTGTTTTTAAGATGTATTCTGCTATTCGGGACGGAAACAAATCCAACAAATCAAAAACCATGGCAATCGGTCCAGCCGTTCACGAGTTATAAGTGTTGTAACAAACACGACTTTCTTTTATATATATAGATGAAAAAATTGGTATTGCAAAATCAAACTGTTTCAAGTTTACGCTGTAATAAAATTAACAATTATTCCAAATTCCTAAATACATATTTTTTAGTTTAATGTCAGTGTTAACGTTAATAAAATATGTTCTATAATTTCGTTGTATGGGTTATAAGTATAAAACACTATTGTTTTATGAGATGAAAGACACTAGTATATAAAATAATTTTTTTAATTACAACCCACATAATCTTCTGCTCAAGGAGTCGCGATGCCAGTGATCAACGCAGTTCATTGGTATTCCAGAAGCGCAAAACTATCCCAGTTGCATATTTTTGCAAGAAATTATACCCTTGTTATTAGGTTTTTCACGCTAAACTGGCATTCGCTGTGCGTGTATAAAATATCAGATAATTCACCCTTAAATAAAAAAAAGAAGTTAAGACTGCGTAAATGATACAATCAGAAAAGCGACATAGGTATTTCATAGCGGTGAATGAGGTATTTTTTCCGGCTATATACATTATTCAAGCATATAATTAGAGAAGGTAATAACATGTCTTGCTGAAAATTGGGGAAATGGGAAAACACAAGCGTTATCTTTACATATAATATTAATAGCTGCAGTAATAGCATCACTGCAGGGTAATCAATTGGGTTTTGCTTTTTTATGAAAAATAATGTTTGCTTTAAGCTCTTTAAACTCAAAATTAGAGGAAAAAGTTTTCTACGTTTTTCTTAATTAGCGTTATAACATGGAAAAGCTATATTATAATTTGATTGCATTATATTATATTAAAAGTTTAATGCTATTATAAATCAAACTTTATTCGGTAATAAACGTCAACTCTGACTTAATAAGAAACGCTTTAATATTTTATTTCTTTGCATCTTAATCATCCAGCAATATCCAATCAAATGGTCTAAAATCTAAGCTGCATAACAAACCTATTATGTATATTTTCTATTCTACCCACACTGTATCTTAACATTAAGTTTGGTAATTATGCTGCCAGCAAACTATTGTTTATATATTTAATAAAACTACAGATTTAATTTACTTTTAATTTTGTTTTTTTAATATATAAAAACTTAATAGCAACACTTACTTAAAAAACCAGCAAAAACGTTTGAAAAACTGCAGCAGAAAACATGGAAGCCCAAAAAGTTAAAAAAGAAATGAATTACTAAATGAAATACTGTGGTTTTAAAGAAAAGTGAAAGAGAAATGTTAAACAAGAGTTATCTTTAATATTCTTCTTTAACTCTTCAATTAAAATAAAGCATTGAAATAGTTTTAACCAAACAAAGAAAATTTATTTACGGAGTCTAGAAACAAATTTAGAAATTTTTCAAAACACAAAAATGCAAGAGAAGTGCAAAAAACACAAAGAAGTAGAAATGAGAATAAAACATCAAATATAATAAAAAATAATACAATACGATAGATAAAACTATAGAATTAAACGCTAAGTTCAGAATTTATACAAAACATACATCCCATAAATTCGACCCGACACGACAAAAAACTTATAAAAACTGAAAAAAAATTAAAAAATCGCGTAAAGTAACAAAAAAAAAACACAAACACAAATTTTTGCTAAAGAGAGTAGTAACTAAAAAAATTAAAATTAAAAATACCAACATAAAAGAGCTATTTAGTGTGAAAACTCAACAAAATATAAGTTAGCTAAGTAAAACAGTATTAAGCAAAATTGGCCAATTTTGTCAAATTTGCAATGCTACAATTTTGACAGCGGGACAGTTGACAAGTTTTAGATTAAAATTTTTTAGTGGTAGATGTTTATAAAAAAATGCATTCAATTTTATTAAATAAGTAACATAAACAATAGTTGTTAATTTTTAAATTAAAATAAATTCAGCTTAGACAGACTATAATTTTGTAAAATGTACTCATATCTAAACATAATTTTAAGACAATTTTATGTTATAATATCTAAACTTTCTCTGAGTAAATGGAGGTCTAAAAGTGGTAATGAGAATTTGGCAAAAAAATTAAAAATCTTGATTAATAAAAACTTTTTATATTATTATATGAGAAATATTGATAATTTTTAATTGAAACAAAAAGTAGTTTGCTAGAAATTCTGTATGGTTCCTCGTACAAAAAAAATATTTTTTTATAACGTTAAATACTATGAAAAATACTTAAAATCGATTTTACAATAAGAGGAGTAAAATTGGTATTAGAAAATAAATTAATATTTAATAAAGTTCTCAGTTTAAATAAATTTCAATGTCATTTTAAAATCTAAAAATAGCATTTTAATAAAACTTGTTGATTAAAATTGGTATAAAAAAGTAAAATTTATTAAACAAGCTTAAAACAGTGCTTTGCATTGTGCTAAATTGATGTAATAAAGCTTAACTCAATAAATAAATCCTTCCTACTACGATTCCTGTCAAGACATCCGGCACACAAATTCACGCAAAAAACCGGCTCAAATATGACACAAATATGGCGCGAATTTTAAAATTTAAAAACGCAATCACTCGCCACTCTAATTTCAACAAACATTTAATTTACCTTTCTTGTAAAAAAGCAGCCTTTGCCATTTTTATCGCACATTAACTAAATCAACGTACTCGTAACCGCCAACTTGATTTCGCCTGCCTTGTTATTGATCTTATCGTGACGTCACTTGCTAGTAAAAGTGCGCGCGCCGATATTAAATCCCCTGTAATTGGCTGGAAAGCTGTTCCCGCCAAAATTCGTGTGTCAATTCATTTTGGGGTTTACTGTGAGTGTAGTAGTCATGCGATTTTGATGGATTACTGCTTTTTGTTTGATGTTATCAAAAGATAAAGCTAATGATCAAAATGGTTTTTTTTTACACTAATTTATTTATTAGAGTTCGATGGTGTGTCAAAATTGGTCGAAATGTCAACTTATTAATACTTGAGTAGATGACGCAATTTTCTATTGAAACGCGTTGCAGTTTAACAATTTAAATAATATTTTTCTCTTTACAAAAAAACTTATCTAAATTTATTTATATAAGTCCACAAAAATATAATATTATGGTAAGCTGTCATAATCCACATGTTTTCTATGAAACGTTTTTTTTTTGTTTTAATAAGAAGATTATAATGTTTTAAATATCACGTTATTTAGTTTTTCTTTTCTCTAATGTTTTGTAAGCATTTATAGCAAGACCATTTAGTTACTCTTAGCGAACAAGATATAAGAAGCTTATTTCTGTTTCTAAGGATTTTAAATTTAATTAATATAGAAGTACGTCTTTTTAATGTAAGGAAGTACATAATGATATCCTATTCTTCAGTGTTATATATTTTTTCGACAGCTAAAACTAGCCACACTTAAATATTTTTTTTATTCATGGATTTCAGGGATACGTGTAATGAATGAGCAAACGTCTATTTATTACTATAGTAAGAAAACAAAAATTAAAGTTTTCAATATTTATTTTACCTTATTAGTTGTGTTTAAAAAATGTATTTACGTTTGCTTGTCCAAAGTAAGTGATGCTTAGAAAAAGGTACCGTTCTGTATATTTTAAATTATATTATCAATAATGTCTAAGAATTTTAAAATTAAAAACTAGTCAACCACGAAACAAAAGCAAAAATTTGTAGAATTAAAAAATTGTAGTATAATAAGCTACTTTAGTGCCACTTGTAAAAAATTGTAGAATAATGAACTATTTATGACCGATTTTAGAAATTGTATGCCTTAGTAGTATGCCTTATGAAATATTTCAGTGCCGATTTTAGACACTTTTTAGTGGCAATTTAAAAAAAATACGTTAATAATACAGCTACTTTAATATGGCGTTTTTGGTCTTATTGTTAAAATTATTTGATTTGCTCAAAACATTAATATTAATATCGGTACAAGTGATATTTTTATTTTTTTTTTAGTGGAAAACTATATTATTGTTTTCAGATAATAATAAAAATCTTATTAATATTGCCTACTTTTCATCAAACCAAGGTTTAGAAATTGAGCTATTTTAGTCACAATCTCAAATAAAAATTTATTTGAGTATTACACCGTTTTACAATTTTGACTAAAATCTTGCTATTACTAAAATGTTACTATTAATTAGTTTAGTTAATTTAAAACATGATTTACAGAGTCTTAAGGTCGGAGTCTTATTTTCTACAGGGCGTTGTAAAATAAGTGAAAAATATATTTGCTTTCTGTTCGCAAAAGTAGTGTTAATTGTATAAAGTGATATATCACCGAGTGAGTAGTAAAAAAGTAAAATGTGGAAAGAATAGCAAGAATTTAGTGCGTCTTCACACACATCCACACAAAAAAAAACTAATTAACCGCAACGCAGATAAAGAAGATAATCTTCAAATCAAGGAAACGTTTTTATTATTTTGTAAAAACCGGCGCCTCCATCATTTTCTCCGGAAGTTCTCTCTAACGGTTAATTTTCCACAACGTCATCCTTCTGACTCATAATTTATTTTCCCCACTAATTCAGGTGAGCTTCCGCGCTAAAATTCTACGGAAGAAGCTTGGTTTAGTTGGAGTATGAGTGAATTTTTGAGGGTTTATGAATTTTACATTGCAAATAATTAGAGCCTACTTATGGTAAGTTTTATCAGAGAAGATGGAAAGAGAGAAAGCACCGAGTAGTTATCCTTTAATCCTCTAAAACAAATAGCGGCTAAGCGTAAATACAATGGAAACATTTAAATAGGGTTTTTAGAAAAAACGCTTTTGAAATATAGTCAGCTGAGAAATAATTTCTTCTAATAAGCTTTCAATTTGTAATTTTAATGTTTTGAAAACTAATTTGTATCTTTTAAAACAAAATAATTTGCTCTAAAATTTGTGTATAAACATAATTAATTGTTAATATGTATTTACATTAATAATTATATTAGAAATTATTGATAAAGGCAATACTTCAAAATACAAAAAATCTATGCTTGCTAGCATAGATTTTTGCGTTTTGTTTAAAAACTTTTTTGCGCGCTAGCGCAATCGTCAAGTCAAGTCAGGTCATTTGTGACACGTTGTTCACATTATAAATTATTTTTATAGTATATACACTTTCCGGTTAAAAATGACTTGGTATTTATGTGATATTGGTATTTGCTTCAGACAATTGCATTATTGAAACAGTACCAAAAACGGCAATATTCAGGCGGCTGTATTATTTTCTAAAAACTTTTTGATGAAAATATTTAAAGCAAACTAAGTTGCTTATGTTGATCTTTAACCGGTAATATATACGACAAACATTGATAGAGATAATTAATAATGCGAGCGACAGGGTCTAACTGCGTAAGCATGAAACTGTGCAATAGTAGATAAGCAAGAGCATGGGGTGCTCAAATTTTTAATTCTATATCAATAATTTTTTTAATTTAATTAAAACCTTAGCATAATAGCACACTATTGTAAGAGATTATTAACTTTGTTTAACGGCTACTAGATAATTTTTAAATTTATATGCAACTGGCTGATGTCAATACAACAGTTCCTAGTACCTAGTCTAATACAAAAATTCAAGCCAATTAGTATATAGAATAATAATAATATACTACACTCGTTTATTAAAACGAATGGTTGTGACAATTCAACGTCTTAGTATAATAATGTATTATTATAACATAAAACTTTATTTTATTAAGCAGCAGTCAAGTTTTCATAAAATGTGTTATAAACCTTCAAACTAAGTTTTTAAATTAATTATAACTAGTTTCAAGAAAGTCACTTGCTTGTTTAAACACTCAAAATCAACATCAAGTCTTCAAGAGCTATAAACACGTACTGAAACTTGAAATCAAATAATTACTTAGAATATAGAGATGTGGAAGTTGAGCAACAAAAAGTGTTTGGCTTATTTGTGCGATATTGCCGTCGGTCATTTGTCTTTTAGGTCTATTTGGGAAAAGTTTAGTTCTCCAGACCGAAATCGATACTAAGAGAAGCTTTTGGGATTTCCACCAGCCATATATCAAACTTGTACTCCAATGTGTGCATATTAAATCGGAGAATAAATGCGCTTTTGGAGACACTCCCATTTACAGTTTCAAGTCAAGAGGGAGCGAAGCGATTTTACAATATATAGCTGCACTATGAGTCTTTAAAACCAAAAAGAATAGAGAAAACTGAAAATATATTAGTGGTTTTGAATGTTCGTACGCCAAACGACTAAAAGTTTCAAAACCACCAGCTTGTTTTCGAAGTCAAGAAGCAGTAAACTCTTTCACAAAATTACCGCTAATGCAGGTACGTGGTAGAATTTATTTTTAAAGCAACATTTTTGGTTTTGCTCCAAACAACAACTTTTTTTTTTAGCTTGGTCAATGATTACAGACTTTTCAGTTGCAATACACCATTTTGTTAGCATAAAACTTGCTACCTACCTATCTACCAAACTCTATAGTTATAAATTAAACAGCTGCTACTATTCTTTCTAATTTAAAACTAAAAAAACAATCAAATTCATAAAATGCATCACAAATTCTGCATTTCTTTGTCTCTTTTGTTTACGCAATCTCTTCAAATGCCACATAAACAGATGTTGAAAATATAAATTTCCAACAAATTATTATATTTATTTTTTTGACCACTTACAATACTAAGCCGCCTAGGAATCACTATTGTCAATAGCCCTTTCTTTTGTTTTTTTTTTATTTAAACTACAAAGTACTAGAAAGCCTACAAAATTGATTTATATGCGCGTTGTTAATTTGTAGTTTAGCAAAATTATTATTAAAGCAAGCTCACTAACACCAGTTCAATTTCTTAAAAATTTAACAATATATTTTCTAAAAAAAAATTATAAGACATTGTGTATACTAAGAAGGATAAAAAGATTAGTTAGAAGATATTTTGCTAAAACAGAAAAATGTATTAACAGATAATAATTGAAATTGTGATAATTATTTTAAACCGTAAAAACCTTTTTTCTACATTTTTAGAAAATGTATAAAATAGAGCCACTCTAAGTGCTAACTTTTGCTTTTATTTTTTTCGATTTATAGCTTTTTAGATGATTCTGTAATTATGCAGTCTTCAGAGCAAGACAAAAAATATGAGACAAAATACCATTCATATTGCTAACAAAAAATATTCTTTCAAAAAAATAAAAAACGTTATAGCTGTACTGGACCAAACAAGAACAATACCAAAACAGTAGACTAATTTTTGTTCAAATAATTAAAAAATAAGTTTAATTAATTTTTTTAGCATTTTAAGAAAAGCTATTTTTTCTAAAACCATTTAATGGCAGCACACAGCTATATTCTAAATGATTAAGAATCATTATCAAAACAAGAAAAAGAAAGATAAGATAGAAACACTTTTGCAAACTTTTTATTACTTATTCACACAGTTTTACCACTTGCCAAAAACTGGATGAATGGTTTATTGTGCCAAAAATTCTAAACCAATCAATTTTCATTCTTTGTTTAAACTGAAGATAAACTATACATATTTCACATGCTTTTTTAACAAAAATATTTATGCTTTTATAAAACTTCAACAAGTAATTCAAGTTTGACAAACATGATATGCATGCTAGAGTCTCCAAGAATCGCAAATTTTGAAAAAAGCATAAATAAACCCTTCTAAAGCTCAGTTAATACTTTTGAACTAAAAGTTTTTTGTATTTTTTGAGCTTATTTTACCTCTAAGGAAATAAGTTTCTATTGGTTAAGCCAAATATCTTTTTTTATTAAAATTTTTATCGAGATCAAATCATTTTTGTTGGGAAATAATTACCAAAAATATTAATAAAATTCTGATAGAGAGAATTAAAGATATTTTTAATGAACAAAATAGTTTTGTTTAAATAGTTATAAACGGTTTCTATATTTCTTGTAAATACATTGATAGAAACCATTGAAAAATCAATTATTCAAAGCGAATTTGAACCAATGTATTCAAGTCTTATAATTTTAGTATTACTTAAAAAACTCATTTTGTAATTATTGCAAAAAAGCTGTGCACTTATTAGTTATTAAGTTCAAACTTGCAATTACTTAATTTAAGTCCAAAAGTCTCAGAGATCTTGATTATCTCAGCTGCCGTGGACAGTGGAGACATACCTATTTGTATGTTGACAGTGCAATATGTCTAGAATTTCCATCATCCTGTCAAGCAAAAATTTCAATATAGCAAAATAACAAATTCTAAAACATTTACATTTGGGTCAATGCTTTTCACATTTTTTTAAATTAAATAAGCATTTTGATTTAATTGCGGTTCTCTTAACTAAACATTGCATAAATTAATAGTAATTAAGTGCTGCAAAATATGTATAATTTTGGAAAGATAGAAACACAGAGTGTAGGTGGTAGGTTGCATACATAATGAATACGCAAAACAGTAAACATTTGTTTTCGAGCATAAACAAAACAATTTGGTACGAACATTTTGCCAGCTTGTTTATGCAAAAGTTTAACAATAAAAATATGTTTGAGGGTGGTTTTGAAAAGACACAGCCTGAGGATAAGTTGCTAACATTACTCAAAATTTGTTAAAAAGAATTTGTAAAATTTATTATTAAAAAATATTTTTTATTTATATTATCAATACCTTATAGGAAAAATTATTGCAAAATTCAAATTACTAAGCTATTTTAATTTATTTAATTAATACTATTAATTGATCATTATACAGTTTTTTGTTTTACAAGCTAAGATAAATCTTACGTCAACGCACATATATTTTTTTGTAAATGTCAACTCTAATGATCCAATTAATTAATTAATTCTGTGAGGTAATTTGAAGACCGTGGTTTGAGCAATTGAAACATAATACAGTTACAATTACTAGCTTTAATCATTTACTGTTTTTTTATTTATCAGTGTTCAAAAAAAAAAACAATACAACACTTTTTATTGTTTTTAACGCGGCGCTACCAAACCAATCGATTATCTACTCTCCAAAACACTCACAAGAGATATTTATTAATCTATGCAAACAGTTGCAGACAGCTGCTTTAATTTTCAGTTGTAAAATTGGATTTTAATGGAACCTTGTTTCATAAACGGTCTGTTACAAAATCTTGTAGACTTTAGTAATTTTTTGTTAAATTTTAAAATCACTTGGTGACACCTTGCATTACTTATACAGTACACTAATAGTAGTATTTTGTCATACCGAGTATTGAATTTTAAGCAAAAATTTTATTTTTTTTTTAGTAAAGCACAATATGCAGTCGAAGTAAATATAAGACCCAAATTGTCACTGACAATTTATTTAAATGATAATATGTTGCGACTTGCTGAAGAGTTGCAATAAAAACAAAACGTTTTCAAATCTAGTTAGAATGAATTTGATTTGATCTTTTTTTTTTTGTTAAGAAAATATACAGAAATGGCAACTAATATTTCTTAGAACACAAATTATTTTGCAATTAAGGTAGAATACATAAAAATTGCATTGCAATGTTTAACATATTATGAAATAAATAAACAGAAACAGTTTACATTGATTTTAAGTAAATTTAATACTAAATTAATTTTGTTATTTTACTATTTTATCTTGTTTTAAATGTATTATTGGATATTATGTTAAAATACTATTTT
The DNA here is from genome assembly GCA_947359425.1 of Lagria hirta. NCBI lineage: Eukaryota > Metazoa > Arthropoda > Insecta > Coleoptera > Tenebrionidae > Lagria > Lagria hirta. The sequence goes on along the minus strand of OX375796.1, from coordinate 18,829,712 downwards.
ATCTGTGACACAATTGTGACAACTTTTATGCAATTCTAAAATGTACATTGCTCATAACTTGCAATACAAGCGGTTCCAAATAAAAAAGAATCAAATTTTGAATTTAATTAAATTAATAATTTTATTACATTGACGTACCAGATTAGTAATTTGCAATATAAATATTGATTGGCAAAAAACTTTATGTTAAATAGTTCCTAATTCGATCGTAAATAGTCGTAATAATTTCGATTGCTTAAAAGGGTATAATCAGTATAATTTCTAAAAGAGTTTTATAATAACACTAGCTATAAATTAAAAATATAAATTAGATTTTATTTTGCCGCACAATTGCCGTAGCCTCATTTAAAATAAAATTTTGAATTTAAAATGAGCAGTTTTCTTCTTAAAGACTCACAAATGGAATTACCTCCTTTCTAATTTAACTCTACAAACAACTTCAGAGAGAAAGGTGTATAAAAGAGCCATTTTGGCATTCTTCCTGCGGCCTAGCATTATTTCAAATTAAAGCAGCCGACTTGGAATAGCCGTTTTAGTCCGGAATCAAATGTGTAATTAATGATACTCTGAAATCTCATTCAATGTTCGAAGAGTCAAGAGGTTCACCACTAAATTGCGAACGCTAAAAGGATCCATTTATTCTAAGAATTTTTCTTTTGTCGATGTTGTTATCGTAAAGGGAAAGTGCGCCGTCATTCTCTTCATCTGAAATAAACCAAATTCAAGAAAATGCATTTTTATTGATAAGTTCTACTAAATAACTTATCAGTTATAAGTTATACCATATAACTTTTTTATTGATAAGCTTTAGCACATTTATTTTGAACAATAATATTATTATTATTCAACGCTGCACTCAGAGAACTCAAAAAACTTATCACATCTCGATGTACTAAAAAATCTATATAATTGTCTGATATAATTTAATGTTTGGTAAGATAGTAATTGTAGACCACTACTTCTTGGGCAAATATCCTGCCAGACATTTTTGGATGCTCTCTTAGCATCAAAAAACTACAATAAAAATTGGAGAGAATACATCATTTCGCAAACTCTATAGCGCAATATCAGCTTTGTTATCGTTAGCTTTCGTCAGTGGAACACATAATGACAACTTTGACCGAATAATATTAAATAAATTAGAAGCTTCAGCGCGAGACTTTAATCTATTTTTAAATACAGTCATTAACAAAACTTAAAGTACTTGTATTTGAAGTTCAGTAATTTAAAAAATATATATTTGACAGTTTTTGACTTTTAAGTAGAACGAACTAACATGTTGGTATATATATTTATCAGCTTAAATCTTTTGGAAACGATAACTTAAAGTTATTATTTATGTTGATAAATAAGTATTTATTTTGAATTTTATGTTGCAAAAGATATTCTTAACAAAAAAATTTAAAATTTTATTTAAAAAAATTAGATCATTTTTCAAATATTTGTAATAAAATGGTAAATAATAAATATTTTTCAAAACTTTTGCACCACAATGTATTTATTCTATGAAGCTGTATTTGTATCAATTTATAAATTGCTTCAAATTCTTTCTTTTGACGGCACCGTTCCGACAAATAACGGCTTTAATATTGTAAATATTCAAATAAAAACAATAACGTTCTTATTGATGTTCTTCTATGTAGTCAAAATTTTTTGATTAATTTTTTGTTGACGTTTATGAGGTCAACAGTCTAATGCAATAAATACTCTTCGTCAAAGTTATTTTTTGACCAATTTTGAAATACTCAATTGTAAATCGATTAAAATCTATAAATGATTTAATCCACGTTTATTGTGATGCTTGTGATGTCATTGTATTGTTAGAGAATTAAATTTTAGCTTAATGACTCCTATATTGTGATAGTTTGATCGAAAGGCGAGTTTGTGAAAACTGTACAGCAGGAAATATAATAGATGAGTCATAATAGAAAATTGCTAAAAGTTTTTGGCTGTTTAATAACAAGACCTAATCACAAAGTGAAAATTCTGACATAAATTTGACTGTATGTTTTAAAGACAATCTTAGTTTTTTTAAACTTGTTTTATATTGATTTAATGACAAAATGGTTAAATTGCCTTCATTTCTCAAAGCAAAAACAGATTTTGTTGAATTTCAATAGACGTTTTTGTTCCTTATTAAAGCAGCGCTCTGATGTCAGAAAGGGTCAACCTTATTGAGCAACAAAGCAAAGACAGCGTTGATTCCTTTTGAAATACTGTTTTTCTAAACAAAAAAGCTTTTTTCAGCAATTGAATGATTTTTCTTTAATTAGATCATATGTTTAGTGATGCTGGAATTATACTTCTCATTATATTTGTTGGTTCAAAAAGCAAATTGGTATTGTTATAAAAAATTTAATTTGTATAAACCAGGTAATTTAAGCTAATGCTTAAAAATGCCGTACTAACTAACTTGCGTGAAATATTTTACTGCCTTAATTTTTAAAAATTGTTGTTTTTTACAAGTTATATATGTATAGCTGGCTGTGCATTACTAACTTTCTGTTGGACTGATTGCAAATGATACGGGTTGATAGTAACAAGAAAAGTTCCGCAGGGACTTGTGCTAGGTTTTCTATTCCTCCCTACTTTATATCACTGATACTGAGGTTCTTTCGAGGGCTATTGACTGGTTTGCAACTTTTTTTATTTTAAAAAACTATGTTGACTAGTTTATTTTACAAAATTCGTAGGAGTCTGTATAGCCTGTATTGATTTGGCGCTACAATAGAACTTTCATATAAAAAAAATGAGAAAAAAAATGCCAAAAATATATTTCATGGTAATTTAGTTTGGAACCGTTTTTTTTTTCACTTGAACACAGAGCTATCGTTTCATTGCAAATACAGAGGACAGAGATCACTGTAGGCAACTTTTAAGGCGCCTGCTAATTTCAAACTCACCTTTATTCATTTATCATATAGAAACTAGATAGCATTGTCAAAGCTGGACTATATTTTTTAAGTTTTTTTACTAGCAAAAGCCTTATATTAGTGTTCTAAACAGAAACTAGCAATTCTAAGATATTCAAACGTTTTAAAACAATTATCAATGCCTTAGTGGTCATAATTAGATCCACAATTTTTTTTAAAAGAAACAAAACTATAAGACGATTGACTTTGAGACATTTGGTGACTAAACCAGAAATTTACAGCACCGTTGGATAGACAGTATAAAAAAAGTTTATTAGAAAAATGCTAGTTTAAACTAAAAAGATTTTTATTCTGCTCGACAAAAATAAAAAAAAAACATTGCCGAATGCTGAGAATAATTTATATTGTAATAGCAATTGGAGTTTTACGAGCAGAGCTTGTCGCATAAGCATGTATCAACGATAACGTAAATTTTCCTGTTGTTTTCAATTTAAAGTCGCACCTTAAAAAGCAAAAAATTATATTAGATGTCGAATTACACCTCAGTCTATTCAAGTCTTTCAAAATCAAGTTAACGTGGTATAAATTGTCTATGACAAAATATTAATCTAGAACAAATACAATTTTTTTATTATATTTTAAAGTTTAAGCTGTAGAAACAGAAATAACGTCTTCTATAAATTTGTAAATTTCTTGTTGATAATTAAAAATAAACCGTTCAACAAAGAAATATGCACTCTAATTTAAAAATTTTAAATGCTAATTTAAAATGCTTTACAAATTAAGTTTGATCACATCTAAACTTCGTCAGAAAATATGTCTCAAAAATTTGGTGTGCATTTAAGGGTGATAAACATTAAAATAAATAAAGAGTCCAGCTATCCTTAATGTTTGTTTACAACAAACGATTGCTTTATTTAGAGATCATCTATTATTTTCTAGATACTCTAAACTGCTTTAATTATTGACTATTATAGCATTTTAAACTATATTTTGACTAAATGCATGACTAAAATCTTAAATGCCAGTATTTACATGAAAAAAAAAATTTGAGCTAACATTTTCAGTTTTTATAATTACTTAAAGTGATTCAGGTTTTATTTTTTTAAACTACAGTTTATCTCCAAAAGTTTAATCTTTAGAATAATTTTATCACTGTCGTTTTTTTACAATTTAAGTGTCAAAAAATACCAAACTTTAAAAATGCATTGTATGTTTATGAAAAATGAAGAATTTATAATTCATTCCATCGTTAAGTATCTATGAAAAAAAAATTAATTTTGTTGAACATAAGTTTGCGTAGGCTCAACCCAAAGCATAAAATATAGATTATGTGATTTTAACAGTAAAACAAATATTTTTTATAGCAAAATATCGTTTTGAAAGACAACAGACAACAGACCATTGTTATTTTTGATATAATGTAGTAACTTTTGTTTGCTAATTTATCTATAATGCTGAAACAACATTAAAATAAGGGTGGATAAGTCAGGATGCACAAAGTCAAAAGCTGATCAATCAACTCATTAACAATCAATTAATTAGAGACTATGGAGGTAATTTATTCGATAATGTAACAAGAGACATGACCCTTTATAAACTTTGGGATTTAATACATCAGCTCAAAGCATGTGTGCTGTTTTATTTTTCCAATGTTTAAAAGCCTGATAAATTGATTATCATGTAAATTTAACTTTAGTTTATCATACTAAAAACTAAAAAGGTTTACAAAATGACTTTTTCATATTTTTTTGTGTGTAACTATTGTAATAGTTTCAAATTCAATAGATAGTCATTAAGTTGGAGAATTTTTTGTTTTATTTATTATAGAGTTTTTTCTAGATATAGTACATGAAAAGCGAAAGAAAAAGTTTTTAATTTTTTTTCAATGCTAAAAGTGAGAATAAATTAAAGTTTCAGTGATTAACAAAAATAATTCAATTTGAAGACTTGCCAAAAGACGAAAAATTGACATTAATATTAGTCAATATTTACTTATCAGTATCACTGAGTTAAATGTTAGAAAAAAATTTAAAATGGGTGAATAGTATACAGTCAAGCTAATTTAATAGAAATTTTTTAAATAAATTTCTAAAGCTACAATTTGCAGAACACAAATTACTGCGGTTTTTTTAGGAGAGCATAATTCAAGAAGTTGCACACTTATGTGCAACTTCTTGTTGATAAACGATAATGAAAAAAATGATAAAGAGAAATATGATTATTCCTCTTTTAACTTTTAAAATATTATAAATCTTATCTTTAAATATGTAGTTTACAAAAAAATATATTATTGTATAAGACACAATATTAGAAATTATTTTAAAAAACAAATTTTTGCATACTATAAGATAGGAAAATGTCTTCGTATGGTTAAAAACTTTATTAATTCAAATTCCATCATATCATTGTTTTATTATAATCAGTAATAATAAATTACAACTAAGTCTTTTTTATTCATAGTTTGATAAAATTCTAAATAATCATTTTAATCTTGCTGAATGTAGCAAAATGTATGAAAGCTGAAAAATGTCCTAGACGGAATGTAAACTTCTAGGTCTCAAACATAGTAGATTACTCGCAATCGATTATTAATGATAACGCAACCAAAAGTCAAATTTTATGGTCTGCCTTGTAATTGGTCAACAAGTCGTTGTGAAAATAGCCCTATTTCAATAATTAATTTTGTAGTTGAAGTCTTACCCGGCGCCTCCGCCATTTTTACGCTGAATAGATTATTTTATCAAAGTCTGTACCTCAGATAAAATTACCAAATCACAATTATTTATAAAAATAAAATGTAAAAGAACACAAAAAGGATTTATTGATCAAATTTGTTTTTTTGAGTTTTAGGTTAGTAGGTCAATTACAGCAACGCTTATTACATCATATAAAAGTATTGAAATCATATTAAACACAATACATTGCTTTTATGGATTAGAAAAATCTATAAAAAATATTTCCTCTAATAGATGTTTTATTTGTTTTAAATTTCTTGGCTGTCATACAATTTTAAAAGTATTACATGTTTGCAAAGTTTACAAGACAGTTTTCAAATTTATTTGCCATGCAAGAATAGTCATATTTAAATATTATGATTAATGCAACTTTAACAAAGAAAACATTTTGAGTAATCTTCCGAGACATCGGCTTTTGAAAAATAAAGGTGTAAAAGCAGTAGTACAACTAAATGTTAATTGCCCACTCCTACTTTCCCAGTAGACCAGAATGAAAAATGCGATACGATGCCATTCACGCTTTCCCCGCTTTCCACTACTCATTATGAATGTATCAACATCACGTGAGGCCCGTACACACGATAGTAATTAAAGTAAAACGTAAACCGTAGCTTTTGTCGATAACACCAACCAATAGAAAACGAAGGAAAACTAAGTTTCTTTTTCCAGCTGCAATGAACTGGAAAAACAGATGACATTCCGTGATAAGGAAGGAAACTGTTTCTGAAACAATCGGAGAAACAATTTCAAAAACGTCAAGACGTTTAATCCGATCTCACAGTTAATTTTGCATTGATCTTTTTATCTCTTCACTACACAAAAAGACCAAAATTATTTACTTAAACATACATTTCAAAAACAAAAATATTGTTTATTCGATGGAATTTATTAAATATATAGCTGCATTTATTTAAGACGGCAATAAATTAGTTGAGCGTTTTACAAAAAATCAAATTTAAAAATGTATTTAAGTTCGTGCTTTTAACATTAATCTCTCAAATATTTTGAACAAACCAATCATTAAAACATCAATTTAAAAAAAAAAACTAGTAACAAAGTTTATATTAAAATATTATATGAGAAACATTTTCTACAAAATAAAGAAAACTTCGTTTTCATCATGTTAAAAATTTAAAAAGAATTGGAAAAACAAGAAATCTAAATATTAAGAAAATTGCAAAAGATTATCTTTGATATCAAGTATTTCTTCCGGAAGCTTGAATGACAATTATTCTCATTTGTTATAGCATACTTCCTCTCAAAACAGCAATCGTGTCTTGGAATATCGTCCTTTATTCCAGAAACAGCGTTTATTCTAGACATGATTTTATTTGAACTCATTCGAACAAATGCGTATGCGCAAACCAATAAGTTGCTATTGATATTCCATGCAACAGAAATTGCAAATTATATATTGGCGCATATACATTTGTTCAAATGATTTAAATAAATTGTTCTATAGCATAATTTTTCTGGTTCTGTTTTTCGATAATTCCTCTAAGAGGTCTGACTCAAGTCAGGTCAGGTCAGGTCAGGTTGGCATAATTCTATTTGATCTTTTTGGTTATGTTTTTTTATAGATGCTCTAAGAGGTCTGAGTCATAACTTTTGAGTAGTTACTTTACCACTTAAATTCTTTAATTACCTGACAGCGTTGATGTTAGTTCAGCGTCACGTAACAAAAACCATAAACGTTTGCAGAAAATTGGTCGTCTATACCATCAGACCTGCACATTTAAAGGTACCAGAGGCAAAAAAACAGCACTGAGCAAATTGTTTTCCTGATCTTGTAAGCATTGTTTAACGTGTCTAACTCTGTTTAAATGAGTTTTTTGCAAATTTCCACTCTTGGCATATAAATGTTTATTATTCATATTTGAATAAGATTAGAGATTCAAATATAACAAATTATATCAAGTTATTAGAAACCACAATATCTATTTGAAAAACAAAAACACATTCGGATTAATGCGTACTTCACACAAATTTTATAAGCTAATTTGTAATTATGTAAAATAGTTTCTAAAATAAAATCTATTATAAGTACGTTCTTTAATCATTGTCTTAGAAAATAGTTATTTACATAAAAGTCAAGAAAATTTCACATTACCGAAGAGGAGCTAAATTGAAATACGAGGCATTTTGTGCCGAGTATTTTAAAGCTCCGAGTCAAGTAAGAGATTTTACTGACGTGTTTTGTATTAAATTTTTCCGGAAATCGTAAAAAAAGACGAAATTTACAAATTTTTGGATTTTTTTGTGACAAATTCCACAAAAATCAAGTTTGTCAATTTTGTTGGCAACTATAGTTACTAGAGTATCTTTTTTATTTTGCGTCTTGTAAAGTTTTCACAGTACTAGTCCGGAAAACTCAATTTTCCTGCGCGTAAATAAGCAGGAAACTGTTTCCAAGACGATTTCCGGAAAAACAATCTTTAATAAGAAACATTAAAAATAAATGCTTCTAATGTTGACTATTTTGTTTATTACTATGGAGAAACGGATTCACATAGTATAGATTGAGATTTGATTTAAGCAAATACACTGCAATGATAAAATAAAAAATTAATATTCTCTCGTGAATTAGAGACCATAATGTCGTACAATAAGAGCTACATTTTGTATTTTGCTAAGCAGATAATCGTTATAACATATCTCACACGTCATCTTAATGTCTCTCTTAAGATGACATCTGAAGATATAATAACTCCAAAATAGAAAAATATAAATTAATTTACCTTTCTTCGACCACAGCAGAGCATATTGCGCGTGCGCGAACGACCGGATGTGATCTTCGAGCGCGCCAATTTCCGCCACTGCATACCAGATTAGCTCTGGGATGTCGTTCTGAAAATAAGAAAAGTATCTATTATTATACAAACCGTGCATGATGGGTTTAGTCTGAAAGAAATGATTAATGATACGTGAAAAAATTACAAAAGATTTGAAAAGTCTCGTTTGATGAAAAAGCTATTATCAGTTTTGGTATAGTATAATCATTTTATTGCTTTTTGTCTTTTTTGTTGAGGCAAAAGCCGCAATTAATTAAAAAATAGTAGCTGTATAAAGTCTTTTAAAATTCTGCGAAGAAAATTCTGAGTGCTTAAGACAAAACTCGCGAAATTAAAAGCTTTAGACATACGTAATTAATTGAAGAAATCATCGTAAATTAATTAATAAATTTAAAATTATTTTTATTTATATATAATTAATTTATTATTAATTTAAACAGTATTTAAAAATTTTGTTAAAAGATGCAGCATACTTTTGATTCAATATCAACAGGCAGAATTGCTCTATTCGAGCTAGTAATATAATATATATAGTAGCCAGTAATAAAAATTACTTTTTTGTGAGCTTTATTGGCCGGTGTATTGTTCAATATTTTGGTCTATCTTAAATTATTAATTAGATAAAGTTATAATTTAGATTTTTCAAATTGTTATCAAAAGCTTGAAATTTAGTAAATTAAAAAAATTAAATAGCAGTTGCTTTACTTAAAAATGTAGTTTTAAAGCAGCAAGTTCCTCAAAAATTTTACTTGCAAAGATGTGTTTTTATTATTAGTGTAGTTTCTAATTTAACCGTTTGTTAGCAATTTTTTTATAAAATCGGTTTTTAATTATTGTCTTTATGATTGGTTAAACCATTCTGAAGAGCTTTAAAAGGAAACTTGTTTCAGATTACTGATAATAACTTTGTTTTGTTTATTTATTTTTAGACTTTATGTTTAATTTTATTCAATTGCAACTTGATATAAAGTTAAGTTGCTTGACACAATAATCATTCAAAGAGCCAATTCGGTCATGCAAAAACTTTATTATATTTAGAGCGGCTTCTACTTATTGTAGCTGCTAATTAGAAAACACATTATTATTAGGTTTTGTTATTGAAATAAAAGATATTTATAAAACAAACTTTAATAAGATAAGTAAAAACGCTAAATATTTTTTGGTATACTATAAAAAAGACAGATTATTGATATATTACAATAAATTTAAAAAATAATAAAACAGCTTAAAGATATTTGCACTGTGGCACCCAATATGTATATTTCTTTTTTATGAAACACTTTGAAGATACTTTAAGTCCCCATTGGCCTATCATACAGATCCTTCCGGATCCCATATTCAAATTTCCTGTATTCAACAATTTGACGATGCGTGCCTATTTCGACAAGATGATCAATAATTTTATTAAATTTGTTGATTTTCTGACGACTTTCGCTAACATTTTGTAAAAAGTGTTCCTGTTTACTCGTTTTTGTCTTATTTTATTAAGAAATTTTACCGACACGCGCATTGGGGCAAAAGCATCTAGGAAAACCGATAAATTCTCTGCTTGATTCGATTCAGTTAAACTTGTAAGGTTGTAAAACGCTGAAGATACACTAAAATTTGGTAAAAATACAGCTAACAAAACAATTGCTTTCTGTAAATATTAAAATATTTTTATCAGTAGAAAGTCAATAACTACCAAAAAGTAAAATAAATAATTATACAAATTAATATGATTAATTATTATTTTATTTATTTAATTAATTTCAATTTTTTTTTGGTTAAAATTTTATAAATAAATTAATTAATATTTAATTGTATCCAAATTAATTTTTTATATTTTCTGTTTGTATAATCAATTGTAAGTGTCAAAAATCTATGTCAAAAAGTCTGAATAACTTAAAAACTACTTTTTAGATTTTGATCAAATTTATATGGAACCACATGAAAGACATCGCCTTTCAAATAAAAAAAAAATAATCAACAAGATTGGCTCACCAAGTCGAGAGATCTGAAGCAGCAAACAATTAAAAAAACATCCACACATACAGTCGGATTAAGAACTTCCTACTTTTTTAAAGTTGGTTACAAACATACCTAATACGTCTAAATTTTTAAAAGATTTATTATCCATAGCCGTTAATTTCTCTTTCATGTTTTTTGTTCCGAATTTTAATCATAAATATTCGCAAATTTAATGACTCTTTAAAATAGCGATAATTATTTAAATATTTTTTATATTAATTTAAATATTTAAAACAGCTTAATAATTATATGGCTTCAAAAATTAATTATTATCGTAATTTTTGAATATAATTAAATCACTGACAACTAAAACTTTAAACTATATTCAACCTTTAGTTTTATGAGTTGTATCAAAGAACAAAACCATATCTGTTAAAATAAACAGAATAAGCCTCAACGCGTGGAGTTTCAAAAAAGAAACCATAAGCAACTTGTTAAGCAGTACGGAAAAAGCAAAGAATTCGGTCTAAAAATTGCCAAACTTTTAACCATTCCAAAGATATAAAAATAATTATAATTTTTAAAGACGAATTTTAATTCTATTTTTATGTTGGTGACTGTAGGTTGAAAACGTGGCAGACGGAAATTTTATATTTCAGCCCAAGATTTCTTGTCAAACTGTCAATTCCATTAAAACTGATTTTTTCAACACTAAATCACTGTTTTGTCATGGCTATCAAGAGGTCTTGATCTAAATGGAATTCAAGCTATAACAAAATAGAAAAATCATCTACAGCCACTAGCGCCTAATATGAAAAAATAGCTTTATTTTGGTTACAAAAGAATATTTTTAAATTTTAATAGTTCTGTTGACTCTCATTCACGAGTTTTCTCGTAAGGTCTCCTCAGTTTTTTTTACTTTGCCCGAGTTTATTCCAATTGTAATTTAAATGCTCTTTATTAGTTCCCAGGTCCGGGTATCAACGTTTTGGGGCTAGGCAAATGTTTTTAAGCAGGAATAAATTTAAAAATAAAATGGATATGATCAGTTTTTTCACGTAGCCTTAAAAATCTGGTTTCTGACTTCTTTGTGACATAAAAAATATTATAATTTTTTGTTTATTGTTTGGATATAATTTTTTGAAACTCGTTTGATTTTTATAAAAAAAAGTTTCAACAAAACATTGTTGAAGTCTATAATGGAAGTAATTTGACTAATACAAAAAAATTAAGCCGTTGATGTATCTCCTAAAAATCATAAACTTATATCTTTTTCTTTTGTTTTTTGGATTTTTATACCTATAATATGTTTTTTGTACAATTTTTTTATGATAATGATTAAAAAATCAAAAATAATTGTTTGCTTTTGGTCTGTATTGCTGAACGATTATATTCAGATGTCAAAAAAAGTTTGTTTTTTCGTGAAACAGGCTTATTTTGAAAATACTATTTGTCACATATTGTTTATCTTTGTTATAACAATTGCTAATTTGAGAATTATGCTTGCAAAAATATTCTAAAGTAGAGCGGTCTGTTTTGTAAAATAAATCTTTTTTATAGCTTATTTGCAAAACTGATAATATTTATTAAATATATTATAGAAAAAATTTAAAAAACTTTAATAATATTTACTACTAAAAATAAAAACTATATTAACAATGCAGGAGAAAACGTGTCAAATTTAAAACTAAAATTGAATACAGATGTTGTCTTTGTAGCTACATTATTTATAAAGTTTAATGTTCTATTATCTAGAAAGTTATCCCTTAAGAGTTTCTAAGTTTTAATTTAAAGATGTCTTAGTTGCGGTAGCGCCAACATCTCAAATTACGCTAATTAGAGCGTAGTCTGTAAAGTTGAAAGCAAACCGAGTGATTGCTAAACTCAAAGGATCAAACAAATGTGGATAAACACATTTTAATTAATGCATAACGTTTGGGCAAACCTCCCCATTAAAAAGTTGGTTCGGCATTAGCTTACAAATTTTAAGTTTAATTTCAAAAATGTAACAAATTAATTTAAAATGTTTCTGCTGTAACCCAAAAAATTTTGTTGCACAAAAACTTAACTGAAAAGGTAATATTGAAAAATTTAATTTAAAATATTGAAGATTTTACGAGGTTTGAAATGTTTTTCAATTGACAACAATTATTTTTAAATCAAATCGCACAAAATGCAACAGGAATCATATTGCAGTTCTTGTGAAGAAGGTTATAGAGCAGAAAAAAATAATATAAGCAACCCGAAGCAGTACTTTTTTTGATAAATATTTAGAGAGAGAGAGAGATTTAAAAAGCGTTATTTAAAAAAACAACTTGACAAAATACAAATTATATAAAACCTATAAATACTAGTTATTAATAAATTGTAATCAAATTAATTATATAAGCCTGTTGTCGTAACAATAACTTAGTAATTTTTGTTATTGATAATGTTTTTGATTATTATTAACACAATTAATGCTAAATCAATACTGATTTCCTCAACCTTATTATTCTTAACCCTCGACTCAATGTAAAAGTATCTTTTTACTTTCTTTGAATAATTAAACCGAAAAATTGATTAATGATGCAAGTTTAATTTAAATCTAAAATTAGAGCACCTAACTTTACTGTTTTAATTATTGAGAGCTTCACAACATTGGCCGTTTACTAAACAAAAACGGAACTTCATCATTCATATTTCAAATGTCAAAATGGTTCCGTTTTCCGTTTCGAACTTTATTATTAGTTGCGCCTTCTAAAAGCCGATTTTATTTCAAAACTTATGTCGTTGAACCGACCAAAAATCGATCAGAAATGAAATTTAGATTAATTTAATTTACTTTCTGGATCGCTTACTTGATTTATTAAAAAAATGTTTTTTTATTTCCATTGACGGACGAGAATCTACACTTATTTGCATGATATAGATCATACACGCAAAATGAAAGGGGTTGGAATAATATGGTAATATGTACATTAGGGTAATCTTTGTTAAATAGGCTTCACTTAAAGTAGTAAAATTATATTATGTAAATCTAAATTTGAAGCAAAACTCAATAATATTTGATGTTTTTTGAAAAAACAAACATGCTTAATATTATTATAAATTAATTATTTCTGTTTATTGATCTAATTTCATACATATAATTAGAAAATCAAAGTAAACAAAAACTTTAACTACAAATTTGAAACAAATAAAAGTTTTAACTGAAAAAATAGAAAACTTATAACCAATTGAAAAAAACTATCAAAAACTATAAAGACAAACAACTCTGCGGGGTTATCGCGTGATTATCTGAGATAAACGTAAATTGCAAATAGTTGAAACAGCTTTTTTTCCAGACCGTATCTAATTGTATGTAATTTTATTATACAAACTGTCTCTAAAAAAAAATCCATAGCTCACAAAATGGCTTAATAAAATTACGTTTTATAATAATTTTTTTAGTGTTTCTTATTTTTTTATGTAAGCTTATAGTTGTGAAACATTGTCGTTTTCAGAATAAAAATCTCTATCAAAATTACTAAAAAAAGTATATGTACCTATGTTATAATTTGAAAAAATATTTTTAACAGTTTAACTTTAAAACCTAATACGCGATTTTATTACGTCTTTTTGTGGCATATTTTTAACTATTTTATCTGGTGTATAAATAATTAAAATCGGCTAGTAAATAAGCTAGGTAAAAACTCGTTTTTCTTTTAGAACAATTTTTTAAATTTTGCAAAAATTGCTACATTTAAATTAAAATTTATAAATTTTTTTTTTTGGTAATTACAATAACAGCTCGAGCACAGAAAAAAATTGATAAACAATTGCGTGAGAAAGTGAAATAAACTGCAAAAAGTTGACAACATTATAGAGATTTAATAAAAAAAACTCCTTATAATAAATTGAGATTCTGAGTTATAGTTAGAGGGGTCAAAGAGTTGGTATAGGAGGTTATTTGTTTATTTAATTTAGTTATTATGCAACATTCTGTTATTGCAATTTTTCTTGTAACATATTTTCTTGTTGGGAAGTTGGCCAATGTCAATAATTCTTTTAATATAGATGCAAAAAAGATAAGTAACTTATTCTACTGTTAAGGACAATAAACAGAAAAGAACTAGAGTACAATAGAGTTGCGTGACAGAAGCGTACTAAAATTCAATAAAAAAGTTTGCCGCTAGAGCCTCTTGTCGCTGTACAGCCGAATACTTTTCAGAAAAACAAGTCAGATTGTGTGACAGCTGAGTAAGGTTTAAATAATTAAGTTAACACATAGTTTATTATTTAAGAACTAACAAATACAACAAATAAAGAAAAATCAAAATTAGAAACTGAATAATTTTTTTTTTATTATACGTGAAAAAAATTTTTTTTTGCAAATATAAACGTTTTTTTCCTATGTTTTTGCTCAACCGGTACAGTAACGGTGCGAAAGAGTAATATTTTTCATATTTATTTATAATACAACGAATAACTGTAATTTTCCAATAATAAATAGCTTTAATATTTTAATAATAAATAGTTTAGTTTTTTACTTATTTTTTGTTTGGCAACGTTGCCCCACCAATTATCTGATTTTTTATATTAAAAAAGGTTTCATTGTTCGGTTGCTATGATTTTATTTAAATAAAAAATAATTTTTTTTGTAAAATTTTTTTAAGTTTTGATTGCAAAGTAAAAAACACCGGGATTCGGTAAAATTGTGTTTTGATGCATGGGGAACGATTAGATACTACCGATATTTGGGCGATGAGTGCAAAAAAACTATTTTTTTAGCCGTCAAACTTTCAGTGTTTCAAGATTGTTGAAACATAAGTTTTTTATAACAACAATAATGTTTTTGGAAGTATACTGTTGCATGTTTTAGCAGGAACCGGTTGAATGCAATCGATAATTTAGGTACATATTAAATCCAAAAATAGAGATAAGAGTTAATTCCTCTCTGTAGAAACTTGTGTGACTGTAGCTCTAAAAAATGATGTCATTACAAATCCCTTTCAAAAGAGCACGGGTGACAGAATGTAAAATAAATCGTTAAAGAAATAAAATTTTATAATTTTGCCATTTCAACAGAATCCTTTAATTTACATATCATTCCGATTCACGACTATCATGTAAAAACGAAACAGAGAGAAAGTAAACAAAAATGAAATGTTTTGCTCAAAATAATAAAGATTAAAGCAATCAAATTTGCAAAAAAATAATATAAAAAGTCCTGTTCCTTTTTCAGAGACCCTTTCTCATTTCTGATTTAAAAACACTCGACTGTACCTGAGCAGATTCCAGTCATTTATTAAAGATCAAAAGACCGAACCCTCCATTTCCATGGAGATTTGAGAGACTTTTATTTGCTTTCTTTATTCGAAAACTCCATTATATTTCCAGGTTATTGGCAAATAATGAAATTGTATCTATTCAAATCGATAAGCAAAGATTATCGCTTTGTATCTATGTTATTTACTTTAACAATAACAGGCGATTTTGCTTTTTTTGTTGAAATTGTTAGGGTGACGGTAACAGTAGCACTTAAAATGTTTTTTGAAATAAGTGTATACATTTACACTAAAAGCTTTCCTTACACGACTTAACAAAATGATTGATAAAACTTGTTAAAAGTAGAACTAAAATTATTTTGCCATTTTTAGAAAATTATTGATTACTAAAATCGTATCTATAGTCAATGGTAAAACCAAATGCAAAATGCCTCGACGACGTCGATCTTCCCAGTTGGAAGATTCCTGAGATTCCCGTTCTTCTTGAACCCTTAAAAATTTTATAATTTTTGGACAAATTTTTTAAATTACTACTGATTTTTTTAGCAAATAAACAACAAAACAGTTAAGCATCAAATAAAATTTAAAGAGATTATATAAAAAGTGTATAATAATTTTTCAAGAGAAAATTACGCTATTTTTTCGGTATGTTGCCTTTAATGTAAAGATGACAGAATTATTACCAGAAAAGTAAGCAATATACACAAAAAAAAATTATAAAAATTTGTGATACAAAAGAATGTAAAAATATTCAAATTATACCAAATAATTTTGGATTTTTGGTCTTACTACTCAATCATTAGAAAACAATCTACAAAAAAGTTTTTATATGTAATAATCTTCTTTAAAATTACATTTAAAAGTTGGTTTAACATCTCTCGCAGAGGTAAAACTTTAATCAGACATACTGAACACTACACTTTTTATTTTTACGCTGGTTTAAATAATTTTTCTTAGTTTTAGTACATTTTGCAGAAAAATTTATATTTTTTATTTGCCAGACTAGACTTAATTTTAATCAGCTCCTATTGATAAAAAAAGTAATCTTCAATAATTAGCAGAAAATAAAAACATTAATTAATTTTTGTAATTTTCAACATTTTTTGTAACATTTTGTTACACTACGTGCTTAAGTTCTTCAAAAACATTTTTATGAATTTAAACCCAAAAGTTATGCCAAAACCTGTTTAATCTGTTTTTACTACTTTAAAGACCGCTCAAAGTTTCACAGCATGGTCCATAAAGCTCTGACAAAGTTTAAAGTTTCATTAAACTTTACCTTAATTTAGTGAAGTTATCAAATGTTTGATGTTATTTTTAATGTTAACATTTTTGAATTGAACAAAAAATGTTGGTCTCTGTTTAATAATTCAAATCGCTTATTTTTCTCCAGTTGACATTAAAAAAAAATATGTTTCTTGCGACTATCTTGACAAGTAACAATTTTTTGTAAAATAAAACTTGTGTCTAATGAGTTTTTTTGTGTTTGTTTGTTTTTGGAGTTTGAAAACAAATTTTCAAAAGCTTTTATTTTACTATATGGCCTATATTTAATGTAATTTAAAAAAAATTTAATATTAATTTGGCGTTCGCTGCCCTACCAACCCAATTCAACTCTGATTCCTTTACGCAGAAATGGAACATGCGTCAAAGAAAATTACCCCCATGCACAGTTTAAACAGAACAAATAAAGCAATAAATTTAAAAACAATATTAAAATAAAAAATAAGAGTGAAGACAATGATAAACTATAGAAAAAAAAATGTAATCAATGGTTAATGATAATTGTTTAAGATTAATTAATTTATGTGTTTTCTTACCTGTATGAAAGCATGATCACCTATTTTCAAATTTTCTTAAGACTTTCCTATGCCTTGTGATAAGTAAAATAAATTGCATTTCGTCGAGGATGATTTATTCGTGAAAGAGCGAACAGCCAGAAGTGCCAGCGTTGTAGAAACCTTAATCAATATTTCCAGTCTGGGTCCTATTTTATCCTATCGGGGTAAAATAGTACACGACCACGTCACACTATCAAGCACTTTTTTCTAAAAGCACAATTTTTTCTAAATGGATAGATCGAGCGACCTGATTATACAATCATTTTCGGGAAAACTAGTGCTAGGGGGGTGAAAATAAGTGCTGGAAAAATGTCGACGCGCTCCTCCTCGAACCGGAAAATTTCTTATTTAAGCACGAATTCAACGACGTGCACAATGTTGGACGGGTTTAAAACACTTATGACAATCTAATCAACCCCTAATTGGTTAATAATTAAGTGAAATGCGTTTAAAACGACTTGATTTAAATTTAGAGCAGCCCCGACGGCTAGTATACTACGGCCCCCTCCCTACTCGACCGACTACGAGTCCTGGACGATCCTGCACGAAACCTCCCCGTTAAATTATCCTGATGCGCGATTTTACATCAGGATCATTGGGGGAAAAAACAAGCGAAGCTCCTGCGTCCGGATTTCGATATGCAAAATGTTCAGGTGGATTCACGCACTTATTCAAAGGACCTTTCAAGGACGTGTTGAGCTTTTAAGTCCACTTGAGGAAACACTTCATTATTAGAAATAGAAATTTTATACTATATCTTATTAAAAGCTCCACTTTACTTTCTAAAAAAAAAATTTTTTAAAAAAACTAACTTTAAAAAATAAAAAAAAACACTTAAAAGTATAAAATAATTGCGTAGACGTATGCTTGAAAAATAATCAAATTATTTAGAAACTCTAATGTACAATTATTGTTATTTTTGGAGTCGGCGTCAGTCAAGGTAGGTTTGTATAAGGTTGTATATATTATGATATACTAATTTAATATTTGCATTC
Source organism: Lagria hirta (assembly GCA_947359425.1). Lineage (NCBI taxonomy): Eukaryota > Metazoa > Arthropoda > Insecta > Coleoptera > Tenebrionidae > Lagria > Lagria hirta. The sequence continues at coordinate 18,811,274 of OX375796.1, read as the reverse complement.
ACAATATTTAAACTAACTACACGCGGCGTACAAGCAAGCAGACACAGGCGCTTATCATACCTTGACTGACACCGACTCCAAAAATAACAATAATTATACATTATAGTATACAAATAATTTGATCACTGTTTAAGCATACAAGTCTACGCAATTATTTTATACTTTTTATTTTTTGAAGATAATTTTTTGTTGTTGATTTTTTTTTTATTTTTAGTGGATTTGATCACTATTATTTGTTTCAATATGGGTAGACCTACTAAACGGGCTGCTATTATGAGGTCGTTTGAATAAGAAAAACGAAGAAAGGGAGAAACATTTATCTCAAAATAGAAAATTTACTGCTTACTTAATATTTAATTAATTGATAGTAATTATTATATAATTTTTTTTTATGATTTGGCTTATATAAGTAAAATTTATCAAGAGGACATTTTTCTTTTGTGTATTTAGCTTGTATTCATTTTATTTATGTTGATTATGTATCTATACTTTTATTTTGTACAGCATTACATTCTTTAAGAATTTTTATAATTGATTAGATTGTTGTCTACGTTTTCGGTTTTTGTTTTATTCACTTTTAAACGTTTATTTTTTCTAGTTTTGTGCACTTTTGGATTTTTTCAGGTTTTTTTTTGCTCCTAATACTATGTTATCTGTGTTGGCAATTATGTCTTCTGTTTTCTTCTTCCATATGTTTTTATGAAATTAAAAAAAATAAATCATATTTTTGTTAAAAAAAAAGGTTATTTTAAAAAAATATATATACTACAGGCTTTTTGGATTAGTTTCTAATTAGACAAAATGAACTTTTTCAAAATTTTCTTATAATAAATGCACTAAAAAATTTTTTTCTTTACGAATCTTGTCTATTGCCAATTTTGGCATTGAAGTCTCCAGCGATTATTATCATTTTCCCTTTATTTCTTTAGTTTTTTTTTGCAAAAATTTTAGATATTTTGGCCGGCTTTGTAATAGCCCTAGAGCATGAACCCAATAAGTCATTTTTTCAGTGTATTTGTTTTATATTTTCTGTCATAGTTCTATAATTTTGTGTATTTAGCTTATATTCATTCTATTTGTGTTCTTTATGTTGATTATGTATCTATAGTTTTATTTTGTACAGCATTACATTTTTTAAGAATTTTTATAATTGATTAGATTGTTGTCTACTTTTTCATTTCTTGTTTTATTCACTTTTAAACTTTTATTTTATCTTCTTTTGTGTCCTTTTGGATATTTTTCAGGGTTTTTTTGCTGCTAATACTATGTTATCTTGTTGGCAAACATTGTCTTCTGTTTTCTTTTTCCATGTGTTTTTATGAAATTAAAAAAAAAGATGTTTTAGTTGAAAAAAATGTTATTTTTATTGTAATGCATTATCAAACACATTAAACAACATAATTAATAACATTCAAATTGCTTAAATTAATTGAAATAAATTTTTTAAATTTTTATAAATTATTGTAAATGTCAAAACTATTTGTCAAAAAAAGCATTAATTAGAATAACTTAAAAACTACTAATCAGATCTTGATCAAATTTAAATGGGATCAATTGGAAAGCACCAGTTTCCAAATGAAAGAAGAATAATCAAAATCTGTTCACCCAGAAAAAAGTTTTGAGGTAACACACATTAAAAAAAAATACAGTCGAATTGATAACCTCCTCCTTTTTTTTTTGAAGTCGGTTTTAAACAAAAAAAAGCTGCTGTTGTTAGTTTATGTTACTCTAAAAAAGTAAGATTTCAAAATTTTGTACTGACGCAGAACTAAACAAGCAGATTTAAAAACATCTGTGATATTTTGGGAGCTTTTATTAATTATTATTTAATCTGCATCTGCATACATTGCTTTTAATCCTCGTTAGTACTGAGCCCCGTGATCATTTCCGCGTAGAATTAGATTCAGTACACCTAAAATTTGCTAAAATTTTTGTAGAAAAAATTATCTCTAAAAGAGTCTCAAATTAAGTTAGAAGCTGGGTCTGGATGACATTCCTGCTACACTTGTTAAAAAGTGTCAACTTTTTAAAGCATATTCAAATATTGGCATTTTTTGCACCAATATTCATGAATAAGTTTAGCAGTATTATTTAAAAAAAAATAACTAAAACCTAAATAAAAGTAAAAATTATAGACCAAATAATGTTTTCCACAGTTATAAAATCTAGCTACCGTACAAAAAGGTTTATCAAGCAAATATAATTTAACAAAATTACTAATATAACTAAATTTAGCATCATAATCAAATGATTGAATAGTTTTTTCAAAACTGTAGATGACTGATTGTAAGCTATTTTAAATTTGGAGATAGGTAGTTGTAGATTATAAATAAAAATGGTTTAGTATTTCTAATAAATCATAAAGGTTCTTAAAGTTAACAAAAATTTTAGATTTCTAAATACTAGTTCAGATCCTAAAGCGAGAAGAGTTAAAATTTTTAGTTTGAAGCAAGCTTTAGTCTGTACGTCAATTGTTCTCTTTTGCAAAATGATGATGTTAGCAAGAAATAAGTAGCTTGTAAGATATCAATCTAAAGCAAATTAAGCAAATGACTGTTTGTAGCACCTATACGTCCAATAATTATTTTGAAAAGCTGTCCAAGTAAAAACTTAGAGATTTGATAGCATCGACTGTCTTAATATTTTATTGTCTTACTTTTTTAACTAAGTAAATAACTAGTTGAAACTGACATATACCCAATGGCAACAAAAGTGTTAAGCCATACGAGATTAGAAGCGTCAAACCACAGAAAACTAATTTTTGGACGTTTTTTTGGCAATGGCAATAAAACAATTTAATTTGCAACAAATTTGAATGACATACGTTTAATAAAAAAATTTATAGCTGTTTTTACTTAAGTACAGGTCTAAAGATTAACAAAATAAGATGATTAATATCTGCTAGTAGCACTTTGTTCCAGCAACAACTTTGTAGAATGACTATTTTAGAGTTTGTAGAGGATCACATATCACATCCCATAGATGTTCTATGAGATTTAAGTCTGGTGAACAAGGTTGCCATGGTCAAAGACTAGCACGGGCTTCTTAAAGAATAATACTTAAAGAGGTTATTTGCTTAAAACGAGCATTTGGTTGATCATCTACAACTTCGTCAATGTCTCTGTCATGTTAATGAGTATACAATTAATTTTTTTAATTTTCTTTTCTGTAAAAATGGGAGGAGAATCTATCTACTGCTATTGATTGTTTAAATTTATCTATTTTTATCAATAGTGACACTTCTCTTGATAATTTGTGAACTATGCAAACAGATAATAAAATGACAGTGAAACTGTGCAAAATTCAGCATTAATCAGTGGAGAGAAAGCAATATGATAACATAAATCAATATCAATGATTAATTAGCTTGAATATAAATGATTTATTCATCAAATTAATACAATATGCCAACATTACCAACTACTTTTTTTTAATAATTCAAAAACACTAAATTATTATTAAATCTAAAATAAAAATCATAACCTTGCGATGAAAAGTTGATCACTTTCATATCTGACATTTTATTAATATTTTATTGATTATTTAAGTTGCTCTTCTGTTTTAAGCGCTTTTTATTTGTTTACTTTTTAACTTCTGCCCTATGCGCGTAAACATTTTTACTATAGAATAAAACACTGCGTGGTTCAATAAACAAAGTTAAAGGTTTACTTTTTGGTTAAGCAATTGAAGTATAAAGTTTCTCGATCAATCACGTTGTCCAATTTGTCTAAATCTTTTTGTTTCCAAACGTTAAGAAAACGTGCTGTCTTTGTGATTAGATGGCTGAAAGACTGAAAGCATCAAATTTGCTATTTACATTAAAATCATTTGAAGTACAATGTAATGTAAAACTTTTTAATTTTTAAATGGGTTTGAAACTTCCAACGATGAAATTCAATTTAAAACCTTTAAATTTTATTTTGATATAAATGTGGAATTTATAAACCGTATTCAGAATTAAGTTGCAACATATATAAACACAAATTTGTAACCGATTTTTTTTAAGAAAAAACATTTGTTATTTTGTATAATAAACATCTTGAAATGTTTACAAAAAATTAAAATAGGATTGAGAAACTTTTTTTGCAAGACAACAATTTAATTTATTTTTAACGATAAATTTGACAGTTGACTGATACCATACTAAAATAGTTTACATTAAAAAAACAAGCTTTTCTATCAAATTTTGTATTTTGTGAAAGTGTGAGAAAAACCAAAATACATTAATTAATTTTGACGTATAAAAACAATCTTTTGTAAAATTATATAGATAGAGAATACTAATTTTTTTCTGTACTTAAAGCATTTCTTATTTTTTACTCTTAATTTCTTAAAATTGTTCGATGCAAAGTTTACGTAAGAGGAGTCTAAAATTTGTTACTAATTTATTTAAAACAAATTTATTTAAAATTTATTTAATTGATTTAGTAAGATGTTTTTACTATTTGTACCAAAAGTGTGACTTAATATAGAAAAAAAACAAAAATGTTGCTACATTTATCAAATGTGAGTATTGTTATGTGACAAAAAAACAAAAAGTTCTATTGTAAAAACTAAGATGATTTTAGGGTAATCTATTGAACAAGAATTAAATCTGACATCTGAAGGAAATAACCCGGTGCTAGGTACTAGGCCGACAAGATTATTCTCAAAATAATTTGTCTTTAAAAAAAAACATTAACCCCGTTGCCGTTCATAATTATGGAAGAGATTGTCAGATTGTGACAATTGTCAGCAACCAAAAAAAGATAAACTGTATTTGTTCAACCATTCACGTATAGTTGTCAACCGTTCTTTATAAAAAAAAATTGATAAACAAACTGCGTGTTATATTTGAGAAAAGAATAAAATTTTCAAAAAAAGAAAGTTTAGACAGATTAAACAGATGTTAAAAAGCTAAAAAAATTTTAAGAAACAATTTTTATTTTAATAATAATTCTCTTAATTCTTTTGATAAAAATTTGATTTAATTGAGTGGTTATTTATAAAAAAAAATTAAGAAATAAACCAGTTAGTCAGTTATAATTTAAAAAAGAATCAATTTTTTGTTTTTAAACAGTTTTTAAAGATTATGACAGATGCTAAAAATTTGTTAGTTTTTTTTAACATAAAATTGATTGTAAACTTATAATTTATAGTTGCGCAAACTAAAATGCTTTACTATTATCATAAATTTAAAATACATTTTTTATTTAAATATGATTAGATTAATTTTTTTGATAGAAATTCTAATTTAAATCATCTAAACGAGGCAATCATAGGAAAGAATTAGTATTAAAATAAGTGGTTTATTTATAAAAAAAAAAAATTTAAAATAAACAAATCGTTAGTAACGTTTGAGAACAGAATACAATTTTTGTTATTCAAAATATTTTTTGTAGATGCTGAAAAACCGAAAAATATTATTAGTTTTTTTTAAACTAAAAATTGTTTTTATACGCTATACGCTAAAATTATCTTTATTATATTATGATCAATTGTTTACAAAACTAATTTGTATTTAATAATGATAAAATTAATGTTTTTGATAGCAAAATTAAGTAGGCATATAAATTATTTAAACGGACCCATCATATGACAGAATTGGTATTAAAATAAATAGAAATAAACCATTATTTAGTTAATTTGAGACAAAATTAAAATATTTGTAATATAAGAAACGGTTTTTAGAGATTTTAAAGCGGTTTTTGTGGATTTATGCAGATGCTGAAAAACCAAAAAAATTGTATTAGTTTTTTTTTTACTAAAAATTATTTGCATGTCTTAAATTATATTTGTTACGCAATTAAAATGCTTTTTTGTTATTAATAATTAAAAAAACATATTTTTCTTTTAATAATGATGAAATTAATTCTTTTAATAGAAAAATTAAGTAGACATTTAAATTATTTAAACGGTCCAATCATAGGAAGGCTATTACTCTGAAATGAGCCAATGATAATGCCTAAATTTTCTGAAGTAAACAACATGTCGGTGGTGGTGTCGGACGATGAAAATTCCGACGATTCTTTTTCCGATTTATCTCAATTTTCCACTCAACATGATGATACACGTGATGAATCAAAAAGTGATTCTTTTAATCTATTTAAGTCCACCAAATCTACAAATGTGGTTTACAGTGTATCAAATAGACAGGTAAGATGCTGAATCTAACCTCAAACATCACCGAAATCCAGATGAATTCGAATGAAAATATTGTATTTTTTCTAGGTTTTTGGCAGATTTACAAAGAATTGTAGAGCAAAGACTGAAAGAATATTTAATAATGTACATCATAAGTGCCGCTTTGGCCTCAGCTCCCTCCTTAATGACTACGAAACCATGTATGAAGGAGACTTTTTCTCCTTGAACTCTTTTCAAATTTGTTTATTTGCAGGAATCATATTTTTATGGGGTTTACTGTTTGTGGACAATATTTTGTTAGCTTTACCGAACGTTCCTTCGATCTGACCTCACCTTTTATTCAATCTTACGAGTATGAATTATATCTTTGGAGGTTCGTTCCTGGAGAAAAATTGAAATTTGTATCGAAACATCGAATATTTAAGCATCTTCGCGGTTTGGAAGCTTTAGATAAAATTATGTTTTTGCAATTTCCTATGGACCCTTACAAGATTTTGTGCTACGGTTTAGCGTAAGTTACATGTTTTTATATTTATATACATATATCTATCAAAATATAAATTATTATTTTGATACCATTTTATTTCAATCAACAACGTATTGTGTCTGGGAAACCAATTGTACAAAATGTCAAGGAGAATCTTCAAGTTTGAAGACATTCTTAATGTTTACAATATTAATAATTGCTTTTATTCATAATAAAGTGAATCAAGGCGAAGTTATGCTCAGCCGAGGCTGTTCAATCACTTAACTTTTATAAGCCATACAATATTGTTGTATATTTTTCGAAATTATAAAAATAATATATATATAGTCTGTTTTTATTATAAACAATTGTCAGTGTCAAAAATTCTGAAATTATGTTGGAATTCTGCTGTATAACGCTCTTGACATGGCATTTTAAATGGCGTTGCCAACATTAAAACTGTTTGACAATTGTTTATACATTTATAAATTTGGAATAAATTTAGCAGTTATTCTTCAGTAAATATGGCAATTATTGGTTTCAGTCTCAAATTTCCAGTCTTTATGTTTTATCATATTATTTTATTTGTTTTAGTGGTACTAATCCGGCTATGGTGTATATAACTTTCCTTACTTTGCCGTTTCCAAAAATCTGCAAGCATTGTCATCGAAATATTTCACAAGAAAGTAAGTATTATTTTGTTAATAATAAAGAAAAAAGGGCATAATGTTTTTTATAATTTAGATATTACGTAAAGTCAACTATCACTGCATTGTCACTTACGTTGGTTTTGATGGCAAAAAAAGAGGTGATAAGGAATATCACTTTTTTCTAAATAAGAAATATGTTAATTATGCAAAATTTTATTATTAATAATTATATGTATAAAGGCAAAGACCCAACTTGAATTTTTAAAACGTTATGAATGCACTACTTATTCAGAAACCCTTATTATTTTTTTTGTATTGGAAAAAATACAATTTGTAGCGACATTCACAAACATACTTTTCAGATTATTTTGACTTTCAGCGTCTGGCGTATCACAGTTTTTACTACACGTCAATTCTCCATTATATCAAAGCTAGTGAATTTGGAAGTTATGTTTTTGTACAGATGGAATCATCCATCAGACAATTAATACAGTTTTGAAGTTTACAATTGATGTGGTCAGCTGCTCAGCTTCAGCAATATAATTTAAAAAAAAGTGGAAAATAGCCACTAATCAATCAAAACGGCTTAAATTTGACCTGCCAAAAATGTTTTTGAAATTTTTATACTCTCTGAGCTGAGCTTACTGTAGAAAAGCATCAATCAATTGTGTCTTTTTTAGATAGATTGGATAGTGTTTTTATTAATTTATGTTTAAATTGGGAATATTATTGCATTGGGTTCAGGTGCACTTTTTGTGATTTTTTATCAGTTTGATTCGTTATTCAATATTACTAAACATGGATCAAATTTGTTATCTAATCAATTGTGTTTTTCTATTAAAATCGCAAAGGAAAAACTAAAAAAATAGAGTCTTAATTTATGCTGTTTTTATCAAAACAATGGAATTGATAATGAAACTCAAATAATATAATATTTCTCATCGGGAAGATTATTTTTTTTCAAATTTGATATTTTATTTGTAAACTGACATAGGTGATTATCTAATTAAGATTGTTTTATTATTATTTTCAGAATCAATAAATCAAGGCTGGTGTGGAAAGCACGGTTTTGTTTTGCATTACATGTTTTCCATGTCGCATCCTTGCCCAAATTTTGATCCTCACATTTCCCTCGCTTATCCCGACTACTTAGTAATTAATACGGGCCATTACATTCATATTTTAAACGTAACTACATTAGATCCGCCACAATTCATCTCTTCATTTTCAAATTTACCGAAAGAGGATGATTCTTCTAAATTATTGCCGCAGTCCGCATTATCTTCAAGCAATTTCAACGATACATTTAGTGAGGTTTCGGAATCGCCAAGCGAACATTTCGGTACGAGTAGTGTTGTAGATGCCATATTAGAAGACTTTAACGAATATGATTTAGAAGGTAACGAATGCAATAAACCTTTTCACGAATTGAATATAAGTTGTGAGCCTCTTAATGTAACCGGTAAAAGTTATCATAATACATTAGTGCAAAATATTGTAGATCCACGGTTTAAACGTTTGCAAAATACAAGTAGTAAAGATTATTTATTTTCAGTTCCTCAAAGCTCAGGTTTGCAGAAAAATATTGAAAAAAATAAAATTGATAAGAAAATTGCGGAAAAAGCGTATGAATTTATCGAAGAAAATGAAAAATGTGAGAAATTAAGTTCTTTTAGAAAAAAACGTCTTGCAGAGAAGAAATATGAATTTTCTGAAGATAATAGTGAAAATATTGTACCATTTAATTCATTAAGACGAGAACGAAGGTTTTTATATAAATCACAAAACCGAGTAATTCGTTCACCAGATTTTAATACATTATTTTTAAGTCCGCGCTCACCAATGCAATCTCCAAATTCACGTAACGGTCAGTTCTCACCAGGTGGCGCGAGAAATTTGTATTGCCCTTCTATCCGTAGTTCACCTTATCATTCCAAATCTCCCATAAGCCCTAAAGAGTCTGCTCGCAAGTTATATGTCTATTCGCCAAGTTTAGACAGTGACTGCTCAGATTCCGACTCAAGACTTATTTTGAGAGTGCCTCAGAGTTTTGCCGTTTCGCATATGCCGACTCAACAAAGTGGACTGTTAATTGTCGATCCTAAAACTGAAGTTCCCAAATGGATTAAAAAAGTAGTGCGCAGGTATTCGAATGGAGATTTTGAAAATAGTTCTCTTCTATCGGGACAGAGCAGAGGTAAGCTTCTTTCTATGATACATTATATTAGTATTGAGATTTTTGTTTTGTTTTAAACTTACAGCGGAACACAAATTTTATTTTATCTATTAAAATTCTTAATTTTTCAGATGACTACAATATTCCAATTGAAATACCAATATTAGTACATACATTAGCTGATCAGCACTTGGATGTGGTTCCTGATTTTAAAGTAGATCAAGTAACAGAAATGCAATTGATAGTTAGTCAAAGAACATTTGACTGTGAGCAATTTGTTCAAAGAAGAGCGCAAAAAGTTTGCGCGGAGTTTCAACTAGAATTTCTTCATTGTCAAGACTATGATATTAAATTGAATTATGTAATATTACTTTGAGGGATTTAAATATTTTATTATATATTGTATGTTTTTAGATTTGTCCGATAGATGGGCATATAATTTGCCAAGCTGTGATCAAAATGGGTACGTTGAAATCAATTGAACCTTATGGAAAACCTCAAAATTATACAACTCATTGCATTTTTGTATGGAATATTTTAACTGATAGTTTCGAAGTTATTGAACCACCAGAAGATTTTTTGTTACAATCACCGAATTATAGTTACCAAGTTCCGCCTAATCTTGAAATTCCAAAAACAAATTGTAATGGTGTGCTAGTTATGGATTACTCCTACTCAAAAACGAAAACAAGTCTCAGGGATTATAATAACTATTATGAAATTTGTCTTTCTACTGACTTCCTAACGCCTGATTATTCAGACAATTCAAACAGTGATAGCGATTAATTTTGTATCATAATTTAGGGTTCCTGGCTTACGTAATTTTCTGTACATTTTGTTAATGATATTTTTTATAATTTTTAAACTTAAGTTCAACGAGCCTGTACATGTATTGCAACTTTGAGTAATAAGTTAAACTGTGATTTCATGTTATAAAATGACATAAAAACTATTTGCAACTGACGTCAGACTTTTTTACGTGAAATAAGCTTTTATGTATTTGTAAACTGGAGAAGATCAAACTTGTAAGCCTTTTATATTTCAAGGTGAGTTGATCTCAACAAGAAACTGCTGAAATATTAACCAAAGGTAAGTAATATAAGTTTACGCAATATGACTGCGGTTTCCAGATCCGATAAATAGCGCTGCGTTTAAATAGGGAAAACAATAGTAAATTTAACATTCAGTTAAGTTACATGCGGACTTGTTACTGCTTGCATTGTTACTATCTTTTATCAAGCTCACATTATCAAATAAATGTTTAATGTATATGAAAAATTGACAATGCGCTCACTTTTAAACTCCTAGAGCATAAAGCAAATATCTCATAATCAATGCATCATGAAAATATATTAACAATGAGTATAACCAGATACGCTTATTTGACATAACACTCATAAAAAAATTCTAGGCTATATCACAGCGACTAACTTTAATTGGCATCTGTCAAAGGTGTCACCTGTCAACAATAGGAAGTTGTATCATTTTAAAATAAAATGTAGGATTGCCAACTTAAACAGTCATTGTTGACCACGCTGTATAATTCACTAAAAACTGCAAACTTTTTCTCTGTTAAAAAATGCGTTATGCAATGCTTGCCTCCATGCGGCCATTTTAGATTTAATCTAATAGCGTCTTAGTAGACAGCCTTATTGTGTTTTCTATGGTTTTAGGTTAGTAATCAAGTGACATATAAAAATGTAAACAAGAAATATTGAAGAGAAAACTATCCGTTAAAACTTTTATTGGTGTTTATTTATTATTATTTATCTATTTTTATAGCATATAAAGCTTTATAAAAGGAATTTTACATTACTATTTATATGCCCTAAATGGAGGGCTTTCAAGGAAAGAAACAGAAATCAGAAGGTAAGATTATTATAGAAACTATGTAGTTATGATATTGTATAATAATAACTATTATATTTTGTGTTTTGGACTTCAATGACTTGTAATTCATGACTTCAATTGCTGCATTTGCTAGTAATTTTATTTAAGAATTAAAGCTTTTTCTTTTATTTCTTATTAGGGTATTTAATTTGAAGCCTTTATGTTGGCAATCAAAATGTCATTTCTACCACAGATTTCTACTGCAGCCTAATTGTCATTGTACTCATTGTCATTTTTCTATGCGCATGTCCGCATGTTATAACATTTGTATGTATAACATATTTGAGGTTAAGTTTGCACGGTTGTTTAATTTCTAAGTTTTTTGCAAATTGCAATGTTACGGCGGCAAGCGCGTCTTCGTCGCGAATATCTCTATCGCAAAACGGTAGAGAGCAAGCAAAAATTAATACAAGACAGGAAGGACCAGGTTAAAAAAGCATTAGATTCAAATGTGGCGATTCACGGAGACCTGCAGAAAAATGCGTTGCACTATGCAAAGAAAGGCGAATGGGAGGATTTGGGCCCTGAAGCGGCTGTTCAAATTGGAGGTGAAAGTGGCGGTGCTTTTGCGAATTCACAAGATGATGAATATCGTTATGCTGGGGTCGAAGACCCAAAAATTGTGATTACGACTAGCAGAGATCCCAGTTCAAGATTAAAAATGTTTGTGAAAGAGTTAAGACTTATTTTTCCAAATTGTCAAAGAATGAATCGAGGGAATCACGAAATGAAAGAATTTATTCATGCCTGTAGGGCCAATGATGTTACAGATTTTATTGTGGTGCACGAGCATCGTGGTGTACCGGACAGTTTAGTGGTATGCCATTTACCTTATGGTCCAACGGCTTATTTCACAATGTCAGATGTAGTAATGCGGCATGATATTCCTGATTTAGGTACCATGTCAGAGCAATATCCACATTTAGTTTTTCACAATTTTAAAACTAAATTAGGAGAGCGGGTAACAAGCATTTTGAAATATTTATTTCCTGTACCCAAAGAAGACTCCAAACGAGTAATGACATTTGCCAATCACGATGACTACATAAGTTTTAGGCATCATACGTACAGGACTGTAGATAGAAAGGTATGTGTTAACTTTTTTTTTAATAAGGTGAGTCAATAATCAGCCTTATTTATTATTGAATGAGAAGTACATGAAAGGTTCAAACTAATTTACCATCTACGATCTTAATTAGGTACTTACATATATAGAAAAGGTTGATGTTATAAAGCTAGAATGTATACTGCAACAGATAGAGCTATGGAGTTCTCGATAAGAACTAAACAGCGCTGTCTTCAGGAATTGCAGAGTACTTGAAACTTTTATTAGACATTTGATAAAACTCTACGGGTATTACTATCATTTTTAAATCTTAGTGTTTATTCTCAGTAACTAAGTTACTTTTTTTAATTGGAACAGCGCCATCTACATTTACTTTTTTAGTCGAGTTGACTCACCTTCACACTAAATAGTTGCATGTTGTATTTATTGAAATCATTTTTAGGTGGAGCTATCTGAAGTGGGACCTCGATTTCAATTAAAATTGTACAAAATTAAATTGGGTACGCTTGACAACGCAGATTCGGCCGATACAGAATGGGCTCTTCGCCCATTTATGAACACTACCGTAAAACGACGATTTTTAAGTGATGATGATGGCTGGGCTCAAGACGACGATATGGATTAATAATTTTTTATAAAAACACATTTTGTAAATAAAAATATTTTTTTATTACAGTTTTTATTTCTTTGATTTTGAGTTTTGCAATTTTTCCCTTTTAGTTTATGCATTGCTATAATAAATATATTAAATTCAGAAGTAACAGGTGTTTCGAGAAGCGGTCGTGTAAGGAAGAAGTCTTCAAAACTGATGGATTTTGAATCGCCTGATGATATCGATCGAACTTACAAAAGGCAAAGTGGTCATCGGAAGTCGGAATCTTTTGAAGTGCAGACACCTAAAAAACTACCCAGGCCGGAAGAGGTAAAGTTTACTTCAATTTTTTAATTGAGAAACATTTTTAAAATGTTTAGGTTTCTGCCAAGGAGCATAGCTTTGAAAATTTTGAAATGGAACAAAGTGAATCTGATTATGAAAGTGATTATGAACTGCCTGTTAACACCGAATCTAGTATTGATTCAGTAGACACAGACAGTGAATTTGATGATCAAGAGACAGCTGGATTTAAACGCTTGGATACTGACACTTCGAAAAAGCGACTAATTATTAAAGATGGTAGAATTATTAAAACAGAAAAACGTAAGCTTTATTTTTTTTGCAATAAAATTAGTTTTAATTTCAACAGGTTCTAGTAAAGGAAGTTCTAAATCAACAGGTAAAAAAACACCTGTTTTGAAAACATCACCAGGAAGCATTTCATACGACACTTCGAGCATATCTCCTCCGAGTCCAAGAGGGAAAGATGGTTCTTTTAAAGTCAACGGTATCAAGCCAATAGATGTCGCTGCACACCTGAAATTATTAGGAGAAAGTTTAACTATAATTGGAGAGAGGCTGAAAGAGCATGAGGTGAGATATCGTCTGACCGTGTCGTTTCATATTGGTTTGTACTAACAACACCGTTTGCACTGCACATCGCTAGCAGTTTTTGATTGGATAATTCGGCTTAAGGTCATGTTTTTGATGGCATTTAAATAAAACCTTAATGTGATTTCAAAAATTATTTTCTCAGGTTTTATTTGACTTTACTTATCTTAAATGCCTTCAATTATTCAGAAAGATGTAATAATTGGGTATAAATTTTTTTGAGCTCTAAAGAGGCGTGGTTTGAGGGCGCTTTAGCTTTCATGTACACACCGCACTTCATCTTTTTTGCGCTTGCTTTTGATTGGTTAATTTGAATTTAATGTTAAACACTCTTGATAATTTACTTTTAAATGGCGTGTAACTGTTAGAAAATTGTTTTTTTTTAAATAGACATAACTATCAGTGTTTCTTTAGGGACAAATTGCCGTTTCTGGAAGTTTATCAGTTTTGTTGGACTCGCTACTCTGCGCCCTCGGCCCGCTGTTGTGTCTCTCTCAACAAATTCCGGAACTCCAAGAAAATTGTTGCAGTCCGGAGCAGTTAATGAGCACTCTAGATAATGTAGCTTTTATAATGCCAGGTCTTTAATTTATGATTGTTGACTTTATCAATAATAAAAATAGCACAAAACATTTACTTTATTTCTTACATAAGACAAACAAAAAACAATATTTTAAGGAAATCTTCCTGAGGGTTTTATCCCAGGTGGGTGATTAAAGCAGTGGGCTTTGCATGGGTCATCATATAGACACTGCCCCTCCTTTGGCTTCCAATGTTTGCAACAGGGTCTAGTACACAGGCCAGGTTTATAGTTGTTGGTTTTTTTCTTTTTTGGCTTTGGGGGGCACGGCTGAATTTGAGCTTGCCATGTGTCGCAAGGATTACAATTAGCAGGAGGAGTAAGTTTCAAGCAACAGGGTTTGAAGCCGGTTGGACAACCTGGAGCAGGCAAATAGTCGTCGCTATTGGGTTTAGTGTAGTCTTCACAATAAAGTTTCTGTTTGCTTTTGTTACACGGTTGACATCCAACAGAACAATGTTTTTGAGTATTTCCTTTGTGGTGATCTTTATTATAGTTGTTGTAAAAGTTGTCGTATCTGAACTTTTCAGCGTCTTTTGATGATAACTGTTAAAAAGAAATATTGTATATTGGCAGAAACAATTTAATTATCAACTGCACATTAGTAACGAATTCTTATAACGTGATTTTTTTTGGTAAACGGCCGGTTTTAACTTATTCAAATTAATTAAAAAGGAAATTTTCATCGATCGTTTATACCTTTGGGGTTGGTACTTACTATTTCAACTTTAACTGGTTGAGGGCATGGTAATTGAAGAGGCTTCACGGGCTCCGGTTTTATAGGAAGACATATTGGCGGAGGACAAGTCATCGTTACTTGTGCAAAGGGAAAATTGCAAGGTATACAGCGACTGCTGAAAATTAAAATTGACAATGACTCAACGACAACTTTAGGTGATTTAACATACCCCCCAGGCGTTGGAGACAAACACGTCATTTTTTACGCAAATGAACGAGAATTTAGACAAAAACGAAAAATTTTGAGTCTAAATCAAACAAAATTTTGACAAATAATAATTTTGCCTTGTTTACTAGCGACAGATGCCAACCTCAGTTGTAAAAATTCTGATTTTCTCTTGCTAAGACTTTGAACTGGTCCTTCTACCAAAAGTGATTAGACTGTCAACATCGAAAATTGAGAAAAGGAGTAATTATTAATCTGTTGTAAGTACTAATAAGTAATTTTAATTTTTGTAAATACAATTTCAAAGTTTATTGAATAAGGTTTTTGCGTTTGGGAGGGCAAGGTTGTATTTTAGCTTTCCAGACACCACAAGGATCACAACATTGAGGTGGAGTCAGTTTGACTGAACAAGGTTTAAATCCAGTGGGACAACCAGGTGGTGGACACCAAGTATCATTTTTAGGATAATCAAAGCAGCAAGGACTTTTTCCATCTAAAGTTTGTCCTTTTTGTTTTTCTAGAGTACAGCAAGGTCGACACTTAGGCTCGCAAGTTGAAAGAACGGCATTATTATGCCAATCATTATTATAGCTATTATAAAAATTATCGTACCGGGAGTTTTCGGCTTCCTCTGAACTCATCTGTAAACACACATTTGAATAAATTTTTTTAAAAGTTAACAACTTTCTATACTAATAAAGCCTTTTTGGGTTTAGGGCATGGCAACTGCAGAGGCTTAACAGGTTCAGGTTTTGTAGGTAGGCAGATTGGTGGAGGACAAGTCATCGTTACTTGTGCAAATGGGAAGTTGCAAGGAATGCAGCATGATTGGGGACTGCTAAGATTACGAACAGCGTAAATCATACCAAAAAGTTCTGATTTATAATACGAACCTACAATCTACTTGGGAATACTTCATTTTTGCTATTAGTAACAAAAAATTTTGATACAAGAATTTGTGACTTTTGACAATTATTTGATTACTTACTTTCTGATATTACGATTACACAAAATGAAAAAATCAACTCAGTTTTATTTAATTCTTAAAGACTAGTATTGTCCCAAGGATTTTCGATAGGAAAAATAAAACAAAAATAATTCAATCAAACGTTTTCATCTGTTTAATACAGATACTTGGTGATACCTTTCCAGCATATTAGCCATATGAAAATACTATTTTCATTAATTGCAATGAATTCAATGTTTGTCATTACAAAAAATTAAATAGCGATTCCCATTATTACATAATACAAATTACAAGAAAAAGTGAAATTGGGTTTTAACGGTGATTTCAGAAAATTACATCAAGACAATAAGCGCTTAGTTGAGACATTGAAAAGTTTCGTTAATAACCAAGGTAAAAATTAATTGAAATTCTGTGATATTGTCCCAAGTCTTCTAAAATCACATACTATTTCTAAATATATTATTTTTAATATTTATTCGTATGGATGCCCTTTCACCCATAGAGCCAATATACACATAAATGTTAAATATGAGTTACAGTGAATTAAAACAAAAGGGAAAAATGTAAATACTCTATATACTTTTCCAAATATCTAAATATGTTAAGCATAATATATTATATAGATTAAAAAGGGCCTGGTGCTTGGAATAAACTCATTAAAAAAAGAACAACTCTAAAAAGTAAATACCCAAAAACTAAAAAGCAATATTTAAATAATGAAAAGCGCAGTAAATTGTTACACCATTCGTTAAATCAACAAAAAAATTACAACAAAAAATACACGTCTATAAACAGTTACAATAAATCCATTTAGAACGGATAATGTACTAATACAATGTCTATTTAGGTGAGCTAAATTAGCAATCAAAATGTCTTCTTTTTTTGTCTCTACATGTGTATAATAGTTTTAAGAAATAGCTACATAAATTGTTAAGTTTTTTAATTATTTTTTGTGACAATATTTATGTAAATTAAGAATCTTAAGATTCAAATATTTCTTTGAGATTTTTCCAAATTCCTCATAGACCGCTTATTTGAGGCTATATTGTCTCCCATGAGCAATAGCGCAAGTCGTTATATTTTAAATAGCAAAAGTAATTTTGTTTGAACATCATTACATCGAAATTTGCTTTTACATGAATTATAGGTGAACATTTTGTTTTTTCAGAAGTTTTCATTTTTATACAGCAATGGACAAGTTTAATGTCAATACGGAACATGCTCGGTTTAATATTAACTTTTTATTCAAAATGGTATATACCGAAAGGTCACGTTGTTATTAGTGAAAACCATTCAAAACCATCAAACAATCAATCTGACAAAATTTAAATCATTGTGTTGATTTCACAGAGCTAGGATTAATACGCAATGATTTAACCTGTCAGTCCAACAACAGATCTAAACGTATAAATACCATAAATAGATCACAGTAGTGCTATAATAGCACTCTCTCAGTCAATATATACTTATAACAGTTGTAACAAACATAGAAAAATATACATATGCTCTCAAAACAATCAGTCAGCGTTTCAGATTTATCTGAACACAGCTTAAGCAATGTTACCACCACATCATTTCAATCAATTAAAATATTGTAGTGTAAATACAATTCTCAATAAATTACCGTGCTAACACTGCCTTTTCAAAGATTATCGTTGTAGAGCTAACCGGATTAAAAAATCAGTCATTATAGGTAAACACAAGAGACAACACATATTTCTTCATATGTTACGATGTGATGTCTCCACACTTCTTCAACTAGTTTAGTCTTAAGGCTTCAAAATATACCCTTGCTCAGTTTTACGTCGTCCATAATTCATTGCTACACCAAAAATAACACATAATAAAATCATTACAAAAAGTTATCTGACAATATGTACAAATTTAAACACAACACCAAAACATGTGGTTCGCTTAATGAGATGTGCTAACTAAAGTTGAAGCATCACCTTGTCCTTTATGTTCCGACGTTCGTATGCAGTCTTCTGTTTTTACACTGGTTGTTACGGTACCATCGCTATTTAAAATTATTTGATCAACTGGAATATCGCTGAAAGAAAAAAAAATCGTTGTGTATATTGTTACAATATTGTTCATAAATTGAATATTGATAGAAAACCAATGTCTTAATTATGATTGAGGACTAAAAACTAAACAACGTTCAGTCCGCACCCATAATTAATTCGATATACTTCCACGTAACGGCCTGTTTACCAAAAATGTCATAAACAGGTGCTTTTGGGAAGATCATTTTAAAAGTGTTGACGTAATCACGCAGGCCTCGCATATATTAATCTTTTCTATATATATAAAAAAAAATTCAGTGATCAAATTACTGTCAAACATTGTATTGTAAAAAAGTTGAGTGAAGACGATTGAACAAATATATTTACCGAATCTTAAAGTTTAGGCTTTTTATACATATTTAACAAATAATTACTAGTTAGTAAAGTTACATACCCACTGTCTGTCTTGACTGTCAAAGTATGATGAAGATCTTGAGTCATATGATTCTTATTACCCTTGTTAGTATTATTACGTTTCTTGTTTGTCTGTAACAAGCAAAAACACAATTTGAATTAGTATTGTTATATCAGACAGTCTCAAAGCATATTATATACATATAATTCATTCAAAAACCCAAAAGAGGTTAATTTTGTTTAAAACTTACATTATTCCTTCTATTCACATTAAACGATGGAGGTCCTGGCTTTCGCAATGGTCCACGTCCTCTAGATGCTGCTATATGTTGATTAAAATTATTAATTCCTGGAGGACCTATTGTAGGCGGTAGTCCTCCTCGTCCTCGACCTTGGTAACCACCAACCATAGGATTTGGCTGTCTCATGTTTTGTTGATAACCATAATTTGCACCCCAAGAACCTACCACCACGCCAGCAACTTGAAGCTGACCACCGCGTGAACTCATAGGACGTGGTCGCATGCCAGCTGGAATTCGATTTGGTGCTAATGACATGTTGGAGAGACCCTGTGGAGTTGAAGGAGGTGGCATACCTTGTCGAATCATGCCTAAAAATAAAGAAAAAATAAATTATTTATACGATTTTAACAGCCGCAGATCGTCTACGAAATCGTGTGAGTACTGTCAAAAATGCAAAAGTATAAATTGTAAGTTGAATTATTTATCGCGAGATTTTACTATTGCAAATATTCTAATTAAAATAACAACTAGATCAAAGGTCACAGCTGTCCCTTGTGTCCGACTGATTCGAATCTATGTTACTTAATGTGATTGATACGTCCAAAAAAAAACTACCGCCGAGATAAAAATAGTGATCAAATAATACATGTTTGCTGACAGTATATAATACAGAATTGTCTAAGATTGAGGATTTTAAATGATAACCTTTAATCCGCACCCAGAGTTAAATTTATATACTTCCAGACGAAAACCTATTACGCTATAAATCGCATTAATAAGTGCTACTTAGAAGAAAAATAAAATACCTTTAATTAACTAAGTTCATTACCTGGAAATGCTGCCAAAGGCACTTTAGCAAACTTTACATCTAGTCCTTCTAAAATAGCTTTACGCATTCGTTCCACCTTAACAACTCGTTCTATATGATTTTCACAAACTTCCAAAATATTTTTACAATGTGCTGAACGGTTCAATGTATGATGGAATAATTTTCCATCAAAGTATAACCAAGGACAGCACATAAGCCACGGTAATGGAGCCCCACATGCATCGTTTGCCAATAATGCCATCTCAATGCCTTGCATGAATAGAGCTGCCAATTGAACTCCTCGACTAGTGACGATGTTCAACTAAAAATCTTCATTTGAAAATATATATCTATGTATTGATTACAATCAAAACTATACATAGGCATTTTGCAACTCTGAACATATTCTCTATATTCAATTTAAAAACAACACAGCAGCAATGCATATGAAATCAGTTTAATATTTCAAAGATTACAACTTCAATTATGGACTTGATTACATGCTACATGTATTGACCACCTATGCTTTTTTAAATTAAAAATAGAGATTTAGTATAGAC
The DNA here is from genome assembly GCA_947359425.1 of Lagria hirta. Lineage (NCBI taxonomy): Eukaryota > Metazoa > Arthropoda > Insecta > Coleoptera > Tenebrionidae > Lagria > Lagria hirta. The sequence goes on along the minus strand of OX375796.1, from coordinate 18,790,936 downwards.
TATGATTAAAGTTAAAAAAAAGTCTCTGTATATGACATTGTCTGTCCCATATCAGAATAAGTTGAATAGAAAAACAAATTTAAATAACAAAATCCACCGTAAAGTGAAGGAAAAAAAATGTTTTAATTCAGATTGTGGACTGTAAACAACTGATAAACATTTAGTCCGCACCCAGAATTAATTTGATATACTTCCACGTAACGGCCTGTTTACTAACAAAAACCATAAACAGGTGCTTTTGAGAAGATGTATAAAATTTTTAGATAACACACTTACCGTTAACTCCTGAAGATACTGAGGATTCATAAGATCAACATTGAACGCTTGACAAAGAAAAGCATCTAGTTCATGGCGCCTCATAATCGGCTTATCTTGTGACATAATATACCTCAATACACATGCCATAATCAACATATGCTGCGGAACATATCCGGTGTTCAATATTAAAGGTGTATCTGCACTTAAGCACGACAAAAGAGCTCTCATCCTTCGTCTTTTATCATCTACTTGAGGCCCAAACCATAGTCTTTGCAATGTGGGGACAGCCCATGGCAGTGGTTCAGCATATACTTCTTCGGCGCATTGATACGGATTTCCACGACTATACACCCATTCCTTGACCTTTATATCTGGTGGTGATCGATTTTCATCTACTTCACCAGAATCTTTTTTCTTAGTATGAACATAACGTAAATGATGCAAATTGAACAATACGGCATAAACTCGCCGTCGAAGCAGTTGATATACATCATGAATTGGAAGAAATTCATGATTACTTTCATCTTCCATAAGACAAGGTAGACGCACTTCTTGTGTACTCAAAACGTGAAGAATCATTGATGCCATTAATCCTTTTTGATGACGCAATGATGCAGTGCGCAACACATCTGGAGAAACTACCGGCGTAACACAATTTGAAGAAACTAAAAATTTCACAAAATCGTAAAATTTTACAATTTATTTAATAAATTACCATTTGAACGTAAAGTCGACGACGGACCATGTTTTGGTGATGATGGAAAGCTTTCAGTACTTGAACTACCAGAACTAACCAAAGGGTTTACTTTTGTTGCTGCAGATGTACTTGCTGTACTAGCTGAACCGTTCAACAGTCCGTTAAAATTTAATTGATCTTGAATAAAAATTTCTTTTTAGAAAATCAGTAAAATTATTTGGGAAATGAGTCTCACCATTATTGAGATTCGTTGTGCCATTTTGATCTAAACCATAATCAGACGGCATAACTAAATTTACTGTAGCTAGTTTATAATTCTGAAGAGTTTCTTCTTCTTGTTCTGTAGTCTCAGAAGCAAAACCAGCAGAAGACAATTCTAAATCCGTTTCCTTAATATTATTAATATCATTATTACTTGGCTGACTAATTTTCTTGTTTTTCGGTGTTACTAAAACAGCTCGTAATAGAAAAAAAATTTTGTTTGTTTTTTTGAAAAACAAACCAGGAGGTGCACAATATTTGAGAAAACCACTTGCGGTACCATTAAGATAATACTGAACAGACTGTCTAAATTTCGATGCGCGTTTATCTTCAGTCGAACCAAAAACAGCACTAACTAAAGCGTCCATATTTGAAGGTGGAGGCAAGGTACGAACAAAATCAGCCAATGTTTTAACGTTCGATTCTGCTGGTAACTAAAAATTTTAACAGTTTTAACACAAAAAGAATAATAACAATAAAACACTATTTACTTTATTATCCCTAACTATATTCGTTATGCCAATTGTTCGGTGAAGATCTTGTAACTGATTTTCAGTCAACAAAAAATTTCCCATCAACGCTGCCATTATGCATAATTGTTCTTGAGTAGTTTGAAGAGATTTCGTTAGTTCATTTACCATATATTCTTTAGTTTCTAAAGAACCCTGTCAAAATAAAGCAAAAAATAATTATCAATGAAATTATGTATATAAAAATAAACTTTTTATTAGAAATGTTACGTCTTGCATAGTAAAAAATCCCCCCTCATTTTTATTTTAGATATTCCCAACAGTCACAGTCTTACTCAATATCGCACTTTGTTTGTACCTTGTATGTTAATTTTAAATTTTCAGAAGAAAAGTATCGGGGCGGATCAAACGCGACGTATTCAGCGTCATCAGCAAGAAGCCCATGAAAGCCATATTCTCTGCAATAAGCAATTACTTCTTGATGATGATCGTCCATAGTGCACATCTGTAAAATGATAAAATGTAATATTGATGTCAATAAAGACATGGTTGTGCAATAATGTAAGCTGTTGTTCAAAGAAATGCGAATCAATTTCAACTTTCTCTTGCAAAACAGCTATTTCAATTTACTTCTTTAACACACCATGAAAAATTATTAAAAAACTTCCAACATGGTACTTGAAAGAAGATTATAAACTACTCCTACTTTTACTTATATATTACTTACCACAGTAACTCCTAAATGTCTTAAAGCCATTCGCAATGCAGTCCTAAGACATGTAGGTGGTGTCCACCAAACTTTTGGAGGAGGGGTTGCTTTTGTATTTATATGCTTTAGAACCATTCCGACTTTTTGACGATTATTTGCCTGTTCAGTTTTCCACTCGTTCATTCGACATGTCTCTATTGTACCATTGAATACCACAGCCAGTTCTATATTTCCACGTTCAATCGCTCTTGTTAAAAGATTTAAAAATTGAATCATTCGGATCCATTGGCCTCCACAAGCCCAATCTGCAGAATAAATAGTAATCATAATTAAAAGAAAAACATCTTACATTTCATCGAATGCAAAAATTTGAAAAAAAAATGTTTTAACTCAGATTGAGGTTAATAAACAATGGCTATATATTTATTCCTCACCCAGAGTTACAATTGTTCTTCTTCCGTGCAACAACCTAACTAGTTAGAACCACATAGGCAGGCGCTTTTAGGAAGATACAAATATTTAGATTTAAATAACGTAAACTGATAGTTTTAGTTGAAAAACTCCTCACTCATTACGCCGAACATTGTTCTTACGCGAAACAATACACAGCATAACTAACTACATACTACATGCGGCTTGCGCTCTCAAGCTGTACTGTCCACGTCTTTCGGTGCTTGTTTGCATAAAATGTATAACAAATTTTTTAGTATAATACTCTTTACATCTTAACAAAATGCTTTAAAAAAATATATTCTTGGCACAACTGCCAATGCGCTGCCTGTTATGTTATTTTTTTCTTCCTTCTCAGAAAAGCTGCGACTTTCAGTTTTTACACACCTACCTGAAAAATATCCTCCGTAAAGCCGATCCAAGCAATTTTCTGCGTCCACAATTAATTTAAGTTTGTTCCCAATCGGTCGAATTTTTCGGTTAGTATTATGGGGTTGCTGGCGTTGCGTAACATTTCTAGCGATTTTCAGCAAATCTACCGGAACTGCACCACCTTCTAAACTGGGGCTTTCCAAATATACTTGCAAATCGTCGACCCCCATTTTTAACAATCTTCAATCACGCGTGTAACTCAAAAATCATCCACCAACAGAATTAACAACTGTAATTAAACCAATTACGTAATTAATGATAATAAGAATACAGATTCATGATTATTGGGTATTTATTAGATTTATTTAGCAAAAACATTTCGGACATTATGAAACCCTGACCGCCATCACGTTTACTTGTTAAACTCACGATGCCTCGAATTTTTCCTCAAACCCCAATTAAGTCGGAGAAGCATGTTTTCTCAAATACTAAAATTAAACGCCGCTTTTATTTTAATCGTTTTTGAGAGTTTGAGAAAAAGAAATCAATATTTAAATAAGAAAAACAAGCAATTACCTGAAAAGACGCCTTCATGATTCAAAATGCCGGCACCGAATCGCTTCGACCTCGACTTCTTTACTTTTTTTTTATGCGTAGCACTCATAACCGAATAAAACTCTAGTTCTTAAATACTCAAAACAAAAACTCAAAATATTCAAATAGGCGGTTTTTTGGCAAATTTAGCAAAAAGTAACTTGGAAAAATGCATGTTTTCCGCCCGAAACAGAAACGAAAATGTGTGTTTACCGGAAACTTAACATTGACATAACACACAAACTGACAAAACAGGTGCGCATGACGGATATCACATGTCAAAATTGACAAAATGGCGGGTTGAATATCACGCGCCAAAGTCACTTTTTCAAAACATTTTTTAGAAAAAAAAACGAGTTTTGAATCGCTATAACACAAACTAAAATATTAAATAAGTAAATTAAAACATATTTTTAAAAATTGACAACAATAACCTTCACTTTTATTCATCTATGCAAATCAAGTGCAAGGTCAGTTGAAATTATTACCAGTTGCAAAAACCAGTTGTTTATCCAGCCACGAAGGCAATTGCCCCTATTGGTTAATTGAAGCAGTGTCAGTTTATAAGGGCGGCCATATCCAAATTTGTATTCCAATCCTAGAGGTAAATATTATTTTAGAGACTATTACAACATTTACACGTGGTTGTTTGAGATCAATAATTTGCTCCACTATAAATCCGATGCACTAACTGGTTTGAATTCGTCCTCTGCTTTATTTATAGCATCAATTCAATTGAATAATTGAGAAAATAATAAGAAATAATATTTTCGCTCATTTTAATCATTTTTAATCCATTTCTTTAGATTTTGTTTTACAGATTTCTACTTTTTCCCATTACCGACTTTAAGCGGTTTTATTAATTTTTTTTATTATTATTTAAATTATAAAAATAGCTTTTTATTATTCTCTATTTGTGCAATGATGTTGTAATTCAGCCAACACGTTCAATGTTTTTTTTTAGATATCGGTATCGGCAATAAAGTTGATGCAATAATCAGGACCGCAGTGAAAAGTTTGTAAAATCATTTTTTTTAAAACAGAAGTAGTTTTTTCAATAATATGGGGTCCTAAAACTATTATTTAATTGATAATTTTTACTGTAAATTGTGAAGTAATTTATTATGCAATGGAATGAGTTAATTTTTTATTGCAGCCGTATACAGGATGATCAATTTCAAGTGTCCGGAGACGGCAATACAAACATAAAAATGGCGGGTCTAAATTCAAATGCCTTTTGTTCAGCGGCTCAACTATAATAATATTGTGTTGAACGTATTTGCTCAACTTAGAAGCTATTCAATTTAATTGCTATTTATAATAAATTTCATGTTTTTTTAACTCGTATGATGAAACAAACAAATTTATTACAAAAAATAATTTTTTTAATAGCAATTTTTCAATTATGAAAAAGTTTTAAATTATTTGCATATCATGTAACATTATAGTTTGAAAATAATAAGAAAGATCATAAATAATAAATTAGTATGAAAAAAGTGTACAATGTGTTTAAGCCCCATTTTTATAGAGCGTCTAAACAAAAATTTATTTATTTATTCTTTTGATAATTCTTAAAGAACAAACGGCCATACCGCCCATTGTATTACGAATACACTACAGTTGGTCATTGTAAGTGGCATTTTTATATCTTGCGTGCATTGCATCATTTTCTCATAATAATTTTTTTTTTTATCTTAGTTGCCATTGACCTGTTTCACCGCCCAATCTAATCAAGTTCAAGCTTACGCAATCTTTTGTTTTTAATCGGCTTAGTTCGGTCCTGCCTAAATTGATATCATTTAGCAATCATTTTAATTAAGTTTCACATTCAGAATGAGCTCAACAAACTATCTTCCCGAGCCCAAAGGCTTTGCAACTTCTGCAATTCATTCCTTCCAAGATCCAGAGCAATGGGACTCTTTGGCGGTTGTAGCCCCTTTCGTAGCATCTACAACCTTTAAGCAGTCTAGTCCAGCAGAACCCAAAGTAGGTATTTTAATTTAATCAAGTGATAATGTCTCAATAATGTATCTCCATATAGAAATATGAATATGGTCGTTCAGGAAATCCCAATCGTGATATTTTGGAAAATTGTCTAGCAACACTTGACAATGGTAAATATGGGCTCTGTTTTTCATCTGGTTTGGGAGCCACTACTGCACTTTTGGGTATGTTTACCGCAGGAGATCATATAATTTGTGGTGATGATGTTTATGGTGGCACGAACCGATTGTTTAGTAAAGTGGCAACAAGGTTTGGGCTGGAACTAAGCTTTGTTGACGAGAAAGACGTAGAGAAAACAATTAAACCAAATACAAAGGTAACAATCTTTCTATTTAATATGGATTTTTGTCTGGAACCAATATTGTGTAGTGGAACCATGAAGAGTTGTTTACTTTTTTTAGTTAATTTGGGTTGAAAGTTTGACGAACCCAACAATGAAAGTCAACAATATTCCAAATATTGTTAAAATAGCTCGTGAGCGAAATATTTTGGTGGCTGTTGATAGTACATTTCTATCGCCGTACTTCCAAAGGCCTCTCAACTTTGGATCTGATATGGTGATCCATTCGATTAGCAAGTATATAAATGGACATTCTGATGTAATTATGGGATGTATTATCACCAATAATGCAGAACTCTATGAACGATTAAAATTTTTGCAAAATGGTGAGTAGTTCATTCAATACGTAATCATCATAGCATCGGCGGTCTAAACGCTGTTTATGGTTTATAATAAACATTTAGTAATATATTTTGGCGTTACATGACCGCTTAGGATAGAAAAGAAAGACAAACTACCAGGTGAAAGTGGATAACTAAGTCGAAACCAGACTGTTACTGTTGTAGATCTACTGAATATTTTATCATTATTTCATAAATAAGTAAAAATTTATATAAATCTCACTATCTGCTATATGCATATATCAGCCTATTTATTCCATTAATTTAGCTGTCCTGTCATAATTTTTTTTTGTCATACAAAAAATTTATGTTCCAGCAATGGGTATCGTCCCAGCACCATTTGATTGTTACCAAGTGACTAGAAGTATCAAAACTTTGGCATTACGAATGAAACAGCATATGAAAAATTCCATAGCTGTAGCAGAATTTTTGGAAACACACCCAAAAATTGAGCAAGTGCTACATCCAGGATTGGCATCACACCCCCAACATCAATTATATAAATCACTAACTTCAGGTTGCAGCGGTATTATGTCTGTTTATCTCAAAGGAGGACTTGAAGAGTCAAAAACCTTCCTCAAAAATTTGAAAGTTTTTACTTTAGCGGAAAGCTTGGGGGGCTATGAAAGTTTAGCTGAACTACCGTAAGAATTTTTTAGCACTTGTACATGTTTGGTCGTAAATCTTTAAAAAAAAGCAGATACAGAGTTTTTTTCCACTGTCACAGGAAAATTATCACTTGTAATCACACGAATGCTTACCAATTCATTAAGTAATTTAAATTAAAAAAAAATACTTTTAAGATTAAGACTAATAAAATACATTTTTTTTCCAGATCAGTGATGACTCATGCTTCAGTACCCGAAGATCAAAGAAAAATTTTAAAAATTGATGATAGCTTAGTACGTCTGTCTGTAGGAATTGAAGATATAGAAGATCTGATAGCAGATTTAAAACAAGCACTAGAAACAGTTTAAGCGCACATTTTGTAACAACCAAAAAAGTTTTAATAAAATTATGTTTAATCGAAAAATTTGACCTTTAATGATAAACTATATTATTTAAAGACGTACGCAATCACATAAGATAAATTCGCAAAGCAAACCTGCAACTATCAACTAAACATGTGTGAGAACAATGGCTACCGTACACCCCCAAAAGGTTTTTCTACGGCCTCAATTCATGCATTTCAAGAACCCGACCAATGGGAAAGCCAAGCTGTGGTGGCACCTATGACGACATCGGCTACTTTTAAAATCTATGGTCCCAATGAACCTAAGGTAAGGTCTTGTAAACATTGAATTTCACTAATTTACCTGCGGAGGCAGTCAAATTAATTGAATATAATTATAAATAATAAGTTATTCGTTGCAGAACTATGTCTATAGCCGTGATGGTAACCCAAACCGAGACATTTTGGAAAATACTTTAGCTACTCTAGAAAATGGAAAATATGGGCTGTGCTTTTCATCGGGACTGGGTACAATTACAGCTATTTTGAATCTTTTTAACAGTGGAGACCACTTTATTTGCGGGGAACAAATTTATCAAGGAACTAACGTCCTCTTCAAGGACCAGTGTCCCAAATTTGGGATTGAAGTTAGTTTTGTTAGCCAGAGTAAAATTGAGGAAGCCATAAGACCTAACACAAAAGTAAGTATATAAGCCTATACGGTTGAGAATGAAAGTCATAGAGATCGTCTTATTACTCAACAATTTTCGACAAATTGGTAGGAAAGACACATCTTCTTACCACCACCTAATACTGATAGTTAATCTAATCAGACCTGATCCTCCCAGACATTTTTTTTATTATTTACTAGCTTTAAATATTACATCTCACACTCGTGTTTCCAAATCTAAGTTTTATTATGTTTGTTCCCGTCCACGCTTTCGTAAGTATAATTCAAATTAGAAACCAAATCAATTATTTTTTTTATATACTATATAAATCCGTATTTATATATTTCTCATTGCGTTGCATTTTCAGTTGATATGGCTAGAATCTTTAACCAATCCAACCATGGAAGTGACTGACATTCAGTTAATAGCAAAAATTGCCCGCAAATACAATGTTCTTTTTGGAATTGACAACACGTTTTTAACGCCATATTTGTTACGCCCTCTTGACTTGGGAGCTGATTTTGTGATGAATTCACTTACTAAATATATCAATGGACATACCGATGTTGTAATGGGATCGTTTGCGACAAACCAAAAAGAACTATATACACAATTAAAACAACTTCAGATTAGTAAGTTTTGTAAAAATATGTAACTCAAAGATTTTATAATTCATTGAATAAAAAAACACAGCATAAGCTATCAAATAAAGATACGGGGTGGTCCACGTAAGATTTTGACCCCGTCAAATCAGAAAGGCTACTAAATATTCCATTTTACGCATGATAACTGCGCGGAATAACGCCTGGGATGTCGAAACTGAAGACTTGAAAACGTCCATAAATTGAATTTCATGAGAAACTAGTCATGAAATTTGAATATTAGGTTGCATTTCGCTTTCGGCGGGATGGTATTCTTACGTGGCGCGCGGTTTACGATATCCCATCCCCAATTAACATAAAATTTAGATTTAGGAATTGTTCCGGCGCCTTTTGATTGTTATCAAGTAACAAGAAGTATAAAAACTTTAGCCATTCGTATGCAGCAACACATGAAAAACTCTCTAGCTGTAGCAAAATTATTAGAGAAACATCCAAAAGTCGAAAAAGTTCTTCATGCAGGACTGCCTTCACATCCCCAATATGAATTACTAAAAAAACAAGCTTCGGGATGGAGTGGAATGATGTCATTTTATCTTAAAGGGGGATTACAAGAATCAAAAAAGTTTTTACAAGAACTTAAAGTTGTACAACTAGCTACCAGTCTGGGAGGAGTAGAAAGTTTAGCTGGATTACCGTAAGATCAAACAGTTTTAATAAATATTTCATTATATCAAGTTTTGTCATTTAGATATTTAATGAGTCATGGTTCTGCCTCAGAAGAAAGCAAGCAACATCTTAAAATTACAAATAACTTAATTAGACTCTCTGTGGGTATCGAAGACACTGATGATATTTTGGAAGATCTAGATCAAGCTCTGTCAAAAATTTAAAACAATGAATAGTAACAAATTCATTCAATAAATGACGCAAAAGTAAAATAAACATTTCCTCAAAGTTTGTTTGGTTTATAAAAAAAAATAAATAAAATATATAATAAAAAGTGTTTCAACTTGACTACCATTTTAAATAGTCTAATATGTGTATTAGACTATTTTCAATGCGTTTTTTTTTTTTTCAACAAAAACCGATATTTCTACCACCAAAAACAACGTTGAGTTTAACTTTTTACCCTGATTTTTAACTTTTAACTCAGATTTTCCAAAAACATCCTTTTTTTTATAAACATGAGTTGAAAAGTTTGAGTTTGCAAAACCGCTCATTGAGGTTTGTGAATTAAAAAGTTACAGATTAGAACTATTTTAATTTAAAATATTGCAAAAAACGCTATTGTTAATAATTTTATTTGCAGTAGTACATTATAAAGTTGAATAATCCATTTTTTTCTTTTAATTTAATACTCGAATTATATACCAAAACGCAAACTTTTCAATAACGATTTTACTCTTTTTAAAAATCTGTCAACGTACAAAATAATTTAGGACTAACTTTACATAACTACAAATTTATAGTTTATAATAAGCTAAGAACAAATATTGCGAATATTTTCGACAATATAATCACATGACATTTTGTTTAAAGTTCCACATTTTGCCAAATGCATACGTACGCTTGTAATGTATTTGTCCAAAAACGTGAGCGAACTATCTTGAAAATAAGGCTTATTAAAATTAGTCTTATTTCGTTTATTTCCATTTGAAAAATTGCAAGTTTTCTTCAAGGCGGCAAAAAAATTTTTGAAATGTGTTTCGCTTGCAACAATTTCCACATCAAATTTATAAGGCACCATTTGGTCCTCAAAATTTTCTTTTTTTTCAACCATCATACAACGAAACGGAGACGCAATAAGTGCTCCATTCAAACTAAATGGTGATAAGATAACCCCCAAACATGGCGAGTTCGAACCAATCCACAACTGCAAGTGCTGTTGAGTTTCTAAATCCTGTTGGGAAGGTTCAGGTGCGAAAGTCGGATGTGAATGAAACCAACCCAATATGTCGAGATCTTGACCATGAATTATTTCAGCCGCCCTAGCTTGTGAAATCGGACACATATCGCAATGGGTAGCCGATGAAGCAATGTTTTGACAAGGCTCATAATGAGAAATAGTCAATACGTTTTTAATTGAGTTCCAAAAACCTGCTACTAATCCCATCACTTCAGTCAGAGATGTATGAGCATGAAAGTCCATTAGAAGAAGAGTGGTCAAATTCATTCGCACTTTGTATGATTGCTAAAAAAATAAATAAAAATAATGTATGTGTTAATAAAAAAGACATACTGGATGGTGTGGGGTAAATGACTTGCAGTATATGAGTCGTACTGAAGGTCGTTTAACGTAAACTTTTGGCTTTGAACCCTCTTCATTTACTATGGTGGTATTTATGACATCGCCTTTTTCGTCGTGCGTTAAAGTACATCCCCCTTCCCCATCCTGAAAAAAAAAATTTAATGACAATTAAAGTCTTCAACAATACTCTACTGAGTTAAATAATTTTTATTCAAGCAAGATTTTTTATGTCTCTGTGACGACTAGTCAAAAATCGGCTGTGGACTGCGTCTATTTTACTGACTTCAAGCGGTAAGACTGTTCCATCACTTTTAAGAGAAAGTCAGTAGTTCTCGGATTTATTATATTAAACAAATTATAAGCTACCGTTTAAATAATACAGTTGAAAATAAAAAGTTAGAAAAAACTTACAGTTCCCAGTTTCCTTTTAACTCGAGGACGACACCCAAACCCAACTTTTTGCGTTAACACTATGTCGTTTTTCAATGTTTTCTCACGTGGCGTAGGAACTAACGCTTGAAAAACGTCATACAATGGTCGTTCGTAACTGGTTTGCCCTGTAAGCCAACAATAAACAAGTGAAAGCTTAAGATATATAAACATACGACAGCCAAAATTTATCGCTCCTATTTGCTCCAAGTAGCAATGTACTCGCCCGATACAGTGAACATCACCACAGTTTTTTAGACCTTGTCGAACTGAGGTTTTAGTGACGTAATTTGGTTTGTTGGATATCCAAGAATTGAGTATGTGATTTCTTATCTAAAAAATAACGTTAGCGTATCATAAACAAAAAACAAGTTAAGGTTGGTACATAATACAATTATGTTATTATTGAAAAAATTAAAAAAAAGTAGAAATGTTTCTTTTATTTTAATGTAAAAAGTAAAATAATTACTCACTCGAGCAAACAACTTTATTATAAAAAATCAAAAATTACGACTAAGTTTAAAGGAACATTAAAATATAAATAATTAGATTTAAAACAAACCTTTAAATAACGTAATGGTGTTTTAGTCGGTCGATTTTCGAAAAATTCGCTATGTATACATTTTTCTAAATCACTTACAACATTCTGATTGATCATTATTTCAGCTTTAGGTTCTTCTAGATCTGTCAATTTTTTCACAATTTCATCGCTCACGGTCGACAAATCTAAATAACACTTTTGCACTTTGTTTTCTTTAATTTTGTCGATCGTTATAGTGTTTTTTGTAATTGTATCTTCTAATTTTTTATCTTCACTTACAACTATTGTTGGTTTTATTATATTAATTGGTTCTTCGACAGTTAGACCACCAGAATCATCAATATCTACTTCCTCATCTTCGGAATCAGATTCGAGTTTTTTTAATTTTACCTGGAATTGAAAATAATTATATAACATAATTACGTTGTTTAAATATAAATAACATACAATTTCTTCTCCTTTACAAACTGGCACACCAAGTCCTTCTCCTGTCGTAATTTGTACCTCATGTTTCTGAATAAATTTTTTTATTATTTTTCGTTTCGGTGGCGAATTTGACAATTTTAATTGAGTCTTGAATTTAAATTTAACATCTTTCTTTTTATATTTTGTTACTTTTCTATGATCAAAACCATTACTCGTATATTTTGTAGGTTTCAAGCTATTATTTTTACATATTATCTCTTCATCGTCTGAATTACTATCGAAATTGATTTTTTTATGTTTGGTTGGTATAGTGGGTTTTGCTGAGCTAACAGCTGCAATTACTTCTTCTATACTAGCGGGAATCTGACAAAAAAATTATAAAACGATATATTTTCAACAAGAAAAACTTGATATGTATAAGTTTATTGCAAGACTAGGATGTCGTAGCACTCTAGAAGCGGATAGACGCTTGAGGAAAGTGCCACAAGATCTTGCACGATAATAAATTTTAAAATACTACTTTTTTAGTGCAAGACGTGTGCCAATAACTGAATGATTTATAAAAATTTACCTTTGAAAAAGATAAAAAATTAATGACATACCTGTGTAGCATGTAAAATGTCAGACACTAAATTATTTCCACCATCAACATCATCTACGTCTCCTGAATTAAAACCAGTATACGTAGGTTGCGTTTCCATATAAAAATTTTTCAAATAATACCTGACTTCTGATGGTGTTCTTGACCCTATAAACTGAGATAATCTCATATTGCTTTTCCCAAAAATTTCAATGCCCCTTTCCAATAAATTCTTTTCTCTTTCTGTCCACCCACTCTCATCCGTGATAGCGTCTTCGGTGTTCAAAAGCGGCCCCATGTTATATCCATCATCTCCGCCAAAGTCTACAGCTTTATCTCCATCGGTTGAAACTGAATCATTACTGTACCAACAATCTGGGTTAGCACTAGGTTTATCAAGCAACCATTGAGGGTGTATTGTGTACTGACAATCCAAAAGATTGGAGTTTTGGGAAACCAATGAACTTAAAAGAATAACACTGTTATGAACAAAAGTTGGGTTATAACACATTTCAAATTTTTCAAGTGTTGAACGCTCATAAAAAACTGAAATATAGTGAAATAGAATACAAAATATATAACATACAGATCAGAATCGTTTTTTGTAAATAAATTGTCCATAGAAAAATCTCCCAAAATGTCGATCTCGTCATCTTCCGCCATATTTGTATGATTGTACGTCTCTTTCTATTGTCTGACTGTGGCTGTCTCTTCTCCTCTCTCTTTTGCTCTTGTCAAAAACAAATGATTTAAAATAAAAAAGTGACGTCAGTTGCTATAGAAACCAAGGTTTGCGCCTAACAGAACAAGATGTGCAGACGCGTTCAGAAAAAATGCTGCTGGACAGGAGAAAGTGAGGTTAGGATTAATTGTTTGTTTATGTACATAATACAGAGTGGTCAACAATGACTGTAAGAGTTGGCAATCTTACATTTTGTTTTAAAATGGTACTACTTCAATAACTTTTTGTTGTTGACAGGACAAATGACACTTTTAAATTAATTATAAAGTGAGTCGCTGTGACATAATCTACAATTTTTTTTATAATTGATATGTCAAATTTTTGTCAAACAAACGTATTTGGTTACAGTGTTGCAACTAGACGAATAAAAAAAATTTCTAAGAAGTGTTATCAACTCTAACAGTCAAGGTTGACCACGCTGTACCATCTTTATCTTTTTTTTCTAGTAGCATTAAATGTAAGAAAAAATTTTGTTAGATAAAAACAAAGTTTATCAAGTTGTTCTTTTCATGTTCTTTTACTTAAAACAAAGCAAAAGAAAACTAAAGCAAATAAATACAAATAAAAAACATTTACTATTAGTGTGAATTGGCAACAGCGCTGAAATTAGGTGTGATTGTTTTGACATATGACAGTTGACAGGTATTCTGCGTTTGACAGATTTTTGTTTTGCTTATTGGCTAATAAATTGGATTGTCTTGTTTACTACTTTTTGCTTTTGAAATAATATGTCGTTGAAAGTTCTGCTCTTTTTTCAATAAAATTGGTTGAAATGGCAAAGGCTAAAGATGATGAGACATTTCTAGAAACAGCAATATCACAAGCTTTGGTTCTTTTAGAAAATAGAAAAAAGTTTTATGAAATTGAAGGTAAGTTAACATTGTATATAACCCCACTTTTTTTTGAAAATAACATTCTATATTTTAGCCAAGAAACAGAAAGCCTTCTTTTTGGACCATCTACAAATTGATATACAAAATTTGGCTGAAAAAAATTCTAAAATTTTAAGTAAATTAGTTAATATTAAAGAAGTATTTCAAATAGAAGATTTATCGCTAAACACTGTTGTCCTAGCGTACGTAAACCACCGTAGAAGTAGTAATCACAACAATGTGCTTTTGGCAAAAATGAAACTTGAATTACATAAATATATTAATCTAAGTAACGAGTTGGAAAGTGATATCGCACTATTAGAAATGTACAGCAAAATTATAATTTTTCTTTTTTAAACTTATCTCACATTTATAGGGAAATTGCGAATGCAGATGAGAAAATTGGTTGCATTTTGACTACAACTCCGAATGATGTAATTTCTATGGAGCAGAAAATTAAGAAGTACGAAAAAGAATTAATTAAACTGCAGGTGTGTATGTTTGATGAAGTCTTATCTGTTACCGATATTATTGTCTACAACAGTCTACTTAATTGCTTCTTACCTTTAGGATTATACCATACTTATAGAGTTGTTTCGTTTGCATATTTTTTTTAATTTTTTTAGGAGAAAAACACATGGCTTAAAAATAACGATTATGATTTAACAAGTATAGCGAAACAAGTTAGAGCGCTACAAGCAGCAAAAGACGAGGAAGAAAAGTTAAAAAAAGAGTTGAGATGTTATCAAGGCTTATCACCTGATTTGCAAGAAGCAGCACGACAGTTAGCAGAAATAAAAAAACAGTATAAGGAAGCTAGCAAACAGTTATTGGATGAAATGGATTGATAGTATGTCCTATTCTAGAAACAAAATCAAATAGAAAAAAAATCTATTTTTGCAGTGAGCTTTTAT
Source organism: Lagria hirta (assembly GCA_947359425.1). Classification (NCBI taxonomy): domain Eukaryota; kingdom Metazoa; phylum Arthropoda; class Insecta; order Coleoptera; family Tenebrionidae; genus Lagria; species Lagria hirta. Next base: position 18,775,463 of record OX375796.1, on the reverse strand, counting down.
AGTTAATATTATTCTTCTAGCGTTTTGTTTATAGAATAGGAATTAAAAAAAACAATTGAGGATAGGAAGAAATTATATTTTTGTAAAATATTATAAAAAGACTTTTGTAGCGTGGCACATTATGCTATGCCAGAATTTTTAACGAAAACATTATATTATGCACTTTAAAAACAACATGGAATATATTTATTAACTTATTGTTCCAATCCGTTTTGTTACATCACAACGAGCTGCCAACATTGAAAAACTAGAGCACTGTCAAATATTTAGTAAATACTTGTCAATTTTTATATATTTTAATGTCTACTATCATTTGATTTATTTTATTATAATAAAAACTCATTAAATTAGAGATTTGTATTGACCATATATGCATGTTAACAATAAACTACTTTCTAGATTTCGAAGCGATATAATTAATGCCTTCAGTTTGGAGTGTTTTATCTATGTGCTCTTAAAGGTTGCTCTAAAAGTTTAAAAACTATAAGAAATATTAAAAGAGAATTTTTTCAGATTGTTTTTTAATAATTTTTACAAAATTATCGGCAGAAAAGTAAAAAATAATGCAGTTGTTTACTTTTCTGCAGAATAGTGTTTTTTACGTTATCGCACCATCTGGCAAGGCAGCATATACTGCATCCTTGTTTCTCCAATCTGTAGTAGGGCTGTCGGCTGTTCATAGTTTATGAGCTACTCAGTTAATTGCCGCCGCGGGACGCAACGTTGCCAAGTAAGCTCGATTTGCTTCAGAATGTCAGATAATTTAAAGCGCTACTTTTAAACTAGGGTGCTACTCTGCATAAATTTTCGAACAGGTATAAAACAAAAACCGCGAGATTTTTCAAAGTAAAAACTGTGATATTATTGACCTTGTGGCATCAGCTAGGGGATTCCGAACTCACGATACGATTGACGACGACGACAGCAAATTCTATACGATATCGTGAAGCAAATGGCGGCTTTTGCGATTCCGGATGACTATCGTCGGAAACGATCGGCTTTCGGTGGGCGTGACTACATTTTCGTTCTAATGGGATGAAAATTATAACTAGCGGCACTATTTTTTTGACGACTTTGACGTTGACACTTGGTTGACAGTAGACTTGTTTTTTTTTTAAGTGGTATTTGAAATCTGTCCATGTCTGTACTTTTTTGAAATGTATGTTTATAATTATTGCCTTCTGCTCAGTACCTATTTGCATTACATATTGAAAAATAATTTACATACCTTTTGCCATTTTTCCGGTGTTGTGATTCCAGCTCCTTCGGAATTTAAAATATTGCGTAAATTGTCCCACATCTTTTTGTGGGTTTCTCTTGCGCTTGCACTATTTAAGCGACCTACAGCAAAATCTTGATGCTCTTCCATATAATTTATTATAATTTCCCAGTGGGAATCGCTAACTTTAAAAGACATCGCGCTTTGACTACTTTCTTCTTCGACAATTTTTCTACAAATAAAATAAAATTGCGGTGCACAAAGTTACCTACGATACCCTCGGTTTGCCCCATGTGTTAAAAAATAATGGTAAGCTACCTAGAACTCCTTACGGTTTATCCGATGTGTTCAACAACTGGTGAAAATAACAAAATTACTTTTTATATTTTGGTAGATTTTTGCGAACCGCGTTTGTTTGAAATAAAGTTTTTCTACTTTGGTGTCACAATTAGTTTATTGTGATACTAAAAACAGTTTAACAATTAAAACTATTGTTGAACGTCTTTTACTAAATATTTTAAAATAAAAAAAAAAAAAAAGGTTTCAACTGGAATTGAACCGGGAATTGCTTGCTTTACAAGCTGACACTTTAATCATCGCGCAATAAACGGATCCGTAAAACTTTATAAACACTTTTCAGGTTTTCTAAATATTGATAAAAATAATTAAAAAAAAATATTGTAATGAAAAAATAGTATATTAATAGAACGTACTTTTACACTCCCTTTTTTATTAAAACATACAACAATAAGGCTTTGTTTATTAAACTCGTAAAATAATGTACTATTAAAGGGACTTTTAGCAGGCTAACAGAATAAACAATAATAATTATTTATTATAATATGATGATTTATAAGAATGTTAATGAAAGCTAATTAAAGAATAAACAATGATAAACGAAGACGATTTAGAGACATTATATTTCATTTTAGTTGGCAAAATCATATTATGCGCATGACAATTCCTTCAACGATACCTCTTGAGTTGTCGTCCAAATCGTCGCCTTTTCCACGATGCAATCGTCTGCCAAATCGTGCTCGTCGCATACCGGAATCGCTGCTATCGTCGTCTCACGACACACTTCTATCGTATTCGTATCGTCGCACCAGAATCCCGGTGCAGTGCTTGGAATAACTAGCTCAAATATTCAAGGTTAAAAAGTTTTAATATGCTCGATGAATAAAATTATAGCTCTATGGTTGGCATATAGAATAACTAGTTAAGTGTTCAGTGGTTGGTATTGGTATGGTAGTTTGATTATGAAATGACATGACATAACATCGATTATTCGTGCATTTCTAACCTTAAAAAAGTGCATTTTTGTATATATAAATAATTCAAATGTGTCGGTGATAGACAAGTTTAGATCTTTTGCCACGTATAAGTCAATGCTAAATTACCGGTAAAGGAAAATTCGCCAGTGAAGAAAGCCTAACATGAAAGTGTGGTTATGCATTGTTCTGTTTTTGATCTCCCAAATAAGAGCCCTCGAACAAATAATTTATGCGATAAATTGTGGAGGTGAAGCTCATACGGATTCTGATGGAATTCGTTATGAAAAAGATCCATTACATGGTAAAATAGGAATAGCTTCCGACTATGGGAAGCGGTTACTTATCGGCCGAGTACCTCCCAGTGATCATATTTTATACCAAACCGAAAGGTACCATACGAACACATTTGGATATGACATTCCAGTGAGTGGAGATGGAGAATATGTATTAGTTTTGAAATTTTCGGAAGTTTATTTCAATGCACCGAATCAGAAAGTTTTTGATGTTGTTTTGAATGGGGACCATACAATTGTTGCAGACTTAGATATTTTTGATAAAGTTGGAAGAGGTGTAGCGCATGATGAATATATCTCTTTTACAGTTCAGAAGGGTGAGTTATATTAAATAAAATCCCTAGTTAATCCGCTTACCTTATGGTTAATCTTATCTGAGTGTATTTTTATAGTATTGATATTTTATTTTTATCACAACTGACAAACATTTTTCGATTTTGAAGAGTTCAAAGTTTAGAAATAATATCGGTGCTAAGGATTGTTTAAATGAAAAGTATAACATTGCAATATCATCTTTTGTTAATATTAAAAGCTTATTTTTTAAGAAAACTACTATTTTTGCTTCATCGGCAATATTTGTGCTTTATTTTTAAGTCGATTATCTTAATATACCGGATGCGCTGTGACGCAGAAGCTATAGCTGAGTTAAAGACTCATAGGTTAAGGGACAGTTTTATCGAATTACGGGATATTCTCTATATATTAGGGTGCTTTAGATGGAATTTGTGTGACAATTATTTTTTAGGGCGTCTTTTGTATGGCTCGGAAGAATCAGACATTCGTGGTTCAAAAATTCGTGTAGAGTTTATAAAGGGCTACAAGGACAATCCTAAAATAAACGCTTTATATGTCCTAAAGGGTACTTCAGACGATGTACCAAAGCTTCCACCCATTCCAGTCGAACCAGAACCAATGGAAGAATACAGAGAAGAGCCCGAAGTTGTACCAAAAAATTTACGCCCAAGTGGCCCCAAACAGCCTGATCCGTATTCTATGGACGATTCCTCATTTATGTTACCAGTTTTTATAGCAATTGGTGCTTTCATTCCTCTATTGTTTTGTCTTTGCAAATTGTGATTATGTTAAGGCAAATAATTGTGATTTTTCTTTTGTTCTATGCAAAACTTTTTTACAGTTTTTGAAGATTGTTTTGTGGCTTGTCTAATGCAGTGGTTAAAGGGTTTGTTCTAAGTTTGTATATAAGTGTTAGCAGTATTGTCACATTGGTACTTATATATCATCTTTTCCTTTTGTTACTTCTAGTAAAATTAAGAATGACCATAGTTATTTAATATTAAATATAGAATTTATTAAGTTTTACTTTTTGTTTTTTTTTTTGCGATCTCAGGTAGAGCAGGAGGCTTTAAAGGTGTAATATGGACACTATAAATTATCTAACAAGTTTTATTTGTGAACAACAAGCTTGTAACATGAAGGTCTGACAAAAAAATTACAGTTAGAGCACGATAAACTACGTGTTCAATGAAGGATGACTATTGCGCTTTTTCTTTGTAAAATGTTATGTGTTCTCTTACATCTTGTCAAATCGTATATATTTATTTGTGGAGTTTAACATCATTATTTGTAGATAAATATTACCAAATAATTAACAGTGATAATGTATATAATTATACAATTAGGTGTGATACATCGCTGGTATAAGCAGGTAAATATCGGGGTACCGGTTGAACACCTCCACTATCTTCCACTCTTCTTTGTCTTATATCAGATTCACCAGGCCAAGCCCTCTCCGGTCCTCCAATTCTTTGATATTTATCAACCGCAAGAGAAATCGTAGCTGGATCATTCACTCCATTCGATTTTATTCTCCTTTGTGTAGTTGCTGACGCTCTTAAAGTTTTTCTTTTCTGCAAATCAGAATACTTAAGAAATTTTAAATGTTTTGCAACTTTCTACTTTCTTTACCTCTACACAACCTCGCCATTTATCAGCAGCGTGTCTTGCTAGCTCCATACGTTTCTGTTTTTTTATTTGGTGCTTTTTGTAGGCCATTTCTATTACAATTAGGCCGATACCACCTACGATGCCCGCTGCTACCAGAATAAACACTCCTGCCATGTTTTTTAGGCCCAAAGTGTTGGGAGTTTTTTCAAACTGCTCACATTGCTGGATATTTCCTTGGAGAATCCATCTTTTATCTAAGCTTTCCATGAATCCACCTGGAAGAATATAATAAAATATTTAGCAATTAAAGCTAAAGATTTATGAGTTTCAGTAGTTAAAAAAAGTTTTTTATTTAATCTTTGTCAGCTTTTTCGATTACTTTGTACCTAGTCATCATCAAAAGATCTATGTTTTGATAATGACTACACACATGGTAGTAGAGCTCTTGAGATTAAATGAAAAACTTTTAGGCAAGTTATTCATAATATATTTACTTTCGTGAAAATCTAGAATCGCTAGAGTAACAGCGTCAGCCCATGGTGATCCTTTCTGTAACCCAATGCCATATCCAGACCGTCCAAAAAGTTCTCCTGCTGTAACCAGTTCACAATCTTGCGCAGCTTCAAACTCCAAGCGCGAACTATCCCATATAAAGGCCATAAGCTTGCCAATTTTCACATCATCAATGGCTTGTTCGGCAGTATTATAATTGTTTGACTCCATTGTTCGATACATATTCGACAATTCTACTTGACGTCGAAAGTACATATCTACAGCAGACCCTTTCACAGTGGCACATGTGAGGTTTTCCATAGTGTTTCGCAGCTAAAAAGATGTATAAAAAAATAAGATAAGTAGGTTAGCCTTACTCTAGCATCATTTATTCCGGTTAGCTTAGTCTTAGGTCGTTCCAACACTAGAAAAGCGGCAAGATTTGCAGTATAGGAAGCGACAATTATCATTGCGAATCCTGCCCAAACCATACCCAGGACCCTTGCAGAAAAGCTTCGAGGTGTACCTGAAAGCAATGTTTCAGTAAGCATCTGAGATACATGATATAGTGGCAATGGATACTCCGTTTTGCTCAAAAAACCTGTTAAACTATAAGTTTATTACTATCAAAATATGTCATATAGATGATATAATGGGAATGGATCTTCGTTTTGCGCAAAAAACCTGTTAAACTATAGGTTTATTAATTGTAAAAATTGCTGCTATTGGAGGAAAAAAACTTCATATCTCATTTTTTAAAAATAAATGGGTCACTATTAGGTGCGAATTTTTGGCTAGAGGCATAGCTGCATTTTCCTTCTTTAAAAATGAGGCTAAGCAGGCAATAGATGTTACTGGTGCTCAACATTGCTACATGATGATCGAGTTTTTAACCGACTTTAAAACAGGAGGAGGTTCTTTGTTTGTCTATAGGTTTAATTGCGTTTGAACTGGCCAATATTAATGATGTTTTAACAAGATTATGCCACATGCTGAAACATCTATTCAATTACTGCAAGACACATTTCCTGAATGATCAGAATCCTTCGAGGTCATGTGACTCAACACTGCAAGAACTGCTATAGAATTATACGTTATTAAAAAAAAATATTAAATAAAATTATTTTAGAACTTTTTTATCGCTTCTATGTTTTTTTGTCATCGTAAGAGATACAACAAAAAATGTGAAGCAAACAGATTAAATATTTTTAGGCATCACAAAAAAATGTTTTTATATTCAAACACAAAAGGTCGATAACAGGTCTGTCATATATCCAGCAGGTTGTGGTATTTTTGATATTATTTTTACACCGGATACTCGATAAAATAGCTTAATTGCGGTGAAATCGACAAATCAGGTCTTACAAAATTTTATGATAAAAACTTGACGATCTGAAAGTCAAATTAGTTAAATAAAACCTGAAAATATTTTTTTTTCTAAAAATCTAATAAACGCATAAAAAATGGAGGTTATTACTAAACCACTGCATACAATCCTTTGACAAAATACGTCTGATGTTTTTATTTTGATTATTACAGCACATTTAATTTTGCAAACACGCTTAAAATAAATTTTTATACCTTCTCCAATACCACTGTTTAGAAGCACTCCCCAGGCAAACCATATTGCACTGGATAAATTTAAAGCATCTTCTTCAGTGCCATCAGTATTTGCGAGTTTGAAACGGCCAAATGGAGAAAACCGATCTAGCAGATATAGTACCAACGCTACAACATGAACTGATACCATTACTAGAATCCACAAGGTATTACTGAACGGCTGCAAAAACGACACTAGAGTAGAAGATCTTGAAGGCTTTTTTTCTAAAATAGTTATTCCTTGATATTTAAAAGGTTTACTAAATTCTATGAATTCAGCTCGTTCTGGATTAATAGTCAAAGGAGCAACAATCATATCTGCTCGTTCTCCAACTAGTTCTCCGATTAAACCAGACCATTCTTTTTTACTAACACCTGATGTATTTTTTAGAGCATATGTTCCAAACTGTCCATCTGGACTTAATGCAAGACTGTATGTGAAGTTGATTTTTTTTGATAATTCTTTAAGAAGATCCATACAGTAGCCTTTGCAACAAAAGCTTCCAGTCACTAAAATGTGGAATATAATTATGTTGTAAAATATGTTTTTTTTCTTAGTTTAACTTACTATTATGACTTCTATTGAAATGAGGGCATGGTATCTCATCATTTGTACAAGATTCCAAATCTACAAGCTTTCTTACGTAAACAAATGGTTTTTCTTCGATTGTTAGCACTTTTAAATGCGTTCGAATTTTGAAGCCTTCTGGTTTCTGGTGTTGCCGCCCCGGCCATAAAATATTTTTTTCTTCAACTGCCAAATGCATTTTGTTGCTCTCACGATTAAAGTAGAATTTTCCAACTGTGACCTGTTTTCGTTTTCTTTGTATATTGACTATATTATACTCCGCATTTATGCGATCACCTTGATCATCAAACGCTACTTTCCCTGTTTCGCCATTCACAAGAGATTGCTTTTTGATGAAATCAAATAAGTCACGACCAGTTTCCCAAATTTGGCCGGAGTCATCACAGTCTTTTGGCGCTTCAGTTATTTCTTTGGTTTGGTTTAGGTCACGTAAAGCGGAAGCGAGAACATATCTAGAAAACAAAAACATATTATGATTAATTTATTAAAGTTTTGAAAAAATATTTGAAAAGGTTTCCAAAATGGATTTGAACTTCACCATGTAGAGTAGAATAATACACTTATTTTAAAGGATGGGCTTACATGCTATCTTTGATGTGGGCTTTTTCATTTGTAGCATTTACAAGTTTTAACCCTATGAGGCCTTCTGGGACATTATCAGCTTCTAAAGCCTGCTCCGTGACAATCCAAGCGTATCCAGCATCGGTCATGTTAAGATACGCAGCATCTCGGAAAATGACTTTAGCGTCCGTTTTGCTGGAAAACTATAAATTATCGCTGAATTCTTTTCCTTTGCTTAAGTTTTACCCGCCATATAAGAGAAATACTCTCGATTGAGCATTTTTCATTTCACTCAATTGTTCTCTGAAGTTGTCTAGTCCAGATTCAAATTCAATAATGGATTCAACTTGTACTTTTATTTCTACGTCATCTTCCAGGCTTTGCGACGTGGTTTGAAACCTTCCTAATAAAGCTCTGCCATCAGTGTCTGAACTATGTAGGAAGATTACTTTTTTGTAATTAAAATATTTAAGCATTTCTACCCATACATCTGCTTGATGGGAGTAAGGAGGTACAGTTCTTAGAAATGACACATGGATATTCTGAAATGGTTTATAAATTCTATTCAAAATCAGTCTTTGGTTATGAATGTGTATTTATTTTATAGATCGTATGTAGAAACAAGGTAATCGGTTACCGTTTGATCAGTTTGTATATGTGATAGTCAAATAGTTATTTACTCAGAAAATATAAGCCAAAACATAATTTTAATATCTTCTGCGATCAATAGAGGTGGCTATAAATTTTTTGCAAATTTTTGAAACATTTTTTTTATGTAATAAATGTTTGCATAAGTAGAATTCGGTTTTATGTTATGTTATGACACATTCTAATTATGTTTTTGTTTGTTTACCAGCTGGCGTTCAATTTAAAACTGTCTCCAGTTGTCTCATTTTTTTTCATGTTTAAGTAACAAAAAATAAGCACAACCACAAAGTTTTTTTAATTGAAGACAAAGTTTTTCATAAATCTATCCAAAGCGGAATGTTTATTAGAGATTTTATAAAACATATCTTAAATTTTTAATCACTTTTAAATTTACGCTGCTTTAATCTTATTTTACGTTACCTTATCTGAAAAGGCCGAATCTCTTGAGGAGATTCCAATGACCGGAATATGATAAAATCCACTGGTATAAGAAACAGCCGCAGGAGATAAGTCTCCTGTTAAAGGATGTGACACTACAACGGCGTATACTCTGCTTGAAATTAAATATTTGCAAACGTTTAATGCCGTTTTAATTGGATTTGGATCCATAAGAATTGCTGTATCGTAATATGTGACGCCTTTGGGAACATACTGGGAATCAAAATTTAAATGCTAAAATAATATTAATAAATAGGGATGATATTGTTGGTAAATAAGACCTACCGCTATGGTTTCCTTAAAATAATATTCACTATCATTACTACTTAAAACACCACCAATTTTAAATACTGTAGGGTTTATTGATGACCATAGGTCCCCTTTTATTTTAATAATATTAATAACAATTAGAAAAATCAACATTTTTACGATCAGAGCATCTTATTCGTGTAGTGAGATAACTGACCGCGCCCGTTGCTAGGGGTAACTGCTGCAGATCATATCGATTGGACATTTCAAACTCAAACTTCAAAGAATTAAAATTATTAAATAAACAAATAAACAATAATTGTAAAGGATTAGAATTTTTATTTATATAAGTGGTGTTGCTTTATGGTTAAGAAGTTACAGTATAAATTTTTGAGATTCATCTCCAGGCATTCAAAGGCATCCAAGCAACTTGTTGTCCTTCATGATCCACCGCTGCTGCTACAGCCGCCCCCGTAGCAGTCAGAGTATTTTTTCCGACAAACCGCCAATCTTCAGCCGCATACACCTCACCAAATTTTTCCGCTTGCTGCTCATTTTTGCGTATTTCTGCAGCCGCTGCTGCTGCAGCTTTATGTATAACAGCGGCAGCTTGTGCTTCTTTGATAGCGGCAATTTTCTGAAACTGGGCCACTTCAGCTTTGGCACGAGCCAATCTTTCTTGGGCTTGTATCAAAGCGGTGGCGGCGGACTTTGCTTGCTGATGGTGAATAGCGGCAAAAGCTTCTGTTTTTTGAAGTGCAAGAGCAGCTTGATTTTGCTTATGGGTAGCGAGATCTTGCTGGTGGAGGATCTCTTCTTTGGCGTGGTGAGCTCTATGCTGGGCTGTCATTACGTGAGCGGTAGCTTCTTTTGCAGCTTGGATGGCGGCGGCTATATATGCTGGCGAGGGTGCGTGTGTCTTCGGAAAAGCTACTGAATAGGAAAAGTTGTCGTAGCTAAGACCAGCATTTGCAACGGCGGTCATTAAAGCTACAAAGCAAAGTACCTAAAACAAATTGCACTAGTATAATCAAACTATAGACCAAATATTCACGTGGAGATTTTAACTATACTAGGTATTTTTATGTTGAACGCAAAGAGGATGTTAGCAAGAAGAGACGCATAGAAGTTTCTATTGGTTGAATCATCACATGACTTGAGCATAAAGGGCGTTTATTGGCTGGCTAGACCTGATATTTTTCACATCCACTTTGTCTTTAACTTGAAAATACTATAAGTTATATTGTAAATATATAGTTTTTTCTTAAAAAAATTGAGTAGTAATTGCGGTAGATGTTGGCTACAGATGTATCTTTGAACATGTTTTGTTCTTGTTTTAACTTTCAGCAAATTACATAAGGTTTATATTTTAAATAAAGTTACAGTGACAAATTTGAGCTTATATTTACAAAGTGCTTATTAACGCCCATGTGCCATATCATAAAAGTAATATGATTATTATAAAGGCAATAATTTGTCACTGCAAATTTATTCAAATGTGAACCTGTTGCGACTTGCTGAAGAGTTCCAATAAGAACGAAACATCTCCAAGTCTATACGGATCTAGTTTGAATGAATTTATTAACAGGAGGAACGATTACGTCAATACGGAGTACAGATATTAAGGGGGCTAGGACAAATTTTGCAGGGTTTGTGTTATTATTGAAGTACTTACTATTTTGACGCACATGTCTTGTTGATTAAGCACTAAAGTATGTACTGATTTTAGATGAATTTTCAAATCATATTTATAAGATCTGTAAAAAAAATTATCAGAAGGTATAGTTATTATTTTGATTAAGTTTGTTCTCTTTCAGTAATTATTGTCTACCAGAGAACGTAAATACAAAACGGCTATGCTTCTATTAAAGGGCATTAATTACTATGTCGAGATGAACGTGGAGAATGTTCAATTAAAACGTGATATCGAATTTTTTATTAAAAAAAGCATTATGTTGGGGTTTTTAATCAATACTTTTGAATACAAGTCTTTTTTTTAACCGATGACAAAAAAAATGTTAGTTCTTTGCTGAGAGTTGACGACAAAAAACATTTATTGAAAAATCACAAAAATGTGAATTGTTTATATTTACTAAATTATTTATAATTTGGTAATTGTTATTTGGAGCAACTGTTGTTTATGTTATTTTTGGTATCAGAAATGTTAATAATAAAAAAATTACTACAGGGCGTTTTAAGAAGACACACATGTTTATTAACTTATTTAGTGAACTTGTAAACTAACTGGTCCAAAAGAAAGGATGACTAGCTTCTCTTAGGTCAGGGTCGTTATTATATAAAAAAAAATTACAATAGAAATTTAAATCACTTTCATTAAAATACGTTTTTTATTGCCTGTTGAAATCAACCAAGTGTAAATTGAATTAATACTTAGAAAGGCAATCTCTACAATAAATCCTCTAGTAAAAGTACTTATTTTCTACAGTTTTTCATTTTAATAAAAAAAAAGTTTTTAGTTTAATTAAAAATGGTATAGATATCAAACTGATTAAAAAAAAATACTTGTTTTTCGTAAATTACAAATATATCGCATATTGCAGTCTACCATTACTTGATTGTGAAATGATTATCTAAGTTGTTAGCAAATTAGAATGATCAAATGTCTAAAACAAATTTTTGTAGAAAATTGAACAATTTATATAGAAATTGATTCTCTTAAAAGTTATTTGATTTAATATAAATTTTGTAAAAAAAGTTTTTTTTATAATTTGTTTGAGAAAACAAATTTATGTCAACAAATTTTACAACTTTTTTTTTTTTGCTATCTGAATTCAATATTGAAAACATCTTTATCAAAGTTTAAATAAATGAAATCAAAACAAAATAAAAAATGATAATCTTATCGAGAAAGTTTAAAAACTCTTTAATGTATTATTAAGTCCGAGTGGAGTATAAAAAACCGTGCAATTACTCTTATTTTGATAAACAAACAAAAAAAATTTAAAAACAACTGTCATTAATTCGCAATTCTATACATTTTATATATTATGCTTTGGTTTTTTTCGAAGGTTTGATTTGTTGACAAAAAGTTTATATTTTTTGTTTTTTAGTTTTGTTGTTTTTCCTTGTTTTTTTTCTTAAAAGCTTTTATGTAATTCTACTTAGATTTGTTCATTTTTAGATTGTTTAATATTCTACAAGATTTTAAAAAAAGTGAATTTTTATATGAAAACTAAAACAAATATTTCTTTTTGTTTTTATGGCCAAAAAAAACCTATTTAAATAGTGCTAGCCGCTAAATAAATTACTATACCAACATTTTTTATAAACGAATAAACTGAAAACAACTACTTTTTAAGCAAATATTCCAACAGACATTACGACATTGGTAATAATATCCATTTTGTAAAACATTTGCCTAAATCAAAGTTATTAAAACTGTGAAATAAACTATCAGAAAGATTTGATTGTCAACTTGCAGTTGAACCATTGTTTTAAATATTTTTTTAAAGTTAATTGGTTTGGTCTTACATAGAACATCACTACTTTCATGATTTTTTATTTAGACACTGAGTACATCTATGAAATAAAATTATGACGCTATCTGAAGTTATTTATAACAAAAAAAAATGATAACGGTTTTTATTCAAACATTTTTGATTTTTGGAAAATGTGGCTATAAATATCATAGATTTTTAGATAGATATTCAATTATTTGTAAATTATTTTGTTTTGTTACTATTTTTTATTTCTAATTTAAAATAAAGGGCTTATGGAAAAAATTTTATAACTATTTTTCATAACCAAAAAAAAATGTAGATGGTATACCAATTAATTAATTAAAACAATTGCTATTATTTTTTTATAATTAATTGCGTTTTTTGTGCTGATTTTTGTGAAAGATTTGATTTGTTAAATTTATTGCTCTTCAAAATTTAGAAATAGAAGTGCAATTGTCGATTATTTGCAAAAAAACAAAACATAGTAATTTTTAGCTTTTATTAAAAAAATATAATAATAAAAAATATAAAAAAAACATTATGACTATATAAAACACATTAAGTACTTTAAAAATTTACAAGGAATCATCAGTGCTTTTTGTGACATACCATTTTTCTTTAAAGATTTTCTGCTTATGCACTATTGGCACGTTTTGTGATTGTTTTCCTTGAATTTTTTCTCGGGATTTTGAGTTTTTCGATGTTTTGTAGTTAGATTTTTTGGGTTTTTTGGATGGTTTTTCGTATTTATGACTGGATTTGTAAGACTCGGAAAATTTATAGTTTTTTTTAGAGGAGGGAGTTTTTTTATGATGTTTTTTCGAAGCGGTTCGTGAAGAGTCTCTGTCACTGTCTTCATCGTCTTCCTCATGATCGTATTCATGTTCATCGTCTTCTTCGTCAAAGCGATAACGTCTAAAATAGTCATCATTATCATCACTCTCTTCGTCTTCATTCTCTTCTTTTTCTTCTGCTTCCTCTTCTTCTTCTTCTTCCTCTTCTTTTACAGGAGCTGCAGTTTGTGTTTCTAATGGTTTTTCTGAGGGTTTAGTGATTGGAAGAAATTGGTTGGATTGTGGAGGTTGGAAATTGCGGTATTGCAAAGGCCGATAGAAGGTATTTGGTGTAATTTTCTGGGATGGATGAAAATTGACGTAGTTGGGTGTGACAGGTCTAGGCTGTGCGTTGGGTAGATTTGGCTGATAAGCAATCTTTCCATTGAGATACAGGTACTTTCCAGGGATGTACTGTTGCAACTGTACATGCTGTGGATGTGCTGGCAGTGGTTGGAATTGAACTTGAGCAAAATTTTGACCATGTCGTACCAATGAACTGTGCTGGACAGGCGTAGCTACTGGAATAGATGCAGTACCAAAAGTTGCCGGTCCTGTGTTGGTAGCGTCTTCTGGTTTGGCCATTGAAGGTGCCACAGGCTGGTAATACTGATTAACATGAACATTAGACACCGCATTGGTAGGCGTTTGCTGAAACTCGTAAAGAACTTGCTGTGCTGCTACCTGTTTAGGAAGATCTGGATGGTAGAACGCGCTATTGTCTGGATATAACAACACTGGACGGTGTTCTCCATAACTGCCGATTTGTGATACTACAGTCCTTTTTGTTTTATTTCCTGGAAACTCTTCCCCAAAAATCCCGGATGTCAAGCAAAATACAAAGATTAATATCTAATAAATAAATAAATGTCAAAAATGAGAATTTTAAATTATATTTTACTCACGATGTGGGACATTGCTAGTATTATTGATCAGCTGAATCTGTGCAATGACTGATGCATTTCGACAATCACTCTGATATTTATAGAGCAAATCTTAAAAAAAAAGCAAATAAACCACAAAATTTTAATACAATATGCAGCTAAAATTAAAGTTTTTTACTTTAAGGAGAAAACTAAGGAATGTCAAGTTAATACCTTCAACTTGTGGTGATCGAGTAAATAACTTCATTCAATAAAAGAACAGTCACACTTTATGATTTTAGCAGTTGAGTGATTGCCAATTTGAAAATGTTTTTATAAAAGACGGTCTTCTTTGTTTACTATACTATTGGCAATTTGAATATGATTTTAATTAATACCCACTTTTGCTTTTTTGCCAGTAGTGCATGAAATCTAATAAAAACTAACAAGATAAATTAAGTTTTTAGTGAAAATTTTGGTTTTTATGAGAGTGCTATCAATTTCTATTAAATTATTGCGGTATAACAATTTTTATTTTATGGTTTTGCGGCTTTCTGATGCATATAGCTCTGTTTGCTATATATTTTAAGACACTAAAAACAATGACATTTTTACAATTCGATTGAAAAATGAGAAAAATGTAATAAATTGACACCAATTATTAATTGTCGACATTCACTTTATACAATAATTGATTTATTTTAGAAGAATTTAGTTTTGTGTCGACTGCTGTGGCTTTTTGTTTCGGTTCCAAAAACTGAATGGCAAAACTATCTTTTATATTTTGATGAGTCATAAATTCAAATCTCAAATTTTGATTAAAAGCGCTTTTTGGCTTCGTTTTTTGATGGATTTGTTGAAGAATTTTCAAAAATATGTTGTCCAAACAACAAAGTGAACTTTGATTTAACTTACCTGAAAAAATGATTTTAAAACGAGAAAAGCAACAATTTTAGATAATTGTTTGATAAATAATTGTTTTTTGTTTATTGATATGCTATTAGTGCTTTGAACCAGAAATGTTGTAATCTGTTTATACAATTAAATGTATAAATGTCAAAAAGCTTTTATTTTTAATAATCAATATTCTCAAAAAGTTTGTTTTATAAAAAATTAATTTAACGAAACTTCAACCTAGTTTTTGATAAATAAATCTAAAAAACGTAAACTTTGACCGCCTTTTTCTAATCGTGCACTTAAATAAAATATAAATAATCTTTTGTCAAAATGCTTTTATTTTTAATAATCAATATTCTCAAAAAGTGTGTTTTATAAAAAATTAATTTAACGAAGCCTCAACCCAGTTTTTGATAAATACATCTAAAAAAACGTAAACTTTGACCGCCTTTTACTAATTGTGAACCTAAATAAAATATACAAATTTTTTTGTAGATATTATATAATTATACTCCATGACCGTGTATTGTCATATAAAAAAAACCGTTTATTATAACAAAAAAAATTATTAACATTATCATTAATTCATAAAAACAGTTTGTTCTTCTATAAGTACTACGTTCTTCTAAGTACCTACCTACACGCAACCATACTACTTTTTTATAAACTATATTAATAAAAACTTTAGATTTGTATCAAAAAATGTTCTCAGAAAAGTAGAAGTATACATTTTTTTATAAATTTTAGTTGCTTAAAAGTAAGATTTGCGGCGGGGTTTTTAGATTCTCCTGACTACGTCATAATACAGATAGCAAGATTAAGTACAGTTTTGGTAAAACCAAAGTTTTTTAGAACTACTGTAAATTAGCGCAAAATATCTTTAGCATATCAAGCTTGGTTTTTTCTATTTTGATACTATGCAAAGCAAATCATGTCAAGTAAGAGTTACTTCTTAAATTTATTTTTATCTAACCAAAAACACTAATACTACACAGAAGAAGCAAGATATCGGCGACTTTTGTATTTTGGAATAAAGAACTCTTACATGACTAGCTTTGTATGTGTTCGGCGGTGAACTATAGTTTTTTTTTTGTTTTTGAAAATTTTATTCAAAATAATTTCAATTGTAAACAACTGTTGAGTTTCAAAATATTTAATTTTTTTGTCTTATGTCAAAAAAAAATGTTTATTGTTAAAATTAGAGGCTGCAGCAATTATTTTGTTTTATTAGATTTTTGTCATAAAAATTTATTATCTTACTTTCAACTCTACTAATTTATTTATTATACTGTTGGGAAATTCTGCAGCATTTGTGTCGTATAGTAAACTAGAAACAAGCCTAAACTGTGATCAAATAGACCACAAATCAGAGCAGGCGTTGCAAATTATTAGTCATGTCGTAGCGAAAATAAAGAATTGTCTGACAATGTCATATTTTATTTGACATAATATTAAAAAAAATATATTAAGCTATGTTACAGCGACTAACTTTTTGATTACCATCTGATAACGATGTTGTCAGTGTTAAAAGTGTTACTCGTCAACAACAAAAAGTAGTTAAAATAAAATGTAGAATTGCCAACTCAAACAGTCATTGTTGATCACGCTGTATAAACGTTGTAAATTACTAACACAATATTTATTTCTGTTTAGATTTTAGCAAAATTTTAACGACGTTCTCTATAACCAACTGCTAAAAAATCAAATTCTTAAAATATTTTTTCTTATACTTGACCTCACCTGACTATTGTCTGACTCTACTTATACATCTTTAGTTTTTTCTTTCAAATGTCAAACTAAACGTCATACAAATGTCAACGTCATCTTATTCTTAAATGTCAACCTAAAAATGTAATGTAATATATTTACCTCCGTTGTTTTAATATTACAATAGTTTTCTACTGATAGATAATATTTTAATTTCTCTTTGATGTTTTGTTTATTTTTATTTTATATAAAACTGTTGAATCTAAGCAATTTTAAATAAGGCAAAGCTATGGCGAACACAGGAGTGCTCCCGTTTGTGAGGGGCGTAGACTTCACTAGAAATGATTTTAGCGTAAGTTGCATTTTTTAAAATGTCATGCATTTAACATATTTTTTTAGGATGATAGATTTCCTGAGGCTGTTAGCTCAATGACGGGCGTGCAATGGCTCAAATTGGATCGAACAAATTTGAGTGAGATTCCAAAAGAAATGGGTAATTTACTTAAACTAGAGCATCTTTCGTTGACTCGTAATAACTTGGAGAAGCTCCATGGAGAGTTGACGGAGTTGAATTGTTTACGAACACTTAATCTGAGACATAACATAGTCAAAACTTCCGGTATTCCAGCAGAGCTATTTCATTTAGAGGAGTTGAGTACGTTGGATTTAAGTCATAATAATTTGAAAGAAGTGCCTGAGGGACTAGATCGAGCCAAGTCGCTATTGGTTTTGAATTTAAGCAATAATCAGTAAGTCTTATTTGTAAGAGTAATAATCGGAGGCATTCAAAAATGTAATTTTTTTTTATAAAGCTCAACAGCTACTAAATTTTCAATAATTTGACATGTATTTTTAGCATTGATTCGATTCCAAATACTCTATTTATTAATTTAACGGATTTACTTTTCCTGGATTTGAGTAATAACAATCTAGAAACTTTGCCTCCTCAAACCAGAAGGTTAGCAAATTTGCAAACGTTAACATTGAATAATAATCCATTAGGACATTTTCAATTACGACAATTACCATCACTTTTGAACCTAGAAACATTACAAATGCGAAATACACAAAGAAATTTGGGGAATTTTCCGACAAATTTAGAAAATTTAATACTATTGACTGAGGTAGATTTAGCTCAAAATGCATTGCCAAAATTACCAGATTCTCTGTACTCCTTAGTGAACTTGAAACGACTAAACTTAAGTGAAAATGAAATAACGGAACTTTCAATTGGTTTGTATATATTTTATAATGATTAATATTTGTGATTTTTATCAATTTTTTTTAGCAATCGAAATGTGGCAAAAACTTGAAACTTTAAATTTATCTCACAACAAATTAACCAGTCTTCCAGGATCTTTATGCAAGATATCGACTTTACGCCGTCTTTATGTCAACGATAATAAATTAGATTTTGAAGGAATCCCAGCCGGAATTGGAAAACTAGGAAGCTTAGAAATTTTCTCTGCTGCTAATAATCAATTGGAAATGATTCCTGAAGGATTATGTCGCTGTGGATCTTTAAAAAAACTGAATTTAAGTTCAAACCGCTTAATCACTCTACCTGACACAATACATTTAATTCATGATTTGGTAGCGGTGGACCTACGTAATAATCCCGATTTAATAATGCCACCAAAGCCGGCAGAAATGACACGAGGGGCTGGCTTGGAATTTTATAATATTGATTTTTCTCTACAAAATCAGCTGAGGCTTGCAGGGGCTAATATACCGGCACCAGCACCCACACAAAGTACTACTATCAAAAAATTGGAAAAATACGTTTTAAGTAATTGTTTCATTGCTTTCAGACACTAGTAAGGATCCTATTGCCAGAAAAATGCGATTAAGGAAAGGTCGCAGAGATCATGAAGAAGCAGATCAAGATCAAGCTAAAATCTTAAAGGTAGGTTAATTTTCAAGGGTTTTTAAATCATAAAATCTCAAAAGGCGCTTTTCTAAAATGAGTTTTATTTTAGGGAATGAAAGACATTGCCAAAGAAAAGAATCTAATGCAAAACGATGATACAAAAGTAGAATCCATAAAGTAAATAGAATGTTTTACAAGTAGCAGTCTTGTTTAAATGATTTTTTTAGAACAAAACGTTGGGATGAGGCTTTAGAAAAGCCTCCTCTTGATTATTCTGAATTTTTTGAAGATGATGCTGGTCAAGTTCCCGGTCTAACAATTTGGGAAATAGAAAACTTTTTACCTAATCGAATTGATGAGGTGGCATATGGTAAATTCTATGAAGGAGATTGTTACATTGTTTTGAAAACAACTCTAGATGAAAATCAGTCGTTGGTGTGGGAGATTTATTTTTGGATTGGAGGAAAAGCTTCGGTAAGTAATGGAGTTGTAGGAACTGTAACCACTTTTTTCTCAACTTGCGGAATACATATTTTTGCTGTAGCAATAGTTTTAACATGTTTTTGTTTCTATTGCTTTTTAGTTGGATAAGAAAGCCTGCTCTGCAATTCACGCCGTAAATTTGCGAAATTATTTAGGAGCCCAGTGTCGAACAGTTCGTGAAGAACAGAGTGACGAGTCTGAAGAATTTCTAAACCTTTTTGATACTCAAATAACATATATTGAAGGTGGTCGCACTTGTAGCGGATTTTTTACTGTCGAGGATAATGTAAACAGAAAAATTTTGTTTTATTTAAATTACACTAATTATATTTTAGGTATTTGAGACCAGACTTTATAGAAGTCACATATTTGGTCCTTCAGTTCATCTAGAACCAGTAGCAGTTTGTTCGGAATCTCTAGATACAGGCTACGTATTTGTTTTGGATACAGGTACTAAATTATTTGTTTGGATTGGAAAAAAGGCCAAAAATACGTTAAAATCTAAAACAAGATTAATGTGTGAGAAGATTAATAAAAATGAGAGAAAAAATAAAGCTGAGTTAATAACAGAAATGATGGGAAGCGAGAGCAAAGAATTTTGGTTAGTTCTAGGTGAATCTGAGGGTTTACCTCCTGAAGGAGGGGTTAAGGTATTTTTTATCACTATTGTTCATTAATCATGTAAAGATTGTTGATTTAGGAACATGTCAAGAGTGATTTTGTTCCAACTCCACCTCGTCTTTATCAAGTACAGTTGGGCATGGGTTATTTAGAGCTGCCTCAAAAAGAAATCTTACATGGGAGGCTTACAAATGATTTGCTCAATAGCAAGAATGTTTATATTTTGGATTGTTATTTAGATGTATTTGTTTGGTAAGACTTTTTTTGAGTTATTATGCAAGATATTTTATGTTTTAATTATGTTTTTCTTTGTCAAAAAAACTCGTTCTACTCGAGCACATTACAACATGTCTCGATTTGATTTGTTTACATATATTTTTGGTAACTTGTTTTGCTTATTAAGGATTGGAAAAAAATCTACTCGTCTCGTAAATGCAGCTGCTGTTAAGCTATGCGAAGAACTTTTCAATATGATTGCTCGTCCCGATTATGCTATGGTAACTCGGGTTCGTGAAGGGACTGAACCTCATATTTTTAAAGGAAAGTTTGTTGGTTGGGATGAAGTTATTGCTGTTGATTTTACGAGAACTGCCGAATCAGTTCAAAAAACTGGAGCTGATTTAACGAAATGGGCTCAGCAGCAAGAAACCAAACATGATTTAACTGCTTTATTTACGCCACGTCAACCAGCAATGCCTTTAGCTGAAGCACAACAATTAATGGAAGAGTGGAATGAAGATCTAGAATTGATGGAGCCGCTTGTTTTAGAGGGGAAAAAATTTGTACGGTTGCCAGAGGAAGAAATTGGACATTTTTATTCACAAGATTGCTATGTTTTCTTATGCAGGTAATTTTCTACTGTATTTTTGTTTATTCGTAAACGGTTTTGCATTTTACTTCTTTTATTTATGCTAAAACTATCTTGAAGCATTTATCTGCACCTACTTTTACGTCACTATACTCTTAATAGTGAAAATTCTTCTAATAATTAGATATTGGATGCCAATGGATGAAGATAGCGGTGGAGAAGAACAAGAAAGTGGCGCGGATGACTTCCATTGTGTCGTATATTTTTGGCAAGGTCGTGAAGCTTCTAATATGGGTTGGTTAACATTTACGTTTACGCTACAAAAGAAATTTAAAATGTTATTCAATGATAAATTAGAAGTAGTAAGAACGTATCAGCAACAAGAAAATATGAAGTTTATGGCACACTTTAAACGAAAATTTATAATTCACCAGGGTAAACGAAAGCAAAAACCTAAAAATGCTGTTGAGTTTTATCATTTAAGATCAAATGGTGGTGCGTTATACACCCGATTAGTTCAAATTAAACCTGACGCCAGCTCTTTGAATTCAGCATTCTGGTAGTTGTCAACAATAATACGTTTATAATTTACTACGTGTATATTTTAGCTATATATTAAATGTTCCATTTGAACAAGAAGAAGATTCAGGTATTGTTTATGTATGGCTTGGGTCTAAAGCAGATCCAGACGAAGCAAGATTGATAGAAGAAATAGCCGAAGAGATGTTTAATAGTCCTTGGGTTAGTCTTCAAGTATTAGCTGAAGGAGAAGAACCTGATAATTTCTTTTGGGTTGGACTTTGCGGAAAGAAGCCATATGATACGGATGCCACATTTATGGATTATACAAGATTATTTAGATGTTCTAATGAAAAAGGCTATTTTGTGGTATCAGAAAAATGTTCAGATTTTTGCCAAGTACTATCTCTGTCGCAGTGGTGCATTTAAATTTAATTTATTTTTTTTAGGATGATTTAGCTGACGATGACATAATGATTTTGGATAATGGGGAACAAGTTTTTCTATGGTTAGGGGCCAAATGCAGTGAAGTAGAAATTAAGCTGGCGTACAAATCTGCACAGGTATTTGATTTTATTTAAGGTTTTCCCTTATGCCGAGAAAAGTTAAAATATCTGACAAAGACAATTCGTGACATTATAATTTATAATATAATAGTTCGAAAAACACTTTCAAAAAACATCTAAACTGACACTAATGACAGTGATTAACAAAAGTCAGAAGTTTGTCGAATACAGATTTTATTCGAATTTAAGATACTTTGTAAATTCTCGAATTTTTAAAGTTCCGAATTACTGTATTTTATGCTTTGCTGAATTATATAAAAATAGAATTCTATACAAGAAAACTAACAGGTGATAGCTATGGTTAATTTTATTCTTAATTGTTTCTAGGTGTACATCCAACACATGCGAGTAAAGCAGCCAGACCGGCCTCGTAAATTGTTTCTCACTCTGAAAAATAAAGAGTCCCGCCGTTTCTACAAGTGCTTCCACGGTTGGGGCGCCCATAAAAAGCCTCCGGAGTAAAAAGCAAAACCACAATTATTACATGTAATCGATGAATTAATTTATTAATAAGACTTATAACGTACAATAAATAGACTTGATTTAAGTTTGTCCATTATTTATTTTAATCATCGTCGTCATCATCATCGGAGGGTACAAACAATTCGTTTTCTTCTAAGAAATTTGCCATATTCTTGCTAATAGCAGCCCCAATCAACACGCCAGCAGTGACAGTTAAAAACACTCGGAATAACCCGAAGGAAACGCGCGAGGGCTCCGGTAAGACAGTTCCATTTTTCGAATGAATGGCTGTGCGAACACTTAACGGATTTAACAAAGAAGATGGAGCAACAATTCTTTGCTTTAAATAGGGGCTAAATCGAGACAACAACATTTTTTACAAAACTATTATTAACACTTTATTATTAGAAAAATTTAAGAGCTATCAACAAAATGTCAAACTGCCACAAATATAGCGCCACCTAACTATAATCAATGACACTACATTTTGATTAAAAAAAAAACAATTATTGCCTATTTAGTGGCAAAAAGATGACTGTTACTATTCAATAATATGCAAAGGATGTTGTAATTTTTGGCGTCGAAGGTTTCATTTTTAAAGGTGCATAGTTCATCACCGATTATTGTCGATCCTTGTGAAGTTCCAATAACCTACAAATACAAAAGGCGATTGCAATCAATGCTTATCCTTACAGACATTTTACCTGTACATAGCCATTAATAGATTCCAAAATAGGTTTCTTCATTTTGATGGTCACTTTGATGTTGTCAGTGGATTCTAATGTAAAGGAAACACCGGGATTCTCTTCGTTTACCAATCCAATGATACTGACTCTTTTGCCGATAAAACTACCAAGTTGAGCTCCGTTAACAACCAAACTTGTAACGTCGGACATTGCTACCATTATATAGTTATTTGACGAGATGAATATTTGCTAGTACACTGTAATACAAAATATCACACTGTAATACAAAATATCTTTGAATTCGCGCCGCTTCTTCGCTTACAACATAACCTAAAAGTTTTCCTCTTGGCCTTGGCGTCAGACCATACGTCAAACTAATACGTCAAAGTCAATTGTCAATGGTTCTAAAATTCTCATTTAACCACTTATAGACGATTAAAATGTTTCAGAGTACGGAAAAGTAACTAGTAAAAAAGTTACTAATAAATTACTAAAATACTTAAAACCAAATGCTTAGATCAACTTGCTCTAGCAAAAAAATTTTAATTTAAATTAAAAATGTATTGTAGGTTGTAGGTAAATCAACTAATATCCTAGCTTTGCTTTGACGTCATATATTATTTTTGTTAAAATTATTAAAATAGCACCTGATGTCCCTGATGAATTGAATTAGTTAAAAACAAAAATATTTAAACAGCTCTTTAAACGCTTCAAAAATAATTAACATTGTAAAACTAAAATTTGTTAAAAAGTTATGTTGTTAATAGCAAAATCATAATAAAAAAAATACATTAAATATTAATTGCAAGAATAAGTTTGGTTTTTAGGGTGGTTCACACGTTGAGTTACCGTGGCTGGTCTCACTTTAATTTTCTTGTCCTGCCGATGGAGTGAAAAACGTTGACAATTTTATTTAGCTTTCCGCACAGTTTTTTTTAAAAGATGTCAATATTTCAATGTCTTCTGGCTGTAAAAGACCTTTCTTCTTCTATTTATAGGTAACTGCTTTTAAAAAAAAAATTTAAATTTTAAAATTAATTGTAAGACTTGTAAGTTTACAACGTGCATATTGATGATAAAAATAAACAATACATTTGTAATCTAAAAAAATCATTAGCTTTAGTTTGTTTTAAATTTAAAATTATTTTTTTGTTTATTAGTTAGGATACCACTTAACAATTCCCACAATTTAGTATAGACGTACCTTAACAATATCAAGGATTGCGGAAAAATAAAGACTTTTGATTTGCTGATTTTTTGAAAATGCTTAGCGCTGCCAACCTTTAATTGTTAAATTCTCTATAGTTTAATCGTGTGTCTTGTTTTAAAAGCGGCTTTTGCGTCTTCTCATTTTCGCACTTTAATATTCAATCTTTTATCTCACTATTTCTTATCGATTACGGTTGTCAAGCTGTGCGCATCTCCTTGAGGGTAGATGGGGTAGAACTAAAATTTCCCCACAATTTCCTTTTTAAGACAGGTACAGAATGGTTAAGGCACCAAATTCATTTTAATATTAGTGCCGCGGCAGTGCGGTACACCGTCCTGTGCTACGCGTTCTCGCAATCGCGAAAATAATACATTATGAATTCAATAAGCATTAATCTTTGGTTATGATTCCTGTTTTTAATTTTTAGTGAATATAAATTTTCATTTTTCATTCTTCACCTTTCACGTTTTTTCAAAATTTTGATTCGAAACAGTGCTCCGAATATTGGTTGATTTTTATCAAAAAGCATGGAAAATAAGGGGAATAGCGGTAATGATAAGACCTGCTACCGGATTGTCCTAACCGGGGGTAAGTCGTCAAAAATTATGATAAATGTCCATCATTAACTCTGCTTGTTCAAAAATAATAATTTTTAAATTTTTCCAGGGCCATGTGGAGGGAAAACAACAGGACAGGCCCGGCTTTCTACATTTTTCGAAAACATGGGTTGGAAGGTAAAGTTTTGGAACTCTAGCCCTGATTAGGGTTTCGCCTAACTATATAAATTCCAGGTTTTTCGAGTTCCTGAAACGGCTTCAGTTCTTTTGAGGTGAGTTTTCGAGAAAATCCCGAGTTGTCATAAGATTTTACAATAATTAAGCGTGATGATTAAATGTAACTATCATTCATAATTTGGTTATACAATTTTTATGCTTGTAAAACAAATGACATTTTTATATAATGTCAAGTCTATATGACACCCCGGTTTACTTAAAATACAGCGCGATCAACGATGACAGTTTGAGTTGGCAACACTTTTTAGAGACTTTTTTATTTGCCTAGTTGCAACACTGTAACCGGATACGCTTGTTTGACAAATATTTGACATAACACTCATGAAAAAAATTGTAAATTATGTCACAGCGACTAACTTTTGTTAGTGTGTCACCCGTCAACAACAGGAAGTGGTTGCAGTTGTACCATTTAAAAATGAAATGTAGGATTGCCAACTCAAACAGTTCGATTTTATCACGCTGTATAATATGGAGCGGTTATAAATAACCGCCTGATCGAAGGGTTCAGACAATATAAAGATATATATTTTTTTAATATTCACTAACGTCTCAATTTATAAGCGGCACCGCTGTCTAGTGTTGCTACTTAGGGTTGTCTGCTTGAGTCAAAACCTGAGGTTGTCGTAAATATGAGTCATTATTTCTAAAGTAAAATATAAAAAATAGTATAGTAAATTTAAAATCATAGGATTATTGGGGGTTATAATTGGCACAACGTACTAGTAGAATTGTGGGTTTCTCATTGAAATAACATGGTCAAAGAACCGCATACAAAACTGCGTTCGGGTATTTGGTCAGACAAAGCGATATTATGATACACAATCGCTCCACGAGCCTCTTAAGTACTTTTTTGCAATTTGCCTCTGTTTTGATACTCTGATAGACGCTTTAGAGAACGCTACGTCATAGGTTTCGGTGCGGTTATAAGCCATTAGAGCACCGAACTTTTTTTTCTAAAAAATTTTTAGGTTGGTAAAACTTAAGTTGTCTTTTTTCCTGTCTGTCAATAATATTGTAAATTAAAATTTAAAATTGCAATTTTCGAACAACAAAGTGAAATGAACAATTAAAAGAAAGTGTATTTTTTTTGTGAAATATGGCATATAATGGTGTAAATAATAAGTGCACTGGTCTGGGAAAAACAACCGATTCCAATAAAGCAAAAGTAACAATTTTTATGTCACTTACCTATAAAAGTAGGTATCTTACAATGATAATGAAAACCAAAATAATTTTTTCTATTTCACGGATTTCGGGAGGCCTACATGTAAAGTTTTCTTCCATTTTTGTATTTTGGGGCTGACAGGATGAGAATTTTGGGATAAAACAAAAGAAATGACAAATAGATAAAATTTTCACTTTTAAAATCAAGATTGCCAACCTACTCCAAAAATCCCTGAATCAATCTAATTAAAAAAAAAAATGCTCAAAAACAGCATAAAACGGGCAAATTACAAAAAATAGTATAAAAAACTCGTTTCATAAGACCTTAAAGGCACTTATTCTTGAAAAAAATTCAATATACTATTACCAACTCATTAACCCTCAATAAGTTTTAGGTTCTTAATAAGTAAATTATTGAAGAGTTTATTTGTTTACTTTCTGGTTTTGTCGAAAATCTGTCATTTATCACTGTATTGTTGGCATGTCAAAAAAGTAAAGTCCATCAAGGAATGAAGTAAACTATCAGTCGCAATCAATTTGAAAAGTGTCAATTTGCGGAAAAGTCATTGTGACATATTATTATTAAAAATCGTTGTTGCTAATATGTTTAACACAAATTACTCACAAATTTTTTTTTGCTATGAATACCAACAGTCAGTGGACATTTAATTAAAGAAGAACATGGTGTCTCAAAAATAAAGTACTATAAAAAAAGACTGCGAGAAGGAAAGCACTAATTATATTCGTCACATTAAAGCCTAAAAAACTTTAAAATTTTTTTATTGCGCCAGAATTTTTTCACGGAGGTTTTTTCAATTATACCTTAGTGTCCTTTTGGTTTTATTTCATGCTTTCTTTTGTTTTGTTATATATTTTATTGACTTGAAATTTTTTATTCATTTATTGCAAAGCTTTTTTGTGTTTTGGAATTGAGCCGACTTTTGATATTTAATTTTTATAATCATATTTTTTTTTTTAATTTTTTTTACAATATTTGTTTGAATATATTTACTATATTTTACGTTATGCTTATGCAGTCAGTTTTTTCTCTGGCTCTCATCATCAATGATGCAGCTACTTACAAATTTTAGACTTCAGGGACCAAGTTGTGAAGGTGCTACATGGGAAAAAATAATAATACAAAACAATCTTTTAATAATTAATATAGATGAATCTTGTTCTCATCCTGAACGATTTGAATAATTATTATTTTAATCTATTGTTTAATATTTGTACTATGTGGAATAGCGTTATCTGCTGAATAAAGCGTAAAATAAATATAATTTAAAAAATTATATTTTTTTTAACTTGTTACCGCATTATTTGTTACCGCATTTTGTTTTTGTTTATATTAACTTCTTTTTCCCTGTTATCTTATACTACTTTGAATTCATATTGTATTATATTGCGTTTAGTTTATTTTATTTATTTATTTAGTTTCTCTCTTCTTTTTTCTTTTTTCTCTTTTTTCTGCATTTATTAGGTCTAATATAGTATTATAGAAATAATATTGTATTATATATAGATTTTGTCCTGTAAATGGTTAAACTGTTGGACAATAAAGAAATTTATTATTATTATTATTATCAATACAATACATCGTTTTACGGATTTATGTTTTTTTTTTTTGGATTTTTAATTTTTGTAAAAAAAAACAGAATGAAAGGTGTAATGCTCCTATTGATATAATTCAGTATAATATGTATTTTATATTTAGTAATTGGAGTCTCGAGGTCTAGTATTTTTGTTTTAATTTTTGGACTATTGCCCTGAATGATTGCAACACTTGTTTAAAGCAAATGAGTGAAAATAAGGTTGGCGAGGAAGTTAATTTAAACACCTACACAAGGATTTTCCGTAACTCTAATCGAATATAGGTATTATAAATGTTTATTTGTTTAGGTTGCATCATGTTGATTAACAGAATATATTTTGCAAATATTCTAAAAATATCCTTGTTCGATTGTGTTTAAATCGAACATATATAATTTAAAATTGCAAAATTATGTTTGCATTATACCTAAAGTATTTACATTTCGAAATTGAGTTCAATATTCGCAAAATAATTTACACCGAAGCCAAATTTAAAACTATCAAAAATAAGCTAAAATAAATAAATAATTGTTGAATTTTTATTTAAAATAAAAAAAATTTATTAGTTTGGGATGACTATGTTACTTTAATAACATTCAAGCAGAAATAAGAATATCACTTTTTATTAACCACAAAGGTAAATTGTGGTTAATATTGATGAATTATGAAAATATTGATCTATGAGGTGACAATTAAATTCTAATTGGTGATTGTAAGTATACTTAGACGGCTAATCAGATTTTTTTGGATTATAGCTAAAAACATTCTCGATTAACTGTGTTTTGAAGTAGAAAGCTTATTTTATTGAAGGTAATTTTAAGGTAAGTACAATAATATCAAACAACTAATCAATAGAAATATTATTATTAGACACAGGAGTATTAATTCACAAACTTCAAAACACAGGTGACTCATAGAATGAATCTAAAAGAGCCCAAAAATGATTTGTGCAGTATTAAATATGATCAAGGTTTAAATCTGCCGCTTATTTTGAGCCACTTTTTAAATATTTGAACCACAAATGTCATTTGATTCTTTAGTTAATCGCAAGAAGGCATTTGAGACGTTCACAAATTAAAACAAAATAAGTCGATGACTTTTATTCAGTTTTTTTCACTTTCTAAAAAATTTAATTTTTTGACTTAAGTTGTTTTTGAAATGATCGATTCAATTTTGGTAATAATTTCTCTTGTAAGTAAATTTTGCCCTATCATTGTCTTGAATGTTGGCAAAAAGATTCTTCGAAATACACATTTTTGATGCTTCAGATTGTTCAATATAGGTTTTGGTAACAGATGTGGATTTCCAAGCGATAATAATTGTTACATTTAACAAGTCGCCTTTATTGTTGTCTAAAACCGTCTAATAAAGGTACTCAGGAGTACTGTATTTGAATCTTACAATTTTTATTGGGACTTAATCATTTTAACAATCCTAACACGTTCAAAGTACACTTGCCGTTTTGATATTTAATAAAATACGCGGCAAAACATAGCCGCGTATTTTTATAACACATTCTAATCTCTTATTGCCAAAATTGACATTTGTCTTGCTGTCACGTAGATGGACTCTGAAATGGTCATCACTACTGAGTGTAATGATTGATACACTTTGTCAAGTGAGATTAATCTTAATCTTAGCTTTTCAAACAAGTAATGATCATCACTAAAGTTTCATGGGATTACTTTCAAATACCATGGATTTGGTTTAAATTGGAACGTTTTGAGTAATTTTTTTGAAAAGACTTAAGTAGATTATATTTGAAAAAAATATTATCAAAAACAGATTTAAATAAAACAAATTTATTTCTAGAATATTTCTGACTTGAATCAATTAATTTTATTGTAGATTAGGAATGTTTTTTTTTAATCATGAAGTAGTGCGATGATTGGCAAAACGCGACTTGGTTGCTTTTTTTGCTAAAATCTTACGAGACCGCTTTATTGTAACCTCTTGAATTTTGTTTATTTTTTTCTATTTCACAAATGAAGCGTCCTTGTTTTGGTATATTTTTCTGGACTTGTTCAATCTTAATATCGCCGAGAATAACGTTGTTAACTTCTTCAAAACTAATTTCTTTTTCTTTTTTGTCGATTTTAATAGTTTTGAGTTTTCACATAAAATTAAACTAAATGAAATATAAACAAAGTTCTCAATAAATATTGACATTTTTGTGAATATCAAAAAATCTTTGCGAATAAAGTGGTTGTTGCATTATGATGATTGCAACTTCCCACTACAAATATCACAAATATACCAAATATAGTTGTAATTTTGAATAAGGGGCACAAGATTTTTTTATATATAGATTTTTTAACACTCTGTATATACTTCTGTTAACATGTTTACAGATGAATGAATTTTTATGTAATATGTTGTTACATTTAGTATTATACTTATAATTTAATAAAACACGTGACTAATATTAATATTATTACTTATCATTCACCTGTACTGATTGATATAATCACTAACATAGATTTTTGAAGCAATTCAACCTTGGCACGTGCTTTTATTTTTAGATGCATTCTGTATAAAATATTTTGCTAATAAATTCAGCTCTATTCAAACTCTTTGTGTATTAAATCATAATTAAATTTCGAAAATCTAAATATCTGACCAAGCGTATTAACGAAGGTAATTAATTTTGTTCAACTCATTATTTACCCTATTGATATCTAGATAATAAAAGACTTTTTAAACATTTTTAAAAATTTTCATTAAACCATCATTTTTGCACATTATGTACCCACATAATCTATTTCGCTCAATTGTTGAAAGTTCAGTTAAAAATCTTTTGAAAGACTTGATTTAAAAAGTTGCAAACAATTGCTGATAAATTAAAAATCACAAAATGTGACTTTTGGTATATAATACCATCATCAGGTGGCGATCAAAGAAAAATTGAAGTCAAAGAGTTTTACATAATTTTTAATACTTTAACGTGACAAGAAATTGACACATTTAAGTATTAAAGATGTAGAATATTATGGCTTATATTTGTACATCGTACAAGGTGTATAATTTTGGCTTATTTATCACCGATAAAAATGCCTAAAGAAAAATGTCGTCTCAATGAGATTTTTTATGGGTGAATTCCAGAGTCTCTGGAATAGCTTTAAAGACTCCTATATTTTTAAAATTGCTGAATGTTGTGACATTTATCAATTTTATATTTTGTTCAGTATAGGATGCGACGTTTTTCCGCGATTGTGTTATTCACTGCTTGTAGTGATAATATTATCATTCTTAAGCAACATGGAGGATGGAGGTTATACACGGTGGATAAATTGATAATGAATTTCAAGGAAACATCAGTACTCACCAAGAAATATATTCTAAATGTGAAAATTTTGTTCAAGTTTTTATGTAATGAATCTTTTATTAAAATTATTCATGTTAATAAATGATTTTTTTCAAATTTATAATTAATTATAACACTATAAGACACTAATGTGTAATAGTGTTTGAAGGGATAAAAGTTACTAGTGTGTTATAGACCTTACAATTAATATCAGTTGTGTTATAGGCGTTGTAATTAGTTGATTATAATAATAATTATTGTAAGGTTCTAACAATATATAAAACAAAATAATTGTTTTTTCTTGTTTGTTTTTAAATATTTGATTTATAGTTGCCACAAGCTTAAGTCCTGTTCTTAATGCAAAGATTTTATTTTACCGTTTTATTAAAAGGTCTAAAAAATAAAAGACTCACAATATGTCTATAAATATTTCACTTTTATTAATCTGCGAATCGTAAAACGAGTTTTAACTGTCTTCTTTTATTGTTTGCTTTTAATCATTTTATTTTAATGTCTTTTCACTAATGAATGAACGTTCTTTTTTTTTGCAGTGGTGGAATCAAGTTCAGTGACTTAAGCGAAGAAGAAGGTGAGTTTGTTGTTGTTATTATTATAAGGCGCATATTTTATTAAAAAATTTTCCTTTGTGTCGTCAATTGCATAGAGTTTTCTCATAATGCAGACTTTTATCAGCAAATTAATTTATGAAGTAATAATAGCACAGTAAAGTGATACGGCAAATATTTGTTTATTGTTGTGTAATTAATTATGAAATTTTGCAGTTTCTATAATTGCAATTTTTATTTTTATAGTAGGTCGTTATAATGGGAAAACTGAAAACGTTCGCTGAATTTTCTTTTCTAGAATTCCAAACACTAAAAATGAATTTTTATTGTACATTTTTTAAAAATAAACTATTACGAGCGATAGATCTCTCACATTGTTTGTTTGATGTTTTCAAGAACGCTAATTTATTTTTTTTATTAAATAGATTGGAGATTTATAGTATTTTAATTTAACCTTAAGTCTTGACGATACTTTTATGTAATATCATTGTCAAATTGACTTTATGGTTGAAAATCCAAAGAAAAAATACATAACTTTAACAAAATGAGCGGTTTTTATTTTAGATAAATATATATCAAATAAAGCTATCTTTACAGTCAAAATAAAAGGAAAAATAATATTATCAATTATCAAACACTTGGGCATAACAGTTTTTTTTTCTAATGGAAGTCTTGGTAAGTTTGGAGCAGATAAGCTTATATTTCTTCTAAAGTGA
This sequence comes from Lagria hirta, assembly GCA_947359425.1. NCBI lineage: Eukaryota > Metazoa > Arthropoda > Insecta > Coleoptera > Tenebrionidae > Lagria > Lagria hirta. The sequence continues at coordinate 18,743,073 of OX375796.1, read as the reverse complement.
AGATGGGCTTTTAATTTTTGGGGAAAAATTTGATAAAAAGCTTCAATAAAAATAGTACGAAAACTATGAAAGGTGTTATGATTTGATGGCATTAGTAGAAGTGATTGTTGAAAGCGCATTATTTTTTCTGAAGTTGTGTGAGTAGTAGCTTTTATGGCTTTTGAATTTTTACTGCTAATATTTTAAAAATTGTAATAACTTTATTTTTGGCTTTAGGAGAAAATTCTTTATATAGAGTAATAATAATCATTTATCTTAATGTCATCAAATCGTAATGGCTTTTTGACTATTTTTACTCTTAATATTTAAAAATTGGGAGTATTTTATTACTGTTTTTTTATAAGTTTTCTTGTTTAAATTTTAAAATTGTAATAAAAAAAAATAAAAAAGAGGCTTGAGCACATTACGTTAAATTGTTTTTTTTATTTTTAAAGAGCGTTATAAATACTAAAGATTTGTTAATTAATGTTTTTATGTCTTTAAAAATCACTGGTAGAGATGGCTCGTAGGTATTGACATTTTGAGAGTTTACTTGCTTTTTTTTGTTTTTAGAATCTTTAAATTTATAAAGATGCATCTAAATAAAAAAAACTGTCTACTGGTGAACGTACGTAGTTTTTTGTTTGAAATTTTTTTGATGTTGAAAAATTTAAACTTAAAGTAAAGTGTTATTAAATGTTGATAAATGGAATTTTTTTTATATATTTTTTGTCAAGATGAAATTCTAAAGAAAAACAAGAATTTTTGAGTGAGGAATGTTGAATTATTCATTAGGGTTAATAAACTTGTGAAGTTTATTCGATATTTTGGGTGAAAGATGTCAACGTATACAGACTTATTAATAATAAAATTATGAATAAATATATTTTTCAATTAATTTTTTTTTCGGGTTACAAGGTTTGGGAAGAGTTAATTTTTAATCGTTCTATTTTTGTGGATTATGAAATATAAAATAGATTAGTATGTAGATGTATCTAGTCATAACTGAATTAATTTTAGAGTTAATTAATAAATACGATACGCGCAGTTAATTGCAAAGCTTAATTTGACCGTTTGATGTCATAAATGCAAATTTATTTTGGTATATGTGTTCATTGAATCTGTTCAATGACATTACGCATTTTTTAAACTTTATATTATGAATATGCATTTTTTTTTTTATTTAGAAATAGAGTAAAATATTTTTTATATTGAAAACTTTCTATAGATAAGACGAAATAGAGTGGGTTTACAGAAATCTAAAAAACAGCACACAATTAGAATTCTGTTTATAATAATATTTTTTTAAAAACCACGAACGTCATTGGTTTACAAAAGCGAGGCCAAGAATCCATTAGAGCATGTGATTGACTGTGTTGTTCCTGAGTTCAAAACATGTCAATCTTAATTTAAAGTGTCAAAAAAAACATGTCATAATTCATTTATAGCTTGAAATATTATAAAAAAAAATTGTGCATAGATTTATGAGTACATAGAATTGTGATTATGATTAAAATAGGTATTATTAATGCACTCCCACATGCAATAAAAATAATTTTTACTCTTTAAATTGCTTTATTTCAAACCTGGTTATAAAAGGATGAAAGTGTTAACGTTTTTATTGTTTGGCCCAATAAGTCTCATTAACGAGGTCTTAGATTCGAATAAAAGCCAGATAAATAGAGTATTTATTTATATTAATTTAATTAGTGAAACAACCTAATAATGTAAAAATCCATATTGTTATTGATATCGGAAGTTGATCTACGATAAAATTCATAACAGACAATAATTATTGCAATTAATCCGGATATAAGATAATGATAAAAATAAAATGGAAAATTTTTTACTGATAAAACTAAATTGATTACATTACGTCTTGACCCTTATGTCGTAGTTTTAAAATAAGACATATTTACAACATCAAATGCCAGCAAGAGACATCAACTACCAAAATAGTAATACGCATATTCCAATTTGCCAAACAATCTTTTGTATTTATTGAAGTTACTAAGTAGCATTTAGTAGTGACTAAGGATATGATGTCATAAGTCTGTTTCTGCTGTAAACTATTTCAGCAAAGGTTTCAGGATTGTATATAAATATGTAATTCTTTAGTTGTAAACTCTACGTCAAAATGTTTGAAACAAAAGTATCTTTTTATATCTAGTGCGCTTGCACGTAAATAAAACAATTTTTCCATGCCTCGATAAATGTTTGTAACTATTTTTATAAAAGTTTTCCATTCTTTCAATTTTTCTTCACCTGTCAATAATCTGTGATCTATAATCTGCAAGATAACACGCGTTTACATCTAGTCAGAAGAACAACGAACTCTTTCTGAAGAATATGAAATCAATATTTTGCTCCGTTTTGCTCAGTTTCCTGATTTAAGTCCTATAGAATATGTGTGGCATATAATGGGAAGAAGACTATCTGTATTTTTTCCTCACAAGAGTTAGATAAACTGCAAGAGGAAATTTAAGTTGCTTGGACTTCATAAAGTACCCCAACGCGTTAATATGGCCAATATTTCGATACCTAATTGTTACATTAAATTAATGCAAAAATATGTTTTTGTTGTTATTGGTCTGACATAAAATTATACTGATTTATTTGTGTAATTAAGATTAGTATGTGATATCCAAATCAATCAGATATATTATTTTTAGTTGTTGCACTTGTTATTTCACATAGTATAAAAAAGCTTTTAGTGCTGAAGGCTATCAAATTCAATTTATTAACCGGTTTTTTTGATTGAGCGACAGAATTGAAAGTTTTTATGTTTCCTTGCTTTAATGCATTCGAATTTTTAGATGCACTAATGTTTATAATTTATTCAAAGAATGGGATATCTTGGCCTCTGTATAAACGTTTTATTTTTAAAAAAACATCAATATATTGTTTATTGCTGATTACGAGTAAAATTCTATAATTTTACGCTTAAAGAGTATTCTTACCAAAAAAAAAATATATAATTTTATGAAAACAAATAAAAAAGTTTGGAAAAAACCTACTTCAATATGATTAATTATTATTTTATTTACTTATTAAATGATTCAAATTGCTTAAATTAATAAAGTATTATTTAATTCTATTGAAATATTTTTTTAATTTCTCACAAATTTAATCAATTGAAGTGTCAAAATAAGCATTAATAAAAAAACTTAAACACTACTGATCAGATCTTGATCAAATTTAAATGGGACCAAATGGAAAGCACCAGCTTCTAAATAAAAAAAGAATAATCAAATTCGGTTCACCTAAAAAAAGTTATGAGGTAACACATAAAAAAAATACAGTCGAATTGAGAACCTTCTCCTTCTTTGTGGACTAAGCATAGAAACCAATAAAATTAATTATTGAGAAATAAATAGATTGTTAGATGGCATTTTGGTGACATTTTTAAAGAATTTTAAAGTGACTTAGAATATAGGAAAAAAAATTATTAAAGACCAAACCTGTCATTGGTCTCCAAATGGCGTTTTGTTTTTCGATGATTCAACTTTAAAGTATTCGATGGAGACAGACATTTTCAAAAAACTTGAATTAGGATTATTATTTCACTATAATGATGTTATTAATTCAATTTATGCGTAATATTTTTGGAAAAATACCCCACCTACATTCAACTATGTAGACGAGATTTGTGTCTCCTGACGTTGAACTTTAAACGATTTCTCGTTAGGTTTCTTAAAAATAAACTCTCATATTGGGATCATGCCAAATTTTTGGAATCTATTGAAAACTGACCTCCTCGGAGACAAAAATACAAGAACTGGGAGCCGGTGACTGTAAAAAATCAATGTAATTGTGCCGGTCAAAAATATTTCCAAAAAATGCAGGGTCTACTTTCTGTTGACATGTTTTAGTATCTGCTGCTACCTCAAAATAGATAAGAAAGATAAACAAACACCTTGGGATTTTTTTTTAATTTAGTTTTACAGCGGAGATAAAGTTTTCATTTTACAAAGTTTAAATAGAGTTTTTATTTTTATTTATATCTTAAAGCTAGTCCAGCAACTTGACATGAGCATGCTATCTCCTAGTATGAATAATAGGAAATTTCCGTTATTATAATTTATCATATGGGATTAACATTACGTAGTGAAAACATGAAATAAATCCAAGGCTTCATTACCCCTTAACAAGATGCAGGCATCCATATAAATGACCACATTTTATTGTCAACTAAGGTCAGGGCCACACACTGATAATGAACCTAACACAAATTTAGGTCATTATACGTATTTTGAAGATAGTAGTAGTATTAGAGGCCGTTGTCAAGGATTTGACGTAATCTATCCAAAAAAAACCTATTTTTTTTAAAAAGGTATATTACCTTTTTCTGAAATTTCCACGTAATAGATTATTAAATGTTAGTTGTTAAATAAATTTCAATATCATCAATACAACCAGTACAATGAAGCTGACGTAAAAGGAAGACATGTGATAGATTCTAATAAATGATTAAAATGTATACTTTGTCCGATTTAACCTATTTCTAGAACTCATGTTTAGTTGCGAAAACATTTATTCATATTATCTAATCGCACTTCTATATTATATAAATTATTTGCGATAGTGTCAATTTTGGCAAAGTTTAGAGGCCGTATGGCAAGGTGAAGTTTTTAATAAAATAAATCTAAAGTAAATGCATAATACTATTATTACATTAGTAGATAGTACTTTTTTCATAGAGATAAAAAATTTCATATTATTTAGATCATTAACGTAATATTATGAGTTAGGCAACAGCAAAATCATATTGCAGAAATTAATAGAGGTATACCTAATAAGGTGTTTAATGGGAATAGTTTTTAATGGGAAATTAATTAAAATAAATTTGGTGGAGGCGACGGGTCACTTTTGATATAATAATTGTTTAGCAAAAATTGATTTATTTAGAAATACTTTTTAAATGTCTCTACAAAGACTTTTCATTGTCAAAAAGAATTTATAACAACTCAAATTTTTCTAGCTAATTGTTTAAGCCAGAAAATTCGTTTAAAACAGAAGTATTTTGTTATATCTAGTGCGCTTGCACGAACATTAAGCTATTTTTCTACACTGCTATCTTCAAATGTTATGTTAGTATCTTTTTTTATAAAAGTTTTTTATTCTTTTAATTTTTCTTCAGTTGTTAGCAAATAAATTACTGTGATTTATAATCTGCAATATAACGCGCGTTTGCATCTAGTCAGAAAAACATCCAGGTGGTTGTTTAAGTTTATCATGTTATCATGATGACGAATTATTGAAAAGAAATAAATGATGCATAATAATACTAGAATGACAGCCGATTTTTTGTCGGGTTGTTTATGATAAAGCATATGTGCGCAGATTGTCTGTGGCTACAAGGAAACGTTATTTTGTCCCTATTTTTATCTGATCTTTGAAATGAGAAGCATTTTTGAAGCCTATTAGGCCTAATTTTATTTAGTTTTATGTAACCAAATGTGTTTCTTGGAGAGCGGTGACATTTAGGTAGTTGAGCTTTTACAATAGAATGTAGAGTATAACGAGCGCAAAACAAATGTTTTCTCTATAGAAAACAAATTACAGACTGTACAAAAGGGACAAACAAATTGGACATCTGTGTATCTAACTTTAAGACATGTCCGTTTGTATTTTACACGACCGACTTTGATGAATCTAGTTCTGGATCACACGTTGTAATCAAAACGGTTTATTTCCATTGTTTTAGTAAAAACAATTATATAGTTTAACAGGGGATTATTTTTTTTTAATGTTGACACTGTTAAAAGCACAGTGCATTTTTGAAATTGTATAGTTTCGTGTGTAATAAATTTTGTGGTCTCAAGGAAAACCTGAAAAGCTTTAGATCGGGCTACCTATTTAGATTACCTTAGAGATAAGAGGTCTGGCATTCTGCTCTTCATAAGTTAGTTAGTCTCTTGTGTGTTTGTATAAATTATAAATACTTAGGTATTCTGTGATAAATAGTTTTTATTTGAAAGTCTTTTTTAAATGAATTTACTTTAAATTTTTATCTTTAAATTATGTGAACAAATGGCACATAGAACCTATCAAAATTCAAACAAGTTTTTTAATAGCTGTCTAAATAAGACAACATTCAATTTTCTGGGTGATGAATAATTAAAACCACGATATAATCATTTGAATCAATTATATTAATAATAATGTGTTGATAAATGTTTACATTGTTTTGTTCTTGATAGTAATCGTCGCTGTGTTTAGTGTGTGTTAATTGGATGATTTATTCATTTATAATGATTGTATGATAAAAGTCTGCATGTTGACCATTACAAGTTATAAAAGCAATTTAATTTAAACAATAATGGACCTGTAATAGATAATCCGGAGTTTGTTTGTTATTATGTGGTTAATTATTCAATTATACTTATTAGTAGTGCGCAGTAGGTATCATTTATTTTCGAACAAACAAAACCACCCTGTTTTCCTTTTATATATAATTTTTTTTCTGAAGCTCGGTCTCTTCGTACAAAAATTCATGGAAGTCAAGATGAAGAACCCTTACATTGTGAGGGTAAGATAAACTGTAATGTTGCTAACATCATCATGTAAAAAGCTTTCGTGTTTCTCATATTTTACTTATATCAACAAAAAAAACACAGACGGGACGATCAATATCATGTTTATTATTTTAAGTCATGTGAATCGTGCACGCAAAATGAGTTGTTTGAATAATTCATTTTAATTAATGCTAGATTATTGCTTTTCAAATGGTATACCTACTAAATAACAAAGAAATGACAATAGCTACAAGAACAGAGGTATTATGTATTTATGCAGAATGATTTTTTATAACTTCATGGTATAAAAATGCCAACTAAGTGATTATACAAACTAAACTGCCAGTTGCAGCTTTAATCTCGTATAATATTCTGCTGAAACAAAATAATAAATTTTTTTGTTTGGCATTGAACTTCAGTGGTATTAGATAATATTTGGGGAAATAAAATATGTTAATAAAAGTTTTGTAGGACAAGCTTTTGTATTTTTTGTGTTATTTAGTTATTGATGTATAGATATGCAGACGCATAATTAATAATTTATTTTTATTTAAGCTGTCAAATTCCAAGAAAATCTTCTGAAGACGATGATTCAAATAGAAAATACTTTTTTCCAACTGGGTGACACTTGCAATAGAAATTGTCTTATTATATGTGATAGAGGTGCCATGGATGCGTCAGCATGTATGTATAAATTTTACACTTGTACTGGAACTAATGATTTTTTTTTTCAAGTTATTACCAAAGAAAAATGGGAACACATTATGAAAGAGAACAATTGGAATAATGTAGAACTGCGAGATAATCGCTACAATCAAATCATTCATATGGTTTCTGCCGCTAAAGGAGCAGAAGAATTTTATTCAATCGAGGTAAGGAAACGACTGTAGAAGGCAAAGTTTAGAAAAGTAAGGGAAACAACTTTTTGTAATAGAGTGTGGCAAGTTGAGATTCGCAAGTTTTGAAACCAGACACGCAAGCGGGAAGTTTTTATTAAATACAGAATGATATAGGCAAGAGGTTTGTATTGAATTTTTTGGTCGGTGGGACGTTAGAATTTTTATTTGGAAATTTATAGTCTTCTTAATGTTGTGGAATCAGTCAAATGATAATCTATGACCATGACCTTAAAACTTTAATTAAAAAATCTATTATTTAATTAATATTGATAATATTAATTAGATTGTTAATTTGTTTGGTTCGGTTTTTAGGATCACAGCTGTCGATCTGAAGGTGTAGAGCTGGCACGTGAACTAGACTCTAACGCTGCTGCTTCATGGGTAGGGCATCCATATTTTGACGTGATTGATAACTCTACAGACTTTGAAGGCAAAATTCGAAGAATGATTGAATCTATTTGCCATAAGATCGGTATCGATACAGGAGATCGTTTACTTAAAAATTCCCGCAAACTCAAATTTCTTATCAGAGGGCCTCTTCCAGACGATTCAGTATTTCCACCATTTCAAGATTTTGAAGTTACTCATAATTATTTGCAATCTAACTCACCAACTCAAGTTAGATTAAGAAAACGAGGACAGAAAGGTGAGAAACGAAAAATTCGTTATTTGTAGTTCTCTGGGAATATTCGATATTATTGTTATTATTACTATTATTTATTTTACACTCTGTGACAATAATGTGAAGTTTTAAATATATAGAGAAGATCTATTTCTTTTATTCTTTATCTACTAACCGTTATTTTTGATTAATATTATGGGGCGGGACGAACCAAACTGTATTATAGTTTAATATAAATGTTTGTTGTTTAAATTACAGGGCATTACAGTTACATTCACACTGTGAGGCGACAAAATAACCCAGGTGGTCAAATAATTGAAGTTAAAACACAGATCACACATCGGGACTATCTAAATCTACGAACGCAAAAGGATAAATCACATTTTACCATTTATAAAAAACGGAGATGTTTTATTTACAACAATCAATATTTTCAGCTAGATATTTACCAACAGCCGAGTCATCCTAGGTAAGAAATATTGCCTAATATTACTATCATTTATATTTAAGGTGATTTTTCTTTTTCTATTAATTTTTTTTTTTTTTTATTAGCTTCTCACTATTAAATGTTTTAAAGAGGAGTTTACGTACTTTTTCAAGCAGCTTTTTAGTTATTATGATTTAAAAATCTTAAGTCAAACATTTCGAAAGTATTGATTTATCGAGAAGCGTTCACATAATGGAAAAAGTTAACAAAAGGTGGCTATCTTATCAAGTAGAAAAGTAAATATAGAAAAAACTAGGTCTTTTGCGTTTTTTGCTTTATTTGTAGTATATTGAAGCTATTTGTGAGTTTTATCACCTTAAATATTTCAACTGCAGTTACATAATTTCATGTTATTTCTTTTTAGATGTAAGGGTTTAATTCTCCTGGAGACTTATACAGCTTTAGATGAAGCTAGCCTAAAAGAGACCCTTCCAACGTTTTTGAATATCGAAAAAGATGTGACGGGAAATCCAGATTATTCGATGTTTAATCTATCGTTACGTGAAGACTGGAAGAATTCGAAAAAATTCTGCTTTTACCCAGCTATTCCTCAAATCACTCCAAGTCACATAAACGGCTACGAAGATGCTCCCAAGGTTAATGGCCTTCCAAATGGAGATTGTAAAAAGGCTTTAAAAATGAACGGTCATGCTGAGGTGAAGGGTAAAGAATGTAATGGAAAAGCATAAAAAATGTAGTTTCTTTTTATTGATAAACTCTTTATAATGTGAAAGATGAGAGAACTATTTTTGATACTTTGAAATTGGCAATGGTTAACTTAATTTTGCAGTAGATGTTTCTTCAAGTGTACTTATTTTGGGCCCGATTGCTGTCCATTATGAAGAGTTTTTGTTCTATTTAAAGGGTATTAATTTTTATTTATTTTGTAGTCAGTATTTTGAGAGTATTCGTGATAAAAGATAGTCTTTTACCTAAATAATCTAAATGTGTAGAGGCAAATTTATCAGTGGCAATTTGAATAAGTTTTATTTTTGTTTTTAGACCCAAATAAACAAGTACCTGTCACTATATAATAGATTTTTCTTTTTCAATTTGTAGAAATAGCCGAATTGTATAATATCTTTGTCTATCTACTTAAATAAAACATTTTGGTTTGTCTCTCTTGTTTTAAACGGGGTTGCACAAATGCTTCACTTACGGTTAGTGGCTGTACAAGCGCCTAAATCTAAAACATCTAATGTGCACAACTGGATACGTAAGTTCAAGCATTTGTACAATGTTGGCATAAACATCTGAGTTTTGCATTTAGAGATCTACGACTTACATAACGAGAGAGACTGTACTTATAATATCCATTTTCATATTCCTCATATTTTGTGTACTTATGGGTAAACAGCTCATATGTTATATATGTAATAATTTTACGCTCAGTTGGAACATGACTGCAGCTCTTCATACCTGAATAAAGTGAACTTTACTCGATTCATGTCTCATTTTTGGTCTAGTACATAGTACGCACAAGTGTAACCAAACTCATAACTTTCAGTCCTCAGTTTCATATGCTAATGTTATAAAATACTATGTGTTACGGACTTTCAAGAAGTCTGGAAAACAAACTAACGCAAATTCATGTTGAAAAAAATACTCCCAAGACTAAAAACGTGCTAAGACTTTGCTGTGTGAAATTCCCTTTTATTTCACGTGCATTTCTTCGATACGTTGTCAAGTTTATTAAATTGGAAATATTTATTTGTTCTGATAAATGTTCAAAGAGCCTCATTTTCTGCTTTAAACAATATGCCAAAAGATCCGGTGAAGTGCTTATGCAGTATTTATTAAGAAAACTGAATTTATTTCGTTGCAGACGGTAAGTATTTAAGCTTTTAGTTTCTCGGTACATACTCTTATGTTGATGTTTTAGACTTTCGGTTGGAGACGACCCCAAAGAAAGAAATTTTTCGACGCTAATTTAGGGGACCGAATGGCCACCAAGATGCTAAATCTTCCAATCTACCAATTCTGGAAGGTTTCCTTTGCAAAACGAGCGACGTCTATTTGAAACCAGGCGTTCGCAATATTTTATCTGTATTGATTAAATACAGCTTGTTTATTTTCAGAAAAAAACGAAAGGTACTTTGAATAAAGCTGCCTACTAGTTTGATCTGATAAAATGTGTATTATAAAATTAAGTATAAATTAATAAAAATCTAGTTAAAACATTACTTGTGCTTCAAATACGTTTTCATTACTTTCTTTCCTGGAACAAGACCTTGGGTCAGACCAGGTCTCTTTCTTTTCTGCACGTTTTGTTGGGCTTTTATTTCTTCTTGAATACTTGCAATATCCTTTTTAGACGGCTCTGGTAGGTTTGGAGATCCCTCAATTACAACTGTGTTTTGATTAGTTTGTACATCTGAATCATGTGCATATTTGCATTTGTGTCCGAATCGGCAGCGTCCCTTACGATAATTCCAACATACTTTGACACCATTTATAACTCTCATTGCTTCCTTGTTCTCTATCATTTTAACATGTTTTTGTAAAACAGCTTCTTTTTCGTGCTCTTCCTCAGTGAAAGGATTCTTAAAGACTGAAGATGTGCTATCTGGTTTATATTCGCCCAGAAAATCAGGCCTTGGTAGTTTGGGTAATATCTGATTGGGTTTCCTAAAACATATGAGAGCTGATTCGATTTTTATAGAAAGATTTAGCCACTTATCCAAATAATAATAAAATAACAATTGATGAAAATTATCAAAATTTTAAATCACCCCAAATGTACCTGGTTATCTCCTGATCCGAATCACTGTCGGAATCCTCAGAACTGGACAGAGGAGAATCATCATAATCAGGGACTAAAGACATAATCGTAATGTATTTGTGATTATTATGCTGGCTGTCTTGGTTGTTTACAAATTATAATCTCTACTTTCTACAAGTAAGGCATACAAAACCCTATCTTCGATAGAACATAATCTCAATGGTACCAACCGGTAACAGTCTAGCGCATGTCTAGTGGCGTTACCTGCATTTTGGCTCAGCTTCGGAACCATTCGGTCGTATTCGGCCCCAAGCGTTTACCGCTTGTTTTTGAATATTGAAAGGAATAATGCGTTCATCAAAAAAATATATATATTGACAAAAGTACAATAAAAAATAGTGCGTTAGCTAGATGTTAACACACCATTAACAATAATACAATACACAAAACAATATAAGCTATAATAGCGTTCATTTTTGTAAACAATAGCCCATCACAGCAATTACTCACTACGCCCTCGACATCTATTTGTAAATGTCGAGGGGTTAAATCTAAAGTAAAGAAGTGTTTACATAATCGAATACAATTATAGCCATACAGATAAAATTACAGAAATGCTAAGTAAAAAAGCCATAAAAATAAAGTAGTTATCAGGCACAAATATAAATGCTAAAAGTACATAATCAAAATGTTAAGTAAAACCCTAATAGATATAAATGGTGAAAGCAAATTAAATAACAAAAACATAAATAAAAAACTATAAAAATACAATGTATACATAGTATTAACGGCACAGATGTATGCTATAATTTTATAAAAATTGAAAAAAGCAGTTGTTTCCAAAAAAAAAATTATAAATACAAATAGCATAGCCTCACAAATATAATTGGCAGGTTAAAATACAATAAACATTTATACAGATAAGCAATATAAAATTGCAACATATAGTATTAACGGCACGCTAGAATTATGCAATAAAACTGAAAAAATATATAGTGTTATGTATTGCCTTCGCACTTTTTCCTAAGGGTCTTCTCATCTCGCATCTGGACGACTGTACTCGGAACCCTGTAAACATATCCGAGTAGTCATTTGTGGTAAAATATGTGTAGTGCATTGTATAAAAGTATGTATGCATACAAAACATATTGCAGTGGTAAAAACATAGCAAGTTATAATAGTATATAAGTGAGTATTTATTATTGAAAAAATTTATATAGGGTTATATTACTCTCCTTAGTGGTAGTAGCGTTACAGTCGTACAATCCAACAATATTCGTCAGCAAAAGCACTACGTCTTCTTACATAGAAAGCGTAGAGAGCAGCGAGACCTTGTTCCGCAAGTCTTTCCCATTATTAGCCACTGTTTGCTTGCCTCCTTCATTTGTAACACTTCAGAGTCCTCCAAAAACGTTCTTCCGTTAGAGGCACCTTATCTCGCAGGAGTACTTCTTGGCCCTGAAACATGTATAAAAACGATTAGAAAAAGTACACTCCGTTGTAACATGTAATGTGGCACCCGTTGTAGATAATAAAAACATTCACGAAAACAAAAAAAAGAGCAGCCAATATTGACTGCTCGCCAATATTGGCAATGCAGTCTTCCACAGCCCAAAGTGTTCATTGTCTGGGTTTCCAATTGACACTGCGGTCCGTAACGTTTTACCCCTTAAGTTAATCTTAACAGATCCATTGACACTGTCAAACAGCTTATCCATTAGCTCTATAAACTCTACAGTGCCTGAAGCTTGTGGTTCAAGGACGTCTACAAAAGAAAAAAAAAACAACAGTGTACAACATGTAAAAAGATGCCTTTCACTTACGTGAAGTATGAAGTAGCTTTAGGACAACAGCTACAGAATGACTTAACACTTGAGCAGCAATCGACACTTTCATTTTTTTCATTCTGCTTTTATTAACGTGCAATTCGGTCAGCCTCGGTAGATTTCTGAATTCGGGACTCACATAATCAAGTTCCCACAGTTTTTCAATGTCTTTCCATCTGGCTACTTTAGCAACACCTTCTGCATTTGTAAAGTGGATGTCTCGCGACAACAGTGTGTTTCGCATAGTTTTTAGAAGGTGTGGCACATCATACAGAGGAATGATACGTTGCCCATCTACTTCAAACACATAATCCTGTGTTCCCACAAGGTTCTGCGTATCACGCACAAGTGCATCAATAGCACTTTTATTATTTGTTCCTTGATCACATACGGTTGATACAACCGTCAACCCAGCTTCTTTTGCTTTTCTTACTACATCGATAATAATTTTTTGCAGTCTAAACGCTTTCATAGCGCCATTTACAAAATAATATGCAACTGGTTGTTTCCAATTTTTATAAACGCCTCGTAACATAAACACCTGCAAACATATTAACTACATTAGTTGTACCATTTATCGGTTTATCATACTTATTACCTGAACATGATTAGCAATTTTTAACGATTTTTCGTGTCCAACCTCTTCAAACCCCTCAACATAATCTTTGTGCTGATTATAGTGCAAATGGGGTTCTATAGACATCTCATCAAATAATAGCGTGCAATATGTGTTGTCATTCTATTGTAAATCTATTGTAATTCAAACAAACAATTTCAAAGCTTTCAATTTGTACTTGCACAAATCAAAATGGCGTGTAGCCGTGTGGGTGGCGCGCATGTGGCGCGCGTGCGCGCGTTTTTCATCAGTCGACTTATTGACAAGTGACACTTGCCACGTCATTGCGATTAGTAGTACAACATTTGACGTCACAGTTTTAAAAGCAACATGCAAAAGCAGGTAATAGTTATTTACCTAACGACTTCGAAAAATAAACGTTTCTACTTGAGCGCTTTGTTTGCAAGCAGGCTTAAAAAAGTACTGCATAATGAAGTAAATGTTTTTCCGCAAAGATAAAATATTTTTTTTAAATGCTATGCAATAGATTTGTTTCAAACAGTTGACCATAGATGCGGCAGCAAAGTAAAAACCAGGTGCAGACCGATTGTTTTTATTTTATTGGAAACGATCGGAAAACAACGATCTGTAAGCAATGAATGCTAAAAAAAAATGATAGTTACATACGGGGCTAGTTTTTTTAACATTCTTTAGTAATTGTTTTACGTATCCTGTACTATTACAAACACTTTGTTGTTAAAAATCTTATTGTTTTTATGACGTAAAATACCTTGTGTATGTGTAAACATTGACCTTATACGTCATCACTTAAGTAGTCTATTTCTTTTTTTCTGTGGTTTGTGTACGTGCATAGAGTAGGTTTGTTGTCATTGTCAAAAGTGACATATCGCTTGTCAATCTTGTCAATCTTGTGGTTTTTGGCTCAGTTGGTAGTGGGGGATGTTCTGATTGGGCTATATGAGTAATGCTTCTATAGCGTAGCTATTAGGTTATCTATGAAGTAAGGTTATGTCTTAAAAAACTTCTTATTTGACACTTTGACAGTGTAAATTTCTACTTTATCAGCATTTCAGAAAAATACATTTTATCATAGACAATGCCCGTATTCATAGTCGTATCTTGGTTGAGTCGGACTCAAGCACGGTCTCCGGGAATCTTCGGAAAAGCGTTGGTATGCGTTTGGAAATCGATTTATCGCTGATTCCGTCTCTTCGGCAATGCTCGTGTATTCAAATCTTGAGGCTGAGATCGGTCTCGAGCAAGCTGCATTTCATAGACAAATCTTGAGATGTAAATATCAAATTACGGTGTTAATAAGGGCGAGTTTTGGGTGATTTTGGATTTATGAGCAAGCGCAGTGGGTCCGTCTCAAGTCGGACTCAAGCAAGGGGCCGACTTGTCTTGGGACGCCATTTGTAATCGTTATATGTCATTGTTTGACGTTTGAAAATACTGAAATAGGGTTATGTGTCATATGTAATAACAATGAATATTGACATGTTGGACGAGTTTGTGGAGATGTTCGACTTATTAGACAATGAACATAACATGAGAGTGCCAAAACGCTATGTGCGGGATGCTGCAAATCCATTGGAATTTATTTCCAATTTTGAATTTAAGCGACGCTACAGATTTACCAAAGACAGTGTAGTGAATGTGTTATTGCCCTCTTATTACCATCTCACCATACAGTTAATACATTCGATAAACAGACATTAATATCTACGCTGTTAGGCGCCAAATTACACCGCATTTCTTTGTTTCTTATACATAAACAATTAAAATACGTAACTTTGTGTAAACAACTATTTTATTGTGAATAAAGACATATGAATAAAGCAATGTCGTGCTAATAGAACTCTTCATGTAATATTTCGATCGCAACTGCTAACTTTCCACATTAAGCCCCATGTTCAAGTCCTTCCTTCATTTTGGAGCAGGTTGCGAAATCACAATTTCCCCTTATTACCATAAACAAAATATCTCATAGGAATAGTTGAAATAAATAGCGAAAAAAGTGGACGCTGTAAAACAATAAATGTTGAAGTTGAAATCGCAATAAAAAAAATACCTATTAATTATTAGATATGTTTTTCTTTTTAATTGTTGTGGTAACCTCTCTAGAGGCGCTTTTTATGCAGTTGAGAGGGAGGGACCTCGCCGGTACGTCTTCATGCGTATCACAATCTCTGAAAATAAAGATAACGGTTAAAATGTTGAATGTTTTATTATTACTGTTGCACTCACATTGTCCCTCTCGAAGACTCGCAGTTGGTACTCCGCTAATCTCTCCTTTGCCTCCCGGGTCCGGCGCGCATTTCTTTGCTTTCCAATTAAAGCCCCATGCGAATTAAATTCGTTGGCAATGCGCTCCCACAACGCTTGCCGTTGTTGGACTGTTGCGGCGTCTGTCTTCTTACTCTCCACAAGTTTGTGGGTTTCACGAGGGACGCCAACAACAGTTTTTCATTTTCGGTGAATTTATCTCCTACAATGCCACTTTATATAGTTATGAACATAGATCATTAATTATATGCGTACTTACCACTTGCCATTGTGTAAACACTTTTGCAACACGCTGCTATTTGTTATTATTATACTGCAACTGCGACTGCGTCCTCTTTGGAATGTCAATTGGAAGCGTCGCACTGTCGCTGTAGTCTGTCGTCTGTCAAACTGCCAACATGGTCGCAAACCTACCACACCAAAATCACTACACGTATTCTGCGGCAACACGAACGCACACGAGCATTACCGGAGACTGGCTTAGAAAAGCCGCGCAGAGTTCAACGCTTTCATTCCCGAGCATTATAACGAAGTCCAATCTTGCGATGGAATCAGCTAAACACGCATGCAAACGGTTTTCCGAACATTGCCGAAGACTGTGCTTCAAGTCCGACTCAAAATATTTTCCAAGGTCGATCTCGAGCTACCACTATGAATACGAGCATAAGTAAACCTAGACTAGCCACGCTTATGGGAGAAATGTAACACATTTTGGTTGAGGGTAAGACGGGCGCGAGGATGAAAGGGGGGGCTTGACAGCCGCTGGTACCTATGGGCAAAAAGCTGAATCTTCAAAGTGTGTGAATAGTTGTAAAGAAATCTGTTATATTATGGAAACGGTCTTGACTCATACCATCATACATGGAAATAGATAAGGTTTTAATGGGTATGAAACCTGAAACCGAATAGATTTGAAGTGTTTGTTTTTTCGGGCTGGGTTGCGAGACTCGTAATAAATAAATGTGTAGTATTAGTAGAGTTCAAAAATCTTCCCAAGTCGTCTAGAATCGATTGTGGTTTGCAATGTGTTGATAAAGGCTACAATTTTTTTTAGAGATTCCTCATCGAAAAAGAAAAAGATTTGGCTTGGTTGGGCAAAAATCGTATGATACAAGGGTTAATTAAGGGTAGTTTAAGGTGGTTTTATAAAAAAAAAATTTTTTTTGCGTTTTTACATTTCTAGTACGCTACTTTTATTGTCATTTAATATTATGAATAACCGTCAATCGGAAATGCCTTATATTAATTATTTATTATTGCCTCCGCAATGCTTTCTTATGGAGTGCTTTATCGAATAAACGCTCGCCCTGAAACGCATAAATCGTAAATTATTAAAATCACCATAATTCGAAAACGCGGCAATTTATCAAAAAATACATTAAAACAAACGTTGTAGATCTGAGATTGTAGATTGCTTAAAGTTGTTGAGATTTTCTGTAGGATGAGCCGTTTAGCTTGTACTATTTTTTTCGTGTGCTATTGCTAAAATTTATAGCGAGGAAGGCTTATAATATCACGGCCGAAGCCAAGCTATTCGACCTTATGCTATGAAGCTTCAACACGGGTAATTATCGCTTGTTTCAATACTTTTTCTTCCTATTTGTTATCCAGCCGATGTTGAATCTATGTACAAATGTTATTTATAAATTATTATTTATGTGCTCTGACTTTTTTACAAATAAATATAAAATAACATATAAAATAACATTAACATATAAAATTTTTAAAATGAGATTTTGTAGTTTAATGATAGTACAAATAATTAATAATAATTAATAATTGATAATTAATAATAGTCTAATTAATACGCACAACATTTTCTTATCAGCAATTTGATGCTCTACAAAATTAAGTTTTTATCGGATAAATTATACATTTATACAAATTCTATACATTTTATTCTAAATAAGAAACACGGCAATTTTTTCGAATTTAGTATACAGTATATCCATTATTCTAAGTACAAAAAAATAATCCTGTCTATGAGACAACTCGGTGTTGTATAAGTGATTTAAAATTTTGACTTTTCTGTTTATAAAATATTCTCATGAGAAAACCATTGTCTAATTTTTTTGTGCAGTAATTTAAAAAGAAAATCAAAAACATGAATTCTACCAACTTAAAGTTGTCAAAATATAAAATTTTTGTTTTTACTATATCACTAAAGCTGGTTGCTCGCTTTAGTGCAATTATGACATTGTCCTCGTTAAAACTTTACAACGGATTATTTAGCTTTCACTAATATTTATGAGGGTTTACCGCACCACTTTTTGTAGAGACATTGTTTTTGTCTCAAACAAAATTCTAAAAAGTCATAGATTGAATAAAGTTTGGTGCATCTGATTATTCTTAAAGCGATAAAGGTATAGTAGAAATGCTGCCTCACAACTAACACCGGAGCCAGGCTGTTTTAAAAAAATAAATACATTATTTTAAAAAATCGCGTACAGTCTTTGAAAAAATTATAATTATTATTATCAAGCTCAGAGCCAGCTGGCAGTATTGCTATTTTCTAGTTTAGTATGATCCTTGAAAAAATTAATACCTTATTCTTTCCAGAAATACATATTCAGTATTATAATTCTGTCTAAATGCAAAATCTTTGCAAAAATTGAAAAATCGTATTTTTGTTACTTTTTAAATAGGGCAAATATAAAGTCAGCTTTGGTGAAAACTCTAGATTCTATATTGCCAAACTAAATTCGACCGGCGCTTCTAATGGTTTATCTTGTATTAGTATTTAATTTTTCCAAAGTGAACTTAATGAGAATTTTTGGAAAAAGACAATACCAATGTTGAGCAAACTTTATTTAGATGCCATGTTGCCGGAATTTTTAGCAAATAGATAATTTATTAAAGTGTAAACTTTTTCAGTCACGTTGGACAATATTTAGATGAGAAAAATGCGGCGTTACCAAAATGCGTTGCCAATATGTCCGCATCAAATACAATTAGAAAACAAATGTTAATATATTTTTTACGTCAAAAACATTTTTGGCGAAACCGTTATTCTAAATTTATTTTTGTGTTTTTCGCAGAATGTAGCTAGTAAGTTTAATGAGATTGGCTAAGTAGTGAGGGCGTGACTGAGTGAATTAGAAGATAAATGATTTTAATATCTTATGTTTTTGAATATGTATTCTCTAAAAAAAGATGTTTAACTTCTACTAACTTTTATGAGAATAGATTATACTTGTGTGTCTCTAAGATTTTTGTTTGAGGCAATGTCAAGAATTTCACTAAAATGAAGTATGCGAATGTCACTACAAACTCTTATAAAAAAAAATCTTTGTAACCGCACAGGATAGATAGCCACACCATACCTAGGGAACAAACAAAACTACATTTGCATACAAGACTTGATTAATTAGAAAAGTCAAATTTAGCGGAAAATTAAGTATGTGCAAACTTATATAAATACAAATAATTTGTATAAATAACATAAAAGATTATTGTATCAATGGTCTTGTATTTATTATTGTTCTGTACTAGTTGAGCATTATATTTAATGTTTTGATAAATAAAATAACAGATAAAAAAATCAAATTAGTACCAGTGAAATAACGTATGTTTAAAGTTAGGCTTTCATAATCTATTACTGGACAATGCATCTAATCTCTCTAAAACTCGTTCAAAAGAATGTTATAAATACTCTTCACATAAGATGAGCTGTTTGAAGAGATTTTATCGCACCGTTTTTGCATTACTTAAAACACATTTATAGCGTTATTCTCTTTAAACTACTAAATAGTGTTGCTCTGAGGACCGGAAGAAGATGTTAAAGTTAGGATGACGCTAACAAATTTTAATATTTAATCTACAGCGTACGCCAGAGAAACTTACTTAAATGAAAGGTCAATAAAAACCAAAGTTTAGTTCTTTTTTTAGTTGAAAATACAATATTCCAAGTTTTTTTTTCGTAACGTTTAAAAATAACATCGTTTAAATGCCAACTTTTATTGTGCTCACATTGATTAAGACGATATCTGAAGTTATTAATCACATTTTTTCTTCATTTTATTGTTATTAGAGTTCTTTCTCTTTTTTTCATTCTTCATTTCAATCATTGAGCACATACAAGATGAGACCTGAGACCACCATTTTTCTTCTCATTTCAATTATTTATGTTTATTATCATTATTTATTGATAAATTAAAGAAAAGTGCAAAACAACAATTTATCTTATCATTTATTACTACCATACACAAACAAGGTGCAAGAGCACTTGCACACAACCAAACGTTATTTGTTATTTCTGTTTTGTTCTACTTGAAAAATTTGTATTTATAATTTCTATTTGAAAAAGTTCAAAGAAATGATACTTTTTTTCTACAACAAAATGCAGTCGAAACATTATAATCTTTATTTTAATTACTTTTTGCCTCATACTTTCACCTTGTATCCATAGTATTCTAATAATAATAATTATTATTATATTTTAATATAACAATTATATTTGTGTAAACATTATTTTGTAAACAATTATATTCTATAAAATCAAATCAGTCTAAATTTCTTTATAGTGCTCACAAACGCATCACTTATTATATCTTTTTTGGAACAAAATGAACTACTATATAATAAATGCGTTAGCTTTATATTTCACAATAATAACATCAGCAGTCCCCATTAAGGCTCTTCAGCACTCCTATGCGCTGGGACATGAAAATGACTGATTTTTGATGCAAGTTATTTTGGTTTAGTTTAAATTTGAAGAAAATTCCGCATTTTCATCTTTTCTAAAATACAATAATCTACCGCGCCTTGCTATCAAATTTTTAAAAAAATTGCTAGATGTAAGGGAAATAATTAATATGTCAAAACTTTTGACTCAACTTTTCTTCGAAAGCATTTACTGTAGCATATTTATTTTTGTTGCATCTAAGCAATGATATAAATATCTATCTCGCTGTCTTTTTATTTTTTTTATTTTGTCTTATTTTTTGATTTAATCAAGAAAACAAAATATTCATTTTGTTCGCTAGACACAAAAATTCGTCTAAACGTGACAAGATTTACGACATCTCTCTGCTTGAAGTGCCGGTAGCTAATTTTTAATTTATGGTGGTAGGAGATTAAATGACACCCTCACTACATGGTGTTTACCTGTTAATATTCTGACCGAAGTGAATTTTGAATTTAGTTGAATCTTAACAAGGTGAGAGGCACATAGACAACGAGTAGCTCATTTTATTCGTTTTTCAATATAAGATAAAATAGTTCAATTATAATTATATTATAATTGATGTTAAATAATAAATAAATTTAAATTTTTTAAATAAGTTTTTGCTGGTGTGTGAAAAAGTGCTTTTTGTTATTTGTGAAAATGAGAGTTCATGGAAAAAGATCGTTACCGTCTGGAGGAAGGCGTCGAAGCACAAAGTTTTCATACCGCATGAAGCGAAAACTACGGAGTAAAAGGTATTTTCACATTTTTAACTTTATTAAGTGCATGGTTATTAAATTAATCAGAACTAGAACTTCTATCAGTTTCTATCTATCAGGACCTGACCTGACCTATGACTTTTTTTTTAATTTTAGAATAGAAAAGTGGGCAGAAGAACAAGCTCAAGTTCCTGAAAATTTTGCGTTTATCTCTGAAAATACAGAGAGTTTTCCAGAACTCACGGTCGAAAATGAAAATTCATCCAAAAATATAACACCGGAAAACATAAGTGGATCTAGGATTGTAGATATTGTTAATTTTTTTAACAGTTTGAAAGCTCTTAGACATGAGCCCTTTCAATGTGATTTTAATAATTTTGAGCTCGTCTCAGAGAAAAGAAGTGAACTCAATAGTACTTTTTCCGTTAAATGTGGATTCTGTGGCTTTGTGGGCTCAATTTCGACACAGAATATAGAAAATGTAGATGCAAATGACGCGGCGGTATGTGGTGCAATTGCAGTGGGAGCTGGGTACAGTCAAGTGAAGGAAATGTTTGCTTCTATAGATATACCTATGATGTCATCTCACACATTTAAAAACAAAAAAGAAGTGCTGAGCAACATCATTCAAGAAACTGCTTTTGAGGACATGGCAGAGGCAGGTCGGAAAGAAGCGGACTTGGCGAGAGAAGCAGGTGAAGTTGACGAAGATGGGACTCCAGAAATAGCGGTAATTGTCGATGGGGCATGGTCGAAACGGTCATACAAATCCAATTATAATGCGTTATCTGGAGTTGCTTGTATTATAGGAGCTCGAACCAAACAAATTTTATATGTAGGTGTCAAAAACAAGTTTTGTCGTGTTTGTCAAAAACATGTAGTTGCCAAAAGAGACATCCCTACCCATAACTGCAGTAAAAATTGGAAAAAAACATCAACCTCTATGGAATCACAAATCATTGTTAATGGATTTTTGTGTTTTTTGAAAACGCATGGCTTAAAATAAAATAATTGGAGACGGTGATAGCAGCGTTTATAAAAAAATTAGGGATTCTAAACCATATGGACCAAACTATTTTGTAGAAAAAATTGAATGTAGGAATCACATTCTTCGCAATTATTGCAATAAAATTCGTGAATTATCTAACAGCTCAAGGGTTGAAAATGTGCTAAAATTATTTATACGAACTAGTATTTTACGTTTTAGAACTGCTATAGTAAGTGCTGTTAAACATAGGCGGACAGAAACGTTTCCTACTTATGTGAAAATAAATAATTTAAAAGAGGATATTTTAAACAGTCCTAAGCACATATTAGGTTGCCATGATAACTGCAAAGATGAAAATAACCTATATAAATATTTTTGCAAAGGCCAGAAGCCTGGGGAAAAAAACCTATATAATATATTTAAAGAAAGTACGATTTTTTCAGACTTTGAAAATTACGTCAATCGAGTAGCTAGCCATGCTTCTAGTTTATTGCATGATGTCGATACAAATTTCGCCGAATGTTATAATAGCATAGTGAACAAACTAGTGGGGGGCAAACGAATAAATTTTTCACTGGGAAAATCATATGAAACACGATGTTTTGCGGCAGTTTCTAATTTTAATAATAAACGACCATTTTTTTATAAAGTTCAGGAAAAATTAAATAAAAACAAACTTTGCAGAAAATACACTGAACAATTTTGTTTCATCAAAAAAATTTCAAAAAAGACAAAAAATAAAAGGAAGCTTGAGTTAATAGAAGCAGATGATGATTACGGCAAGTCAGACGATATAATACCAGATAAAAATTCTGAGGAGTTAAATATTTTAACTTCTTTGTATTTAGAAAATCTTAATAAGGTAAATTTTCAAACTGTTGAAGAAATTACACGCGGACAAAGTTCAAATCCTGAGTGGTTTAAACAAAAATACTTTCGTCTAACCGCCAGCAATTTTGGCCGAATATGTAAAATGCGTCCGACTACATCAACCGCCAATCTTGTTAAATCATTACTATATTCTTGCCCAAAAGTCGGTTGCAAGTCATTAGAATATGGAATATGTAATGAAATCCATGCACGAGATTTATTTGAACAGACATACCAGTTTGATGTCAATTCTTGTGGTATTTTTATTCATCCGGACTATAAATTTTTAGGTGCTTCACCAGATGGTCTTGTTGATGAAGATGCTATATTAGAAATTAAATGTCCGTATGCTTCTAAAAATATGACAGTGCGCGAAGCAATTATATCAAAAAAAATTTCGTATTGCATAATAGACGATAACAATAAAATAAAGTTAAAGCCAAAAGATAATTATATGTTCCGAATTCAGGGACAGCTGGAAGTTACTAATAGAGAATTTTGTTATTTTTTTATATACACCCAGAAAGATTATCACTGCGAAATAATTTCTCGCGATAGAAATTTTTGGAAAAATTTTATGTTTGACAAGCTGCAAAATTTTTATATGTTATCATTCTTACCTGAACTGTTAGATTCTAGATTAAAGCGCAATTTGCCTATTAGGGATATCTACGGCTAACAACATTATTTAGATGGTATTATATTATATATATATATATATATATATTTATTTTGAACGATATTAGTTTTCATGGCAAAGACATGACAATCTATAATTTTTTTAAATATTTTGTTGTAAATTTTTAAAATCGAGGTGTAAATAAAAATACTGCAGAGCCTGGCATTTTTTTAGCTTAGTTTTTTTAAAAACCACTCTGTATAAGTAGATGTAATTTATAAAGTTCTAGTTTATATGTAGATTTCAACAGAATCTAATCAATGTTTATTGTAAATAATAATTATCATCATAGTCTTATATATTTTCAAAAAAATATAATGAGCACAATTTACAATAAATAATTTTTTTCTATTTTTACCGAATTATACTCGTCTAAATTATCTAAACGATTGTACCAAAACATCTCGGAGAAGTTATCTTAAATTTCAAACATCAGGTAGTGTTGTAAATCAACAAGTTCGACTCAACTATATTATGATTATGTAGTTATTGGTTTATTACGTGTCAGTCACTGGCTATGTCATAAAACTGTGTAAGTTGGGTTGCGGGACCAATCCAAATCTGAAAATTCTTTTCACTGCACAGGAGCCTTAAGATAAAACAAAAAAGAGTATCAAATGTCTATGCATGACCTTGCGACATGCCTATGCTAGTGACAACACTGACAACGCGATGGCCTCCCTATCTAGCTACTCAATTAGTTATTGCACCGCATCCTAGATGGATTTTCCAGCGCCGCTCTGTTATCGGGTGTCTTTAATGAGCTTCAAAATTTACTGTACGGTGGGAAGTCTAGGTATATTTAGTCAATGATTTTATAGAAGCTTAAACTATAAAAATTTACATTTTTTACCTATTTTGCAATAATTTTAAGTTTGGTGCGTTTTAAGCATTTAAACATTCAACAACTAAATATATAACTATGACATAGAAGCAGTTTTTACCATGGAGTTTCACAACTTCTTATGTAAACTTAGAAGAAAAACGTGTTTTTTGGACCAAAATTTGCTAAAAAACTCAAAAATCTGTTGTAGAAAAGGGGCAATTTGAAGTGCATTTTATATTTAAATACATTAAATAAAATGGTATAATAATATTGGCAATTTATTACGCAGAAATAAGTTTAATGTGTTGCATAAGGGCTTAGCATGGTCGCTCTGTCTTTGCTAATGACAGAAGGAAACAAGTCTCAGTCTAACCTCAAAATAATCGACTTTTTAAATATCCAAAAAAAAAAAGACTCGACAGCGTTGCCGCTTGTATATTTATGTAAAATTGCAACATTAGTAAACATTTAATAAAAAACAAACAGTAAATATAATAGTAGTTTTTATTACTCAAAACAGTGTAAACATTCTACTATTAGAAAGATGTAATTTTTTTGAAAATGGAAAGTTATGTTTTATATTGTTTTGCTTTTTTATTGAGAATTTATGATAAATGATTATTATCAAAATTGTAGGAAATTTTATTTTAAACAACTTTTGTAATGGAAATTTTTTGCTTAAAATTATAAATAAACGTGATAATACATTAGACCAAAATTGCAGAAAATTTTGAACAAGTTTTGCGATAAGCATTTTTTGTGTAAAATTGAAAATAAACGACTTATTAAAAAGAGGAAAAAATAGCCCTTAAATTGAAGATGGCGGATGACGCAACAAGTCTGATTTAAATTTAGACATTTTTTTTAATTATTTTTTTTGAATTCTTATGTTTAACGCCTTTCTGTTCTTAATATCTACTGCGGATTCAATTTGTAGCAAAAAAACACTAAAAATAAAGCCAGAATTGAACTTTTATAACTCTAGAAAAAACACTTTAGTTTTGAGCGTAAAATCGACAATTTTGGAACGGCTAGTAATAGAAAAATTTTTAATTTTTTAAATTGAATGTTATTTAATTTATACAATAAAATATAACTGCAATAGATATAAATTATTAAATATAAATTTCAATTGAGATTTCTGTGATTGACATGTTAAAATAAATGCCTTGGTGTTAGGCAATCAACGGTGCGTGTGTGTGTATGACAAGTTGCATGCGTTATGTTTTGTTTTTTTAAACTACCATACATTTTTATTGTTTATTTACTCTTAAACCTATCTTTTCGAAAAAACAATATAATGCACATTCATAAAGTCATGGCTTTGTCAATTACAATCATTGTAATTCTTAGAAAAATAAACGTTTTTCAAAATTGAATTTTATGTAATCATGTTATTTTAAGTTTTTAGTAAAATTTTAGGTTAATTTATCCTAAATTCTCAATATAAAAGAAAAAAAATTAAAGCAAAACTTTGCAAAACCTTATAATTTACAAAAAATGACATCTGTCATTTCTTGTTGACAGAACGTCAAAGTTGTCAAATACTTTTATCATAGAATAAAAAAAAAGAAAGTACGCTATAGCCTTGTGTAGTGTGCGTAAATTAAATGTCGCCATTTTTACGTTTTTAAAATACAAAATTTATGTTTAATTTGTTATTATTTTAAATATATTGTACTTTGTATACAATAAAATACAATTTATAGTTTTTTATAATTAAATTTGTACAAACATATTTTATAATTGACAATTTTACAAATGCATTTATACAATGGTACAAAAATACCATAGAGCTATAACAGAATGAAGTCAGAATTCCCTACTACAATTTATGTTTGTTTTGATGCAAAATTACGGGAGCGGGGTGCTTCAGCCGACACTTAGAATAGAAAAGCAGTAGCGGCGCAGATGTTCTGAAAAAAGCTTTTATTTTTAGCATCAAAACAAATTGCGTACATTCTGACTCCATTCTATTATAGCTTCATAGAATTACCAACTCCAAAATTTTATAATCTTAGACTGGCATCAATTACTGTTAGATGTAAAATTGTAGAAAAAAATACATTAATAAAAACTATTTAAAAAAATATTTAAATGGTTTAAAATAGTTTTAAAAAATTTAAATTATTTTCAATAATTTATAATTTTAGGTTATAAAATATATTTTTTTTAAAGCGCACGTTCTACAGCGTAGTCACCAATAACTCTTTGAGTTGGCAATTATGCATTTAAAAAAAAACATATGTTTTTGTTGATAAAACAATTTTTTTTGTGTGTTTGATTATATATAACATAAAAAAATTTAAAGCTTAGGAGGTAAATTTGTGACATTTAAAAAGTAAAAAAGTATTAGTCTTTTGGTTCTTGTGCTAAAATCGTTGAACAAAACCTCTCTTGTTAAAAATTACAATTTTTTTTGTTAATTTGGCTGTCACTATTACTTAACTACCGAGTGGCTATAGATGAATATAACAAAAATTACAGTGGTAAGACTGAGTAAGTTGGTAGTGCAATCGTCTGTTGGCAATTGTTTTTATTTAGGTTATGTTACAAATATTTTTAAAATAGAAATGTTAGCTATAAAATCTATCAAATATACCATCACTTTTAATGATGTAGGCGACAAAGATTGTTTATTAAAGTATCTATTATGTGTAACTGACAAAAACTAACAATTCAAAAATTGGTTTTACCGTTTACAAAAACTTTTATTAACGTTTAGGCCAAGCTGGTATAATTTACCAAAATGTAAAGCATTTGTTCGAAAAATAGGTGTTTTTACTAGATTTGCTTCGGAATTGATAACAACAATAGTCGCACATATGGTTTTGCAAAGTTTTTTGTAGATAACGATATGTTCTATAATTTTGAAACATATTTTGGACTGGTTTTAGCAGGAATTTTAAAGGATCTTTAATTTTTTTAGTAATAAACATACCCTACTCAGTGATAATATGAAACTTTCTATTGGCAAAAAAATGTTTGTAATTGGTCCAGTAATTTTTAGGTTCATTCTTTGAGTCAAAATAAATAGTTTTGGTTTGCTAAAAAAGTTGATTAGCTTATTTTTGGTACGGTAAAGACTGTAAATGCTTTAGGATCTTCTCTCTTGTTGTAATATGTCACTGCTTCTAGCAATTTATTTTGGAAATTAGCTTGAAAGAAATTTTTATATCAGTATTTTTGTATTAAACAAACATAAGATTTTTATAAAATAGGTATTTCAGTGTTATATTATTATTCAGGTAGTATATTAAGACAAAATTCTTAATTTATCCAAATTTTATTTAGAATATTAAAGATAAAAAACAACATTAATGTAATGTTCACTACCTGATACAATAAAACTAGTTTAATAAACGATTTTTTTTAATATAATACATTTAATTCCAATTTAATTTTTAGAATTAAAAAGACATTATTTCAATAATCAAAATAAAAAATAAAAAAGTAATTATCAGAATGAGGCACTCCTTTAGAAAAAGTATATAAAATCTCAAGATATTCTCCTTAACATCATACTGTTTCCAGTTCTTCAATCCATCCACAATGGTAAGTACTATTAATAATATAATTATATATTTGTGTAATTGGCTTATTTTTTCCGGTTATAGAAATATTTAGCTATTTTCGCCCTTGTGGCAGTTGCCAACGCTGGAGTTCTTCTTCCTCAAGTTGCCAATTTACCACTCACCCGTACCACTGTTGAAGGACCATCTGGCAAAATAGTGAAAGAGGAAAGCGCCCCTGTAGTCGCCTATGAAGAAACTTATCTCGAAACTGTTCCTGAAGCTTATGGAGTTGTTGAAGTTGCTAGAAGTGCTCCATTGATACCTAATGCTGAAGTTCTCTCAGAGCCTTTAGTAGAAGAGATTGTTTATGAGAAATCATTGCTTCCCACTCTTCCTCGTACTAGGCCATTTGTACATAGTCTGGTTAAAGAGCCTTTAGCTTATGAAACACCTGTTTTGCTAAAGAAGTTCGATCCAAAACCAGTTGGTTATGACTTTGGTTACAATTATGGCGTTGGCTATGACTATCCTTTCTTTGGAAGATATTTTATCTAAAAATGTTCAAAATTTTTAAATAAACAGTTAATGAAAAATAAAACATTTGATTTTTATTCTTAAAGCAGAAGAGTTAATCAAGTTAGCTGTTTCAACTGCCTATTACTCAATACCCAAAACCCCATCGTTTTGAAAATGAGACAAATATACGTAAAATGTCAAAAAAATTTAGCACTGTTATCTTACCCGCTGATCAAAAATCAATTTTTTGAAGAAAACTTTCAATATTTTTCATTTAGATATCCTATATACACTAATATTATAAAGAGGAAAGATTTTTATGTTTGTATGTTTGTAATGAATAGGCTCAAAAAGTACTGGGCCGATTTAAAAAATTTTTTCACCAATAGAATGCTACATTCTTTCTATTTGACATAGGCTACATTTTATTTTGAAAAAAAATAGGGATCTTTAGTAAAATTTGAACAATGTAACCGAAGGTGTAGAAAAATGAGTCTTAAAATGTCTTTGGTCGAATGCGCTGCCGAAACTATTAGCGATAGAACAAAATAATATACAACAATATTGAAGAACATCATAATGTCTACAAAAAACTCTGCGGTAGCATATGTCCAACTATTGTAGTTATGTCACTACCACAACTTTTTTCATTTTAAACATTAATGAAAATGCTAACCAAATTCAAACCATGCTATTTATGTGTTTATATTAATCCTTATCCAAATAAATTATTTTATGGTCAAGACCATTTAACTACCTATAAAATAGTTTTTAAATTATTTAAATTGGACTTTCCATTCAAAAGATATTACGAATTAAAAAATTCAAACAGTAAACAAAACCGCCATAGCGCCGTGGCCGTTGTTTGCGATGCAGTCTGAAAAGCGCGCCGGGCATAGCGGCGGGCGGGGAGGAGAGGGCACTGGGGGGGGGCAAATTTCCAAAAATAAATTTATTTTTGGAAATTATTCCTAAATATTCCACAACTCTTAGATTATAAACATAAAGGTCCACATAATTATATCAATTAAATAGTTAATTAAAACAATTAAGGGCTTTATTTTTTAAGTTTGTTATCGTGGTTCACGTTTTAAAGGTTAATTTAGGTACTTTTAAACTCTTGACGCAAAAAGAGAGAAGTTATGTGTGACTGTTTGTGATATCGCAACTACTAAACAGCTAAACCATTTTGGCATTATTGAAAGCTAAGCTAATAAAAACTGTTCTCAGCTATAAGTGAAAAAAAAATGTTCAGCAGTTAGTTGTTTGAAAATTATTAGTTATTTTCTAATTCATAGATTTCATACAAATTTGATTAAGACAAAATTTGATATTAATAACTTCAATAATATTAGAAAAACATAAATGCTAAAGCAAAATTTAAAATACATATATAACTTCTTCACCAACTTGCAACCGAAGTATCTTGTTTTTGGGCTTGTTAGAACAGTTTCAATCAAAGTTTTTTCAAATTATAGATAAATTAAGCTGCTACCTTATATATTCTTCAAATTTGCTAGTTAGTTTTGACCGCTTATCTTATGTCAAACTTACAAAAATTGATTTTTTTGTTTAAATTACTACAATTGCCATCTTCATAGATTGGTTTTTTATAATTGCTTTTAGACTGTGTCGAAAGGCTTAATAAAATTGCGACGTTTCGCACTCCATCGGTGGAGGCGTCATCAGAACATGGAAATAAAAGAGAATGAGTTTTGCCTCTAGCGTGGTTCACACGTGCTTGTCCCCAATTGTATGTTTATGCCCTGATGACGTCTTCACCGATAGAGTGCGAAACGTCGCAATTTTATTAAACCTTTCGACACAGTCTTTTCCCAAAGATGTCAAAATTTCAATGACTTCGGGCCGTGGAAGCCTTTCTTCTTCAACATGTAAAATGTTAGGTGAAAAGAAAAGTATAAGTTTAATTTGAATCTGGCATAAAATGATAATTTTGAAGATTAAGAACTAGTAGCCAATAAGTTGTATCTTTAATTTATGTAAGCTTATAAATTACAATTTATTAAAACTTTATCATTTGAAGGAATTTTAATCAGAATCGAAATCTGCTAATTATATAATAAATAACAGTGGTACATCAGTGCTATAAAAAAGGCTGCTCATGTAAGTCTTTCAATAAGAAGCACTATTTTTCCACATTATTATACACTGCCAGTATGTTTGTTATAATACATTTTAGCAAAAACATAAGAAAGTTTAATTGGATTAATTCAATTAAACTTTCTTATGTTTTTGTCAGACTACTGCCGTATAACAACTGTCAGTTTAAACTGACAACTATGATACGGCAATAGTCTAACAAAAACTACTGCCGTATAATAACTGTCAATTTAAACTGACAGTTGTTATACGGCAGTAGTCTAACTTTCAATTTTTTTTGAATTATATATTTTTTGTAGACTCCAGATTTAAACAGCTTTATTAATAATTCGGTTTTGTGTCAAATTAGAACATTTTTGGTTGTCACTCACTCTGTTGCTAATTTTGTCGATTTTTTTATTGTTTTTTTTTTGAAAAATATTAAAAAAACAAATAAAATTAGTTTCAAGTTTGGCCAAGTTGAAGATTGAGGTACTGCTCGACTGTTATTGGAGACTTTTGATTAGACATTAATTTTTTGCAATTGTTTTTGCTATTATGTTTATTCAAAAATAAGATCAGAATGTTTTAGTTTTTTGGAAAGAATTTAAAACAGATTTAAACACCTTTACTAATAATTTGGTTTTGTGTCAAATTAGAGAATCTTTGGTTGTCACTCACAGCTGCTGCTATTTTTGTCATTTTTTTTTGTTTTTTCTGAAAAAGGTTAAATATCAAAAAAACTCAGTTTTAAGTTTGACCAAGTTGAAAAGAATTGAACAAAGTTGACGAGAATTGTTGAAAATTAAGGAACTGCCCAACTGTATTGGAGACTTTTGATTGGACATAACTTTTTTTACAATTATTTTTGTCATCATGCTTACAAAAATTTGAAAAAAATTCGTCTATATAGTTTTCTTCCTTACAAACAATTTAAAACCGATTTATACAGCTTCACTAATAATTTGGTTTTGTGTCAAATTAGAAACTCTTTAGTTGTCACTCCAGTTCACAGGTGTTACTGTTTTTTCCAATTTTTTTATTTTTTTTTTTTCTAGAAAATGTTAAAAAACAAAGAAATCAGTTTTAAGTTTGGCCAAGTTTAAAGAAATTGAACAAAGTTGAAAAGAATTGTTGATGATTGAGGTACTGCCCAACTGTTATTGAATACTTTTGATTGGACATACATCTTCATTCTTCATTTAATAAAAATTAGTTAAAAATGTTTGAATTTTTTACAAACAGTTTAAGACACTTTTACTAATAATTTCATTTTTTTGTGTCAAATTAGAGACTTATCGGTTGCTACTTCACAGCTGCTACTATTTTTGTCAATTTTCTTTTATTGTTTTCTTCTTAAAAATGTTAAAAAACAAAAAGATTTAGTTTTAAGTTTGACTAACTGTTGCTGTTTAGACCGATCTTTTTTTTATTGGTTTTTTCTAGAAAATGTTAAAAAACTTAAAAAATCAGCTTTATATTTGACCAAATTGAAACAACTTATCAAAAATTAGTTCAGAATGTTTACTTCTTTGCAAAACAGTTCAGTCACATTTGACAGATATTGCTATTTTTGTAATTTTTCTTTTGTTTTTTTCTTCTGGAAAATGTTAAAAAACAAAAAGATTCTGTTATAAGTTTGACCAAGTTGAAAAGAATTGAACAAAATTGACGAGAATTGTTGAAGATCGAGGTACTACCCAGCTATATTGAAGACTTTTGATTAGATATTTTTTTTTACAATTATTTTTGCCATCATTCTTACAACAATTTGAAAAAATTAGTTTAGAATGTTTTAGTTTTTTGCAAACAATTTAAAACAGATTTTAACAGCTTTGCTAATAATTTTTTGTGTGTGTCAAATTAGAGAATTTTTGGTATTAGCCCCTTCAGTCGCAGCTGTTGCTATTTTTGCCGATTTATTTTCATTGTTTCCTTTTGGAAAATGTTAAAAAACAAAAAAAAATTGTTTTAAGTTGAAAAGAATTAAAGCAAGTTGAAAAGAACTGTTGGGTACTGGCCAACTGTTATTAGAGACTTTTGATTGGACATTTTTTTTTTTACAATTATTTTTACAACAATTTATTAAAAATTAGTTCAGAATGTTTTAGTTGTTTGCAAACAATTTAAAACAGATTTAAACAGCTTTACTAACCATTTGGTTTTTGTGTCAAATTATTTGTCACACCAGTCAGACTTCACAGCTGTTGCTATTTCCGCCGATTTTATTTTACTGTTTTCTTGACGTTAAAAAATAAAAAAAATCAGTTTTAAGTTTGACCAAGTTAAAAAGAATTGAACAAAGTTGACAAGAATTGTTGAAGATTCAGGTACTGTCCAACATTTATTGGAGACTGTTGATTGGACAATTAATTATTTTTTTACAATTATTTTTGACATCTTTCACAAAAATTTATAAAAAAGTTTGGAATATTCTAGTTTTTACCAAACAATTTATTACAGATTTATTAAACAGTCTTACTAATAATTTGGTTTTATGCTAAAGTTATTGTTCCTTTCCTTTTATTAATTTTATTAATCATTAATTTATTTGAATTAGAATTTTTTCTGTGTAGAAAAAAAGCTTTTTCTACACAGATTTCACTTTTGCTTTATTTGGGAGACTCAAAAGACAAAAGTTTATTGCTTTCTCCACAGTAGATCTTCAGTAGAAAAATAGGTGATTGGAAAATTCTAAGAAGATTTCTTAACACAAAAATAAAAGCGCTAAGACTGAAGACAGCTGACACATTATATCAGTCTCAGATTTTGACATGAAAGCAAAAAAAAAGCAAAAAGTCTTCAAATACATTTTTGTAGAACGGTTGATATTTTGACATTTTGATAATAATTATTGCAAACATTTTTAGTACTTTATTTATGAAACTATTTATCTAGTCAAGTGGTATAAAAATTTATTATTCATAAAATTTGCCAATCTAATTGCAGTTATCTGAAACGTAGGCAGGATGTAGAATTTGTAATAATTTCAAAAAGTTATTAATTCATAATACCAACGATCGCACTGATAACGATTTCTCTAAAACGTCAATTTTAATGACGTTAGTTAAGATTTATTACAAAAGTGGGTTGTCTGACGCTAATAGTCGCTTACTTATGATCATAATGAAAATAATTTTTTCCACATGACGCGCGTTTTATGCAATGTATCAAGCATGTTGATCTCTATTGAGTTAACCATTCAATATTTGTTGATAAAACGCCAAATATAATAAACATGAAGAGCAATGTTTTGTATAATGGATGGTCTTTAACTATAAAATATGTATAATTGTGTTATATCAAAAATAGCAAAATTTGTAGAAATAGGTACACTGTACAATGCTAAAAGTATTGTTCAAGAAATAAAAATTCTATTTGGACAAATAATAAAAAAATAATTTTAGAGCTGATGGCGCAAAATCACAAAAATTTTTGTCTAATGTTTCAAATTCTTTAGAAGCCGCGCACAAAATTTAAAAATTTTAATCACAAGATTTTATATTTTTATTTTACTGTGACATATTTCTGTACATGCCAAAAACATTTATTTTCTTATGTTTTAAGATCTTTTAAAGCCGCTCATAAATTTTAAAAACTGATTTTAAACATTTTTGTACACGCCAAATACTTTTCTCAAAAATCCACACATAAATTTTTTAATAAAAAATTATTTTAGTTTTTTCAACTAAATTTTGATAACGTTGCTATTTAGGAAAAAAAATTAAAACAAAAAGTCGAGCTTTTGCGACAATTATTTTTGGCAGCTGTGCCAGTCAAGAGACGTGTTGCCAGCTGAAAGCAGCTGCCGTTGATCGCCCTGGATGAATCTCTAAAAGAATAATGTACCACACTGTAGCTACACAAATTTGAACCTATTTTTGACTAAAATGTGCAAAAAATAAGAAATTAGATTAAAACCCAATTGGAAAAAAAACTATAAAGTTTGTTCAAACACTATTTAGTATATAACACAAAAATTTATTGTTTTTTATTTTAATTTTGTACCATGTAAGTTTACAATGTTTTAAAAGCTTTCTCCAAACGGCACGCCAAAAAAAATTGTAAGAGCTACTTTACAATTAAAAAAAATTCAAAAAATAAAAAAACGCACTAAAAGGCACTAAAATCAAATTATCTAGATACTATAATGTACAATTATTGTTATTTTTGGAGTCGGGGTCAGTCAAGGTAGGTTTGTATAAGATTGTATATATCACTTTCAAAAAACCAAATAAGTGAATAAAAGTTATTGAAAAATTCTTAAAAAATTTTAAAAAGCTATAAACTAAAATAAACTGAAATTTACTAAAAATTCAATAATCTGTTCAAAAAATTTTCTCATTTAATTAGACAGATGACACTAAAAACCAACCCTACGCCTCACAGACGCTGTTGGTAAACTGGAAATTATTATCATTTTTAACCATTATCATTTATTTTTAAAAATACTTTTACTGCTCATTATTATTTATACTCTTATATGTAAAAGGCATATGACATATATAAATGTGTCATAAGTGACACATTTTTACAATCAATTGTCACTTATTACTATAAGAGACACGTTTTTACAATCAATTGTCACTCATTACTATAAGAGACACATTTTTACAACTGATCTTAAAATATTTTTTGAAATTGTCACTTATATAAATGTGTCATAAGTGACACATTTTTACAATTAATTGTCACTTATTACTATAAGAGACACATTTTTACAATCAATTGTCACTTATTACTATAAGAGACACATTTTTACAACTGATCTTAAAATATTTTTTGAAATTGTCACTTATATAAATGTGTCATAAGTGACACATTTTTACAATCAATTGTCACTGATTACTATAAGAGACACATTTTTACAATCAATTGTCACTTATTACTATAAGAGACACATTTTTACAACTGATCTTGAAATAGTTTTTTGAAATTGTCACTTATATAAATGTGTCATAAGTGACACATTTTTACAATTAATTGTCACTTATTACTATAAAAGACACATTTTTACAACTAATCTTGAGATATTTTTTGAAATTGTTACTTATATAAATGTGTCATAAGTGACACATTTTTACAATTAATTGTCACTTATTACTATAAGAGACACATTTTTACAATCAATTGTCACTTATTACTTAAGACACATTTTTCTAATATGATAAAACTAACCTTTCTCTTAACGTAAAACGCACGTTCCAATTCAGTAAAAAAATTCTAAAAAAATTTTCAAATAATTTAATTGTTGAGTTTATCAATAACAATTAAGTGTTTTTTACAGTCTTCTTGTTATATAACAATTATTATACAATAAAAAAATTGTTTTTTAAGACTTTAGTGAAAAGTTCTTAATTTTGGTTTATTTTAGTTGATTATATTATAAGAAATTAATCTTAATATTAGCATACACAATATTTAAACCAACTACACGCGGCGCACAGACGAGCAGGCGCGGGCTCATCTTAACTTGATTGACACCGACTCCAAAAATAACAATAATTGTACATTATAGTATTCTAAAAATTTGATTGTTTTTTAAGCATACAAGTCTGCGCAATTATTTTATACTTTTTAGTGCATTTTTTTATTTCATGAATTTGGTTTTTTTTTTGTTAATTTTTTTTATTTTTAGTGTATTCGATTACTATTACATATTTGTTTCAATATAGGTAGACCTACTAAACGCGCTGCTAATATGGGTAAGCGCCGTTTGAATGAGACAAACGAAGAAAGGGTGAAATATTGATCTCAAAATAGAAAATCTACTGTTTACTTAATATTTAATAAATTAATATTTATTTTGTATAAATTTTTTTATGGTTTGCGCTTATATAAGTGAAATTTATCAAGAGAACCTTTTTCTTGATATTGTAATGCATTGTCAAAGACATGAAACAACATAATTAATAACATTCAAATTGCTTAAAATATAAAATATTTTTTTACAAATTTTGATAATAAGCTATTGTATTTGTATAAGCTAACATTATTTAGAATAACTTAAAAACTACTGGTCAGATCTTGATCAAATTTAAATGAGACCAATTGGAAAGCACCAGCTTCCAAATGAAAAAATCATCAAAATTTGTTTTCCTAGACAAAAATTCTGAGGTAGACACATAAAAAATACAGTTGAATTGATAACCTTCTTATTTATTTTTAAAGTCGGTTAAAAAAATTCTAAAATTGCCAAAAATAGACTTTTTTGCTTCTTTTACTATGTCATTTTTTTTCTACAAAAAAAAAAATGAAAATCTGTTGATAAACACTATTAGGATTTGGCGGCTTAACCGAACAAAAACCAATTTTCATCAAATCAGAATTACTATAATAATGTAACACTAATAGTACAGAAATCTTATTTTTTTAACAAATGAGCATTTAACACCACTGATCTAATTCGACACTATCGTGTTGTTTTTGATAAGATTTTTTTTTGGAAAAATTCTAACAGAAGAATCTTTTTAAATGATTCCAAAATCCAAAATCTTTTTGAATGTGTGCTTTCTGTATTATTTGAAATATTTCACAAAATTTTTGATTTATTGCCAGCTGCCATAATTCATGTCATGGTGGTATACTTTTGATTTTATTTAGATGATTACGATATTGTTGTCTGAAGGTATTTTGTACTCTTCTGGTTATCATTCAGGTTCAGATTTTGAAAAGCTTTAAGTTTATCAGGAATTAGAAACAAGGAATTAGCAAACTATTTAACTTTTTTGTTGTTGTTATTGGCCGCTTTTGGTTCTATTTTTTCAGAAAACAAAATTTATTTATACTGACAGACATTGATCTTAAAAATTTCTAAATATTAACCTCAGTACTTAAATTTAAGTAAGAAATAAAGATTCAGTTCATTGTTTCTATTTACCTCTTATTAGTCTTATTGATCTATATACAGCATATTTGAATAGCAGGTAAGAAAAGTTGCAGCTTTGTACATAGGTGACTAGATATAAAAGAGGCAGTTGAAGAGATTTTTATAAAGTCGTCTCAGATGTTGGAAAAAACCTTATCTAAACAATTTTGACCTCTTGTAGCAAAAACAACTACATGTCAAAGATCATAGCTGTACAATAAATCACAGATTTTATCACTACGTAACTCATTACAATTATATCTTAACATTAACTTTACCACTCAGTATTACATTTTCAGATACTTTGTCAACCGTTAATTACAATGTCTAATAAGAATATTTTAATGTTTCAAGAAAGGATTTATATTGATACAATAATGCATTTTATAGAATTTATTTGAACACCAGATATTTTACAATAACATTCATTATTATTTCTAGATAGAAAAAGATTTTGACAACCGTTTCTTCTCTTAAAGCTTTTTTATCATCAAAATCGTTAATATACATAAGGTGAAGCATACGTAATCTGATCATTTTTTTCAAGTGATTTTTATAGACTTTATTGATCGCTATTCTAGATTTATTTATAATTTTTTTGGCAGTTTTTATTTAACATTAAATTTAAAGACATTTCAGATTTTTTAGTGTTGCTATTATTTTTAAGCGACTTTAAAAAAAAAGAAGGAACCATTTTTAAAACTTTTAGCATAATCTGCTAAAGCGGTGTTAGGTTGCATTACAAATGCATCAAGTATATGTTTGCACTGCAAGTCATTGAATTTATTTTACAAATGATCTTAAGCTAGTGTTTTGAAATTGTCACTTATTATGTGTCACTTATATAAATGTGTCATAAGAGACACATTTTTACAATCAATTGTCACTTATTAGTATAAAAGACACATTTTTACAACTGATCTTGAAATAGTTTTTTGAAATTGTCACTTATATAAATACATTTTTACAATCAATTGTCACTGATTACTATAAGAGACACGTTTTTACAATCAATTGTCACTTATTATTATTAAGAGACACATTTTTACAACTGATCTTGAAATAGTTTTTTTGAAATTGTCACCTATATAAATGTGTCATAAGTGACACATTTTTACAATTAATTGTCACTTATTATTATTAAGAGACACATTTTTACAATCAATTGTCACTTATTACTATAAGAGGCACATTTTTACAACTGATCTTGAAATAGTTTTTTGAAATTGTCACTTATAAGTGACAATTTAACAGATTTTTCAGTGTCATCTTACTGATTAAATACCTTAATTCACGTTAAGATACTCTATCCACATATTCTATATTATATTCCTTAAATGAAGTGAAATGTTAATAATACTTATTAAAAATTGATAGCAAAAATGTATTGGAGGCTCTGCAGTACAACATTATAAATTTCAAATAAAGCAAAACAGTGCTGCCATAGGTTCTGCCAAAAGATGTAAAAAAATATGTTTTGTATATTTATAATAAATTAAGTTTTAATGTAGCATTTTTTATTAATAATTATATATTATTTATGCGTTGTTGAAAAAACTCAAATACGGTTGTCTACCTTCAAGCGTAATTTTTTTATTCGGTTTGTAGTTAAAGTGTCGATATACATGTAAACTGACGTAAGAATAATAAACAAATAAAAAAAACAATATTTATTACTTTAAATTTTTCTTTTGTTTTTGATAATCTTAATGTCCTGAAAGAAAAAAACTTCTTCTATTTCTTAAAACTTAAAATATAAATGAATGAATATGGACAATTGCTTACCTAGTTAAAAATTATAAAATCATTATCATTTCTTATAATATAATTTTAACACTTTATAAAAAATAACTATAATTTTTTTATTTCATTTAACGAAAAAATAATAAAAATTTTATGAAAAAAAAGCTCACAGCGAGAAGGAGCAATATTGGTTCTAAAAAAAAGTTTAAAATTGTGTGAGCAAAATACTATTGGCTACATCATGATGTTTTGAATAAAATTTAATTAAAAGCTATGAATAATTGTAGTAAAATTAAAGCCTTATTAGCGTTTTATTAAATTTCAATATTTTAGTATGAATAGATTTAAGGTTGCCATTGAGTAGATTAGTACCTATATGAAATGCATTGAAAGCATGTTACATTTTTGTTGCGATTTACAGTTTTAATATTGATTTTTTGGGCAAATTTTTATAACATCTTTAAAAAAGATAGATTTTTACAGGACTTGAAGTCACTATTAATGTGAGGTTGTAATTTGTTTATTGAAAAAATTGATATATAAACGAGTCATTTTTGAAGCAACACTTTTCTTTTTTTTGTGTGTAAAAAAAGCGTAATTGATGCATTTAAAATAGCACAAAACCTTTGCCAAACCCAATGGCTTCATCTAAAAAAAAAATTACGCATCTT
Source organism: Lagria hirta (assembly GCA_947359425.1). NCBI lineage: Eukaryota > Metazoa > Arthropoda > Insecta > Coleoptera > Tenebrionidae > Lagria > Lagria hirta. The sequence goes on along the minus strand of OX375796.1, from coordinate 18,702,996 downwards.
AAGTTTTTGGTTTATGGGTAAATCCAAATAATAAATATGATTTTAATAATTATTGGAATAACTTTAAAGTCGACAGAAATCTTCGCAGTTCTTGTCAAATTAGTTTAGCTTTTGTGCGGTAGGTGCCCCTAAAAAAGGCGGGGACAGAATAGAACCAAAAACTTGGTAAATCAATTTTTGCTTCTCTTTTATTTGTTAGCAACATTAATTAATCAGTTTTCCTAGACAATTGATTATTTACCACTGTAGGTTAATTTGTATATTAAGCTTCAGAATGGGTCGTTCCAAATTATGCACTAGGAAAAGAAACAAACATGCTATAGCTGCAAAATTATACGTGCAAAAAAAACGAATAAAAATGTTTATTGACGGTGTTGTGTTGGACCTCTTAAACAATGTTGAAAAAGAAAAAGAGTCCAGAAAAGTGTGTGATCAAATTTTCTGTGATATTTTTGATAACGTTTTTAAAAGGTAAGTACTCGCAATATATATTCTTGTAATTACATAATTTATTATTTTTATATATATGTAATTTATTATTACATATATATTTATAATTTTATTTTACTAAATTGCTGATTCAACCTACTGTATTAGTGTATTGATGTAATTATATATTACGCAAATAACAGCTAATGAAATAGGAACATTAAAAGTCACATTTTTTTTAATATCTTGTAAAGTTTTCAAAATTGCTTCGTTATCTAGGTATCTTGTAAGTATTTTGCTTATAGAGTGTCGCCAAAAACTCCAATAATTGGTATTGAAGATATTGAATGTGCGGATAATTATGATTTTTCGTGGGGATCTTTGAGTGAATATGAAAGGTAAATAAGTGATATAAAGTTATTATGTATATTTCTAATGTAATAATTTATTTCTAACTCCCGACGGTTACTTTTCTGGGGATACAGTCAAATGTTTAAGAAAACACTTTTTCTTTCATTTATAAGATTTCGAAAATATTTTTTTTTTCAAGAATTAGATGACGAGTTTACGACAGCTCAACTAAGAATAACATAAAAAATTTAAATACAAATCAATTAACTCATAAAATACTGCAAAATGATAAAAATTGCAAAATTTATTATTTTCAGTCGGTTATTAGTTAATAAAATGATAAGCGAAAAAAAGAAACGGTGAAAAGCAAAGTAATGAAAGCGATGTAAAGTAATGAGCGGATGTAAAAGCGGAAGCGCCCTGTATAGGCAGAGAAAAAGTATTTTTAAACGAGATTTTTCAAACACTAGTAAATGGATAACGTTACAGTCATCTTGAATAAAATTCATTTGTTGTAAAAATAATCAGTGGGTTTCTTCAAGATGATTCATATGTTTTTTTATTCAGTGATCTTACGTCAAGAATTGAAGAGAACATTGAACCCTGATAAAATCTTCTGATTGTTTTTCGGTAGTAGAACCTTAATTTCCAACTCCCTAGATTTTTTGGTCTTCCAAAAATCCATAAGCCAATCTTGCTTTACTTTTGCAAGGTTCTAGTGGAAAAGCTTCTTCATATGTCTTAAACTCTTTTTATTTTGTCTAATGGTTGTTTCCCTTTTTTTTCATCCTTTAGATTTATTGGTAAGTTTGGATGTAATATCACTTTTTACAAAAAACCCGGCTCTAGAAGCAGTAGCTATCGTCAGAAAGTTTAACACCTTACCGGAATTTTTGAACCATTTAACTGGCCTGAATAACACTTGATGGCTTGATGACGCCTGTTAAAAAGCAAAGCGTCGACAATATTTTTAAAATTTTCTATACGATATTTTTTAAAAGATGTCACTTTTACAGAAACTACTGGCCGTGGAAGCCTTTCTTCAGTTTTATTAAATATTTGACGGTGCTCTCAGAAATTTTATTATAATTTATTATGTAATAATAAATTATACTTAAACATTGCAACACACAATGAAATGTATTTGCATATAATTTTTTGTGTATTGCACCCATTATTTTGTAGTGTAATGAACCATAAGTTAGAAATAGAAAAGGATGACCCGAAAAAACTGCAAATGGGATATCGTATTGTTGATATTGCCTTTTTGATGAGTAAAGCAATGACGGTGCAAGCAACTCATTCTAGAATTTGCACTGGCGGAAGGCTTGAATTTAAATCTGAAGAAAGAAAAGGACTTGTAAGCACATTAATTTACAAATGTAATATTTGTGATAAAGAGATTTCCATTAAAACGGAACATCCTAAAAATGAAACAATAAATAAGGCTCTGGTTTGGGGAACGCTTGCTACTGGAAGTGTCTATGAGCACACTTCGGAATTATTAAGCATTTTGGATATTCCTAGCATGTCAAGAAACATGTTTTTTAATGTACAAAGACAATTAGGATCTGTAAGTATATATTTTTATAACAAAAACTTTTTCTGAAAAGTTAATTAATATAAAAGTGAGCTTTTGTAAAGAAAACAGATCTTATGATTGTATTCTGTTATAGATCTGAAAAGATAGTTTATGGGAAACAATGGAAAGTGCAGGAAAACAGGAATATGAAATAGCCCTACAAAGAGGGAACGTAGATGAAAATGGCATTGCTTTTATTACTGTTATTGTTGATGGAGGTTGGTCTAAAAGAAGTTTTGGGCATTCTTATAACGCATTATCTGGGATTGTAAATATTTTTTATTGTTTTTTTTTCTTAACTCAAAGCAAAATATTTAAGGCAGTGATAATAGGAAAAGCTACTGGAAAGCTACTGTATCTTGGAGTCAAAAACAAATATTGCTCTATATGTGCAAGATCAGAAGCAAAAAATACTCCTGCAAGGGAACATATATGTTACAAGAATTGGTCAGCCTCGTCCACGGCAATGGAACCGGCCATAATTGTTGAGGGTTTTAATGCTAGCATTGTTATGCATAACTTGCGTTACTTGACTTTTATTGGTGATGGTGATTCTACCGTCTATTCAGAAATTAGAAAAAAAGTTACATATGGCGAAACGGTAACAAGACGTTGTTTTTAAAAATGACTTTACTGTTGCAATGGTTTTAGGTTCAAAAAATTGAGTGTATGAATCACTGCATTAAAAATTATAGTAAACAACTTTATAAAATAAAAAATGACACCAAGTGTGTATCATTAGAAGCTCGAAAACTGCTTACAAAGAAACATATAGATCTGTTGGTTCATACGGCACAAAATGCCATATATGCAAATGCACATATGGACGTTGAAGATCTAAAAAGAGACATACGAAATTCAGTTCCACATGTGTATGGTGATCATACAAAATGTTTACCATACATGTGTGATACAATTGGAGAGCAGTCACATAGTCAAACGTCAAATTTGATCAAGACAGGTGCCCATCATCACATTTTGGCAGCAGTTAACTTACTGTTGGTCAAAGCTCATTTATTGATCGACAAGGAAACTAGCAACTTAGCCGAACTTTATATGAGTATTTTGGCCAGATTTAATATGGGTAAGAGATTAAATCTAGTTGGACGTGATTCTTTTCAAATAAGGTCCAATTTAGCTGGCTTAAAATACAATGACGGACATTTCTGGCATTATAAGGTGATGGGTCTTTTACAAATAGTTATGTGTTATATCTATTATGAAAGAACTAACTATCAAAAAAAAAACATTATTTATTATGTTGAACACTTTTTATTTATAGCCTTGGAAAAAGACATTTAAGAGAAGCCCCGGAAAAAATTTAGAAAAGTACATGATTGCCAAAGTTAATCTCCTAACTAAGAGGCGCTTAAAACGAGCAGCGGATTCTTCAAAAAAGCCAGTATGTTCAAAAAAAATTAAATTTGAAACATCTACAAAGGTGGATAAAGACCGAAACTATGGCAGTAATATTGCTGCTATTGTTCTAAGCGATGAAGATCTTAAAGTAGAAGTAGACAATTTAATTCAAAGCCTTCAGGTAGTTGCTATAACCCAATTGATTTAAGTTGAAACTTAATAACATACTATTTTATTGCAGGTAACATTAGAACAACGGCTACACATAGCGAGTAGTACCATCGGTCAATTTAACAACCCCCTGTATTTGACTGAACGGAAACATAGGTTAACAGCATCAAATTTTGCTTCTGTGATAAAAAGAAACGAAGCATTATCTTGTGATAAATTAGTTAAACAAATTTTGAAAAAGGACGGTGTTACAACAGCAGCAACCGAATTTGGCAAAAAAAACGAGCTTGTTGCTATAAAAAAATTTTTGGAAATTACAGGAAAAATAGTAGAATCTGCAGGTTTACATGTTGATCTCATAAACGGTTTTTTGGCAGCATCTCCAGATGGTGCGTATTACTATAATTTACTTTTATTTATAATATTATACAATTGTGCATTATAATATTTTTGTCTATACAGGAATCATAAATGGTGAAAAGCTAGTAGAGGTAAAGTGTCTCTACAAAGTTGCATCCCTAAAAATCAGTTTAGAAGATGCTGTGAAGACAAAAAAAGTTTTATGTCTTTGTTTAAACACAGAAACTAACAAAATACAATTGAAGAAAGGACATGATTATTATACACAAGTAACTTCATCTTGATTGACAAAATTATTGTTTGATATTCGTAAAAAATTTTAGATTCAAGGACAACTAGCTATTTGTGAAAAAAATATTTGTCACTTCGTAGTTTATTCTGGTGATCAAAATGATCTATTTGTAGAAACAATTGAGAAAGATGATAATTTTTGGCAAGAAAAACTACCCAAATTAATAAAATTTTATGAAAATTGCATAGCACCAGAAATAATTTTAGGTAGAAGGACAAGGGGCTTGACCTGTCGAAATCCACCTTATATTTTAGAAGCGATTAAAAAAAAAGAAGATTTGAAAAAAACGCAATTAGAAAAACAGACGAGGAAAAGAAGAAAATAATATAATATAAGAATATAATGTGTATATTAGTGTAATGCTAATATGTTCTTAGCAATTTTTTGCTAACACTCTTTAATAATTGAAAATTCAACTATAAATTGACAGAAAAGTAAGAATCACTTTCTCAGTACTACCATTGTATAAGTATATATTTATACAAAGGTACCAGTACCTACTACTAAATTCAAAAACGAAAAGCGTAGGCTACTGATTCGGTTTTTTAAAGTTAAAATAGATAAGTAATAAATTTCCCTCAAAAATCCATTCAAAAACATAACTAACTACCTTAACAATTCTGTCAAATAATAATATAACAAAACTGAAAACAAATATTACTAATTAATTTAAAATTTTGTTGGCGAGCATGTGATATTTTAGATGCATCAATTACCTACGCTTTTATTACGCACAAAATGAGTCGTTTCGACGTTGATTTTATTAATAAACAGATTACAACATTACATCAATAATGACCTGAAGTCCTGTAACATCATCTTTTTTAAATATGTTTAAAAATTTTTTTCACAAAATCAAAATTGAATCTGTAAATTTCAACAAAAATGTAACATCTTTTCAATGCATTTGATATATGAGACATACCATTTAATAACAATTAATAAGATACCGAATTAAATGCTGTGGGCGCTGTGGCCCCTAGACTAAACAATGCCTAGACTTATCCTTTAGCGGAGAATCAGACAAACAAAAAATAGAGTCAAAACTGTAACGTGACAATATTGTGACACATACTCTGTAGTTCATCTATTTCGCACTAGGTTACCGCACCTCTCGATATATTTTTATCTCTTTCTAGCATCGGAAGCAATTTGTCTCACTCAAAATAACAGCCTTAAGATTTAAGTATTTAAGCATTTGCAAGCTTTTGAGTTATTGATTGAAACAGTCTCTTTTCATATAACTCTTTAGGTACATGTTAGGTACAATTCTACAAGAGCTACAATTTAACCTACTTGTCTTGCTACCAACAAAATAAACGTAACTAGAGTCTTAAATTTTTGTTACGTGGGCTTCGAGGTGGGTTCCAGTGTAGGGAACCTGAAATTGAGAAGCATGGTGCATAAATCACTGTGATAAATAGCTGTTCACTAGTGTGGTTACAAATCAAAAGAAACCGATTAAATACGATAATTTAATGAGATCATGCATTTGCATTTAGATTTTCTAGTGCCATTTGATTGGTAATTAGTTAATTAATTAGCGTGAATTAGTTACTGCTTATAGACTAGTAAAATAAATAGGTAACCATAAAACTGTCGAAGCTAAATATAAATCCTATATTTACAACGCAGACTCTCTTTTGAAAATTTATTATTATACAGATTTAAATTATGAGCTTTTTATTAATTATTGATGAAGCTGCTTTCTGCAGTCGTTCCAAACATTTTCCTTATCTATTCACGCAACGTACATCACAATTTTTTTTTGACGTTTTCTTACGAAGAAAAATAATGAAAGTCATAAGCTTTAAAAAGTTACTTTTGAATATTCTGAAAAATAAAATAATAAATTTGAAATTATAATTAATTGAAAAATTATTGAAATTTTAAATAACTAAAAAAATCAAATAAACCCTGATAACAAAACATCGCTTTAAATTTATTGAGAAACGGTTGCATTTATAAGAATTTTATAACAGTGGTAAAAAAGTGCAATTTAATATTAAAAACTCAAAAAAAAATTAAGTTCAATGATTTAAATTAAAGATAAAGTGGATTCAAACACTGCTGTATAGTAGATCACATGAAAGATATTAATTTTTTGTTAAAAAGTTTGTGATATGATTCTGTGTTGTTGATTACTATAATGTTATGTGTGTTTTTTTGTGTTTTTTATTTGTTGCTATGGTATTAATACTTATTTATTTGTAAAACCGTTATCAAATTGTAGAAAAATCAGATCTGATCTCTCTAAAAAATTGTAGAATATACTTGTGCATGAAATAACTCACTTATTGTGTATCGAGGTTATATCTGTTTTGACGTTTTTGTCAATCTTCTTCAACAGAATTTCTGATAAAATCGGTAGCTCACTTGCATTGCAAACAATATTATGCAAACACAGTAACATATAATAGTGAGATTAGGTTAGATTAGCTGTTTTACTTCCAAAAATGCAAGTTTTTGCCACTCAAAGCGCTGATCCAGTTTTTTTAATCGCACTTCAAACGCAAGAAAAAAATCTGCAAATTAGAGTAAGAGAGTCTTTACAACATCTAGAAGATCTTAGAGTAAACGTTTTAGAGTGTTGCTAAAATTGAAAAAAATATTGATCTTAAAGTTGAACAAGGATTATGGCTTATGCCATTTCTCAAGCTGTTGGTATTACAAATGTTCAAATCAGTAATTATTGTTTTTAAGTGATATAATTATATGTTTCACAAAATAGCAGCAGCCCAGCTAGACACCAACTGATTATCTGGCGCCTGCGACGCGGAAAAGAGACAAAATGAAAGCGCGACGGCTTCCTTTGAATATATAATTTGCATTATTATTCTATGCAATTTGCATGCACACTTCAAATATTGTCAGGAAAAAAAATTCTAATTTTTATTCAATGTTGATGTTGATTTTTTAATGATGTCTATTATTTTGGATCCTTATTTACCGTTTTTTACGAATGAGACGCCCGTTCTCACTATATACAGTAGCCAAGTCAGTCCTTGCGACTGTAGATTACATGATTAGTAGTTTAATTGTTTATTGAAGAAGGTCACTGCAGTTATTTCATGCAACTCAAGTACGCATTATGTTTATTAGAGTGGAAAACAAGCTGCAGAATTCTTATATAATTTGTTGTTTTTCTACATTTTATTATACTTTAAAATCTACAAAAAACTGCAATTAATTTTTTTTTATAGAAGTAATTTTATTACTATTTTGTAAGATTGAAAAAAACTCTCGTTAGTTGATTTTTCATTTAATTTAGAATTTTAATTCATTTTATTAAGATTTGAAAGTACAAGTTATTGATGTCTTGAACGTTAACGCTTAAACCATTAACAAGGTTTTATCATTTTTCACAGTTTTCAACAAATCTTTAAGTAAAAGTCAATTCTAAACAATATTTTTCTTTTATGCTTATCAAAACACGTTTTTGAAAACGATAAAAATCCTTATCTGGGTCAAAAACATTATTGACTGCAAAACATTATTGACTGCATTTTTGGCACAACTTTTAATTCGCTGCTATAATCGAACTTCTAACAAATTCTAAAGCTTTTATAACCATATTATATAACTGTTAAAACTGCGATAACAACAATCAATCAGATGCAAAACTATGCAATTAGCATACAAAGTGTAATACTTCCAATTTATAGTCCATACATATTTGTCTAATAAAAATCAGACTAAAATGTTAAGCCTCGTAGGTACATACTATACTATTAGACCATAATCTTTGATTTGTTTATAGACTGTCTATAGACTATGTCTATTAAGGTGGCGCAAAAAAACCGACTATTTTTTTTTTAGTCTGAAATGAAAAAATGTTAGTTTTGATGTTTTACAAAACCCTCTCCAAAAACAGCTTAAAAAAAATAAGAGGTCGCTTCAAATTTTTTTAAATTTCAAAAGTTGTCGAAAATCAATTTTTTTTTTATTATTTTTTATCTCGTTACGGTATATTTTCATAGACCAAAAAAATATAAATTTTTGAAAGTTTCAGCTAAAAATTTTAATTTTGATAAATCGCTCATAATTTTTTTTAATTTATTAGTAAATGATTTTAGATTTTTTCGAGCGACCTTTTAATATTAAAATTAAAATTTCAGTCATTTTTTCTTTTTATTTAGTACAATAATCTATAAAAATATATCACGAGATAAACTAAAAATCAAAGACAACAAAAAAAACACAATTTTTTTCTAATTTTATAATTTTACAAGTAAAACGTATCATTACATTTAACTGTCTTTCTTAATATTTCGTTTAATTATGATTAGTTTTGTAGTAAATAATTTAAAATTACCGCTGAAACACATCTTGCAACCTGGAATTCGTATCAGTCCTACTTAAGGAGTTTGAATATAGTTCGTACATTACATATAGTTGATGACACAGCTGACCGTGGTATTTCATTAATGCAGGAGTATCTACAATTTGTAAAAAATGACGACCAACTGCAGAAAGTATTACAAGTTGTCGAAGAAAATCGTAAGTTATATCCTAATGCAAATAAAATGAATCTAATACGGGCTTTGAATAAATAATATATAATATAAAATATATAAATAAATAATAAATATAATATATAAATAATAAATAATACATGATATAATAATATATGATATCAATCTAAATAAAGTTAAAATCGGTTATAATTTAAAATTTTGTTTTAGAATTAACAACAAAGTTTATTGAAATACATACTGTTAAAATGTTGTAGTTGATTAAATATAAATAAAATAAATAAAATTAAAAAAAAAATGTTTTTTTTGTTCTTGATTTTTATTTTATCTTGTGGTGTATTTTTATAGATTACTAGCTGGCCCGGCGAACTTTGTTCCGCCTTAGTTTTGTTATTTTATTTTTTATTTTTTTTGTTATTTGTTTTGTCATTATATGTCAGATGCGTTTACGTTTTATATTGTATGTCACGTCACACGGAATTAGATAAAAAATATTCTTTGTTAGGCTACTGGTTCTAAACAACCACTCCACCAATTTTCAGCCAAATCGGTCATAAATAGATATAGATTTTTAAAATAAACGACCCCAAAAACTATAAAAATGATACCCAAATTAATTATTCACATTTATTACCTTTATCACATTCATTTTACAACTCTCTTTAACATAAATATCATTTTCAAAATCAACGACCTGAAATTCCTCGAAAATACCCATATCGTTTTCTTACATTTTTATCCCTAGAACACTCTCTTTTCATCCTCCTAAGAGTAATTTTTTAGAAAGCAGGAAACATACCTATTTATTTTTTTTTGAGAACTTAGGCAATTTATGGGAAAAATTATGAAAACGACATCAATCTTTAGACATTTTGCCCTCTTTCCGCCCTATCAAGGAATGATAATATTTTACTTCTAAAATTTCGGATTTAAATATAGATATTATTTTTAAAATAATCAATCCAAAGTTTTTGAAAATCATACTAATATTGGTACTTGTGCTTTTATTTGTTCCTATCCCACCTCTTTTTATCTCTTTGTTAATAAAAAGTATTCTATTCTTTTCATTCAAATCCAGTCATCATAATTTTCCATACAAACTTTCACCCAAAGTTGTTATATGGGAAGTTGTCTCATGGAAGACGATTAAAGACGGCCACTGACGATCCAAGATCCAACGCCATGAACGCCACAGTCGTACTGCGGCGTTGGCGCGTTGGATCGTCAGTGGCCGGCTTTACATGTAAACGCACGGTCCGACTTTGGTTGGTGGTGGGGGAGTGGATTGATTTATTTGGAACAGTAATTTGCCGAGCCTCACCGAACGTTTCCGACATCGCAATTCTAATTTTGGTTTAACCCTTCTTTTAGAGGGTGGTTTCTGGAATAAAAAGTATCCTATAGCATTCTCCTGGCTCTAAACTACCACCTCACCAATTTTCAACCATATCGGTAAAGCCGTTCTTGAGTTATAAGTGGAGTAACTAACAGACTTTCTTTTATATATATAGATTGTACTAAATAAAGAGAAAAAAATGGCTGTAATTTTAATAGTAAAAGGTCGCTCGAAAAAATCTAGTCATTTACTAATAAATTAAAAAAAAATATGAGCGACCATTCAAAATTAAAATTTTTAACTGAAACTTTCAGAAACTTATTTTTTTTTGGTCTATAAAATTATACCGTACCGAGAATAAAAATTAAAAAAAAAAAATTCGATTTTCGACGATTTTTAAAATTTAAAAAAATTTGGAGCAACCTCTTAAAAATGTTTTTTTAAAATGTCTTTTGGAGAGGGTTTTTAAAACATCAAAAACTAACATTTTTTCATTTGAAACTCAAAAAAAATTCCTGGTTTTTTTGCCCCACCCTAATGTCTATCCGTCTATAGGCCGTTTGTAAACATCGCCTTTACACACTGCTTATAGGCACTTTAATTAATATTATATTAACTTATTGAAATTAAGAATTAAGCATTGAAAAAATCAAGATAGGTCAATAATTCGTAGTTAAAAAAAAATATCGCAATTTTTCAATTAGTTATTCATTTGACAATTAACAGTTATTGTAGCACAGATATTAACATTGCAAGTGCGATAATTAATAAACTATAATTATGATAAATTTTTCCTCTCGTAAAGCTATTTCTCGAAGGCTTTAGACTAATTCCCTGTTGCAAAAATTGTTAATTTTTGCTTTGGTTATCAACGTTAATGATTATAAGGCTTTATTAAATATTTTGAATCATTTCATAAACAACGCATTTGTTTATAACAATTTTTTAAGCAATAGAATATACAAATTAGTTTTTTTAGCAGTGTCTTATTATCAGAAAACGGATTAATAGTAATATTGCAAAAAAAATGTTTTTACAATATTTAATGAATAAATATATAATTTTATGATTAATAACAAATCAAAATTAGCAATTTTTTTATTTTTTTAACGAGAATCAATTATAAAGCCTTAAAATAGCTTTACTAAAAAAATACTTTGATTTATAGTTTAATTATCACACTTGTAATGTTCGTGCTACAAAAAATTGTTAATTAATTATTGAATAACTAATTGCAAAATGGCGAAACACATTTTTAGATTGCTGATTTTTGTTTATAAATCTATCCTGTAAACGCCTAAACATTTTCAGTTTTTAATTTTTATATTCCATAATCTATAATAATATTTATTCTTTATAGATCCGAAGAGGGCATGGCTTGCACAATGCGGAGTACTCGTTGTTGGGTGTATTTTCAACCCTTTGAGAAAATTATAAAAATACTGGTCCTACAGTTTCGGTCGTTGACACTTTTTTTATAAATATATTTTTTTCAAATTAAAAAATTTCAAAAACTTTTTCAGATACATATTTGCAAAAAACCAAATCTTTTTATTTTTCAAAAGTTTTGAATTTTCTCAAAGAACCTCTACGCGCCATTCTGAATCAAATAACACCTCAATCATAAGTTTTGACCTAAAAAGCACTTGTTGACAAGTTCTATAGACTTATTTAGACTTACACGATTAAAATCAATTGGGTTGAAACGTTGTAATGAATCAATTGCAGATAAACTAAATTTGTTAAGTATCTAATTAATAAGGTATATTTTATTAGAATTTTGTTCAAAACTCGATTGGTATTAAAATCAAAAATGTTGCTTGTTTGTACGGTGAATAATGTTAGAAAGTATAAAATTAATTCATTTGTGGTCTCTAATAATATCTCTTTTATTCCATTAATCTAGATGAGAAAGCTGATTTCAGGGAAGAAAAACTTAGTCACAACACTAATCCATAATACACGAGTAGGAAGTGTGGTTGTTTATGTCCCCGTATTATGAATCAACCACAAAACCGCTAGACGAAAGTATGATTCAACCAATAAAAGCCGTCTAATCCATGTAAATGCGAAAAAACAAAAAAAACATTATTTTAATAGTCTCATGTGAAGGTAATTCTATTTATTCATAATGACAATGTTGCAGTTTTTATGATTTTTTGACGACTAGTAGACTAAACTAATAATTCGTTATTTCAAGGATTTTTTTGCGGTATCACAATTAAACTTTATTATTCTAAAAGCATTTTAATTTGATACTTTAGGTGAAATAAAAAAAAATAACTTGTTACAATCTATTTTTTCCCTGAAACTGATCATTTATAATTTAAAAAAATACTTTAAAATAAATTTTTGCAAAAAAAACCACTAAAAAGCAATTGAACTGTGACAATTTTTTGTTCTTTAACAAAATTAACAACTCAGAAAGCAACGTTGGAAGTTAAAGAATCTACAGAATAAAAATATATACAAAATACATTAAAACCTTTTTATAAATGTATAATAGTATTTATTATAATATTTTTAAAAAAGTATAGTAAAAAAAAACTTGAAACGTTGTGGAAAAGAAAAAGAGTGTCATTGCATCTCTCTCAAATCTTTTTTTGCCATGTCCGAGTTATGACAGAATATCCACACACTTAATTTAATATAATATATTTGAAAAAAGGTTTTCACGACCAGAAGTCATTGAAATATTGACGTCTTTTGGAAAAGACCGTGGCGAAAGGTTTAATAAAGTTGTCGACGTTTCGTTTCGTGCCGGCGTAAGAATAAGTTTCGCTCCTGGCGTGGTTCACACGTTGAGTTACCGTACTTGTTCTCACTTTTATTTTCCTGTCCTGGTGACGCCTCCATCGATGGAGTGCGAAACGTTGACAACTTTATTAAACCTTTCGCCACGGTCTTTTCCGAATGATGTGAATATTTCATATGTTTAATATAATATATTTATAATATAAATATATAAAAAGTGGTAATAGCTGTCAAATTTGCTTCAATTTTAGAGATTTTATAAACAAAAATAAAATAAATTGTTGCCAATATTTAAAAAATTTTGGGTTTTGACTTTGCTAGTAGAGTCACAATCTAGTTTCTATAAACTTCTTGTAGTTTATATAACAAAAAGTTGTATAAAATATTTATATATAAAAAGTTAAACAATTTAGTTTAATAAAATTTATGGAAAATCGTAATTTATACAGCGCACTGAATCAATTGTCAATTTTTTTTCCAAAATAATAAGCAGTTGATTGCGTTTCTTATGATATTTCAGCTATAAAGAATATATTTTAATTTGATTCTTAACATAAATAATTCTTAATTTTATTTTTATAAATGAAGCTTTTTTGTTGACTTTTTTAGATGAAGAAATGTTGTTTTTATGTCGCGTTCAACTGTCTTTTAAGATCGTGCCGTTTCAGCCTAAAATTGACGTATAAAAAAAAACATTTAGTCATTTCCTATTTTGCACACTCAATCCAAAAATAACTATTTACAAACCACAGTTGACAAAATTTTTTGTCTCATGGAAAATAATTATTTGATGCAATTAGACCTAAAATACAATAATGTGGTTTCATACTTTGCAATCGATTTCAAAATTTTAATTTACAAAATTTTGTTAAATAAACAAAAATTTAAACCAATTTCAAGTTTTAAGATAAGAGATAAAAAGTATCTAGGTTAATCTAACATCTGGAAAGAAAGCAAATTAAAAAAAATGTTGATTGATTAAAAATTCAGGAGTTTATCTAAAAAAAAATTGAAAAAATCTATTTAAATGTTTTTAAAATGTAATTTTATAACTCAGACATTTATAAGTCGAGCTAATCTTTTTGTCTATTTGAAAAAGTATATTTTCAAATTAAGCAAGCAATCTGAAAGCCTATACAAATTTAATTTTTGTAAATGTGTTACGCTATTTTTTTGCGGATTTTACACAAATTCTGAAATTTTTTTTTGTAGAAAGGTTATGCTTTACACATATATAATTTAGAAAATTTAAACATTTTTATTCTGAAAAATAAAGAACAATTGTTTAAATTAAGTATATCAATTTTTTTTTAAATTTTATTAAATTAGTTATTTGAATCACAAGGCCGAAAGCAGGTATTTTGCAAAGCAAGTGATTTTGGGCTCCTAAACTACGAGCTCTTGCAAAAGCGTTTTCGGAGGTGTGATTCACAAGATTTATTGTGCCGCTGCCGATTTTTTATTTTAAAAAATAGAAAGAATTTTTTATTGAAAAAAGTTTTTTCTATGTTATGGCAACGCAAGTAAAAAATCCAGATAACCTGTTTGTTAAAAAAAAAATTATATTTTCTTTGACATTTCAAAAGTTACCTGTTTGCGTTCTTAAAAAGTGAAATTGCTGTTTTCTGAAAAAATCGATACTCCAGCACGCATTACAGCTTAGGAACTTTGGGGGGCTATACATTAATTGTAACATTATACAATACAAATGGTTAGTTGTCGTTGATAAATGTCTGACAATTGACAATTACAGCAAATGTCATAGTAATCATTTTCTAGTCTAGGCTGGCAAGACGGCGTTTCTGGCCGCTTAGGACACGTTGAAAGTTATGTTTTGCAGGCGCAAGGCACAAAAAAGTTATTTTTGAAAAATAACACCATTTAAATATAAAAAATATATAAACATATTTCTATTGTTTAGAATTGTTTATTGTTTAGCTCAATAATTATTCAAAATTTTATTCAATTTTAATTATGTACTTTATTCTGCAGCAAACTACAAGATAAAAAATTTGTAAGTATCTCAATTTAAAGATTTAATAAAAAATGTCATATTTCTTTAAAAAAAACATTGTTTTTTATTGTCATTATTGTTTTTTTGTTATATATTGACAAAAATAGGAAAAAATTGTTTTTAACTGTTTCATCTTTGTCCGTTTATATATGATTTTTTTTCTTTAAATGATTTGAACAGATTTATTATGTTTTAGAATAAGTATTTTTGCACTTTGTTGCTTGTTTTTCAACACAAAACATATTAGGCAAGAAAACAATTGAAAAAAAATATCATTATGTCTCTATTAATATAAAATCTTCCAATATTTTATCGAATCGAGTAACAAATTGGGAACAAAGTCGCGTTTTGAATTTAAAACTGTTAATAAAACCGATAAATAAACAATTAAAATTATTCATGGGCTGTATAAAATTAAAAATCTTTTTCGGTATGCAATCACTGAAAGCTTTAGGTGGAGAGCTTTCGACCAATCGTTTTAGTCAACTTTATCAAATCCTTCAGGACACGGCGAGGGTATGCAGGTTTTGCACTTAGCTGGAAGGGCTAATAGGAGATATTCCTGACAAATGCAAAATCGGGGCGTAAACTTTTTGAGAAATCCTTGGAGTAGATAGAAATTACACCATGAAATCCTTGAACAGATGGAAGGGATACACGATAGAATGTAACAAAATCAAGTGCTGGAATCAGACTCAGACGCAGAGACCAGTGCTGAACCTTCAATCGGAGTGTGTAGTATACATGATGATAATTTCAATAGCTTGACATTCGCGTGTTTTCTGTTGCAGTTTTCAGTTTTGTCACAAAAGACCCAAAAAAAAATTTTTTTTTTGGTCCTAAACTTTTTTAGTGAAGTTATTGTTTATGCTGAAAACTGTCACACTACTATAATTCCATCATACCTGAATAGGTATGTATATATTTATATTATTGTATTCAATAAAATTGTTAATTTTAAATTAAAACAATTATTATAATAATTAATTAATATATTGTCGGACATTAGTTCATATTTTGATAAACTGACAATAACTTGCTAAAAGGGTCGCGGCTTTACAATAATCTAATCAAGGAACTTTGATTTAGTTCAGGTCAGGTCGTGAAGTTTTCATTTTGAAGAGACAAGATACTAAACAGCTGTAAACCACTTTTGGATTTCTTTTCAATAGATCATATTAATCAACAATCTTAACATATTCATGTGAAACAAAATCGATCATAATTGTTAAATTTTGAACAAAATTTTGATTTTTTACATTTTTTAATGCACATTTGTCTCTGGAGACGTTTTATTCATTGATTTTCCCATAATGTGCAAACATTTGAACTTTTGCCAACAAACCAAAAATAAATTAAAATCTTAATTGAGAGGAATAATATCAATCCAATACTCTTATATTTTTTCGAAAATAATAGATATTTTTGATTTCAGAGCTATACTATTTAATTTATAGTTATAGCACACCAAACAACAATTTTTTATCTTATTATTACTATTACTAGGTTTTTTGGAAGTATCTTCTCTTAATTAGTAATTTGCAGTTGTTGCAGGATATAAATTAGGTTTTTTTAAATATTATGTACCTACAGTTTTAGTAACGGTGATTTATTACAGTTTCAATAAGTTTTTTAACATTAATTTAACCTAAATGATATATTTAGTTTATTTTTTTCTCAAAATTTGTTTAAAACTGACAATTTTGTTAAGCAAAAAAAAATGCGAAAATTAAAAATATACTGTGTAAATTGCGTAACAACATAAAGAGAAACAGTCGGAAGTCAGAAGGCAAAACAACTAGCCAATACAAACATTCTTGAATTAAAAAAAAAACTAGTTGTTGTTATAAATAAACTCTGCTAAGCTATGTTGGAGCTCTATTAAATGACAAAAGGTTAAAAAAACATAATACAGGATCTATATAATAACGGATTTGTAGAAGTGCACATCATAAATTAAAAGATTATAGAGTAATCAGGAGGAAACTATTGGAAAAACAAAGTATAAAGCGATTTTTTTCGCGTCATAAAGTAGTTTAGATTATAGACCAAAAAATTAGAAAATGAAACATAAACTAATGATGCAATAGTCGTAATAACGGTTCAAATAAAATAATTGCACAGTAAAAAGCTTGCTAATCGCTGTGAATAGAGCCAATACGACACTTAGGGATAAAAAAAGTTTTGTTTGTAAATATTTTCTTAACATATTCAAATTTTAATTTTAAAATTAGCAACCAGAAATTTGCAAAAAACGATTTTTAGACATTCGACTCTTACGATTCTAGCTATAATAGGTATTTTTTTTTATTTTTATGTACAGTTTTAGATTTTCAAGCTTGAGATTAAACAAACAATTAAAATTTATAACATTTATAGCGCAGACATGATATTAAAACAATTATTTAGAATAGTTCTTCAAGAAGTACATTAGAAATTATTTTGGCAGTTTATTTTAAAGGGTTGGCTTAGTGGTTTCAAATATGGTGGTTCTTAAAGTTATCCAGTAAATTGTACGAAATGTAAAACATATTTAAATTTGAAGTTTTCTCATAGAAATTGCATACAAAAAAACTGTTTCTTTTGAAATTTTTAATGTTTAGCTGTTTTTTGCAATATTGTAAATTGTTTTGATGAAACTTAATGAGAAATTTAACGTTTTTTAAAATTGCTTTTTGTGTTTTTTGGTTTGCCGGTAAGAGTCATCAATGTTCAGTTTTTTTTAAATAAATAGCTTTCTTAATTTTTCTGGACAAACCGCAAAAAGTACGGGAAAAAAAGCTGCTTTGTGAAAAATAACTTTCTGGTCAATATTTAATAAATTTACAGCCATTTTTATAACGCAAGAAATTGATATTTTTTTTCCTAATTTGCTTGAAAACATTGAAAAGAAACTATTTATTTAAAAACCTGAACTTTGATGGCTTTTACTGGCAAACCGATTTACAATATTGTAAAAGGTGGCTAAGCATTAGAAATTTAAAAAAACTATTTTTTTATATGCAATTTAAAAAACTTTAAATTTAAACCATAAGTACATTAAAATTGATATTAAAAGCTCAAACTCGGTGAGAATTTTTTTTTCTATAAGTAGGTAGATTAATATTTTGCTTGAACACCAAGAATAAAAAACATTTTTTTTATTCTTGGTGTTTACCCTAATATATATTTTATTTATTTGAAAATGTTTTGCAACTATTTATTGTTGTCTTATCATCTTTTTAACATCTATATATATATGTATAAATGAAACCCGTGATTTTTTTTTGTAGTTTTTTAATACTCTGTACAAGGTTTTTACGGAAAAAAATATTAAGAAAATCTCTCAGAAAGATTGAAAAATATACATTTAATTTTGCATATTTTAAAAAAAGCGCGTTACGAATGTCAACGTCATTCAATTTAAAACAAAAAACTCTGTGGTGATCTATGACACCACAGACATAACCGCGCTAACAAATGTCAACGTCATTCAATTTAACTTCCCTTTCAAACATTTTGAAAGGGAAGTACGAAGGCGAAGATGTTTTAATCCCACGCATCCCTATGATACCGAACGATATGCCATTCAGTTTCAAACGTTTACAGTTTCCAGTGTGGCTTGCATTTGCAATGTCAATAAATAAATCGCAAGGGCAGTCGCGAAGTGTATGTGGCATCAACCTAGAAAATCTATGTTTTTCACATGGTCAATTATATGTCGCTTGTCCCCGTGTCGGAAAGCCATCAACATTATTTATTTACGCGCCAGAACATAAAACTAAAAATATAGTTTATCAAAAAGCATTAGAATAGTGAGAAACAGTGAAGGGTATAGAGGCTATTAGTTACTTTCTAGAGCGCGCGTGATATTGAGCTCAGTGTTTACTTCAAAATGCCCAGTTGTTCAATAGCGATTTGTAAAAATATAAGTGAAATTATTGAACCCTACGAAATAAACACTATTATGAAAATATATATTTTGTTTTTTATTTAATAAAATTAGTAAAGTCCTTCTCAGGTATGACGAGACCAGGGAAATAGGTATTCATTTTTATATGGAGGATATTATAGATTCTAGTTCAAATTGAATAGGTACGCATACATAAGATAGGTCAGCTATACAAAATAAAGTAGTGCATCAAATTTACGCTAAGGCGGTACGAAGTTTGCCGGGTCAGCTAGTTGTTTATAAATAAAACTCTTATTAAATATTTGTCGAAAAATTTTCAATAACAAAAAACTGACATTGTTGTCTGCAAGTTTATTGGCAACAATTATTTTAAATTTGTTTTTAAAGTGGGCTAATGTTGAGATTTTTTACAAACTTATAAGGGGCAACGTGGCTGGAGTTTTTTTAGAGGAGGCAGACTAATTTGAGGTTTCTGTCAAAAGCGCAGAGTTGTCATTATCAATCATTTACTTATACCTGAGCAATAATGTTGCAGGTAAAGAAAAAAAGAGCAAAAATTTAAAAATGGAAAGGAGATGGACCAGAAATAAATTATGACATTTGCCATAATTTAGAATTGTCAATCAAATTGTTAACGCTTTGTTAAGCTTTCTGTAACCGGACATAAATGGTGTATGATAATCAATTGTTTTTAAAAATTTAAATAAATATTTATTCTATTACATAAGCAGATTCTTGGCTGTTTACTGTTTCGAATATTTGATGATTTTGGTTTTTTGCTAAGAGATTTTTGTAATATACAATAATTTGATTAACTATATTATCCCCTTTTAGCATTTCAGGACTTGTTCAGTTATTTTATTCATTTTACTTATTTAGTCACATGTTTAAGCTTGTTACTGAAATAGAATTTCTTGTTCCAACTCCATTATTTGATTCAAATTGTTTATTGTAGTTGTCTGTTGCTTGTAAGACTTGTCAACATTTTGTTTTTATTATTTTTGCTCATTTTGTTGATAGGTCTAATACATGTCGTATAATTATAATAGAATGATTTGTTAGCGCTATTAACATAATTAAAACTAACAATTCGATTCCATGTTGACAAGTGATTAGTGTAGATGAGTTTTAATTGCATTATTGCAATCAAATACATAAATCCAGTCATAGTAATTAAATGAAAGAGATCTTTTCTTAGTAAACTTGAAGAAGTTTAACAAAATTTTCAATACAGTTAAGAAACAATAATTAAAACATCCATAATGAAAGAAATCAGCATAATTTGCATAAAACAGAAGAAACCTATATTTTACGTGTAAAGTAGGTTGGTAAACAGAACAGCAATTATTAATTAGTTATGGATTAAATCTGAGTACTGTAATTTTGTAATTATCTGCAGTACAGCAGATAATATGCAATTTTTATTGACTATCTATACATAGCGTTTGTAAAATATACAAACGTGTCTTAAAATTTCTTGTTATTAATAATTAATAATTCACAGGAACTGATCCAATTTAGGTTATATAATTGAAGATTTTGTTACAGCGAGTTTATAAAACTGTTGAACACTTGAAAGCTTTAATTGCTTGGCACAAGTTCAAATGTGTCTATCGTATTGGAAAAATCATTAAGTTGGTGATCAAAGCCATAATAAGATAGTTGTCGTAGTTTCAATTGTTGCCTATTTAGTTCTATAGAAAAAGCAGAATTCATTATAGTTTCAAAATTAAGTTCTACTCGTTTGGTTATAAAAACTTTATTTGATCAGCATTTTCTAAACTAGGCTTGATTATGATCGTTGAATATTGAACTTACAATATAAATGCTTACTTTTTTATGGTGTTATAGCTCTATTAAAGAAAAAGAAAACTGTTGCCATTCAATTTTTCACTTCTAGTTTGTACATCAGTACTTACCTGATGCATTCCAGACAAACGGTTTTACAGAAAGTATCAAAATAAGACACTAAACAGATTAAACAAAATAACAAAGCATAATAATAACAATAAGTATGTACTTATACCCAAATATAAAAAAAATTATACTTGTAGAACCGTATATTATTTAAATTGTTTATAACATATCATTTTCTCACGAGTGAGTTTAAAATACGAGTATCACAAGAAGTGCTTTAATATAGCGAGTGGAACAATACGTTTAAATAAACGAATTTAATTTTTTCTTCTTTGATTTGTTTTTATAAAATTGGAAAATAATATAAAATAATTATAATCCTAAAATAATAGTTATTTACATAAAAGTCAGGAAAATTTCACATTACTGAAGAGGAGCTAAATTGGATTTTAAAGCTCCGAGTCAAGTAAGAGATTTTACTGACGTGTTTTGTATTAAATTTTTCCGGAAATCGTAAAAAAAGACGAAATTTACAAATTTTAGAATTTTTTTGACAAATTCCACAAAAATCAAGTTTGTCAATTTTGTTGGCAACTATAGTTACTAGAGTATCTTTTTTATTTTGCGTCTTGTAAAGTTTTTACAGTACTAGTCCGGAAAACTCAATTTTCCTGCGCGTAAATAAGCAGGAAAATGTGGTTTCCAAGACGATTTCCGGAAAAGTTTTTTATTTTACTTTGTAAGATTGTTACTATACCGAGCTTTCACTCAAAAGGCTGAAATTCAATTATCTTGGCTGAAATTTGTGTTTTATCTACTTTTGGTGTTAATGAACAACTTGTGACAGTAGTGTAGAAACAAATATTTACTTTGAAAAGTCAATGCATCACAGGAATCAATGAACAACAGATCTATTGTAAGAAGAAAAAACAAAAACAAGACGTTTTTTTAAATTTTGGTTCAAATGAGTGATTAATTTGTAATATTTCATAGTGAATTGTTCTATGGCAGCCGCTACCATACTTAATCTTTAAAAATGAGAAGAAATAACAAAAAGAAGACTTTAGTCATTATTTTGAAATATTTTATATATTTCATAAAAAAGTTGAAAAATGGTGGATGCGCCAAATACAAATTTTTTAGTAAATTGTTCTATGGCAGCCGCTACCATACTTAATCTTTAATAATGAGAAGAAATAACAAAAAGAAGACTTTAGTCATTATTTTGTAATATTTTATATATTTTCTTAGAACAGTTGAAAAATGGTGGATGCGTCAAATACAAATTTTTTAGTAAATTGTTCTATGGCAGCCGCAACAATTCTTAATCTTTAAAAGTGAGAAGAAATAACAAAAAAAGACGTTTTGTACGATATTCCACAATCGAAAAAATTGTTTTTTTTGTTTTTTCTATTATATTTTTCCAAATATTGTTGAACTTTATAAAATAAAATGTCTGTTACTAAAGTAGGTAATTGTTTTTTTAAACACAGTTTTTTTGTGTTTGGGGTAGTTTCTGAATATGCCACATTGAGAATTTTACGTTTAAAGTGATTGGTATATTTTTTTAATTTTATAATGGTTCAAGCTTTAAAAAATCAGTTAAAGTTTTTGGCACAGATTATTTAAGATAAAAAAAAATTGGAAGACGTTACTGGAGCTTGACAACAAACTGCTTTTTGTAGAAAGAATTGAGAGTCATATAATAACTCACCATAAATCTTTTAGTAAAAGATTCACGTTTTTGCGATAAACTTTGTTTGGAATTTGTTTTTACAGAAACTGCAATATTTAAGATGTTTCTGTCTCGTCGTATTTTGGAGTTTTCTAAGTTTCCCTCGCTTTTCTATTCCCATATTGGGGAGAGTTTGCCAAATTTTCGGCTAATGTTTCCGTATTTTGTGCTTGGATTATTCAGCTGGCATTGAACGACTTTTTCCGGGTCAGTATTCTTATCTAATTTTTGCAATCTTGCAATTTTATGTCTATAAACAGTATTGTAGTGTCTCGCATTTGAGATTAATCAAATTAAACTATTTTTACGTAAAACTGGTCAAAGCTTGTTTGTTGATAAGATTAAGAAATTAAATGTTTAGAAATGTAGCAATATTCAAATTCACGTCAGTCTGAAATGGTCTGAATGGATTGTAAACTAGAATTTGCATTAATAATGTTTTCCGGAAATCGTCGTGGAAAAAACATTTTCCTGCTTATTTACGCGCAGGAAAATTGAATTTTCCGAACTAGTACTGTAAAAACTTTACAAGACGCAAAATAAAAAAGATACTCTAGTAACTATAGTTGCCAACCAAATTGAAAAGCTTGATTTTTGTGGAATTTGTCAAAAAAAATTCTAAAATTTGTACATTTCGTCTTTTTTTACGATTTCCGGAAAAATTTAATACAAAACACGTCAGTAAAATCTCTTACTTGACTCGGAGCTTTAAAATACTCGGCACAAAGTGCCTCGTATTTCAATTTAGCTCTTCAGTAATGTGAAATTTTCCTGACTTTTATGTAAATAACAATTTTTTTTGTCACATGCTAGATGCATTTAGAAAAATATATAATGCTACGTAAGCCAATATAAACTCAATTTATAGACAATATTGCTAACACTAAAAAGATATTTTTAAATCTTGAAAATTAAAATCTCTGGTTTTGCATTTGCTAATACAGCTTGGATGCTATTTCTATGTTTGCAAAAATTTACTTTTAATAATAATATACTGTAGAAACAATAACAATTTTTATAATGATTTGACATTTGAACACATTTGTACCAGATAATTAATTCTTCTTGACAGTGACAGTGACACAAAGCACGTAATAAACATTTATTTTTTAGTGACATGATATTGTTGATTTTCGTTATGGATACGATATATGAAACGTATCTCATATCTCCCTTGGGACTTTGTAAAGTTTTTCACCCTCAAACACATGGTTACCATGCATTTGCAGCAATTACACATTCACGCATTCTCGGTTGTTGTTATTTTTCATATAATTTTATTAAGAAAGCAGTAATAAAATACTAAAAAATAAAATATTTAATGCACTACGGGAGATATTCTGTTTTTCACCCTCGGTAGACTTACAGACCGCGGGCCTCCGGCCCTTGGTCTGTAACACGTCACCCTCGGAGAAAAAACATTCATATCTCCCTTAATGCATAAATATCTATATTTTGTTCTACACAAGCAAATTGTCCTTTAGAAACCTATTCAAAATTATTTTTAGACAAGCGTATGGTCTAATATGGCACTGTTTTTGTCCATTGACAGTGTTTGACATTTGTGCTCTACATTCTACTTCAAAATTTTAAAAATGTTTGTCGACCTGGCTTGGCAAAGATCTCTTTCCGACCGATTTACGCACCTCAAAAGATATGTTTCTCAAAAAAATATGTTCTTTTAAGCTCAATCTTTGTCTTTTATGTATAATTCAATCTGTAACTCAAAAGTGGCAAAAAGTAAACTGGGCTGTTTTGGCTTTAATCCGTGCTATATTAATCTGTATTTTTATACAGAAACTAAACTAGTAATTGTAAAAAAATTAAAAACATGTTTTGTCGGTTACTGCCTATTTAGCAGTGTACACTAAATCAAGTACTGTAAGATAAGAGAAATGTTAATAAAATTAAAAAACCGAAGAAACTAAAAATAGTAATCGGAGTAATACTAATCGATACGTTTTTTTTTAAATGTTTTGACGAAATTCTTGTGTGTGAAGCCAAAACCTGAAGGGTGTACAACGCTTAAATAATTAATTCAGAAAATTTGCATATAATGACAAGGCAAGAATCTGATAAAAAAAAGGGCGAGTTGAAAGTATAAGTTCTATACCAACAGACTGCAATTTATTTTAAACTTAAATAGCTTTTTTTAGTAATTTACGCTTCATATAAGGAGCCTTTAAAAATTCAAATAGAGGTGGAAAATTATTCTGTCGTAAATGGTTTAGATGTTTGTAATTTTTTTAATCAGTGGTGTTTGGTTTAGTATTGGTGACAGTTACAGTGCTGAGAAAATTGTGGGATTTCCATAAAAGGTAAACAAAATAATAATGTTAACATCCGACCAATCGTTATTATCA
This sequence comes from Lagria hirta, assembly GCA_947359425.1. Classification (NCBI taxonomy): domain Eukaryota; kingdom Metazoa; phylum Arthropoda; class Insecta; order Coleoptera; family Tenebrionidae; genus Lagria; species Lagria hirta. The sequence goes on along the minus strand of OX375796.1, from coordinate 18,678,026 downwards.
TAATTTTTAATAATATTATGATAGTTTTGTTATAAATTTATTTAATATTAAAAAAATGTTTTTAGAAAGTATTCTGAAAATGACTTTTTCTTTATACTTAGATTTCAAAAACAAGTTTTAGTTGTTTGAATCTATTAATTACGTAGTCTTATGTAAAATTATGAAAAAATGAATGTAATTTTAATAATCTCTTATCGGATGAGGTTTGCAATAGACGCAAGCTGTTTTTAATAGTTTATTGACATTAAAATTATAACGTGATAATTGAAACATTGATAACGTCATAGTATCGTTGACGTCAGATCGATTCAGTGGTAAAAAATCTAACAGATTTATTTACGCATGAATTTTTTTACGGATACGTTTTGAAATTACGAACAATTTACGTCACATTGGATTAGCTGTTGCGACCTTTTCCCGTATAATAATTGCTATATAATGGCTGGTGTAAAGGTGGAAATCGAATAAAACTTTAAATTTATGTGACGTTTCTCATTGGGATATTAAAATATAAAGTGAAATACATTCATATCTTTGATTATCGTCTATTCAAAACAGTACATATTTTATTTTAATATGGCAATGCTGCTAGGTTGGGACTATTGTTTAATTTTTTCTATAAATTATTTACATATGACTATTAAATATTTTATTAATTGATTGTTCTAAAGTTGCCATTTTTGTTCGTGTTGCAAGGCTGTCGTGGCATTTAACTAATAAGGCTTACGAATATCAATTGGACTTTTTCTTCTTTTAATAGAATATTGAGTGACATCAGGTCTAAGTCAAGGAAATAACATTTATCATTATTGTTTATAAATGACATAGTTTATTATTTTAACTGCCGACTATAAATACCTGTTATTTGCTACCAATTTGAAATTTTTCTTACTTTACAAACTGTCAAAAGATTTTCTATTTTTTGTCACTGACATTGCATTTTTCTTTAAAGACGATACACTTAATCAAATTCGTTTCGCTTTGTAATTTACCTAGGCACATAAAAAACAATTATTGTTCGCACTAAATGATTTTAACAAGAAATAATTTGTATAAACCTTGAAATTTTAATCGAAATCCATTTTTTGTTTTGTTTTTGGAATTGGATTTCTCTTCGTTGAACTTCCGTCTTAGGAAAAAACATGCTGCAAATAGTCCAAAAAGTTTTCTGTTGAAAATTAAAATTGGTAAAAGTTGTCTTAAATTACTTTTTCTTATGGCATAAACAATTATACAGTTATAAAAGATCAGAACATAAGAATTAGTCAAAAAATTCTCACATATAATACTATAAGTGCAAATATTATATTATTTCCGATAATTTTTTCGAGTGTATTTCAAAAACATATTGATTTTCTAATTAAACATTTAGAATTTAAATTTTTTGAAATTTAAAGCTCTAAACAGTATCGAAATGGTGAAAGTTTATGCTGTTATATCGTAGCAACCACAAATTGAACGTCAAAACAAGCTGAATTTTTTTTTATAATTTGTAAATTGAAAAACGTTTTCAAATTTTCGTTTAAGTCTAGATTTTAGAAGTTTGTACAGTATATGATTAGCAGTGATATAAATCATTGATATCATAAGATTTCAGTAATAAATAACTTGACTTGACTTTACCAGGCAGCCAGGCACTTCCAACCAGAGAATTTCTATATTTAAAAAATAAATTTTTGTTGTTATGTAGTCTTTTTCACCTTAAAGTAATTGCAAATTAAACTCTTTCCAAGACAAATAACAGCGGCTTATTATTGAAAGGCCGAAAATTTTTCTATAACTGGTACTTGACTTATTTTATAGTACTACTTGATGTTTACCAAATTAAATAAATTTTGATACATTTTATATTGTAAATTAGTAATGCAGGCTTTTTGATAAATAGAACAGTGAGATAAATAATAAAAGAGCTCATCACGATTAACACCAACAGTTTGCGCTAAATTAGATAACCTCGTTTTTTTTTTCTCCCTAAGTGAAAATATATATTAAGACGTTGGCATGTATACCGATACCAAACAGTACAATTATGACGGTTCCCTTAATAAAAAACTGTGTTTTAGGTGATATAAAATTGTTTTTTAACCAAGGGAAAAAAGTTAGGTGTACATTGTCATTTCATATTATGTCTTGCATGTTTCCACATCTTGATAATAATTTTATAATAATTTCCGCTGTTGACAAAATTTGATAAGGAGCAATTAGTAATTATAACAGTTTGTAATTGTTGTTAATTTAAAAACACTTTAAATTTGATAATAAACATCTATTTATTATAGAAATTTTATCATGTTTGTATCCTTGTTGTTGTTATTGCCAGTAATTTTCTAACTCAAATGAATAGCGTGTTTACAAGAAAATTAGAGAATATATTAAAAAAATATAAACATATGTGTAGTTTACTTTTAAGTAGGTAATTTTCAACATCACACGTCGGCTGTGTTTATTGAAGCAAAATGTTATGACTTCAATTGCGTAAAGTTACAAAATTGTATGTGTAATGTGAAGCCATAATTTAGTCTGCAATGAATTTCAATAAACATCTTTATGTTGTCTATTCTGATTAACGCGTTGGTTTTTTTTTTCATACAATACAAACAATATTATTGAATTTCTAAAGGTTCTCATTAGGCTTTCAGATAATCATCATTATTTTATTTACTTCACGAATTTGTTAGAGATTCAAACTTAGTAGGTCACCTACGGAGCCATGTTAAAGCACTCCATCACATATTAAATTGAAACATGCCACAAGTATCAAAATGAAAGGCAATTACCGTAATTTGAATAAATAAGGCTCATTCTAATATAAAACCATCGTATTTTTAAGTTAAAATACGGGGTGGCTTTTAATGATTGAAAATTATATTCTTACGTTGGTAATATATTTGAATTCTTCAGTTGGCAACATTGTTACCACGACACACAAAAAGGTAACTGATTGAGCAACTAAGCTATCTCATACCTTTGGTTAGCAATATTTTCTTTGGTTTCTATCAACTAAATAAAAAAATGAGATTAGAGCAGATTCATTCAAGCTAGATCCGTAAACTTGAACATGTTCCGCTTATTGGAACTCTTCAGCAAGTCGCAAATTTTTATTTGAATACATTTTTAGTGACAAATGAGCGCTTATATTTGTTCCAACTTGCTAAAGACTTCCAACAAGAAGGAAACATGTTCAAGTCTACGGCTCTATATAGTTTGAATGACTTTGTAACCATAGTAACTCATTAAAAATAAAATAATAAAAATCTATAGATAAATAAATTGGAAAAAAAGCGCCACGTTTACAAAACCTTTAATAAGCAAGAAATTAAAAATTATTTTTTATAGTAAAAAAATGAAGAGATTATTATTGGTTGTGATGCAAAAAGTGATTAAAGTTTAATTTTTAATCTTTTAAATTATTTTTTGTATCAAGATTTTTTTTTTACTTTTTTTTAATTCTCTTATAGCTTTAAGTATACGAACAACAAATGTTGACATGATATGTAAAAGGTATGGTCAAAAAAAGTTCTCAACTATGTAAAAATGTTTAGGTATTGAATGTTTTAACTCCCAAAATTTGTTGATAATTTTAATTTTGCTTTCAAACTGTACAATAATTAAATAATTTATTTTAGGTTTTTACATGGTTTATTAACCCTTAATGTTGTTTTTACTCTTGTTTTAACCCTCAATCAAAATTATTATCGTAATTTTTCAACTAAAAGTACAATGATAATTGGCTTAATATCACAGGAAGTATTTACTATTTATTATTATAAAGGTCAAATATTTTACAAAATGGAAAACTAATAGGACATACTTAACGTCTCTTGTTCCTTAATTATTTTCAAATTGTACCTGTTTTAAAAAGTAATTTTAGACGTTATTATTAGCTTCGTCTCTATCAGTGATCAGAAATAATTATCAGTTGAAATTTAAATTTTACTAGATATCAATAACTACAAAGAATATAATATTTGCTTGCACAAAACAGCAGATTACTGTGAATCTACTTCTGTGAAATTGGGCCAAGATGAACAATTTTTTTAATTTAAGGCACTTTAATTAGTATCGTTTAAAGTACCGATGTAAATTAATTACAAAAACAAACTATTACTTGAAAATTAAATGGAACTAAGGGTAGCAAATGGTGAGTAAATAAGATTTATTGAAACTTTCGACAAGCACTATAGATAGGTCTTTGGTTCTTACACTAGTGAACACCCATAGTATAGGCTCGTAGCTAATGTGTTAATTTTTTATTACAAATTACCGGTAAGTTATCAAAATGAAATTTGTTCTTTATAGTTAGTAGAATAAATAACCCTACAGAAGCCCAGCGGTAATTAGTGCAATTGTAAAACTGTATTTATATTTTACATAGTTTTTCTAAAATTAATTTTTTAAGTGGAATTAAAAAACATTATACTAATATATTAAATAAAGATGTTTTTTTTGTTAAAAGATTCACTTATTCAATGATAAAAAGTAGAGATTTTTCAAATTACCTATATTTTTAGCAGAATGTTAAATAAATTATTTCAGATTAGTCTTAGAACAAGTAATAAGTCTAATTAATTAAACTAATTACGAAGAAGTATTGTCATTTAAAGAAAAAAAAGTTATGCATAAAGCAATTTTGGTTAAATGTACAGAGTGTATAAAAGTGGTAAAAGAACTAAACTATTCTAAAAACGTGTCTAAAAAAAGCTTTTCTATAAGCAAAATCAATCTGCTTATCTGCATTTTTCAAAAATGCTCAAGTTATAGTATTATTTTTCTGTTTCTTAGCATTTAGATGACAGAAATAATAATAAAAATTTTACATTTCCAAAGTTAGGTGTAAGATAATTTACTAAAAAAGAAATAACCTTTCTAACCTTTGTCTCTTTCAAGGTTTTGTTTCTTCATCACGTGGGACAAGTTTGGTCGTGAATGTGAATACGCTCTGTATATTGAACCACATTATTAAATTTGTGAAAGTGCTCTATCTTTTCATAAATTAAAATAAAATAAAATGGTTTTCTATTCTATATTTCTAAGAATAGGGTTGGAAACCAAATAAAACAGTTACCGGAAGTGCACCTTCATTCTTGTCAATGATTTACACTTTGGTGCTTAGGATAAGAAGTGTCAAAAAGGGGTTTACTTCTTAAGATGAACAAAAGAAGTGCGAATTGACTTTAGGTTTCTTCACTTTTTCTAATATTTTTGTTTAGAATGCTGTAGATTATAATGATGAATTAATTCTATGAAAGTGTGCTGGTAATTTTTTATTAACTGTCATTTACGTCAATTTAAAAATAAACATTCTTTATAAGATTTGACGTAGTTTAACTTTGATTTCTGACTTTTGCATTATGTTCTAAATCCATTTCACTTTGATTTTAGAAATGGACCAGTGCACAAATATTCTTCTGAAGAGCTTCGTCGTTTTACTACTCACCATCAATGCCTCCACCGATGCATATTATTCAAGTCCATTAGGTGAGTTTGATTTTTTATTATTATTTGTTTTTTGAAAACGATTTATTTTTCTATAGGAAAACAAATGATTCAAAAGTTTTCCTAAACCTACTAGTAGGCATGTACTAATAAATCCTACTATTAATCAATCTACGGATCGGAAAAAAACTTGTTTTTCTACGCTTAGACCGTAAAAGCTTTTTATTCAGGAGATTTGCATACACAAAAGATGCGTTAGTTTAATTTATAGAAAAAAGTATTTTTCGATGTTAGTAAGAAAATGTATGCGGAAAACAGCCTCAACATTGAATTTTATCAACATAAAAGCATTTTCTCGTATTAATCGATAATCAATAGAAAATATTATTCAACTAAATTTATAGTTGTTAAATATAAAATTTATAAAATGATTGAAAAATATGCAAATGTAGTAAAATTTAGTTTAAACATCACAAGTTTAAATAAATAAATGAAAACAAAACAGTACTTATAATTACCTAATGTGAGATTAAATTATTGACAATATTCTCAAAATATTGTCAATACACAAAATACATCCTAGCTGTTTTATACAAAAGTTAATAAGCTAAATACGACTTCTACTTGACTGTTGCAACTTAATTGCTACAGTTTTTTTTAATTTAGAGAAAATAAAATTGAAAAGAAGTTGCAACTACATTTTTTTTTAATTTAGAGAAACTAAAGAACCATTATGTTTTACTTCTTAATAAAGAATTTTAATGATACACTTTTACATTCATCTAGAGTCTCTAAGGGCGGCATTCTTGAGCATACGTAATCAGCTGAGATACTGAAATAATTTCGTATGGACGGAGCGTATCAATTAGATTGTGACATTCTATTTCGGACATTTGGAACACACATATGGTAATTGTTCCTAGTCTTGTTTCCAAAATTGATTGGAGGTAAAAATAGATTGTTTCAATAGTGCCTCAATTAGGTTAAATATAACTGATGACTGCTAACAAGCATGAAACGTAATGTTTCAATGGTTTTAGCTGCTTTATACCTAGTGAATTTTTTTATTTATATTTTGTTTGAAAATAATATTTAATAAAATTATTAAAATCCTAAATTCACATTACAAAAACAAAAACCTTGACTTTTTGCTAAATTTTAAATCAAGATTGCAACTGTTTATATTGATTGCTTTATATTTGTAATATCAAATAATTTTGGGTTTTTCTGACAATTCACTCAATTTTGAACTGCAAGTTAAATATAATAGTTAAGCCATTAGAGAATTTTTGTACTTTTATTAAAAAAAAAAAACTACTTAGTAAAACGCACTTTTAAGTTTTTGGTATAAGGACCTGAAAATATTGGGATTTTCGGTTACATTTACGTTTGTTATATAAATTTTATTAGTTTAATTTGATTGAGGTTATTAAAGCTGCATGAATATCCCAAGTAAGTCAGGAACATGAGCCAATAGATATATTTGGGTGGCAGAAAAAAAATCAATCTTGTAAGAAAGTTTTTCTAGATTTTAATCTTTTTTTTTATGAAATACTTCTGGTTTTGGTTACACATTTAGTCAAGTTATTATCATAATTTATTGATACAAGAGCAAAAAAAGAAATATTCTTTGTGATATCAAATATCTTTGAATAAATGAATCTAAATGTTATTTGAATAATTTCTATGTCTTTGTTCAGTGATTGTATATAATGCTTATGCAATAATTTATACGAGACAAATGACATCCGATCCTGATTCAAATTAAATTAAATCAAAAGTATTTTTATGTGTGTTGGCACACCTGTGGTAACACGCGCTATGTACAAGTGAAAGTTACAAGATTTTTCAAACGCCTTTGTGGAATATCAAAAATAAAATCTTGAAATTGTTACCTTTTACTGGTGCTCTGGTAATTGGTTTGCTTCGGATGCTCAAACCAGGTAAAAACGGTGATTTTTGAAATTTCATTCTTGGAAAGACAATGCTGTTAAGCTCTTCAACATTCCTACCTTCCATCGATAGTTAAGTCAAATCACTTTTGTTAAGGATAATGATTACATGCTTTTTACATTTACCCAAAGGCTGTTAAAATACTTGTCGTTCTTCAAATTCTTCGGTGATGCCACACAAATATTTACTTATTGTTTTAGAACTTTACACTTAGAAAACTTAAATCCGATTAAGGAGTAAATAATAAAAACTATCAACAGGTTTTTATAATGATGACTTAAGAACATACAAAAGAGTAAAAAGCATCTAATAAAACCGTCAAATTAAAATAGTCAGGTCATTTGAGTGGTCCATTAGACATCGGCTTAAGTGCCCACCTGTAAAATTGACAAAAAATCTTACATTGTTTTTATCTTACTATTTGATTTGAGTTGCTTTTATTGTCAGTTTAAAATTATTTTATTCTGCGGTTTTTTTCCTCAGCTCATTTTGGCGTATAACCAGTAAGTGTCTAATAAATTATTCCTCTACGGATACTGCCACTTATTTGAAATTGTCTGCGACAAACAAATGTCTTGCACAAATCTTCATATATACTATTATTTTAAGTACAATACTTCATAAAATTAACAAAAAAAAAACTGTGTGAACAAAGCGAGTAAACAACGACTTTGGATAATGGTCATAACCCAGAAGAATTTATTAGTGCAATAAAATTATTTTCAATAACAAATTGATCATTAAAATTTATTCACTTTCTGAGAAACAGAATGTTGTTGCATTCAAGATGTAAAAAACTATAAAGCAGTTTGTCTATTCATTTATTTTTTAAATGACAAATAGTTATTTTATTTCTAAGAAATAAAATGTCAGAAAAAAGATATAGCAGGCTTTCAGTAATAAGTCAACGTTATCATACTAAGAAAAACGATTAGCGCTTTGCTTTCATATAATTTTTAGGTGTTAACCGATATTTATTGGTAATTTGATAATTTATTTATAAATATAATTTTACCTAGAAATAAACACACTTAATCGCAGCCTAAACAACTACTTTTAATGTATGAAATAAACTGTTTAAGTTTCCGAAAAACCGAGAAATGAATGCTAAAAGTTTATAAATATGGACGGCTTCTAGGAATAATATTTATACAAATCATTAGCCTTCAAACTTTGATTTTTCCAAAATTATACACCTACAAGTTTTGGTAACACTTGACTTTTTCTTAATATTTGCAGTATTGTTAAATTAAGTCCAAACAATGGTTGAAAAATTGAAATTTTTTTTTGAGAAAATTTTGTGTTGGTTTTATAAGAAAAAATTAGATAATCGTTTTACTTTTATTATATTTTGAGTTATTTTTAATGTTAATAATTTGATCTAATGATAGTCTTAGCAATAGAGAATAAATTGATTAATTTATTCATTCTTAACCTGAAAGAAATAGGAGGTATTAGATTTATAAGCTTATCATCTTAAGTTTTTTGAGTTTTTCATTCCGAATGCTTTGCTTTCTATCAAAGATTCCTACTGCAATTTTTTAAAAAATTATGTTAAAAATGATTTAAATGAATTAAAACTATTTGGTTTTAGTTAATTAAAAAAACAACTACAAGTATTACAAATAAATTTGGAACAGATGACTAAAAAAACTCTGAACCAATAACAAGTTATAGAAATTTAAAGATTATTTAGCAGTCGTTTGAAACTTAGTATCAATATTTAAAAAATAAAATGTTGCCAACTTTCTGTGTTTAATTTTTTTCTAGGATTATTATTAGATTGCCCAAGTGAGTTTTCTCTTGTCCATGGTCTCGCCATGCAATTCTAATTCTATTTTATCAGGTCATCTTTGTCATTTTTCTATTGTTGGTAATGAATTTTTGTTTGGGAAAGCTTATGCAAAGCATTAAATCTGTTACAAAAATTTTTTTGGGCAAGAATTGTTAAGCCAACGGTTATAGATTTCAACTATTATCAACATTCACTTTTTAAGATCAGAATTTAAAAACTGTTATTAGTTGAACAGCTTTGGTTGAAAGAAATTTTTTTAAAGTTCTACAAAACTTTTTTAGTTTTTGGTTTTATCAAAAAAAATTTGTTTATGTCTCAAAGTCGACTTAAAACTAAAAGTAAATGCTGTTTTTACGAAAAAATATTTAAAAATTATCATATTTTTGATAAGTGTAGCTTCTATTTCACATTTTTTTGAAAATGTCACTTTTCAATTAATACTTGTTATCAAAAACTACTGGAAAACGTAATTGCTTGTTTGCTAATAGCAATGTCGTATTGTTTTGCTGTTAATCATTGATTTTGTTATGATCCAAAATTTATAAACACTCCGGGGTTTTTAACAATACATTTTTTTACCATCTGCAGACAATTTGCTAAAAAAATGTTTTGATACCACAGACACAAAATCATAATTAACCCATCAAGCACGTCAAATCAGTTTTTTAGGCAAAAAACTTTTTGAGTTTTTAGTAATTATCTTTAACTTCTGATTCATCTATAACCGCAATTAGTTAAGTCTAAGAAAATGGATTGTGTTGATTACTATTTTCAGTTATGTACAATTTTTAATTATATTTGGCAATTTATTTGTTTATAATTAAAATAAATTGCAAGTTCGGCAACTAGTAAAAATTCATAAAAAGATCGACTGAAGGCATTTTAGTTTTGTTTTACTGGTTCTTCATGTATGTATCTGTGTTCATGAGAACACTTCTGGCGCATAATAAATAAAACAAAATTTGAATAACCAAATAAATATGTATGCGTACATCAGAAAAAAAGATCTTCACAGCGCGTATTTCAGTAGCAAATTCAAAAATTTTGCATAAATTAAACCTGCTCATCGAGTTTTTTTCACATGGGTAACATTAATCACAAAATTTTAATTATGCAGCAATTTGACGGTTACATATTAAAGTATTGAAAAGTGGCTTTAAGATCTTTTAAAGATAATTTGATAATTTTGAAGAAAAAAAAATTTTTTGGTCACATTTGAAAACTCGTGTCGATTGATGGTAGTATAACAACAATTAATCAAGACGATGACCTTGGAATTAGCAAATTGACTGTTGCAAGGTACATACCTTGCTAATTAATGCCATTCATTTTTTCGGTTTTGAAAAAAAAAACCTGTGATTTGAAATCTATTTTAATTGGCAAACAAGAAGATGCTTTGAAGTTTTTTTTGTTGTCCGTACAGGTGGTCATCACTTAAGTTGATGTCTAATGGGCCACTCAAATGGCCTAAAGTTGGTCCTGCTATTTTAATTTGACGGTTTTATTACATGCTTTACTCTTTTGTGTGCTCTAGGGTCATTATTATAAAAACCTGTTGATAGTTTTATTATTTTCTTTTCTCGACGGAATTTCTCTATTAAATGATTATCTTCTTAAAAATTATAAAACAATACAGTAAATATTTGCTTCGCGTTGCTAAGGAATTTTAACAAACTCATGCAGGAGGCTACATGAGATTTCATCTGTTGGCTTGCGAGCCATTCCAAAAGGTTCAAAGCACAAGCATTTTTTTATAATTACTTGTAATACATAATAATACTTACACCAAAACATACTATTTTCTACAACCGATACAGAAGTTGGCATTTGCGCTCGCATTTGACAACGCAAAAGTGAACATTTATTTTTTTTGCTACTTAGTTAAAAACAAAATTTTGCTCAAAACATCACTCACCGTGGGCCGGTTCTATTTGTTATTTTGACGCAATTGCAATAGAAAGGTTTGTAAAAACTCAAAATAACCTATTAAATGTATTTTTTTTATTTTTTAAATACGCAGAAAACAGCAGAAAATCACAAATAAAATATTTATTAGATTTGGTTTTTCTTCACCGTTTAGAGTTTTTAAAAATATTTAGAAAAAATTGTAGTAAAATTATTCAGAAAAAAGTTTTGGACTAATCAATACGTTAAAAAGCTTTGTTTTTAAGAATAATAAAAAATATTGTGAAATGATATATGTATTTTATTTAAAGTAATTACCGACTTTTTACTGCTTATGTTGAAATGTTAATTAATTAGATGCAATATTAATGTTTATTTAAGAACTGAACATAACAATAAATGTGTAATCAATTCAATTCTAACACCTGGTGGTATTATGAACGTAAATGTGTATTTTCTATAATTGGAAAACTTACTAATTATTATGTTAATTACATTTATTAAAATACTATTATTTACAAACAATTACTGACATTTAATTTATTCACTTTCATGTTAAGCTTTTCAACATATTTAAAAAAAAGAGTTATATCTTCACCGATTGCACACCGATGTTAACAATTCCTTGTTTGGATAGGCTATAGGTACTTCAGAGATGGTTTTATTTAACTTTGAAAAATAATATTGGAAAGATTTTTTTAAATTAAGAAGTACAATCATTTTTTGTTTTCTTTATTAACTTTAATTTAGTTTAGAATTTAGTGAAATAAATATTATATTTAAAAGTAGTATGGCTTTTTATGAAAGTCGCTTTTGTAAACTTTTAATTAAATTCTACTGAAAAGAGCAAACTAAAGCTTAATCTTAAAATAAGACGTTGCATTGATGACAGGTAGAAATCTCCCATGAGTTCCTTCCGTCTATTTTCGACATTATGATATTTTCAAATATAAACAGACTGGAAAAACCTTCAGTGATGTAAAAATTTTCTTTGGGTCATTACATCTTGCAACAGTTTATATCATTGTGGGTGGTATTGTTTATCTAGATAGCCATTGTGCTTTGTCAATAAATAAATTTATTTTATGAACTATAAAACGTTTATCATTCGTGCTTTTATTAAACATTTATACCGCCATTGGTTTATTTGAATTTCAATTATAAACTGCAAGTGCATTAAAGTCAGATTTTATGCATTTGATCCAGGTGCAGAATATAAAACACAATGTAGGGAATATCTTGTTCTAAATGTGTTCGCTACAGATTAAAGCAAAATGTAATAAAACTGCAGATTAAATTGTATGAAATAGCTTATAATATAAAAGCAGTTTGATAAACAGAGTTTTACTATTTAATTACTGTATACCTGTAGTTTAATCTTCTGGACAAATTAAGTACATATTAACTATCACCAATTTATTTCAAAGTTTTCTTACTAATACTTAAAGATTGATTAAAGTTTGATACAAACTTTTTTGTTTTTAACCAACCACGAAATCTTTTAAAGATTTTGTAATAATTAGTGTAATCCAAACACAATCATTAGACATAAAATGTAAATAGAAGCTTTTGTCAATAATTAAAAACATTAACGGCCTCTTTCTTATTGCAACATTTTTTATCAATTATTGTAATTTTTATCAATAGATACAAAATAGTATGCTTTATTGTTGTTAGAATACATGGGATTTCTGCGGAAAAACCGTATTACATCTATAGTAATTGTATAATTATAATAAATACTGTTCAGTAAACAATAATTAATACATCAAATATAAGATACAAATGTTTAGAAAAAACAAACAAAATTTGCATAAATCTCCTGATGGAAATAAAAACTACCTAAAAGACTGCGCAGTTTGAAATTAAGGGTTTGCATATTTTGTAATAAAATTAAAATAAAAAAAAAATAAATTGTTAATTTGAATGGATAGTATATTAATTATACAGTATGTCTGAAAATGTTGACAACATATGAAGTGGTCCAAATATTACTTATATTTTGCAATTTGTGGACACTCTGTACATCTAAAATCTAAACGTAAATACCTGAATATTACTATTTTTAAAGGCAGAGATTTTTATAAAGAAAAACTTTTTTTTTGTAAAACTTACAATAAAATGTTACCTATATGTTGCCAAACGTATATAGTAGTATAATAGCTATTTTAGAATTGCATTAATAGCTATTTTACAATTGTAAATAATTAACAAAATAATTAGAAAAAATTGAGCTATTAGCTGTGATTTTGTTTGTAGCAGCTAAATTTTACTTTTTTACATTCGGGTAGAATATTAAGTTGTGCTATGATTACATAATGCATATGTTTATGAGCTAAGCAAATTGATGAAAAAACTGACAATACAGAAAAGTAATGTTAATTTCTTTCATTTAAGAAAATTGGTTTGACGCTATTTGCGTTTTTTTATTCTGAAAGTATAGCGCAAAGCCTCTTTTGCAATCGAAATAAAATTAAAAACTGCGTAGCTGAGGAAAATCTCTAAAAAGGTAAATCATATTCAAATGGCGATTCAAAAAGTGTAAAGTATTTGACAAACGTAAAACAAACTGTATATTTAAAAAAAAGCCATTGTTTTTTCGGTGTTAAATGAGAGGCAATTTGTGTCACACCAGGATTTTATTGTAACAAGATCTTTAGATTATAAGAGAATAGAGGATACTGTTAGACTTTTGTAGTCTGGAAATAAATAAATTTGACTACTTATACTAGCATTAGTTGTTATGTTAAGCAATAGAAAAATAATAGGTTTAGCAGAACTGCATAATTTATAGTTTTAGAATTTGAAAATTAAGTGGATTTTTTATAATGTTTTAATTTGTTACCCATTTGTTGTCTGAAGTGTTAAAAATGACTTTTTTAACCATTTTAGTGAAACACTACAAATTTTATCAATCTTTTAATATTGAGTTAGAATATCACGTTTGACACAGTCAAAAGCTTTTGTAAAATCACAAAATATTGTAGCTGTGCATAGCTTCTGATTAAAAGATAAATGTTGTTTAGAACAGAGATACAGCGTCAACTGTGTTTTTTGCGGAAGTGAAGCTGTCTTTAAAATACTGATCATATTTTAAAGTAACAGTTTTTATAACAATTCTTTTCATTTTCTTTTTTTGCAGAGCAATCTACAGCCAATATTGGACAAGCAATAGGTATGTAGAAAATAACTGTTTCAAGAATCGTTGGGTAATAGTTTTATAACAATTTTTTGCCAACCTGTTAATCTAAAATTGTGATCGGCTAAAGTTTAGATTTGTTGTTATATAAATATAACATAAATACTTAAATTCAACTATTTACTTAAGGAGTTGGCTTTAATTTAAATTAAAAATTTAATTAGCTTGTTCAAGGTGTTTTACGAATGAAGTATTATAAGATTTATTTAAATTTAGATTGCTATTTTAACTAATTTAATTCTTGAACAATAATGTATTGCCAGAAAAATTCTTGTAACAATTTGAATTGTTAAACATACTTAGTCTAAGTAATGATTGATTTCATTACTTCTTTTATTAATTAATATTTTTTTAACAATTTTATAAATGTCATTTTTTGTGTGTCATATATGTATTTAGCCGATGAAGAGATGAGATCATAAGAGGATTGTTACGCAATTAATAGAAAAAAATGTTTTTTTACTGTCTTATACGTTTTAAGTTGTTGTATATGTATTACCCATGTAATACATATGTATATGTATTACCTATGTTTATATGTATATATATTAGATAGGTAATACATATACAACTTTATATGAAATAAAGGTAGTGGAATCATTTGAAGAGACTTTAACAAATTAGGACAATAATTGTCAATGGCTTTTTTCCAAGATACAAAAATTATCAATCAAGTGTTAAGATTACGATAGAAATATACCATAAATTAAATGTGACTAAACCACCCTGAAGTAAATATAAAAATATTTCCATTGATTCAGTTTTTCGAGTTCTCATCATTGAAAGAAATTAGTTAAATTGCTCAGATAGGTAGTTATCTACGAAACCTGATACCAATTAAATATAATAAAAAAACAAGTAATTTTAATGGTTTTCTCCAAGAATTTAAGTTAATTTACTGTCGAGAGTTTTTATAGTTGGCGGATTCGACGTCCTGCTGCTTAAACAAAATAAGTTTTGGCAAAAACAATAGAGACATCTTTACGATTCATTTTTTTGTTTGCAAAAGAAAACAATGTCGTCGAGGTAGGGGTTATCTTAAAAAATCTTTGAAAGTCTTGAGATACTCTCTAATTCCAGACCTGCCTAGCCAAAATAGCATCCATTAAGAGAAACAATAAATTCAAAATATAGGGGCCCTATCGGCGGCGCTCTATGTCGACCGGGTGGTCGGTCGGTCATCTTGTCCACCAACCCGCCCATTACCTTTTTGATTTACTGACCACTCAGGTGGGTAACATTTTAATTTTCAGTTAATATACCTGAGTTGCCGACTGGGACACACCTTGTGTTTGTTTTATATCACGATGTGATTACCTTTCTCGTGAGACCAGATCAAGATAATACTACCCGTTTTTTGCCATCATTGTTCACAAGAGCCCACATTAGATGCAGAAAAAACATTTTCGAAAATATGTAATTGGCGGTGGTAAAGAGGGAAAGGTTTGGTATCGGTAGTAGGCTGACATACTTCTATTGTATGCAATTAGATAGTAATAACATGTTTAGGTGCTAGATTGATTAATATGGTTAACCTGCAAGCCTTATCAATTGATATCAAATTTAGATAATTTATTAATGCGAATATATATTCAGCTGATATACATATAACAAGCAATCGATTAAACAACTCTATAATGTATCTACGATTTATTTCAAAAAAAAAAAGTCAACGCTAATGCTTTTTCATAATAAGTATTGACAGACCTTATCGACTAATAAAATTTAAATCTAGTAGCTTTTTCTACTGAAGAACAAAAACTAGATTATCAAAGTCAGCAAATTATCATGTGTTGTGAAAAAAAAGTACGGTGTATCTTATTTCTTGGAATTTTTCTCTTGTTGCGTTACACAATTTTTGGATTTGCTGTGCCTCAGTTTTTCATCAGAATTCTATCTCATCAGACCTGCATTGCTTTTTTGTCTGAAAAAAAAAATCCATGAGCAATTTTGTATATTTTTGTAAAAAAAAATAGATATTATCTCTAGACCCCTGGATAGTTGTGAACCGCAATGAAAGAAACAATCTTCTTTATTTACATAATCTTTGAAACAAAATAAATCTTTAGTATTGATCAACTTTCTTTGTTAAAACTATATACAGCACTTTTTTTAACATTTGTTAATATTTTAGCAATTCAAAAAGAGACAGGCACAGAAAAAATGCTAAATAAATGAAACAAACAAAAAACTGGATAGAAAAATGTATGTAGAATTTAAATGGCAAGTATCAAAAATGTAAAAATTTTTTTTGTATGGTTGTAAAATTAATAAAATTTTGTCTATGAATGGAAATAGGTTTTATTTTGCATTAAATTATTTTGAGGCCATCTGTTGTTATAGCTTTCCTGACGGCAGCATAATGAAATCAAACTTTTTTTCCATCTAACAACAATGTTTAAGAAATTTCGTCTAATTAATGTGTTATATTTTTCTAAATTACTTGTCAAATTTATTGTATTAAATACTTTTATTTGTTAATTTAAAATATTTTGAATAGAATTAGCTGGAAATAGAAAGTTTTTATTTTAATTAGTATTATTTATAAAGTTCATAACAAATGTTGTATAATGTAACATGAATGGTTGTCTTTGTTCTTTAATAAAAATGCAAATTGATTCTTCTTACAACTTACCTGTCTTACGGCATCAAATTGGAGCTGAAAGACAATCTGATATGGAGCAGCTAGCACTGGTTTCCGCCTACTTATCATCGAACAGCACTATGACCACTTTTTCCTGCAAGAAATCCTTCCAACTGTTGTACATCAATGACATTAAAATGACAATAAAAAAAAGTAAACTACCTAGTACAGCAGCAGACTCTATACAACCTTCTTGCTTCTGAATGAAATGAGTTTGTACATGAATGATTTATTTTCTTTAGTGGAAGACTAGAAGCAAACCTGCAATGAACAGAATAGCAGGTCTAACAACCATAGCCATAGTCATACAATCTCTCGTTAAACAGCAGGCTGTGAGGCCAAGGCCGTAGTATGTCTTGCAGGAACTGCAGGTGTGCATCAGGTGAACTGCACTTGCTGGACTATTGCTTCAGAAGTCTGTACTTTCAAAAATAACGACTTTATTATTATAACAAGTCTTGGAAAAAAGTCTATTATAAGTCTACTTTTAAAATTAGACTAAAAGGTTTAACGGTAGCAATAAGAACACAAGTAGGTACTGCTTAGAATATAAACAAAATAGAAAATATGTTAAGATATGGAGCAGCTAGCATAGCTAGCACAGACATTAAATATGATTACGAACGATAAACTACTCGCTCAATACTTATTTATCACATAAATCAAAATCTTGAAGTAATGATGGTACTGTCTTAAGACACATACTGCACTTCATTATTTTTAAAATTTGCTAACAAATTGCTATTATATTATATTTCACCGTGGCACATAAATGTGCAAATTAATCTCAAAAGAAAAATGTAATAACCAGCTTTAATGGTCATACCATAAGTTATATATAACAATTTATTATGCATTCTTCAAGTTTTTTTTTAAATATGAAAATCTCAAGAAATTGGTACTTCTTATTCTTGAGACTGTCAAAATAAGCAAATTATTTTGTGATTTTACTCTATGCAAGAAGTGTCATAAACCAATCAAAGCTTGCATTTGAGAAAAATATCCTGAAGCCAAGCAATAGCTCTTACGTTTAGACTTACTTTAGACTAGCTAATATTCTACTTTTAAAATGCTATGTTTTTTTTCAAAAATAAAAATTTGGTTGATATGAGCCGTTTGAGTATAATTAAAGTTTTTTTTAGAAGACTTTTCCTACTCCTAATTTATTCATCAACTTTTTTATTTGTATTAGTATTTTTAAATGTTTTTTCATGTTTGTTTAGGTAATTTCGTTTTTCATAAACAAAGTTGTTGTTTTTTTTTAAGTTTTTTTAGTAGATAATGTAAAGAAAACGTGATCTTTTCCCGTCTGCTTACTGGGCAAGAATTATTTTGTATTAAATAAAATATGTTTACAAACTCTGAAAAAATCTGTCTATGATTAAAATAATTATTTTAACACTTTGATTATCGTGATTTATCAACGGTTTTTGCACGTAACTTTATACCGCAATTAAATAGTCATTATTTATATTATTGACATTATTTTCACGTGTACCTATTGGAACTGTTATTAATTATTTTGACCAGTAGATGTTTGATTGTATAACTAATCTATTGAGAAAGAATTAATAAGGTTTTATCTCAAAAAAAATAATAAAACTTTTCTTTCTTATGCCACTTTTGTATCATTTGAATGAATTAAAATTACAAACATTTTATTCAATCAAAATTCTACGAGAAGGATAATTTTTTGTTATAATATTTATTATTGTTAATTTTAAATTGCGGATGTTGTACTGGAAAAAAACTTATTTATATTTTTTCATATTGAACAACGTAGCATCTAAAAATTAGAACTGTTTTCTAGATTTAATAAATTAGAACTGTTTTCTAGATTTAATTAATAAATATTATTTTTTATATTCTATTCTTAAATGCTATGTTACTTTTAAAACAAAAAATTTGGTTGATATGAGCCGTTTGAGTATTATTAAAGTTTTTTTTAGAAGACTTTTCCTACTCCTAATTTATTCATCAAATTTTTTATTTGTATTAGTATTTTTGAATGTTTTTTCATGTTTGTTTAGGTAATTTTACTTTTCATAAAAAAAATTGTTGTTTTTTTTTGAAGTTTTTCTAGTAGGTAATCTAAAGTAAACGTGATCTTTTCCCGTCTGCTTACTGGACAAAAATTATTTTGTATTAAATAAAATATATTTATAAACTCTGAAAAAATATGTCTATGATTAAAATAATTATTTTAACACTTTGATTATCGTTATTTAGAAACGGTTTTTGCACGCAACTTTATACCGCAATTAAATAGTCATTATTTATATTATTGGCACTATGTTACTGACATTATTTTTACGTGTACCTATTGGAACTGTTATTATTTTGACCCGTTTGATTCTATAACTAATCTATTGAGAAAGAATTAATGACGTTTTATCTCAAAAAAAAATAAAACTTTTCTTTCTTATGCCACTTTTGTATCATTTGAATGAATTAAAAATACAAACATTTTATTCAATCAAAAGTCTATTAGAAGGAAAGGATATTTTTTGTTATAATATTTATTATTGTTATTTTTAAATTGCGGTTGTTGTACTGGAAAAAAACATATTGATATTTGTTCACATTGAACAGCGTAGCATCTAAAAATTAGTACTGTTTTCTAGATTTAATTAATAAATATTATTTTTTATTTAATATTCTACTCTTAAATGCTATGTTTTTTTTCAAAAATAAAAAATTGGTTGATATGAGCCGTTTGAGTATTATTAAAGTTTTTTTCAGAAGACTTTTCCTCCTTCTAATTTATTTATAAATTTTTTTTATTTGTATTAGTATTTTTAAAGGTTTTTTTATGTTTGTTTAGGTAGTTTTGTTTTTCATAAAAAAAATTGTTGTTTTTTTTTGAAGTTTTTCTAGTAGATAATCTAAAGTAAACGTGATCTTTTCCCGTCTGTTTGCTGGGCAAAAATTATTTTGTATTAAATAAAATATGCTTATACACTCTGAAAAAATATGTCCATGATTAAAATAATTATTTTAACACTTTGATTATTGTGATTTATAAACGGTTTTTGCACGCAACTTTATACCGCAATTAAATAGTCATTATTTATATTATTGGCACTATGTTATTGACATTATTTTTACGTGTACCTATTGGAACTGTTATTATTTTGACCAGTTTGATTCCATAACTAATCTATTGAAAAAAGATTAATAAACTTTTATCTAAAAAAAAAAATTTTTTTTATTCTTATGCCACTTTTGTATCATTTGAATGAATCAAAAATACAAACATTTTATTCAATCAGAAGCATATTTTTTTTTTATAATATTTATTCATGTTATTTTTGAATTGCGGATGTTGCACTGGAAAAAAAATTATTTATATTTTTTCACATTGAACAGCGTAGCATCCAAAAATTAGTACTGTTTTTTAGATTTAATTAATAAATATTATTTTTTTTTTAATATTCTACTCTTAAATGCTACGTTTTTTTTTTCAAAAATGAAAATTTGGTTGATATGAGCCGTGTGAGTATTATTAAAGTTTTTTTTAAAAGACTTTTTCTACTTCTAATTTATTCATCAATTTTTTTATTTGTACTAGTATTTTTAAATGTTTTTTCATGTTTGTTTAGGTAATTTCGTTTTTCATAAAAAAAATTGTTGTTTTTTTTTAAGTTTTTTTAGTAGATAATGTAAAGAAAACGTGATCTTTTCCCGTCTGCTTACTGGGCAAGAATTATTTTGTATTAAATAAAATATATTTATAAACTCTGAAAAAATATGTCCATGATTAAAATAATTATTTTAACACTTTGATTATCGTGATTTACCGAGATAAAACCGAGATCTAGCTGCTTTATATATATCAAAATAACGTTTTAAGTGTTATTTTGACATCGCAAACACTTTATTTTTCTATAATTGTTTGTAAAATTTTAGATGTTATTTTTTAAATATTTATCATAAAATATGCATTATTTCCACCTTACTTTGCCACCTTTGCTTTTTTCCGTGCCAAATTTGAATGTAGAGTTGAAAAAACACATTTTTGAAGAAAAAGTATATTCTTGCGATTTAAGGGAAGTCTAGTTTATATTATATACGTTAATTTTTTTGATTTCAGAAAAAAATTAAGTACACCCCAACACTAAAGTTATTTTTTATGACTAATATAGGTTATTTTTTTTGAGTAAACAAATTAAACTATAGTAGTTTGGTATACAAATAAAGCTTTTCGCTTAAACTTCTTTTTGTAAGCAACTAATTATTATATAAAAAGTTTTTTGGGTCACGGTTTAAATTCGAGTGGCTGGAAATTAAATGCATTAAATTTTATGCATACTATAAAAATTGATAATAATTTTTTAACAATATTTTTAGAAATTAAGTAAAGTAGAAGAATCAGTATGTTTCATTTGTTTTATAAGACATTTATTCTCTTGAATGGCAACGTTTAGCGACAAACGAATCTCTTATACAATTCGTATAACAAAACACTATTTGCCGCTTTGTTACTACCAAAATCGTTTTGTCAAAACTACTTGTACAATGAAAGCTTTTAACTGATTGATTAATCTTAGAGCAGCGTCTTGTAAAACTATTATTATAACCATTGATTGATTTTAATATTATAGTCTAATAATATTCTTTGATAATATTTAAAAAAATATTAGGTGTTTAGTTGACTGTTCTCTAAAACTGACTTAATCATTGAGAAGAAAATCTCTTGCTGGGCTAGCTGATTGCTGAAAATGTGAAGTTGCTTCGTTCTGCAAAAGCAAAAAGTCTTGGAGCTTAGCTCTTTTCATTAGAAATGTAAAGAATTTTTTCCTAGAAACAAAGTAACTGAAAACCACATATTTTCCTTAGGGACTTGCACAAGATAATTAGAACCAGTAGTCTTTATATACGAACGATAAAATATCAAAAAACTATTTCGAAAATTTAATACTAAAGTCTCTGAAAAACTTTCAACAATTGACGTTGTCAATCAATAATCAAATTCCAAAAAATGTAAGGATATCAACAGCCTAGTCTAGATCATTAACACGTCTAGAGACGACAACTTCAATTGTGTGAAATGTCAGTTTAAACAGTTTTTCTAAATTTACACGCACATTAACCGAATACAGCTTAAAATTACTGAAAAAAAAGGAGAACTAGAAACTTTTTGAGAAAATTGTTTGATGCATACACACATCACAGACTTGATTTTGCTACAAAACCTATAATTAAAATATTATAATCTTTAGATTAACAGATTATCTAAATTTTGGAACTAGCTGCAAGTTTTTTGGAAATGCATTCATTTATTTTTGTTTTGAGTTGTGCAAGAAAGAATCGGTTCGGTTGGGTAATGTTAAAATTGAACGGTATCTAGAAATGCTAGAAACGTTTGACCTATATGCCAAAAGTAGATTTAAATTAATTTGGGTCGATGTTGTCGATTACATAACGATGTAGGTGTAAATCTTGGCACTATACCTACTCTCAAGGTTCATGTGTAAACGTTCAAGATCATTTGTCCGGTTCGTTCGGCTGCCAAGGGGGCCGTTAACCTCGCAGATTCTCGGCCGCATTGAAGACGATCATATCACACCATGTCATCATTTAAACACTCAAATGACGGTAGACTATCTAATTTGTTTAAATGTGTGGAATTTCGATGATGGCACCTGAATCTTTTGCTAGAATTACCAAACTGCTCAATTAAACCAGGATTACAAGATATAACCGGATCGTTAAAACTCTCCGTAACAAGATCTCTTTCAAATTATCTCTTCGAAACTGATTTTTCATCTCTGATAGAGTTATTTAAACATGAATGGTCTCTTAGTAGCGTATCTCAAGGGTCAATCTTGGGTCCGATAATCAATTAAACACACGACAAACATTTTTACATTTATTTGTTTTTAATTAGGAAACAATTATATAAATTTAAATCTTGACTTTTAACAAATTATTCACCTACACATCTTCTTTTTTGTAGTAATCATTTTTTTTATCAAATATTTATTACAGATTAATTAATTATTAATCAAGAATGCGTTAGAAGAGTTCTGGTATAACAGAGTTTGTGTAATAACGTAAACATTGGCTAATAAATAGATAATTATCTCAAATAGTTTATCTTTTATTGAATCATTTTGATGAGCTTAAACTACCTATATCCATTTGCTGAGATTTAGTGAGAGAGTTGGAAGACGTTGTTGAATGTTAAAATGCCAAATTTCACCTCAATCGGACTTTCAGTAGGTGCATCACATCCATAATATTGTTAAGTACGCATATACCTTAGGGTGGTAAAAGGAAATAATTTTTTTTTTTGAGTTTTGTATTAAAATATGTAAGTTTACAATGTTTCAAGAACTCTCTTCTAACGGCAGGTCAAAATTTTTTTTAAGAATAACTCAAAAATGGTAAAGTTTTCTAAAATTGATCAAAATGAAATTTTTTTTTTATTATTTGATTTTTTTTACGCAAAAGTAATAAAATTTCAAGTTGATATTTTAATTATTAATGGTCGCTTCAAATTTTTTATAAGTACTTATATTTTTTCGAGCTACTTTTATGAACATGAACATTAATAAACTTGACAGTTTTTTCTTCAAATTGGACATACTAAAGAAAGAATGGAAGTAAAATACGAAAAACAAAAAAAAATTAAATGAACATTTCTTACTATCATAGTGTAATTATCAAAAAAAACTCATAATTTTTTTTAATTTTTAATAACATTTTTATAAACTTAAAATAAAACAATAGTTAATTATTAGATGTTTTTAGTTTAATTCATTGACGTTAAGCGCCTAATAAGTTAAGTAACGTACTTGCCTTAGAAACTGAAAAATTTGGAGCGACCTTTTGAATATTAAAATCTTGAGTTGAGATTTTCAGGATCTTTATTATTTTTCTTGCAGCAAAAAATAATAATAAAACAAGTAAATGATTAAATAAATTCTTTTTTGATGATTTTAGAAATATTTAAAAATTTCTAAGTGACTAAAAGATGGTTTGATCTGCTGTTTGGAGGAGATTCTTGAAACATTGTAAACTTACATATTCTATGGGAGCATCTATAAGATATTGTGTTTTATTAATTTACATTTACATATTCTAGTTCAAAACTTAAAAAAAAATTATCTCAAAGAAATTTTTTTTTTGTTTCAAAATTGAATGGCTTTGATATAAACTAAATAATAATAAAATAAATGAATTATAGTATTTTGCAAAAATAGTAGCGCAAACGTACCCAAAAAGCACTAAAAATGCTTAATAAGTGTTGCAAATCATTATATTTTTTAGTTAAAATTGAAAAACGTCAACATATTTTTTTCTCTGAGATTTATTTATGGAATAATATGATTTTTCACAAGGAAATCGTGTCTTCTGATACTGTTTCTGATATTTAGGGCAATTTTGTTTGAAAGCTCATTTCATCATTTGTGAAGATCTCGCTAACTTGTCTTTTAGCTAATACTTTCCGCACAGAAAGATGTTGATGATATATTGAATGTTATACAAATAAATGATCTTTTAGCTATTGATAACAAAAAATTATTTTAACGGCGTTGTTTTTTATCTAGTCCGAGATCCCGATCTGAGGCGTTTTTAATGCTGCTATGTAAATATACAAATTATTATTTTAATATTGGCATTTTAAATCTTTGACTGCGTGACAGCTCAACTCTCATCTGACATTTTTTGTTTAAATTGTACTTTATGCATTCGTAATAATTGTATTTGTAGCTGACATCATACCCTTCTCTAAAAACTCTCTGTTGCTTTTTAAGTTTTTTTATTATTGTAGAGAGTTTTCTTTTTTTTAAGCTTTTTAATTTTTGTATAAATTCTGTTTTTTTTAATTAAGTTTGCATAATTTTTTATTTTCAATTAAATATAGTGTATTTTCGGCGCCTCTTCATGTTGAATTTGTGTTTATTTTATCTGGATCAGAGAAACATCTATTTTAATTATTTTCAATATTTGTAAAATATTTATTTTAAGAGCTTTCTTGAATATGTTATTTTAATCTTCCTCTTTGATGATTTATAGAAAATCTTGTTTTTTGGTAGCCTAAATAACTTCCATAAGTCTTAAAAAGATACATTGTTTGCACTTTTACGAATGAATAAAGGCTTATTAAAACTATGATTTAAAGAAATATCATTAGTTATCATACTGAAAAAAATTCTAAAATATCTGAAGTGATATTTGGCATGATATCAGTATTTGATGGGTGTATTTGGAAAATTATCTTTGGGTTTTGTCTCATAAAATTAAAAAACTAACAATCTTTTTTTTTGCCAAAGAAAATTAAGATGCTATTAACTTTTTCGAATGTTTTTGACACTCTACATGTGCTTAGTACCGTTTTTAGCATGTTTTTAACTTTTCGGTAGATTATTTTAAGTTTATTTCTCTTTTTAAAAATTAAAACAATAAAAATTTAAGACAAAACGAAGACAGCAGCATTAACTTTATAGCAGCCTGACTTTTCATTTATAAACATTATTGATTCGAGTAGTATTTAATATCGATTGGTTTTATTAAATAAAGATTTTAATATTATTGATCAGCATCTATATTTTATATAAAAAAAATGGGCTTATAACGCAATACCGTAAAAAAAGCTTTAGAAAAGCATTTCTAGCTCTAACAAAAAAAAATTAACTCTATAGTGGTTGGCTTTACGGTTTATAATTTTTATTTGTTTCTTACAACTTGTTGAGAGTTTAGACTTGTTATCGAAACGTTTTGGCACCGTATTGTGTCTTCATCAGGCAACAACTGTAAAGCTCAACATAGTCCTGTATTTATTTAATTCTATTATTTTTGAATTCATATTTTATAATAATTACTTTTTTTTTTCAGAAGGTAAAAGAGCACAATGTCATATGGAAGGGCAGCGTATAGTAGTTACCCACATCGATAGATTAAACTGCTTCGCTTGCAGATGTAAGGTAAATTTTTCTTAATATACACTTTTTATACTTAGTTTTTCATAATATTATAGATTCTATTTTTTTTATATTTTGTTTTTATTCTAGCTTCATTGTTTAACAATAATGCGATATATCGAAGGAAATGTTTATCATTTGCGGAAACTTACAAGTTTGTAAAACATTCCATTTGCCCATTGAACTGTCCAGATTGCTTATTCCAGATTTGTAGACATTTTCTATCTAGTCAAGTGCTTGCTGGTCAGTTTCTTATCAACTCTTTGAAATGGTAACAATTCGTCGAAGAGAATAGCACATTTGCGGTTCTAGAAAACCGCGAGTTGAAACGGAAATAACAATCTATCGTACCCGGAAGCCAACACGTTCAGATAGCCATTCGCGTGTCTAACAACATTATCATACCGGATTCACTCGCACTGATTTAATTAAATATAATATATTATCAGAAATTAAAGGAATTGATTGACAATTTTTGATTCGTTTTCTTTAAGATGAGTTTCACTTCATAAAACTTTTTATGGTCAACCAGCACACAAACACAAAATGATTATTTAATTTCTAATTTTGAAATTTCTTCAAGAACAAAGAAATAATATAATCTTATGGGGTTTCCATTCGTTTGAGAAGTTGGGCAAAGCCAACTGTTGTTTATAATTAGTCTTGGGCTAATTTCACTTATAATATTGCAATGCGCAGATTATATCATATATTTTTTAAATGATCAACGTTATGCTTACCACATTCGGCAAAAAAACATAATGATCGACATAAAATTATCCATAGTTGTATTATGAAGACTGTACTTAACCTTGACGAAACTGACAATTGACAACGGTTACCTGATGTGGCATATTTGGAGCAAAATTTTTGTAATTTGGTAGAAAGACTGAGTATTATTTATACTTGTATTAGATTATTACTTGTCATTTGTTTATAATACAAAAACTAAACGTAGAGAAAAAAGATTTATCTATAAAATCATCTATTGTTAAGAAAACTACAAAAGCAAAGAAAAACAACAAATTGGGTTTGTTAACTCATTTGAAACTGCCGTCTCATTAACTAACTATTGTTGTTTGTTTATGCTATTTTTTACCCAGCAACATCATGCTTATTAATATCATTGTTCACATGTAAACAATTATGTAATATTTTACTTGCACAGTTAACTAAACTGCTTTATGAAAATAAAAAGCTTATGAAAATTTTTCTCATTAAATTGCCCTATTGCTAATAGAATAAAAAAGTCTGAAATAATTGTGAGCTGTCAAGATTAATTAATAAAATTTACGGATACACCTTGTATATTTTCGAATAATAAATTTTCTGAAAATTACATTTTATGTAAATTGAGATAAATGGACAAATTTCACAATTAGTTTGTGTTTATCTTGTTAAATAGGCCCAGCCAAGAAAAACCGATCAAATGATGGTTTTTCGTGAAGAGTGTGAATTGAGATGAATTATCTTACATACGCTTGCGTTTATCTGTTGCAGAATGTTTACATTGTTTTTGACCGCATTATATCTCATGAAAAAGCAAAAAAATGAAGATAATTGTGGTGTGGAAATTTTTGGTTTTGGTGTTGAAAGTAGAACAAGTGTCAATTAACACTTTTCAACACCAATACCTTCCATAATCAATCCTTTCTCTTCCCCAATAGTTTCCATCTTCCCAATTATGACTTAGGTTTTAAATTTGTGAGCTGTTAGCTCTTTTCACATTTATTAAAGACACTTAGCTTCCAAAGTCATTTTTTTTAAACTTCTTATTAGAGCTTTTAAGCGACCTTACACTTTTATGTCAATATTTGAACAGCAAAGTAAACTAATGTTTAGCGTGGAGACTTAAGTTGTAAAGAAAAAAACCATCAAATCAGTCGTCTTTAGATATTAAACATTTAAATTAAGATCAAAGCCAAGTTGTATGTTAACGACTCCTCGCACCAGGTGGCTCGCGTATAATTTTTACCTGGCGCACTTTATATTTCACACTTGTTTATTTATTCAGGAACATCAAGAACAAGCGGTTTGATATATTGTTTGTTACATGTAATAGGTTTAAAATATAATCTATTCAGCGTATTCTTTCCAGGATTTCCAACACGTATTATAGATTAAATTGAAAACTTAAGCAGGTGTTGTTTTTTAAAAAGCTATAAATCAAAAAGAAAGATGTTAGGCCTTGGGAAATTGTACATACGGATTTTAGATCAATCGCTTCAACGATCTAATTTTAGCAACCTGATTTTCGTTAATTTTATTTATAATTTATATAATATTATTCTGTTATTGAAATAAATAAATATATACCATCCACAATAAATATTTACGATAAGCAATTTTTATGCCAAATACCACTAATTTGTTAATTAAATCAAAAACATTATTTTCTTGCAATTATCATAAACGTGCAATTAGTTTAACTAATAAATTATTTTTGTTAACTTTTTTAAAAACATTTTGGAAACAACCAGCACATTCGGAGTATTTGAGTGATAACAAATAAGTGATTATAATGTACTGGACTTAGCTACCTGTCAAAGATACCTTAGATAACCAATCTTTGTTACAATAATAATTAATATAATTTTGTTTTAATGATAGAAAATTTACATTTATAGGTTACTAAGACAAATCAATCAATCACTTTGATCTACATAATGTTCTAAGCTTGAGGGTTTCCTTGTTTTTGTATAATTTGGGTTTTATTATCATTGAACAAGATATGGGCGAAATAGTGTTGAACTGCTTTAAAATCCCTAGTATTTTTTTATTCATTTTATTTCTATTATATCGGCTGCTGAAAATGGTTTTGTACAAAAATTAGGAGATATGTTTTCTTGAAAGATATTTGTTTTTTATTGATTTTTTCTAGGTTTGAATTTTGCTTTTGTATGGTATTAAACTTTTTATACTATCAAATAATCATTTTTTATGCAATTATGCGTATTATTTCGTCAACCAATTTTTGTCACAAAACGTTTTGTGACAAAAAGCGCCCATACATTTTGGGCAGTTTCTGCAAAAATATAAACCGACGAAAACAAAAAACGTGTTAATATGAGAACACTTTGTTTAATTTTACACAATTAAAAATGGTAGTAACGTATTCGAAATGATATATCAGTGTGATAAAGTATTGTGATACTAAAAAGGCCCTGGTATACGCAGGAATATTGTTGGAAAAAAAGCGGAAAATAGTGGATAATTTACGCTAATTTTCAAAACAATGCCACAATGTATAAAATGAGCTGACAGGTAATAATAATTTATAGTAATTTATAATGAGGAAACCACGGTAAACGTGAAATTTTCACAACAACTCAACTCTCGACGACACCTTGCAGGCACATATAAATCAAATTCATGCGCTGCTAATAATTTTCTTTAAATTATTATTCGTGTAGTTCTTCAAGAAAGATAATCTACAAACTAAAGCAAGAATGTTAAGATGTAAAGCTAACCTGGGAAAAACAAGATTTTTTTGCTATTGAAATTAAGCGAAATGATTAGAATAAACTGTAAGTAGGTAGAGATCAAGGACTCAATAAAAAAACTATTGAGGTTGCATTGTTTATGCAGAAAATCTACATTTTAATTAAAATCTGGCTTTGAGAGAATTTATATTATTTTAAGGAATGTAACCCTATCCAACAATGATCTAAAAAAACCTTCAATACCTTTTGATCAACATATTGAAAACCAAAAAAACAACATTTTTTGAAGAAAGACAAAGATTGTGTTTCCATCACTTTTCTTTTTGAAAATTGTAAAGAGAAAAGCTGGCATGAAATACTATAGACTTAGACGATAAGCTATGTTTTGTAATGACTAAAATTAAGCAGATTAAGAAAAAAAATTCAAAATGGAGAATACTTTAAACAAGGTACTATCATGAGAATTATTCACAACTTTTCTAGGGAGAGATTAGAGTGATGAATTACACAAATTAATTAAAAAACAATATTTAATAAACTAATAAATTTAAATAAATTAAAGATCAATTTTAACAAAATGACCCAAGTACAAATTAAGTCCCAAAATATTTTACAATTAGAAATACTCTTCTGTTGAATTTTTTGCGCTTCTGGTAAGTTGCTTGCTTTCTAGTTTTTTGAAAATTTTGATAGCTTTTCATGTTGTAGGGCACAAGCTCTTTTCAGAAGACTACTAATTGAGATTCAAATTAAATACTAATATAAATGACAGAAGAATTTTAAGCTATCAAGTATCTACTAATAGTTATTTACATAAAAGTCAGGAAAATTTCACATTACTCAGGAGGAGCTAAATTGAAATACGAGGCACTTTGTGCCGAGTATTTTAAAGCTCCAAGTCAAGTAAGAGATTTTACTGACGTGTTTTGTATTAAATTTTTCCGGAAATCGTAAAAAAAAACGAAATTTACAAATTTTTGAATTTTTTTTGACAAATTCCACAAAAATGAAGTTTGTCAATTTTGTTGGCAACTATAGTTACTAGAGTATCTTTTTTATTTTGCGTCTTGTAAAGTTTTTATAGTACTAGTCCGGAAAACTCAATTTTCCTGCGCGTAAATAAGCAGGAAAATGTTGTTTCCAAGACTTTTTTCGGAAAAATATATTTACTAGATGATCAAGTACCTACTGTATAATACCTAGTATGCTTAAAAATAAAAATAAATGAGTACCTGATTTGAATAATGTTGGCACTATAAAAAACCCTAACTCAGAAAACTGACAGATGAGTTTATTTGTTTGGGGCCTACTCAAATTAATGTAGTAATTTACATCATAGTCGTACTTAGGCTAAAAATTTTTTGCGTTTAAGTTTTTTTGAAATGTTTATACTTTGTTAAAAAAATATTATGTTGTCGAACAGTTTATTCATAGTGCAATTTTGTTCTCTGCCTTTATGTCTAAAACCAAATGCTATTGCACGATTTGCTTGCTTCATAGAGAAATAAAAAATTGTGGGTTAAACCACTTTTTTTTGAAAATCTGTTCTTTCAATAGGCTCAGCAATCATCTCGTTATAAAAATTCAAAACTATTCAAAAACTTCTCAAAACAACTTTAATTAAGATAATTATGTTTAGCTTTCATTTGTTGTTATTTGGGCAAAATAAGCTAAAAATTTTGTTATTGGACAAAAAATTGGATGTCAATAGTTTTAAGTAATTTTGTAAATTGGCGATTGCCAAATAAGCTCACGGTTTTAGGCTTTAACATTTGAAAGTTGAAGAAATTGACAAACCCCAAGCGTTATACTTGGAGAGAACCAAGAAAAAATTGTTCGATAACTGTCAGTCAGTTGATTTTTTTTAATAATAAAATTTATTGCTAATTTTGAAATTGATTCCAATATATTATTTTTGATGTCTACTTTCTCAATTTTTTCCCAATTCTGCGCTTGCAAAACAATAAAGTTTTTTGGAGAAATTATTTTGAGTTGTGCGGTTTTCAAATACAAATTCAAGTTATTTAATATATTATGTATAAATTAGTCGGATGAGTTCTGTTACGCCTTGTATACCACTTTATTATTTTTTTCATGTCAAAGCTGTCTTTAATAATTCATCTAAAATTATAAAATTCTAATAAAAATATTTACACTCGGTGAAACTTTGCGTTTAAATCTGTTGAATGTTAAGAACCTCGTCGTGGTAGTCGAGGTTGTGACGCAATGTAATTAAGTATTTTACCTTAAGGCAAAACGGCGTCCAAGTTCACCATGAAGGGGCCTTGCCCGAAGCCAAACTTCTCTAAAGTTGCCTCTTAAAACAGGCCAACGAATTCCTCGCGATCGCCGAATGTAAAAGTAAACAAATTCCATATGTGAAACTATCAAAAAGTCATTGTTGCTCTCTGCCACTGCCGATTTAAAGCTTTCACCAGATTACTTCTTGTAATTATACAACATGGCCTATTAGATCTGCTATAAATATTTTTAGATTTATAAATATTTTCCTTCTAATTGACAACCATGAATAGATACTGTAAATTTGAGATAGACATTATGGATTTTTACTGCAATTTAAAATGAATTGCATTAACACTAAACTAAACATCCATAAATAAGTATTTTTGAATCCCATACTTTTTATTATAAAATGATTTTATTTTGTTTTTTTTTAACTTTTAATGTATTTTTTTGTTTTTTGATGATGTGAAATTCATCCAAAGCCATTTCTTTAAATTGTATTATATCTTGAAAGTTTGACATCAAAAAAGTTAATCAAATTGTAAAATTTTTTTTAATTGATTGTTTAGATTTTTTAGCATAATAAATTATGTTATCTAATAAACTGTTTGTTATTTATTTAAATTTATTATTTATGAGATAAATAAGAAAAAACCCGATAGAAAATTATATCATCTAAATTCTATTTTTAATTAATATTTTTAATAAATTTGTGGTTTGAATTATTGAGGACGTATTATCAGAAAGAAAATAATTATAATGTCTACTATATTGTACCTGAAAGTGTACCTGCGTTGATATAGTATGCAACTTTGAAATCTGCAAATCTGTGTTTATATCATACAAATTAAAATTAAAAAAAAAACAACAAATACTTAATATTTTGCTTTGAACAATCAAAAAAATAAAAGTCTGAAATAAATAGGTAATTTATCATGCGATTATTGGAAAAAGATGTCCGCACTGAAAGAAGCCCCTTTTGAAGCAGAAAAAGATTAAAAGACTAATAAAACAAGGCGTTAACAACTTTTTTAACAACAATTAAACTGACGTAATGACGGAATGAAAACTAAGCAAAACATCTACGCAGCAGACTTTCACAAAAAACATCCGGAGAAATTAAATACAAGCAATATATAGAAAACAAAAAATTAGGTTTGTCATAAAAACTGCAATACTGCACCGAGGAAGATATATTTTTTTGGCCTAAATAAGTATATAAATAAAATATGTTTTTTTATGGAGGATTTAGGGTATAAAATGTAGATGTTTTTTACCATCTGAGAGCTACGTTTCGGTACAAAATTTTACCTTCTTCAGGCTGTTGATGTCATTGAACCGGTCTTTTTTTAAAGAGAAACACGTTAAAATAGAAAGATAAAAAATTGAAAAAAAAATATTTTGGATTGGTGAAACAATTGTCATTTGGACTTTTTGGAAATAGACTTTGTTGGTACTGAAGCTGCCAGCCAGCCGTGGTAAAATCAGAATCAGAATTTTAACGTGTTTCTCTTTAAAAAAAATTACCGGTTTAATGACATCAACAGCCTGAAGAAGGTAAAATTTTGTACCGAAACGTAGCTCTCAGATGCAATAAAGAACTGTAAAAAACATCTACATTTTATACTCTAAATCCTCCAAAAAAAAAATTTCTTGGCATATATTATTAAAAAAAAGGGTGATAGCTTTTCTAAACTATATAAATAAAATTTGTATTTTTCAAGGAAAATTACTTAAATTTAGATGACAAAAAAAATTGTTTACAATCCTATTTTCGACTTTTTTTGATTCAGCATTTATGGAGTGTCTTATACTTTTTTTATTCTATGTTTGTACTTTACAATAATTTTAGTCTTATTTTTTATCTTTTTCTTCTGTTGTTTAGAACGTTTTCTGGTTGGTTGTTTTTCAATACTATAATATTCAACATACATAAATTTGTATTCGATTTATTACTATAATTGAAACAATAGTTATTTGTGAATTAAAAGCGCAAAATCATATATTGTTGATTTAGAGAATATTGCCTCTCTTTTTTGTCGTCAATCTCCTGAAAATGACAATAAATTTTGTTTTTGCATTCACTCAAATTGTTTTTTTTAAATCTTTGTCCAGCTTGTGCAATAATTAAAGTGACGTTATATTTCTACCAAAACTTTTTTTATGACGTTATAGATTAAAATATTTGTGCTTACACAAACATTTATTTACTTGTTCCTGGAATAGGCTATATTTGATATAGAATAGCAAGCGTAACATTTTGCATTTTTCAAAAAAGCTCACCAAATGCAGGTTTTCTACTTTCTGCATCGATAGTAGAAAAAATTTATATTTTCACTATATATTTGATTGAGTGTAAGCAAATACTAGTTGGAAGCAATAGTGCAATTTCTAGATTTGTAACAGTTTAAAGCTTTCTAACGCTTAAGGCGCATTAAAAATCAGCCAAAACGCCAAATAAAAAAAGCAGTGTTGATGTTTGGCTTTCACTACAATTTTATTATAAAACATTGCCTATTAGATCAGTCATTAATTTAGTGTTGGTAAATATTTTTTCTGTTAATTACTAAACATAAAATTCAAATGATGGTCATAAAATTTGAAAAAAAAAACTTTAATGTTTTAATCATTATTTTTTGCAGAATGGATTCGTTGAATGCAAAGTAAATGACCCAGGAAACTGTCCTCCAACTGATGGGTGTCATATGTTGGTTCCAAAAACTCCCAAAGAATGCTGTCAAACATGCAAAGGTAAAATAATATAATTAAATTAAGGTAATCATATTTTTGCATCATTTGTTTTGCGACAAATTATACATTTATAAGGAGTGGTAAAAACATTTAAAAATCTATAGCCTGGCTAGAAACAAGTGAAAACTGAGTCAGTTTTTTTATTATAATAATCAGATTTAACTTTTTCTTATTTTTATTAATATAAGTGAAAAGTTATTTCTTCTAAAAATGTCTATACTCGCCGATTCATACTTTTAAATTTGTTTGAAGCGTTTTCTATATTTTCAATTATATTTAACCCCATTACTTACGAGGCACCAAATATATATATATATATATATATATATATATATATATATATCAATAATTTTTTGACATTTGATTTTTTACTATAATATACTGGTTTGATCAAATAGGTGATAAAAACATGAACACAAATTTAAAATAAAGCTGACACATGTATCATTTTGTAATTGTAGGATGCACCTACAATGGTAATAAGCATAGAAGTCATACAGAATGGACAGATCCACTGAATCCTTGCAAAATCGTTCGATGTGAAGCAGGAGTAGTCACTGAATCGGACTTGCAATGTTACACTCCTTGTTCAAATCCTCTGCCGCCCGAGCCGGGCAAATGTTGTCCCACATGTCCAGAATGCAAAATCAATGGTCAAAAAACAACTGACGATCAAGATGTTATTTCCGACGACCCTTGCTTAAAATGCCGCTGTAGCAACGGAAAAATGACTTGTTCAAAAAAAGCGTGTCCAGTCTTGCAGTGCACTCAAAAGCAACGGCTTTACTCTCCTGGAGAATGCTGTCCTCGATGTAATGGCACGCGTATTTTAATATCGCCTCCTAAATCTTGCACTATTCAAGACCAATTTTTGAGAGAAAATCAAAAATTTAGTATTGATAGGTGCACAAATTGTAAGTGCATCAATGAAACATCAGTTTGTGAGCGAGCAGCATGTCCTGTATTAGACTGTGCACCTGACTTACAAAAATCTGTTGTTGGAAGTTGCTGCAAGGCGTGCAGTATTCCAGAGGAAGTCAAGACCCAGTGTAGTCATGCTGGAAAATATTACGAGGCAAGTTTATTTCTACATTTTTTGACACAACTTTAAACTGTTTTTTGCTAGGTAGGATGGTCAGTCTTGGAAACTTGACAATTGCAGGTCATGCAAGTGCCAGAGAGGAATGCCAAGTTGTGCTATGACAAAATGTAATGTTACTCTACCGTGTGCTCCTGGTACCAAGTTGACTCGCATTCCAGGAGAATGCTGCCAGAAATGTGAGGAAGGTGAGTCTTAGTATATTACATTTTTCTAAAGCTTTAACAGAAACTTTATTAGATCGTAGACGCTTACACTAAATTCTATTAACATTAAATTATATAAGCATATATAATATTTTTAGAATATTAAGCATTATTTGCTTTTGATTGGGTTTTGTTTTGTAGCCTTGGGCAGTTTTCTTATACTTTTGCTGTGAGTTTTTATAGGTTTAATTTTTTATCAGTGGATTTGTTGGTTGACTCTTCCACAATTCTGTCTTTGAGAGTTTATTGGTATCTTTTTTTCTTAAATTAATACCAGTTTAATTTGTTTTAGTGGAAGGTGTCTGCATGGTGTATGGAGATCCTCATTACAAAACCTTTGACGGAAGAATCTACAGTTTTCACGGAGCCGGCAAATACCATTTGGTCACAGATTGCCAATCTCAAAGTTTTTATATTCGAGTAGCAAACGACTTTTTGAATAAATCTATTAGAAATTTTATTCAAACAAAACGGGTGGCTATTCGTTTTGGAGACCTCCGCTTAAACCTGCAGCAAAAAGGCAAAGTAAAACTCAATCGCAAAAAAATTAAGCTCCCATTTAAAAAAGACGGAAAGGTTAGTATAGAGAAGGTTAATGGAAATGTGGAGGTTCTTCTGCAGAATGGTGTGAAAATTATTTGGTCGGGAAGAAGTTTTCTGGAAATCAGCGTACCGTCAAAGTTTAAAAATCGATTGTGTGGTCTGTGTGGAAATTTCAATGGAGATGTGCAAGATGAACTGACAACAAAACGAGGACTTCTTCTCAAAGATAATGAAGTTTTGGCTTTTGCTCTTTCTTGGTGTGCTGGTTCGAAAGCTGTTTGTAGTAGAAACAAAATACTTAAACAAGCAGGATGCCTCAATTCTGTCAAAAATGTCAAGACTCGTTGTAGATATCTGAATAAGAGTGAATTTTTTGGGGAATGCGGATCTAGATTGAATAATCTTTATTACTATAGAACTTGCAAATCAGATATGTGTAAGTGCCCTGGTAACAAATGTTATTGTGACAGTCTTTTAGCATATGCAAGAGAATGTGCAAAACAGGGCGTCAAAATACCGAATGACTGGAAAGAAAAAAGTTTATGTTACGAGGAGAGTTTTCGGAAGAATAAAATATCAAAACGGCCTAGTTTCACTCTAGCAGACATAGAAAAGTACAGAAAGCAGAAGCATTTTAATAGAACTCGAAATCCGATTTTGATAAACTAAGAATGGGGATAAAGAGTTAACTAGTCATCTTCAGTATTGCTTACATAAGTAGCTACTTTTTATTTGTCGAGTATTATTTCTGTTATGTGTCTGTTCGAGTTTATATTATGACATTAGTCAATGTAGGCTTAATATTTTTTACCAAAGAAAATAAGTATGATTTGTAAAATTGTTTTTCTTTGAACAATTATTGCGTATATACGTTTTAGTATTGCAATTATACAAAATGAGATCTCCCCTGTATAATATAATTATTTAAAAGTTGTTCCTATAATTGTGTATATTTATCCCCTTAATCCTGAATATTTTGATGTTACAGCGCCAATATAACAAAATAACAATGAACAATACTTGAATGTGTGTAAAAATGATTATCAGATGTTTGGTGAAGATATTTTTTTATTTGTACCTTTTTACTATAATTTTATTTCTAAGTTGTTTTAAGCTGTACTTTTAGTTTTTTATTTATTTTAATTATTTCCACTATTTAACTTACTAAATAGATTTTTGTATACTATACTTTATTTGTGTTTTGTTTAACTTTATATTAGTATTTAACTTTAACTGCCTTTTTGCAAATTTGGTTGTACATAAATGAATGACATTTATTTGAATAAACGATGAACAAAAACAAGCTAGATTGTCTTTTGGCTTTAGAAACCTGACTTTCTTACAGATTTTGATAAATACGTCTATTACTAAATTAAATATTTAGATATTTATTAAAGATGGCCGAAGAATTGTAAATCTTAATGAGGAATTGGCTTTAAGATAAGATAGAATTATACCTTAATAACTTATACAAATATAGTGAAAAAACATTCAAAATAGATGAAAAATAGTTTTCAGTTACATATTTAATTTTTTTCTCTGTTTCTTTAGCAGTTTTAACAAAAAAAAATAATAGAAGAAATTGTCACAATATATTTGAATCAGTTAACGTTTCTTGTCACTTGGTCTATAATTAATGAATTGCGTAACAAACCTACATCGACTGCAATATTGCAAAAAACCTAACTGAGAATATAGTTCAGTCAAAAAAAAAAGTCACTTTTTTTTTGCTCACCATCAAAAAAATTCTGTCAGTTTGTTTCTGATGCCTATAGATATGTCTGAACTGCAACAAGTCATAAATAGTATTAAAAAAAACTCATCTTCAAGCAGTGATGGTTTATCAATAAAACTCTTTTAAATTTACCAGTTCAAGCATTAACTGCTCTTACTTTGCTGATTAACAATTCTTTAGAAACCGGTACTTTTCCTGCCAACAGCCTGAAAACAGCTGTTATTATTCCTCTCCATAAAGGAGGTGACCAAAGTAATGTCGCTAATTATAGACCAATAGCTCTCCTACCAGTTCTCTCTAAAATTATTGAAAAGCTAGTTAAATCTCGTCTTATGACCTTTCTTACAAAATTTGAAGTATTGTCTTCTTGCCAATTTGGTTTTCTAGTAAATAAAAATACAAATGATGCGATATTTTCGGTCTTAAATCATATTTATGCAGCAGTGAATAATAAATTATATACCGCTGAAATTTTTTGTAACTTTGCAAAAGCGTTTGATTGCGTTAGTCACAGCGTACATATTAAAAAAATAGAATTTTATGGTATTAGAGGCATTTTTTTGAAGTGGTTTACATCCTTTTTGTCTAATAGAACTCAAATTGTAAAAACAAATGACTCTCTTTCAAATTGTAAAAATCTTGAATATGGTGTTCCTCAAGGCTCGGTTTTGGGCCCGGTGCTTTTTAAATTTTTATAAATGATATTGCTGATCTTCGAATTAGTGGTAAAATTTATCTGTTTGCTGATGACACTTGCATCACTTGGAGTCACTCTGACAGCAAGTTCCTCCACCATTTTATTTCTGATGACTTTGAGATTATCAAATCATGGTGCAATTCTAATAGTTCCAGCTTAAATACAAATAAAACTGTAGCTCTTTCTTTTAAAGGTAACATTCAATCGATTTGTATCAACAATAATAATGCAATAAACACTGTCGATTCAGTAAAATTTGTAAGTCTTCATATAGAAAAATCTCTTAAATGGCCCACCCATATAGACATACTAGCTAATAAATTAGCGACTGCTTGTTACGCTTTACGACCTGTCTGCAGAGAACTGAAGACTGAAACAGCTCGTTCTACCTACTTTGCTCTTTTTGAATCACATTTACCCTTTTGGGGAAATTGCACAATTAATCAATTTGAATGCATCTTTAAATTACAAAAAAGAGCTCTTCGCTACACTCTTGGATTGACTAGCAGAGAACATTGTCGTCCGTATTTTGTCGAACATAAGATTCTAGCACTCTCTGCGTTGTTTATTTTAGAATCAGTCTGTCTTGTTCGTAAACACCTTGACAATATTCCTACAGCTAACGCTCATAAGTACTCAATAATAAATTTTAACAGTGTCTACTTACCTCTCCCTTCATCTGAACTGACAAAAAACTCCATTTTCTACAAAGCAAAAAAAATTTATAACTCACTTCCGATTCACTTAAAGTCTTCTTCCACCTACGTATCTTTTTGCAAAGTGGTTAAGTCTTATTTAGTTAATAAACCGTTTTACTCTTTAGCTGAATATATCTAGTTTATAATTTGAAAGTTTTTTGGGTAATACATATACTAGTCCATTAGTAGTTCTAGAATTTGTCCTTTTAGATGTTCTACTTTTTATGTGCTTCGTTTGACATTTTTTGACTATTGGTCATTATCTCCTTATTTTTTCTATTCGTTTTGTCTACAAATTTTGTAATTTTTATGACAATAAAGCTTATTATTATTATTTTGTTTAAAGAGATCAGTGTCAGTTGTAGCAAATTGTTAGAAACACGATGTCTAGGATTTGACAAATTGCAGCACCTTATAGTCAAAAACTGCATTTTTAACCTCATTTTTGAGAAAAAAAAAAGAATAGCAAGCAATAGAATTATTCACATCTAAATATGGTTTGATATTTTGGGCTATAGCGTAGAATAAATTTTTAGCCCGATTTCCTGTAGTGATACTCTTGGTTTTCTTACAATTACTTATCTTACTATTCTGGTTAACAAAAAATCTTCATAGCACTAAATTGTCAATAATTGTAAGCTACTTAAAGCAATTTTTTTTCTATTGCTGTTGTCGTTTAAAGTTTAAATAAATACTTTTGTAGCGCACGAGGCAGTTTATTTCTTGTTAGTTGAAAATTGTATTTTTTACAAAATAGAGCTTTGAGTATTAACTCACAATATGAAGCAAACGCCTAGTCTTTTCTTCAGTGGGAAAAAAACACAAAACACTGCTCTGATCACATTTATTTACCCACATAAAGGTACATGGATTTTAGGTAATTTTAAATAATGTTTAAAACTTTATCATCACATACATATTTGAACTCTAAATTCTTTTATTGCATTGAATGTATCTTAAAATCAAAATTCAAAGATGTATGCAAAGAACGCATATTATATAAAATCTTCAATTGTATAAAAACAGAAATATTTCTTTTAACAAAATAAGATACCATTTGTTCGTGCACATATTTAACAGTGTTTCTCTACTACATTTAAAAATAGAAAGAAAAATAACAATATTTGCCTATGTATTGAAGCATAAACAATTTATTTAATATATTTCTTAAAGTTCCATGAAGATGTTACACTACTATAACAAGTCACATAAATATTTAAACATAATTTTTTGATAACAGTCTTTGATCAAAAGGTGTATACATGTTTTCATTTAACATCTTCATAAAATTTTCTCCAAATACTGTTTATTTTTAGTGTAATTTATGAGCTTGTGGCTCTAACATAATATTAATTGTACTACCCGCATGAAAATCTATTGTGTATTTTTGTTATTTGGTTGCTGTTATCTATACACACTACAACATTTAAAAAGTGACAGATTAGAGTATTAGAATAGTAAATATTATAAGACAGACATGAAAACATGACAAGAAAATGGTAAACGATTAATTTCCTGCAGGAAAAGTTTTTCTGACTTCTGCGGAAGCTTTACAACGCTGTTTCAGCTCCAACTAGATAACTCTATAGATGTATAAACAATTTACATTAAAAAATAAACAACAGATTATTATAAATCTAAATCACATTCACACTTTCGAGATAATTCATCACATTTTTGATATGTGTTGGAGTCCTTATTTGATATGTTTTAATATATATTTTATCTTTGCTATATTATAATTAAATTTTAACATTAGTTGACCGACCACAAGAGCTTTTACACATTTACAATATTAAATCAACAATTTATTTCTACAAAAGAAAGATAAATCAATCAATTGTTTTATAAAAAAAATTTACTATTTTCAGACAAGAATGAAATAGTCTTTTTTCATAATTCACATAATAACTAAATTAATATGTTTTAGTAGCTTAAGCATAGCGGGTATATCAATAAATGTCAATATATTACTTAAGAATGATTTTATGTTAAGCTAGATAAACAAATATTACGGATTACTAAAAAACGTTAGAGCTATTATAAAAATGTACTTATTTCAAGTCTTAGAATGATTAAAAACTTCTATATTTTGCTATAAACTATAAATTATTAAAAATAATATTAAATATTGTGTAAAAATTACAATTATACACACAAAAACGTGTGTATACTTTCAAGTTAAATGAGGAGAGGCAATTGGTAAAGCACAAATTTGATTAATAAATCACCTGCCAACAGGTAATAGATATTGAAAAAAATTAGATAATGACATTTTTACGGATTTTTAAACAAGAAACATATTTAGACAATGATGTTTCAGTAAACCTTGTTTACAACAATATTTATAAAAGAAAGCTATACAAATAATTCCTATCTTACACTGTTTTCTGACTTTAAAGTAATGTCTAAAAATAAAAAAACTACGGTTTTGTAAATAGTAAAT
The DNA here is from genome assembly GCA_947359425.1 of Lagria hirta. Classification (NCBI taxonomy): domain Eukaryota; kingdom Metazoa; phylum Arthropoda; class Insecta; order Coleoptera; family Tenebrionidae; genus Lagria; species Lagria hirta. The sequence continues at coordinate 18,636,302 of OX375796.1, read as the reverse complement.
AAAAAAAATGTTTTTAAAAAAACTTATGATGCTTATAAATTTTCCAAAAACTTACATAATTAAATAATTATAGTTTAAAAAAATTCATATTCATTAAACGTTCAACTAGAAGCTCTAACATTTTTTGTAATTTAAAAAAAATTCTAAGTATTTATTAACTATTTAAACTTTAGTGTGATAATTATGTTTTTTGCCAAAATTAATGTAATATCACTTTTTTTTACTTGAACTGTACATAATAAATATTTTCTAGATAAAATAGCCTAATGGACAATTGCAACAACAGCAGTAAAGCTAGGTTAGATTAAAACTAATCACAAGGCTTAATCATACCTTTGTATTTGTTTTTCTATTTGTTAACATTTTACGCAACAACAAAACAAGGGTCTTTAAGCTTTAGACCCAGTTTTTTTTCAATTAATTTTCTTAAGGTCACAATCACCTTTTTTCATAATTATAAACAATAATATTTTGAAGGTAAATTGATAAATAAATTGTTATTTTATTTATGAATCTAGCCGCGTCATATTGTAAAGTGACATTTATCAGCCTTTTCTGAAACGTAAAACTCATCGTTGTGCAACGATCAGTTAAGTTTTCCTCTCCTATATAAAAAAACTATGAAGAAAAAAACAGTTAATCGCTGAGATAATAGAGTGCGCTGTTATTTAAACTTAAGATATTTTCCAAGTACCTAATCAAATTTATTCTTATAAATGTTATAAACATTATCAAACTTTGATACGCGTTGCAGTGAAAACAGTCAATTGCTTGATTACGTGATTACGGTATAGTTGCTTTGAAGCTTTAATCTGAGTTAGTTAATCCAGCTGGCGTGCGAACAGAAATTTAGGCTATTAGCTTATAATTATTATCAAAATAAAAAGTTAAAACTTAAAATAAATGACTTAATTTAGAAACATAAAATCTTACAAAGATTTATTAAATAGACATATATAGAAATTAAAAATAGTATTTGAAACTGAATTTTGCAAAGTGTTTAATTGATACTTTAAATTTGATACAGGTAAGGTATTTTCTTTATAGTATGATATTTATTTGCATTTTTATATAGATTTTTTTATAAACCAGCCGCTTACGGCCAACATATTCAAAGCTTTTATGGATACAATCGAAATTGTTAATAGAAATAATGCGAAAAGCAAGAATTTTTAAAACTTGTTAAAAGCTTTGCAAATAATAATTGAAATAATTCAATCCCAAATTGACAATTAAATGACGGCAGCGTAAAAGGCATTATCTTTGTGGCTCAAATAACTTAATTATTGTTCAATCGTACATACAAATTTTTAGAAAACAAGAAACAAATTTTGGATATCTCTAGAGCCAAAATCGGCGTATATTACAGTCAAAATAGAGTTCTGTGAGGAGGTCAAATTACTTTACAAAATTTCTACATATTAATACATAAGTATAGCTAAACAAACCACAGTTACTTTTACAGTGAGTTTTAAATATCGCTTTTACTCACCATATGGGTATTTAAAAATAATTGATGTATTTTGGCAAAAAATATAAATATCACAATTAAAACAAGTATTTAAATATAGCACGTTATAAAAAAGCTGAAAGAAACGTGTTGTTATAATTAAATCTATAACTTTTTTATCAATTATATAATCTATATATTATATTTACCTGAGCTTTCATATTTTTTACTAAAATTTAAGCAAGTAAACTAACAAATGTGCAATGTATACCCTCTTTGCTTCTAACACACAAATATAACTATATAATGTATTTTTACAAAAATAATCTATATGTTGTAGAATTTGTACTACCTATACTATATATTTATTTTAAATGATAATTGCTTGGGTTAGTCAACCAGCTAATAGAACACAAAATGCTACAGACAGCAAGAAGGAATAAAACTTAAATAAAACTAAACGTGATAATTTTAAATTTATGTAATTAAATTTAAAAATATCACTACATAACAAGTTCCAATGTGGACTACGCAATTATCAAAAAGAAATAAGGCACTGATCAATATGATCGAACTCAAATACCGGGTCTATAAATAAGCATATGTGTGTGTATATATATAATCTTAAAAATGATATGTATTGGTCTTATATGATATGTTTTATGATATTGATATGTATCATTTTTAATTTTCATTTAACTGTCATTGACATGGCACGTTGAGCAAAGACGTTTTTAAATGACGTTTTTTGAGATACAGCTCATAATATCACCAAATCTACTTATGTAGATAACTTCATGAGCTCTTTAGTGAAAGAATCAAAATGTGATAAAATTAATTATTGTATAAACATTTCATATTAATAATTAATTTACAATACTGAATGTTTAAAAATTGTCGAATTAACACAATTTATTATGTTATTGAATATATATAAACCCAAACTTTGACTTTCATTTCCTTTGTGTAGACGTTTTTTTCTTTAAATTTTAACGTTGATAACAACTAATTACTTATAATTACTAAATTATACCCTATCTCTGCTAAAGTACGCGAAACAGAATATAGATGAATTATATTTGACGCAATAGTTTGCCTCAAATGCTTATGTTGCTATTAGGTTAACTATTATTTTTATTACGACTTTATTGGTTTATTAACGGCTGTGTTCTCTTAAGTTGCGATGTAAATCGGATTTCGGCACATTAAATTCGGCTCAAAAGAGCGGGTAATAGTTTTATGTGTTCAGTACAGTTCAGCTGCTCAATTATAGACATTTTTTTGAAATTGGTAGAACTAAATTCTTTGAAGAAAAAGATATTTGTTGTGATTATCGTAAGAAATGTTATAAGAAAATAGAATATTTTGTGTATAATGTAATGTGTAAGTTAGTTTTGTGCTTGAAGTTAATTTTTAAATTGTATAATCTAATAATTAAAAAAATTAATCTCCAGAATGGTATAGAAATTATTGAATGTGAGAAAAATGTGTTAATATAATTATTAATCATTCGCATTTTTTTATAGTTGTTAAAATGTTTATCATTCGTAGTTAGTTCAATATAACTTTTCTTTCACTAAAAAGCACATGGTTAAAAATCCGCACAACATAACACGTTTTTTATATTATAGAAAAAAAATGCTTTTTAATACTGCATCTCTCATAGTTAAGCAATTTTCAACAACTTTGTACTGTTTCTAAAAATAATTGTTCGTATAATTGACGATAAGTATACAATTTAAAAAAGTAATTTTTTGTATGTTAGTAAAAGTAAGTTAAGCCTGCTTTTAAAAAAAATATTGAAAATATTATTTTTTATGAAAATAAACCTTTGATCGACCCGATCAATTGATGATGTGAGGTTTAAAGCTAGTATTATACTATTCCTCTGCCCATCCAAGATCCTCGCCTATCAACTCGTAAAACTTTTGATTGTGTTCTCCAAAAAATTTCCGTAATTTTGAGACAATGATTGGGTCAACTCTGGGATGTCTTCGCCCTTTGGTCTCTCTGAGACAACGATCCGATGTTTCGTTTCTAAGACAGTAGAAGCCTTTCGTTTCATTAAAATAAAAATTGTGCGTACCTATCCGAGGCTCTAAACCTAAAAAGCGTTCAATTTTTTGAATTTGAGGAACAGGATCTTCGATTAGGAGATCGCCATTGACCACTAGGATTTGTTCTCGCGAGAACACTTCAAGCCATCTATGTAAGTAGTTGTGGTATACAGAAATAGCTAAAGGTCTGTAACTTTCGTTGATGGATCCATTGGGAAAGAGTGATAGACTTTCGAAAGATTTCGGAGAAGGAGTTGGCAAAGTTGGAGATGCTGTTGCGGCGTTCGCTCGGAGCTGGGTGTAATCTGATATGGCTCTTGTCACGGGCTCTCGAACAATCAGTAGCAATTTCACACTGGCGTTCATTGCCCGGATCCTTTCCGGAACCTGGAAAAGATGAAAATGTTACTAAAACTATTTCATGGATCTATAATTTCACGTTAGAATCTTGCAACACTTTTGAAATATCAAATCAATTTGAATTTAAACCAAATCTACTGCAAATTAGCGTTATGATTACAAACAAATTCTAAACAATTTTTACCGAAAAAAACAATAAAATTTATCTAATAAAAGTTAAACAGCACATTTTTTAGTAATTTTTTTGAGCTTTTATTAGATCTCATTAGCTAAATCTAGTTCTTAAGGTTAAAATTAATAGATATCTGTTTATGCTCCCTGCATTTACTACTATTTATAACCAGATTAAAGCCATCTTTTCTCGAGAAAAAGTTTTCCGTCTGAGTGGGATTCGAACCCACGCTACTTATTCGGTCAGATCAGAAAAAAACTTTTGAGCACGTCGTGTATATCTGTGAACGATGATTATGAGTGAAATACTGCAGTTTGTTTAATCTTATACCAATACTACTTAGACAGCTACACGGTAGTACTCAACCACCAACACAATGAAACTATTCACACAGTTTTTCCCACTTGCCAAATATTCAAACCTTTTGGTAAGTGGTAAATCTGTGTGTGACAAGTTTTTGGCAAGCGGTTAAACTATGTGTAGCAATAAACTATAAAAATAGTAGATTGTTTGACAAGTAAATGAAAGTGATGGTTTTCTAGTGAGTAAAAACAGAATGAGTAAGGAAATTATAATTTTTTACTATCAAAGGTATCGGCGTCAAGTATTTGTTTACTTAGTGGCAAAACATTATAACAACAAGTAAACAAATAATTTGCGAAAAAACTTTTATATAAAATAAACCAATTAAACAAAAATAATGAAGAAATTCTGCGTCAGAAGCGCAGGTTTACTACCTATAAAGTCTAGAGCAAAATCAGTGAAAATTTACCAACATTTTTATCAATGGAGAAATGAAAATAATGTGGAATAAGCAAATGAAAATATTATAATTGCGTACTTTTGTGAAAAAGTTCGTTTCATTTATAAAGCACTACAAGCACTAATTTGAAATACTTTTAAATCCTCAACGTTCTGGTCAGTTTATTCGATGCTGAAAAGCACTCTAAAACGTCAAAATGACGGTTATGTAAATAAATTGAATAAATAAAAAAAAGTGTTCCTAACAAGAAAAGTTTTACTTTTCATAATTATTTTTGATTAAACAATATTATCAATTTTCATCAAGTACGCAAAATATATATTATTGCTGTTACTTTTATTCTGTGAACTAACTTTTAAACCATTTTTGTTTTAATTCAATAAATGCATAATTTGGCTGCAACAAAATAAAGTTTTACTAAAACAATATACGTTTCAACATATCTAAAATATTCAAAGCTTCTAAATGCTGTGTTGAAAGATCAAAATAGAATTGTTCAATTTAAAAAGCTTGAAAGCACTAATTCCTGTGCTTCAATTTTATATTTTAAATTATAGCAAATTCATAAATTTAATCTAAGCGCTAAAGCTCAGTTTTCAACGAAATGTATAAAAATGAGCTCTGTTATGTTTGAAAATTTGTAAAGTCAACCGAAAGCAGATTGATTAAAGCTTCACAGATTAATTCAGATATACTGAACTGAAAATAATTCTTTTCAGGATTACAATACAATGTAATTTCCATACTCGACGTGTATTGCTTCTGGCGTTTCCTGTTCTTTCTAATATAAGATAATTTAGCCCAGAGTAAACAATAACGTTGCTCTTTTTGTATCTCTTCCTAAAGTTCCTGGAATATATTGTCCCATATTAGTTACAGGTGAATGGGTTCTACTTTATTTCTATCGGAAATTTGGTTTAATTTCTAATAGCTGAATTTTCAAATCAACATCATCTTAATTGAAGTAAAAACTTTTTGCTTATTTTATTAAGCATCTACTAATCCATTGTACCCACTGTTTTATAAATAATGTATCATTTGTACTGGAAACTAGAGTTTTCCAGAATCAATCGGTCAATCTGCAAAATAAGCTCCGCACTTACCCGAGGGATTGTACTAACCCGGAATTGCGTAAGAAGATTAAACATGAAGCGAGAGCTGACTAAAATGTATAATAACATCAAAAATTAAAATATTGAGCTATTAAATTAAGTAGTCATTAGTCAGTTGCAATTAGACTTTTAACAAGCAGGAAATAAATAATTGTAACAACTAATAAATTTATCAAAATCTTCTAATTGATACCGTTTTATTGAGCCCAAGAAATATACTTATATTGCAAGTTGTATCAGTTTTTCCAGTAATTTTAATTAGTTGATTTGTTTTATAATTTTTTTATTTAATCACGTAACAAAATCTAAAAGTGGATTACCATAGGTTGATCAATTTTGTTTTAACATTTTGCTTTATCTGTTAGCGTGCGTCTTACGATAAAGCCAAATTTTCTCTAGTATCACATAACTACCGCCTCCTACATCCTGAAAGGCAAATAATTGTTTTATTTTATTTTGAACATACCGGGTGATTAACTAGTCTTAGCAACATAAACCTAACTTAAACCTGATATTTAAAACAAGCAAAAATTTTTGTAAAATATATTTTAAAAAGTCTTATCTTCAAAATACTTTGAACATTGTTAAAAACCGCTAAAAAAATTAATATAAAACCAAACTATAACTTAAACACTTGACTTCGTAATCCTCAGTAAATCCTTCAATTTCCAAAAGTGTTTAGTTATCAAACTTTGACTAAATTTCTTAAATTTTGACAAATAAGTTTTATTCAAGGTGTTCTAAAAAAAATTATTATAGTGACAGAAATGACGTTAACTTAGCTGAACAGTACGTTGTAGATATTCTTTTTAACAAACTACTGACAATTCAGTAAGAATTCTGCTGCAACCGGGCAATAATCCATAGAGAGCATAAATTGTTTTCTGTAAATTACTTTTTCCGTGTAAACCTAGTTTAACACGCTCTTAAATAAAAACACACATTAATTACCAACCATTTATAACAGACTATCTTTAATTGTACTTTTGCATGACCTGCAGACAAAACATTGCTTATCTCATTGTAGGTACAGTGAGAGAACGCATTTAAAAGTACAATCCTGCCGGATGTTAATGTCCTGCAGGAATTTATAAAAGCAGAAATTTACCACTTCACATTGATTAAATTATTCAGAAAAGTTAATGCGTTGAGAAAGAAACAAAACTTAATTTTTTTTTTGTAAACACATTTTTTTAATTGAAATAAGCATCCAAATAAAAAGGTATTAAGTAAATTAGCTGGGGTGCGGTGCACCGCCGCGCTAAGATTTTCCACATAATTACATTAAAACCCTGAAAAATATGATTAAAACACAAAATAAGACGCAGAAAAAGTCTTTTATTTAAATTAGAGATGTAGCTACTTCTGTTTATTATCTGGAAAATTGTCATACAAGTACAAAATAATGAAAAACTAAGAAAAGAATTTTTACAGTAATAACTTTAAAAATTTTATTTGAAGCTTTGCTTTAACATAATTTATTTCAACTTCTACTTTTAAATCAAAGTTTAAATGAAAATACGTCTTACTAAAATTCGCAAACGAAAAGCATTAAAAAGTTGACCGATATAATTTAAACTCTTAATTCACAATAAATTAAATTGTAACTAGTAAACAATTTCAACTAAATTGTAACTAGTAAACAATTTCAACTAATCAACATAAACATACTAGAAATTAAATTAAGTTCAATTAACTGTGTATTGATTGCACAGATTTTACCACCTTAATTTAGTTATGTTGTTGTTATAAGATAGCACCTCACAAAACCAAAGATAAAAAAAGGAGGTAAAAGACGAACATTTTATTATTTCTACCTTAAAAGTAAATGCGTTTTATAAAGTGCAAATTTACTTAATAATAAAAATAATAAGCTTTATTGTCATAAAAACTACAAACATATTAGGAGATAATGACCAATAGTCAAAAAATGTCAGACGAACACATACAAATTAGAACATCTAAAAGGACCAATTCTAGAACTACTAATGAACTAGTATATGTATTACCCAAAAAAACTTTCAAATTATTAACTACATATATTCAGCTAAAGAGTAAAACAGTTTATTAACTAAATAAGACTTAACCACTTTGCGAAAAGATACGTAGGTGGAAGAAGACTTTAAGTGAATGGGAAGTGAGTTATACATTTTTTGCTTTGTAGAAAATGGAGTTTTTGTAAGTTCAGATAAAGAGAGAGGTAAGTAGACACTGTTAAAATTTCTTATTGAGTACCTATGAGCGTTAGGTGTAGGAATATCCTCAAGATGTTTGCGAACAAGACAGACTAATTCTAAAATAAACAGCGCAGAGAGTGTTAAAATCTTATATTCGACAAAATACGGACAACAATGTTCTCTGCTGGTCAATCCAAGAGTGTAGCAAAGAGCTCTTTTTTGTAATTTAAAGATGCATTCAAATTGATTTATTGTGCAATTTCCCCAAAAAGGTAAATGCGATTCAAAAAGAGCAAAATAGGTAGAACGAGCTGTTTCAGTCTTCAGTTCTCTGCAGACAGGTCGTAAAGCGCAACAAGCAGTCGCTAGTTTATTAGCTAGTATGTCTACATGGGTTGACCATTTAAGAGATTTTTCTATATGAAGACCTAAAAATTTTACCGAATCGACAGTGTTTATTGCATTATTATTGTTGATAAAAATCGATTGAATGTCACCTTTAAAAGAAAGAGCTACAGTTTCATTTGTATTTAATCTGAGACTATTAGAATCGCACCATGATTTGATAATCGCAAGGTCATCAGAAATAATACGGTGAAGAAGCTTGCTGTCAGAGTGACTCCAAGTGATGCTAGTGTCATCGGCGAACAGATAAATTTTACCACTAATTCGAAGATCAGCAATATCACTTATAAAGATTAAAAAAAGCACCGGACCCGAAACCGAGCTTTGAGGAACACCATAATCAAGATTTTTACAGTTTGAAACAGAGTCATTTGTTTTTACAATTTGAGCTCTATTAGACAAAAAGGATGTAAACCATTTCAAAAGAATACCTCTAATACCACAAAACTCTACTTTTTTGATAAATACGCTGTGACTAACGCAATCGAAAGCTTTTGCAAAGTCACAAAAAATTGTAGCGGTATATAATTTATTATTCACTGCTGCATAAATAGGATTTTAAACCGAAAATATCGCATCATTTGTATTTTTATTTGCTAGAAAACCAAATTGGCAAGAAGACAATACTTCAAATTTTGTAAGAAAGGTCATAAGACGAGATTTAACTAGCTTTTCAATAATTTTAGAGAGAACTGGTAGGAGAACTATTGGTCAATAATTAGCGACATTACTTTTGTCACCTCCTTTATGAAGAGGAATAATAATAGCTGTTTTCAGGCAGTTAGGAAAAGTGCCGCTTTCTAAAGAATTGTTAATCAGCAAAGTAAGAGCAGTTAATGCTTGAACTGGTAAATTTAAAAAGAGTTTTATTGATAAACCATTACTGCTTGAAGATGAGTTTTTTTTTATACTATTTATGACTGGTTGCAGTTCAGACATATCTACGGGCATCAGAAACAAACTGACAGAATTTTTTTTTGATGGTGAGCAAAAAGAAAGTGGATCTTTTCACTGAACTATATTCTCAGTTAGGTTTTTTGCAATATTGACAAAGTAGTCTTTCAAGTCATTCGCAGTAGGACCCAAATGAGCAGTCGATGTAGGTTTGTTACGCAATCATTAATTATAAACCAAATATATCAACTTATTTAGCAGTTTTAAAAAATTAAATAAAATAAACAAAGTGTTCTAGAAAATCATCTGTTTTATTAATTATTAAAAAATTAAACAAAATTTATTTTTTCACTTATGGCTCAAGGATCGGTAGTTTCCGATCGTTCTCAATACATCAAAAAACGATTCTTCCACATCCAGGTGTTTTTTTACTTTGCAGCTGAAACTGAAATTTTTTTTTTAAAACAATGTCTTTTAATTTTATTAAAACTAAAGCAACCAAATAATAAGAATATTTTAAATTTAAAATTAGATAATCAGGTAATTGTATCAAATTTTTTTGAAACCAAATTTTCTCATTTGTCATATAGAAAATTTTAATATCTAAACTCGTTAGATAAATAATTATTTACGCACAATTAGTGCAACAATGGGGCTAAGCAAGCTTATAATAAACCTCTTGACAGCTGAAAAAAAAACGTTTACAGTCAGAATTCGACTGATAATATAGCTTCAGGCAAGCGGTCGCAATTGTATGATGCCCAAATAAGCTAAACAATTTATTTATTATAAAAAATAACAATCGCAGACTTGATAAGTCTCTATGATGAGAGCTTGATAAGCTCAAAACATATCTGAATTTATTGTAAAATTTTTTTTATCTTATACTTTTAAATAAGATGTTCTAATGGTATAGAATACCTGTTAAACTAAACCACTTTTTTGAGCCGTAGATTTAGCAAATTTTACTCTGTTTTGGCAATTTGAAAGCTACAGTAGGCTTTATTTAGCAATAGATGCTTGCAATTGTGTTCATTCTACATAAAGAAAAACAGGAAGTAGAACACAATCAGAGCTCGTTGACAAAAATGGCATTTGCATGAGTATTGGGCTCATAACTCCAATCAATCATTCTCATAAATATGATAAATTGTTTCAATATTGACATTATATTATTGGATTTTATCTTGGATTTTAGATTTACACTTAAAATTATGCAGGTTATACATATGGATGTGTACATATATTAGTTTCTGCTTCGTGCACGACCTGTGTTCAAATCTAATTTTAAACTTTAATAATTTCAGACGGCATTTTCTTTCATAAAGCCCTTCCACACCTACGAAAATTGTACTCTACAAAATTCCAGGTGCTTAATTTTCTGCGAAACACGAGAAAATTATTTATATTCTGGCACAATGTCAAGTAAAGTGTAAATTTTGGTCTAATTTCTTATGTTGCGGTAGGGTTTTGATTATATGGTAAGATAATTTACTAGAACACGAGAGCTTTTCAACTATTTATTTTAACAATAAACCACAGCATTGAAACGTGACAAATTTGATATTTTAAATTTAAGATTATTCGTGAATTAAATTACTGCTTCGAATGGGTTTTAAATAAAACTCCATTGTTCTACACTTGATCCATCTGTAATTCAGAAATAATAATAATAATAATTTTTATTAGCAAAAAATTGCTACAGCTATACAATTACAATTAAAAAAATTATGTTGAAAAGAAAGTTATCTGGAAATAAAATCAACAGCTAAATAATACTGTGGTGCATTATGCGATAACTTACTTCAGGCGTCACAAAGTAGCTGGGACTTTTTTCAATGGTAATCTGCCCCGGATAAGAGTGCGGCATTTGCATTCTGTACCACTCCAAGCCTTTATTGTAATTTTCATCTCTGTCAAAAAAGTGGACTTCCCCAGACGCTTTCTGAACCATAGGATGGAGATAAAGCATTTCAAGAAGAGCTCGAGTGCCACATTTTCTAACTCCCATTATTATAGCTTGAGGTAGTCTTCTGGCTGCTGAGGGATAGAGACGTCGGGACAGGAGAAGGAGAGGAGGTCTGGTATGATCTTGAGCATTTGTTTGTAAACTGTTCAGGGCGCTGTCATAAATCATGTGAAAAGTCAGGAAAAGTGAAATTAACATGACAGTCAGAATTGCTAAAGCCATTTTTGGTCGGGATACTCCTACTACAAGAACACAGTCTGATGGGTCCCCTTCCACGGATCTCATTGCTGCACGAGGCAGCCATCTGAAAAAAAAAAACAATATTATTTTAATACAACATTCATAATACAAACAGCAGAGATTAATTTTATTAAATTTAAAGAATACATGTTATATTGAGTAATTCAGTGCTTATCTTAATATAAGTACAGACGCAGAAAAAGTTGGTCAAAACTTGAGATTTTTAGCAGTAAATTAATTTAATCGATAGTAACTTGTTAAAATATTTAGCCTTTAAAACAATTGCAGATTAGCATATTTGGTTGTTTTTACTAATTATCAATCGGTACATAATAAAATCATACTTTTCAATTTTCGTCTATCTAAGGCTTATTTTACAGCACTAGGGCACAACCTGTGAGGGCTTCTTTAGCCCTCACAGGTTTGCTAGCCCTAGGGATCAGCAAATTAAATATATAGCTAGAAAGGTTTAAATATTCAGTTATATATTTTTTTCTTGTTTATGTATCGTTGACAACTATGGTAAAATTTTATTATTAAATTAGTTAAAAAATATCATTGGAGATTCTGTAAAAAATTTGCAAATGTAGCAGGTTAGTATAATACAGTCCATGCAGACCAATCAAACAAAATATGCACAAAAAACATCAAATGTAAGCATTTGTTTAGGCAAAATATGGAATATTATATGCAAAAATGCGCATTACTAAACATAGCAGATTTATATACACAGTTTTATTATTATTATTACAATATGCGCATATATATCTCCAAAATATACAATGCTAAAAAATGATGAAAGCGCCAAATGTATTTTTTTTTTTGTAAATTGTTTATTGAAATGTGTTTCTAATGTTTTAAACTCACAAGTTACTCAAGCTGGTATGAAAATAGTCTAGAAGATCAATAGAAAGCTTTACATTTATAAAAAATTGTAGTTTTTAGTAAAAATATTAAAAAATGGTAGAAGCGCCAGATTTAATTTTTTTTGTAAATTGTTTAATAAAGTGTGTTTCTATTGTATTAAACTCACAAGCTACTCAAGCTAGTATGAAAATAGTCTAAAAGATCAATAGAAAGTTGTAAATTTATAAGAAATTGTAGTTTTTAATAAAAATGTTAAAAAATGGTAGAGGCGCCAGATGTAATTTTTTTGGTGAATTGTTTAATCAAGTATGTTTCTATTGTACTAACCTCAGAAGTTACTCAAGCTAATATGAAAATAGTTTAGAAGATCAATAAAAAGCTATACATTTATAAGAAATGATAGTTTTTAGTAAAAAAGTTAAAAAATGGTAGAAGCGCCAGATTGAATTTTTTTTTGTAAATTGTTTAATAAAGTGTGTTTCTATTGTACTAAACTGACAAGCTACTCAAGCTAATATGAAAATAGTTCAAAAACCTATACATTTTAAAAAAATTTAGCGGTTTTTAATAAAATTTTTAAAAAATGGTGGAAGCGTCAGATATGATTTTTTTTTGTAATTTGTTTAATAAAGTGTTTTTCTATTGTATTAAACTCACAAGCTACTTGAGCTAGTATGAATATAGTCAAAAAGATCATTAGAAAGTTGAACATTTATAAGAAATTGTGGTTTTTAATAAAAATGTTAAAAAATGGTAGAGGCGCCAGATGTAATTTTTTTGTGAATTGTTCAATCAAGTATTTTTCTATTGTACTAACCTCACAAGTTACTCAAACTAATATGAAAATAGTTTAGAAGATCCATAAAAAGCATTTATAAGAAATTGTAGATTTTAGTAAAAATGTTGAAAAATGGTAGAAGAGCCAGATTTAATTTTTTTTTGTAAATTGTTTAATAAAGTGTGTTTCTATTGTACTAAACTGACAAGCTACTGAAGCTAATATGAAAATAGTTAAGAAAATCAATAGAAAGCTATACATTTTTAAAAAAATTTAGTACTTTTTAATAAAAATGTTGAAAAATGGTAGAAGCGTCAGATATGATTTTTTTGTAAATTGTTTAATAAAGTGTGTTTCTATTGTATTAAACTCCCAAGCTACTCAAGCTAGTATGAAAATAGTCTAAAAGATCAATAGAAAGTTGAACATTTATAAGAAATTGTGTTTTTTAATAAAAATGTTAAAAAATGGTGGAGGCGCCAGATGTAATTTTCTTTGTGAATTGTTTAATCAAGTTTGTTTCTATTGTATTAAACTCCCAAGCTACTCAAGCTAGTATGAAAATAGTCTAAAAGATCAATAGAAAGTTGAACATTTATAAGAAATTGTGTTTTTTAATAAAAATGTTAAAAAATGGTGGAGGCGCCAGATGTAATTTTTTTTGTAAATTGTTTAATAAAGTGTGTTTCTATTGTATTAAACTCCCAAGCTACTCAAGCTAGTATGAATATAGTCAAAAAGATCATTAGAAAGTTGAACATTTATAAGAAATTATGGTTTTTAATAAAAATGTTAAAAAATGGTAGAGGCGCCAGATGTAATTTTTTTTGTGAATTGTTTAATCAAGTATGTTTCTATTGTACTAACCTCACAAGTTACTCAAGCTAATATGAAAATAGTTTAGAAGATCAATAAAAAGCTATACATTTAACAAAAAATGCTATGTTTGATAAAAATGTTGAAAAATGATGGAGGCATCAGATATAATTTTTTTTTGAAAATTGTTCAACAAAAATGTTTTGCAACTCCTGAGTTCAACATTGCACAGTTATATAAATTATTAGATACATTTAAAAAACATTAAAATAATTTTCAAAAGCTTTAAATTCAGCTCATTAAAAATATTAATTAACTTATTTGTGAAATTTTAAAATAGCTGTTGTTGGGTTTGTCGCAATGCTGTTGTGGTAGGCTGTACAAGTATTTTACATAATAGTGGAAAATAATAATGAAATAAACAATTTTAGATTTGAAAAATGCCATGCCCCATTCTTGCCAATTGGATTACCATCTTAGAATTTTATGGTTCAAAAACATATTTGCGTTTACAAAGTAAACGTTTATTGCATTTATCCAAACATAAACTTTACCTTTTTCAATACTTTCAACATACTTAAAACATTGCAATTCTTGTTTGTTCTCTTCTAAGTGCTTTTGAAACATCAACTAGGGAAAAAGACACGCTTTGTAATTTTATTATTTTTTATCACAATAGCATAAGAATAAGAATTCGCTTTTCTCTTCTGTTCGCCGCGAGCAGACCACAAAAGCCGTATAATCTATTTCTGAATTTTGAGCTAACACTTATCTTCAAGAGCTTTTACTAAACCAAACGACGCTGTTTTTAGTTTTACATTTTTATTTTCAGCATTTCGCATCTACTTTCTAACCAAAAGAAGTTATTGAAATTTTGGGTTTTTCTATTAACATTTAGAATAGTTCGCCAGAAACAAAATTTAATTGTAGCTTACAAATTTAATATGTTCAAGCAAAAGATTCTAAAGCCTGGAAAACTTTATTTCAAATGCCATTCCTATAGTATAATAATATAAAAATTCTACAATAGTTATTTACATAAAAGCCAGAAAAATTTGAAATGAAGAGCTGCTAAAAATAAAAGCTCCGAGTCAAGTAAGAGATTTTACTGACGTGTTTTGTATTAAATTTTTCCGGAAACCGTAAAAAAAGACGAAATTTACAAATTTTATAATTTTTTTTACAAATTCCACATAAATCAAGTTTGTCAATTTTGTTGGCAACTATAGTTACTAGAGTATCTTTTTTTGCGTCTTGTAAAGTTTTTACAGTACTAGTCCGGAAAACTCAATTTTCCTGCGCGTAAATAAGCAGGAAAATGTTGTTTTCAAAACAATTTCAGGAAAAAAATAATATAAAAATGTTCTATATATAATTTAAAAAGCTGCAGCAAAATTTCTAAAAATGCAAACATTTTGTAAATGTAAGAATTAATCGGTAAATCTACATTAACCAATTAAAAACAATCGATCTCAGTTGAAGACACTTCTTATATTACATTTAATCATTCTTCAGCTTCCTAAAATTTCAGTTGACTGTGAGATTACATTTTATTGTCCTAACTGTTATTCAATAAATTTACAAAAGTATAAATTAATTTTTAAGTTTATCAAATGTAAATTTCAAATTATCAATTAAAATTGAAAAACCCTCAAATGTAAGAATTTTAGATTACTGAAATTTTCAAAATTATATGATTACGTTCAAAAATATTATAAGTATACTTAGATGTTTTATCTATATATTTTTAGATTTTGACAAAAATAGAATTGCATTACATATAACATCAAAATAAAACAAAAATGTATGAAATAAATTTTGCAATTTACACAATTTGTAATTTCTTGCGGTTTTGACTAGTGACAACTGAATTATTACTCAAGTTATTATCTATGATTACCAACATGATTTATATTATCCCTAATTATAACTTCTGAATTTCAATTTATAATTTTTGAATTACATTTAACTATGTATTTATAAATTAAATTAATATTTTCTAAGCTACAGAATTACATTTGACTAATTTGAACTTCAAATCTTAATTTTTACTAAGCTAAAATACAGTTGTCGCTTCCTTCAACTAAATTGATACTTTTGAATTATACTTAGAAAAGATGTAGTGCAAAAAGTAAACTGTTTTTGCACTGCATTCGTGAAACCATGGGAAAAGCCATACTTTTGATTTATAAGTGAGAAAACGTAAATAACGACAAGTTGATTTAGTAATTGTATTTATTGTTATAAAAGTATTTGTAAAATTGACTTTTACATATTAAACAAGCCTTAGTTATCTAATAAATGTTGTCAAAAACTTCTGCAATAAATTTCACGTTTTTTTTTCTTTTGTGGTTTGAATTTATTGCTGTAGCAATGTCTTCTAAACATCCATGTCTTCTTCTTCTTCACTGTTTTGTTTTGTTAAAAACAAATTTGTTGTCATAATAGTACCAGCTAGCTACGATTAATGTTAAATAGATATAAAATACCACAAATCATAAATAAAGAATGTGGTATGTGTTTCGAGACTGAAATTCTCTTGACACATAATATTCTCGGCTTTCTAAAGTCGCCCCAAGTCTTACATACGGTTTTAGGATTAAAACCTACTCCCTTAATTCATAAATAACTATTTAAAGTAAGGTTTAGTTTAAGCTAAGCTGAAGTAAAGTTGACAGAATGAAAATTACCAGGCGGGTTAATGAAGATTTTGAAAGCTTATATTTCTCTTCTAAAAGCAGTTTTCAAATTTTACCAAAATCAAATGTTCTGTCACAGGAAAGGTTCGACTTTGATTATAAAAATGAGTATCTAAAAATAAAAATTAATATTTAATATCTGAAAAGAAGAAAATGAAGGAAGTTGTTAACTGTTACAACAAAATAAAAAACTTAACACAAAAAAAAATGTGTGGAAGTAGCAAAAATGTGTTCCGAATTAGAAATGCAGCCCATTATTCAACTTTACTGGTTGTGGTTATGGATATCCCTCATAATCTTATCAGAAAGTGTCATATTTTTAAAAATTTTGACACTTTTCTGTAAATAAAAATAAAAATTGTTTAATAAATTTTGACTTTAACTGAATTTTTGCAACATTCACCGTAAATTAGAGGCATATCCATCTTTTCATTGATAGAAAACATTTTGGTTTTTTTAAACAACGTTTGGAATCATACAATAACAATTAATGCTCTGAGTAATGTCATGAGTGTTTAAACTAAAGGCTTAAAAGTTATCATCCATTGAAGTTAGTTTGTCTTGATATTTGAACATAGAACTGCGTAAGGTCGTACTCTTACGTGGCCCACGCTGTATTTTCACTTTTATAGTTTGAGATATTATGTTTTCTAAAACATTGTGTTCAATATTTAAGCTTGAACAATGAGGGGTGTGGTTCACCCCAAATTTCTGATGAATGAAGTTTAGTAAAATACTAAACTTACCTTTCTAACTTTAAAATTACTTAAACAATCTGAAAATGAATATATTTCTACAAAAACGTTTAGTTTTTGTACTGCTTATTTAAATACCGCCTAACAACGTTTCAGTAGTTTTTTTATTTCATTATTTAGATAAGAAACCGCATTATCTTTAAGACGTTTTACCGCAGGCAAATAGCGTTGTTTCTAGTTAGTTACGTGTTCTTTTTTCCTAATTCTAATTTTAATTTTAAATGGATACAACAACAACAGCAATTAAATTTTGATAAGAGTCCATGAAACTTTCTATCTTGGTTTATCTGTGGTCACGTAAAACTTTTAAAATAAAATTCTCGCGGTTTCAAGGTATGCAGTATTGTTATCGTTTAAACATTTACAGTGTACACTGTACATGACATAAATACTTATTACAAAGAGAATATTCAGTCTTTATACAATACCGCAAACAATACTGCAACAACTCCCATGAATAACTAAACCCTAGAGCTAACCACCACCAGCACCACCAAAAACTAGCACTATAAAATAAATGATTATGTACAACGACTTACATAAAAATGCAGGAGAAAAGTTTAAATGAAAAAGCTGTATTTACACCTATTAATTAATTAAGCCGGGAAAAACAAGTTTCTCGATAGAAAAAGAAAATTTAAATTCTTTGGAAGCGCTAACTGAAGTGTTGTATTTAATTTTTTATTCGCAGAAGAAAATACGAATGAAAGCATCAAAGAAGATAGTCGTCAGTCACCCTTTAATAAAATATTATTAAGCTGCTTTACACCACACTCTTTCTACAAATAAAAAACACATCACTCTAAAAATACTTTAATGTGTCAGACTTAAAAAGCAAAAAACGTTAAAAGTGCATTTTGCATTAGTTTATAATTGAAGCCTCATTATTTTTCTATTTCATGCTGCACTACCTTGGAATAAAACACCATTAAGCAAGCAACAACTTCTACAGGAGTAATCAAAATAGAGTAAAAATGTAAAGCTGCAAGATTATAAATTTTTTATATCTTAAAAATGCACTTAATTTTAAATAAAATTAAAAAAAACCGCTGATCAGCAATTTTGTATTAAAATCATTTCTACAGAAATACAAAAACTAATATTTAACAAACAAGAAACAAAATACCAATGAATTATTCAGTTCTACTTTAACACCGACAATGCCATTATACATTGCTACAGCCTACAACCTTCACCATCATGTTAAAAACAGATTAAAACAAGTTTCACCCAAACATTTATTCATCTTGACACACATCATGTAATTTTTTGTTTTCAACCATTTTAATCACATAGAAATTGTAAATATTTTTTCAGAAATAACAATACTGGCATGTCGTTTGCAGGTTTTGTGGTTTTATCTCTCATCAGTGGGGTTTTATAGACTAAGATTAATTCAGCTGTGATCAACCAAACTAGTAATTTCACTATTCTAAATATATAATATTATAAAGAGGAAAGATTTGTACCTATTTTTGTATGTTTGTCTGTTTGTAATGAATAGGCTCAAAAAGTACTAGGCCAATTTAAAAAATTCTTTTACCAATAGAATGCTACATTCTTCCTATTTGACATAGGCTACATTTCATTTTGAAAAAAATTAGGAATCCTTGGTAAAATTTGAACAATGTAACCGAAGGTGTAGAAAAATGAGTCTTAAAATGTCTTTCGTCGAATGCGCTGTCGAAACTATTAGCGATAGAACAAAATAATGTACAACAATATTGAAGAACATCATAATGTCCACAAAAAACTCCCCGGTAGCATATGTCCAACTATTGTAGTTATGTCACTACAACAACTTTTTTCATTTTAAACATTAATGAAAATGCTAACCAAATTCAAACCACGCTATTTATGTGTTTATATTAATCCTTATCCAAATAAATTATTTTATGGTCAAGACCATTTAACTACCTATAAAATAGTTTTTAAATTATTTAAATTGAACTTTCCATTCAAAAGATATTACGAATTAAAAAATTCAAACAGTAAACAAAACCGCCATAGCGCCGTGACCGTTGTTTGCGATGCAGTTTGCACTTTTGCAAATTTCCAAAAATAAATAATTGTCTACCCCGTGAGAAGCCGGAACGGGCTGCTAGTTCTAAATAAAATCAATTATCATTCATTATAATTTTAACATTTTTCTCGTCCCAACATAAACTGAACCGTTGAAAAGCCATCTCGTCCTTTTTTTTCAATTTTTCTGGCACCAATTTCCGACATTTGTCGCCGCTTCCTCGATATCAGAAAAAAACTTTTACAATTTTCTTATTTTAAGCACAAAACACAATTTTTACTGATTATCTCAAAATAGCAGGCTTTGTTTGAACAATTGTAAGCGGTTGCCATAGTGCTTACTGAGCATATGCTTAAGTCACCTTAATTTTGTTTTAAAAGAAAAATTTTTGTATATTATACACATTAGAGTAACTCGTGTGTTACAGATAGTTAAGCTAACGGTAGTCTACGAATCTACACACTTTTGATTAATTGTTGAACACTTGTTTTTGTTTTTTTCTAAGTTACATTTTTGTAAAAGCATAGTTCATTTATATTAGAAGTTTTCTTGATGACTTTTTCCAATAGACAGACAATAAAACGAAATCACGGCGATCACTGATCTAATCTGCAAAAGTCGGAGCTTTTCAGAATATGTTTTAAGCTAAAGTTTCTGCTCGACAACTCAAACTACTGTAGAAACTAAACCGCTTGAAAGCTTTTAAATCCTTTTTGCTATAAAATCGTCAGAATGAAAACTGTGGGAAGTGAGATGTTGGCAGTTACCACTTAAATCGTTTCATTTATCTCAGCCACATCTACTACACATTGATCCAGTCACCGGTGAATGCATATCACAAGATTCAAGCAATAATTTATTTGAAACATTTTATTTCTTCTAAAGACGTTTTCTGTGTAAATATTCTAATAAATGTAAAATAATTTTGCTGCTCAATATTTTAACAGCACGAGGATCATTATATATATAAGAAAAAGTCGTGTTTGTTACAACACTTATAACTCGAGAACGGCTGGACCGATTGCCATGGTTTTTGATTTGTTGGATTTGTTTCCGTCCCGAATAACAGAATACATCTTAAAAACAATGAAAACTCGATATGTGTAATGAATACTTAATCATTTCAATAGATGCTGATTTGTTTATTACATGTCAAACATTTGTTGTCCAATCCTGTCAAATAGTGTAACAACTATTTTTTTTTTGGAGCTTATGGCCTGGTTGCTGAGACCTTTAAGCCACAACTTTATTTTTTTCTGAAGACATCATGTGTGCGTTCAGAAATTTATTTTTTGTAAAATGTCTACAAAGTTCAGGTACTGTTATATTTGTTTTTAATTCCCGAAAATAATACCTAAGATTTATTCTACAGTAAAAACATAAAATCATCGGAAAGGAAGGAACGGAATTTAAGGAATAAAAAATCAGTTGGTAAAGGTTATAAGATTAAGGAAAAAAAATCTACAGGTTAACAAAAGTGTAAATGTCTTTTTATAGGTTGTCTATCATTTTTCTTGATAAGCTATTCATACGTAGTGGTTATATACTCTTTGAGCTATTGTCTATGTCTCAAAAATTCAGGCACTGTTATTATATTTGGTGGTTTTATGCGAGTGCACATTTTAATAACAATGCCGCGTCCTAGAAGATCTAATCTTTCCCAGCGAAGCCGTAATGCAATTAGGCAACGGAATATCGCGAGTCAATTATCTGCGAGAAATTGCACGCGTCGATACTTAAAGGAAAATTTAAAGATGAGGAAGTTCTTATTCCAAGGATTCCGACGACCCCAACGGATATGCCCTTTGAGTTTAAACGAATTCAATTCCCGATTCGTCTTGCCTTCGCCATGACGATCAACAAATCACAGGGCCAATCCTTGACTATTTGTGGCCTCAATCTAGAAAATGCATGTTTTTCTCATGGTCAATTGTACGTGGCATGCTCACGTGTCGGCAAACCATCCGCTTTATTTGTTGTTGCGCCTGACCAAAAAACAAAGAATGTCGTTTACCACAAAGTGCTTGAATGAAAATTCTATTAATGAATTAATCCGAGTTTTATTTTTTTTCCCCTATCTGCACAACATAGTTTTCAATCATTTTTTTCTGACATGAGTTTGAAGTACATACTTAATTATTATTTTTTATTTTTTTTATTTTTATTTTCATTAAGTTTGTACGTTTTCATCAACATTCATCATAATAAAATACTTTTTTGTTTCTATCTATAAAAATATATTATTTTGTATCATTGTTTTACGTTCATCAAAGCCTAAATTAGTTCAGCTAAAAAGTAACACGACATTTCATTGGGTCAGCTAGTTATAATATAAATGTAAAGTAACTCTTTAAACCACTTGAGAGGAGCTTAGACGTATAAGAGTAAGAAAGGTGCTTTTTAGCGAAAGAGTTGTTCAAAGTTTGTTTTTTTAATTTTACACCTACTTTGTTCAATATATAATATTATATTCCATTTTATATACGATATATTATTATAGTTACAAGTCAGGTCAGGTCATATACTTACAAGTAAAAACTATGTAAAAAACCATTTAACTCTAGCTTCTTTCAACCATAAATTTGTAATAACAAAGTAAGGTAAAAAAAGTAATAAACAATTTTAGATGTAGAGGGTCCGGTTATTATTGTAACTACATGCTTTTATTGGTAACTTTATTAAGAAAGTTAAAAGAGTTAAATTTATTCAAAATTTAAAAAAATTATCAAGACTATTTCAATAAACCCAAACAAAATACTCCTGCTGCAAGTTAAGTTTTGCGAATTTTGACTCATGTTTCATCATCAGCTCAGAGTTATTATATTTAATTGGAGATCATATTTTATCATCATTAAAGAAAATTTTATCAAAATGTAAGATTATGACCTGATCAAACTTGTAAAAGATTCTAAAGTAAGTTACACTTATCAAAAAAGTTTCAATAAAACTAAGCTAAAATCTTTTGCAAAATTAATTTAACACTTTATCCGCTGAATACATTTCATCTTTTTATTGTTGTTTTTGATGGAAATGACTATTAAAATTTACTGACCACAAGCCGTTACTAGTAAAAAATGTATTATTTTTTAAAATCTTTTTAACAAACATCTTTTTATATTATTACAGTAATTAGGTATATGTATCATTCTGAAAACGGTTGATATTAATGCAGATAGCAACAACATGCATGAGACAACCCTACGCTAACAAAAAGGTTTGACGTTGATTGTAAAAATCCAAAAAGATATATTGACAGTAAGTTGTTACTTGCAAAATCAAAAAAAAATGTAGCAGCTCTTTTTTTTGAGCATCAAAATGCAAAAAGCAATTTTGAAAAATTACTTAGAAAACTGCCTTCTTTCTAGATTGACCATAACTCGAAAAGAAATAGAAATATTTTTTTACATAGAAACTGACAAAAATTGTATCAGTAATAATTATTACCATAAAAATGAGAAATCTTTTCCATTAAGTGACTTTCCAGCGGCTACTTTTGAGTAGCTCTATTCGGCATTTTAAAACGCATTTCATTAAAATAAAAATCACAAAGTGCTTAGCAGTGATATTTAAAAAAATTGAATATTTTGTACATAAACATTCTGTTCGAATCTTTAATTTGGGGCCAATAAAATAATAATAATAATTTTTATTGCAGCTTTTGTCGGTCTTATATTATAATTCACAGAAGAACGTATTTAAGTCTTACATCTGATGTTTATGACATAAATATGAAAAAGTCCACATGATGCATAATTTAAAATTAAATAAAGCTATAATAATTGATAATGTGTATTAATTTGCTTTTAACACGTTATGGCAATCTAAAATATACCTAGTTCCTACATAATTAAAGTGTTCTATTTTGCCTGAGCAAATATTGTGTAAAACGTAATTATTTAAGACCTGACACCGCAAATTGCCTGAAATTGCAGCAGTTTGTCATTTAGATGACATTTCTAAAGCTTTTATTTTCTACTTACAAGATATCGAAGTGCGGTGGACGCACACATCCTTTTCTGAAATCTAATTTTGGTGGACTCATGTTGATCGATGGACAGCGGTAAACTTCATGGTTCCTGTAAAAATAAAACAAAAGTAAAGTCTGTTTTTTCCTTTTCAATTCCAGAAATTGCATATTAAACAAGGGTTGGCTGGATAACATCTGAAATACCTATTTCAGTTTACATAACCCGCTCCTGAAGTCATGCATTGCGTTTATCATTCGGAGTCGGATCGATAAAGTAGAGTACTACAGACGCGGCTAGACGACCCTGAAAATGACGTCACTCGACATTTACTCGATGCTAACTCTAATGTATTACATCAATAGTTTCTATTTTTTAGTCGTTGTATTAATAGATATTTGACATTCATTTAACTTCTTTGACATACTATAAAAATAAAGAAACAATAATAGAAAAACAAATTAAATATTTATGCGTTTTAGAACCAAAACGTATTTGTTCATCAAATCAATATACAGCAAGTAATAAAGCAAAAAATCAAAGATCAGTGTTGAAATTCTAATAAAAGATTCTAGTTATCATAAGATCTTATGAGATAGACAATATACTTTTGCTGCAAAACACTTATTGTAATTGTTGACAATGATACATAAACAATAAAATAGTATACAACTACATCAGTTATGTGTTTTAGGTATTGGTTTGCTGTCACTGTTGTCACTGACCTGACCTGACCTAAACTGACCTGACCTGAATAATTTGCGATTTTTAGGCATTTAAGACACGACTGCTACGAGGAACTGTAAATTTCCGTATTGTTTATAATTTATTAGCACTGATAACATATTAACAAAGTATAAAATCAATTTTGAACATTAATTTCAATATTTTTACAATTATAAAACCTGAAATCTACATCTTTTCCATCCATCTCGACTGCCTCAACTCCTGAAGCTCTCCCAGAAAAGTCAGCACACATTTTCATTGATTCTTTATCAGTACCAGAAGCACTTGCCATAGATACCTTTCCAATCTGATTTTTTTGCTTAATAGAATTCTTCTTTTTTAGATTTTTCTCTAAATATTCTCTTTTGCAAATTTGCTAAACTCCCAACCCCATAGTCGCTGCAGATTTCCTAATGCAGTGGCCGGTGTACATAGCTGGATTTTTAAGTTTGAGATATGAGGAATTTCTTCATCGGCGTTTACTAACTTTGTTGCGACTGAATGGTACACTTTCCATTTCTGTATGGTGCAAAAAGTCTTCATAGGCCGCTCGTAACGCCGCATATTTTCAATCACCCTCAAGTACGATTGCAAAAAATCTTTTTTTATTATAAGATTTTTAATCAAAAACAGTAACAACCACCTTTACCTCTAAAATCTTGACGTTATCCCTAGACATCTTTACTAATTCATCCGTTCTGCAAGCTTCAGCAAGTCTAATAAAGAAACTACTTTTATCCTCAAAAAAATAATCAACTTGTGCTTTTGTAGGTACTGAAAGGTTTTTATGTTGGTATTCAACATTCTTCTATCTGCTAAATTTGATTAACAGACCATATTTGTCAATTTTGATTCATTTTTGTTTTGCATAATACGCCACCACAACTATTTCTCCAGCCTGTTCCTTATCTCGCCACTCACATCTCTTTCGTAGTGAATTTTTGACTTGTCTGGCAACAAATCTATTTCTGCACTTTCTTCTAACTTTAAAATACGAGCGGAAATATCAAAATCTTTGACCAATTTTACTAGGAACCACCAAACGTAGCAAAATTTTTGACAATTTCTTATATCTTAAACAAAATCAGTGTTTTGACAAACAACGTCCTCGATTATTATAAATCGCATAATATTCTCGTTATATTAAGAACTATTATCACACACTTATAATAAATTAAAATCCATTTAATTATATGGTGTTTACTCACTATGCAGGACATTAATAGTTCAATAGCTATGAGCCGTCATTAGGAATAAAATTGTACAAACTATCAACTTTTAATAGCTAATAGGTATAAACTAGTGATGACTCTTCTTTTCATCATTCATTTGATAATTATGAATTTACCAAGCTTCTATAA
Source organism: Lagria hirta (assembly GCA_947359425.1). NCBI lineage: Eukaryota > Metazoa > Arthropoda > Insecta > Coleoptera > Tenebrionidae > Lagria > Lagria hirta. The sequence goes on along the minus strand of OX375796.1, from coordinate 18,610,713 downwards.
TAAGTCATAAGTTCAATAAACAAATTAAAGCTACCAACTGTTTAAAACATTAACAGGTCAGTATTATTAGAAAACACATACAATAGGATTTTCTACCTTTATTAATTCTCTATTCTTAATAAAGCTTCAAATATCTTAATTTCAATTTTTATCTGTAAGGCAAGTGTACACAACTGTCAAAAAATGTAGATTAAACCGACTTTAAGCGCTTCTGTTAGATAACTTTGATGCTTTGAGTTTAACTTTACGAATAATGCAGAAAACAATAACGTGTCTCTGGAGCATCATTTTAGAGTAGATAGTAAATGACTTGACAATTATTACAGCTTCAAGTGTTTTGCAAACTTTCAATTGCGGTTATCTACAAAACATATTATTTCTGGGACAATTCAAGATATTGAAAATGAAAATATTATGTAGCTACAATATATTATAAATCAAATTAATGAGATTCTAAAAATAAACATAGTTAGCAGCCACCTACGTCTCTTATATTAATGTGATCGCAGATATATTACTTTTCAGATTAGAAAAGTCAGTTAAGATTACCAACCAAAAGTCACTACATTCTGCTTATTTTGTATTTTAAGAAAGAGAACAGCTTTAATAATCCCAAACAAATTGTTATATATTATATTGAAAATCTATATCGTAAGTTTCGGTTATACTTTCATAATATTCATACAAACAGGGTTTCTCAGCAAAAACTTGATCCTTGAAAATAATGAGTTTTGCAAAACGCTTTTGGCTTTGAAAGAAAGCAAATTTGATCCTCCAAACTTGAATCCTGTGCGAAAGGCAGCAACCTCCTTGAAATGCTAAATAAGGATGAATGGTCAAGTGCCACATCAATTTCAAGGAATTATAATTCTCTACAAGACCACTAAATTTAATTTTTTAGTTTTACCTAGTTTTTAGGGAAAAATTTATAAAAAACTGTTGGAGTATTGGCAGTTTTCAATTAGTCTAGAGTTTATTGCAAAATTATTTAACTGGACTTAAATCTTATTATCATCTTATCAGAAAGTGTCTTAATGTGTCCATATAATGCTTTATTCTATTAAAAAAGAAGCAAAAATTATAATTGCGCCAACGTTACAAGACAAACTTTTAATGTTAAAATTGCAAACCATCTAGAAAAAAAGCCCAGATAAATTATTAATTCTTCTATAATACTGACAAAATTTTGGAAAACAAAAATATAGACATTAGTACTCTAGTTTATTAAAAGTTTTAAACAATGGATTAAACAAAAATTAATCTTTAGGCTAAATGATGAAGCAGCTATAAATGATTGAAACAATTGCTAATCGTCATTTAATCCATAAATATTTTAGCCACCAGAAGAGGTTGGTTGAGTCCAATCACCACCCAGATTATCTAATCTAAACTATTTAAAACAATGAATTAAAACACTTGAAGTGGTTTGTCAACTTATTTTAAAACAATGCTAATTCATATCACTGTGTGCTTTGTGTACCTAATTACTTAATCGTTTTGAGAACAAGTTTTATTATTATTATTATTATTATTATTAGTATATTATTTCAAAATATTAAATTGACTTTTTTTTTGTTTTAACATTTTGTTTGAAAATGATTTTTTTTCACAAAGTGATACATTGATTTTGCAAAAACCCAAATTACTGTTTTGCAAGTTTTCCAAGCTAAACGCAAAATGGCAGATTAATTTGGAAACAATTAGTTTAAACCTGCGTATTAATTAAAAAATATCTATGATCTGTATTTCACAAGATTTGCAGATTATTTCTCGGTAATTTATTCAAACAATTAACACCAAATACACTATTCTTTTTCCACTTTTTACAATGTTGACAACAGAGCAGTACAACTGTAAGAAGGAATAATATTTAGATTAGGCTGCTATATTGGTTAAAGATTTTAATTGAGGAAAAAAATTATAGGTCTGTTCTACAAGACAAAGCAAAAAACCAGATAATTGTCTATAATATTCTTTAAATTTTTGGGAAAACAGCTTTTGTGATACTTTAAACTGCAAAAAATAATACATATCTTGCACATGTAAGATAGGTTTTGTAGTGTTTACTGCATTAATACAAATTATTGTTTTATCAGCGGATAAAACAGCAGTGCCAAAATCGCACTTTAAAGCTTAGGGAGGCATTCTCAAAACAATTTAGTATGGATATCGAGTAAATAAGCAGTTAAAACCGCCAACTCGATTAAATATTCTATTTTACGGATAAAAATGACATCTTTTAATTTTTACTAATTGTTTATTTCCAAACTGTAATTACATTTTTAGATAAAATATCTTCCAAAGAAAGGATAGTCATAACCAACCCCATAATTGTAACGAAAGTCATAACCAACTGGTTTCGGACCAAACTTCTTCACCAAAACAGGTGTTTCATAAGCTAAGGGCTCTTTAACCGCATTACGTACAAAAGATGCACTGCGAAGAAGAGTGGAGAGGAATGGTTTCTGATAAGCAATCTCTTCTACTAAAGGATCTGAGAGAATTTCAACATTATCTATCAATGGGGCACTTCTAGCAACTTCAACAGTTCCATAAACTTCAGGAACAGTTTCGAGGAAAGTTTCTTCCCGAGTGACTACAGGAACATTATCTTCTTTGACAATTTTTCCAGATGGTCCTTCAATAGTGGTACGGGTAAGAGGTACGTTGGCAACATGTACCTGTTTGGGAAGAAGAACTCCAGCGTTGGCAACTGCCACAAGGACAATAATAGCAAAATATTTCTTCAAACATAAAAAATTAATAAATTTAAAATAAATACATAATTATAATTATTATTAAAAGTACTTACCATTGTAGGTAGATTGAAGAACTATGAGCCGAATGATGTTCACGAGAATTGCTTCAGTTTTTATATACTTTTCAAAAGGAGTGCCTTATTCTATTAATTACTTTTTTATTTTTATTAATAAAATAATGTTTTTTTAATACCTAAAATTAAACTGAAAGTAAATGTATTATAACAGCAAAAAGATCGTTTATTAAACTAGTTTTATTGTATCACATTACATTAGTGTTGTTTTTAATCTTTATTATTTAAAATAAATTTTGAATAGATTAGAATTTTTATCTTAATTTACTTCATAAATAATAAATTATCACTCAAATATATCATAAAAATCTTATATTTGTGTTAGAAATGACAAAAAACAATTAGTTTTTTTAAGCCATTTAAACATTATTTGTGGACTTATCAGCTTCAGAAAAAAGCTCCATAAAAATATCGATCCCTAAGTACATAGACAATTAGGCTTTCTTCGTTGAAAATAGATTTATTGCGTATAGTCTGCAAAAACGGGTAATGCTATAATAACTTTTTGAGTTTGATCTGAAGCGGATAGTGGACTCTCAAATAGCTGGCTCATTTGGCACCCAGAAAATCAATGGTTTAACAAAATTTAGAAAATAAATTATAAAGCAAATCAATTACTGGGGTAAACTAGTTTGATTGGGGTACAAAATGGCTAAAATAAAATATGTGCAACAAGTTTTGTTTCAGTTTAAGCATGCATTATAGACGGACAAAAGAGAGAAAACATGGCAAAAAACAAAATCTTTAATTTTCTGTAGAAAACAGCGTTGGAGTTGTAGTGCTAAAGCTATTACTGAAAACAGTTGCTTTTTATTAAAAACAATAAAACTGCTTAGCAGTTCGCTCAAAAAGAAACCAACACTACTCAAAATTTGTTATATCAATTAGTGACTTTAGTTGAGAATATATACTAAAAAAAATAATTATAAGTCTATTCTACCAAACAAACTAAAAAAGAATTTTCTTAATCGATTTACAATTGGCAAAAATATGGATAAACATGCATAAAAAAAACATACAGACAAACTTTTCTTTTTTAGAAGTCTATTAAAAAAAAACTAAATTTCAAAAACAAATCGAATAATCAACAAACACAGACAAATAATGAAAGAATATGTAAAGCAGACCAATTAACTTATATTGAGTTTCTAAAATGTTTTTTTTTGTACAAACTTTTTCTTAAGAGTAGACCTCTTAAGGCCTCGTTAAAACATGTAACACCGGATATAGGAAATTTTACTCTATACGGAAACCAAGAACAAAATTTCAGAAAACGTTTTCTTAATTCTCAATTTTAGTTGTTAATTATTTTTCTTGCTTCAGAAGTTTCAAATTACAAAGCCAATATCCCATTGCACATCTCCGGTAATTGATCAATCCATGTAATTGAATATTAAAGTTCATTCCATCAAACATCTGATACGTTTTAAGTAATAGATATATTTCAGATTTTTTAGAAAGAATTTTTCAGAAATAGTAGTTAATAAACCCTCATTACTAGCATTAAAAATTAATAGAGTAAGAATTATCGCTTTTTATAGTTCAATGTGCTTCAGGCGTGCTCCTAAACCTGTAATTTTACCTCAACATCTATTTAAAAAAAAAAAGTTGAAAAAACGTTTTCACTAAACAAAAAACGCAGACTTACTAATTAGAACAATTTTAGTCACGGAAACTCCTCTTTGCTATTGAAATTGTTATCTCAGCCATAATTATTTTTAGCAGACCTTAATCAATAGTATTTAACAATCAACTGTTTTTGTCAGGACTCTTTGATACCGACTATTTAATATTAATCATAAAACGTTGACTACCTGAATACTTAAAAAGTTAATTTCTTTGTACTTTTGAACTCTCTAAACGCGATCAAAGTTCACACAACTATATAAACGCCGTGGCTTGTTAAGTTAGCATTTGAATGTTTTATGTTGCTCGAGCAAATCATTTAAGGACCAAATGTTGAGTTTGATTAGCTTGTTCCATAGACCAAAAAAGAATGCCGATTTCTAGCTGTAAAACGATTTTTAATGTACTGTTATAACTATTGAGAAAAAATACATTGTTTCAAACATTTTCCCCTAGTCTCAATTGCAAAGTAAGAAACACCGCGGTGTGGAAAAATTGATTTTTCATGCATTGGCAACGATCAAAAACTACCGCTCTTTAAAGGATGAGTGCCAAAATAATTATTTTATAACGGTGATAAAATCTTAAAAGTTGACTATCATTTTTATGCAAGAAAAAAAGCAAAAAATCTTTATGTTTTAAACAAAATACTTATATTGAATGCTTAATAATCTGTTGGAGCATTATTTAACTGCAAAATTAGGCTATAAGATGCAGATAGACGTTTAAGAATCGGTCAGTTTTTTCAATCTATTTATGTGTTATATTATAATTTAGACCAAATTCACTATAATATGCCGTGATACAATTACAAGCATCAAAGGACAGGAAAATGGTTACCACTTTCCTGTCTAAATATTTAAGCAAGCGGCAAAAAAGCCGATACTAAATTTAGTGGCTTTACGAGCTGTTAAAGCTTGTGTGCTTAACGCTGCACAACCACAACATAATTCTCAGTAATTACGGTTAGCATTGCAACCAGTTTTCTATTTCCACAAACGATTTTCCATTTTTTTGAAGGGTAAATTAGCACACTACTTTAACGACTGGTGCTTAATGATGCTGATTGCACACTAAGACAAGCTTAAAAACTTCTGCTGTTTAGTGGATTTTGCTATACGTACGTATTCTGTTTAAGCAAATTTACAATGGGTTAATAAAAAGAGAACAAATGTGGCCCAATGTGGAATGTAAAATTATGTACGCCCGTAAAAAACAAAGTTTAGTCAAATGTTGACAATAGAAATATTTGCTCAATACTTTTTATAAAATTTCACATTTAATTAGTGTCACAATGGCGTAAATGACATTCATATTGTCGATATGTGAAAAGTATTTAAAAGCCTAACTAGAACATCACAAAATTCGATTGTACGGCTGATTTCAAAAAAAACTGATACAATTCTTGCTTTTAGCTCTTTGTTCGTGTGCGGAGCCATTTAAAGATTATTATTTTTGCGCGGTTATTTGTTTCTAATCGACAATTCTGACAAGTTTTTTAATTTGACAGTGACGGCGACTGGTGCCCTAGAATACACTGCTCAAATATTTAAAAAACGTGCTTTAAGAGTCGTATCAGTTTTTTTTGAAATTGGCTGTACATCATTTTATGTCAATTTGGAGATACTCGATGGATTCCTGCTGTTAGTGTCACTCAAAATTCGACATCTCTCATTAAAATAGACCACTAAATATCAGCCTTTTATGTCAAACACCATTTATCATAGCATTTTTTACTTTATATTAAAAAATAAAATCATCTCCTATTCTACAGCTCTTATAAACCAGTTGACTTTTACTGCGATAATTGTAAGCTTATCCAGAGTAAGTTGGGCCTATCCATAATTTTTTTGTAGGTTAGAACGGCCTTGCAATTGATACTAACAAATTGTTGAAGACAAAATATCTATAAATATGTTTGGTTACCTAAATGTAATTCAAAACTTTTGCGTGACAAGTTTTACGGAACGTGCAACGTGCTTTTACTGTCCATAATGGTAAAGCTTTGTCGTGTTCAGTGGTTATGTCCACGTTGTTTGACTAAAAATCATAGATATTATAATGTCAAAAAGCTGGCTCATCAATTTCAATTACTAAAAGCAGCGTCGCTTCTTAAAAGAGAAAGTCCAGAAATGTTAAAAAAATTAGACAAAAACAAAAGTTGTTTTGTTCTGGTGAACCTTTTTGGTGCACTATTACGCATAATGTTTATCAATGCAACATGCGATGTACTTTAATTATTGCTTTATGCTTTAGACATTCATTGCTCACGATTTATATGACGTTACTGGAAACACGTCACCATAGTGACACAACAGTTTAATGTACAAAGTTAAACAATGCTGAAATTATTTTTAAATTTTGTAATTGTATCTATCCAAATCAAACCAAGAGATTTCAAAATCAATTGACATTACAGATAATTCGGATAAACGTGTTGAACAAATTGCTACTCAATTCAGAAAATGTAACAAGCAAACCATATTATTTAAACATTAGTTTGTAGGTAAAAAATTTTGTTTTTTAGAAAATGTATAGTTTTTTCAATGACTAGAAATATAACAACAAAAATATACATTTATGCCAGATTTTGCAATAGTAAATTTTCACGTGCCTAAAAATTTAGCCTTTTATTCGTGAACTAAAGGACAACTAGAACAAAGATTAGTAAAAGTAAGTAAGGAGTGTATCTTAAACTACCTAAAAGGTTTGAATTAGGAAGATATTTTTACAATTATTCTGCAACGGTAGCTGTAGCCAGAGAAAAGTTTTCTACAAATTTGGCTACAAATAAGTCACTACAATCTGTTTAATCGGTTATTTTTTAGTTTCCAATATGATAATGCCAATCGATCAAGTGTTTGTTCAAGTAATAAAGCTATTACAAGAATACAGCTCAAGAACAACATTACAAGCAACTAGAAAACCATTTAGAAAAAAAATAGAAAAAAAATTAAATGCAGCGGACAAGACAAAACTTTTATATTTTTATAAGATTGATTTTTAATGTGATTATGTAGATTTCTTTCATAAACATTTTAGCCTTTTATGTATTATGATTTTTTTTTATTGAAAGATGATTTGTACCAATCACTGATTATGTACTGGTCTATACTTTCAACTTTTTCATGTGTTAATGCTATGGTGGCTTGTTTTTTAAAAAACACGTCTCTCTTTTTTAACAGAAACGTCAATACTATCCTTAATAAGTATAAGAAGACAGGTATTGACTTCTACATATTTAAAATTTCGTGAATTACGTTCAGTTGTCAAAAAGCAAATCTCTGGCAGCGCATTTAACATATCTGAATAACATTCAAATCAACTTTCGTCATGAGCCTAAAAAGTTCTGAAGTTATATAAATACCAAAAGGTCTAAAACCAGAAAACCTGGTAAAATGCTTCTGAATAATAAAACACTTGATAACCCTTTACAGATAGTAAACGCGTTCGGTGATTTTTTTAAGTGGACGGATATTGCACCAGATTCTTTAGTTGACAACATTCCATTTCAAGAAAATAGCGTCTCACCTGCAACTTCAACTATAAACATACCCAATATTGTAGAAACTGACATTATTCAAGCCCTCAAACGTTTAAAGCCTGGTATGGCTTCTGGTTTAGACTCCATACCAAGTTTCCTGGTTAAGGACTGCAAATTTGTGTTTGTTCAGCCGCTCTTAAATTTAATAAATCACTTGAGAGTGGCACGTTTCCCGATAAATAAAAGAAGGTATCTAAAGTTTGTCTTGTCTTAAAATCTAGTGATGCCTCTAATAGTGAGAACTACAGGCCTATCTCGCTTGCTTCTAATTTTACAAAAATTTACGAAATCATTATTCATTCATATATATACCCCTCCGTTTGTAATTACATTTCTGCAGATCAACATGGTTTTGTAGATCGCAGGTCAACTGTAACAAACCTAATGGCGTTCTCACAATTTGTGTCTCAAAAACTGGAAGAGCAGTTTCAGGTCGACACCATATATACAGACCTTACAAAAGCTTTCGATCAGATTGACCACAATATTCTATTGGAAAAACTATTTCAAATTGGTTTCAGTAGGAAACTACTAGATATTTTTCAATCTTATTTCACATCTAGATCACAATTTGTGTGCTACAATGGTTTCTCGTCGCCGCCATATGATGCTAGCTCAGGAGTTCCTCAGGAATCCGTATTAAATCCTAATATTTTTTTTATATATCAATGACCTACCTTCCACGTTGAGTTGCAATAAGTTGCTATACGCTGATGATGCAAAAATTTTTGAATCCATAAATTCTATTGATGATGCCTTGGTTCTTCAACAAAACTTGTCTAAGTTACAAATATGGTGTGTAAACAACAGAGTAAAATTGAGCATTTTCAAATGCAAAGTAGTCTCGTACTCCCGTAAGAAGAACACTATAACTTGGGATTATTTGATTGATCAAACCTGTCTTCCTCGTTATGACTTTGTAGAAGATTTAGGTATTACATTTGATAGCAGTTTTCGTTTTAATCTTCAGTGTGAGAATGTAATTTCAGCATCCTATACTATGGTTGGGTTTATTATGCGTAACAGTAAATCTTTTTATGATATTTATTGCTTGTTAGCTTTATATAGGTATTTAGTGCTAAGTAAGCTTCAATATGGCTCTATTATATGGTATCCCATTTATAACACTTACAATGATATGATTGAAAGTCTTCAGCGAAGATTTTTTAAATATCTATATCTGAAGTCTCATCATGTTTATCCTCCTCAAGGATATGATCACCGTCTATTGCTAGATGAATTTGGAGTCCCTCTACTCACTACTGAGAAGAAAACTAAATGTTTTGCTGACTTTCTGTAAGATAATTCACTTTCAAATAGATATTCCACAGCTACTCCAAAAATTCAGCTTCCTAGTTCCTCCTACACCTTTTACTACAACACTCCCAGAACCAATTTCATTCTGCGATCTCCGGTGTGTCTTATGTCCGAAGCTTACAACTGCATCTGCCACGAGGTTGATATATTTTATTTAGATTATTATTTATTTAAGCAATTTGTCACTGAGCTACTGTCTGTCACTGATTCTGATTTTTGATTTGTAATTTTGATGCAATATTTAATTTGTTACAAAAATTTTATTTACTTTGTTAGGCTAAGATATTGTAAAATATTTCTTTTGTTTTGTCCTGTAATTGGTGCTTCTGCACTGTTGGGCTAATAAACTTTATTATTATTATTATTATTATAACAATTTAGGCACCTTATGCTTAATAAAACAGCATAATTAGAACAATTTAAAAAAATTAAATATAAATAAAATTAGATTAAAATAGCACAACTTTGAACAAAAATAATTTGCTTAGCTATTTTTTTCTCAATACAAACTATGACAGATGACTCGAAACGCAATAGCTTTAAGAATATTTGGCCAGCGTAATCTCACAGTAAAATTGTAAAAAGTAAAAGTTTTAAACTTTAAAGCAAACCATTTTAATTTATATACCTTCAATAATCGCGTTATTATTTGTAAACGAGTTAGTATACAATTAGACCAAAATTGGTTCAAAAATTCAAAAAAAAGTTGCGACTATTAGACAAAAACAAAACTTGGCAACAGGTGTTGCCAAAATTGCTTAATTATTTATTTAAAATAGTTTTAAGTTTTTTGTGTGTTTTCAATTGATATATTGTCGTATTTTTTTGTAAAAACTCTTTAATAAAGTGCTTGATATGCTAGTAATGATAAGATTTAAAATAGGTTCGTGCGAATATTTTTTGGAATTTAAACTGAGACAGTAATGTGATGTGTATTAAAATAAATTAATATAAATTAAACAAAAATAAATTTCATTTCTTGAATAATACATAGATAATCAATTAGAAGTATGCTCGTGCAAATATACTTTTATTTTTAGACTAGAATTTATTACAGCAGAATAATAATATATTTAAAAAAAAGTTATTTCACACGCCGCTTAATTTGAACCAATCTTGATTGTGGAAATGTAAATTTCTAATTTCTGGTAACCTGTTAAAGTCCTAACTGAACTAATTCTCTGTCTATAACAAAACTTTTACAACTCCACTTGTTTATTTATAGATACTTAACTTAAAATCAGAATCTGGTCTAATTTGATAAGCATTAGATTAAACCAAGCTGTTTTAAACAAAAAGCAAACAATTTCTGTTTTTTTTTATTTAAATTTAGAATAATGTAAAACAGTATACATATTTAGTTTTTAAAACGTAAATGGTATATTTTACTAAATTGTATTAGTTTAAAATTATCAAGTAGATTTGATTTTAGCCATTCTAGCAAACTCTAGAATTTGAAAAATATTATTGGCTGAACACACAACATCTGTTTGACATCTTCAACCATATTTTTAAATTTATAACCACATTAAATGGGGTTTTAAGCAATACACACTTAGACTATATGGTCTAAGATTTCACAGACTGGTTAATTTACGTAGATAAAAACAAACCCATTTTTGAGCAAAAAACATAAAACATCAATGATGACATATCATGTACAAGTACAAAAATACTAAATTTACAATGTATGTTCTAAATATTTTAGCGGTAATCATAAAGTGGTGTTCAAGCCCAGAAGTAACGACCTAAGAAAGCTGAAAAGCTCTCAACAAAATAAAATTAGTAAAAAAACGGCGGATTAGGTCTAGAATGTTTCTGCTCTTAAATCATAAAATTAACCGACTTTCTAAACATTAGATTTTATACCGAACCATATAATAAAACGGCACTTAAAAACTGCGGCATCGGTGAGTAGAGTCAAAATTTTAATTTTTACACAATATATGTAATGTAAAGGTGTTAGTTTTGTACTTCTTGAATTATATTTTCATTTATATCTAAGTTACAATTACAATTACATAGAATTACAGAAGTGGTAACTTCAGCAAAGGAACTTCTGAGCTTAAAACACTGTTTTTGAAGCAAGATTAATATTCTACTCAAAACTCTCAAGACTTTCCTCAATTGTAATTTAATCCATCAACGACTAACAAACAACGCGGCTAAATAGAGCGTATTCAAATGTCAAATCCGAATTATAATAGTCCCTATACAGAAATCCATCGAGTTTATATAACCGTTACATAAAAATTTTAATCTTCATCTTTTGTCGAAATGGGGTCAGCTTGTTTGGAATTTAGGAAGGTGACGTAAGCGGCGTCGAGACGCAAGAGGTGTTAGAAGTCAAGGTTTGAAATCGACCTGACCTCGGCCTCAGAACCCATGCAATGCACGAATGAACGGAAAGTGCAGAATGACATTAAAAATATTCTTTTAACTTTAGTTTACTGAAGTTAAAAAGTCAATCATGTCTAGATTCAAGAGAAATTGAAAGCCTTAGACCGACTACAGCAACAATAGGTTAAGTGTTGCAAATTTAAGCTTAGATCTAGTACATTCAACAACTGAAATCAGCTGATTAGGAAGTGTCTTTAGTAAAGTAAAATAGCCTATTTTCAAAACTTTACTGGTAGCCCAAAATGCAAGTCATTTCACATCATTTAGGATATATCAAAAGAAGAATTTTACAAAATAAAAACTTTGACTTTAAGACCTTATCCAACAACTAAAAAATACTTTGACGTAAGTCTTTACATTTTCAAAAACAAATTAGATAAAATTACCCCTATAAAATTTTTCAAAAAATTTCTAAAGATTATGACTTTGTAATAAATGCAGAATTGAGAAATATGTTTATATTTTAGTTTGAGCGAACAGGATCTTTTAGAAGAAAACATACATAAAGTTAGACAAAAGCTAAAAACAAAACTACTTGATAATAAAACAAGAATAATAAATAAATCAAAATGACAAAGTACCTAACGAATTATAATACAAAATAAAAGTTGCTCTATAATTTGTAATGCAACAAAATATAAGTACAGTTTTTGATAAAAATTTTAAGCAAATTATTGAAAAAGTCATAACAAGTAGTTTGTTTATTCACAATTTAATAAATAAATATTGTTGCCGTGATGCTCATAAATAAATTGAATTTTTTTTTGTGCTTTGCGCCTACAAAACATAACTTTCAACGTGTCCTAAGCGGCCTGAAACGCCGTCTTGCCAGCCTAGGTTACAAAATGACTACTATGACATTTGCTGTCATTGTCAATTGTCAGACATTTATCAACGACAACGGTTTGTATTGTATAATGTTACAATTAATGTATAGCCCCCCAAAGTTCCTAAGCCGTAATGTGTGCTAGAGTATCGATTTTTTTCAGAAAACAGCAATTTCACTTTTTAAGAACGCAAATAGGTAACTTTTGAAATGTCAAAACAAATAATTTTTTTTTAAAAACTGGACATCTGGATTTTTTACTTAGCTTTGCCATAACATGGAAAAAACTTCTTTTAATAAAAAATTCTTTTTTTTTAAATAAAAAATCGCCAGCGGCACAAAAAATTTTGTGAATCACACCTCCAAAAACGCTTTTGGAAGGGCTCGTAGTTTGAAGGCCTCGGCCCTTGCAAAATGCCTGTTTCCGGCCTTGTGATTCAAATAACTATTTTGAAACTTTGTTAATTGTCTCACGTAATTATATTTCATAAGAAGAATTTTATGGAATCTGTCAATATTCATGTTTCAACTTTGCTAACGAGTACTGTAAAGTTTTCAGACAATCAATATTGCTAAAGTTCCTGATATTACAAAAGAAGATATTTTTGAACTTTAGGATACAATATAATCAATGCGAGTAATAACACAGAAGGCTGCAAATGAAAGCTCTAATCAACCGATTGTCATCAAAAATTCAAATGTATCTATCATAATGTCAAAATCAACAAATTCATAATTTTGATATAATTTGATGTCGATTAAGAGTTGATCGGCAATCAAATTGCTATTTAAACCAATCAGATGTCCAAAAATAAACAATAAATAATTCGATGACAATCAAAATTTGATTGAAGTTTCAATTTGATTAGAAGCAGCAACCGTGCTCTACAGTATTATATATAGAACCTTTCGACACATTTTGACCTCCCACGAGAGTCGCTGCAGAAGATTTCGCATACAATAAGAATGTTTCCATGGAAAGTTCAGCTTGTCCAAGAATAAAATCCGACAAATTACCAGCAATAAATTGATTATGCAATGTACTTCCGGCAAAAAGCAGAAGAAAATCATAATTTTGTTCATAATTTTATCAAATAGGAAACTGCAAAATAATGGCTTTAAAAAACTAAAGTGTAGTTTAACAGCGACAATTACACCCACTTAAGTCTACTTTTTGGTGCGGGGTTTTGTCAGAAAAAATAAATGACTTATATTATTGTTCGATATCAGACAATGATGAAAAATGTTTAACATCAGCCGTGGATAAGTATCTGTAAGCATGGTTCTAACAGGATGGAGTGACAACGCGCACTGCGATGAACAAATTATTTCGCGTACAACCGATTGTAATTGGTTGGAGTTAATTGAAAGAAAAAATTTATAATAATAAGCCTAGAATCATCCAACAATTAAAAAACAATATAAGCGACGAAATCAATAACATAACACCTGACGTTTTGCTTGAGGTTATGGAAAATATTGTCCTTTAATATACTTTAATATACTGTACGTATTTAAGAAAAATAATACTAATTACGTCTTAAATAAGTTCAAATGTCGGTAATTTTAAGGCATTTTGTATAAAATACCATCTTTTTTAAAACTCCACTTTAAAATTTCATCACATTAATTAAAGTTTTATTTCGAAAATTAAATTCAAAAAAACCCTTGCTTATAGAGTGAATCGGGTTTATGGTATACGCCACTTATTTTGCAATTATTTAGCACACACATCAACCATTGAGGTAATTTGGAAAAAAGCAAAATAGTTAATGTAGGAAGAAATTTGTATACCAAATGAGTTCCTGTAATTACAACTTTTACATTTAATCTGCTTTTACATGCAAACCCTTCATGAATCGTTGTCACAATTTCATTTTAATATCGGTTAATTGATATCAGCGAAATTTGGCACTGTTGAAAGTCCTGAATAAAACTCTATTAAGTCTGCAATAGGAGCTTTATTGATTTATACCTTTTAAGTTAAAGATTTCGTGTGATTACAAGCTTCGAGTTTAGGCCACGTTAGGTCAGTTTCATCAAAGGTTAAAGTTGAACAAGCCAAATTATTTCTTAATATAAATTATACGATAATATAATAGTTGTATTTCGTCGCGTGTTATCGTTACAGAAAAAATTAAGAAGCTTGACCTGTCACTGACCCTGATACTTCATTAAAAACAAATTTTATTTTTAAAAAAAATTTTTGCAATTTAGAGATTCGAAGCTTGTCAATTACTGTTGGAGAATTATTTCAAATTTGAGCAAATTTTCTGGAACACTTCATCACTAATCATCGCTTGTCTTTTAACAGGGCTTTTTTACATGATTAATCGCACAGACCAAAAATATCAACAAATCAATAGCAAAAATCAATTAAAATATGCTATGGTTGTAAATTATTTTGAATTGTTACTTGAGCCACAAAATTTCGATTCTGGCCTTAGATTGAAACTGAACTGAACAAACTACGAAATTATTCATTTACGACGATATTTAATTATCAGAAATGTTTCTAAAATAACAATTTTCTATCACAGCCTAGCCTAATTTGTTTTCTTATCAATCTAGTGCTAGACAGGATGTGGAAATAAGAACGAGTTAAAAAATGATGATTTAAAAATCTGAAATATTGACATCTTTCGGAAAAAACCGTGTCGAAAAGTTAAATAAAATTGTCGACGTTTCGCACTCCATCGGTAGAGGTGATGGAAAGTGAGAACAAGCACGGTAACTCGACGTCTGAACCACGCTAGAGGCGAAATTTATTCTAATTTTCAGAATAAGAAATTCTATTCAGAATAAGCTTCGCCTCTAGCGTAGTTCACACATCAAATTAGCGTGCTTGTTCTCACTTTTATTTCTCTGTCCTGATGACGCCTCCATCGATGGAGTGCAAAACGTCGACAATTTAATTAAACCTTTCGACACAGTCTTTTCCGAAAGATGTCAATATTTCAATAACATCGTGCCGTGAAAGCCTTTCTTCTTCATTTAAAAAACTGTGACTTTGATATTTTTGATAAATCTAATATATGTCTTAACAACATTAAAGGTAAACGAACTTTGAAAGACAGTCGTGCGGAAGCGTGTCATAGACAACTTTGGCAAATATCTAAGACTAAAGTTTAGGGTTGGTGTTGCTGAGCACGCTCTTTCGACTATGAAATTTCTTTCACAAGAAATTGCTAATTTATGATATATCCTTAGATAAATAAAATTTGGTAAAATAACGTAAATAGCAAAGCTGGTATTCAGTCGTATGCACAAATATTTGTCTTTTACATCATCTAGAACTACAGCATAGATCAAAAGACAAATTTGTTCTACTAAAGTTTTCTGTTTACCTTTTATAGAAAAAACGGTTTATAAAGTTCATGATAGTAAACTTAAATCTGTTAGCTATATAATGTTTTAAGCCGGAACAAAATTATTGATATCTAACACTATAATAAGCCTATAAAAGTCTAAAAGTATAAAAGTCTGTTTACTAAAAATAAGTCTTTTGTAAATCGTCTTAGAAACAACATTCTCTTGCTTATATGCGCGCAGAAAAATTGTTTTTTCTGACTAGCTCGGTAAAGATACTTTTCACTTGCTTCTAAATTTATGTAGTACTTAATTGTAACAAAATCCCTTGTAAGTGTTTGAGCTTGTTCAAGTCTACACCAACCTTCAAAATTTTTCAGTGCGTTCTCATATCGCTTTCTAGATTCAACAGTAATAGATCTTTAGTGGCGGCGCAACAGCTGCAGATTTTTTTTTAAATTTGGTATTATATTGATATTTTTTCAATTCTTTTAACCTTTTTTTTAAATTTTAAAACATGTCATAAAAATAGCTAACAAAAAATGAAAATTCTTAGTTGTAGAAATTTCAAATTACCATATATGCAAAAT
Source organism: Lagria hirta (assembly GCA_947359425.1). Taxonomy (NCBI): domain Eukaryota; kingdom Metazoa; phylum Arthropoda; class Insecta; order Coleoptera; family Tenebrionidae; genus Lagria; species Lagria hirta. The sequence continues at coordinate 18,594,268 of OX375796.1, read as the reverse complement.
TCAACGCAAAATAATAACATTCAACAAATAAAATCCGACTGCTATAAATAAGAATGTGTCTGTTTATTTACAAATGCTAATTTAAGAAATTTAAAATGCAAATTTTAAAAATACTTGAATAGCTGCCAAAAAGAAATGTAAGGCTTTTTTTAAACTGCTTCTATTTGAATGCAGTGATATAATAAAATTATTGTCATAATAGATGCGTTGGGAATAATATTGTAATTATTTTGTAGAAAAATTTGAGAGAAAAAAAAAGACTTTAGGCGTTTTAAATCATTTCAATAATTTGTTCAACACTAGCTTCTTCACCAGGCTAAAGATTTAAATTTTTTTTTTCCAATTTTAGAACTTTAAAACTTGTTATTATCTAGCTTTAATCATCAGTTAAATGACTTCTGGTTTTGAAGCTAAAAGTCAAAGATAAGTATTGTCAGACGTTGCCGATCTTTAATTGTACGACAATAAAAACACAAAAATTGCAAAATTTATTCTTGGAATCATAATCTTTGGTCCTTTATGTTTCAGAAAAGGTTTAGTCAAATACGACAACGTTGGTATATATTTAGGTATAATTATTGCAAAAGCTTTAGAATCTTTTATACAGAAGCCAAAACATAGTTTTTCTTTTTTTTACTTTATAAACTAGGTGGACGAAAAACCATTTATTGATCGTAAATTTGATATATTAAAAAGCTGTCACTTTTGACTTTGATCGGCTTACTTTTAAATGAGATGTTTGTCAGCCTATCTGGATTTCTATTTTTATATCAGATTTGACTATTTGTTTTTATTTTTTTTGGTCTAAAAATTAGATATACATAGGATGCTTCTTAAGTAATTTTAAATCTGCTTTACTAACGTTAAGCAAACAAGAGTGTTATAGTACATTTTTTTGTTTCTGTCTGCTTTTATTGACAATCTATTGTTTTAAATAGTTCAATTGAAACTACAGTCTGTACTGATTATTTGAAATCAACCCCATCTGTCATCAACAGCCCAGTAAATCACCCCAACAACGTGCAAATAGTATTTCTGTGCCAATAATACACTATTTAAATTTTTACAAATATTTTTACAATTTTTTTCTTAAATAGTTTACAAAAGAATATGTAACTTTCAGTATTCGTCTTAAAAGTTTACCATAGAACTTATGATCGGTGTAACAAATGCACAGACATAAAAACCCACATAACATTTAGTGAAAGTCAAATAAATTGTTGCAAAAGCCATAGTCATAACTACCTCTGTACTAAACTAAACTAAAATGTAAAGTAACCGGTACCATTATATGGCAATTATGTAACAAACGACTGCTGTTTCAGCACTGCAATGCAAAAAAAAACGCAAAAAAGCTTACTGCAGTAATTTTCTAAAATTTTAATACCAAAAGTTGAGAAATGGTTTCCAACCCTAAGTACTCTTAGAGAAAAGAAGAGAAAATTTCTTATAGAACAGAATACTTTAAACATTTGACATTTGACATTCGGCACATAAAATTTTCGAAACTTTTACGCGACTGGAAAACATGCTAATCCTAAGGCGGAGAAACACCGGATTAGTTTTTTATTTTATATAGTTTTCTATTTTTCAAAAATTAAGATTACTTTGATCAAGAAAACGTAGAAATCATATATAAACCGTTATTTAAAATTTATTTATTTTTTCTAATTTTAAAGTTAATCTACTAGAAAGCTTTCTCACCACTATTCCAAAATTTTGAGGTAGTGATCATTTAATTCAGCAAAACTTCTACATAAAATATAATTTTCAGAATATAAGTTGTCGTAGAAGTGAAGACAAAAAACTCTAAGACATTTTATATCATAAAAGACATTAAAGCTTTACGGGTTTTGAAAAGTTTTTTTCCCAAGTGACGTGCGAGTAGGCCCTGTAAAAAAACTAATGCCGATGGAACGATCTGTTTTTACAAAAAAATTACTTTTTTGTACAAATAATATCTTTACAAACTTTTGACTTTTTTGAGATATTAACATAAACCACTCACAAAAGTGAATGCGTCCTTTATTGTCTCCAACTGGATCTATATATTCTGCATATTTAAAACAAAGATCTTATAACTCGAGACATAAAAGCGAGATCAATGTAGATAATCCACTAATAAAAATTCCAATGATACTTTAGAGATCCACCCTGTATAATTAGAAACAAATGTATTTAAAATATCCACCGTGTATTAATTAGGAACAAATGTATTTAAAACTTGTTACCAAATTGTTGTTGAGGCATTTTAGTATAATTATAAAGTATTATAGCTGTAATAAACTAAACACCGGTTGTATAATATTAACAGGATTCCAATTAGCTGTGCTTTTTGGCAGTAGATCCTGGATCGATTCGTACTAAAATTAGGTAAAATAACAACTCAGCCTGCATTTTTCTTCAAGACACGGATTAATCGAATATTCCGTATATAACGTACACTTTGCCGCTATTAATTCGAAAGACGCTAGCTTATTGAATAAAGTTTACAAACAAGATGATAAATTTCTCGCTGCAAACCCACATAGAAACGATCTGTTCTCTAATATAAATATTACATTTTTAAAAAAAATAAAAAAAATTTACAAAAGAAAAAAACAGAATTTAATCTAATATTTTCATAAAAGTTTAAAAATTGCAATAAATCGAGTTAGGATGTTATTGCAAGTGCACATGTCGACTGATAAAATCAAAGAAAAAGACTAAAATAAGTTAATCTTGTTTTATTTACCGATAAATTCTTAATGAAAATGTATTTTTTTTCTTTTAATTATATATAAGCTGAAGCAGGAATAAGGAAACAAGATAAAATGTTTCAAACGATTTATATTTTTTGATGTTTTTTCTTGATCTTCTGAAAAAGCTTCTTTCTACTGTGGAATTTTTATATCAAATATAAAAATTAGAGATGTCCCGACTAGTCGGCGACTAGTCGGTAAAGCCGACTATCCGGCCACTATTGTAGTCGTCGATTAGTCGGCGACTAATCGGCAAAGAGCGCCGACTATCCGGCTTCTTACGTTGTATGTATTTCTCAATAATATGCATGCGGGGGAACTACATGAAATAAAAACCTTGATTATATATTATTTTTTTTATTTTATAATCAGTCTTATACATTAAAAAATGTAAAGCAATCTTTCCTTTGGTAATCAGTTTTTAAAATTACTTGCTTGTAAAGAAAACATAATTAATTATGACATTTATTGAACAAAATTAGTACCTATCCTAATAAAACTCGACCATTACACAAGCAAAAATGAAGGAACAATGCGAAGTAAACAAAACATGTTCCGACACGCTCGCGGCGGCGGCGGCGGCGTATGCGATTACGCGTGAATCAGCCGTAAACGAAGCGTAATCGGCTTAGCCGACTAGTCGGTCTTATTACAACCGACTAATCGGCTAGTCGGCTAGTCGGCGAAAGTCATAATCGGCACATCACTAATAAAAATATATATTGATTTTACGATAAGTAGGTTAAGGTTTTATTTAAATGCTTTAAAAGAATTCGAATGTTTATCGTTTTAGCAATGCAAAATAAGTTATTATCTTGGTCTGAAATTAGTGTCAGATCTAATTCGTGACTTTACGTTATAAAATGGCATTGTACGATTTGGAGTAAATTGCGGCCTATTTTTGGTACGTGGCGTTTTTGCTTAATAACGTTTTATAGATGTTAAATGAATGAAATAAAATCTGAGCCCTTGAAACGACCCAGAAGACCCTATAATATTCAAATTTCGAGCACGCACTCTGAATTTATGCCACGATATCGCTGAGAATCCATCCTAAGACTATCAAATTTTTATAATCCTGGTGTTTCATATAAAAAAGATAATCAACTTATAGTAATGTGGCAGTTTATTGTGTTTGCTAGATTAGCAAAAAAAACTTACTATAATAAACGCTTATAATAATCGAGAAAATTATCTCTAATGCTTTATTTGCTTCTGAAATTTCAATCTATAACTGAAAATACGACAACGGTCTTTAATACAAATTCTAATCAAATTCTACATTCTAATACAAATATAAGTAAGAATACATGCACAACAACATTTAAAAATACGACAGTAGTGAGTCAAAAACATAGAAAATATATTTTACATTTTTTTTGTCAACTTAAAAAGCCAAAAAAAATATTAAAAAATTTATAGAAAAATAGACAAGACATTAATTGTTCTAGAAAAGAATCGTTTTGCTGCGAGTGATATTAATGAGTTATTACATTATAAGAAGTGAGCTATTAGATTTAAGATTGGCGTATAAAAATTTTTCTAGAGTATCATAATTATAAATTTTGTTGTCCCAAAGGCACAGCAATTTTGCTGGATTCAAAATAATTGTTTATATCATTATTATTACATGGTGACGCATCTATGAGCTGATCTATAATCTTAAAGTACATATTCTCATTTAAAAAAAAAACAAAATCGGTTTGTAAATCCTATTATCTTGTAAAAGTAGCATTATTTGTTGCGGACTTGAATATAAGTGAATGCTACAATATGTCACCACCTTAACATTATTATTTACATCTTATGTTTTAAACATTGCTCCAATTAGCATAAAGAAAGCAGAGAAAAAAAATTATGCGTTAGATTACACAAAAGACCTGTTTATTGTTTTATTTTCTAGTCTCAAGTATGATTAAAAAGTTTTTATCATCCGAAATGGAATAACAGAAAAAAATTGAATCAATAAAAAGCACAAAAGGTAAAAAATTGTTTTGCTGCAGTGTAGGTTATAAAACCGACGCTCAGCTCAGCTTTGAAAATTAGTTATTCTACTTCAGTAAAGCCATTTATAACATCTGCGAGTTAAAACAACTTTTGTTTTGAATTAGAGCCATTTTACTGTAATATATTGTAATGTGTAATTAAAAACCTTGTAGAAACGCAGCAAATTGTAATAAAAACCAATTAGAAAACATGCAAGAAATTTGAAAATTTTATTAAACTTTAAACTACAGTGTCACGACAATCATTTTATTATTGGCGCTAGCATCTAACATTTTTAATGTTTTAACAATGTCTAATAAAATAATATGTATTTTGCAGTTATTTTATTAATTAAATTAATTTTTAATTTGTTGTTTTTTTTGCAATTTGGCAATCACTTTCGGCGCTTGATAGACGATTTTAACATTTTTTGCTGGATAGTGGATAGACTATACTCAAAAATTTTTATCTAAATATGAAAAAAAATCTAATTTATAAAGGTAGAAATAACAAATAATTTTTTAAGTTAGATGTTATATCTTGCATTAATACAAATCAAACTTAAAAATCATTAAACAGTCACAAATTAAACTATCCCTAATAGGGATGACGCTTAATTTTTTAAACCAAACATTATAACCGATTTTTTTCATTACTAAATAGGATATAATTTAAAAATGCTGCCTATTCACAACTTTAAAACTAAATTTAAAAAAAAATATCTTAAATATAAGTAATTAATTTTTTTACTTAAATTATTTATATCATTGAAAAAACTATTTTTGACAGAAATCTTATTTTATACATGTTAACAATTTTTGAATTTGTGATAAGACTATCTGGAACTTCCTTTCACTTTAATATCTTTTTTTATGCATTGAATTGAAAATAAAAAAAAGTTTTAAATAAGAAATGCAGTTTAATTTACTTATTTTAGTACATAAATTACTAGTAGACACTAAATATACAAGATAATTTTAAAAATAAGTCTGCAAAAAAAGTCTAGTAATAAGTAACAATGAATTAAATTTAACAAAAATTTAGTTTTATTTCTCTACTGATGATGACCACTTGGTAGTCGGAAAACCTCTCTAGATAGATTCAACAAATTTTTTGAAAAGTGGTGAAACTATTGTGCTAAAGAATCCAAACCAATCAATTAAAAGTTTTGTAGTTGTCGAGATAAAAGTAACTAAAAATTTGATTCAAATTGGCCACCACCAGTGAGTTAATTACGACGAAAACAGTAATTATTCTAGTTATTTAGCAACAATAGTTGCAATTTCTTCAGTAACGGATACTGCAACTATTATAACACTTTCAATGTCGCATTATAATTTTAAATTTGTCACAATCAGTTTGTTTTGATTATCTAACTTTATAGAAAAATAAGTTGATATGTGGTGAATCTCACAAGAATTCAAAGGTCTCGGAATTTTAATCAAAAGTGTACTGCGACTTTAGAGGCATAAGTTCCCCTCATGTCAATTTTTTTTGAAATTTTTTATTGAAACCGCTCTGTAGAATTACAATTTATTTGTTAAAATAACAGTCAATTTAAAATCTATAATTAGGCTGTTAAACTTTTATAAGCTTAGCGTCAGGTACTTCGTTTCTGAAACATTATTCGTCGTTTTTATAAGTCTACGAGGAAAGTAATGCTGTATTATAATAATTTTGTACTATGCTGTTAAGAGCATAACAAGTTTTCTTTAGATATTTTGAGCTAAAGTTTCAAGCGAGACAACGCACAAAAAACCTTTCAACTTTACTTCAATTTAATTTTTTAAGTGTCTAACTGTCTACGTAAGTAAAAACTTAAAAAACTTCAAAATTTTGATTAAGTTTGCATAAAACACACAGATAGAAAGATTTGGAACGTCTAAAAATTGTGATGAATAGAGAAACACAGGAGTAGTCAGTGCTTGAAATAAAAACAATATAAAACAATAAAGCAACGTTAAAAATAATGTTTGAATAATTGACTCGTAATCACGTTTATCAATGAATTTAGACTTTTTAAGATAGTTGTATTTAAAAAAAGGTTTTGTCTTACAAAGTATGCTATTCTAAGACCAGCTTATTATATTATATCATCTATTTCCTTAAATTTAACATTGCATTTTTTCTCAATTTTTTTTTTAAGCCTTTTCGCTGAGTTTGTCTTTTTTTGTATACATTTTTTGTATATTTTTTTGGCCATCTATTATACTCTTTTTTTTATCAAAATTTTTATTCTATATATTTTCTTTCCTTCAAATTGTATCTTATCACCTATTTTTGCTTCACTTAAGCCCATCTAGGGTTTTTTCCTTGCATTATAATTATATTCCAATTATCTTCAACTTTATAGTTATACTTATTGTATTGTTTATATCTTTTGAATTTAGTTTCTTATTTGCTTTTTATATTTTCTATTGTTTTTTTGTCTTTTATTAAGGTTAAGTTGAAAAACCGCTATGCTGAACTTCGCCTTTTGTTGTATTCTTTTTTTTTCTAGTACAGCAATAAACACGTTTATTATTACTATTATTATTGACTAGCAATTTTTTTTCTTTATTTACTTTTCACTTATATTATTCACTCTTTATTTAAATTTTTAATTCAATTTTTTTTGTTTTTCATTGATATTTTTACTCGATTTTGGTTTTTTTGTCTTATGTGTTATCTCTTTTTCTGCAGAATACTTTTTTTTCTTTCTATATTTGCTTTTCTTGTCTACGACGCTAAAGTTGATCTTCTTGAACTTTTAACAACACTTTCACAAGCTGCTATGAAATTAACATAAAATGGCTAATTCTTAAACGGTTCTGTATTTTATTAACCTCGTTTTTAAAATTTTTTAATTGGTCGTAGAATTCCGATCACATTAATTATTGTAGCAAAGATTCTATCATAGCAATCAAAGAAATAAGTAGAGTTACGTTTGGGTTTCTCAAGTGTTAAAATTAATATAATAACACACAAGCTATTCATAGCAAATAATTTCGTAGCGAAAATCAACCTTAATCTATTATCTAAAGTAACCCAGTTACCAAGCTTTAGTAGCAGCTATAAAACCGATTATTTAGCCATCGTTTTCGTAAAATAGGTCCAAGTCCGATCTAATTTGAAGCTAGATAGGTTGGCCATAAAACAAGAATTGACTGTAAAAGTTCATCGCCCAACCTATTGGACAAAGATCCTTTTTAGCTTATGACCAAAGAACCGCTAAAGTTATACAATGAAAGAGTTGCGGCAGCGTTGATGAAGCGGAAATGGCTTCTCTGGCACAACTTTTTGTCGCCGCTTTTTCTTCCATAGTGGCCCGACACCAATTTTCCTTTCTCTGGACTTTTGAAGAAAAACTAAAACTATACACATCAACCTTTGATCAGTTTTCTTCTGCAGAATATATTACGGTTAAGATAAATTCGTTTTTGAAAGGAAAAGAAGCCACGAATGTTACAGGAAAAACAGATAATGTTTGAACACTTTTCTACAGAAAGGTTTTGTTGAGTAAATGGTATAGGGAAATCAATCGCTTGATGCAGTGTTTGATTTTCGTCTGTTTACCTCTCTACCTGTTGAGGTTCTGATTAATTAATGATAACAGCATTATTTTCTCACCGGTTTAGATTATTTTAAAAGCTTTTCCAGATAACTACTAAAGTCTGAAAGTTGTCTTTTCATTGCTTTCCTGTAATTACTGCAAAAAGTGTTGAGCTGTGCATTACCGAGAGTGTTGACACGAAAACAACTTCTTTTCAAGATGCGAGAGAAAGAAAAGCTTTAAATTTTTGTTTGTTGAAAACAAAAAACTGCAGTTTTTTTATCGAAAGACTATGAAGATTAATTTTTCTCGACATATTAAACTAAAACATTAATAATATGAAAGAATAGTAAATTTATTTAGAAAATTACTTTTTCATTAACTATGAATAATAAGATATTTATTAATGCTTGTTGATTTTTATTTTTTATTTCTAGAAATAGTCAAAGCAAATATATTCACTCATTGCATTAAATATTTTTGTTTATTGAATGCTCAGAATAAAAATATTCAATTCAAATTTAGAAAATCATCAATCACCAAAATTTTTTGTAGAATTAAAAAAATCTATCTGATTATAAAACTAATGTTTATTTTTTTTAATTATCTAAAACCGCTTTTAACATCTTTACTGAATTGTTAGTATATCAACAGATTGTATATTAGTATTTTAAATATTAAGTTTTAAATTAAAATACTTTTATGACTAAAATCTAGCCTCTTTTGTACTTTCTAAGTCCGTACAATAATCGTTTTTAGCTACTTTGCGTTAATATAATAGACTCATTCTTAAATAAAAACTGGTTTAATAATTAATCGCATTATGCAACTGTTAGTATAGCATAGTATTAACACACTTGTTTAATATGATATATTGTCACACTCGTTTTATCAAAACCTGTGTGTGTCGTGTGACAATAATATACTATTATAGAATCACAGACCATGGCACTTGTGAAAAACAACGTTCGAACCTAATTAACTGATTTTAGAAAAATAAGTATTTTATCATCTTATTTAAGTAAACCTGTAGATCTGCAATGTGACATATAAAATGTTTATTTTTTTTAAGTATCTAAAACCGCTTTTAACATCTTTACAGTAAATAAACTTTTGGGCATGTAGCCAAAATGTATCTCTTAGCTTTTTTTTTCTAACAGAACATTCTATATCTTGCCAGCGGTAAACAGTAAACCACTAGTGTGTAATATCTCTGCATTTGTAGAAAAAAAAACCGATTCTGATCAAAAAAATTAGAGTTGAATGAAAAAAATATATAATAACGTCCAAGCTCTAAAATAAAATCTAATAAGAAATTTATTTAAAAAAAAAATCTATACAAAAGTTTTCCACTACACTTAATACACTTCATTTAAAGTAAACTTTGGTGCAATAAGAAAGGTCATAACATAACGTTTTTCTATTTGGGCTAGTGTATTTAGTTTATATAGCCGCTATACAATTTGAAAAACATAATTAATTAACGTATACCAAGCCAAAATTAACGGTTATGGTCATAACTAACTAATTAAAAAAAAAAAGTCTAATCAATAGAATAAAGTTGCTGACTAACCACTACAGCCACTAATGATTATGTTCAGTATTTGTTTGTCAAAATGACAGACTATACATATTTGTCAATCTATAAAAAAGACTTTATAGAAAAAAAATTCAAAAAGCTAATTCTGCAAAATAGCATCACAGAACAAGAATTTCAAAATCCTATTACACAACAAAACGCAGTGCTTCAATCAGAAACATTTTTCGGAATACAGCTAATAAAGAGCGAATACCAAGATAACTTTTGTGACTTAAAATCAAAAAACAAAAAAAAGATTCAAGAAAAAATAGCAGTAGACGACGATGCTTATATACCAGCTACAACATATTTAGCCAATTATAAAAACCTAAATTTCTTCGACACAACTGCTTTAAAATCTAAACCAATCAGGAATGTTGACAATCTAACTCAAAACAAAGAACAAAACAAAATCCTTAATATTAAATGTGGAATTAGTGAGTACATGAGTAACATAGGAGAATTAGGAAATATGAGAATCAAACACAACTGGAAAATATCAAAAAATTATAAAACTACATAAATTTTTTATTGTGATTAAATAAAACTTGTCTGACTTATAACTATTAGTTGATTCAATCAGACTTAAATTATAATAAATGTGATCAGTTCAGTCAAATTATTTTAATCCAATCCAGTAATATTGAAACAAACAAGAGTTTGGCTGCGCACCCACCGGCTAACCGATCACCTACCGGGTTGCAACATGTCATCCGCTTTTTTGTATTGAGGGCTTAATTATATTAAATTGTTATTAAATCCTTGTTTTACTAAAATTTTGTCTCCATAGGTGCTAATAACCAGTAAAACATATTCTTGGTTTAAATAAAAAAAAAGTTAATTTATACAAAATACAAAGTATGCAAAAACTAGTAATAATTCCAAGATCACAAAATCTTCATCATAAATCTTTTTTTTTTGTAAATCTTGTATAGTAGTAATTATTCCAATTCTATAAGCGCTATTTTTCCTTACCTATTTTTAAACAATTAATTGTGAGAGGGTTGAGTCTGGCTTATAATGCGTTGAATAACTTTTTTATATCTATTATTTACTACATTTCTGATTAATCGCTACAAACATGATTGTTATAATTACAAACTTCCGTTGTACGGTACTTTAGTTCATGTGGTTCAACCACAAAGTTCTTTGTAATATAAAACCGTACATGAAATCCGATGCGGCCATAGAGTTAAAGTGCGATTAAAGGGTAAATCAACGTAATATCAATAATTTTCCGACCTTTATGTAAGACAGGGTTGGAAGAAAAAGTCAGACTAATAGCGCTCATCTACATTTAGAAAAAACATATTTATAATTAAAATCTTTTAAGTAAAAAATAAAAAAGTTGCGTCTTAGACTTTCTAACATGTTAATAAGTCGTTTACCTGAGAAATTGAAAGTTATAAATGCTTTTAAAATATACTCTCTGCCAGCTTAATTAATTCTGTTGCTTAAAATAATCTTTGCCTTTCATCTTGTGTCCTGTTTTGTAATGGTAAAGCGAAATCAAGACATCGAACATTCGTTTTTATTAGTACAGTCATTATAGCAAAAATAATTGCCTCCCTTATTCAATGTTTGAAAGAATGACAAGCAAATAAACTGTTGACAAGTAATTGTTGAATTTCGTTGAAATTATGTTGACGTTATTTAATACTTTTTTAATTAACTCAGTTTGTCTTGACGTGCTTCGTGAGAGAGAAGATTGGATGAATTTGGTAGTATAGATTTAAATTGTTTACATTGTTTATTTTTTTAATTATGTAAAAGCAACAAAACCTTTATGAGAAAACTAAATTAGAGCGATGAGGCTGGTCATTGGTCATTGGTCATTAATAATTACCAACAAGTATAATGTTCTACCGCCGAGAAGTGAATATTTTTCTAGTGAAGTGAAGTGTTCTAATTTAGTACAAAACTGAATTGCAAGTAAATCAACAACTGGTAAACGTTTCGAAACTATAGTTGTTTTGTCATCAGGACCTAATTAACTGATTTTAGAAAAATAAGTATTTTACCATCATCTTATTTCAGTAAACTTGTAGAACTGCAATGTGACGTATAGAATGAAAAAGACTGGTATAGATGTCGTAGATGTAGACCCGTTGTAGATCGGACGTAGATGCCAAATAGGTTCATCGAAAAAAATGATTAAAACACACCTTTTTCTGAACTAAAATACTTAAGCCTTAATGATTTAAATAGTATTTGAAACGTTAATGAGTTAACAAAAAATAGTCCAATTACTTCTAAGTCTGTCAAAATCATTCATAACATAAACGTGGACTTTATTAATAATTCAAACATTAAGTATTTTTCTATTATTGCTTATTTCCTGCTGTACAGTCTTTGCAAGCTTTCAAACAGACTATAATAATATAAAAAGCATTAAAGTAAATTTTTTCTCCAAAAGTATAACAGCTTGACTGGCATGACACAATTATAATTATCACAATTTACATAAAGTAATTTTTAAAATCGATTTATAATATAATTGTTCAAAATATGTCAAAAAATAGTTTAAACGACTAGAAATTTAATGTAAACCTGTAAATTCTATTAATTTTAAATAATAATTATAGCGTAAACGCAGGGTGGCGCTAAGTGACAGGCCCCGAAGTACTCTCAATTAAAGTATACTGGATGGCGGATGTTAAAGTTGTATTATAGATTATGTACAAATAGTAAATCATTTTAAGAAAATTTATATTACTTTTGATGTTTCTCCAAGCTTTGTTTCAAATATTGTCCAAAACTTATCAAATCAACAAAACAAAAAACAACACAATTTTTTTCAAAATGTGCTATCTGTCAAGAAATGTTCACAAGATGATTTGGAGAAATAATTCATGTAAATAAAAATACAAATATTTGTCCAGATACATGTAAATGACGATTTATAATGTCAGCAAAATAGTGCACCATTATTTGACAAACTCATTTTTGGTTTCTTATTAACACAGTTCTACCACTTTTTTTTATTGAATCCTGAAAGCTTTTCTAACCACTATGTATTTATCACCAGGAGATAAAAGACTGAAAAAACGTGTAATCCATCGGCTTATGACAAAATGATTAAAAATTGTAAAATTTTTTGTTTTCACTTCCTACTTTTCTGTGTTAATCTCCTTATTATGATCACATGGTGGTGAAAAAAATTTAGAAAAAAACTTTTAAGAAAGTGGTAAAAGTGAGTTAATAGTTTATACTAGTTTATAGTGTCAATGATTCTAAACCCATTAAACTGCAATGTGACGTATAGAATGAAAAAGACTGATATAGATGTCGTAGACGTAGACCCGTTGTAGATCGGACGTAGATGCCAAATAGGTTCATCGAAAAAAATGATTAAAACACACCTTTGTGTAATGTAAATGACGATTTATAATGTCAGCAAGACAGTGCACCATTATTTGACAAACTGATTAGTTTCTTATTAACACAGTTCTACCACTTTTTTTTTAACTTTTTGAATCCTGAGAGCTTTTCTAGCCACCATGTGTTTATCGATGAAAGACTGAAAAACTGTGTAATCCATCGGCTGATGACAAAATGATTAAAACTTGTAAAATTTTTGGTTTTCACTTCCTACTTTTCTGTATTCATCTCCTTATTATGATCACATGGTAGTCAAAAAAATTTAGAAAAATGCTTTAAAGAAAGTGGTAAAAGTGAGTTAATAGTTTATACTAGTTTATAGTGTCAATGAGTCTAAACCAATTAATTAATTGGTTTCTTAGAAGCTACTAATTCAGGATTTATGGTGATTTGTAAAGTCTTTATACCTTAGCACTTTAAAGAAAAGTTGCCAAAAGCTTATAATCTTAACTATTTAAAAATAACATAAGGAGGAACCTATTTTAAGTTACCAAATAATAGAAAAAAGATGGTTACTTTAGTTTAAAACACCACCGCTTCAAATAAATGCCCAATAAAGTATTTAATATTCGGCCCATGACTTTGTCCCTAGATCTAGACAATTTCTAGGTCTAGACATTCATTCAACCGGCGCTTTTAATTTTTCGTTATGTAAAAACAAATAGAATATCTAATAATAAAGTTAGGTGCCTCTTAGCCCAAGATATGCACTGAAACTATAATAATTTTCAACTAAACGTCCTTAAATCCCTAAAAAAAAATTTATATAAAATTATCAACAGATGAGGATAAATGCTAGATCTGCTGAATTTCTAAGACAGCCGCTAAAATTGTAGCGCATTATTTTTTTCTAGAACATTATGTAGTTAGAAAACCATAGAAGATATGATAATAATTGTAATTAAGGCCTCTTTTTAATGTATAAAAATGGCTTTGAACAATTTAAGGCAGTTTAAAACAGTATTTTGTCTGATAAAAATATTAATTAATTTTGTACACGGTACGATAATTAATTCTTTGATGTATTTAATAATTACAGCACTAATTTTGTTATGTTAGCAATTGCGTTTGGTTCCTGGATAAAACTAACCTCAACAAAGTTTATATTTGCTTTGTCAATATTACCCATAGTGCATGATTTGAAAAGGGTTCAGTAAATTGTGCTTTGGAGTGAAGGGAGAGCTTTTCAAAATATTCGCACATTTACTAAAAACGTCTACTGTTTTTGATACTTCTAAGCTTGTTTTGCTATAGACCGCTCGGTTAAAAAAATAGTAATACTGTATTATTCTTTTGATAATTCTGATGCTGTATTTCATAGGTTTTCCTCCTGGTATGTCTCAGCTTGGAAGTAAAGCAGCGTTTTTTGTTGACGCTTTTCGATTTTTCGTATTTTCATGAAGAGTTTGCAGTGTTAGTAGCCCTCTTCTCTTCCAGATTTGGTTTTCAGTTTTTTTTTTCAAATTATAGTTTTTAATTTTTCCATAAATCATGGAAAATATTGCCTTTAACAAAATTTTTTACAATGGCTATGGTTTCAGTTCTCGTCTGCCAAACAGACCAAATAGATAACATAGTCTTAGATAAAATAAAATTTTAGATAAAGGAGCATTTTAACGTTGGTTTCAACTGCAAAATTAGTAGCCACAATTTTTTTGTTTTATTTGCTTGTTACATTGTTAATGTATTTTAAATATTAGTAAACATCTTAAATTATGTGGGTGGTTCCAAAAATTATCTTATACATCCAAACTTACAAACTTTTACCTATTTATAAAATGCAATCTTGGCAATGGTAATGATTACATACTTGTTGCAAATGAAATGTAGATAGATAATGTTTGAAAAATATAACAACAACAAATTGTAGCAAAATATGTGTTCAATATTATATCAATTTTGAGTTTAATTTGATAAATATTATTATTATTTGAAGATGAATATTATCAAAAACCTATTTAGCAATGATTTAAATTAATTATTAGTCTTAAGATGAATATTATTTATTTAGATACATAATTATTGTAACTCGGTTACCCACATAAAAGTGAACTGTATAGTCTTTCCCGCTCAATTTAAAGTAAAAAATATTTTATGAAAGCAGTCTCTGAAAATTCATGAATAAAATTTTCCTGTTTGTGTATTTGCGGCTTTAATGCGATTTTTTGCTGCCTACATTAATAATGAGAATAATTCAAGTCCAAGGTCTTAGGTTAGCCGCGCAAAGAAAATCCTAAATCCAATTGATTAATTTAGAAAAATTTTTGGTAAAAAAATGTCTTACTTTATAGACCTCCGGAAATCTTCGTCTGTGTGTCTTATGAGAAAACTGTTTTTCACTTTTCAGAAGAACTAGAACACCACATCACTACCGCGGTTGTCCGTTTTGTAGAGCCATAACAGTGGCACCACACTCTACACGAACCTGTCAAATAACATAGTATTTTCTACAACAGTGCTGCTGCCCCCACGATCGCGCCGCCGCCGCCGGGATCGATATTGTAACGCCACGCATCCCGCGCCAGAATCCCGAAAAATTCTACTACAATATCTATGCATATTGAACCATCATTATGAATTATGGGAGAGATTCAATAGCGAAAGAAAATTTATTGTGGGATTTTTTAATTATTTTTTTTTACATTTTTTCTTATTATTCTTAGTTAAATTAGAAATGACAGCAAGCAGTTTGTAAATTGAAACAAAAATCAAATTTCAGGCCAAATTAGGCAGATAAAGATTATGAAATTATCGGTGTTTTCAGTTGTTTACGTTATTCATTTTTCATTCGATTTTTATTCGGTATAAACCGATATGTACTGGATTTGTTTTACAGCACGTCACGACAAACTCAATTAGGTACTGCTAGTTTATCTCTAATTTTATATTAAATTGTTTACAGGAAAATAAATAATTAGCTTGTAAATAAAACTTATTTATTTCAATAACAAATTTTTTACTTAACATAAAAAGTGCTAAAGCTTAAAAAAATATGTACTAAAGGGCATCTTAGACGCAGCAAGCCGACAATTTTTTCCTCACAAAATTATTGTACGAACATCCCTATTGACATTTTTTACTTTTTTTTCAAAGCTTTAAAGTTTTTGTTGAAAATTTTTACTTTGGTTTCAAGTATTTTTCTTTTTCCTGTTTAACCAAAAAATTGCCTGTTAGAACTTTTGTTTTTCACACATTTTCAATAATCTTTGTTTTGCACCTTTCAAAATCCGTCATAAAATGTCACTTTTGAACGCCTGAAGAAAAGGCGTTTTTTAAGAAATAAAACTTACAGTTACATACAGAAAACATACAGTTTTTCGATCTTGTGGTACTAATAATTATTAATAATAATAAATATGTTACAAAAAATGGTAAAATTAGTCTCTAAACTTGGTTGCATAAAACTGTGTTTAGAAAGCATAGTTAATTATAATTAATAGAATGTTATCTCAAACATTACACTATTTACACTCTGTACATTTCAGTTCGCTCTTATTTAATAACGCTGTTTGTGCCAAATTAAGTTTTACTTTGGTCCCGACAAAGTTTACATTTCTTGATGAAACATTTCTTCAATTGGTTAACTTCCAAAGGATAGTTTGCGGATGGCAGCAATTTCTTTAAAGTTTGAAATTTAGCAATTAACCTTATTTTTACAATTACGTTTAATAAAGCAAATTGTTTTCACGCTTTGTTGAAATAATTAAATAATAGCAAGGCGACTCTGTCTTTTGCAGCATTACACAACTTTTCAGACACTGGAGGCTTTATTGAGCTTGATCTGTATTTCTTAGCAAAATGAAGAGTTGCATCTGGTATTGCTTATTTTGAATTTAAGATGTATTATTTTAATTTATTTCCAATTAGAATTTCTTATTTTTAATAATTTTCTTCCTTGCTTTCTATCAATGCTTAGGTTTTCCCTAGAAAACAAAAATCTTTATTGTAAATATGTGTTTATACATTATAATTAATATTACTAATGCTTGTTTAAGTTGATTTAATAATAATTATACAAAATAGTGGTCGCTCAGTGGTTGAAATTCGACCACAATTATTTTAAATTAAAGTTTAAACATTATTAAGGTGCCAAAGACTATACTTCAATAATCACTAATTTTTCCAAAACTACACTGTTAGTTTGTCCATTTTTTTCAAGCGAATTATTATAAAATTTAAATTAGAAAAAAATATGAAAATGGAAAGCACTGTTTTTTTATTGAGTGATCAATATCTATAGCAGCAAGTAGATCAAACTCTACTTGCTGTATGAAAACTGGCCGATTCAATAAACTTCCAATTTTTTCAAATGTTTGTTTTAGAAATTTATTTATTGTCATTGCAAATGCAAGTGTTATAAAAAATTGAAAAATATAACCAAAAGAAATTTCATGCTCTTTCGCCTGTGCAATTATTGTAAAAAAAAAGTACAACTTTTTGGCTTTACGTTAATTTTGAGTAACGTTCTAGCATCAGATTAAAATAATGCGTGTTTTATACTAGGTTTGTCATTAAAATAATGTTAACGTTCATTAAAATACCAAATATCTAAATTGTGAAGAAATTCTAAGCATTACAACAATTGAAAAAATATATATTTTTAAAAATTTGAGTTTTTTCTTAAATGTATCTTTTGATAAAATCAAAATCATAAAAAATACAAATGCAAATAAAAAAAGTAACCAAACAATGAGAGAATTGTGAATTTACTGAAAACTGACAAAATACAATTTTTAGAAAAGATAAAAAGTGCTACAGTTACAACTAAGAAATTCCTATAATGTGGTTTGATAATTCCAGATGTGTCTTTCCAATTTAAAAATGCTTTAATGCGAAAGAAACACTCGGTATAATTTGTAATGAAAAAGATATCTTTTTTGATATGGGAAAATTTTGTTCTAAATACAGGGGCGTATTGCTGTCTGGTTTAAACATGTTCGTTCTTAGAAGTTTTCTTGAAATATTCTTCTTAAGCTCGTGGGGTTAATTAGCCATAAAACTATAAGACCGCTCTAATCTTGCAAGAAATTATACAGCGCGATTGGTTGATGATTTTCCATAAAATCTCGCCGAGTGCATAAAACCCAAACTCCCTCGGTAATTTATGCAAATAATTTTTGCTTACCTAAGTTTTAGAAAATTATATGCATCAGATGTGACAAGACAATCCATCTCCATTTAGATTGTTTTGTAACTTTATTTTATGCACTTCAACTTTTCAAGTAGATTGAGAAATTTACATAATCGAACCTACCTCCAGAAAATTCTAAGAAGAAATGATTGTCTAAGTTTTTGTTTAGTGGGTTGTTTTATATTTATAGACGAAAACTTGATTTTCCGATTCTCTCTTGCAATTTTAAAACTGCGGCAAGTATTGTAAATTATTTATTACCTTACTCTTGATATTTTGTTTCTTAACTTCCTGGCATTATACAGAGAAGATATTCAGCACTTTTCGGTTTTATGCTAATAACCAGAAAAATGTTTATGCAATGAACAACTTATTTTTTGCACAGTTACGAAGTCTATGTTATTTATTTATTTTCAGAGACTGGCCTAGGTGTAACTATACGGATTCCATTATATAATTACGTTGACAAATGAGATGACAAATTCTTCTAAGAATACATGATTGAACTTCCATTACAAAATAGCAAAAAACGAATTTTCTATAATAAAAATAAATTTAGATAAAATTTGTCGCTTAAAAGTTTTTAAGAAATATTCAGATTTGCAATTACTGAAAAAAGTAAATGGTAGTGTCATGTTACTGCTATAAATAACATAAAGTATGAGATTTAAAATACCGGTGAAATAGCTGAAATTGATAAAACAAAACGTGACAACCTCATTTTATTTTAACAATTCTAAGACAAATTTGTAGCAATTATAGATAAAAAAATTGCAAACTTGATTATTTTGGATTTAATACTTTAATTATTATTTCAATAATTAAAATGTTCATTGGTTTAAAAAGAAAGTAAAACTTAGTACTAGCTGAAAATTTCAAATAACTGCTTGAGATTCAAAGTTGGAATAAATGGTTAAACTTCAAAACTCCAGTCAATGTTTAAATAAAGCTTATTATTAAAAATGTTCTGCCGTTAAACTTTTTAAAAATTCATTTTGTTACTGTCAATCAGTTAATATTTTAAAAAGTAGAAAGTAGATTCTGAGAATTTTTAGTAGTATCTGACTTATGTGCATAATTATAGACACCAACATTGATGTATGGAGGAACAATAGGACTACACTGTTGTAAATTGTTTAATTTGCCACAAGCCATTTCAAAATCAAATGGACTATAAAATCTCTTATAGACCATGTTCTCGCCTCAGGTAACAAATGTGCTCTAAAATCTAGTTGTATTCTTATTAATTAATTAGTCATAATTTTGGGTACGCTACTGTGCTTAATAGTAAAATAATTGAAAACATTGACACTAGCAAAGGTTGATTTAATCTGAAATCTGAACAAAATAATATAGCCATTTATATACTATAATACTATATTATCTCTTGTTCTAAATTTAAATTTATTTTTAACGCCTGACTTTACCTGACCTGGCCTGACCTCACCGACTTTATAGACGCATGTAAATTTGTGATAAAAATCTCCATTTTATTGAGTTTAAATTAAAAAAAAAATTTATAAATTTAACTTTTTTCTCAAGATCTGCGCGAATAGAATTATTTAAGAAACATTTGTTTTTGAGAAATCTTACTGACTTATTTCAGAAATCGGATGAAACTCTGAAAGCCAATCTTCAAGAAACCTGTATTCAAAAAAAACTTTTACTTGTTATCTCAAAAATTTAAGGATTTTTTTATCTAAAAAAATTGAAAAAATGCCTTAACATAG
Source organism: Lagria hirta (assembly GCA_947359425.1). Classification (NCBI taxonomy): domain Eukaryota; kingdom Metazoa; phylum Arthropoda; class Insecta; order Coleoptera; family Tenebrionidae; genus Lagria; species Lagria hirta. Next base: position 18,574,188 of record OX375796.1, on the reverse strand, counting down.
TTTGCAAGTGAATAAAACCTATACCTAATGTTGAATACTGAAAAAAATCAGGTTATCTGACGGGTAGACAGTTTAACCGATAAAATCAAAATCATGACTTTAACTAGTTATTAACCGACCTGACACTTCACATTAGACCTAGTTTAAAAAAAAACAAAAACTGTCAGATAAATCATTTAAACTTCCCAGAGGAGCCAAAATCAATTCAGTGTCTTTGCTCCAAACTTCTAACAGTCCGAAACTCAATTAAACAATTAGTTCAAGTTTACACATTTTAACCGAGTTCTTGATAAACTATATATAATTAAAATGCAAGCAGAGTTAACATAACATCTTCCATTACTTTTGTTTAGCACGACAATATTGAAAATAGAACGAATTTTCATAAAAATAAGAATCTAAATGTATAAAATTGTCAAAAGTTTGAATTATATGTTAATATAAGAAAATTAGAATTTTGTAGAAAAAACATTTAAGAATTGCAAAACCTCTTGTTTTGTCATTAAAAAAAATTATATTCTTTAACTTTAGCGACTTGCTGTCGAATCGGTCTCAAAGATCTATCAGATCTTTTGAAAGTTTAATATTTAAAATGATTAAAACACATTTAAAATGTTTAAATAATAAAAAAACAATACTGATTTTTTATAAAAAATCAAATAGATTAGATAAACATCTCATTATTGAGATTTTAGAAATAAACAATATAGAGTTAATTTCATAATAAATTAAAAACCTTATTGAAACCTTATAGAAAATCAGAATTTTGTAAAAAAAACATTTAAGAATTACAAAACCTCTTGTTTTGTCATTAAAAAAAATCATATTCTTTAACTTTAGCGACTTGCTGTCGAATCGGTCTCAAAGATCTATCAGATCTTTTGAAAGTTTAATATTTAAAATGATTAAAACATATTTAAAATGTTTAAATAATAAAAAAACAATTCTGATTTTTTATAAAAAATCAAATAGATTAGATAATCATCTCATTATTGAGATTTTAGAAATGAACAATATAGAGTTAATTTCATAATAAATTAGAAACCGTATTAAATATTAAAGTTGTTTTATAAACAATTTAATTTTTTTTAATAAAAAAATTTACTTATTATAATAATTATTGAAATAAATAAAAATAATAGTTTTTTAATTTATAAAGAAAGCTATATTTGCAATAGTTCAGCATTGTCAAAGTATTTAGCAATGCAATTTACAATAAAAACGATGTCTGAAACTTAAACTTAAAACTATTAACAGAAGATGATTTCTTTACCCTTACAAAAGGACAGTTACCCAAATATGACTCAAACACCATAAAAATTCAGCTTTTTTTTATAGGAAATTGAGACTGACACAGTCAAAAGCTTTTGTGAAGTCTCATAGTACAGTTGCTTATTAATGAGATTAAAAGTGCTTTACTTAAAAAAGGAAATATGATGTTTTATTAGTTATAAAGCAAAATTATTTACCCAAATTGGCTAGCCCTAATTGTAATACGTTTTAATTAGCTGTCTACACATTGCAATACCACCTGTGTATTACAAAATGTATATCTACATAAGAATATGAATCAAACCTCTGTATATAAATAATATAAATTTACAGTTTATCTATATAATAATATTGGCATATTGTAAGCAACTCATAATAATCATTTAAAAAAATAATAATTACGTTATAGCAATGCCACAGTGTTTGGTCGTAATCGTAAACAACAGCATTGTACTAGTATAATTTAATTTTGAAAAACAAAAATCCATATTAGACAAGGTTTTGTTGAATAGAACAAAGCCAGAAATACCTTTATAACGTATTTATTTTAGAAACCAATAATGGGGCGTCTATAATTATGTGCAACCATGCACAATACGTTTTGGTTGGCGTTGGTCTTTGAACTAGTATCGCAAAGCAATTAACGATATAATTTGATCAATCACTCTTAATAAAGAGCCAGGTCGATCAAATAAACCAATTTAAGTGTTTTTTTACTGTTCTATTTTATTATTATCCTGTTGAAGAAAAAATCAAAAGTGACTCTTATTTTTGATATCTTAGTCCTGTCCTATCTGATTAAATTTAATGTTATATTAGATTTGACAACACTTTTCAATTATTACTTTACGAGATTTAGCTTTCACTAGCTATAAGAATCGATTATAAATTGATGATCCCACCAAAAATGCTTAAATAATGTCAAAATCTGGCAAATGTATGCAAAAAATACAAGTGGAAATACAATCCACATTAGCGGCAATAATCTACTAGAAGCTCCTTCTTTCTCGAACTTAAAGCTGTATAAAATTAAATATTAAATCAAGTATAATGGTGCGTTTATAAGTTATTTAGATCAATTTTTGCTGCGCAATTTAGCTTGATATACTTTTATTGTCGTTGATAGTATGATCGCGCTGTCAAACGTCAAAGCTTATCCAATAACACACGACAGGCCTGTATCTGCGTATGAACCTGTGACGGATCTACCAGGGTTCTTTGGGTTCCGCGGCACCCGAGCCCGTGGCTACATGAGCCCGGATAACACACCTTATTCTTAAAAAAAAGAAAATTTTCTATACATTTTGTCATATTTGTAAAAAATTTTGTTTATTTTAATGACAAAACTGTTCGAAATAATATAACATAAAACAATTTGTTACGCTTTAAGCTAGCGATCCTGGAATGTAATAGAAGATGGGCGACAGGCAATAAAAATGACACAGCTGTAAAGAGTCTCTTTCCCTTAAAATTTTTTTAATTGATCTTTTTTGTCATTTACAAGTTTTTTGACTTATGAGACTCAGATGCACAATTGTATAACATAAGACAAGTCTGGTCAATATCCTTTAATTTATTTGTATTATAATATGTCTTTTTACTGAAAAAAAAAACATTTGAGCTTTACAAATTACTGATATTATTATGTACAAATAATTAACTCTTTTTAAAAAATATACTACTATTAGATAAAGTATTCTACTAACAAACTGAATACTCTAAGTAAATAGATAATAAATTTTTTCTTTTTCATCTACTTTATAAAGTGAGTAAAACTTTTATTTCAAGCTTATTAAAATTAATTGATTTAATAAAAGCTTTTTATTATTTTTTTAGAAAAAAAATTTATTATGATAATTTTTCTCAAACAACTTATTCTTTATTAAAAATAATAATTTAAAAAAGTTGTCCTGTCGCAAAAAATGTTATTTACATTAGTAAACAAGAGCTATCTATTTCTAAAAACAATTAAAATAAACTTGTTTTTTTGTTTTTAACTATACCGGTCAAAGTGGCATCTGCTGAACGCAGTTTTTCTAAACTGCAGTTAATAAAAACTTACGAAATACTATGGACCAAGAACGATTCTCAAATTTATCTTTGATTTCAATTGAAATCTTTATAGGTAAAGAGTTAGACTTATTCTATTTAGTGACAAATTTTGTTACTATAAAAGCAAGAAAAAATCGTTTTTATAGTTATAATTTGATTGTAAATTATAATGAACTTGTTTTTGTTTGTTTCCAGAATTATTAAAAGTATTTTTTCATGTATGATAACAATGTTTTATTTATTACATAAAATTCTATATAATTTATTACAGATTTAATAAAAAATATTATAAAAAAAATAAAAACAATGGGATAAAAAGGGTATAACACCTAAGTTTAAAGGCCCCGCAAATATTTTTTGAATCCGGGTCCGCTATTGAGTTGCTACGCCACTGGTATGAACTAATCAAAAAATAAACAAATGTTTAAAATGTCAAAGCAAGAGTGGATCTAAACAATTTGTCAAAATATCTATCCATTTATTTGTTACACACAGGTTACGCTACTTATACTGAAACTAAAATGTTTAATATGATTTCATTTCAATTAAAATGATTACTGGGTCTAGCTCTTAAGATTGTGGCTTGTATTTTATTTATAAGTTTTTTTAACATTAATTTTATTTGTAGCCTTACCATGTATTTTAAGTTTGTTTTAACAGTTTTTTTTCTTGTTTATTATTTTTATTATTTATTATTAATTATTTTTTTTGCATCCTTGCGTTAAAACACTTTTTAATAATTATTATTTTACGTTTTTTTTTATTTTTCAATAGCCTTTATTGTCTTTTTACTTAATTAATAAAAGTGTACATAATAGATGAGCTTAAAAGAAGTTTAAAAGTTTTCGTTTGAAAAAGTAATGAAAACCTGATGCTAACAATGCTCCTCGCTTCTTTTTTGGACAAAAGTTCAAATTTGAAGTTACAGCAGTGCAATGCACAGTACTTTTCGTAATTAGTGGTTGTAAAAAGGTCGCTGCACGTGTAACGAACTTCGTATCTGTCGGTAACAAACTTTGTTCCTCTATTTAACTTTGATTTATTCCTATTCATAGCTAGGGATACCTATATAGTTAGTCCTAGTTTATCATTTTGTGGTTCGTACAGCACACCTTTCCACAAAAAATGCAATAGCAGGATGACATTTTTATGCAACACAAATGAGCACATGCGATGGCTTTATTTCTCGACAGGCTAATCAATACTATAATAAAAGGTAAACTATAAGTATCCTCTTTTTTGTGACAACATCCTACCACAAATGACGACACGGGAGGAAGAACATGACGTCATACCGCCTACACTTGAATTATAGCATCCGGGAATCAATAAGTTTAGCGTAGGTGTTTGCGAAAAAAGAGATCAGTTTTACAAGTTCACGGTTTATTGCCACAAAAAAACAATATTGGATAAAACTTGCGTGAAATTGGCTTTTACGTTAACATTTAAAACAAGAAAAATGTTTCTATTTTATCAACCGACGAAAAAAAAAAGATTTTCAGTTTGAACCCTAAATATATACATTTTACAGAAAAACTCAATTTTAACCAACTTTTTTTATAGAATAAAATATTTTTCAAAGCTATAATAAACTTGGCAACAAATTTCTGGTTGTAAGGGTGAAAAAATAAGCAGCGATTGATTGTTCGCCCACTAAATTTTCAGCTGTGGACCATTACTTCGACGCATAACTTTTTATGGACATAACTTTTTACTTTCACAAACTTTTTTTCTGAATAAGGTATTACTTATAATCGGTATCATATAGATTTTACAAAACAAAAAAGTTTAGCCTCTAATAAAAGTAAAAAAATAATAAACTGATTGTCCATTCACAAAATCTCCAGCTGATAAGCGATTCTAGGCATGACGACTAATTTTTAAATCAACTTTTATAATGTAGGAACACATTTATTATTTACAAAAAAACCTATATTTCAGTAATAAACTAAAGTTTGACAAAGCTTCAGGCTTTTTTCTAAAATTATTTGAATTCTGTGAGAAAACAGCTCGAAGTGTCATGGCGTCGAATCTGACGTCACTTTTCAGTAATCAAACGTTAAATGTGTCTACGTACTGCAATACTAAGTCAGTGTTTTAAATCTTTTTAATATGTACTTTCCCCTAATATCGTTACATCTTTGATTATTTGATACTGTCGTCACGCCTATTTGGAATTCTAATGACTTTAAAACATAACAAAAATCTTAAAATGTATAATAAATTTAAGTCACAAAAATCAAAAATAGAAGCTTTCAAACACAGAAAACAAGCAAAAATCTGAAAAACAATAAATAAAAACTAAATCTAAAAATTAAGAAAGATCAATGCAAATTCAATCGAATCACATTCGTGAACTTGGACATGTTTTGCTCTTATTGGAGCTCATCGGCAAGTTGCAACTGAATCAGATTTGAATGATTTTGCAGTGATACGTTTCGGTTTATATCTACATCCAAGTTCGTATCACTTCCGCACTTCTGCAAAGAAGAATTATTTTCTAATCGGACAAGTTTTTTTTTATATTCTTTATTAAAATTTAAATAAAAAAGACTGATTTTTTCTGATAAAGTTGATATTTTTGGAGATATGAATTTTGAAAGATCGAAAAATCTCAAATTTGGGTGCATTTGTCTCATAAAAAATACATTTATAAAAAAAAAGAATAAATTTATTGTATAAGATTCGTCATTTTGGTTTGAGATCGCCTGCTGGCGGAACTATTTACTACAATAGTTTATATATTTATTTTAGCTTTTTCCTTTTGAATCGGTATGATGTAGATTGAAATTATTTGCTTGATTAGATAATTTATGAGTTTTTTTTAATCAAAAAACCAATACTTTTGTTTTTTTATCATTTGTTTTGCCGTTTTATGTAATGCTTTTTTGTTGTTTTTAAAAGAATTACGTTAGTTGAAATTACGCCTTCGTGCTCTTTGCCACGGAATTTATGTGTGATAATAAAATAAGAAATGCATTAATTAAATTCTCGTGTTTGTGATAATTATTGTAAAGTGCATGCTATTCAGCTTCTTCCTTTTATCTATAAGGATGATGTCCAGTATTTAAATATATACAGAGTGAGTCAGTTTTGCAACATTATATAAATTTGAATAATTTTTAAAATTATTTGGGAAAAAAAGATTATTTTTACAAATTGTTTTAAACAAAGTTGGTAATAATCTGCATGATAATTTGAGAAAGTCGAATAACTTTGCATTCTTTTTTTCAATCAGTACCTAAATATTGAAATTATTTGCTTGATTAGAATAGATAATTTATCATCTTTTTTATTTATAAAAACAAATTCCTTTGTTTTATTTGTTATCTTTTTTTTTGCAGTTTTGTGTAATACTTTTCTTTTGTTTTCAAAAGAATATCTACGTTAGTTTTGTTTGAGACTTCGTGCCCTTTGCAACGGACATTTTTGTGCGTGATAATAAAGCAAAAAATATATTAATTAAATTTAGACCAGGGTAGAAGCCTTTAAAAATAATAAAAAGTGAAAAAAAATAATAGTAGAATGAAACCTATTAGAAAAGAAAGAAAATATTATAACAATTAAAGAAAAAATAATTTACTGGCGATCTGAGGTCGGGAAGGGGATGGGGGTGAGTTTTTAAGGGTAAAAAACGGTTTTTCTTGATTTCCGGCAAAACTAAAAATCCTATCAAAAAAAGTCAAATGGCAAAGTTGTAGGTAATAAAAAGATCTAAAACTTTTGTATTCACACTTTTTTCACATAACCTCAAAATTTATGTGAAAAATTTAAAAAACCAATTTTTTGGTTTTTTATTTTTATCTTTTACAAAATTTTTTTTTTTTAACGACATTTAGTGAAAACTTTTTTTTTTATGTCCCAAATACGCTGTAATTTATTTGATTGAAAATATTTATTTTTTCACCTTATTTTGAATTAATATCGAAAAAACACCCTAATTTTCAATCGAAAATTCACCCGTCAAAATATCAGCTTTTTTCAAAAACTTGGTATGGTTTCTGTTCGTTGAAATCTCTACTTTCCGATGGTAAAAAAAAAATATATGTTTCTACAGTAAATCTTCTCAGAAAATGCAAAAATTCAAAAAAAACTTGAATTCGAAAGTTTTTTTTTAATTATTATAAGCATCAAGCGTCCCGAAGGGTTGCTTGATCACGAGCCAAAAATTTTACTTTTTCTGGAAAAAAACTGCAAGTTCGGGAAGGACATTAACAATAAACATAGGAAAAACTGTAATTAAACATACATTCCTTTAACATCCGACAAAAAAAGTGTAATTAAACATATATTCCTCTAACATTCAACACAAAAAACATAATTAAACCTACATCCCCTTAACATTCTTTCATTGTTTTCCCTTAACATTCCTGAAAAAAACATAATTAAACATACACTACCCTAACATTAAAGAACAAAACCTAATTTATAATAATTAAAAAAAAACTTTCGAATTCAAGTTTTTTTTGAATTTTTGCATTTTCTGAGAAGATTTACTGTAGTAACATATATTTTTTTTTCCACCATCGGAAAGTAGAGACTTCAACAAACAGAAACCAAACCAACTTTTTGAAAAAAGCTGATATTTTGACGGGTGAATTTTCGATCGAAAATTAGGGTGTTTTTTCGATATTAATTCAAAATAAGGTAGAAAAATAAATATTTTTAATCAAATAAATTACAGCGTATTTGGGACATAAAAAGGTAAGTTTTCACTAAATGTCGTTAAAAAAAAAAAATTTTGTGAAAGATAAAAATAAAAAACCAAAAACTTGGTTTTTTAAATTTTTCACATAAATTTTGAGATTATGTAAAAAAAATGTGAATACAAAAGTTTTAGATCTTTTTATTACCTACAACTTTGCCGTTTGACTTTTTTTGATAGGATTTTTAGTTTTGCCGGAAATCAAGAAAAACCGTTTTTTACCCTTAAAAACTCACCCCCATCCTTTTCCCGACCTCAGATCGCCCGTAAATTATTTTTCCTTTAATTGTTATAATATTTCCTTCTTTTTCTAATAAGTTTCATCCTACTATTATTTTTTTTGGTTTTAAAAATTATCGACCCTGGTCTAATTCTCGTGTTTGTTATAATTATTGTAAAGTGCATCCTATTCTGCTTAATAATTTTTAATATTGTTTGAAAAAAAAAATATTTACGAATAGTTTTAAAAAAATTTGGTAATAATCTGCATAAAACTTTAAAGAAAATTTGAGAAAATCAAATAAGTTTGCATTCTTTTTTTCAATCAGTACCTAAATATTGGAATTACTTCCTTGATTCATTAGGTTTTTTGTTCATAAAAACCAATGCCTTTGTTTCATTTGTTATCATTTTTTTTGCAGTTTTATATAATGCTGTTCTTTTGTTTTCAAAAGAATAACCTCTACGTTAGTTTAGTTCGAGACTTCGTTCCCTTTGCAACGGATATTTTTGTGAGTGATAATAAATTAAAAAATATATTAATTAAATTCTCGTGTTTGTGATAAATATTATGAAGTACAGTACGCTATTTTATTTCTTCATTTTATCCATAAGGACAATATCTAGTATTTTAATATACAGAGTGAGTCAGTTTGACATTGTTTTAGTTTATTTATAGACCGATTTTAATAATTTTTATTTTGTTTGAAAAGGAATGTTTCAAAGGTGGTCTCATAAAATCTTAGTAATAATCTGCATAAAACTTTTAAAAACATCTGAAAAAATCAATTAAGTTTTTACTCTTTTTTCAATCAGAAATTATTAGCTTAATTAAGTAATTCAATTTTGTCTTATAGCAACCAATAGTATTATTCTTTGTTATCATCTTTTTGTAGTCTTATGTAATATTTTTTCTGATTTTAAGACTGCCATCTACTTTAGTGTAGTTCCAAACTTCATACGGTTTGCCACAAATGTGGGCGACAATTAAATAAAAATAATATTCGCTACTATCATAAAAAGTGCACCCTATTTAGCGTCTTTATTTTATTTATAGGCACAATGTTCAATATTTAAATATACAGTTCACACATTGTAGAAGAAATAAATAAAGTTTTGTTTTAGCGTTACTAAATTGTTTTAAAACATAGTTGATGTTTTGTGAAAAAATATTTAAGAAACGAATCAATTTTGCTGTCCACCGTTTTTCTTTTTATTAATGGAAACATTTGCAATGATTGGTGTTAAATGTATATTTATTACCTTTCACTTTGTTTGGCTCCGCGTAAGTGCACGATAGTCCTCATTGAGGAGCGTATCAAACTCTGACCCTTGGTAATTCGAGCCTCCAAAACTCGTTGAGTGTCGTTAAAGAGTTAGGTGTAATAGTGTTTCTTATTACGATTGTTTCTTGCTGTGGCAAGAAAGAATCGGCATGGTCTCTCTATGAATATGTCTTGTACATACATATGTGAGGGCATGTTAAGGGAGTCCGCATTGTGGGATAATTAATACAGATTTGATGCTTTTTGCTGTTTATGTATCTATTGATAAAGCGTCCTAAAAAACAAATAACTTTTTGCATAGATTGCAAATGCGTAAATTCTTTAAATATTTTTTTATTAAGCCTGTTACGTTATCTTTAAATATGTGCATGTAAAAGTCAGCTGTAAGAAAATCAAACAAGTTAAAAGTGAAAAAAAAATTAACAATGATATGCTCACATAAAAGATGGGTTGCAACGAATAAAATAGGAGTACATTCTAGATACAAAAATAAAATACAAACCAAAAAATAAAAGATTACAACAGTTTAAAAACTTGTATATTAACATTATTTGATTTTAGTATGATGAGTATTATGATATGTCAAGTCCAGAAAATTTTTGAATAAATAATCTCTATAACAAGATGGCGTCTAGAGATTATTAATGGACTATAAGTTCCTAATCGTAAGTTAAACCAAATAAACGTTTTGTACTGATTATTGTAAATAAAGTTATTTTTTGTATTAGATGTTTTTTTTATATTTTTATTGACGTTGTGTGATTATGGGTTGCGCTGATTTATCTATAAAAAGGCGAAAATTTCGATCAGATTTTAAATGCGCACAAATAACTGGTGTCCTATTCTGAGTGGAGAAAACGGATGTGAGATCTAGCAAACAGCGTCTATTTATAAGTTTTGTAGTTGTTAGGTGGTTGGTATCGTTTCTGAGAGGAGAAAACGGATCTGAGATTGCAGCAAAAACGTTTTTAGTTTTGCAATATTTAACGCTTTTTGTTATTTTAACACTGGATTAGGCCTACTGAGGACACCACTAAAAAACGCACCATTTACTGTACCTCACAAAGGTGGTGTCGAAATCAGTGAAATAGTAAAACAATGTATAATAATACTTAAAATTTTACATTTTAATATAATATTGTTAACTCAGTTTTTAATTTTTCTAAAAAGATATAAACTGTTTTATAACTTTAATACTTTTGACATCAATGTACTTGGATATTTGTTTTTAAATTTTTGTAAAAGGTTGTAATAAAATTGTTTTTTTTTCAACCGACAAAAAAGGGAAAATTTATTTTTATATGTTCATTAAAGTGGCTCAAAAACTAAAAAAAAGCTTTTTTTAGCAATTTTGATAAGGTTAATACTTTTTTAGATAAAACAAGATTTTTAGAAGAAAAATTGATGCAGCGTGTAAGTCAGAAACAGTCGGCGATACTGAAAGGTAAGCAAGGCTTGCAATACTTGTAAGCGCTTGAAATTAACTATTGTTTAAATAAATAAAAAAATATAAATTTGAGATTTTTCGAACATTTAAAACTCATATCTCTAAAAATGTTAACTTAATCGTAAAAAATCAGAAAATCTTTTTTATTTCAATTTTATCAAAGAATATAAAAGAAAATTGTTCGGTTAGAAAATAACAATTTTCTGCAATTGTTTATGAATTTTTTGTTTAAACAATATGGCATCGGGTTGCCTCCTGGCAACATAAATTTATATACAGTAGGGCAATTTAAAGACAATCGCATAAAAATGATTTTTCATCAATATAACAAAAAATTTATGATTTTTATCTTTATATCTCTATATTTATTTTGATAAAAGCCAATAATATGCTAGCTAGTGTCATCTATGGCTCCGGTGCTAAGGTAGAAGTTTACAACTGATAAAAGAATCCAGTATTCTTTGCTTTTCATTGAAAACAATTTATATCATCTCTCATTTAATAAAAAAAAACTTGAAAAACCAACTTTTTTAATATAATTATTAATTTTATTATTGAATTAATTTAAACAAATTGAGCAAAAATAAAATCATTAACAACTTTATGAGCTTATTCTAGTGATGTCTATCATATTCTAATTTATTTTCTCAAAAAAATACTTGATTTCTAGTTAAAGTCGGTTTTTATATATATTTTTGAACATATTTTACTTTTTAGTAATAAATAAGTAAATTAATAACGTGTATTTTTTTTAAGTTTGAAAAGAATATTATTTTTTAAATAAGTCTAAACATTTAGAAAACATGTCAAAATTTAAAAATTCTCTAATTTCTAAAAAATTTCTTAATCAGATCTTTACTTGGTGACAATGAGATCACCTCAAGACTATAACCATGTCAAATTTCAAATAATTTTGTAAGTAATTATTAAATTTATTTATTTAATTAATTCAGAAAATTGCTTTTTTATTAATTTTTAAATCATTAACTTTATTCAGATCTTGAGCAATCTTATACATAGAAACACTAGGCTTTCAAATAAAAAAAATCAAAGCTTCTGCTTGTCTGAAGAAGGCATGTAAGAAATACAGTCGAAATAACAGCCATCTTTTTTTTCTAAAGTCGGTTAAAAATGATAAAAAATATTTTTTGCAGTGTGAATCTATTCAGTTAACTTTAAATTAATTATTACATACGCATTTAGATATCAATCCCACACCACTGACTCACCTCTGTAGATATATCGAAAATGTTTAAATAAAATAATTATAAAATCTTTTTGTTTTTACTACAACCCTAGTACGACTTAATAAATATTAAAGTTAAGTCGGCAGCGTGTTTTTGTGCAAATATTGTTCCAGATTCTAGGAAAAATATTATCAAAATTTCTCAGAAATAGTAGAGAAGCCTTTAATATGACGCTGAATGCTGATTTACTGCATTATGTATTTTTGCTCTCACAACAGTGATAACTGATAAAACATTCCGTCAGCTTAAGATAATAACAAACGCTAGACATTTTTTGTTTATTACTTTTTTTCAAATTGTGGAAAAGCCAGTTGATCCACAATCACCAATTGGCCAATTTAGGGTTTTATACAAAAAATGATAAGTTACAATCACTTTTAATTAGTCATTACAATAAAAATTAAAAAACAGCAAGAGAACAATGAAAACAAATAGACCGCTGCTGCGCATTATTTGCGGGCATGCGTTTTGAAAAAGAGCGAAACCTGATTATTCCACCAGAGTTTATTTAAAGAAAAAACTATCCAAATGAATGTTTTCAAAAATAAAATTAGAATTTATTTAATAAAATTATTTTCAACATATCTTTATTGTTGACGTTATTTCGAAGATTTTAAGATTCTATATGCCTATTGATATTATCAAATTTTAGATATTTCTTATCGGTCATTTTCGGTTATTTACCCATTACAAATTATTATAAAACATCAAAAACTTGTCAATATAAAATAAATATATCTACGGTACCTAAGTATGTAAATATAATTATTAACTAGAAAAGTAACGATACATCGTAAACAACTATAATTACAATTAGAAATACAATAAGCAGGAAAACCTATCATGTCATGTCGCTACTTCAAAAAACGTAGAAAATCATATGTATGTATTGACTATTGTTGTCTAAAAAAAACGAGATTAAGATAAAAAAACAACAGCTATAATTTCAAAATAAAAATTAATTTTTAGTTTATAAATATATAAATAAATTAAGTATCAACTTAAAAAAATTTTTCAATTTTTACATTTAAGTGGAAATCTTTACCTCATTTAAATCATGACAACAAATTCCTAAACGTCTTTAAAGTTGTAGTTAACTCAATTCTGCATAGTTAACTCAATTCTGCTCAGATATCCTAAACTCAAACAAAGATTCTTTATAAACAAATAAGAGTTTACTGGGAAAGTTCTACCATGGTCAAGTCAGCACAAACCACTTTTTTCAAAAATAGACTAAAACTCAAATACAATCCCTTGTAGTTGAAAACCACCCTAAAATCACCCTATACTTGATTATGATAAATATCGTGCAAGAACTACTTTGTTTTTATGACAGTGCAATGACAATTGACTTAAAAGTAGCAAGCTGTGAACAAATCCGTCATAAATCGCATTTCAACTGTTTCTTTGACTAACAAAAGACGGTTCTGTAAAAACAAAAGAGTTCTTGGACGACTATAACGGTTTAAAACTGTGGAGGAATTAACAAAATTCGATAGAGCGAGAACGAGAATAGCGAATCCGTACCGTACGTCAACAACGTCGCTGGTCTTTAGAGTGGGGATCATTAATTCCGCAGTATTTTATGTTGTCAGCTTCGAAATTCATTCAGAATGTAAATAGTAAAAGTGAAACAATGTTGTGAGTGAAACAATATCTTTTTATCTAAGTACTCAAACAATTTTTTATTTTGTTCGGCTCAATCTCAGCGTAGGTTAGTCGACAAAAAAAAACCCGTTTTTACTCTTAATAACCAGTGTCAAGTGTTAGTTATTCGGTTCTTAACAACTACCATCCAAAAACTCTATGAAAAAGACAATGTCAACCACAATGGATATTTTGGAAATATTTACTGGACCAAATGGGGCTTTTCTAGACGTTCATAACCAAACAATAGTGCCAGGATGGATGTTTTCTTTGGACTACATGCCATGGGCCTGGGCTGCTGTGGGGTCGGCTTTAGTAGGCCTAAGTGGTGTTTTGCCACTCTTAGTTATACCCATGGATCAAACAGACAACTTAAAACATGGGGGTATGTACTATACTGTTATTAATAAAATATGTCAAATTACCAAGGAATCTGACTGCATGAACTTTCTGACATAACCTTGAATTTATTTAAAATCAGTTTCTCATCATCTTTCCATTGTAGAAACGCATCATTTATTCAGTTTGTATGCGGATCTGATTATTATTTATAGAAACGTATCAGTATAGAACACAACAAACTACAGTATCTTGCAAAAATAAATTATTTACTTGTTTATATGCCTAGTAAAGGCATCAGCTGCTACTACAAATTTCAAAGATTCCCTCAATTTTTATTCTGACAGCATACTTTCATTTGTTTTTCAATTTGCATTTTACAAGAATTTAGACAATATCAATATCAACAAATAAATGACATCTTTTGATAAGGTAACCCTTGTTATGCGCTTTGCGCTAATAAAGTTGGGTTAATTGTGGTCTCGAGAAAAGTAAACATGTTTATTATTATTATTACACCTAAATGTTGCGACGCAATTGTTTAAATGCTAATTCTCACTTAAATAATTCTACGTAGGTATCATAAGACCACGTTTCTCTCAGCGTTTTTTTAGCCTCTGTAGGAAGACAGTAGCCAGAAATGTGTGTATTGTCGATGCAAGGAATATACGGCTTGTATATCCTTCGGTTATAGAATTGGCCAATTCGTTTTTCTTATATCGACCATATTACATGTTGTCAGAAGTCGTCCAATTGTAGGCCACTAATATTGACCTAGTGGACCAGTGCAACAGCACGCAGTCGAATACTGTTCACGTAAATGCAATGTTTTATTGCTTGTTAAAACACAATCGTCTCAGGGAAGATTTGTTAAAACGCTTTCTTTTTCTGATGACAGTTGTGACTTTTTTATTTGACAAACTAATTGGTTCAACGATGAGAACTTTGTTTAAACTTTGTTTTTTGTTTTGGATAAATGTTTTTTTTTTTTTTTTGATTTATTAAAATATGATATAATTAACAAGGTTATTATGGGTGAAGCCGTAACATAACTAAAATTCCTCTGTTAGCTGTTGCTAAGGTAATTTAAAAAATAGCTATTTAATAATGACGTAGACGTAATTTTAGGTAAACGTTTGTATTTTATAATAAAAAATGTTTTTTTGGAATTCTTTTTAATTTAAGATCATTTTTATAAAAAAAGGTTTGTAGAAATTACAAACAAAAAGTAAATAATCTCATTCGATAAAAAAAATTTTAAGGTAACCGTCTTGATGTGGTTAAAGTTATAAGACATTTTGAGCTCAGTTTATAATAATTATTTATTTTAGTCTAAACCACATTAGACTAATAATCAGTCAGTCAATATGAAGACTGATTCATGAGTCTCTAGTTTGTGTTTAACTTCAAAATTTAGATTATTTTTAAAAATGTTTTCAAACTATTTTTTTTTCAATTTGTTAGACTTTACATTCGCTTTACCTAAATTTTGAAACAATTTTAGACATAATAGAAGCATTATTACACTACTAGTGCGAAGATTGCAAATGAAGCCCGAGCTTTATACGAGTTACTGTAATAATGTTCTAATCCACAAAAATCTATCTACATCTGCCATTTAAAAAACATAAAAATTTTTTTTGCAGCTTGCCTCCATTTCGATACTTTAAAAGACTCATTAGAGAACGCTACGTCATAGGTTTCGGTGCGTTTATAAGCCATTAGAGCACCAAACTTTTTATGTTGGTAAAACTTAATTTGACTTTTTACTGCCTGTCAATAATATTGTGAATTAAAATTTAGAATTGCAATTTTCGAACAACAAAGTGAAGTGAACAATTAATGAAAAGTATATTTATGTGAAATATGGCATATAATGGTGTAAATAATAAGTGCACTGGTTTAGGAAGACAAAAGTCACAGTTTATGTGTCACTTTAGGGACAAGGATTAGAATTTTTGGATAAAACAAATGAAAAGACAACTTGATACAATTATACTTTTAAAATGAAGATATTACCAACCCACTCCCAAAATCCCTAAATTGTTCAAATTAAAAAAAAAATGCTCAAAAACAGCATAAAAAGGGCAAATTACAAAAAATAGTATAAAAAACTCGATGCTTTGCCACTCGTTTTTTAAACTTGACTGCGTGCTTTACGACATGTCTTATGAAACTTGTTTTTTAAAATACTATTATAGTTAGTATTCTATATCAAGGTAAAAATTAGGAAGCCAAGATAACTATTGACATTTTGTTGCAAATATTTTCTTAATCAACAATTTTGGATACAATCTGTGAATCAGTATATAAAAAATTGCTATAATCTCTGCGATGAGTAATTCAGAAGCAGAAAGACTCTTTTTAGACACTGAAGAAGTCGCTATATATTTTTTTCTAGCTAAACAATTACTAAACTATTTATATTGCTATCACATAATACTAAAACGTTAACAATAATTAATTTTTATTAAAAAAAAAAGCGTTCTAAAGTAGGAAATAAGGTTGGAAGGAACTGAAGTTGTTTATTTTGTTATTTTCAAATGAACGCATTTTTTAAAACTTGTTTCAATTGGAAAAAAAATAATTATATTATAAAAAATTACTTTTATTTTTATAAATAGATTGTTTTCGTTTTTATTGAAAATGAATATTTTCTCTTATTGGCGAATATAACAGTTGACAATTTTTCTTTCCAAATTTCTACTATGCTTAGCTCAGCGTAAAATTTCTCTGCTTTTTATGTAATGTTTTATTTTAAAAATGATCACTCTTGTGTTCTCCGCTCATATTTTCAAATTTATAATATTATAATGTTTGTTTATTGAAAAAATGAGGCAGGTCAGTTTAAGACTTATAAGGCAAGTCTGTGTCTAATTTACTTAATTGCAATATATTTTGTAATAATTAAAATTAATAAATTTTACCATATTGCTAATTTTTTTTAGTTTAGGGTTTAGTTTTATTCACATGATAGATAAGGAATATTTACTTTGAACTTTAAGTTTAACAAGTTGTTTGCTTTCTATAAGTGTAGAAAACATTAATTATTTAAAATATGTACTTATGTTGTATTTGCCGAATGTACTTTTTTGTAAACATAAGTTGGCACATTTTTGATTTTTTTTTCTGTTACGAAATAAAAAGATTTTGTTTACATTTTGAGTTTTTTTATGATGTAATTAATTTTATGCATTTGGGATCGTTATCAGGCATGAATATTCCTTTCATGCCTGATAACAATTCATCAACATTAACCAACGAAAAAGCGAAGGAGGTTCTCATTTTCATTGACCTGTCGATCAAAATTTAAAACAAAAAAGACAGTTTTATCAAACCCTTGACTGCATGTCTTTTCAGGCATTATGTTAAAAATATTACAAAGATTCGATTGTAATCTAAATTAATCTAATCTTTGTACGTGAGCAGATTACAAACTATTGAAGAGGAACTGAAGACATTTTTTATTGGCATCGCTCCCATTTCACAATTTTCAAAAAGCTGAAATTTTCCGATAAAAATTTAATTTTTTGCTTCACTAATAAGCCTTCAATTCTTTGAACCAATCACTATGTGTCAAAGTTTATGCTTGTGAGAGACCATCAACATCATAATAAATGAGAACGGTAGTAAGGAAATTACTATGGTTGGACAACTATAAGAAACCTTGAGTTTTTAATTATTAAAATACTGGTTGTTGATCTTCACTTAAAACATCGCACTTCCGTTTAAAGACAGAATATTTTTTTAGATCTAAATACTGGCATGATTTTACGCAACTCATGGTGTTGTTAATTTTATTTTTAAAAATTTCATTTTGGTGCCAAAGCTATGCACTATTTGTTCTTAAATGAATCGTCATAAGATTGAGTAATTGAGGGATTACAAATTCAATTTGTCAATTGCCAAGTGAGAGTGGTTCTAACAAAAGAAGTGTTATCGGCGACGTGCAAATTTAGCTAATCTAATCAAGCAATCAAGCGAACGCATTGCTTGTGCTTTTTATTAATATAGTTTTAAGCGACCAATCATCTTTGCTTATAGACAGAGAAAGGAATAATTAAAAATATATATTTTTGTAAAAGTTGAAACATTTTTCAATTGAATGATTAGGGTTTTTTAAAAGTATAAAACGTGTTGTGTAATCAGATTCAGGCTATTGGTGCAAAACAAGTAAATTAAAGCTAAAATATTATTTGATAACTTACTATTAACTAGATGCTAATTTGCCTGAAACTACAATGTGAAAGTTCACTTAATCTAAAAAATATTTTGGAATAAATAAAGAATAATCTTGGTATAACAAATAATTTTTCTTCAAAGGCATGAATTAGACGTCATATTTGGATAGAATTTACAATTATTAAATAGGCCATTACACGTTTCCATAGCAATAATTATGCTTCCTGCACCACTAGGAAGCATAATTATTGGTTCTAGAACAAAAAAATTATTTGACCTTCAACGTTGTTGAGCTTGATACCACTTGGCAGATATATTTGATTTGATTATATTTGAATCCTAATTTGTTTTCGTTTAATAGTTATTTACATAAAAGTCAGGAAAATGTCACATTACTGAAGAGGAGCTAAATTGAAATACGAGGCACTTTGTGCCGAGTATTTTAAAGCTCCGAGTCAAGTAAGAGATTTTACTGACGTGTTTTGTATTAAATTTTTCCGGAAATCGTAAAAAAAGACGAAATTTACAAAAAAATTTTGACAAATTCCACAAAAATGAAGTTTGTCAATTTTGTTGGCAACTATAGTTACTAGAGTATTTTTTTTATTTTGCGTCTTGTAAAGTTTTTACAGTACTAGTCCGGAAAACTAAATTTTCCTGCGCGTAAATAAGCAGGAAAATGTTGTTTTCTGCCCTCCGGCCGGAAAGTGGCAACTTTCCGGCTTCGTCGAGCAGAAAAATAGTATACGCACCTTGCCCAGTAAAAAAGAAAGCCTCAGACCACATGTTTGTCATCCTCGGCTTCGCCTCGGCCAACAATTACATGTGCTCTGAGACTTTTCTTATTTTACTGGCCTAGGTATGTAATTTACTATTCCTAGACGATTTCCGGAAAAATCTTTTTCCTGACTTTTATGTAAATAACTATTACTAAACATTGTACATAAAAGCTATATTAAAAAAGTGCGTTTTAGGACGTCGTAAGATTACTGATTCTAAAATCCTACAATAGCTGAATATTTTGAAAATAGTAAAGATAGTAAGTAGCACTTAACTTCATTGGTCATACTTTTTTCACTTATATGTTATTATTTTACGTATAAATCTATAGTCATTAATACATTTTTGGTTCCAGGCTTTGTCGATAAAAATTTTGTAGAATTTTTAAATGTAAATAAAATATACTATTATTAGTATTATATTATCTCTACATTTTCTGTTATATTATTTTTTGCGTTCAAATTTTAATTGAACTTGTTTTGATAGTCGAACACACTTTCATATTGTTTTTGTTCGCTAATAAAAAACCATATTGTTTATTATATAATTGCTTCAATTGCATTATCTTTACATAAGTAATTCTAGCACTAAATTGAATGTTAACCATTTATGGCTGATGATTTTGTAACACCTTTAGTTGCAATTGATTTTTTACTGAGATTTCATTTTTGGAAAGAATAGGCTAAGAATAATTGCAAATTAATTTTTTCATGAAAATGGGTGGAAAAATCATATGACTAAAGCTTATACGCACCATAATTATTAGAGTATTAAAGAATGTTTGTCTAATAATCATTAAAAGTCTACAAGTTTAAGATAACTTTCTTTTTGTAATTATGAATTTACTTTAGAAATCGCTGCTAATATGTAAATTGTGTAATTTTGCTGCTTTATCACAATTATTTTTTTTATCAAGTAACATTATTTTTACATAAGATGATAGATACTATTTTATGCAAAGATTCATTCTTTTTTTACTGTCTGTAATTATTATTATATAACATCTCAACGTTATAATAATATATAGTAATAATAATACTAATTAAAGCAAAAGTGAAATGAAGATTTAAATACGTTTTAAGAAAAAAACAACAACCGACTTCTTATAATGCGATTTCTGAAATGTAACTTGTATAATCAAAAGAAAATTTGTTTATAATATGTAATTTTATAAGTAATCTCTTATCTTCACTTTGAAAGGAAAGTTTTCAGTCTTCAAATTCAAATATTATTTTCAAAACACAACAGTTTAATAAAAAGAAAGAACATTTAGTTATGAGATTTAATGTAAACGGTTTTTTCCTGTTCCTACTGCCAGAAGTGATTTTTTTTCTGTATTTCGATTTATATATTTATTTTTTTCGAAAAATAAATATATAAATTAATAAAAATAAAAAGTCTTATTATAATACCTAACTTAAATAAGTCCTTCCTTATTAATAACCTTGGAAATGTATTGTTCTTTCAAATATGTGTTAGGAAAGGATCTAATATAGAAAAAAATTTTAAATTCTGTTTACAATCGGCGAAGATATCTTATAACACACTCGAAAAAACCGTCAACTTTTAGATTTTTTTATTTTTCAACTTCTTTCCTAGAAAGACTTGAGTAAATTAATAAATTATTAATTGGAGAAGATTTAAACCTATCAAATCCACTTTTCTTTAAATTAATAGCCAGTTTCACGGAGGAAAAATATTTCTTTGGTGCTCAAACTATTAGCCTATCTGACCAAAAATAGACCTGACCTGACCAAAAATTTAGCCTCTGATAGAGATTAATTGAATAGAGTACATTTTATGCTTTTTTTTTTGAAGCCGCAACGTGTATTTTCGAATCTTTTGTAGACCTTAAAACGCCGATAAAGCGATTTTTGTAATGGAAAATGAACTTGTAAATTAAACAATAACAACAGTGCGCTAAACAATATTAACATACGATTCACATTACTGCAGTATCAGTTTGACTTCTATTTTATCTGCTGGATAATAAACCGCTTTTTAATGACGGAAGTTATCAAATGGTGTCATTTGTCTTTTTTTTTCAGCATTGTGCCATGCACAATATTATTGTTTCTTTAGTTTTTTAGTGTCAATAAACGCGAAGGTTTTTCTAAACAGTAATACACAGATTTATGACAATATCAAGGCCTAAGGTTTTATGGTTTATTTTTTATTATGGTAATCTAGCTTATCAGGCAGATCCAGAACGCCTTGAGTTTGCAAAATCCTCGTTACTTGCAAATGGTAAAAAATAGTTTTTATTTATTTTGAATTTAAGAACTAAAGTTCATTGCTGTGGGGACCGTGAATATTGAATTGCTCGCATTTGCAATGACATTCAACGTAAATTGGGGGTAAAACATTGACATTTATCAGGCTGTTGCGGTACCGATTTTTTGAAAAACGCAGAAAATCGGCCATATAAGTCGAAATTGACAGAAAAAATACTTTGACAGACATGCAAATATTAAATTTTGCTATTTATTATGCAATTTTTACACCGCTCCTTAGTGAAATGAACAGGTTTAATTAATATAAAAATTGTTTTGTTATCAGGTATTGGCTGATATGAACAGCGTTATTAGTCAACTTATTGTAATAATTGAAATAGCCGTGAATTAAATTTTTGTTTAAGAGTATTCGCCTTGTAGCTTATTTGAACAAAGTTTTTTCATATTTTTGAAATTATCAAAACTGTTAATTACCGTTTGAATAATTGTGCGCATTTGACACATTTTTATAAACAATTCTTTGAATTATATGTATGATAATTTATTATTATTCATATACATGTTTGATTTGACAGAGCAATGTATCAAGATAACAATTTAATCATAGAAATGCAAATTATTAATCATCAATGCCAATATTTCGATTTGCAAAATGTTTAAATTTATCAATCTTTTATTACTGATAAAAATTCAAGGAAAATTAAAAACGGCTTATTATTTTTCAGATAGCGCCAACAAGTTGAAAACTCTTCTAAGTTTTGCCGTTGGTGGACTTTTAGGAGATGTCTTCCTTCATTCGTTGCCGGAAATTTGGGCCAGCGACGCTATCAGGAATGGTAATTACATTATTCATATTTATTTAAATCATCACGCAAATAGTTTGAGTTGAGTATCAACAAACATACATTCAAGGAAAAATGATTTGTCATGTGTTTATCATTAATATAGTAAAAAGTTATTAAGGGTCATCATGTAGTTGGTCAAGCGACGTTGCAATATTTATCATTTCAACATTGTATCATAGCCACACAATTTCATTCCCTTTCAGAATGGATAAATCAGCGCAGATGTCCTGTGTACTAATTCAATTTATCTATTAAAGACTGACGTCAGTATATAGTTTGCAAAATTAGAACCACTGAGAGTGAAGCAAAAGTATTATTTGTATTATTTACTTTCACGAAATGTAGACCACATCTGGCATTTACTTAATAAAAAATATCAATTTTGTTGCATTCGGCGAAAAACAGAGTTGTAATTAAATTATTGTCAACAAGAAACGCCGACATGGCTTCCAATTATTTCTTGTTTACATCATATTTTTTATTATATAAGAAACGTTTAAAATTATTTCAAAACAAAAGCTACTATAATGTAAAATTGACAATAGATAAATTATAGAAATCAGTCACTAATAGGTAGACTAGTAAATTTAGAGACAAATTGTGCGATCTAGATTTTTAATACATTTTGTATTATACAGGTTGAACTTCTTTGTTCATTAATGTCAGACTACTTTGCATTATTTACTCTCATTATGTAGCATAACTACGTTTAACAATGAGACTTAAACGAGCAAGAACAATGTATAAAACTCAAAGTCTAAATTGCAATAACCTCGCAACTTAGATTAGAAAAAAAAATTTTCAAAAATCTACTTTGCGCAACATCGCAAAATCATGGTCAATAGCCGCCAAATTTAAATTCTAATACAATCAACATGATTGTTGTGGTAAATGGCATTAGGTTTGCATCAAAATGTAATAAAAAGTTATCGTTTTAGAAAAAGTACCAGTGACAAAAAACCAATGCACGTTATCGAACTTGAACGATGACGTAGTTGTCATTAAGCCTAAAGCAATTCGTGTTGTGCTATTTTTTTTTGTTAACAGATTTCATCATTATACCTGACATTTGATGATTAATAGGCAACGTGTGAAAATACCTTCATTGAGTCTGGATTTTTTGTAAAAAAATGAAAAAAAAAATTTATAATTAGTATCTTTGATATTTTAAGTTTGGTAATGGCTAGGTTTAGGCAATCGATTTGTCAAGCTTTGTCTACGTATGTTAATGTTTCTTTGATTTTTATTTAATAAATACAACAATTCCGAAAATCTTCAGCAATTTATTTTATCTATAATAAATTTTTAGCAGCTTCACATTCTGATTTAGACAAAAACTACAAAATCAAAATAAAATTTTAATAATTGTACTTTTTAGAAATTAACTATGCGATATAATAATTATGAAAATGTTAGGGCCTAGTTAACTTACATATTTTAATTAATATGTAGCCGTTGAAATTGTTGTTAAATGCGGGTTTAGTGTGACGTCACGATTAGTTGATGACGTGCATTGCTTCTTTGGCTGGCTGTACTTTAGTAATGCTTTTTATAAATATTGTCAGTCTGACTCGTTTCCAATTTTTTTACTTGAGCGTAGTAGGCGACTTAGAACTCTAATATATTTTTGCCACACTCGTGTGGCAATACGTTTTATTAAACGAGTGAAATATATTAGTTTATCTAGATATTCCTTAAAATTTTAGCTGCTTGAGTTTTCGTGTTAGACTAGAGACTTTTGCCTGAATTGGTATTGAACTTGACTTGCATTTAAATTTGAAAATAATCTAATAATTTGACCTTGTCTCCTTGACGTCCGAATTGTAACTTGTGACATGACTTATGTCACGAACATAAAAAGCTATACGTTACCAAAACTTCTTTCGATGTAGTAATAAGTCCACTTGTAACGTAAGCTAGATAAAAGTTATGTAACACACGTTTGTTTGTTATTTATGGTTTCCAAAACTGTATTAAAATGATATTTGACATTTTTTTTATTTATAACAAATTATTGGTTTTATATAACAGTTATTACTATACTAATGCATGGTATACGTTATTTTTAAAAGACAATATAACGTGTTTATAGGTACTCTCTCACAGCTTTTAAGCCTTTCAAATTGCGAATATATGTACATATTTTGAAAATGAGGTTTTCTAAAATTTAG
Source organism: Lagria hirta (assembly GCA_947359425.1). Taxonomy (NCBI): domain Eukaryota; kingdom Metazoa; phylum Arthropoda; class Insecta; order Coleoptera; family Tenebrionidae; genus Lagria; species Lagria hirta. The sequence goes on along the minus strand of OX375796.1, from coordinate 18,549,762 downwards.
ATCCATTAAAAAAGATATATGGACAGTATGGAAGGCGAGTGCTTTAATCACAAGGAGTGCGTAAAAGCTTTTCAAACACGTGTGTCATACAATATTTTATCTACGACCTAATTAAAAAAAAAATATCTTTGCCCCGATCAGAAAAATAATCTATTCGATTAAATTTACATTAATTGTATCAATTACAGTAGTTATTCATGATAATCTTTTTAAAATAATTAAACATGTGTTAATATTATCATTGAATTCACGATAAATTGGTTATTTCTCATCTATAAGACTGAAAATTTCTACAATTGATTTACAAAACTATTGGTTTTGTCGGTTGTTGCTTAGCGACGTTGGCGGCAGAAATCGTTTCAGATTGTTAGTTTTATTAAATTTGTTTTTTACACACGATTTATGTAATGGTGTTCTTTACACACATTAAATTATAAATTTATTTATTTATCATAGGGTTGTCGTACTGCAAAGAACATTAGTATTACTTTTTTATGTTGAATCTTATAACAACAATGATTGATGATAAGAGTGTTTGATGTTTCTTAATCTTGAAAACATGTGTCAACATTTCTAGACTTGAATTAGTTGTAGTAATTTTTTGTTTATTTATCTGAAGGTATGTTTTTGAAGCTTATTCTATTCTTTGACACATATTCTTATTACGTCTGCTGATAAGAGATAAACTTGGAGTATATGTTACGATCAATGTCACTAATTTGAAATTATAATAATTATTATAAATTTAATATTTTCAATTTCCATTGAAAAAAAGACGTTGAATTGACGTTGCAAATTAAACTATGTAACTTTTGGTTTTTCACTACCACACTAATAGAGAAAATATAAATAGATAATTCTAGACAAAGCATTCTAGTATAGGGTACGAGGGCATAGGTATAATTTGCTATTTTGTTTTGAAAAAATACAGATGTTTGTAAAATAATTATGATGAATTTAATAAAAAAGTTACCAAGCAGTTATTATTTTAATGCTAATAAACTACCAGTAATTTAAACAATTCCTGTTTTATTGTCTGACATATGTATAGAATTTCTACAATCGCTTCATAATTAGTGGTAAATAGTACTTCAATAATACTCGTCTTGACCTTTACAGGTTATTCTAAAAACATGAATTTTAATTGAATTTCAATTTAGACTTATAACTGATATATTACAACAGAATTAATGATAGTTGACTCATTATAAGAATTTGCGCAGTTTTTTAGCGGTAGTATTCTAGTCCCAATTCTGTAATCATTTCAGGTGGTCAACCAAGAACGACCACTGGTCTTTTAATTCTCAGCGGTCTAATAGTATTCGTGACAGCAGAAAAATCTTTTACTGTGATAGAAAAATTTGGAGAGCGTCAATTGACAGCTCCTGAAAACAATAATATTAATGGATACCACGAAAAACATATCAAAAACAATAAAAAACATGTGAGTTATGCAATTTTAATTGCATTTGATTTCATAATTAATTATTTTCTTATAGATAACAGGATATTTAAACTTATTAGCCAACAGTATAGATAATTTCACCCATGGGCTATCTCTAGGAGGTGCTTTTTTGGTATCCTTAAGATTAGGATTATTAACAACTTTTGCAATATTGGTCCACGAGATTCCTCATGAAGTGGGTGACTTTGCCATTTTGCTCAAATCCGGATTTACAAGGTGGGACGCAGCGGTTTACCAAATTTTAACCGCTGGAGGAGGGCTGATCGGGGCTATGGCTGCTATCTTGTGTAGTGGAGCTACCACTTCTATTGGTAAGCTGTTTTTTATAGTGCTTACTTTTTAACGCAGTATTGAACAAATTTTAAATGTTGTAAATTGACGTAAATTCTTTTAAACTATGTATGTCACCATTTAATGCTTTTAACCGTATTTTGTCAATAAATAATAAGGTTGAAACATAACACACTACGTCATATAGAGTATTCAAGGATAAGGCTTTATTTTTATGATATATCTGTGTATAAATAAATTCTTGTTTAATATGTTTAACAATTTTTCTAACAGAAGCAAGAACATCGTGGATTCTGCCTTTCACAGCTGGAACTTTTCTCCACATAGCTTTAGTTACTGTTCTGCCTGACCTCCTTAAAGAAGAAGACCCTAAAGAGTCTTTCAAACAAATGGTAGCCCTAATACTAGGAATTTTTGTGATGGCAGTTGTAACGACTGTATTTGAATAGCATAGTGATATTTTTCTTTTCGAGTTGCCATACTGTTGTTATTAGTTGTTAGATTATAAGTTACAGTATTAGTTTTAATTGTTTGATTTCTTTTCTTAGTTTACATTCGTAATCAATTTGTGAAGAGGTACATTATTCCACCTATAATACAATAGTTATTAGTTTTTCGAAAAATAAAAAAAAAAAAATTTCAATCCTCGTCATAGAAAAACAAATATATAATATTTTTGTGATATTGAATTTTTCAATATAAATATATTTTGTTATGTAGTACTTAAAGTGCTCTTATATATTTTATATCAAACGAAGTCATAGCTAGATGATATATTGTAAATAAAGAGCAGGAAACCTTTTAATTTATATTATTACTCATAATATACCAAAATCCTTTCCCGACAATATTATACTATCTGCAATGCGATCAATATAAAACAAATGAATAAACAATTACCGGAAATTGTTCTGGAATAATATTAAATAATGAAAATTCAAATAGGGAAAACAACCAGAAATGTGATGGCTGTGGCTGATCCTATAGCCATAGTTAAGTGCTGTTTTGGCACTTTGCAAATAAGTATACAGTCAGTAAGTAACACTTCTGTTTGCACATGTTAATAATTTCCTCTTATAATCTTTTAATGTGTATATAGCCACTGCTTATAAAAAAAATGGGTAAAATTGTGTGAATCCGTGGCGGGCTGTTCACCAATTTTTCTTTACATTAACTTTAAGTTATATTAAAATTAAAAAAATAGCCAACCGGTTTATATTAATTAATCAACATTTCAAAATTACAATTTGATTTTCTTCTTTTTGGATTTTGTAGCTAAGGGTCCTGGTATTTTGAAAACAGTACTAAAAAAATAATATATTATATTACATTTAAAACATTTATCAAAAATACTTACTGACATGTGGTGCAAATAGGGCTGAATTTACAAAAAACTGAAATAATTAAAGTTATGATTTATGCTACATTAGGTCACTACTGATTATAAACAACTTTTAGTTAAAATCAAAATTACATGTATAGAACGTTTAGTTTATAGAAACGCTTTATATACTGTGATGTCAACAATTATTTTCATCTAAGATAGCTACCATTGGACAAGGGTTGACATCTCAGTAGACCATGTTAATTCAAATTTTAACAGGCGGCCATGGGCAGAATAAGAGCAATGTCAGTGAGAGCATAAATGCCTGACCGAAAAAAACTACTTTATCTTGATGAAAGATAGCTATTAGGTTTAAATGGAATGTCAAGCTAGATCAAACACTTACTTGCGTATCACTTACAAAAAGAACAATGCAAACTTACTTGACAAACACACTGAGCACACATAGCCTATATCGATCAGTTCCCTATGACAGAAACAGGCAGCTCTGTAATCGACTTTAACAGGTGGTGGTAAGACTAACTTTTGGCGAACAGGGGGTTCTGGCAAGAACACCCACTGTAAAAATAAAATGTTTTCACAACTCATATAATGACAGAGTTAGAAACATACCAAAAGATATTGTAAAAGTCCTTGTAGCTGAGGTAGCTTTAAGTACAAACCTCCAGTAATATCACATCCTTGTTGTAATAAACTTAGGTGTTGATCCAAAGCACACACATCAATCACAATCCCTTGCTTTTGAGCAGTAAAAAAAACGTTCATATAATTCATGTATTGGGAAGCTGAATCACCACTTCCAGTTATTACAAGAATCCGGTTATTTAATAAAGCTCCTGGTGGTTTCGTTCTTTGAACTCTAGCAATGTAACAAAGAGCCATTGCGACAGCACCTGCTAGTAGAGATTCTGTTGCAAACGTTGATTTCTCGTTTACTAAAAGTTTTGCAAGATTTTGTTTAATGATCTTTTCAACAGCAGTAAAAACCTCGTATTGTCCATCGATTTGTCTAACATCCAATACTTTATTAGATGCAGGATAAATGAACTCGCTGGAAACAATATTGATGCGATATAAAGAGAACACTTAAGGATGTTGGAAAATACCTGTTTCTTGAATGACAAGCCATCACAGCTAATTGATTTTGAGCTTTTTGCATCAAATGCGAGTTTGCAAAAGCTATAATTGATTCCACACAATGAGTTAACACATTGGGGTTATCCCGTAGCATTTTCTGACTTGGATTACTATCAATTATTATAACTAATAAACTTGTCTCATCAGTTGATGTAAAATCAACCTTAGAGTCAACCAAGGCAGGAATTTCCAAGTTATTCATTTCTACTTTTCACTTTTGTTTACGAAAAATAATAGGTTAGGAAAATTAGACGTCAAAGATGACATGACATCTGCGCGTGACAGTTGACTGACAGTGATCACAGAATATGCGAGATGATAGTTTGGAGGTTTGGACGACCAAAGAATAAATTGTTTTAGAGAATGTGTCAAAGGTGTCGACCGCAAAACATTTTTTTTTTGCACTTTGATGTTAAATTTATTATATAATATATTTTATTATCTTAAAAAATTAAAACACGGGTATCTGACTCATATGTATTTATTAATCGTAGATATATAATCTGGCCATTATGCTAAAATAATGAAATATCTTTGTTTGCCACATTAAAAAAAATTAAATTACAAATTTTTACAAAAATTAAGGCTCATACTGTCTTCTTTAAAACATTTGCTCCAACGGAAAGGCCAAATTGCTTGAGCAATTCAGATAAGCTCTTATATATAACTTCTGTATTTAAAGAGCTGCCTTTGTCTTCTTCGCCAATTTTTAACTGAAGCAAATGTGTCGTGGTAGGATTAGCTTTGCAAATTTGACGTAACTCATTTTGTAAGGTTTCCAAATAGGCAATTACTTGTTGATCAACCTGGAAGTAAAATGTACATTGCAATAAAAACATTATTTAGAAGTACATTTATGTATATGTATGCATGACTGATTAGTGCATTAATCTTTCTGTTGGAATTAGTTGTCATATTATTGTATAAACAAACAAAACCCTAGTTTTAGCCAACCTTAAAATAATAAAAAATTGTAAGTTGGAGAACCAATTTATAACATCTGCAACCTATTCATTTTAGAGTGCTACACTTGTGTTATTAACTGTTTAATATATAACTATTTAAACTGCCCAACAATGCCCAAAAATTCAACCGGCAATGTTGTTGTTATTTTTCTAGTGAAAAATTTGGTCATGTTATCAAATTTTCTGCTAATGAAAATTTTCCACTTCTCCGTGATGGCAAGTGTTTAATATTTGATAATTGTAGAAAAGAAAAAAATATAGGAATAACGTGGGCTGAAAGCACACCAGAGAGAGCTGAGAATAATCGAAAAACAATTTTACTAAAAAGTAAAAATCACAAACTGTTAAAAGCCCAGCTAAATGATTTCTACCGTAACAAATCTGTATTTTAACTACAGAAAAGGAGATAACTGCTGTCGACATAAACAAGCACACGGGAAAGTATCTGAGAAAAAGTCAATCAAATAAATATAAGATATGTACAAAAATAAAATTGAATCTCTACTGGGTTTAATATATTATGATACCAAATATAGCACACCTATACCGTTTCTGTCATGAATGTGATTTTGAAGGTGGAAGCCTACGCATCGAATTCAAACTGTTCTTATGATCCTATAAATTTGCCGAGACCGAGGTTGCTCGCATTGATTAACTATGATTGAATCGATTAAAAAAATAGTCATCATATTTTTGCCTAAATCTTAGAATAGGTATATTGAATCATATACAAATCGATACCTGTGTTTGTTTCGTCGCGCATACTTCCATAAGTTGTGCTAACTGCACCGCCGATTTATTTATAATTTGTTGTTCTACACTGCACAGCAGCTGAAACAAATAATTTCTATTGTCATCATTTTCCACTGGATTTTCCTGTCTGGCGGGAGGTGTGAACGATTCATTCACTATTGGTGCTAGACCTAACAAACCAGGTTTAATCTTGGTGCCTGCCGAGGCCAAAGCGTAAGATAAAACTGCGGCGTCGTAGGCTTCCATTTTCAATACTTTTGATGAGCTGAAAAAATAATTTCAAATCGGAGCTATAAGGAGTTTGAAGCATGCAGGCATGCTAAATAAGATAACCAAAAAGAAAAATAAATTAATCCCGTTTATTTTTAAATGAATAAAAATAAAACATTATATACAAATTATTATGTAACAAACTGATTTCGCTATTTATAATAGAATCTAAGATAAATTGTATTTACAGGAATATTTCGTAACTTTACGAAATTTACATTTGACAGTTAGGTAATTATTTATTTTTAAAAATAGAGAAAAGGCACGTCATAAGTCTACAGTACAGAACTTTCAATAACTAATAATGAGTTATCTTGAATAGGATAGGAATTTTCGGATGCATTGGCCAAAATTGTTTTTCGAGTAGCACCACATAAACATTAAGCGAAGAAATATATCACATAAAAGTAGTCCAGATTGAGACACAAAAATAAATACGATTAAAATTTTCGCCAACACAATAAATACGAACCAAAAAATCATAATTAAAATCAATATGCTAAATAAAATCATACAAAACTCTTATTACAAGGAAATAATTTAAACATCTAAAAACAAACAAAAAAAAAACTAATTCAACTATTCTCAGTCCAAGATGCACACTATACCAGCTCCGAGCTGTCAGAAAACATTTCTTTAGTTTACTGTCTTTTCTACACAACTCAGAAATTTTGACACCACGTATCTTCACTCACCCCCCAACTTCGGAAGTATCGTCTGGCTTTTTATCCCTTCCAATCACAATTGGTTTACCTGGTGGTAAATTTTGAATAGATTCTTGCTGTTCCCTCATTTGTCGTTTTCGTTTTTTCGACCACAATTCATGACAGTCTTGCCAAGTTGGTAATTCAGGTGCACAAATTCTAAGAAAGAAACATGAATAAATAAATCTCACAAACATGCTATTACAAAGCCATCACAAGCGTGTTGACTTCAAACTTGACTGTTTGAAATAGTTTTAAAAAGATTTTATTTTGCTGCACTTACTGTTCTGGATTTAAGTTTTTCAGCCATGGAGATTTTAGTGCGTCCTCTGCTGATATTCTCTTCTCTGGATCTAAATCTAACATTTTATCCAATAGGTCTAAAGCTGATGTTGGCATGAACATAAAATCTTCTCTTAATCTTCGTCGATGCAATTTCTTAGGTTTAAGAGTATGAAAAAGGGGTAACTTAATGACTGAGGGCCATACTGCTGGCGTTGGAGTTCCACATACTCGGGAGATCATCTCCAATTGCATCATTTCAGCATTGGCCTACGTTGCAATAAAAATATGGTTTACTATTTAGGGCTAGAGAAGTTTTAAATCAAGTTGCCAAAACTCAATAACATACATTTGAAAATATTTCACCAATATGAATGCTTACTTAACTTAAAATAAAAAATACCCTTCTAATCTGAATCAGTTTTTTCAAAAAAGTTACTAACAAAAGTAATAATTATATTATTCATGGAGAACACTTCAAAAATGAAAGAGGTTATGTTTGTCAAAATTACAAAATAAAGGCGCTGAAGAGTAAAATTAAATTACATGTGATATATTCATAATTATCAACCATTTTACAATTTGATATGTAGGATGTAATATGTTACAATTTGTTAAAACATAGTTGGTTATAAATCTATCAAAAAGTAATCAGAAATAATCTATCATAAAAGTCAAAACATCAGAAAATTCAGCTTTATATAATTTTATATTATTTATTTAGGCAAAACTGATATAGTTTTGCTAAACGAAAAGTGAGGCTTCAATGAGATTATTGTAATTTGGCTGTTGTAATTTTTGAGAAGATAAGTTTTGTTTTTGAAATAATGATACATAATTTCTGAAATACCCTGTATAGCAGATATATTTTTTATTCTAATTAAAAAATATCACAAAAAGTAAACATGAGTTTCTTAATATACTACATGGTATTTTATTCATTCCCTTTCCTAGGATTCATATTATTTAAAATCAAACTGAATGATTAATATCCAAAATATCTTATTATAAATTTTGTTTATTACCTGAAATAAGGGTTTTTTCAGGAAAAGTTCACCTAATATGCACCCACAACTCCAAACATCTATGGCAGGCCCATATCGTTCTTCTCCCAACAACAGCTCCGGCGGGCGATACCATAACGTAATCACTTTGTTCGTATAAGGTCTTTGCCTATCCTCTGCATTGTACAGTCTTGCTAAACCAAAATCGGCTAATTTGACTTCACCCCTGTTAGAATAACACATCTCTATAAGATTATATGAAAATGCAGAGTTAAAAGTTGGTTCTTTTTTATATTAGCGTGTTTGTTTGTGTATGCGTTGTCCAATATTTAGCATTCTTTGCTTATATACGAGAAAAACTGCCGCGTAACCCACCCGAAAATGCACACCGCAAACACGCTATTGTTTGTTATTATTATCAATTTAATTATTATCAAAACCAACCTCAGTATGAAACAAAAATATAAAACCTTACCTGTTGTTCATTAGAATATTACTACATTTAATATCTCTATGTAGAAAGTTCTTTTTGTGACAATAGTTTAACCCATCCAATAATTGCTTCATTATGCAAGCATTATTCACTTCATTGAAATCTACCATTCCAGACTCCAATAGTCCCATCAAATCGTGGTCCATATATTCAAAAACTAAATAAAATGACCCTTTGTCTTTTCTAAAATCAACGGCATCTTGTTTATCTGTCAAAATTTCTCTCAAATTCACAATATTCTTGTGATTTAGTTGTCTAAGAATCTTAATTTCTCTCACTGCAGTTATTGGAAAACCTTCTTTTTCATTTTCCAGCCTCACTTTTTTCAAAGCTACTAACTCTCCCGCGTCTACATCTTTGGCTTTATACACTTGACCATAGGTTCCCTCTCCTATATGAGCTATTACTTCAAACATATCAAAACATCGCTCTCCCCAATTTTTGCCCGCTTGGAAATTTCGAGACCCACGTCGCTTTAAAATCGTTGGACGCTTTAAGCGAGGTTTTGGACCAGTTTTCGCTTTTTCAAATTTATTATTAAAATTTATTATGCGAGGGGGTGTTGTAGTCCCCTCTTCGTCACCACTAAGTTCTTCAGTACCTGGAATTACTAAATTTTGCTTTACAACAGAGAAACAGTTGACACGATATTATGTAAAACATAAAATCCGAAAAAAAATTTGGCATTTTAGTTAGCCGTAAGCTTCCAGTTTAATTAAATTATTTTTTGTTCAAACTTACACTAGAAAAAAACTCCAATTAACACCCGAATAACCCGATAAATCACTCTATTTCAAAAAGTTTTTAATTTTATTAATGTTGTTGATACCATTTTAAGAGGTGTGTGTATTGTATTATATGCGTATAAGTTCACTGTTCTACAGTGTGTTCAACATTAAAAAAAAAATCATGACCTCCCAACAAGTACGGTGTTTATTTCTAAACATTGCAAAAAAAAAAACGTTGAAAGCGTGACTTTTTTTCTCTTATTTTTTAATACATAGGTTTCATATTATTACACTTACCCGGTGGCATTGGCAAATTCATAATTCCTTTTCTCAGCGGTGGAGGCGGTGTTTTTGCTTTCAAATGCCTTTCGGGTAATGGTGGTGTTGGTGATCGACTTGGAGGTGACTCGATCATTTCTAATTCGCTTTCGTTAATTCCTGGTGGCATAGGTAATTTAGTAATTTTTGGCTTTTTGTTAATTTCTTTATTGTCTGACGGAGGGATTGGCGGTGGACTTTTCGCTGAATTGAGGGGCACTGAGCTGGGTAAAGGCGGAGTTAATATATTCTCCAATTTATCGCTTGACGGCAAAACCATTGTCTCCGGCAATGCAATTTCATGTAGTTTTACCGAGTTTTGTTCGGTGGAAGGAATTGGAATATCAACAATATCCATTGGAAGTGGGATTGAAGGGGTGTTTCTATCAGCAGTCGCACCGGCAGCATCAACAGTATCTGGAGTTGTGGAGATTGTCCCTGTGTTAAGAGTAGGCGTGCCGGTATTGATCGTAGTGACATTATTCGTGTTGGTTATTGCAGCAGGAGATGTTTTATCAGGTTCAACTTTATCAGATTTATTTTCCAAGAAATTTTCCAATTTTTTCAGTTCTAATTCACGCTTATGACGATCTTTCACCAGTTCGGCGAATAAGCTTGTATCTGTAATTTTGTTCTTCAGCTGACTGGACTTCATCGTTTGAGGACTTGGACTACGATTCTTTTCACGATTTCTGAAAAAAGAACTTTTTCTTCAAAAACGAAACTGATGATGAAATGTTGTTAAATATAAGTCTGTTAGATACTGATAACAAATTTAGACTGATTTTTTGTTCATTTATGTAACTACTATAAAAACTGATATTAAATTAAACATCTTCAAAACAATTGAGCTATGCTTATTTTAATTCCTTTTTACAAGTTAGTGAGAATATTACACTAATTGATGTTACTTTTTTACACTTATAGAAGTGTAAAAAAATGAGCCTTATAAATACTTTTAATCTTTTCTTATCACACAAAACAGAAAACATTAGATTCATGTTTTCTGGTTTGTGTGGATTGATCTGGTTTGTCTGGCTTCTGGTTTCATATAGATATCTAATGTTTGAAAGCAAGGTAGTTTATTGAATCAAAAGTTAATTAATCTACATAAAAGTATGTACCTTAGTGGAGATATCCTTTCTCGGTCTCTGCGAGGACTCCTCGACCTATACCTTTTCATTTTACTTCTACTGGTAGAGGGACTACGTCCTCGCCCATAACTCGTTGATCTTGATCTACGTCCGCTTCTACCTATAGGACTTCTGCTCCTTTCCAATCTCCTTTTATCCCTCATTCTTTCTCTATCTCTACGATGTTTTCGATGAGCCGCACTTCGTTCACTTCTTCTTCTGGACGCTGAAGAGGATCGATGAGATGAGCCATGATGCATGACAACTAAATCAGGACTTGGATTTCTATACGGACTTTTTACTGTCAACGATGAAATATGTCCTTGACTGCTGTAGTCTTCGATAAGAATAGGTGAATTATTATAAGACCTATTGTGATGTCTAAAGTTGTCATACTCTTCTAATGAATTATTTATTTTGGGTTGTACAAGGGGCGGCGTATGCGGAGACTCTCGAGGTGGTGGATATTCCTTTAAACGTGGAGGTGGTGTACCTGCATCCTGTTCTAACGGCTCCGGTGAAGCTATATGACTATCATTCGACACAGGCGAACATGCACTTGTATCAATTTTATCCAATGACACAATAGATTGTTTTTCTGCAGCGGGCGATGCTTCCCAATCAGACAAAACATCTTCATTAGTATTTTTCGATTTTGATGGTGGGGTTTCAGATGAAGAACTTTCAACACTTTCCGCACTGCTACTGCGTGAATGATGTCGACTACGTTTCTTTTTCTTTTTACTCTTTTTATCTTTTTTATGCTTTTTCTCCTTCTTTTTCCTTTTCTTTCTATCCACGTCGTAATCATCTGTATATGATGGTGAAGCTGGTACATTACCGCTTTTAAACTCATTTGGCGAAGATTCGTTTTTTCGCCGATGACGAATTTCACTTGAACGCGACGATCGAGAAGAGACTGAAGGCTTACGTTCACGATGCGTTGGCAATGAAGGGGGTGTTGGAGAACGAGGAATCATAGACGGATCCAAACGATGTCTACGACCTAAATCATATATACACACAATTTTTAAACTCTTTGAGTCGTGCTTTTGCTCTTAGTAATCTTAATTAAACACTAATTTATATTTAAGTGTTAAACATTGGGTGCGTTCAGCAGACACAAGACATGTACATTAAAATGAATATCTTTCACGATTGACCGTCAAGTTTTTACGACCAAATATTTTATAGCAATTAAACTTTATTTTGTTGATATTTATCAAAATTCTGATGCTATTTCTTAAATTTAGAAGTAATCTTTTCAATATGTGTATATTTTAATTACCTGGTGAGTGCCCCATAACCAAGGCGCTCTCCCGTGCCAAGTAGTACTCTTCTTCCACTCGCCTATATCTGGAATGACGGCTGCTTCGATGCATTATTTCACCGTCATCGCTTACACTCAATGCTCCTTCTTCAGCACTTTGGATTTCTCCTGCTTCTGGTCCTGAAAGGTCCTCTGAACTTACATCCGAATACTCAACGAGTGGTTTAGAAGACGCTAAAAATGCTGAGGAACCGTTTGCCTCACGTTCGCGATTTTTTCTAAGTTTCTTAGATTTTTTCGACTTATCTTTACTATGGCGCCCATGCCGACTTTTTTCCATTTTACGAGCCTACAGCAATCCACGACATAGTATCTGCTGCAAGCTGCCCCAAGGCAATCTTCCTTTCTGCAAAAAAAAAAGCTTCACTAAAAAAGGTACATACCGCTGGAAACGTACCACTCAAATTTTATTTATAATAAACATTAGCTACTCAACAATAGACTTTTAAAAATAATTTACTTGTAAATATATAGATCAAATTTTTATATTGCAAAACGAGAGAAGCCCCCTTGTGAAAGTCCATTGGAAAGTTTTGTTGGTTATGTTGACAGTAGACTGTGACGTCATCAAAGGCCACTACGGACATAAATAAACGCTTGATAAAAGCTCTTGGTCAGCCGCTGTATAACTTTTCAAACACTCTTTTTCCACAAATATTTAACCCTATATAATTAACCGTCATAGTTTAAGGACTTTTTTAATAAAATTGCGAGTATAATTGACGTACGTGACCTTGGTAACGTAAATGGCGGCGATAGTGGTTGTTTTTGGGTGGGTCAAAAAGCGATTTTTTTGTGGCAAATCGGGAAAAAAAACTTAATAAACCTATTTAAAAACTCACCCCAAAGTCAAATCAAATTGATCCTTGTCAATTTGGCGATAAAAACACTCACACAGCACAGCACTAATAACTAAACAGATTTTCGGGTCATTTTTCAGCCCGTTTTATTACTAGTTTGTCTTGCTTTGTAACGAAAATACTTGATTAGGCTTTTGTTAGAGTCTTTTTAGAGATTGTTTTTTACATTCATTTTACTAGATGTAGCATAAATCATCAAGGAATTCAAGAGTTAAATTTTTTCGATACCGTTCCTGACAACAGCACGCCATTTTCAGTGGATAGCGTGCATTTGACATGCGCCAATATACGCCCCACTCTTGTATTTTCTAAAACTTAGGTTGCGCACAATAAATGTTATGTTGGTGGTTTTTATTTTATGAATTTATAAGGCTTTTCCATTTTGACTTTATTTTAAAATAACTCCAAAAAAAAATATAGAACAATTTTTTGAATCAATACTTCTTTCCAATTTATCTGACAACAAAATTATTATAAATGTCATATTACAGCCATTAAAGCTAGATGGCGCTAGAGTTTTTAAATATTTTTGTCAAAATTATAAAGCCAGCATCTTTGGCATAGTTAGTAGACAAAAATAGAAATAGGTTCATGGTTATTTTAACGGTCTTACAATGACTACAGCTATTAATTTAAAATCTCTCAAAGTTATAATAATTGGGCTTGCTGAACGGCAGAAGCTCCGCGACTGCGCACCGACACTAAAAATTTAACTGTTTTATCCCATATTTTTGATAATTTCTATAATAGATGATTATTCTTCTAATTTGAGCTTTTAATGAGCTTCTTATTAATGTTTTTCATTTGGATCTTTGGTGCTCTCATACATATCTTTCAGTTTTTAAATGTTGGTAAAGCAAAGTGTCATAATTACGTCAAATACTGCTGTTTTTATATTTAATTTTTTACTTACGTTATATCTTTGAAAGAAAATACGTATTCATTTTAAACCCAGAGTATTTTGAAAAGTGGTTCAATAGTTCAAATAATAAGACAAAGTGGCTTTAAGCAAGGCTGCCAACATTCTTGTGCTACATAAGGGAACGTTGTTCCACTCAAAATTCTTAAGAGTTTATCAAGCAATAAATTTTTATTACTTGCTCCTGCTTCTAGGACATTAGCACAATTGACTAATTTGTCGGAGCGTACGTGTAAGATTCACGAGAGCTTGTTAAAATCTCTATAGTTATAATAAAAACTTCATGTAATAAAACTAAAACATAATAAAAGTAATCAATTTTTATTCGCAATTGCATTGCTAATATACAAACAATAAAATCGTAAAATCACAAAATGTAAAAAACCACCTAACAAACAAAGGAATGTGCTTTCGGTGGACTTGACATTTATTTTTTCGTTCATTATACAAAATATTAAAATATCTTATTAGACTCTAATAGTACTTTCGTAAAATTGCTTATTTACAAACTTCATAGAAATCACAATTTATTAACTAAATACAAAGAGAGCATTTTATACAAGAGAGGTATTTATACGAGAAAGTTAAACTTCAAATTCCTCCATAGTTTTACTTAATCTATTATTATCAATTTTCCTTCTTTGACTTCGGCGAACTGCATCAGCCCGACGATAAGGTTCACTTTTGAGCCCCAGTAGAATATCTTCTAAAGCACCATTGTACACTTCGTCTTGTTGCAAGAGTTTCTTTTCTTGAACGAGACGAGTTTTGTGTTTTAATTCATTTATCACAGCATCCTAAAATACAAAAATTTATTATAGCATACACAAAATTAATATTTAATTTCTATAATTTATTTTATAAAAAAAAGCCGAATACACACTCTATAAAGCGTCAACTACGTTTAAATATTTAACAAAAGATTAATAATGCCAATTGATGTTGTCCTATAGATATCCTAAATAATAAAAAAAAGATGCCAGTTATGCCTATGTTCACATCACTATGTATATTCGGCTTTGTATTAGTTTTGCAATGATCTGTCTAATGAGTTACAAAAATATTTCCACCTATACTTACGATGCTCAAACCTATTATTCTTCCAGTATTTTAACCAAAAATTTTGGTAATTTCGGTGGCTGAAACACGTATATAATGAAAGCCAATTGTTAAATATTATGCATGTCACGATAATACTGTCAATACTGGATGTACAGGTACGTATAGGAAGAATTAGTGAATACAGGAAAATCATATGCCAAAACAATCAGCTCTAAGCTAATCAAAATTCGATTACCATAACAAAAAACATAAAGTTAGTAAAAATGATGCATTAAAACACAAGCTACTTTAACTTCTAATATAATCTCTACAACCCTTAAAATTACCTGTTGCTTTTTTTGGTTAATTTTATTCCGTTTTGCAACCTCTTCATTTGTTTTATTATTGGCATTTTGTGCGGCTATTTGCAGGCGTTTTCTTTGCTCATTTTCTTGATCCGTTTGCTGTCAATTAATCATTTGTTAAATTCCTTACTACTTTAATATAAATACCTACTTTAAAAGCTTTGACAAATCTAACCAAGAGCGAAAAGAAATTATTTGCGTCTGTAGTTCGAGGAGACTCAGCGAAATATTCCACACACTCCCTAAATGCTTCCTGAGCTGATTTAGCATCATTTTTTAATCGTCGCAATTTTTCCTCAGCGTTAGCAAGAAAATCACGAACGACAAGACTCTGGGCTCCCTTTCCCCTCAGGTCGGCTTCTTTCCGCACAGCTTCCATTCCTTTTTCTAATTCATGCACATCCGCTGTGATGTTTTCCAAAGAAACTAAAATATATAAATAATTATTAAAAAACACTAAAAAAACAAAAACAAAACATTACCAACTGCAGCTTTTTCAATATAATGTAGATCCGAATCAAAAGTTAAAAGTTCAGGAAAGTTTTGTCGAATTGTAGCTACTATATAATGTAAAAGGCACATTCGCTTGTCTGTCGACTTTGTATCTAAAAGAGTATCTAATGATTGTAATTTAAAACCATAAGCCGGCCCACGTTTGCTACTGTTCAAGTAGTTTCCAAAAGCAAGAATTACTTCGAGAACCGAACGTAATTTTCTGGAGCTTTTCACTGAGTTTGATCCGGAAATAATATAGTGAGTTTGCTAAAAAATAATTTACGTGTTAGTTTTCAATAATTTCTTATGACATTGTAAACAAATCAGAGTTTTTTTTGTCAAAACAGACACATTAATAATACGAATATATGTTATTCAACAAAAGTTATTAATAAGATAAAAAGTAACTACATATTTGAGTAAAAAACAACAAATTTGTTTTAGAATTGATCACGCTTCAATAATTTTCACATTACACATTTCCTAATGAATTACTGCTTTATAAAAAAAATTATATAATTCTT
This sequence comes from Lagria hirta, assembly GCA_947359425.1. Lineage (NCBI taxonomy): Eukaryota > Metazoa > Arthropoda > Insecta > Coleoptera > Tenebrionidae > Lagria > Lagria hirta. The sequence goes on along the minus strand of OX375796.1, from coordinate 18,533,340 downwards.
TATTATAAGAATAAATAAAAACTGTAAAAATTATCACGTTTTTTTGAACAAATTTCAATTAGTTAACATTGTTTTAAATAAATAAAAACATCAAACAAACAAATAAGAAAAAAATTACATACCGGTGCAATAAGATGTATATTATCAAAGAAATTCCCAATGTAACTCATAATAGATAACTTTGTTGATATTCTTTCAACTTTGGTTAACTGTAATAAAAATTTGTCCTCTTCTGTTAACAAATTAATATTCTTTTTCTCGGCTATATATTCCTTGTAAGCTTTTGCTTCCTGTTCGGTAGGTACCATCCTTTGTAATAATTCTACATTTTCTAAATTCAATTGCTTTAAATCGAGTAAATTAATAGCATTGATAACTTTCTCTACGCTCATCTCTAGTTTTCGTCTAGAAATTGCAATATTCCGTAATCGAGTATGTTCTAAAAGTGTTATGTTTTCGGGTTTCTTAAATCGTTTGCTTGGAAAATTGCCAAGTCCATCTAATTCACTATTTCCATTAGCTAACACTCCTGCCGGACCAATTTTAAATCTTTCCTCAAAATCATTGAAGTCAATGTGCCCATGTAACTTATCATCGTCTAATTCGTTAAATATTGTACCTCGCACTTGATTGGGTTTTAAAGCAATCCAGTTTATCGTTGGTAACTTATATTTTGTTTGTACTTTTCTCTTAATTGTCATAGCGCCATCTGGCGCTTGCATAAATCCAGCTGGAGGCGGAGGAATTGGAACCGAAGAAGTTCTAGATGGTGGCGGTGGTGGACATGGTGGAGGAGGAGGTGCTACTGGAGCTACCGGCGCCACAGGAGCTATCACAGGAGAGTTTGATACAGCAGGAGTTGTTGAGTCAGGAGGTGTTGTCATAAGAATCTCTGCTAATCCAGATACAGGTTTGCTTGAACTTTCCAATTCAGCAATTTTCGATTCAAATAAGCTTTGACGATTTTTGGATTCTTGTTCATGATGTTGGACGACTCTACGTAGAGTACTGACTTCCTCGTCGGCGTGACGTTTGAATTCAGTAAGTTCATCACGCTCTTGTCGTATCTGGACTAGCTCGGTTTCAAGAAACGCAATTTTATCGAGAGCTTGATGTTCAACATCTTGAATTCGTTCATGCATCTATACATAGGTGGTATAAATTATTACATGTTTCAATTTTAAAATGTAATGCTAAGCTAGTAAATGATTAAATTTTGTCTAGTTTAGAAAAATCATTACTATACAGAAGTGACATAATTATCGCTGCATATAACAGCGATAACGTACTGTTGCTAAAAAACACTGTGACTAACCTGCGCAAGTTCATCTTCTAATTCTGCAGCTTTTTCAAGTGCCGCAGTTTTTGTTTCACTATCTTCCATCAAAGCCGCCACATCGAAAACGTTGTCCAAATAAGCTGAAATTTGTACTTGCAACTCTTCGCTTTCTGTAAAGCGAAGTTTCTCGAGATAGTTGTCTAAACCCAATGCTGTAAATTCATATTGAAGATGTACGCGAAAATTCATATCTTCCACAGAATGAACTATTATGTTCACAAATTGCATACACGCGACCTAAGCAAACACAATAATCAAAAATTAGCACAAATTAGATTCAATTTCAACTTTAGGTGTTTCTAAGTTTTAGTATTTAAGCAATGAGTGTTTTTTAAATTTAGCGCCAAAGCTTGCAATGAATGTTGAACTTTAAACTTTAACAAATAAATTAAGAAATTTAGTAATTATTTTGACATTTGAAGCAATGGTTTTAAAAATTATGATCCGTTTACACAAACTCATAAGCATGGCCAACTATGACGCAAAATTTAAAAAAACACCCGTTATATTGAAAAGATTTAAAACTAGTTTTCGCGGTACACTCCCAGTTTTAAGCTCTTTAGAAGAAATATTTTTTTATATTAAATTGTTATTGCTTTTACTGTATTATAAATAAACCCATTATTAAATGTTGGCAACGTCATTTAAATTAGTCGTCGGACATAGTAACCAGTATTCTAACAAAATTTTTAACAATGACAACTGACTATAAACAAATCAATTTACGTTCTAAAATTAGATGACGGAATTGAAAAACTTTTCAAATTAATTATAGCACTAATAATAATTCCAAATTTAAGCGCTCGCTATAAATTTTATGCCACTCCGACGAGAGTATTAATCTTAGCACATTTCTACAGCGTGCAAATTAAGCTACATTTTTTAGACGCGCATAAAAAACATGTTACAAAGAAAACTTACCATAAACTCAATGTGGAATACTTCATAATTCAGAAAATAATCCATAAGAGTCTGAAAACGATGACCTTCATGACACACCTCCTTGAAGTTATCAAATGCAGATAATATAATTTCGTGTCCACCCTTTACCAAACAAATTGCTGCTAGTAATTCAAGAACCAATGCCTTCGTGCGTAGACTTTTATGTATGAGACTTAATGAAATACAATTGATTGCTTCTCTATGCTGTATTACCATATTAAATCCATACTATAACAAAATTTAAAGTTCTTAGATCAGCAAAGTACAGATAATGCAATAAAATTTTATAAAAAACAAAAAATTAAAATTAATTTTAAGAAAGAATGAGTTTTGTTTTCTAACTGTACTATTCAATTCATCAATGTAAAAAAAAAATATTAAAATGAATATAGGTTTGGTATTTTATAGACATCTGTTCAGAATTCCCAGATTACATTCTCAACTTAATAAATTGCTGTTGTTAAAAGTCGAGTAGGAGTAGATGACATAAACAGTTACAAAAAAAAATGTTTAAAAAAAAATAGATCGTCACTGTACTCCGTCTTTAGCTTCAATGCTTTTTGCACTGTCAACCTCCTCAGTGTTGCCACTGTATTTCTTGCTTCATTCATTAGTAGTCACTCGGTATTATATCACAAAATATATACCAGGCGACTTTGAACAATTGAAAAAAAAATCAAGAATTATTTTCTTAACTTGATGACATATTTGAATTCGTTATTAGGCAACATCGATTGATATAAAATACGTCAAAAAAAAATTAAACGTCACATGCTTTCCTTTGTGACATAACCTAAATAAAGACGATTGACAACTGAAAGGTATTACCAGCCAAAATGCAAGTTGGTGGTATAGTCACTCGGTAATTTTGACTTGATTTTTTTGTGATGTCAATCACAAATATCTGTTCAATGACTTAGTTTCAAACTTTATGATTTTTGTCGAACAAAAAATATTGCTTTTACTGCATTTATCAACCAAATTGATAAAATACATAATAAGTTTGTAAAAACACGGTTGATCTCTTTCTTTTTTGTAATTCTTAATTCAATAGGTATTTTATTTATTTATTTGTAAACACTATCAAAAAGTGAGACAACTGTTGTAAATTATTTCATAATCATAGCATATTGTGCAAATGCTATATTATATTAGATTGTTTTCTTTAAGAAACAAACTTAATTTAAAAAAAATAATTTTAAAATTTTGTATTTTTATGTATGGTTTAATGACTTTTATATATACAAACCTTATTGTTCATGATTGCTCTCATACACATAATACACACATGAATGTCGTCTTTCGATTCTCCCATGTTTAGTTTCATTACGTGTTTAGAGCGCCGTTTTATGCTAGGACTATCCGGAGGGAGATCTAGGGGTGAGCGTATGTATCCGTTTTGTTTCTCATTTGTGGGTGTGACAGGAGCTTGAGGGTTTAAACGTTCTTCAGAAGAAGTTCTGGAGTCAGCAATTCTTTGTTCGTGACGCATCATTCCTAGACGGAAACTTAAATAATCTATGAGCACGTCGAGACCGTTGTTTTCCTCATTCAAAAATTCACGAACCCATCTAAAAATCAGATAAATAATCTCAGAACGCTGCATAAAATTAAACATAAAAATAACGTGACATTCTTTCAAAGTCAAACAAAACACGCTCATGGTTCAACAACAAATAAATATTATCAATGAAATACAAAAATGTATTTAAACAATCATCATGATTTATTATCCAACATAAATGTTAATTTATTGCAATTATCCAAAATAATTAAAATTAAGATATTAATCAAAGAAAGACCGCAATCTATTTATAAGGCTGAATAACAGAGAAGACAATGTAAAAATAGTTTAGTTTTTTAATTGATAATTTTTATTTTTATAATAATTTAGTAAACATTATAATTCAATCATCAATCATGAAATAGATAAAATGTGTGCAAAAACAACAGCAGCAACGTTTCTTTGCTTTTTGATGCAACTTCGTTAGCAACACGACATGATAACTGTTTTCTTCATCGCCTGATGATGACCACTTGGTGGTCGAAAGAGCTGTCGAGATACATTAAACAAACTTTTTAGCAAGTGGTAAAACTGTGTGAATAATAGAGTTATTAGATAATAATATCTAATAAATGAATTCGTTTTTTCTTTAAGACCTTGTATATTCTCAATTTCTTACGACGAATAAGCTTTTTAATATCTATCTTCAATATTTATTATTAATAATTAACACAATCGAGCGCTTTTGCATAATCTTTGTAATCCCAAACAACTCAACAAGATTGAAAATAGAATGGTTATTTTATTAGTTGCTGGTAAAATGAAAATGTAACTAAAAAATATTAAATAGATATAAATTGACTCCTTTTCTTCTTTTAATTGTCCGTTGACATACAAAAAAAAACAATAACTAAACAACCAACTCCAGTTTCTGTTTCCTGCTTTGCTCTATCTCCTATAATTAAAATATAAATTAAAAAGCTATTAACTTGATATTTATTGAAAAAAAAAAATTTTATAACAAAAAAATTAAGAAATTATTATAGGAAGAGAAGCAAAAAGTGTATAAAATAATAAGTTACTCGTATTTACTGTTTACTACTTTGAATAAATTGAAGTCCAGATGTGGCAGAACAACTGAACCGCCTTAATTGATATATTTGTTTATGCAACTATTAAAACTTCCGAAGTATTTCTACTATATTCAATAATTTGAACCTTACTTACTCTATATGATTCGTTCGAAGCGAAATTTCTAGATCTCTCAGCACCTGAGTCGATGTTGATTCTCCTACCATTTTTCGTTTCTGTATAAAAAATATATTTCATTGAAACAAATACAAGTTAATTATTATTTAATAAAGATTTAATATTTACATAAAGTAGATATAAATAAAAGAGTATGTATTATCATTGTTTGCTAAGAGACGATGATGTGAAAATTGAATATCAAACTTTCAACTCATAAGTATGTGAAGTTAAATTGAATCCTAACTTTTCAACGAGAGAAGCTCGAACTTCTCGTAAAAAGTTACCGCTTTAATAACCCAAAGTTTGTTACTTTTATATCAAACACTTTATTGTCAGCTGAAACGATATTTATTCATAAAACAAAGATATTAATTTTGTTATTGTTATCATAACTCATACAGTAATAGAATATTTTTAGACGAGTAAAAGCCATATGTTTTATACTAATGTGCAATATGTCCAACCCTTATAATGAGTATTCTCTGCGAACAACGGGCATATTGTTTCTTCGTTACCCTATCCCTGTTAAGGTTGACACAAATAAGGGTAATATTATAGTGTCTATATTTCTATATACTTAAAAAAGAGAAAATATAAGCTTACTCTTACCCTGTGGCTCCGCGATGCTTTAGGATCTAAATATGTTCTAAGTTTATTCAAGTAAAATGATGGTGGATCTTTGGCAGGAACCATTTCCTGAAAAACAAAAAAACAAACAAAACCATAATTTAAAATTAAACAAATTTAGAAGTTTCAATAATGTGTTATTTATTTTATTCAAGGTAAAATATCGCCATTATACATTTCTTACAAACTTTATTGCAAAAATCACTTATTTATAAAAAATATTCAATTAAAAACGCAACGACAAATTATTATTATTTCAAGCTCTAAACAACTTTCCAGGAAAAACCGTTTGTCTATTTAAAACAATAAAAAAACTTGAGTTTAGAAATTGGTTATATTATGAGTAATTTTTTTCCTAACTTAATTATAAAATTGTTCTCGTAGAGTTGACAACTTTCCAGCGGGTGACTAAGAAAACGTAACATAATATTATGTTATTATACCTTTTCAACTTCAAATTGAGTATAAAGAGCACAAACAACAAATTATTTATTACCCAGCAAGCTTAAAACCAGCTTAAATTACATTAATAAGCCAGATTTATTGCTAAAATAAAGCGTACAAAGTCACCATGACATTTTAAAATAATAAAACACTAGAAGTTGACGAATACTCTACATCTGTACCAATGTCTCTACCCACGATACTGTTGTGGATCCTCGGAGCTTAGGATCAAAATAAAAAACTTTTTAGCAAGTGATAAAACCGTGTTGATACGATTCCTAAGCAAAATTGTCAGATTGGCCGTGTTAAACATCATACCAAATATTCAAAACATTTTAATTTACACATTCAGAAACTATTCATTATATACATTAAAACTACAACAAATTATTATATTCAGTTAAATAGACAATAGATGTCAGTAGTCGGTATTATGTGCAAAAGCATCACTTTCAACGAAAAATATTATTAAATTTCAATAACTAGTACAGACAGACCAAAAAAAGCCAAATTAATCATACCATGTATCCAAATCAAGAAGTCAAAAAAATAACATTTATTTGTTAATGGCAAAGCCATACTTCCTGCATATCATTTTACTTTTGTAGAAACAGCTAAGTGTTAATAGAAATTTTTATTTATAGTAGTGCTTGTCTGCATACAAAAACGTTCATGACTAATAGTTTCTTTTAAAGCCGAACTCCTTCACTTCATTCAAGAACTTATGAAAGAACTATGTTCTTAGTAATTGACCAATTGCAAACCACTATTCACTTATTCACATATCCCTTCAGGAAAAGTTCTTTGAGTTGTTGAAGCATTCAATAAAAAGTTGGAGCAGTCGGAGACGCATATGGTAAACATTTGTGTTTGTTTGGTCTGAGCTAAGATAAGGGATCATTATATTCATAGCGGGAAATTATTACTCAGCGAAAAGATTCAGTTATTATTTATTCTTAATAATTTGTAAAATAATGTAAATGTTTCGTAAATTTCGAATCGAAATTATTTTTTTCTTGACATTCATGCGGTTTTTGGCTGCAATGTGACGCTGACCAACATCCGGTAAAACGTGATAACATGATTGTCATCTGGGTGTTTTTATAATGAAGAAAGCCATTCATAAGCATTCTGTTGTGAATGTTGTGATAATGATTAAGTCATTGATTCAATACATAGTTGAGCCAATTGAAAGCAATTGTATTTGCTATTTTTGGAATTGAAAGATCTCAGCTCAGACACTTCCGTTGAATGTTCTAAAGTCATTTTTTTTTAAATATTTTGCAAAGAAGTTTCTAAATCCAAAATTGACCATCAACAACTTGAAAAATATTTTTTTTTGATTTAATCAAACTTTCAAAATTATCAAAGAATAGGGCTACCTATTCTTGCAATCGTTTTTGCTGCACGACATTAAAGCTTTTTGGTTTTGAAATGTGACTGATCAAAGTGGAAAAGTTGGGACATATTACCACAATATTATTGGCACATAAAAATTTGAAATAAAGAGTTTATTAGATCCGCAACAGCTTTTTAAACATATTAACAATAATCTAATTTTTATTTGTTATCATATGTCTTCTGCTTCAAAAATTTTACTCTAGATCTACAAAACAGAATTATAATCTTAGAATAACAATCAGTATTCCAATATTTTTACTGCTTATTTTTATTTATAACAAATTGTATATTACACATAAACCAAAGATTATGATATTGATAAGCAAGTGCTTGTTTATCAATTCTAAACACATAAAATAATCAATGCTCAACAAAAAACCACAAGTAACCAGTTTTTATTTACCAACACCGACAGTGGAACAAAATGATGACAAAGTGCAAAGTGACACAAGTAAAATTGCCATGAAAAGATTAAATTTGAAAAAATAGATTATTGCAGAAGATAAGCTATAAATCGGTGGATTATTCTAAAAATTGAAGAGTCAAATTTGAAAAAAAGTTGCATAATGAGAAATATATTGGTTTCATCAATTGCACATAAATTTACATAACGTTATAAACTGTAAAACAAAAGCTTAACCACATAAAAAAAAATAGAAAAAATTATATAAGTTAGTTAGACAATTACTGAATTAATTATTTTACTAATGTCAACTATTTTATATGATTACTATCTCGAATTTTAAATATCTATCTTGTGAGAACAAATTCCTGTCAAAACACATGGTTCAAATCATGCATAACCAAAACAAACATTGATGTCTTGATCCGCCGTTAATTCCAATTAAAACTAGTTTTTTCCTCACATTTTTTATTGGTTGATTAAAGTGTCAAAAATGAATCGAAAGTTCAAAGCACGCGCCTTTGCCCACACGGTTTTCTATAATTAAAGATGACTTTGATAGTTTCCACTATTAGTCACAATAATTACGTAACAACCGCCACACAAAAAACATTTCGATGAGCCCCCCATCATGAACCTGCATTGAATTAATTATTATTGTATATCCGTTTCCGTGCAAATCCATTCGGTAATCAGATGTGGATCTATGAGATTCTAAAATGAAAATAAAATGACATGATAAAATTATAAAGCTTTTTCCCACTTTTTTGTTATATATTATATGTGAACTGCATTTTATTACGGTTAAACAAAATTAGACATATTAAAATGTTTTAAATAATTGGTTCATTATGTTAGTTTAGTCACAAGTAGAAGACCTTCTCATGGTTGTTAACCTAAATTTAATCCGAGAAATTTAAACAAATTTGTAGTTCAAACGTTTAATTAAAGTTATAATGCATAAAATTGAAAATGTTGAGTTCCAGTCATTATAAATTCAAATGCTTTTTCAATTTGTAATTATAAATGAATATACTCTTAGCAGAAATTGTTATTGTTTTATTAAAAAAGTTATTGTTTCAAATATAAGTTGGAACCGGCCGAAACAATAGGTCTACATGTTTTAAGCTAATTTCAATTACAATTATAATTAATATACACATTGAAAGTAAGGTGGCAAAACTTGCATATTTTATTTATTCAACTAATAATACTCAATTACAGAATAAAAACATATTACAGCAATAGAGCGATACTATCAGCAGGACCAGTCATAAAATGTCTTAAATCTCATATGGTGATTCTATATTCCAAGCTCTTGCGTTTTTAAACGGAAAAAGCCAATGCACGTCACAAACTAACGGTGACGTCACACTAAAGCCACAATTTGGCGGGTGTTTCAACGACGGCACCGCAATGAAAATTTCAATTCCATAACGTTTTCATACTTAGCCCGTAGATGAAACAATATTATCATAAACAACATTTTTTATTTCTATATAGTAGTTATCTTCTAAATCAGATGCGGGACTTTCTAAGCACTTGATAGATTCATATCGAGGGCGAACACTAATAAAAAATATAGATAATATCCTCAAAACAAACAAAAAATAACCCAACCTTGCAAAACAAGGAAAAAGCTTCTATCTCGAATAACAAATAAGTTAGGAAGCTTTATCAGAACGTTGCAACACCCTGTATATTAAATAATATATTGCTCTATATAATATATAGAGCAATATTTTTGATATCTAATTGCCCAAGAGGTCCAACTGAACGCCGTCATTGCTTATAGAATGCTAAGCCTATAAATATTTGATCTAAGTGGTTATCAGGTGAAGAAGATATTATTTTTCTCGCGGCTCCGGTAAAGTATACATGTTTTTGTTTAAAAATTATTCAAAAGGCTTTTTCACTTCTGCTACTCCTACATATAACGCCCCACATTGAATGGTCCACATAGCAACAAGATCCCACAGGATATTCCTCTAATTAAACGAATTAGGAGCATCTAGCATTGGTCAGAAGTAACAATGTATGTAGCATGTAAATCAGTGATGCAATTGATTACGGAGAGTAAAGAAGAAAGCGTTACTCTATGCTATGTATGACACACGATTATTATGTAACTACATAATTCCACTTTCATTTAATTACCCTACCTGGTCACAGATGATATCCCACTTTTTTTCTGAATCATAGTTTTTTAGTAATTTTGCTTTGTCGGGAGGCAAGTCCATGGACGCCTGAAAAAAAAAAGAAAAACGGTTATAGTGGTGTACGAGTGCGTGCAAAAGCATACAATTTTAATAAATTACAGGTCATTAAAAGTGTAGTAAAACGGTACACTACACGAGTTTAATGGAGTATATATTATTTAAAAGAAGCTACTTGTTTCATCGAAAACCTTGACACGGTCTTTAAACTAAAAAGAATTCGAATCAATTAAATTATAATGATCTAAGTAGTTCATGACTTATTAAATATAATATGGTTTCTATGGAGTGATTTTTATATTCAGGTTTCATAAACAGCAGAAACTTTTAGCATGTCAAGTGCAGAAGCCATTGATACACTTAAAAATAATTGTTACAAAAACTTTTTGCAATAATGTTTACCAGAACTACAACACTTTTAAGAATTTGTTCTATTATCAAATCATCATACACTTCTTACTTATTATATTACTTTAATATAGCGATAGACTGAATAATTATTGTAGAAATTACCCTGATTTTTTTACTACTAGATCAAATTTGAGACTTTTTTTTAAATTTTAGACCAAAAAAAAATTATTTGTAAGCTCTGGGAAACTTTGTTGCTATCGGTTGGTTACAGCAACAAGCTATTTGATTTTAAACTCAATTTAAAATTTTTGTATTACATAATTGGTTTAATTTTCAACAAAAAACACCCAAAATTCGGGAAATTACCCAGACGACCAAAAATATATCACCTGATAAATCTGACCTAGTAGCCTACAGACAACAATTAACAGAAATTTAAAGATTGGCAAAAAGAGAACAATATGCAAATAATTTTTCAAAATGTTTTTCTGGCGTACTTTGAGCTTCAGCGGCAGAGGTACTACCATTGTGGATATTTACGATGAATGTTTATCGAAGATATTCAGCTGCTGTAATTATATGCTTTAAACAATAAAAAAATGTAATTGACATTGTAATTAAAAAAAAATGATAATGACAGACATTGGACGGATTATTTTTTATCAAACAAATTGGAAACAAAATTTTTAAATTGAAAATCAGAAATTACTTTGTAAACATGAATTGAACTTCAATTTGAAGATCGTGTGCTTTTGGGCTATAATTATTGGTTTGAAAAAAAACTTGTATGAACATTTAGTGATCTCCTAAATAGAGATTAATCAGAATGTCTAGTCTAAAAATAATCTGCCCAGCACATTACCTAAAAAACAAGTGAAATAATTTTTAAAGATAAATCCGAATTACCTACATTAAGAGAAAAATTAAATTTGAATTGTTTGTTGCCCCTGTCGCGGTAAAAATTAAAAATGCACCTACGTTTGCCTTTACAAGGCTGACTCGATTACATATCATCCTGAGTACAAAATATGCATATACATTATTGTATACTGGAAGATTATTTAAATTTATAATTAGAGTAGACTATGCATTTGAAATTACAGTGCCAACAATGTCTATTGACAACTTGAATTGGAAAGAACCACTTCAGCATGTGATTTTAGAAAATAAATAATACCAATAATAGCGACTTGTCGCGAGAAACATGTTATAAATTAACCATTTTAAAGCGGCAGTTTAGCCACGATAATTTTAATTACAAAGTCTATTCTAATTTTAAATTGAAATAACGGCACATAAGTCAAGAAGCACATTTTGTACGAGTTTCAAACCGCCTCCTTCAAAAATTATAGCTAAGGTACTATTCAGTTTAGAGTGTCATCTCAAAACTTTTTAAATAAAAATAATAAATTTTTTCTCATAAAATATGTTTTTTGCCTATTATAGACTCAGTAAACCAAAAGTAAAAGGTATATTTAGTCAATGCTATTATGTAAGTTGTAATTTTAAATATTTTTAAATAAAAAAAGTTTTCAAATTTAATATGTTTATTGTTTATTGTATATTATTATAATTATCTAGCTTAATGTTACTGAATGGTAATTTTTTTCAGAGTAATTATTTTGTTTTATTTTTACAATCATTTTGAATGTTTCACTGGGCGTAGTTTATAATCTAACGTTTTGCCTCCGGTTTGTTGGTTCTATTTTTCTGATAAAATGATATTTTCTTTATCTTCTGCAACCAGGCGTGTTGTTTTGGCATACTGTAGTATTAGACGATGACTGCATAATGATCTTCATCTTTCCTAGAATTATATATAATTCTAATTCGGTTTAATCATTTATTTAGAGACGAATACAAATAAGCCTGGCTTTGTTTTCAGCCACATTTTTTGAACCCAGAAGATTTTTGCTTATCTAAGGCTAATTTTTCAGTCGTGTTTCAATGCTCCTAATCTGCAGGAACCAAACTAGGTGCTTTTTTAGTACCTACCAAAGTCTTCTTGAAGATGCTCAAAGTACCAAAAAGAACGATACCTACATAATATCAAACGCACATTTTTGTTATTAATACATCTTAATGATTAATAACTGTTGAATCTATTTAAAATTCAAGAGAAACCTCAATTAGGCGTCTTTTCAATGGTGTTTAAACAAAATACTTTTGTCTAATCTTCAAAAAAAAACGTAATACCGAATTTTTCAACAGATAGACCAGTGAAAACATTACATCCATTTCTCAACCAGAATAAACCTGATTTTATAAACGACTTGACCAATTTTTTGAATTATTAGGATTAGAATTACGAACACTCTCGATGTCCCTGCTTCAAGCAAAAAAACTAGATCAAAATCGGTTAAGCCGTTTGGTATCTACAAGACAACATACATACACAAATCAGATTGTAGTGTGTACAAGCACACCTCTTTTATGTAAAGGATTAAACATAAATTGATAATTTGACCTTTGATAATAATTAATTATACCACAAAAAAAAATCTAAGGCTTCAAAAGATCAAAAATCTTTTAAGTTTGCAATAGGTAAAACAGCTCTTGAAGTAAATGCAACAACCAATTTTGGTTTTTCTTTTTGATTAAACTATCTATAACTGTCAAACGCCACGTCAATATAATTCCAAAAAGCTTTTAGATGCCATCCAAACGATAAATTTTTAGAAAATGCGATTGGAAATACGTGCTTGAAAGCCTAATTTGTAAATAAATTTAAAAAAAAGAGAAAAAAATAAATCTTCGTGAACTTGGCTATTGTTAAGTAATGAGGTGGACTGTGTGGCAATAAATGCTTTGTTTTTGGTTGAATTACTTTGTGCCGGAAAACATGTGAATAGTCAAAATATTATTAATTTAAACAAAGTTGTCTGGAATATGTTGTAACAGCTAAAACAGTCGAATTTCCTTACAATTTTCATTTTAGTACAAGTACAATAATATGTTAGTAGAATTAAATCCAGATAGATGTCAACAGAATCACAAAATTCATTTTATTTGAAAATATGTGTAGCTTTAACAAAAAGTAGAACTTCTAATTGGTAAGCACGCAACTAATCCGTAAATCTTCAATATCTATCTATAGATAAACACGCTAACATAGATTGCACACATAGAATTTAAAAAGCCAATAATTATGAAATAAACTGAAGCGTTATGGATCCCCTTTTAATAATTCAAATTCGATTTCAGTGTAATTTCTAAAACCATCCATAAGAGATTACACGGTAGTGTAAATATTGTTCCGGAAAAGTAAACAAAGTGCATTTGGGGTGAACCACCCTTATTTGTGCAACCTCTCCCTTTAAGCTACCGTTATATTTACTATTTGAAATTATAATTTCGTCCATTCATGTAAACAGCGACCAGTGACAAATATTTATTTACATTTTTCAGTATAAATATATATGTATAAGCAAAATTGTTTTCTTCCAATAGTAGGTAGGTACTAGAAACGTTGTAACTTACCTTACCTTATATTTGAGTTATTTTAGGAACATTTCTTAATTTTAAAGATAGCTATATAATTAGCTTTAAAACATAACAATTCTTCGATTAATGTGAGATATAAAAAATCCTTTTAATTATTACCCAATGATAATTTTTTATATTTTTTAGGTCACGAACAAAATATAATGTCCAAGTTTTATGTATTATTTCACAATAATGTTTTATTCAACACAAAATTTATGCTGGAAGCAAATTAACTCGTAAAGTGGAAAAAAAGTGTTTACCATTCTTATCCATCTACAGAATAGCTTTTCAAAATTTTGAGCCACAGAAGCTCATTGTTTTTTCAACATCGAAAAAAACATGTTTTAAGACACTCAATTAGTAATAATTTAGCTTTTAGCAATAGAAACATAATGGAAATAAAAACTCAAATAGATGGTTTCAAGCAATCATGTCAAAAATCCCGACTAAAAAGAGAGAGGTTTGAAGTTTGTATTTTTTAAATCTGTGTATCTGTCTGTCGCCTTGTAGCTAACAAACGGCTCAACCAAATCTGATCTAACTTTCTTGCTTAAAAGCTGAGGTAATCGAGATTGTTCTTAATCATAATTTTACCAAGTCAGTGTTTGAATGGAGTTTTTTAAATAAACAAATTGAGTTATTAATCACTAAAATCTAATAAACAAATAATATTATTTTCAAATAAAAAACATTATAAAACTAGCAGTTGTTACTTCGCATTTTAATAAACTAAACTGTCAACACACACTACTTCTTACGTAGAATAATAAAAGCGCTTATATCAAACACACATAATTTTAAGCAAACGGGTTTTAATAACATTCATTTTTAAAATTTCAATTTTTGATAAATTATAGTTTCGTTGTAAATTATCTACTATGCAACTTTTTTTATTACATTTTAATTTTTGTAAAAAAAACTTGCTAATTCTCATCAGTTTTTACAAGAAAACGTATTAATATTTGAAAAATATGTCTTTAGAATTTTCCAACTGTCGTTTCAGTAAAGTTAGCAAGTTTTTGAAGTTAAACCAGCCTTCAAGATTTTAAATCCCTACAAATCCCAGCCTGAGACAATTAAAAATAATTAGATTTTAACAGAGTGGCTTATAAGAGAGGCAAGATATTAATATTCACAAAATTAGCCGAAAGCAAGATTAAGAATTTTATATTTATTCACAAGTAGCGCTTGAGATATTCGCAAGCAGTTTCTACTTTTAAATTATACTAAAATAATAAAAATTATAGCCTGTGCTATTAGTAAAACTGCATGACGTAGAAAAAAACCGTAAGATGTAGACGACAAATAACAGAAAGACCTCACCTAATACAAAACGCTGTATTAAAAAATTTTTTTGTATCGAAAAGTCAAAACTAATCGTTTAACAGAAAAAGACTCTGACCACATAAAGCACAAGCCTTTTTCCGAAGAGAAAATTCTGTGAATGAAAAAAGTTTTTGGTGCAATACAAGATAGTTAAAGGTTTCAAATAAAAAAGTTGATTTAAAAGATTATGCAATATTTATGTTTACCTACACTTTATTGAAATTATTAACTAATTACTTGGTCACATAATTATTTGTAATTGCGGTTGGAAAACGTTAAATAATTAAGTGTAATGTTTTAATTGAAACCTTTTAAAGACTTCTAATTGTATACTAATTGACCTAAAAAGAAAATGCACCTTGAATCTGACATGGTAATACATACTCCAACACAAAATTTAAATTTGCTTGTTATCTATAATTATTCTCATGCCTTCAGACATTATCGACGGTTTTGCAGAATTCAAAATCGGCCAAGAACATTAAATTCTCAGCCCAGTGCTATAAAAACACATTTGTTGAAAGTTCCTTAGTCAAAAGAATGGCAAAATTACGTTATTTTTTGAAATTTCAATAAACATTAAAATAAAATACAACTTCAATTTATACAATTTTTAATAAACAATTCGACGTATGGAGTAAAATTAACTTAGGTTTGAATTAGCAGTTTATCATCATTTATTATCCGTTGAGTCTTTTTTTGACACAACAAGAAATTACTCCCTAGATTTAGGAACATTTGTTACCAGGTTGACATGGATTTATTTAGGTTGAAGGCTATGTAGTTTCTGGTGAAAACAAAAAAATCATAGCCATGTCAATAATTTAGGATAAGTCGGCTTGTATTAACTATTATTATTGAATTTTACTCATCAATACAATAAATCATAAAGATGTTGTGTCACCGAATTATAAATAGTTATGATTATATTCACACAAAAATGTAAATTTAAATTTTTTAATTAAAACACATATTTTATTATTCCAGCTGACAAGATCTTATTGAAGGAAATAATGTCTTCTTAAGACCAATAGAAAAAAAAAACTGTAATTTTCATTCTCATTTCTTTTCGGCCAAGTGTTTTTTTTGCTTTTATAATCTGAAAAATTACTCGTACTGCATCAGTTCCACATACACGTGTATGATTTTGCATTATTCTAATTATTGAAGTTAAATTTCATATAATACCGAAACTAAACCCAGCGTGCAGAATAATTATTAGATCACTTTGTTTATTTACTGTGGTTCCAACAGGCTAGGTCACGAATCACACCACCGTGAAATTTGAAAAAAGAACCGCACAATGTGCAAAAATTAATTTGAAAAAATTATAATAAGAACTCACGGAAAAAATTATAATTTATTTTCAAAATGTACCACAACAATGGTGATGGCCCCGACTATAAATAGCAAGAATGAAAGCAAACATTTTTTTATAAAATCAGTAATTAATTTTACAATAAAAACCGTTCAAGGTGCATATTTTACCACTCCGAATTTTTTTCAAACGGAAGTTTTACTATGGTTGCCGGAACTAAGCATGATAGATCATAGAGGTAGTGTGGCATTCAACCACCATTAAAATGTTTAAAATAAAACAGAAAGAATATTAATCCTAAATTTATGATCCGTTGAAGAAAAACAAAAGTTATTACTGCAATAGTAGTTTTTGGTTTACTAAATAAGAATGAGTCACCCAAGTGTACGTAAATACTGATAAACTATCACTTTCATGATATTTATACAGAATGATAAATATTTGGCAACAGGTTAAAAACTGAAATCTGATAGATATTTTCAATAACCAAATTCTTTTAAAGCGGCTTCCACGGCCATATGACATACATATATTTTTAGTTCTCAACTATAAAATAAATTAATAACACATTTCTGTTGAGCTCGTGTAATCTAGGTTTTATTGTTTAAGCAGCTTACCTCCAAGCTTTTGGAATCTGAATTTCATAATTATGAGGAAAATAAGGTTAAAACAATACAACGAATTTTATATCTACATTATTCATTCATAAAAGTGGTAATTATGTATCATACCACAACTGCTTTAAATTATTACGAAAAATATCACATCAAATACTGTACTATTTAATAAATAAATCTTTTTATGCTATTTCTGAAACACTATTATAGTAGCCCATAATATGTTACTATGGTTAGCACTTTATTTATCTATGTATACATTTACTTATTTATTTATCATATTTAAATAAATAAGTTATCCAACCCTTATTGAACACATTCAAAGACTGCGGTGGTATTCCGGTTTAGACAAAACTATTAATAATTCGGTTGCAAAAGTCTTTTAAAGTAATAATTATTATCAGTGTAGATGTTTTTAGAAAGTCTAACGGCTTGCAGTTTTGAGAGCACGGTGGCCACGAAACTAACCTACCTCTGGCAATCCAACGATTTGAAAAATTATTATTCAAGTACTGTCTTCTAATCGCAAGGTTTGACTGTGGTGTTTCTAACTGAATGTTCTCAATGAAAATATGTCAATCATTTTCCTAAATATTTTTTTTTAGTTTAAAACCATTTGATTTGTGATAAAAACATTTCATCAAGTAATCGCTGACAGCTCCAGCCCAAATGTAGTATGAAAAAATGTTGTTAATCTTATAATTGTAGAATAGCGTGAGAATTTCCTGAATATTCTTTACTAGACATGAATATAGAAATTAATATTTGGAGAATTATTCATCCCTCGAAAAGATATATTCCATCAGTAAAAAACTTTAGATGTTCAAATTGACACACAGTTGTCAAAACCAGTTACTTTTGTAATTGTAACTGTTACTTTGGTAACTGTAACTGTTACTTTTGTAACTGTAACTTTTATTTTTGTAACTGGTTTGCTTGATGTTGCTTAATTACGATCAGTCTATCCGAGAATACTGCAAGCTTCACAATGTTGGTCTTTGAGTCCCTTTTTTTTATGAATAACCCTTTTAATTTTACGAAATAATCTTGAAGTATTTAGAACAACTTTGGAAAAGTTCTAAGCCACAAAAAAAGATACGAAATCTTACGCAAAATTTCGTTTCCTCAAACCGGCATGGTTATTCCTGGGAATTCCATTTCCCTCAATATTAAATCAATTCCGGAAAAATGTTAAGTGATAAATGGTTTCCGTTTATGTCAAAAGAATTCTTAAGTTTGACGTAATCGAATGATGCTATAAAAGATAATCAAATTCTGACACTACTCAATTGTAAAGGCAATTTAAAGATTGACGATATGTCAGCCATCGCATCTATTTCTGTTACATTAACGCAAATCATTTAAAAGATTTTATATTTCCTAAGTGGTCCGTTTTTGCCGCGTTCTGTCACCAAAATTGAGAAACATCTAAGATTATTAAGTGTGAAGTAAAATAAAGCCTCTCGCCAGCTCTAAATTTTACTAATTCGGCGGTCTAGAAATCAGTTTTCCCAGTTATTAATAAGACAATAGAAGAGATCTTTCACAAATTCTTTAACATATTAAGTGACAAAATATATGTTTGCCAATTGACCCCAATGTTCGTGACAAATAACATTTTGTAATTTTAATGACTCACAAAGTATTCTTTCAACTCCAAACATATAATTATTGTTTTTAGATAATTACTCGCTCTTTCACAAAGTAAAGTGAGTTATTTACACATGGTTTACCATTTCAGTTTTGGTTGAATGAATGAAATCGATATGATCAATCCCTGAGGACTCCCACATTCCTTTATTAGATTACACCTGCTTTCCGCTTTGCTAGTTACTTATACGTTGTTGCATGTGTACATTGAACAAAATAAAAGAGTTCAAAATGCTCAATGTAACATTTTTTATAAGAAACAAACAGAAAGCATACTGTTCAATTTGGCATTGTTTCCAGTTGCAAACACATTTTAAATCTTCTCAGAAATTTTTAATGAATCCTCAGCCAGAGTAATTATTGTTATAAAAAGCAAATCTTATTGTTCTTGCTTCAGATATCTTTCAATTTTCTCTGTAGAAACATTTACAATATCTTATCATTCTATTAACTTTACTAAATACATATCAAATTATGTAGTAATATAATGTTACAAAAACCGAGCAGTCCGTATAAGCAACTTCTTGGTGTAACACTTTTTATTATGAATGAACTGTAACTGAAGCAAAAAAACCGTGGTTTTATAAATGGCACCTATCGAGTATCGAAAGCTTTGAATCTTAATTGTTAAGTCTCACTGATGAGTGCTTGTGAGTACAAAACATGTCAGAGTTCATCAATCTTTGTTTTGATTGCCTTTACTTTTTTATTTTTTTTAAGTCTTTTGACAATACATTTTTACTATTCCTAACTGGATTGACACCTATCGAGTATCAAAGGCTTTGTTAAATCTCACTGATGAGTGGTCCTAAGTGCAGAACATGTCGAGTTTACAAATCTTTGTTTTGATTGCCTTTATATTTTTTATTTTTGGCAATACTTGCTATTCTTAACTGGATTTTTTAATCTATTGAAGCAAAAAACCTTTCTTTCCAAAAAACTGCTCCTCAAGTGCAGTTGCAGTTATAGAACTTTTCCTCTAAGCGGCTCAATTATGTTAAACAATTTTACTTTAACTAGAGGAACATTATATTTTCTTAAGACACAGTCAGTTGATACCCTTACAGTCATTGGCACGCATGTGTTACGTGTTGAGAAAGGCTTTTTTCTCTTCCCTAGAATATCCCATCTAATTTTAGAAATGTATTTTCAGAAGTTTTGTTTTCGGCTTTCCAAATCAAACTAGCTTTAATTAATATAATTAAAAAATATATATATTGACACGTTATAAATTGACCCCACCTTGTCTCGCTTTTCTTACCGCCCACCCCTGTCACGATCATTCAACACGCACAGACAGTCCGAAAATAATCGAAAAAATCCATCGTATTTTATGTTAACAGCCGAAATTATTACAAAAAGCGTTTAGAATTAATTGAATGAAAAACAGGTGTGAATCTCTCAAGCCCCTTTCTGGAATTTTTCTTGTACAAAGTTGCATGACTGCATTGTACCCACATGCATTCCAGTCATATTTTATGCCATTGATTCGGTTTTTTTTTAGTTGAAGATCACTAATCTAATTATTATCTGTTTTTCCAATAACAATAAATTTGCATGTCAGTTAATGCTTCTGTGCAAGGAACAATCTCATCCATTTATACTGGGTGAGTAACAAAAAAAGATCAGAAGCATTATTAAAAAAAACTGTAGAATGATTTGATAAGTGTAAAATAAAATAAAAACTATACTATATTATTATGCATGTCAACAATACATTACTTCTTAGATTTAAGAATTATTGTTGATAAATTGCTATCAATTTGGTTAGGTTGGAAACTATGGATTTCTGGTAGAAAACAAAATATATCGTAACGATTATGTCGGTGTATATTAAAACCATGAACCATTATTATCAAATTTTACTCATAATACCTAAGATTTATTCTTTCAAAAATAAAGATCTTGTGCAACGAAATAATTTATAGTTAGATAAATAAACAAATTCCGACTTCTTGGTTCTTTGTAAAATTTGATATTAAAGTTTGATATTTTCAAAAACTAGTCTTTGGTTTTTACCAAACTATCCTTGTGGCAACATTAAACATTTTCATTGTTTTTTATATAAACGTAAAATTAAAAAATATCTTTTTTTCTAATAAGCAATGTCAACTTACAGAACACATTCGCTTTAGAGTTTCGATTATTTCAGATCTTCTGGAAATTCTTATTAACATCTGGAAATCGCCAATTCCGCGTTAACTAGTAGGTGCTCTTAATTGCACTATCAATTTTGGTTTTAGGCGGCATTATTTAATTAAACTTGCGCAAAAAATCTCTTGCCAGATAATACGTCATTTGTCAACAACAAGTTTAACCGATCTTAAATATTAAAATTACTTTTGAAAATCCCTGTTAATTGCAACATTAAATTTTTTGTTGACATGCATATACATATTTATTTTGCAACAACTTAAGATTTAAATAAAAAAGATTGCCGCTTGTGACGTTTTTTATCATCCACCCGGTATAAAAAATACTATTACATGTCTCATTTATTGTATTTCTGATTAGTAGTTTTGCTTCGAAACAACCAGATTATGCATAATTTAGACCAATGAATAGAAAATCAATACAGTCCTACTGTTAGATAATTAAAGTGAAATGACCTAGTAGCATGATGACAAGTGATCTAAATATTTAAAAAAAAATGTTTATCTTACCAAACGTAAGCATTCATCAATTAGTAATTAACATAATTATGTACAGTTCATTATTGAAATTGAGATTTTTTGTAAACAATTAACTTGGCGGGTACTTTAAAGTTACATCATTTGATGTAACTTTAACCACCCACCCATGGATGGGTGGGTCTCTTAAGAGGAAATTTGTCCAATTTTTTTTTCAGTTAAAGCACATTGAAATGGCTCTTATTTAGTATGCATTTGTTAATCGATCCTATTTAGCCATAATAAATACAAAATACTTTTTTGTGTCTTGCGCCTGCAAAACATAACTTTCAACGTGTCCTAAGCGGCCCGCAACGCCGTCTTGCCAGCCTAGGCTAGAAAATGATTACTATGACATTTGCTGTCATTGTCAATTGTCAGACATTTATCAACGACAACGGTTTGTATTGTATAATGTTACAATTAATGTTTAACCCCCCCAAAGTTCCTAAGCCGTAATGTGTGCTGAAGTATCAATTTTTTCACAAAACAGCAATTTCACTTTTTAAGAACGCAAATAGGTAACTTTTGAAATGTTAAAGCAAATATATTTTTTTCAATAAACAGGACATCTGAATTTTTTACTTGGCGTTGCCATAACATGGAAAAAACCTTTTTTAATAAAAAATTCTTTTTATTTTAAAAAAAAAAAATCGGCAGCGACACAAAAAATCTTGTGAATCACACCTCCGAAAACGCTTTTGCAAATGCTCGTAGTTTGGGGGATCACTCACCCCAAAATCATTCGCCTTGCAAAATGCCTGTTTCCGGCCTTGTGATTCAAATAACTATTGAAAAACTCAATGATTTGAAAGTTACCATTTACAAGAAAAAAACAATTAATATAATTATGTATATAATAAAATGAAACGTAAATTTAGAATATAACAAACACAATTTATATTATTGTATACTCATACACAGAATTTTAAATCACAAATTTTGTTCTCAAAAATTGGTTGTACAAACGGTGCAGCATGGCATTGTGTATTCTAAACAAATACAAATACCACAAATATCTGAATTTTTGTTCGGTGCCAAAATTATCTTTTTACTATAAGATTGAGCAAAATTCATAACAACTCTTTCATTTGAAAGCCCTCCTTCTTTAACAATTTTATTGGTAGAATCTGACTCAGGATCTAATTGGGATTTTGAAGCAGATAACGATGATTTAGAACAAACAGTTATGATCATATTTGATCAATGATGATTAGTGTTTACAAAAATTTATAAGAATGATTCAAATAAATTATAAAATCTGGTTATGGGAATCTTGTTCTAATTCATATCAGCTCGTGGGTTAAATCTGATTGGAATTTTGTTGCAGATAATAATGATTCAGAATTTTCTAATGAAAAGATAGAAGTTGAATAAATTTTGAACACTTTACCTTGCACTGACGGACAGAAAAGTTTCACAATCAGTTTGTCCAACATGAGAATAAAAAATGTAAACAGATAATACTCTTTAAAGAAAAAAATAATAAATATTTTTTTAATAATAGAAACTATAGTTTTATTGTCTGTTTTAATGTACAAATTATAAAAAGTTCTGTTTAACCTTAATATCATGAAAACGGGAAATTATCAAAATGATTCGTCAAATTATTCTAGCTAATGCTTGTTTTTTAGAATTTTGAAGATTAAAATTTGATATTTATGTAGTGCAAACTATGTAGCAAAATTGGCAACAGTGCCCTTAAGCCTGGTTTATAGTTGTATCAAAATACGCAGCTATGGTAGGCGAAAGTCTGTAAAAAATATCGTTCCAATTTATAGTTTCAACGTATAAACGCATTATTTTAAAAAAATGCAAAAAGTTAAAGATTAGACATAATTCAATTAAAAAAAAAACTATTGCTTCAATTATTAAAAAAAAAAAAGAAAAAAACATTGTAATATATAAATCTAAAATTGCAAGTTTTATATCAAAAAAACCATAAAAAATCTTAAATCTGATGATACTGCAGCAGCCGAGACCAAAAAAAAAAGGTGACTGTAGCTTATGCGCTAAACCAGAAGATGCCAATAATAGATGACTAGATTTTAGAATCTTATAAGTATAATACTATTTTTCAATATTATTTTGTACGAATTATTCTTCTAAATTTTTTTACACAACAATCACCTCGGACAAAGTATTAATACAAAAACTGTTCTTCAACTTTCGTAATTTTATTAGAAAATTTTAATCTAGAACAAAATTCCAATCAGATTCTAACCAACGAGCAGAACTTGAAGATTTCCAAAACTAGATTTTATAAAATCTGGCGTCTACTACCTATTAAACCTCGCAATGTTTTTTCTAAATTTTCTACATACGAATCATAAATTGTTTACGTCTTCCATAATTTTATTAGAAAATTTTAAATTATCATTAGCTATAACCTAATGCCAATAAGATTCTGAGTCAGATTCCTTTAATGGTTTAAGAAATTATTGAAAGAAAATCGAACGCTTTTCAAATTAATTTTGCTCAATCTTCCGAAATAAGTTTCCCCCAATGTTTATAAAAATGTTGCTCTATTTGGAAATCGATTCAGGCCATAAATGTGCACTTCGGCCATTTGAAGAGAATCGCAAATTTATCTGCCCTTTCAATGAGCCATTTTCCCGAAGAAGGAAAAACTCCTCACCTGCATCGCTAGGGAAATTCAAGCTTGCAAATGTCAAGAGTAAAAATGTAACAACATTTGAAAAATTCGGAAAAAAGACATATTATTCGGCAGATCAGGGCGTAAGGTTTAGTTATGAAGCAGCGGCAGTTTAAACTCATTCCAGACGTTTTTACATAGTTATTTAACCAATAAGTACATTAAAAAAGCTAACAATAATAATTACCTCATAAACAATCTTAAAAAAAACATACTTATTCACAAAAAAAAAATTATAATTTGTAGTTTTTTTTTCTTAATAAAAATCACTTGAGATATTTGTTAAAAACTTTATTATGTTTTTTAGTTTTAAATGCGTTAAACATTATTTTTGCAATTTGGCCAATTTGCCTCCATTTTGATACTCTAATAGACTCATTAGAGCACCGAACTTTTTTTTCTAAAAAATTTTTAGGTTGGTAAAACTTAGTTTGACTTTTTACCTGTCTGTCAATTATATTGTGAATTAAAATTTGAATTTGTAATTTTCGAACAACAAAGTGAAGTGAACAATTAATGAAAAGTATATTTAAGTGAAATATGGCATATAATGGTGTAAATAATAAGTGCACTGGTCTGGGACGAACAAACGGTTTCAATAAAGCAAAAGTCACAGTTTATGTGTCACTTAACCTAAAAAAGTAAGTATCTTAATAATAATAATGAAAATCTAAATACTTTTTCACGAATTTCGGGAGGCCTACATGTAAAGTTTTCTTCCATTTTCGTATTTTGGGACTGACAGGATTAGAAAACAAACAGATAAAATTTTCACTTTTAAAATCAAGATAATGCCAACCGACTCAAAAATCCTTAAATTGATCAAATTAAAAAAAAAAATGCTCAAAAACAGCATAAAAAGGGCAAATATTAAAAAATAGTATAAAAAATTCGTTTCATAAGACCTTAAAGCACTTATTCTTTAAAAAAACTCGTAGCTTTGCCACTCGTTTGTTGAACTTGAATGCGGGTTTTAACAATAAAACTTGTTTTTTTATATAATATAATAGTGATTTTTAATTTTACCAACATAAATCTATTATTAATAAGCTAATAAAATAAAATTAAAAAAATAGACTAAACAAGTCGAAGCGTTTAATTTGGAAATAATTTGAGTAATTTCTCTTCTGGAGTCACAGTAATTGAAGTTTTTATTAAAACAACTAATTTCAAAAAATTAGTTTAGAATTCAACAAAGATATTCAAAAACAAATAGTTTTTTTTTGCTGATTGTCAAACACGATTAGTTAATTACACATTTTTGAAAATCGTGAGAACGAAATTTGCTACAGAGTGATTACCTAAAATTCCAATTTTATACTGCTATTCGTGCTATTTGTCTTGTAGCTCATCTACGATTTTGTAACTTATATACTTATCTGCTTAGCAGCTTGCAAATCCTTCAAAACTTATTTATTTACTGCCACTTTCAATTATTAGCTGTCAACTTGTCATGTGGCAAATAGTTTTTTGTCAGTAATTGACAATTCTTTTAGCAAAGTTGTTTAAACAATACCATCTCGTTTTGAAGTCGTGTCAACATAGTAAATACCGTGTGACTTCTAATGATTGAAAATTATTTTCTTTCGTTGGTAAGATATTTGAATTCTTGAGTTGGCAACATCGTTACCATGTGACACATGTCACAAACATTCAAAACAAATGTCTTTATTTTCCGACATAATCTAGCTAAATCAAGAGGATTGACAACTGATATGTTCGAATGTCAGATTTTTTAGTGACAGAATCTTGTGTCGTGCAGAGCAATATGTCCAACATTAAAGCATGGCCTTCTATTGCCACAGCAACGTGAATGGTGTTTAATTGATATAATTCTTTATTAGACTATTGAGAGTACTTTAAAACAGGCTAACCCAGTTTTACTACATGTTTCATTTATTGATCTCGAGATCTCTCTGTTTTGACTACCATGTAGTCATCTTCACACTGACTTCAAAAAGCTTGACAATGTGAATCTCGTAAAACTAATGGAGGAATATGAAGGAAAAATAAAAACAAATACTTTTAATAAATTTATGTTTATTAAAAGTAAGTACATAATATGTGGGTACTTTACGCCCCCAACTTCAGATTGGCTATAATTATAATATCTCTTGTGCAAACAATGTGGAAAAGTTGTAAAAGCTTATCTTCACAAAACTTATCAGCAGAGATCATCCCCATTGTGTTTGAATAAAAAGCGGCAAATTATTCAATTATTCGTTTCCATAGCCAAGCCAAATAAATATGCATAACTCATGGTAGATAAAATTTGAAATTTATGAGAAATGACCTATCCCACGTCATTTCGTCATTGTCAACCCTTGGGTGGTACCACACCAGACACATACCATACCACGATGACATATCGTTAGTTTAGTTCCTTCATAAACCCATCAAATCTGTACTTTAGCATCACAATCAGTCCGTCTTTATCTTATGTTGGGTTCAAACAGCATTCTTCCATCAATGCAAGTTATGTATAATACTACATACCATACCCATACCACTATCATAAACTCATCGCACCGCGAATGGTACAAACATTGATAAATTGACACACCACAAAATGAATCATACCGCAATTCCGAAGGTTAACTTACCAAAACTTTTGTAAACCTTCTTTCTAACTCAGTCGGCTCAGGCATGGGCTGCTTTGATTTGGCTTTAATTGTACTTTGTCTGATACTGGCCTGTCTTCCGTGTAATTTCGATGAAATTACACTTTCCGGCGTTTCTGGCTCCCCGCTGGAGTCCTCTTTAGACACTCCTAATCCCATTTTTGTGCCCGAAACTAACACTTTTTCCACAAAAACATCACTATTTTAAATAATTTAAATTAACGCAACAGGTTTCAAAACACAAAGCCGCGACATCCACCGCAGACAAAACTCGCAAAACTGCCAAACAAAGTTTTGTTGACTGGAACTACTGGAAGTCGGACACTAGATGCGCATCATGCGCAGGGCTCGAACATTAAAACTTTATTTTTGTTGTGGCGCCATCTTTAAGAATATTTGAAAAGCTCAAATAGCACTCTATTATATAATTAAAAAAAAACACTAAAATTAGTAAAATTACTAAAATTTATTCTAATTTAAGTATATTAAACGTCACGTGCGCCAATACCGTTTATAACGTGTTTTTTAGGCTATGCAGTGTATTTCAACGTATTAATTAATTATTATTTCAAATTCAGAAAATTACGGGAAATAATATAAGCACGAATGGGATTCGGGCAGAAAATCCTAGGACGCTTCCGAGCGAAAATTATTCTTTTTATTAATTATGACTGGAAAAATGTTTTAATTGGTACAAAAAATAATCTCTTAATTGTCGTGTTGGGTGAGGAGAAAAAAAGCCTTAAAATCTCAGTGGCTGATTGATTCATATAACGGTCATTGGATTCTTACAAGAACTTGCTGCACACAGTCTTAATGTTTCCATGACATAACCTAACTTTTGTATTTGGAAACCTTTTAAAGCTACACGTCATCACTTAGGTAGTCTGTTGGGGCATTGAGCCTGTTGGTAGGAAAAAAGGAGAAGAAAATTTAGTTTAAGCAGCACAAATAAGGAAACAGTGGTCTTTTTTATCAATGCTACAGAGATCTTAGTAATAATTTATTTTACACATTATTAATAAAATAGTATTTTATCACAAGATTAGCCTAAAACTAATTAAAACATGAATTAAAATCGAATAATTGTACAATTTGTACTATCGATTCATTGAACACGTCGCCGATTGTTGAAATCATTATCACTAGAATCATCACGTCTCTGCACCTTTTTCAGTAGTTGCATTTTGCCTCTTGTCCTTCATCAATTGAAGCTCTAAATGTGCCCAAGGGTCTTCGAGGAAGGAAGGATGCACAAATTGAGATATATCCCGCTCAACATCATCCTAAAACACAAACATAAAATTTTTATCTTAGAATAAACATCTGGGAAATTAATAGTGAAATTAAATTAAAGTCCTTAATTCCCTAAAAGTTTTGGCGCTGTAACGGGAACAATTCCATAATATCAACATAAATACTGCATAATATGCAATAACACATCCTTCGTTATCATCAACAACCTACTACTACTCAAAATCTCTCGTGTTTAACAAAATAAAATCTTGCAGGCAAAAACTAAGCACTAATACCATTGGATTTATGTAATAAAATAGTTCTAATAAAAGTTTTATTTAAATGACGTAACTTACAATTTATTGGCTTAAAGACTTAGGAATGCAACACAGTTTTACGAAATCTAAGCTAAGCGTGTCAATTAAGAAGTTAATGAATGCCATGGAACCATGTTACTTACAAAAAAGCAACCACAGAACCGTGTTTTTTTTAGAATGGCCACTGGATGTTATAAATTAGATTAATTTTGAGTCAGGAGTTATTTTAGAGTCAGAGACAGCTTACCTTAAATGATGAATTTTGGCTGTAGCTTGTATTACTTTGGGAACTGTTATACGATCTATTAGCGCCGGACCAGCGCCGAGGCTTTCTGTAGCTTGGTGGGTAGTTTCTGCGACTACCATATTGTAATTTTGATTGAGGCTGTGGACTGCTGTAGTCATATGGTACAAACTTGTGAGGCTGGGGAGATCTAGGAGCATCATTAAAAGCTAAAAACTCCGTCGTGTCACTTTTATTCGAAAATGTTTGATTTCCCGGCGTATTGAAATATACAAAACCAGCAGGCGAGCCGTTTGGGGTCGTTTGATTTGAATTATTCATTTTTCTCTAATATATTGGATTTCACACTATTTGATATGCGTATTCAATAAGTTACAATAAATAGCTAAACGCGTAAAGTGTAAATTTAAGCAATCGAATAAAACTATCAATATTCGCTGAAAATGGACTCAATACTGAATTACTGAACTAATAACTTTGAGGTTAAGTTCTGTTTACCAAACATTTACGTCAGCACCATAGACGTTTCAACCACAGATAAGGTAAAAAAAAAGTTTAATCTATGGACTATTATTATGTTGACAGTTAGGTAGGCAACTCATACTACGCTACGCTGTATTACAAGGATCATAGTTATCTGACTGTCTATGGTTTACAGGTATGCCACCATACAACAGGTATTTTGGTATTTGTACTAATCGATTGTTTTTTGTTTTGACAAATTAGAGTTTTGAATATTATTGGAAAATTGCGGAGTCTTGCGTTTTTCGTGTGCAACTGAAATTAAAAAGTAGACATTTTTAACATGTAGAGGCTGCACAAATTCAATAATACCGCAATTCTTTATTCTTCAGCAAGAAGAAACCATAAATAAATCAGACGATAAAATGGGAGGAAACTCGAACCCAAAAAAGAGGCAATATCCTTTTAATTGTAGTGGCATTGTTAGGCCATATAAATGCGAAAAATGTTCTTTTACCACTCATGATTATGTACAGAAATTGAACCATTACTGCAGTGTCTATCGACAATGTGATGTTTGCAAGATTGGGAGTTATTCGGAGGCCTGGAGTTATTTTCACAGCAGAAGATGTAAAATTAAAGATTCTCTACCAAAGAAACGCTTACATCGGAAACGTACATTGAAGAAAAAAAGCAAATTGAAGCGGTCTCAAAAAATTATAAATATAGGTAAATAATTTATAATTATATGATATAAGGGAGCCTACGTTGCTAAATGTGTAGGAACTCATGCGTCGTTAAGAAAAAAACCTTTCGTAAAGCGTGAAAGGCTTAGATAAACCAGCTCACTCACTATGTCCGTTGTCAGAAACGTACATATAGTAAAGAAAGTGTTACTGATTCTTGCATGGCCTGGGCTGGTGTGACATTGATCACAATCAAACCTTTAAGAAAAAAAGTCTTATAAAGTTTTGTAATTCAGCGGTGAGAGGATAAAAAAAAGAATAAAAAGTAACTTGATTCAGGTGTTTAGAGGAAACGTTGAGTGGGCCCCGAAAAAACTTTCATACAAAAGACTAACGATTTGGAGGTGACGCAAGCTGAGGGCGAGCACTTTTTCCGATTTATGAGGCTCACCAACATAAACTTCAACTTTCTTTTCTATCTTACAATATGAATATAATTTATAGCATTTGGGTTCATCAAGTGTTTTAATGCTATTGGAGTTATTTTTATTATAAAAATAAAGTGTATAATACTTATATCGTTTAAAATTGCTTTCAGATCTAACTTTAGCTGTATCTGATCAAGATGAGAATAGTATTGGGGACGATACTATTTCTTTTTCTCTTCCGCCTTCTCCGGATGTATCAAATCCAATGGTTACACAACTGGAGAGTACAGAATTTGTGATAACCCAGCCAAACGGAACACAATCAGAAAAGGCGGTTTTGACACCGTTACTAGGGGCAAAATCTGTAATAACACAATCAAACGCAACATCATTAGAAAATTTAAAATTAGCGGCAGCACAACCAATGAATACAGCATCAGAAAAGACAAAATTAGTGATAGCACAGGAGGGATCAAAATTAGATGTATGAAAAACATTTCAGATAAAATTTAAATATGTAATCTGTACACAAAATCGTTATTTGTTTTAGATATGTTTACAAAACAGTGATATTACAGACGAACAGATACCCTTAGACAGTTTAGATGATGAAACGTCGGTGAGTTTATTAAGTAATTATGTTATATTATTTAAATTCTATATACAAGGTGAGTTTTTGATGGTTAGCATGGAAGTAGCGCCTGTTTTTTTTAATTTGTTTAAAACATTGTTAATTTTTCTTCTATCATTTTAAATATTTGAATAGTATATCGTTGCATAACTTATGACTAATCATTAAAGTAATTTATTAAAGCAAAATGAGAAACAAAAATGAAAGTGTTTGACAATTAAAGAGAAATAAATGTAATGGAATAGACAGATACATAAGACTATCATTTAGATTTTTTTAGTCAACATAATATTATTGAGATCATTTGCTTTTCGAGCTGTAGACTACCAACGATATTTATTCATTTAAGATTTTTATTTACAGATTCAATTGGAATTTATAAATAGCAGCAAGGACATAGTGACGCCGGACAATCTAGAACCAAATTGTAAAGAAGATTCATCATTTAGTTTGGCAGCGGTAAGTTATTACAAATTGCGAAGTACATTGGCACTGAAAAAAATGCACCAAAACACAGAAGAAGTACGATTTAACAAAACATTTGTAGAAATTGCTCTCATTGCAAAATTTTAATTTACGCTCTGCTTTGGGAACTTTTTGATTTGAAACATTGCTTAGCCGCCGGTCTTTCCGTCACTTTTATAATTTATTTGATAGTTAAATCAAATTAAATGCACTCGCCATCTATCCACCTCTCAATAGAGCCTAATTTATTGTCGAATATCTTTTGTTATTTGTCAAATAGTTTAGTAGGAGGTTTTAGTAGCTAATAAAGTAAATTGGCCAACCTGACTATATATAGTTAATTGACCCTAATCACTGACTAAAAAATTAAACTGGAATAGTTTACATATTTGAAAAACTATAAAAAATATGTTTTATTACCAAACTATATATTATTATTTCAAGATTTTTTTGGTCAAAAGTTTGCATGAAATAATAACTCAAATTATTTTTGTGCTTTTGTTGTGACCGCTTATCGCGATATATTGTGTATAGTAGAGTGATAATGCAATAATATGTATGTATCAATTGTTTTTTTTAGTTTATGAACGCGCAAGTGACTGTCATCAAAAATAAAAAAAATCAAAGATTTGACCGGCAAAATCATTTTTGTCTATTTTGCCGCAAAGATGTTTCGGCATTTAGTCGTCATTTATGCAGAAACCATAAAAATGAAGCAATGGTTCAGCAAATTTTGGCCTTGCCGTTAGGTAGTGTAGCTAGAAGGAAACTTCTTGACAATTTAAGGAAAGAAGGAGATTTTATGTCAGCTAAAAAAGAAATTCGAATGGTTAAACGACCGCGCAAGTTGGTTAAACCAGCAAATATATTAGCTTGTGTGTATTGCAAGGGATTTTATGTGAAAAAATATCTCTATAAACATTTAGTAATCTGTTCCAGTCGACCAAAAGTCAAGCCGAAGAAACCAGTAAATATATCGGATGCTCAAACTTACTTAGCATTTCACTGTTTGGATAAAAATATAATAGGTGATCTCAGACTTGACGAAGAAATTTTAAAGATGAAATGTGATTCGGTTTCATTGATTGCTAAATCTGATATACTTATTTTATGTTTTGGCTCGTACCACATCAGCAGACCTCAGGATGTTGCAGTAAAAAATAGAGTGAGAGAGTTAGCAAGGTTATACCAAGAAATGAAACCTCACATTGAAGACAAAGATATGCTAGATGCGTTAAAACCGGAAAATTTTAAATTATTGATATCAAGTACTCAGAAATTAGCAGGGTTGAATCGATCAACTGGTATCTTTGAAAAAAATACTACATTGCCTTATAAGATGAGACGTACGTTAGTAAAATTATGTCAATATGCGTTTGTTCAAATAAAAAACAATAACAGAATTTTTACAACAGGAAGAGACTGTTTGCAAAAATTAAATGACATCAAAAAATTGAAATCACTTATAGAAAATCATTGGATGGAAGAAATGGACCAGGTTTCAAGTAAACTTCGTAATTCATATGAAGTGACATTACTTAGTTTAACATGTGATGTAGTCAATTTTAAAAAATACATAGAACAAGAAGCTAAAAAGTTGGCTACAGAATTACGGGAAAAACCAGACGATATAAACATTTTTTTTGGATTGCAGAGATGTTGTTATGCATTACTGCTTATTTTAAATAAAACTCGAAATTGTGAACTGGAAGCACTTAAACTTAGCAATTATTTGCATCGAGAACCAGATGAATTTGAGAAATCTTTAAAGGAATCTGAAATATATTTTGAAAAGACCTATGAAAGATTTTACATTAAGATTGAAAATGAAAAATTGATTTCTCTTTTATTTTCTAAAGAGCTTTTAGATTACATAGATTTGCTTTTGTCATGTAGAAAACGCTTTATCTTCGATCAAAATCTTTTCTTGTTTGCCGAAGCAGAAAGAACTTTATGTTTAAATGGTTACAATTCGGTAAAATTATTGTCTTCTGCGGCTGGAGTAGAAAATTGCAGAGGTTTAATATCTAATGTACATAGAAAGTCAGTTGCAACGATATTTCAAATAGCTAACTTGAACTCTATTGAACTTGATGAATTATGTGCATTATTGGATTATACCCTACCTACTCACCAAGTGGAAGGGTGGGTACCCTAGTTTTTGCTTTATTTTCTATAATATAATATTTTTTATAAACATACAAATAGGATTTCTCGAGAAACTTACCAAATAGCGAATTTGACAAATGTGTTGATCACCGATGAAGTCACAACTGCCGGGCTTAATGATATTGATCAAAATGGTGGAAACGATGGATGCATTGAGAACAGTATGGGCGAATGTAATAAAATTAAGGATGAAGGAGGCGACAGAACTAAGGCAATACAAAGTAAGTTTATAATTTTTTTACTATAATTTAGGTTTTTTGAATTTGTATAAAAGTTTTCGGTTTATTTGACAATTGGTTAAGTGTTTAATTTGTACTTTATCAATAACTGCTACAATTTATCGTGTTATCTAATAAAAAAATTGCAGACAAGAATGCTGATTCATATTCTATCATTAGTGATTTAGATGAAGAAGAAGGCGGCGAAAATGACAACGAAAAGGATCTTTTTGTAAGTGTAAACATATACATATCTACTTGGTCTTCAAAAAATAGGCTTAAATTTGTTTAAAAAGCAACACCACATTTTCAACTACAGCTTAAATTAGTTAAAATTGCTTATAAAAAAAAACAAAACGTAAATAGGGAAGCCAAATCAATTTATAAACTTCTACAATAATTATCGTTTATTCAATTTTCGCTATCCCAGATGATCACGTGAACCGAGGGGAGGAGCTTAACTCTGTCATTTCAGTCACTCTCTCGTTTTTTCCTCGTCTAGCTAAATTATAAAATTTCTTATAAAATTGTACATTTTACACCTTCTATATTATATTTTACAGTCTCCTGAATCACAACCACACAAATGTATGAAACATTTAATTTTTTTATAGTAACATGCTTTGGTTTTATAGGTATTCTTACAATTGCTTGGTTTTTTTAGATCAGAACCTTCTGTTTTAAGATTAAGGTAGCAAAGTATCATTCTCCAGTTTATATCCGAAAGCTTATATTGCAGATTTAAAGCCCTTTTTGAAATGTAAGTTTGAGCAGAAGTACCAATGGTACTTAAATGTTCGAATTGAAAAACAATTTTGGTTTTTGGGCCACTTTAGTGGACATATATGAATAAAAATATATACTGGTTGAATTGAAAACTTTCTTTTTTCTGTCGGTTGAAAGAAAACAACAATATACGAAACTGAGTTACAAATACTATATTAAAATGTAAAATTTTTAGTATTATTATACATTGTTTTACTATTTCACTGATTTCCACACCACCTTTTTGAGGTACAGTAAATGGTGCGTTTTTTTTTATAGTGGTGTCCCCAGTAGGCCTAATCCACTGTTTACTCAAAAAAAGCCTTAGTATTGCAATCAAAAAATTTTTTGCTGCAATCTCACATCTGTTTTCTCCCCTCAGAAAACGATACCAGCCACCTAACAACTACAAAACCTAAAAATAAACGCTGTTTGCTTAGATCTCACATCCGTTTTCTCCCCACAGAAAACGACACCAGTAGTTTGTGCGCATTTCAAAAACTGACCGAAATTTCCGCATTTTTATAGATCGCAACACATAATCACAAAACGTCAATAAAAAAAAGAAACATCTAATACAAAAAACAACTTTATTTACAATAATCAGTAAAAAACGTTTATTTCTTTTAAAATAGTCTGTTACTTATGGTTAGGCAGTAGGCACTCATAGTTAATTAATTATCTCTAGGCGCCATCTTGTCATAGAGATTATCCCTTCAAAACTGTTCTGGACTTAACACTTCAAAATAAATCCTATAAATTGGATATTCATCATACTAAAATCAAATAATATTAATATTCAAGTTTTTAAAAAGCTGTTATCTTTTATTTTTTTTGTTTCCATTTTCTTTTTGAATCTACTGTACACTTCCATATTCTTCGTTGCATCATTGTTGTTGTTTTTTTCACTTTTAAATAGATTGTTTTCTCAATTCGACCGTATATTTGGTTTTTATGTCGGTTCGCGGATAATTTTCTTATTTATAAACCAATTTTGATAATTCTTTTTTGGTTGGAAATGAAATATTTCATGAGTGGTACCATGATAAAGAATTTGAGATTTGATAACGGCATGACAAAGAAATTAAGAAAATAGAAAAAAAATTCAGGAAAACGTCAAATATATAGTGCGTTTGTCAAATGTGTGTTTGCGAATAACTTTGTTCTTTACAAATCAATTTTGATTATTCTTTTCTTATTAGAAAGGAGATATCTGAAAGATGATACCATGATAAGGAAACTGAGATGTGATAATGGCATTTTAGATAAATAAAGAGAAACCTTCGAAAATTGTAGTGGAAAAGAAATACATAAACAGCAAAAAGCATGAAATCTATATTAATTACCCAACAATGCCGACTCCCCTAACATGCCCTCACATATGTATGTACAAGACATATTCACAGAGAGGCCATGCCGATTCCTTCTTGCCGCAGCAAGAAACAATCGTTATAAGAAACACTATTATACCTAACTCCTTAACGACTCTTAACGAGTTTTGTAGGCTCGAATTACCAAGGGTCAGAGTTTGATACGCTCCTCAATGAGGACTATCGTGCACTTACGCGGAGCCAAACAAAGTTAAAGTAATAAATATACATTTAACACCAATCACTGCAAATGTTTCCATTAATAAAAAGAAAAACGGTGGACAGAAAAACTGATCGTTTTTGGAATATTTTCTTTAACTAAACATCACCTATGCCTCAAAACAATTTTATAACGATAAAAGAAACTTTATTTAAGAAATAATGTGTGAACTGTATATTTAAATATTGAACATCGTGTCTATAAACAAAATAAAGAAGCGACACAGGGTGCATTTTTTAGAACAATAAGGAGTATTTTTTTTTATTTAATTGTCGGGGACATTTGTGGAAACCTGTATGAAGTTTGGAACTGCACTAAAGTAGATAGCACTTTTGAAAACAACAAAAAAAACATTACATAAGACTACAAAAAAGATGATAACAAAGAATAATTCCATTGGGGTTTTTTTTTAACAAAGGAGAACTGATAAACAGGTTATGTAAGTAACTTGAATGTGTACAAATTCGAAAATAAATGATTTAGTTTTGTTAAATTTTTAAATAATCACAAAATAATGACTTATTGGAACCAAAATTGAAGAGACACATTAAATAGAGAGCTTAAAGATTCATAGTTTTTTTATAACAAAAACAGTCATTTTAAAAATTATAAGAAATGGCTTTTACAAGAAAATTGAAATACCTAATCAAGCAAATAATTTCCGATTGGACAAAGAATGCAAAATTAATTGATTTTCTTAAAAATTCTTAAAAGTTTTATGCAGATTATTACTAAGTTTTTATGAGACCACTCGTAAAATATTCCTATTCAAACAAAACAAAAATTATTAAAATCTGTCTATAAATAAACTGACATATAATTGCAAACTGACTCACTCTGTATATTGAAATACAATCCCTATGGATAAATTGAAGAAACAAAATAGTATGCACTGCACTTGAGAACAATTATCACCAACACGAGAACTTAATTAATATACTTTTTTATTTTATTATCACGCATACATATTCGTCGCAAAGAGCTAGCACGAATGCTCAAGCTGAACTAACGTAGGTAATTCTTTTGAGAACAAAAGAAAAGCATTACATAAAACTGCAAAAAAACATGATAACAAATAAAACAATGGTATTGGTATTATCTAATCAAGCAAATAATTTCAATCTACATATACCGATTGGAAGGACATTTGTTGCAAGAAAAAACGATGTTTTAAACTACCCTAAAGTAGATAACACTTTAGAAAACAACAGGAAAACATTACATTAGACTACAAAAATGACAACAACAAAAAATCATTGATTTTTATAAGAAAAAGTTAATTATTTAGTAAAGACAATAATTTCTATATTTAGGTAGGTACTGATGGATAAAAAGAAAGCAAACGTATTTGATTTGAAGCAGATTGTTACTAAACTTTTAAAAGGCCGGTCGTAAAAGATTTTTTTTCAAACAAAACAAAAATTATGAAAAAATAAACTGACTCACTCTGTATATTGAAATACCGAACGTCGTCTCCTTGGATAAAATGAAGAAACAAAACATGCACAACACTTTACAATAATTATCATAAAGACAAGAATTTAATTAATGCATTTCTTATTATATTATCACAAACAAAAAATTTCCGTGACAAAGGGCACGAAGTCTTAAACTAAACTAACGTGAGTATTTCTTTATTCTTTTGAAACCAAAAGCACAGCATTACATAAACTTGCAAAAAAGATGATAAGAAAACAAAGGAATTGTTTTTTTTTTTTTAAACTCATGACTTATGTAATCAAGCAAATAATTTCAATCCACATATACCGATTGAAAGGAAAAAAAACGTAAAATAAATTATTGAATATATTTGAATCAATTAAATAAATTTGAATTAATTGCCCCATAAAAAAAAATTTAACATTCAAAACTCTTTTCTACAACAAATAGACTCAAAAAATCAATCATCTCCCTCACCCATTCCAATACCAAAATTAATTAATTTTATTTTGTTTAAAAAGAATGCGATTATTATGTTTTATTATTATTAAATAAGAGCTAAGCAACATTATCCGAGAAAAAAGTAATTTTAATTACCTTTTTCGCTTTATGTTTAAAGACATTTTGTAAAAAAGATTTCAGATAAAAATTGGTTGTAAAGCAAATTGTAGACAATTTAATTATTAATAACAATGCTCTCTTTAATAATTTTTAAGATAAATGATAAATAATTATTAACACTAAGAGTCACTGACTCATAAGTACGATACTGAAAGGTACTTGTAAGGGCGCGAGATTAACAATTAACAAAAAAACATATAAACAATGAAATTTTTTCAATTCTTTATCAAAAACATTTTTAACTATTGTATAAATTATCAAAAAAAAATATTTTTTTTAATTTTATTCTTTTTTTGATATATTTCATGGGTCAAAAGTATCTAAATTTGAGATTTTTCGAACTTTCAAAATTCATATCTTCAAAAATATCAACTTTATCGGAAAAAGTTATAGAATTTGAGTTGTCTTCTGACAACATGCATTTTTATCATGAGTAGAATACCTTAAGCCAATAGTTACTTGATTGTTATCTGTTCAATTTATGACTGATGGACCTTGCCGTTTCCGAACATCCTCCAGATATTATGTTTTTGGCCGCACGACTACTCTCGGCTAGGCGACAAAATTAGTGGAAATTTAGAAAAATTTGATTTGATAGAGGTTGTGTTGAATACATGTTATTTTTGTACATTTTTCAATAATTGAAAATACCAATTGAAAACACTTGAAT
This sequence comes from Lagria hirta, assembly GCA_947359425.1. Lineage (NCBI taxonomy): Eukaryota > Metazoa > Arthropoda > Insecta > Coleoptera > Tenebrionidae > Lagria > Lagria hirta. Next base: position 18,494,577 of record OX375796.1, on the reverse strand, counting down.
GCATCATTTTTGATGAAGATATTGTTAAAATCAAGTTACATTGACACAACGGGATGACTTCTACTAAACCTTTAAAACAAACAGTGTTTACGGGTTTAAACCGCCCTTGAGTAAAAACCGCACTTTACAAGAATAAAAAATATTTTATCGAATCTTACAAAAATAGTTAAATTAGGCGTCTTGTTTGAAATAATAATTAATTGAATAAGTTGTCTGAATTAAATAAAATACTTAAAATAGTGGATGAAAATATGATGTTGTAAGCAACTGATAAGATTTGCTTATACAAAGCGAATATTGTTTATAGTAAATATTGTAGCTTGATGACTTTATTGAATCCAATATCTTCTTCTTCTTAGATTATACCTTTGTTTTAGATTACAAATACGTCTACAGATCTTAAAAAAAAAATTCACATGGGAAAAAAATATGCCTGTCCTTTTTGTAAAAAAATTGTACATTATTTTCACCGCCACTTATTTAAACAACATGAGTCTGAAAAAGTTGTTCAGTTTTTAAAACTATTGCCTGAAGGAAGCGTGGAACGACGACGATATATTAATCATTTGGGGAAAAAAGCTGCTTTGTTTCCATCCAGACACAAACAAGTTAAGTTTATAAAAACAAAACCTATAGGATCCGAAAATGTTCTTCTATGCATATTTTGTAAGGGTTACTATAAGAAAGATTGTCTTGCTACACATATTGAGAAATGCGTGGAAAGTACCACAAGCTCACATGAACAATCAAATTATCTAAATTCTCAAAACCAATTGGAAAATCGTTCATTTGATGAAACATTTTTAAATAGTTTTGATCTAAAAAAAAAAGTCTTAAGTATGCCATCTGATTATATAGTATCATTAATCGTTGAAACAGATCCTTTGATTCTATCTTACGGCTCTTTTTATGCTAAAATGTGTAAATCTGATCGTTCAAATGCTGTTATAAAGAAGAAATTATTAGAGTTGGCGCGATTATGGAGCGGTATGATGCCTAATGTTACAGGAAAACATATTTTTGAAGCTTTGAAACCAGAGAACTTCAAATGCTTTGTTCAAAGTACACGAAAATTATCGCGTTGCATTACTTCAACCGAAAACGGTGGAACCAACTCTCTAATAACTTTTGAAATGAGAGATACATTAGAAACATTATGTGATCAAGCAGTAACTGAAATTCAAAAAAAAAATAAAGTGTTTGTAGAGAATTTAGACTGCTCTGAAAAAATTAAACAGCTAAACCATTTGAAAATGATGTTGCAAAGAAACTGGGAAATGGAAATGGAACTTTTAAAAAATCAGTATTTAAAAAATAGAAAACAGTTTACAATCTCTTCACTTCTTTTAGATATTCAAAAGTTTATCGATTATATAAAACACAAAGCTAACAATTGTGTAGAAAAACTGAAAGTAACTCAAGAGATACAAGAAAGTCAAAATATGTTCATGACTTTACAAAAATGCTGCCTTACTTTATTCCTTATGTCAAACAGCATACAATCTGATAATTTCAAGGAACTTAAATTGAAAAGTTATATAAATTGCCAATCAGAATTAGAACAAAATATTAGCGATGTCCAAAAAATACTTTTTAAAAACTATAAGCGACTTTCTGTTAAAATAAATGATGAAAAAATTCTTACACTTTTATTTTCTAAAGAAGTTATAAAATATATTGATACACTTATGTCTGTTCGAAAACGTTTAATTCCTGAAACAAATCCGTATTTGTTTGCTAATGTAAATTCGAACCTAGGATTAGATGGTCAATCTACGATGCAAACATTAGCGCAAACATCAGGAATTGAATATCCTGAAGTTTTAACATTGCCAAAATTAAGAGAATATGTGGTTACCATTTCTCAAGTTAAAAGCTTACATTTTTCAGATTTTTTGGAGTTGAGCAAATTGTTAGAATATACCTTAGTTCAAAACGATTCTAGAGGGTGAGCGGTTGATCTGATTGAGTTAGTATCTTTGGTTTTTATTTATTGAAATTGTAGTATTCAAGACAATATTAATGTAGCAAAATTAGTAAAGTTAATACTGAAACTAAAAGATGAAACTGTAGATGTAAACAATATGGATGAAGTTTTAGTATCTGACGAGGATTTTGATGATGAGAGAGACAATATATATGATGTACCAAAAAGTATGAAAACAACATTATTAGCAGGTAAAATTTGTGTTTGTGGAATAATAACTTTTAAGTTAGGGATCACTTTAACTTTTTCATAGACCAAAAGAACCAACACTTTGCTGAACAAATGTAATATAATATAAATAGCGTTGTTTATAATATACACTTTTAAGCAATTTGTTAATAGTTATTTGGATCACTAGTTCAGAAAATGATATTTTGCAAGTGTGAGTGGCATAGCCAAGACGTAGCAACACGAGCACTTGCTAAAGATTTTGCATCTCAACAAATTTAAATTATTTTTAAAATTAAACATTGTCACATGTTTATTTCCTGAAATATTTTAGAGAATCGTGTTCATCCTACTGAGCTCTTACAACTTGTGTCTAATTTTGACTTGAAAGGTGATAATCATGGTAAATAATACATGTTTATTATTTGTTGTTAAATAACGTTTTATTTTTTAGGCAAGCGTATTTCTAAACAAAAGATAAAGAATAAAAAAAGTGTTATTAAAATTAAGTGGACTGAAGAACAGAAAGAACTTACAAGGCGCTTTTTTAAGAATCATATTTTAAATAGAAAGCCGCCGATTCAAAGAGAGGTTACGCAATTTAAACAATTGTTTCCTTGTATGGATAACAAAGATTGGAAAAAAATAAAAGTGTTTGTTTGGAACGAATATAAAAGAAGACCAACAGTAGGAAATATCTTCGATCTAGAAAAAAATAGTATTGATTTGTGTTTAAATGAGCAAGGTTGTATTTAGATATTAGAAAATATCTAATTTGTTTTTACAGCTACAACCAAAGTTTTAGGTGGCTCGGTAACGGAGACTAACTCTAATATCAAAAGGACAACAGAACAAGAACAAGCTACGCTAGAATACTGGAAACAAAATATCCAGGAGAACATTGAGCCGACTGCAACCGAGGTTCCACATTCTAAAACACAATATTTTTGTATGAATAACAAGACTCGAGCGAAAATAAAATCATTCATATTGGACAAACATACAAAAACTGAACCGCTAGAAAATAATTTGCAACCGCACGAAGATAAGAATAATATTTATTTAAATGAACAAGGTTTTAGTAGGTTATATGAGAATATTTAACTTGTTTTTGTAGCTTTTGCCAATGTTTCAGATACTTGCAATCCGAAGGCATTACGGACTTACTCTAAAATTAGATGGACTTTAGAACAAAAACAAGTTACAGTAGAATATTTTAAAGAAAATATACTGAAGAATATAGTACCAACTGAAACGGACGTTGACGATTTTAAGAAACAGTATTCTTGCATGGAGAATAAAAGCTGGGCGAATGTGAAAGCATTTGTATTGAATGAATATAGAAGAACTGCAGTGTTAGAAAATAAGAGTGAGCTACAAAAAGACGGTATTGATCTGAGTTTGACTACGCAAGGTGATATTTATTTATTAGAAAAAATGTATTTTGTTTTTATAGTTGCGAACATATTTACAGATGCCTCGACTCCGGTGGTAACAGAGAATAATAATTCTATGAACAATTGGACCACAGAACAAAAACAAGTTACATTGGAGTACTTCAAGCAAAATAGTCGGGGAAAACTGGACGAATATACAACTGCAGAATTACAAAATGTTTTTGAACGGCACGAGGATACTAATGAAATATTTTCGCATGAGCAAGGTTGGTTTTATCTACTTATTAGAGAAAATCTGTGTTAAATTATTAAAATTTTGTTAAAATGTAAAAAGAAAACACTTGACTATAGCATTTTGATGGCGGATGAAAAATAGTTGTGTAGATTTTCACACTATTGTCGGTCTAGTTGAGCAAAATTATAGAAATTGGAAAAATTGTAGAAGTTAAAGAAATGTGACAATTTTAATATGTCAAATTTAAGATCACTCAGTGAATGAATGCTCTGCAGTGAACCTAGCTGATGAGTTTTAATGAAAACGAAACAGCGCTGTTCTAGAGATCTGCAAGAGCTTCTAAAATTGTGCGAGTGTAATCAATAGCTTAACGTTTCATGTAATATTAATATCTATTTATAAGAATTTGTTTTAGACGAATCCACCCGATCTGCGGCGTTACAAAATATTTCAGAACCAAAAGAAGATATATTTTTGGATAAAAAATGTTAGTTGTATTTGGTTATTTGAGAATATCTATTTGATTTTTATAGCTTCTAATAAAGTTACAGATATCTCCGCACCGAAAGTAAAGATAAATAATTCTAAGGTCAAGTGGACTACAGAACAAAAACGAGTTTTAGTGGAATATTTTAAGGAAAATATCCGGAACAATAAATTACCAACTGAAGCAGAAGTTACAGATTTCACAAAACTACATTTTGTCATGAAAAAAAAAGGCCGGGCGAATATAATAAAATTTGTTTTAGACGAATGCACTAGAACTGCGGCGTTACAAAATGTTCCAGAACCAGAAATAGTTAAAAATGAAATATTTTCGAATGAACAATGTAAGTTGCATTCACTTATTAGTAGAGGATATATATATATATTGTTTTTATTATAGCTCCTAACCAAGTTACAGATACTTCCACCTCGACGATAAAAGTCAATAATTCTAAGATTTCGTGGACTAAAGAACAAAAACGAATTTTAGTAGAATATTTTAAGAAAAATATCCAACAAAATAAACCACCAACTGAATTAGAAGTTATAGATTTTACAAGACTACATCCCTCCATGAAGAACAAATCTCGGGCGAAAATAATCGAATTTGTTTCAGACGAATGCACTAGAATTGTGGCGTTGCAAAGTGTTCCAGAACCAGTCGAGATTAAGATTGATGCATTTTCGGATGAACAATGTTAGTTGCGTTTTTTATTAGCGAATATCTATAGCTTTTAAAAAAGTTACAGATACCTCCGCTCCGAAGATCAAGTGGACTATAGAGCAGAAACGTCTTTTAGTGGATTTTTTTAAAGAGAATATCCGAGAAAATAAAGCGCCAACTGAGTCGGAAGTTACAGATTTTACAAAACTACATTTTGCCATGAAAAAGAAAGGTCGGGCGAATATAATAAAATTTGTGTTAGACGAAGCCGTTAGAACTGCGGCGCTACATAATGTTTTAGGACCTGAAGAAGTTAATAATGAAGCATTTTTGAACGAACAATGTTAGTTTTATACACTTATTAGAGAATATCTATTTGATTTTTATAGCTTTTGATAAAGTTACAGAGACCCTAACTCCGGCGATTAGAGCGAATAATTCTAAGGTCAAGTGGACAACAAAAGAAAAACGAGTTTTAGTAGAATATTTTAAGGAAAATATTAGCAACAATAAAGCGCCAACTGAATTGGAAGTCGCAAATTTTACAAGACTACACTCTTTCATGAAGAGGAAGGGTCAGGCGAACATAAGAGAATTTGTTTTAGAAGAATGCACTAGAATAGCGACGTTACAAAATATTTCAAAAACAGACAAAGATAATGAGATACGTTGGTTGTATTTATTTTATTTATTATAAAATATCTATTGTGTTCTTTTAGCTCCTCACAAAACTCAGATCGTAACAGTGAGCAATTCTAATTCTAAACTGAAATGGACTGAAAATCAAAAACAAATCACAGTGCAATATTTTCAAGAAAATATTAGAAAAAAGAAAGCGCCTACTAAAACGGAAATTGAAATTTTCAAAGAAGAATATTCTTGTATGAATAATAAGGACTGGAAAAAAATAAAAGCATTCATATTTGAATATTCTAGAGATACAGATGAAAGTTATCTGTTGTCGAATCGACAAGGTTGTACAATACTAGAAAATATATCTATTTTGTTTTTATAACTTGTAGATATCTATACCCCTACGGTAAGAAGGCCGATACCAAAGATACGGTGGACTATCGAACAAAAAGAAGTTACAGTAGCATACTTTAAGGAAAATATTCAAAAAAGTAAACCACCTACGGAAGCGGAAGTTGAAGATTTTAAACGGAAATTTCGCTGTATGGATAACAAGGACTGGAAGAAGATAAAAGCATTTATATTTAACGAATACTCTAAAAAGACACCTAAGCATTCTGATTTAAATGATAAAGGTTATATTTTTTATTTTATGAAAATATTTGTACGGTTTTTATAGATTCTAATAAAATTTCAGATCAATATAGTATGCGATTCTCTCCTAAGATTAGATGGACTACAGAACAAAAGCAAGTTACACTGAAATATTTTGAAGAAAATATCCGCAGTAATAAATCGCCTACTGAAACTGAAGTGAAATATTTCAAAAGAAAGTACCCTTGCATGGAGAACAAGGATTGGAAAAAAATCAAAGTATTTGTTTTCAATGAGTACAATAAACCGCAAACAGCTGGCAATTTGTTTTAAAACTCTTTACTATGTTCTCACAATTTGCCAGTGATTTTTTTGGCTGATTTGTATAATGAAATGTAGTTTTAGAAGCTAATTTTCATTTTTAAACTGATTATATTATGCTGTTACCATTTCAGGCTGTACTTTATTCAAAGCAGATCTAAATTAACCTGCATGTTCACAAAGCATAAGAACTACGAAAATTCGTTTGTATACTTCATTTTTTTGGCAAAGGCGGATGCGCGCACATTTTATAAAACCCTACACTTAGATACAATATAGAACTTTGTTAAATATCGCAAGATTTTTGATGCATTTTCAGAATTTTGCTGTCAATGTCAATAAATTGTTTATGTTTGCATAACCTGGAACTAATCTTTGCGCTCCAAGCGAAACAGGATTTGCACGCCGTTGAGGAAAAATACCGTTTGACAACCAAAGTGAGGTTTGAATAAATTGACAAGTCCTTCTGACAGTGCTGACACCGCTGTTTGATAAAATTGTGTTGTGTAAACGGGACATTTCTTTAACCAATAGGCAGAGAGTGTTTTAAATGCGTTTCCGAAAATGCCCGATTCGTCTTGCCAATAGCCGAAGCATATAGTAGTAGCCAAATGAAAATATTTAATAAAAGCTAATTCCTTTTGTGACTGGTTGAATTTGCAAGAACAACCAATCAAACATATTATTTTGAAAAAGAACAAGAATAATTTACCAATAAATATCATTGAATAAAGACACAGAGGGTGCGCTGTCTATTGCTACAAATATAAACTAATATCTCAGGGACACAAATTTATCACAAGTAACTCCCCTTAAGTTATTGCAGGTTGCAGCAAAAGCTACAAACAATCTAATACCAGAAAAAGTTGCAAGCGGTATGAGATTTGGGATAAACAAAAGAAACCATTCATCCAAAAATGATTTTTTGGCTTATTTCATGGGCTTTTTAAATAAAAAAAAATCAGCACATGCTAGGCTGTGTATTCAATGCTTAAATGCACACTAAATTTGGAGGAAAAAATGACATTTTGAAGACTAAATTAAAATAAAACAATTGAAGATTAATCATAAAAACATAGATCGGTGTTTGCTTCATAACGACATCGTAGAGTGTAATCAAGTAGGCTAGGTTTTTCCGTCCGAGAGAGGAAAGATGCACATTACCTACGTTTTACAAGTTTGTTATTATTCAATTACAATAGATTGGAGGTAAATGGTACATTACAAACCAGGACAGAAAGCGTTGCATTTTTGAGGAGAGGACTTAATTTTACTTGACAGTTTCTCTCTGATTCAGTATTCAGTGAAAAAAGAGGGAGTATTGGAACGCAGCTAGGAAAGACTTTGACAATTGACATTGACAGTTATTCACAGCCTATAAATAGATGAGTATTCTGTGATATAACCTTTATTTAGTATATATCTTTAGCCTTTTATCTACTCTTTCTCTTTTAAGTATATATCTTTTATGTTTATAATAAAAATTTTTGGAAGAAGACACTATTAATTCACGAAGTCCATTTATTAGGAATTTCTACGTCAAATATGGAACTAAATTACAAAATACAGACATACGAGTGGGGTAAACGGGGGTTGGACAGTATAGTGGCAAGAATTTTTGCAAATGTAAACAAAGATTTTAATATTCAGGCTAATGCTGCGTATTCAGAGCTTTGGTTGGGTACTCATGTAAATGGGCCTTCAACTTTGAAAAATGGAGAACTTTTGTCTAAGTTATTAACTAAAAATCCGGAGTATTTAGGCCAAGCCGTAAGGGCAAAGTTTGGGGATGAATTGCCATTTTTATTTAAAGTGTTATCAGTTAATCAAGCGCTCTCTGTTCAAGCTCACCCATCTAAGGTATGGTTTCGAACTTTGTACTTTTCATTATATTGCAGTGATTTTCTATTTCTACTTTAAAAATAAAATAGGTTAATTGCGCTTTAAATAGTAACAGGTGTTTTTTTTAAATTTGGCGCCGAAGCTTGCCATGCATGAATGTTGAACTGGATTACGTTCATAAATGTTAGGTGTTCGTTATGGAGGGTAGAGGTAAGGAGGACTATCTCTGTGTATGAAAAGGTGTCCGTTGAAATGCGTCAAATTAGGGTGGCGCTACAATCGCATCAGTGTAAATTTTAAAAACCACGCCAAAAGTTATTAGAGCAAGATAGAAAAATAAACAAGGAAAGAACAACTTCCGCTTCAAAACTAATAACTAACTACTTTAGTCAACAAAAATAATAAATTTATTTACTCAGCACACTTCAATCTGTCTACAACTGCTACATTCATACCGTACACTGCTGCTACGCCAGCGCCATTCTGGAAGGTTTTTGAACTGTTACTTACAGCTGGACACTTTTTTAACTTGTCCCCCATATAAGATAGTCCTCCTTACCTCTACCATTCTCTACCCTCCATAGTGTTCGTGGACCGTATTACACCCAGAGTAAACCGATGTACGTCAGAGCGCGCTCAGAGCGATATAAAATTTTTGAACGATACAGTGCGTTCAAGAATGTGCATTTTCGTTTGGTCGACAATAATTATTATTATAGGTTAGGTATTCGGTATTACCCATGGGTATTACAATATCATGAAACAATAATCTTTTTTGTATGAACAGAACAAAGCAGGTTTTGAATATGGCAGAGGTTATGGACATAGCGATACCATGTATAATGGCGACACAATTATTATTTGATATTCCAATATGAAGTTCTGTCTTCGCTATTAGAAGAAGAATTCTTTTTCATCCACTTTACACTTACCTGTATTTTGTAATATTGTGACGTTTTTTTGTTCGTCGACTCCGATAATTTCCATTGTACTTCTTATTTTAGTAACTAGATATAAAGAATTATCTCACTTATTTGAAAACTCTTCTCGATTTTACACTTCTGCGCATGCGGAGCGTTTCTCGCCGGCCACTGGAAAACGGCGTTTTTGGTGCGCTCATGGTGTTTGCACAGTGGTGTTTTTGAACGCTTACTCTGGTGAACTATGACGTCATTAGATGGTTTATGAACGACTTTGTGCGACATTTCACAGATACGGCGCGCTCGAGCGATATTTATGAACGCACTCCTGTGAACTCACCTTTACGATTGACTTGAACTGACAGTTATTACTTTGACATCTGAACCTAACCTCACTTTCAATTTAATGAATCGATAGTTCAACACGTTAATAAGATTGACAGCACGTTTCCATTAAAAGAAAAGAAGTTTTGTCCTTTGTCCGACCGTGGAAAACTAGGTCTTGTCATACAACTCTAAATATTTATTTAGCATTTTAAGTTTTGATTGTTTTCATTGTATTTTTAAAAGTTCTTATTAACAGCAATGGTTTTTGTAGAAACATGCTGAGGAACTACATAAACTAAGACCCGATATTTACAAAGATCCAAATCACAAACCCGAATTAGCTATTGCATTAACACAATTTGAAGCATTGTGCGGTTTTCGGCCGTTGGAGGAAATATTTTATTTTTTAAAAAGTATGATTGCTTTTGATTTTTAAGTCGGTATAAGTTTTTTTTATAAAAATCTTGGTTTTAGACATACCTGAACTTAATGCAATTGTTGCAAACGTTTTGGAGAGTGATAAAGCAGAAGACATTAATACAATTAAGAAAGCATTTAAGACAGTTTTTGTTGCATCTAAAGAGATAATTAGTGTTCAATTGAAAAAATTATTGGAAAGAATCAAAACGTTATCTGTCGCACAACGAAATAGTCAACATGCAAGTCTGATTGAAACGCTTTATAAAACTTATCCTGACGATGTGGGATGTTTAATGGTATATTTTCTTAACTATTTAAAGCTGGAACCATTTGAATCTATATATTTAGGTGCTAATATACCTCACGCATATCTATCTGGAGGTGAGTATTTTGGAAATGTTTGTTTTTTGATAGATTTTCGTTTATTATTTTTAAGATTGCATTGAGTGTATGGCTTGTTCTGATAATGTTGTAAGAGCTGGCTTAACTCCAAAATATATAGATGTGGAAACGTTGTGTTCTATGCTGATTTACGATGGAGCAGAAGCAAAGCAAAACATTTTCAAACCCGTAGTTGAAAATGAATATGTTCAGGTGTTTAAGCCCCCCGTTTTGGATTTTGCAGTCGTCCAAATGAAGGTAAGCAGTTGTTTACCAAACTATAATAATAATCATACTGGACCAATATTAGTCATTCATTGACAATGCTACAAGTCTAGATGCATTTTTGCAAGCGTACTATATTCATAGTTTTGACCTACTGGCGGTCTTCTGAAAAAAGTAATTTAATGTATTTATTTCTCATACATTTCATAAAGTGTTTACAAACAGACTGAATTTTATTGGTATTGCGGTTATTATTATCTTCCTCATTTGACTTCCCAATCTGAATAAACACCACTATCACCTTTTATACTATTTTGAATTAGTTATCTATATTTTTGAGGTTTTGTGATGGTTTGTTTACTCGGATTGCCTTTATTTTTGTAGTCTTGCAGGTCATAGAAAGACAAAACTTGTTGTTTGCGCATGATCAAAATTTTTAATATCTAAATTTCGATCTAACTCGGAAGTTGCCGGAACATTGCGCATGCTTATATCTTGGTATACTCTCAAACATTCTTGGGCTTATTTGGCTGTAGCTTCTCTAGTAGTCTGTTAGTGGGTTTTTTAGGTTTTAGTTTAAGATGATTTGGCTCGCTTATGTAAGCTGTCTTTTGCAGATTCCTGCCACACTGAAAAATTTTAGAATACAACCAAGGAGTTCAGCCAGTATTCTGATTATTATTGAAGGCAACGCTGAGATTGAAAGCACAACTTTGAAACCGGGGAAGGCAATATTTCTACCTGCAGATAATCCATTGGAAGTAACAAACATAACCGAAAGTTTGTTAATATATCAAGGTCTGGCCAATATCTAGTTGGAAGTTATCATGTTAATTTGCTGTTATTATGTATTGTTGACTTTTTTCTAAAAATAAATTTATTGCATGTTAAAAGAGAATTTTTTTTTCAATTAAAACCCTTTACGCTTAAGTAGTTTTCTCTAAAACCAAACAATTTTCCAACTTTAAATCCAAATCTCTAGACATATATCCGATTTCACTGTTCCGATTACATTCGACTGCATTTTTTTGACATTAAACAGTTTTTCTGTTATCTTATTTTATGCCTGATATAAAAAGGCAATAGTCATTATGAATTAACAATTACTATAAAAAAAAATTATTTCTTACTTGATAGAAAGTAAGAATCATTTTAAAAAAAGATAGTTTGTTTAGGAATTCACTTCTCTAAAATTAGCAATAGTTTATTTGTTTAAAAACACATACAATGTTTGCAAATACGAATTGGGAAACAGAAAAAATATTTTCTGTCAAACATTTGAGCGTCAAATTCAATTTGAATGTTTAGTTTTGATGTGTCTATTTAAACAATTTCGGAACTTTGCTCTATAGTCGCACTTGCTACAATATTTCCAATTAATCAATTCGCTAGGAGTATGCCTACTTATTTTATGTGAGTTCAAAAGAGTGCTTGAGTGCGTCTGGAATAAGCATTCATCACATTTAAATGCTTTCCGCGTGACACCGTAAGAAGGATGCTTGCTTGCAAAGTGATATTGCAAATTAGCGTTCGTGTGTGTTCTAAAATCGCAATCCGGACACTTGTATTTTTTTTCTAAATCAGAATGCATGCGAATCATATGCATTTTTAAATTTGAAGGCTGTTTGGCTCTATACGGACACATTTGACAAATAATCCATTTGATTAAATTCTCTGGGGTGTGTTTTCTCTTTTTATGTTCTCTCAAGTTTGTAGTGGACGATGTAGAAATAAAACAAATATCACACCTGTATGTCTTTTTTTTCAAGGAATGTTGAGTTCTGATGTGTCGTATTAAGTTTCTTTTAGATTTGCCTTTGTAGAAACATTCGTTGCAGCTAAACCAATTAATTAATTCGTCTGGAGTATGCCTCATTTCCGTATGATATCTTAAATTATACTTGTCGTGTGTCTGAAAAAAACACTTGTCGCATTTGTACTCTTTTTCGAGAAGTAATTCATACGATAGATGTTTTGTTTTGTGGTTTTTGAAACGGGTTTTCATATGTGTGATATAAAAGCATTGATCGCAAGCATATTTCGGAATCCCGATAAAATGTTTCAATGTTTTATGTATTTTTAAACTTGAAATATGTTTGGATCTATAAGAGCATTCCTCACAATAAAACCATTTGATTAACTCCTCAGACGTATGCCTATTTAAGATGTGAGATCTCAAAATAGCTGCAGTGTATGTAGAAAAGAAACATTGGTCACATGTAAACTGTTTGTTTCTTTTTGGGCATGCTTTTATGTGAGCTTTTAAAGACGACTTTTGGATTGTATTAAAACCACAATTATTATCGCATTGGAAGCGACTTAATATTTTTACCATTTTACGTTTTCCATAATTACATCGCAAACGATGCTGCAACTTGAATAAAACCGAATAACCTTTAAATCCACAATATTTACATATTTTGCTAGATCTTTTAGAAGAAGATCTAATCCCGCAAACGTGAGACTGTTGAACTATCTTCTCTTGTGTTAGAAAATAGCACTTTTTACATCCAAAAGACACAATATCAACACTACAATTAAAAAGTGTTTTGAGATCCCTGATCGGCATTTCACTGACAATAACAAATGTCTAAAACTTATATTTATGTTCACATTTTAATATTATTTAATATAACATTTAACTTTTGAATCCGAAATCATTTTTAAATAATCGTAATCGACGCCAAACACTTATAATAACGGCCACTGACAGTCATCGACTGACAGTTGACAGACGTTGACATCTGCGAACCAGACACTAATTAAAAATATCCCTGGAATGTTACACTTTTTCTAGAATAATACAAAATGTTTTCATTATTATTTTTTAAATATGAGTAAATAATAAACCAATTAATATTTTCAATTTGGAGTTTTTTATAGATATCTACAAAAGCTCTTGTGTTCTTAAGCTCCATGGTTCTTATAGACTAATTACTATTGAATCTTTGAAAGAAAATACGTATTTATTTAAAACTTTGTGTATTTTAAAAAATGGTTCAAATTAGAAAAAAAACATTTTTTTTGCTAGATAAATTCTGTTTTTTCATATTACATTCAATTTTGGTTAAACATTAAACCAATTAGATCAAACAAAAGTTATAAACTGAATTTGAAATCAAACGACGTTTTGCTGTTACCAACCGTTAGCAACAAAATTTCCCAGAGCTTAAAAGTTTAATTTTTTTTAATCTCAATTTAAAATAAACGTAAATTTGAAAAAATAGCCTAAAGAACACGTTTTATAAAAACAATTTTTTAATGTAGGTAATAAACAACAAAAAATAAGAAAACAACTTTGTACTAAAATATTTTATTAACAGCAGACAGACTATAACCAGAGATATTGCACTGCAGCCTTTATAATTTATTGTGCTCTCTATATATTTGCAAACACCCACGGCCAGACGAAAGAAAGGTTTCTTAAAAAAAAACTACCGTCTGGTTGAGAATCGTAATACAGTCCGGTTCTAAAGCACTATATTCAGCTACCGAACCGTTAACTATTTTGCGTTTAATTGAGTCTTATATTCATTTGTTTGGCAGTTATTCAACCTGAATATGTTTTAATTTCTGATGCTTTGTCAGATTAGATTTATACTTAGTTTTATACTCACAATCATCGCACTTAAAAATAATTAGCAATTCAATTGGAGTATGATTCTTTTTTTTATGTTTTGTTAGATAACATTTAGAGGTGGATTTATACCCACAATCATTGCAATTGAAAACGGTTTGCAATTCAATTGGAGTATGTTTCAATTTCCTGTGCTTTCTTAGATAATCTTTAATGTTAGTTTTAAACTCGCACTCATTGCAATTGAAAATAGTTTGCAATTCAATTGGAATATGCTTGACTTTCTTATGATTTGTTAGACGAGCTTTCAACTTAGTTTTGAACTCACACTCATTACAGTTAAAAAAAGTTTGTAATCCAATCGGAGTATGTTGGAATTTCTTATGCTTTGTCAGATCTGATTTATACTTAGATTGATATTCACACTCATTGCATTTAAAATAAGGTCTCAATTCAATAGGACTATTTTTTATTTTATTCTGTTCTCTTTTACATTTAGTTTTCCATTCACATTCATCACATTGAACCCATTTCTCCGATTCCGTAACAGCATATTTCCCTTTTTTATATAGCTTTAAATCACCGCACCGATTAGTACACTGATCACAGTCAATTGATTTACTACTGTTATATCGTGCTGCTGATGAATATTGCTTGTTGACACATTTCTTCTTATGTTTATATAGGCACAAAAACGAGTAACTACCCCCTTTACACTGTTTACATCGTTTAAAAGTTGCCCGCCAATTATCATAACCTCCAAATCCGCACTTATGATTAGATTTGTAAACTTTCTGATTTGTTGTATAATTGCAAGATTTACACTTATAAGCCAAAAGAGAAGAAGAACACATAAATTTCTGCAAATAACTACGCATAATAAAATCAAAACCTAACTCTTTTGTTTATTTGTTTCTGCTGGTTTGTGCGGCTTTGCCATACTACCAACATTAAATTCAAATAACTAAGCAAGCTTTACCAACCATTAAGTATAAAAAAATTTAAACATAGTAAAATTATACTCAATAGTATATTAAAAAACAAGTTTCATAAGACATGTATTAAATAACGCATTCAAGTTTAAAGCCACGAGTTTTTTTAAAGAATTAGTGCTTTAAGGTCTTATGAAACGAGTTTTTTTTATTATTTTTTGTAATTTGCTTTTTTATACTGTTATTGAGCACATTTGTTTTTAATTTAATCGATCTGGAACTTTTGGAGTGGGTTAGCAATATCTTGATTTTAAAAGTAAAAATTTCATCTACCTATTTCTCTTTTCATTTGTTTTTGAAAACTTTGCGTGAAGGCCTCCCGAAATTCGTGAAATAGCAAAAATTATTTTGGTTTTCATTATTATTGTAAGATACCTACTTTTTTAGGTTAAGTGAGATATAAACTGTGACTTTTGCTTTATTGGAATCGGTTGTTCTTCCCAGACCAGTGCACTTTTTATTTACACCATTATATGCCATATTTCACATAAATATGCATTTAATTAATTGTACACTTTACTTTGTTGTTCGAAAATTGCAATTTCAATTCACAATATTATTGAGAGACAGACAAAAAGTCAAATTAAGTTTTACCAACCTAAAAATTTTTTAGAAAAAAAGTTTGGTGCTCTAATGGCTTATAACCGCACCGAAACCTATGACGTAGCGTTCTCTAATGAGTCTATTAGAGTATCAAAATGAAGGCTTGGGCATGTTTTGTTCTTTTTAAGTCGCAACAAATTCTGATTTTAATAAATTTGCAGTGACAAACTTGAGCTTATATTTATTTTATTTATTGAGAAAAAAAATTATTTGCATTTGACGCATATTGATTATACTATATTAATGATAGAATGTCAATGTTAATAGATATAATTAAATAGAAAGTTAATAGGATAATAGAAATAAAAGGTAATTATACCTATAGCTGATAGGATAACCAAGTTACAAGTTACCACGTTAGCGTCTTTTACCTCAAACGTATACCAATGATGTAATCTATCTTTTTTAGTAAATCATCACCAATTAGTAAAGTAAGAAAAATGATGCAAATTCATTCAAATTATATGTATAAACTTGAACATGTTTTGTTTTTTTTTAGAACTCTTTAGCAAGTCTCAACAGATTCAGATCTGAAGTGACGAATTTGGGCTTTGGTAATATAGGGACTTTACATAAAGCAGAAATAATAAATTTTATAAATAATAACCAAATTTAGTTTTATTTATAGCTTATATGACAAAAACACTTCATATTTTCACAGTAGCATTAGCAAATTTTTAAAAGCTTCTATATCTAAATAATCTATTACAGTATAGTTTGCTGCTGAATTTGTATTAGCCTGCGTTAAAACTAATTGACCTCTTGTCAACGAACCTTGTAGTTCTACAGTTGCATTTTGGTATTTTGTCGAGTTTCTTATCAAATGGTGATTGCCAAAAACAGCGGCTAAGAGAGCGTCTGGAGGTGCCCAGCCTGAGTCTTCAATTCCTGCGTATACTTTTTTTTCAGCTTCTGTCAACAGTTTTATTGCTGGATTGTTTTCTTTTGCTTTGCCAAAAACATTGTAGCGCCAGTCCTAAGAAATATATTAAATTTTTTTTATTAATTTCAATAATCAGTATTATCATACTTTTTTGAAAGAATTTTTAAATTTTTAACATTTAACATTTAACAAAGAGTATTAAATTATTTTAAAATAAAAAAAAAACAAAAAAAACAGATAAAACAAAAAAAACTGTAACTTTTTTTTTATTTTTATGTTACTATTGAAGAGAAAAAAATAAGCTTCACTATTTATTAAAAAAAAAACGTTTTTGTCATACAAGACAGAACTTATGCATAAAAAAAGCTGATATTAATACAAGTAACCAAAAGTTGAAAAAAAACTCATCTACCTACTTTTAAAAAAAAACTTTTAAAAAATAAACAAAAATAAAAAAGTTTTTTCTATTATTTTCAATAATCAGTATTATCATACTTTTTTTACAAGGTATTAAATTAATTTAAAATAATAAAAGATAAAAACAACAAAAAAAAACAGATTAAGAAAAAAAAACTGTAACTTTTTCTTATTTTTATGTTACCACTAAAAAGTAAAAAACAAACTTTACTATTTATTAAAAAAAAATCGTTTTGGTCATACAAGATTAAACTTATTGCATTAAAAAGGCTGATATTAAGACAAGTAACCAAAAGTTTAAAAAAACTCATTTACCTACTTAATTAAAAAAAAATTTAAAATGTAAACAAAAATAAAAAAGTTTTTTATATTATTTTCAATTATCAGTATTATCATACCTTTTCTGAAGAGTATTAAATTATTTTAAAATAAAAAAAAGACAAAAAACAACAGAAAAAACCTAATTAAACAAAAAAAAACTGTAACTTTTTTTTTTATGTTACCACTGAACAGTAAAAAATAAACTTTACTATTTATTGAAAAAAAAAAAACGTTTTTGTCATACAAGACCGAACTTATTGCATAATATAAAGTTGATATTAACACAAATAACCAAAAGTTTTAAAAAAACTTACCTATCTACTTAAAGAAAAACTTTTAAAAAATAAACAAAAATAAAAAAGTTTTTTCTTTTATTTTTAATAATCAGTATTATCATACTTTTTTCAAAAAGTATCAAATTATTTTAAAATAAAAAAAGACAAAACAACAAAAAAACTGTAACTTTTTTCTTTATTTTTATGTTACCATTGAAAAGTAAAAAATAAACTTCACTATTTATTAAAAAAAAACATTTTTGTCATACAAGACAAAACTTATTGCATAAAAAAAGCTAATACTAACACAAGTAACCAAAAGTTTTAAAAAAACTCATCTATCTAGTCAATTAAAAAAAAACTTTTAAAAAGTAAACAAAAAAAAAATTTTTCCTTTTATTTTTAATAATCAGCATTATAATAGTTTTTTCAAAGTATTAAATTATTTTAAAATAAAGAAGAAAAGACAAAAAACAACAGAAAAATCTAAATTAAACAAAAATAAACTGTAACTTTTTTCAAAATTTTTATGTTATCATTAAAAAGTAAAAAATAAACTTTACTATTTATTAAAAAAAAAACGTTTTTGTCATACAAGACAGAGCTTATTGCATAAAACAAGCTGATATTGACACCAATAATCAAAAGTTTTACAACAATTAATTAAAAAAAACTTTTAAAATAAGTAAACAAAAATAAAAAAAAGTGAAAGGCAACAAAAACCAATCATAATTTTGCATTTTTTTTATTGTTTTTATACGGAATTGTTTTTAATCAGCCAGAAAGCTGGATATGCTGTCAGAAGTGAGAACTCGGAAAATCTACAGGTTTTAATAATAAAGTAAAAATTAATTTTTTGCGATTTATGCAAGTTATTAAAAAAAAAATTAAATTCAAAATAATAAAATGATAACATATATATTGTTTTTTTCAATTTGGCCTCATAGTTGGCTATGCCTATGAATTTGTACAGATCATAATTTTTAAAACAATTGCTTCAAATGTCAAAATAATAAAAAATTGCGTACAAGAAGCAAAATCACGATTAAAATTAAAATAAATTTAATTATTATAATACAATTTAATAATAGAAAGCATTTTAAATGCAAAGCTTGAACCCAGAATAATCAAACGTGCTGGTTTTAATAAAGTATTCAAATAATCAAATATTTTTAGTCGATTAACCACACATGGATGTTTTGCATTTACCAGAATAATATTAGTTATTAAACTTAATAAACCAAAAAAAAAAAATTCACCAGCAGCAAGTGAAAAACTTCAGCTTAATTCAGCAATTGTTTAAATATTCCCTAAAACTGTATAGAATGCTTCAATAAATTTTAAACTTTAAAAAACTTGATAAACTACTACAATTATATTTTTATCATAATTTTTTAGTTCATTTTTCTTAAATCGTTAGTCTTATAAAATATATGTATTTCTCACGGTTAATCAACTCCTGCTGCGCAATTGAGCTTGATACCATTTTATTGTCAAGAATTTTTACAAAAACTTTTCGATGACAAGCATGAATTGAGTATTGCCATTTTGCCATCACAAACATTTTCTGTTTATGTGAGAAAACAATTTTAAATTTAAAAATAAAAAAAATGCGAAATTTAGTCCTGATGTGAAACTATACATAGTAAAATCGTTAAAGTTGACTATTTAAAACTCAATTTAAAAAGTCTTCTAATGTTATAGTAAGAGAAAAAACTTACAAACGGTACTCTACTGTGCAGACATGTTTCCCATGTAACAAAAAATGTTTTCTTTTGTATGCTTTCTAAGACAGCATGAGCTCCTTCTGGATCAACAAAAAAGTTCCATTCAGCCGTAGGTGCTGGCTCAACGTTTCCGAAACCTAAACAATTTGGTAATTGAAAAAACTTTTAGTATGTTGTTTTACCAGCGAAAGAGCCGCCCATTATCCATAATTCTTGTACAGAGTCTCCGAAATTGTCATAAAGTCTTGTTGCAATGGCAACATTCGTCAAAGCAGCAAGACAGATTAGGGTAATCTCCCCAGGATTGTTGATAACTAGTTCACCAATTGCAACTGATGCTGGTGTATCCTGCACGAAGCTCATATTTGGAAAAGTGTCATATTCTAAGTCACCGAAACCATCCTGACCATTGAAAAGTGTCATTGGAGGAGGTGGTATGATTGGACGTAGAGCTCCTCTATAAAGAGGTACCTAATAAAATCAAAAATATTAAAACATAAGCATTACCCTTAAAATTATTTTTACATCTGTTCTTCCTATTGTTTCCAACAAACGCATTGTATTTACACATGCTGCATCTCGTGAGGCATTGCACATAGTGCAGACAATAGCCTCAATAATAATGTAACCCAACGATTCAAAATAAAATAGAATTAAAAGAGCTAAATAGTCATCAGTTCCGACATCAGCGTCTACAATTACTCTTCTTGGAGCATTCATTTTAAAACCGTTGAACCGTTGTTCTTACCAACTAATAACCCACGTACAATAGTCAGCCTTTAAATAAAAAACAAATATTAGCAAAAATATAGATAAGGTATTAATAACTATTATGTCAATCACATTGTTTGTTTATTTAATTAAAAATATATAATATTTTACTGTCTTGTACAATTAATAGTGATTGATGTGTTTCCAAACAATAAATTCCCCTTTTTACCTCAATAATTGATAAAGTCGGTGATTCCAAAATTGTTTGACAAAGTGGAACTTACAACATAGCAACAATAAGATTAAAAGTAAAAATATTGTTTACAATAATAGTTCTAAGGTCGTTTTATCGCATAGTTGTTCATCTATTTTACTTTGTCATAGGACTTGTCACACTTATTATAACTACCTATTCTTTCTGTTAGCCCAAGTTAAAATAATAGGCCTCTAGTAACACACACTAATGAACTTTTTTAAGTCAGACTTCACTTATTTTGCTATATTTTGACCCAAAAATGCGAATAACAGATGCAGGCTTACTTGTATGATGACAAAACCGTAATTTTATTTTTCAAGAAGCATTTTTTTTAATGTGCTACGTGGGATTACGATTATTTTTAAGAATAATATTACGCCCGAGTAAATTATAAGTCTTATAATGAGAAAGCAAGGTCTAACTTGTTGTTATATGATAAAATATTCACTATTTGTGTAATATAACGTTTAAACCGAAGGTAGAATAAACAAAATCATTGAAGTGTTATACAGTTACCTATGGAAAGAGCTATAGGTATTGTTTTTTCTCTAAACACTAAACATTTGTCCTAGTAAACATGTCCAACGACCGAGTGAGATAAATTTCACATCCGGTGTAAAAATGTTTTCTTTTAAATAGCTTTGATTAAAAATGTTTTAGGCTTCATTCAAATTTTAAAACCATTTATAATTTGGTCAAGAAAAACAAAGAAATATTATAGTGTTTGATTTTATTAAAGGAATTTTATTTTATTGCTTACTTTACTTTTACAAAATTAGTTTTTTACGTAGTTTATAAATTGTGTCGACAATACATCCACTCAAAGCTGTTTATTAGCTATTATTAATAGTACCCTTAACCCTATTGTTTCTAAAATTAAGAATATCAACATTCAACAACAGCTAACTTTTTCCAATAGTATTTTTCAAATTCAAAATTTAATCATATTTTCAAAAATCTGCTTTTAATTTTACACATCAATACCTGTCAGAGAACGGAATACAAAAGGCTTCTATTTCTGCAAAACCAACTTTTGATATAATTAAAATTTAATCCTTGAGTTACTTGCTTTTTTTTATCATTTTATAGTTGATTAGAATATAGTTCCATGTAATAAATTTGTATAAATGAATAGTTAATGCGTAAAAGCACTTATACTATCTAATCATATTCAAATATGTTTTTCACAAAGTTTTTGTCAAGTAAAATATTATATTACTAGCAGCCCGACCCGACTTCGGACGAGGTAGACAATTATTTATTTTTGGAAATTCGCCCCCCCAGTGCCCCCTCCACCCCGCCCGCCGCGATGTCCGGCGCGCTTTTCAGACTGCATCGCAAACAACGGCCACGGCGCTATGGCGGTTTTGTTTACTGTTTGAATTTTTTAATTCGTAATATCTTTTGAATGGAAAGTCCAATTTAAATAATTTAAAAACTATTTTATAGGTAGTTAAATGGTCTTGACCATAAAATAATTTATTTGGATAAGGATTAATATAAACACATAAATAGCATGGTTTGAATTTGGTTAGCATTTTCATTAATGTTTAAGATGAAAAAAGTTGTTGTAGTGACATTATGATGTTCTTCAATATTGTTGTACATTATTTTGTTCTATCGCTAATAGTTTCGGCAGCGCATTCGACGAAAGACATTTTAAGACTCATTTTTCTACACCTTCGGTTACATTGTTCAAATTTTACCAAGGACTCCTAATTTTTTTCAAAATGAAATGTAGCCTATGTCAAATAGGAAGAATGTAGCATTCTATTGGTAAAAGAATTTTTTAAATCGGCTCAGTACTTTTTGAGCCTATTCATTACAAACATACAAATCTTTCCTCTTTATAATATTAGTGTAGATAAGTAATATTCCATTATAACTCTACATATCTAGTGTGTGTTGATTAATTATTAGACATAAAACCCTTTTAATCAAATTCTTTTTCTTAAATATTCATCAACGTTGTAATTTCTCACAAAAATAAAAGCGACAACGCTGTTTAGTGTTTTTTTTTGACAAGCATTTGAGAACACCGATTAAGTTTAGACTTGTCTGCTTCTGTCAAAGATGAAGATTGTCATAAATATTAGTCAATTTCTTACTTATTTATACCTGAAAAATAATGTCATATATAAAATTTTTCATTTAGAATAATGTTTAATGTTTCACTTACAGTGTTAACAGATAATTAATAGTGCTTATTTTGTTTAGTTTCAAAAATTTTTATTTATTTTGTTTGTCAGAAAATTATTAAGTTGCAAAAATATTTGCAAAAAATAATACAAAAAACAAAAGACTGTTGAAAATAAAAGAAATGCACATATGACTATGTCAAAAAAATTGCGGAAGAAATGATGAAAAATACACCTGAACTTTAATAAATTGGCATGCTTAGACTAATTTAGATTTTTATCTTTTTAAATAGTTTTGACAGATTTTAATCTTTTGATTGATAATCATTTGTTGACCTACTATACAATTTTATTGTTTTAGCGAGATAATAATGTACTTGTATTAGAGGATATTTTGTAGGAAAATGTTCTTGATCTTGAATTCTGAGAACATTTACCTTGGACAGATTAAAAATGGGTGTGATTTCTGATTTAAATTAAAATAACACTATTTTCTGTTGACCGATTATTAGAGCCTACCTAATGTCTGACATTGACTAACAAATCACATTAATCTACCTCATTAATGCACGATACTACATTAATGCACGATTTTTACAAAATACAAAGATATACAAATTAACAGCGCTTTTACAATAGAGAGTTGTTGTTTATAACTGTTTCATAAATGACAATTTTATCTCAAATTAAAATTTTTAGAAGAAAATGTTAGTCTTTAAGTTAATTCGGTTAACGAAAAAATATTGTAAACAACTGATATGTTAATACACAATTAATAATTTTAACAAACAAAACTTTTATTATTAATAATTTTGAATAATACTTTTTTGCAATTTGCTTTTATTTTGATACTTTAATAGAGTTATTAAAGAACGCTACGTCATAGGGTTCGGTGCGGTTATAAGCCACTAGAGCACCAAACTTTTTTTTCTAAAAAATTTTTAGGTTGGTAAAACTTAATTTGACTTTTTACCTGTCTGTCAATAATATTGTGAATTAAAATTGCAATTTTCGAACCACAAAGTGAAGTGTACAATTAATAGAAAAGCATATTTATGTGTAATATGGCATATAATGGTGTAAATAAAAAGTGCACTGGTCTGGGAAGTACAATAACTGATTCCAATAAAGCAAAAGTTACAGTTTATATGTCACTTACCTAAAAAAGTAGGTATCTTACAATAATAATAATATTAAAAATCAAAATGATTTTTGCTATTTTACAGATTTTGGGAGGCCTACATGTAAAGTTTTCTTCCATTTTTGTATTTTGGGGCTGACAGGATTAGAATTTTTGGATAAAACAGAAGAAAAGACAACTAGATAAAATTTTAACTTTCAAAATCAAGATATTACTAGCCCACTCCAAAAATCCCTAAATCGATCAAATTAAAAAAAAAATGCTTAAAAACAGCATAAAAAAGACAAATTACAAAAAATAGTATAAAAGACTCGTTTTATGAAAGCTTAAAGCACTTAATCTTTAAAAAATCTCTTTAAACTTGAATGCGTGCTTTAAGACATGTCTTATAAAGCTTGTTTTTTAATATACTATTGTAGTACGGTGATTAGAGATGGTGCGTTTTATGACAAGAGGAATAGAAAATCTTAACCTAATTTTTTCTATGGAACATGCTTTCATCACAGAGCTTTCATGCTTTCAATATTTTGACATAATATTTTGACATTTGGACTAGTATAACCCCACTTTCTGATGATTTTTTTCATAAATTTTGGTTGATTTAATAATTATTATTGTTTTATCAATTTTTTTCTTGTATCATTATATCACTATACTCATACTTTAACATGTATTGTTATATGTCTACAATCTAAGAGGCAAACGTAAAATAAAGTTGATACTGCAGAAGAATGGCATCAGAGGAAGAGCAATCATCACAATCAAATAATTGCATTAAAGTAGATGATAGTACCAGTGAAAATGGATCAAAATATTTTAATGGGGTTGAAATATCACAATTAACAAAGCGCCAAATGAAAAAATATCAGAAATGCTTAAAATGGCAAGAAATCAAAAAAGTTAAACGCGCGAAGGAAAGGCTAAAACTTAAAGAAAAAAGAATTCATGCTAAGATTAATAATATAGATTTAGGACCTAGCAGAAAGGAACTGAAACGAAGATTAAAGATGAAAGACAGTCCGTGTAAAATTAGTGTTTGTATCGATTTAAGTTTTGATGATCTAATGATTGATAAAGACATGGCGAAAACAGTGAAGCAAATTCTTAGGATATATACAGAAAATCGCAGGGCGAACGCTCCATTGCAATTGCATTTAACCAGCTTTGACGGGCGAAGTAAAAGTGAAATGGACAAACATCACGGCTACGAGAATTGGGACATGAATTTTCATTCCGAAGATTATCTCAGTGTTTTTCCAAAAGAGAAATTGGTATATTTAACAAGTGAAAGCGATAATATTATAACCGAATTATCAGAGGAAAAGGTCTACATTATCGGTGGATTAGTGGATCACAATTTTCATAAAGTAAGTTAAGAATTTATTTTTATCTACATACGGTTTTTTAAAATAATGTTCCACTATGAAGACCCTATAATATAACAACAGCGGTATTACTATTTTGGTCGAAAAACTTCAGTAAAACCGCTAGATATTTGTTTTTTCCGCCAGAATAAGAAAATATCTTCCATGTGATAAATGTTATATAATTTTGTATTTTGACCACTAATAGATCTGTTATTACAGGGCATTTGTTACAACAAAGCCGTGGAACAGGGTATTGCTCATGGCCAACTTCCGATCGGTGAATATTTTTGGCTAAATCATCGCAAAGTGCTGACTATAAATCAAGGTGGGCATCATAATGTGTTTAAATATAAATAAAAAAGTTTTTTTTAGTTTTTGAAATAATTTTAAAAGTCAGTGAAGGACAAACATTTAAGGATGCCTTCGGAGTTATTTTACCGAAAAGGATTGAAAAAATATCAGCTGATGAATCCGATGCAGATAATTGTGAATCCAGCGGAGAGGTTGATGACACAATTTCCTTGCATCCTGAGGATGAGGCGGGAATTAGCGTAGAAATACAGGAAAATGTGGACGAAACAAAGCCTAATAAGTAATTTTTAAAAATTTTTGACAAAAATTGTGATTAAGTAAACTTCGGGAAGAAGGAGGCTGTTTATTATTTACTGTCTTAATAGAGAGTAAATATAATAATAGACATATAAATCTAATATAATTATTAGATGAGACTTTTGTTAAATAAAAATATGTAAACTCATTCGGTTCTTGACCACCCTGAAGCGATTGTTTTTTCCGCTTAATCACCTATCCAAACAAGCAATGGAACGTTGGATATATTGCGCTGCTGCACTGGTCGACCGAGTCAATATGTGAGGTCAGGTATATGTATACCTGACCTAGTCAGTAAACAAATGGTGATGGGTAATGTAGTCGATATAACAAAAACAAACTGGACCGTTGTAAAGCCGTAAAAGACGCCAGCCGTATGTCTTGGATCAACTATATTTTCAAATCATCTGTCATTTTATGCACGCGCAGAAATCGACTCTTCTTTGTTAAAAAGATGGATTTAACGAAAATAAATAATTAAGGTACTAAACTTTTATTCAGATAAGGTTTTCTTACAGTTTTATTAAAATACTAAAATAATAATTTATTTCCACAATTTCTTAATAGACATATTTTTCTCTGAATCTTTCTGCATTACTTTGGCAACAGCCATTTCAAAATCTTCCTGCGTCACATGTACTCTTCTCTCCCTCAAAGCATACATGCCAGCTTCTGTGCAGACTCCTTTCACCTCTGCTCCGCTAGCACCTGGCATCAATTCTGCAATCTTTCTTAGATTAATACCTCTTGTCAGATTCATTTTTCGTGAATGAATCTTTAAAATGTCTAGACGAGCCTCTTCGTTCGGTGGAGGAAATTCAATTTTTCTATCAATTCGTCCAGGTCGTAGTAAGGCAGGATCTAAAATGTCAATTCTATTGGTTGCCATTATAACTTTGATATTTTTTGTGGCTTCAAAACCATCCAACTGATTAAGGAGTTCAAGCATGGTACGTTGTACTTCTGAATCGCCGCCCGAACCTGATTCGATACGACTGGAGCCAATTGAATCTATTTCATCCATAAATATTATTGAAGGAGCATGTTCACGGGCCATGACGAAAAGTTCACGAACCATTCGGGAACCTTCACCAATAAACTTCTGTACTAATTCAGAGCCAGAGACACGAATAAATGTACATTCGGTGTGATGCGCAACCGCTCGAGCCAATAGAGTCTTCCCAGTTCCTAACAATAAAAAATTTTTCAAATTGTATAATTGATGATTATTCGCTCGTTTACCTGGTGGGCCATACAAAAGAACACCTTTTGGTTGAGCAATTCCTAAAGCGTCAAACAATTCTGGATGTTTTACTGGTAATTCAATGACTTCTTTTATTTCCTTAATTTGTTTATCTAGACCTCCAACCATTTCATATGTTGAATCCGGAACCTTCTCAACCATCATCAGAGACACCAATGGATCAACCTGAAAAATTCAAACCAAATGATACATAAACCGCTTTGGCCAAGAGTGCTTAATTTATTGTCTCCTATTGGTGGAACAAAAGATGATTATTATAAGTAGAATCTAGACATGTTCGAACAACCTTCAACCTTAAGTATCATATTTACCTTATTTGGCAAAATTTTATGAAGAGTATAGCTCTCATTCCGCAAAGCTACTCGACAGTTAGGAGTTACATCATTAATGTCAATATTTTTATCAATATCCACAACAAATTTCCCTTCAGGATGCACCTTCACCAGAACCTTCTTTTTGTCCATAGGTTTAACAACCTCACCTACATAACTTCCTTGTTCCTGAAGCAACATTAATTCCTCTCGTAGCATGCGAACTAAAAAAAACTTTAGTTAAGACTGAAGTAGACTTTATACTGGAAGCACCTTTAGCATTTAGCTCATTCCTTTGTGCTTGGAGACGCCGCAAATTCTGACTCTTCTCGGCAACAATCAATTGAAGTTCTTCAATTTTCGTAATATAGTACGATCGAAAGCCCTCCCCCTTGGGGGCCACATCAACCTCCATCTGTAAATCAACAAAGTCAAAACTTCGTAATAAAAACCATATATAAAAACTTTGTTATATTTCATAACCGCAACCCCCGAAGGTCCTGCAAGCGATTTAACTGTAACTTTGACCATCGGTAATTTAGAATTGCCTGCAGTCCCTGAAGCCCTAGGTAAAGATGCATTTGAACCCATTTTTATTTATATTTGACAGCGACAAAAAACAAAATAAATAAATTATTATAACAAATTACCTTGTTAATAACAGTCATTTTTATTTCAGACGCCAATAACTACGGTCTGAAAAGCAAATAATTACTTATAAAATGTGCAGTTTGTGCAAACAATTTTTGAGAATCACCGCAATTGACAGGAATAATAAATGACACTAATGACACTTGACAGATGAAGTCAGTAAAGTGAAGTATTAAACACATTTTGACAATTGACAAAACTACTTATAGTGGGTGCGTTCCACTAAGCGCTCACAACGATCACGCTCACGACCGCTGTTTTCCCTATTCCACTTGATTGTGAACGTTACTGTCGTTAACTCAAGTGGAATGGATTATGGAGCGTTTTGGGCGCTCATGTAAATATTACAAATGGCAAGTTGGAAAATAGTAGAAGTTTAAGGAGGTTGGGTTATCCTAAACAATAAATTTTAATATTTGTGACTTAAATTTATTTATGTTAAAAGTGAAGAATAATTGAATATTTTATAATTAATTTTGGTGAAGTTATCAAACAACTGAAGTTTAAATATAATCGAAATGGCTTTGACAGCAGTTGGATATTTGCTGATGCATCGCAATAAAGCTCCAGAAACTTTTCTTGTCGCCATCTTTAAGCTTTGAATATCATATTTCAAAAACAATTTCAAAAATTGCGCCGAATTATTCTCAACGTCCACAACGACCCACCTCTTCAGATGGGTCGTTGTGAGCCTTGCGTGAGCATTAGTCATGACGTCATGAGTGACGTTTTCGCCGTGACCACAACAACCGGGGTCGGTATGTGGAATGGCTAAAGGAGCATTTTGATCGTCGTGAGCGCTTAGTGGAACGCACCCAGTATGAGTGCTGTCACTGCAAATGTCGTAAGTGAAACGAAAAGAGTTTGCTGTGATATAACTCAATTTTTTTTAGAAATGTTATGTCAAATATTTGTCAAACAAGCGTGTTTTGTTACAATGTTGTAACTAGGCAAAAAAAAAGTTTTTAAATAGTGTAGCCAACTCAAACAATTATTGTTGATTACGCAGTATATAACAGTTTAAGATAATGCAAAATTTTTTTTTTACATTTGCAAATTGTTAATTTTTAGATGTTTACATTTATTTCACAATTATTTTAAGTTTCTGGCTTTATGTTTAATCAAACTTGAACAAAAAATAGTTTTATTTATAAATGACAAATATTACGTTAACTATCAACACTTGACATTGAAAATTACTTCTAAAAACTTTAGTTAACAAATATATATTTTTTTAAACTTTCTATTTTAATAAATATTTTTTTGTTAACATGCAAAAGTGTATAAATTTATCAAAGTTTTTTCTTTGGTTGATTCTGTTAAATTTACTTTTAAAGCACTTTTTAGTATCTGGCAGGTCGTGCGCAGAACATAGACATATACATAAGCAAGTTCGAACTTGTCATTTTTCTGTGTTATTTCTTAATCTCTGATCGCCACATCTGTCATTAATTTTTTAATAGATCAATAATTCTAACCTAGAAATTTCAATGTAACTCAATTCTGATAAATTACATAATAGCGTTGTAATTCACCCAGTAATTATACATTTTGCTTTAAAAAGATGGGGAAAGGCGGGCAACTTGCGGGTGTAAAGCCCATGTCGATTTCGGGTCGTTTTAACAGCGAACGAGAACGTCTTTTGGGAATGACAGACGAAGAAAGGCTTTTCAGAAAGCAATGGCTTAAAGACCAACACTTGTCTCCCAATGAACCTAGAGTAGTTCCTGAAATGTATAAAGCTACATTCAACCCAATACGACGATTTTACCGCTGGCCCCTAGATCAGGTCGGAAAGGCTTTGACCCCAATCGTGGGAGAACCATGGGCCATAGGCGTACGTGTGTTAAGTGGAAAGTTTTTCCTAGCGGTTGCTGCTGCATACTGGTTTACTTACTATTTTAAGTATAATGGTAATGATTGGACTAGAAGAGGAGGATGGAAAGTGTACACATCTAGACCTGTTGCTTTCCCGGGAGATCCTGGCTATCCTCTTGTTTCAAATAAACAGCCTCATGAGTACGCGGCTGCTAAGTTTGACAAGTTTGAGTTAGATTTGTAAATCGCCCTATGTTAGTATAATAAAATAGTTTTCTCGATCATTGTTACTTTTATTAATACATTTTCTTGGAATGTTCCGAGTGTGATAATAATATAACGAAAAACATGTAATAAAAATGTTTTGACACCATCTAAAAAACTCTAATAACTCTTATAAATACTATAATAATTAAGCACAATATATAATTTCAATAAATCTCGACAATGTCAAAATTCTATTATACAATATAGTACAGTAAAACTGCAATAAAAATAACATTTTATTCCTTATCCTGTAGGTAATGATATTATTGCAGTGAATCACAACAAGTTACCCAAACTAGATTCACTACACGATGACCTATCTAAGCTAACAATACGATAATATCTATATATTTAAAACTGCACCCAATTACTATTTGATGCTGGAGAAACTTGAGACGTTGCTGTACTATTACTAAAACAAGCAACCTTATTAAAAATTTTCAAAATTAATCAAATACAAACCTTGTTTGAGCTGATGCTGACGCAAATTCCCCCCAAGAATCGCTTGAATTTTCTACTTTTGGTACATGCGCAGGTGATCCCACAGGAGAATTGCCCGGAAGAGGAGGTAATTTACTACTGGGAGGAGGTGGTAATAGACCTAAGCCACCGTTTCCAGGTTTTAATTTTGATCGCCCGCTTCCCTCTGCACCATCTTTCTTCTAGAATTAAAAGATAATTACTTTCTCGGATCATTCCAACAAATTTATTACTTCAGTGATTTCTTTCTACTAAAAAATTCTTGTATTTTGCCTACAATTTTGAATATTTAAAACTTCGTTCTTTGTAATTTTACAAACTAATAATTTTAAAATGTTGTTTCATAAGGCACTATATAAACATTTCGATAAAAATTTGTTTAGTGCGGCTCATTTCAGAAGTTCGAAAAGCATCCCAATATTGTAGAAATTTATCGCAGTAAATCCCAAGCTGTCTAATCCTTCATAAAATTATGACTAGGAATTGGCCAAAAAACTATTCAAAAATACTCCAATAAATTACAAATTCTGTCAATTTGATTGTAAAATAGTAAAGAATCGTATATTTCTATAAAAACCAACCACTAAAGCAAGTAAAAATTGAAAAAAATATACTGACGGTAATCTTCATATTAATTTTGATAGTTTCTCCTTCTTTAAAACCTAGATCAAGTGCGGGTTTATTGGGTTCTTCGCTGATTTGTTTTTCTTTCTTCAACCACTTAAAATGATCTTGAAGGGATACATTTAAGTCGAAAGAATCTGATCTGTCACCAAATCCAATTCCAATAAAAGCTGTTCGGCCTAGAATATTATTGCAGTATGACTGTATCTCATGAGGGTGTTGATAATACCGTTATCGTCTTGTATACGTAGTACAAAATACCGAGAAGAATCCGTCACTGACTCAATTGCAACGCCTGGATATGTCTCAATTGGGCATTTAGCAAATAATTCTCCGCTATTTTTATCTTCGAGTTTAATAAAACATTCATCCCCTTTCGAGATTAGACGCATACGACCAGTCCATGATGGTTCCGCCAAGTTCCAGTCAGCAGCTCTACAACAGAAATTTTATCAAAAAATGCATTATGGGGGCGGACATTTCCGCCTAATCAAGGTTGTTCTTTGATACCTGTAACCTCGGTTGGAAGCTCTAGGAGGAATATTAAAAACAAAAACTTCTGGTTTAACTAACAAAACACTTTCGTAAGAGTCCATTGTTTAGGTGAACTGCAATAGCCCCCCCGAAGCAGTCTTTTTATTTTTATAATTTGTCAACTACAACAACTAAAAACAATTGACAAAATTCTTACGTCACATAATAGTATTGTCAAAAACTGACAGCTGACAAGTGACAAGAAAGAAACAAAAGAATATTAACATTATAGAAATGAGTTTATGTAGAAGCCCAAACAAAGAACTATAATGTGACTGTTTTTTAAAAACTTGTTTCTTGTTGATTGTTTTTATAAGATTAGATTAAATTATACTAAATATTTGTATGTTACTAAGAAATTATTCTTTGAGAATAATAACTTACTATTAAATAAGCTATAAACACTAGAAGTTTAAAAAAACATTTTTGTATATTTTTGTCACATGCTATTTTGACAAACTAAATCATACAAATTTTTAAAAAACTCAAAATAAAATTAAAATTTAATTATCGTTTTATTGACTTCTACAGGTTTTGCGCATCAAAAGGTATAATATTTATAAGCTAGTTGTAGTCTATGCAATGACGTAACTCTAACTTGCTATAATAACAATAAAGCATAGACTACATTTTTTTAAATAACATATAAAATATAGCCAAGTTCTGAGTTTTCTTTAAAAATTCAATCAGTTATTAATTTTTTAATTACATAAATTATGTGTGGTTTTAAATTTTTTTTTACAACACGTAAAAATAATATATTGACTAAAAATTACAATTTAAATAAAAGTTGAAAATTTTGAGAACAACTAGTCAAAAGAAACTCTGTTGTATTGTACATTAACTTATTCAAAACAGGTTTCTGTTTTTTAAAGTTTTGTTAAAAAAGTATAGGAAATCTGCTAAAAAATGTCGCTTTGTATTATAAAAAATATTGGTATGTATAGTAAATAATAATAGCATAAAAGTAATCACTCATGTATAATAAAAGCGAGCTTACTTAAAGAATTAAATTTATAACACTAAATAAACATAATATTTTGTAAAAAAAGTTTAACATTTTGAAAAAAACTAATCAAAAGAGACTTAGTGGTATTATACACTAACTAGTTAAAATTTTTTTTTATAAATTAATAAAAAAATTTTAAAATTTTAAAAAAAAGTTTAGAATTTAAAAAAAAATTATTCAAAAATGACTCAGTTGTAGGTATTATACATTAACTTATTTAAAATTTTTTATGTATTTTTAAAATTTTAAGCCAAAAAGTATTGAAAGTTTGCTAAAAATCGTCACTTTGCATTAGTAAAACGTTGGTCTAATAAATAATAATAGCGCAAAAGTAATCACTCTGTATTATAATAGCGCTCACCTACCTTTAAATTGCCTTCTATGCGAGCTTACCTAAAGAATTAAATTTATAACAGTAAATAAACATGATATTTTGTAAAAAAAGTTTAAAATTAAAAAAAAAACTAATCAAAAGTGACTTAAATGTATTATACATTAACCAATTTGAGAAATATTATTAAAGTTTTTAAAAAAAGTATACAATTTTAAAAAAAATATTTTTTATTTTGAAAAAAACTAATTAAAAGAGACTTTTAGTTGTATTATAAATTAATTAATTCAAAAAATCTCCCTGTTTTTTAAATTTTTGTTAAAAAAGTATTGAAAATTTGCTAAGAATTGTCGCTTTGCAATATAAAAAAATTGGTATAATAAATAATAATAGCACAAAAGTATAATAATAACCTTTACCTACCTTTACATTGCCATCTATGCGAGCTTACCTAAATAATGAAATGGATGATAGCAGTAAATAACATAATATTTTATAAAAAAAGTATAAAATTTTAAAAAAAATCTCTTATTTGAAAAAAAAAAGTTTAAAATTTTGAAAAAAACTGTTTAAAACAGTCTTAGTTGTATTATGCCTTAATAAATTCAAAAAATCTTTCAGTTTTTTAAATTTTTGTTAAAAAGGTACAAAAAAACTTGGTAAAAATCGTCACTTTGCATTATAAAAAAATTGGTATAATAAATAATAATAGCACAAAAGTAATCACTCTGTATAATAATTGTGCTCGCCTACCTTTACGTTGCCATCTATGCAAAAAAATATATAGAATAAAATTGACTATTTAGCACTTAATGATTGAAAAACACAAGAAAAATGCACTATTCTTCTTTGATTTTTATTTTCACTTTTTGGAATTGAGAAAATTTGGGAAAATTTGTGGTGTTTTTATATAAGAAGGTTTCCCCGACAGAATTAAACTTATGCACAAAATTAATACTTTTTTTCTCAATTTTCTCTATTTTTTCTTTAAAAACCGAGAGACGTACTGTTGTAAATCCCGACGAAAGCAAACTGACCCATGCCCCACGTTGATAGTCATTTGTTTTATAACAGCTTTCTCGGTTTTTTATATTGACACTTTTTTTATCAATTTATACAACAATTATTAACCTTGATAATATTATACAATTTGGTGTAAATCTTCAAAACACATCAAGTAAGAACGAAGCGAAAAAATGGTTGAAAAAAATACAATACAATACTTTGTAACTACTTTTTATTTTTAATAATAATAATAATACAAATATTATAATTTACTAACATAATTATATCACAAATTTTAACCCTTTTTAAACTTGAGCAGTAATATACTAATCCCTAAGAAAATAATAATCCAAATTAAGGTTGCTAAAAATCCATTATAGACTATTGGATTTGCAATACCCCAACCACGAGCCATCATAGCTCGCATACTTTCAGTAGATTTTGTTAATGGCAGAAATAATGAAGCAAATTTTAGAGTGTAATGCATTGACTCGATGGGCCATACAATTCCACATATCATCACAATAGGCAAGAAACTGCCCAGCGCCATGTAAGTCGCTGTCCTTTCTGTATCGCAGGAACAAGAAACCACAAATCCTAAAACAAACAAAATAGTTTGAGGGATAAATCTTTCAGAATCAACTTATCAGTCAGGTCAGGTCAGGTCCAATCAGGTCAGGTCTAATCAGGTCAGGTCAGACTCTATGATAAGTGACACTCTAAATTGCAAAAGTTTTTATTATTAAGTTATTTTTCACTTGGCAACTGATAGTGTCGGTGGTATGTGGTTTGAGGTAAAAATCTTTCAAAATTATCTCATCAGTCAGGTCAGGTCAGGTCAGACTCTCTATGATAAGTGACACTCTAAATTGCAAGAGTTTTTATTATTAAGTTATTTTTCACTTGGCAACTGATAGTGTCGGTGGTAGGTGGTTTGAGGTAAAAAATCTTTCAAAATTATCTCATCAGTCAGGTCAGGTCAAGTCAGGTCAGGTCCAATCAGGTCAGGTCGGACTCTCTATGATAAATAACACTCTAAATTGCAAGAGCTTTTATTAATAAGTTATTTTTCACTTGGCAACTGATAGTGTCGGTGGTATGCTATCTTGCGCGTCACTTTCGTCAGCGTAGCGAGCTTAGACGTAGCGAATCTCACTGAGTTTCTGCCTTACCTGATTGGCTAAACTAAATATAAGAAATATAACAAATTAATCAATGTCTGCATTAATATTTCACCGACACTGTTTAATAATGATATCCTTTAATTTGTTGGTTGAACTCAGTACATAACTTAAGTATCATTAACTGAGAGTAGTTTTTAGAGTCAAGACATTTGATTTTCTTACCAAAAGTCATTCCACAAAATCCAGTCATCAGCAGAAGAAGGCTCACAAACAGTAAACTGCCATTTTGTGTTAATCCAAAAATTGCAAACGAAAAAACCAAAACCATAACAGATTGTCCGGCCATTACAGTGAACTGAGTGATAACATGTGAGAATAGAATTTCAACTCCACTGATTCCATTAACCAGAGACCGTTCTAGGATACCTTCATTCCGCTCAAATAACATGGCACCAGAAGTTAAAGCAACAGCTAAGAAGAAAATAATCCTAAAAAATTTCAAAATTAAAACTGGATTCGTGCGAAAAATTTTTGAATTTGTATCTACGTAATGATAATTCCAGGTGCTGCAAAGTCTGTAAAATCTGGACTTCCATAACCGTAAACTGGCTTTTCAAATCTGATTGGTAACGTTCCAATTTTAGGGTCAATATTGCAAGATATGAGAAAGTCTTGGAAAAAAGCTAAAAACGCAGCGTAGAGGTCTCGTTGTACGAATGTTCCAATGTTTTCATCTATCATAATAAAAATGTAATAAAAAGTTGAATGTTTTGTAAAGCTACTTACTTGATTTATCTTGCCAAACATTTACAGATGAACTTACTAAATCCCATTCATATACATTTCGACCTTCGTCAATTCTTGCTCTTATTGCATCTGAGAAATTGCTGGCAAAAGCTAATGTTGCCCAAGCTTTTCCATGCCTTACAAGATCGTTGCTTTCCTCAACTGTTGGTTGGTAAGTCTAGACATAAAACAATTATAAGCGGTTATTGTAGATCTGAACAATTCTTATAATTTCTTAACAGTGGCAGGAATATTATAAAAATAAACAAATAGCAAAGACAAAAAATAAAAAAAATAGTCTTGTGACCAAAATTTGAATTTGTGACAGTTTTTCTATAATAGTATTTACCAAATATAGATCTCGTTTTTCTAAAAAGCTCAAATAGTTGCAACTCAGTCTTGTGCTATTGCAGCCTGATGCAAATTTACAAACTTCTGACTCTTCCAGCTCATGATTGACCACACTCAAAGTCAGTCTTTTAGGATCGTGTCCAATCGACCAGCAGAACAAAATCGTCTGCATAATCGGAAGTCCAATTATAAAGGCCATAACCGCTTGATTCCTCCACATCCACAAATAGTTTTTCCAAATCAGTGCTTGCATATGCGTAAACTTTACAATTTTGATATAATCCAGGCACTTTTTAGGAGACTCTTCCTCTTCGGGCAACTCCTCCAACGCCATTTCTGCAGGCTCTGGCGCTGTAGACACGCGACCTCCTCTACTCGACATCGAAATATTGTCTCCAAATTCTCCAGAAATTTCGCAGACTTCGTCGTCTAAAACCGCTCCCTCGTTAACCGCCCCAGCGGGAACCTGGATACTTTGGGACACTTCCGCTGCAATGCTCGCACGACGCTTTTTTCCTCCCATATTTTGCAAAACACTTAATTTTAGAAACACATCTTCGAGATTGTCGGTATGGAATTGGGCGAGTAAGTTGGCGGGAGATTCTTCTGCTAAGAGATATCCACCACGCATCAAACCAATCTAAGAAAAAAGATAATAATATATTAGTAACAACAGATGTTTGCTTAGATGAAAGTATAAGCGGCCAATTTGCTTTTGCCGCTTATAATTAAATATTAATTAAATATTAAGCAAACAGTAGATTTTCTATTTTGAGATAGATGTTTCTCCCTTTGTCTCATTCAAAAGGCGCTGGCTCATAATAACAGCCCGTTAAGTAGGTCTACCCATATTGAAACAAAATAATAGTGATCAAATCCACTAAAAATAGAAAAATAAAAAAAAACTTTTGGCAAAAACGAAACCAACTTTAAAAAATATAAAAATGCACTAAAAAGTACAAAATAATTGCGTAAATTTGTATGCTTAAAAAACAATCAAATAATTTAGATACTATAATGAACAATTATTGTTATTTTTGGAGTCGGTGTCAGTCAAGGTAGGTTTGTATAAGGTTGTATATATTATGATATACTAATCTTAATATTAGCATTTACAATATTACACGCTAACTACACGCGGCGCACAGGCGAGCAGACGCGGGCTTTTATCTTACCCTCACTGACACCGACTCCAAAAATAACAATTATTGTACATTATAGTATCTAAATAATTTGATTGTTTCTTAAGCATACAAGTCTACGCAATTATTTTATACTTTTTAGTGCATTTTTTATTTTTAAAAGTTGTTTTTTTTTGCTAAAACTTTTTTTTTATTGTTTTATTTTTAGTGGATTTGATCACTATTATTTGTTTCAGTATGGGTAGACCCACTAAACGGGCTGCTAATATCAGACAGCGCCTTTTAAATGAGACAAAGAAAGAAACATTTATCTCAAAGTAGAAAATCTACTGTTTACTTAATATTTAATTATTTGACACTTTTTTATGATTTGCGCTTATATAAGTGAAATTTATTAAGAGAATATTTTTCTTGATATTGTAATGCATTATCAAACACATTGCCCCACATAATTAATAACATTCAAATTGCTTAAATTAATTGAAATATATTTTTTTAGTTTGTCACAATTTTTTATAATAAATTATTGAAAATGTCAAAAATATTTGTCAAAAAAAGCATTAATTAGAAAAACTTAAAAACTACTGGCCAGATCATGATCAAATTTGAATGAGACCAAATGGAAAGCACCAGCTTTCAAATGAAATAAAATCATCAAAATCTGTTCTCTCAAAAAAAGTTATGAAGCAACACACATAAAAAAAATACAGTCGAATTGATAACCTCCTCATTTTTTTTAAAGTCGGTTAAAAAAATGAAAAGTTTAAAATAAACAAAGTCTTTAACAAAACGCTAGGAACAAACGGCGAGAGAATACAAAAACGGTTTTATAAAACATCAAAAAAGCAACTCAAAACCAATCTAATCGGTATTTTTTAGAAAAAAAAATAGATAAATTAAAATCAAAAATAGATTTTAAAAATCAAATGATAAAGGAATCAATAACCAAAATAAAAAAGCAGAAGCTAAAAAACATTTCAACCCATTGGACATTTTGAGTAAGTACCTAGGAGTAAAAAATATAAAAAAACTTAAATCATTAAAAAATAAAAATTAAAAAAATATCCAAAAACAAATTATCAAAAAAATTACTAGTAACGGGTTTGTGTTATTAAGTCTTTATCAATAAATACATTTTTGAGGCTATTTTTAGCAAAATTGATAAATTTTTAAATACAATTTTTCAATGAATTGTAGATGTTAAAAAAGCGCTGTTGAATAGATCAACTAGATCACCTGATTTGAATCTTTTAGATTTTTTTAATAAAATTACTTAAAAAATACCACCTAAATTAATACTATACTATTGCATAAAGATTAAGGGACACTTTGTTAACCATTTATTAATCTTATAATTAAAAAAAAATCTTAAAAAAAACAACTTTAAAAAAAATGCTTTAAGAAGTATAAAATAATTGCGTACACTTGTATGCTTAAAAACCTAATTAAATTATTTGGATACTATAATGTACAATTATCGTTATTTTTGGAGTCGGTGTCAGTTAAGGTAGGTTTGTATAAGGTTGTATGTATAAAGAAGGAGAAACAAAAGAACAATTCTATAACGTACTCTTCTTTTCTTTTTATTTTGTTTTGGTCTTTGATATTATTTATAATTCTTTTTTTATTATATTTTGGGTTTTTGGCAAAATAGTTACTTGCGTTCCAAAACACTAAAATTGTAAAATACTATTAGAAATAATTGTAAAATCAAAAAATTGTAAAATGAACTACTTTAGTAACATTAACACTAAAAACTACAAAAAAGATATACACAAAAAAAAATCAAAAAACAAGAAGAAGAAGAAACATTAGATCAATTCTATAATGTTTCAAAACAAGAAACATCGAAAAAAAGTCAAGAAAGAAGAAGAAACAAAAGAACAATTCTATGTTTCTTTTTCTTTCTTTTTTCTTGATTTTGTCTAATTTTGTTGTGTTTTTATTATTATTTATATGTACTCTAATTTTTCTTTTATTATATTTTGGGTTTTTGGTCACATAGCTGTTTGCATGCTAAGGCATTATATTATTACAAATATTAGTAAAATAAAATATTTGTAAAATAAACTACTTTAGAGGCGATGATACTTAAAACTAGAAAGAAATTATACAAAAAATAAAATGAAAAGAAACATTAAAGGAATAATAAAAATAATTTATTATTATAAATCATTATAACTAAATAATCAAATATAATTATTTTTAATAAAACTGTTTTATTAATTTACGATCTTGTTTTTATCTGTCATACTTCACTGTCATTTCATCTTAGAAGCTAAAACGCTACTAGGTAATATTGTTTTATAAGAAACTAAAACTACTATAGCTATGAAAAAATAGATAATGCGATCTGATTGGTTGCCACACGCAATGAGTTAGACTGCTGTCTACAAAAAAAATTAAGCAAAATAGCAGCGGTTATCTTAGAATCTTAGAATATCAAACTGTACCTCTATCTGCCACTGTATCTTAATTGTATGTATTATCCGCCATTTTGTAGCAGCGGCCATCTTAGAATTGCAATAGCAGCCATCTTAGAATTGCAATAGCGGCCATCTTAAAATTGGAATGATACTGAATATATCAAGTTGTACTACTATGAAAACTAAAGATATGTACCAAATATTAGATCAATCTGTCAGCAAAAAACGTAAAATTCTAATTACTAAGATTCTCGAAACAAATAAATATACAACAAATAGGCCAAACTAATAAAAACATTTTTTTATCTTATTTAAATCAATTTGAACTGACATTTTACTGTAAGCTATCTATCCTATTCTTCAACCTTTTAAACGTTAAAAAAAAAAGTTAGGATAGTGGTTTGTGTAAGCCATATACATAAAGGTATATACTATCCGCCACTTTGTAGCAACAACCATCTTACAATTACAATGATACTAAATATATCAAATTGTACTGCTATCCGCCATTGTGTCCTAGTTGTATATATTATTCGCCATTTTGTAGCAGCGGCCTCTTAGAATTGCAATAGCGGCCATCTTAGAATTGAAATAATACTGAACATATCAAGTTGTACTGCTATCAAATGATATACTAATATTAATATTAGCATTGACTCATCTTACCTTGACTGACACCGACTCCAAAAATAACAATAATTGTATCTCATAGTATCTAAATAATTTGATTGTTTTTCAAGCATTCCAGTCTACGCAATTATTTTGTACTTTTTAGTGCATTTTTATATTTTTTAAAGTTGGTTTCATTTTTGCCGAAAGTTTTTTTTTATTTTTCTATTTTTAGTGGATTTGATCACTATTATTTTGTTTCAATATGGGTAGACTTACTTAACGGGCTGTTAATATGAGACAGCGCCTTTTGAATGAGACAAAGAGAGAAACATCTATCTCAAAATAGAAAATCTACTGTTTACTTAATATTTAATTAATTGATATTAATTATTATATATTTTTTTTTATGATTTGCGTTTATATAAGGGAAATTTATCAAAAGGACATTTTTCTTGATATTGTAATGCATTATCAAACACATGAAACAACATAATTAATAACATTCAAATTGCTTAAATTAATTGAAATATATTTTATAATTTTTCACAAATTTTTATAATAAATTATTGTCAAAAATATATGCCAAAAAAAGCATTGATCAGAACGACTTAAAAACTACTGATCAGATCTTGATCAACTTTAAATGGGACCAATTGGAAAGCACCAGCTTTCAAATGAAAAAAGAATCATCAAAATCCAGAAAAAAGTTCTGAATTGATAACCTCCCCTTTTTTTTTCGGTTAGTCGGTTAAAAACTACATTAGCTTGTATACGGTTTAATGTAACTGTATACAAACGGTTAAAAAATTTGAGAATTAAAAATACAAAACTTGGATAAAACTAACATATTTTGGTATTATTACAAAACAATTAAAATTCCTTTAAAATGATGTATCACTCGACCCAGGTTTTCTCTACGCAACAAAGCGACGTTTTGCTTGGGAATATAAAGTTATTCTTTTGAATTTGTCACAATTTTGTGTTTTTTTCGTATAAAAAATTGCATGTTTCAGCTTTTCTAATATTGATTTATACTTTTTATGACAATTGAGATGAACAAACTTAGGTACTACTTCGCCAAACTAGAATAATTATATTTAATAAAGTGAAAAAACTTTTTTTTAAATTGAATCTGTTTAGGTTTTACTTCATTTTGATAAAGGAAGTCTTTGTTAACGCACAATTTCCTATTTGTTTACAATGAGTGAACT
Organism: Lagria hirta; assembly: GCA_947359425.1. Lineage (NCBI taxonomy): Eukaryota > Metazoa > Arthropoda > Insecta > Coleoptera > Tenebrionidae > Lagria > Lagria hirta. The sequence goes on along the minus strand of OX375796.1, from coordinate 18,453,014 downwards.
AAAAATCCAGTAATAATAGATCTTACAAAGCAAAATCGTTTTTTTGGAAGTCTTGAGGCGAAAGTATGCGGCATTTAGCACCTTTAATTGTTGAAATTAGCAATATGAGTAATGATAGGTATTTGCTAATAGCAAAAGTTCTTTTCTTGAATAAATATTTTCGTATGACAAACTAGGTATTCCACTCATCCGAAATGTTTATTTTTCTTTTATGGGGATCAAGGCAAACTGCTAAGCAACACTGTGGCAATGACGACATTGACTTCTACCATTAAAAAAAAAAACTTACCATTTTGATAAGAAAAACATTTTGTAGGTATTCGACATTTTGTTTTGTTGAAAAAAATTGCTTAGATCAATTAAGTGGAATTAGTTGCGTAAAACGCTATTGTACTTTAGAATCAGAATGCTAATAGCTATGATTGCTAAACATTAGAAACAATTTGTAAATAATTTTTTTATTATTTGATATTTACATGGCATTATTTTTAACTAATTTTAATCCAACTCTAGAAAAATAATAATAAAGACGCATTTTGCTTGCCATCAAACTCTAATTGTTAAATTAATTAAATAGATTAAATAATTAAAGAAAAACAATTTTTTTTAGTTCAATCTACGCCTTGTGCCAAAATTAACGCATAATCAGAAAATTAATCGTAATTATTGTATTTATAAGACTGCTCGATGCTAATTAATAAGTTTAGTTAATTCTAAAAAGACTGATTAAGCGTTCCACTTTTTGTTTATTGGTATCTAAGAGTATTCTGCTAAATATTAATTAATTAAGTATGCTTTTCCGGAAATTGTCTTGGAAACAACATTTTCCTGCTTATTTACGCGCAGGAAAATTGAGTTTTCCGGACTAGTACTGTAAAAACTTTACAAGACGCAAAATAAAAAAGATACTCTAGTAACTATAGTTGCCAACAAAAATTGACAAACTTGATTTTTGTGGAATTTGTAAAAAAAATTCTAAAATTTGTAAATTTCGTTTTTTTTACGATTTCCGGAAAAATTTAATAAAAAACACGTCAGTAAAATCTCTTACTTGACTCGGAGCTTTAAAATACTCGGCACAAAGTGCCTCAATTTAGCTCCTTTTCAGTAATGTGAAATTTTCCTGACTTTTATGTAAATAACTATTATATTGTTTCTGTCATATTAAAGTAAAATAAAAAAGTTGCAATGGCTCTAGCCTTCTGTGAAGAAAAAAGAACGCAAACGCATTGTTTGGTGTAACGTAGCCAACTATTTTGAAAATCTTCAAAAACATCAAGATACATTTTTGCGACTATAGACTTTGAGGGAGCGGCTGGCAACAGATCTAGCCTCTAAACAACTTTTTCTTTGCATCACAACGTTTTGGTCAATTTACACACATTTTGGCAAAACATCAGCTTCAGAAAGTGGTACAAAAGAGTTTCATTTAACTTTTTGCGACAAATAAATCTGTTTTCGATCAAAATTGTATAAAAAAATAAGGCACTAATATTATAAACTTCTAATATTATTTTTCTAGTTATCTGGTAAAATGTCCGGCGCGGAGACTTCAATGATCGGTAAGGCGCAAAGCCACTTTTCCCGGAGACCCCGATGATATGTGAACCGAGAAACTACTGGTGACTTCAATGCGGGATCAGATCAGGTCGGCTTTCATAATGTGTTGTGTTAAAGCGGCTGAACTGGCTAAGTGATAATTTTTATAAAAATTTGCTTTTTTACCTAAATAATAACATTATTAGAATATTGTTTACTTTTACACGATTTTGTTTACTTTTACACGATAACGTAATTTATGCAGCTAATATCTTTTATTTACAGAAGTTTGTGAATTCTCCCACAGATATAGTCATAATTAAAAGTCAAAACAATGCTAGGTTTTAACATTAAAAGGCAACAAATTTTTACCTAGAAATTAAATTTATGTTTATCTTGCCTCAAAATACCCACAACAGCCTAAACGGATTTATTCCGAATAAAAGATCTGGGTTTATCCTCATACATGTTTTGAGGTGCTTACCTCTCATCAGTGAGGCTTGGTAAGCTAAGATTAAATCAGCTGGAATTAGCTGAATTAATCATAGTCATAGTGATACTTTTTTAGAAGAGGAATACAGTATTATTTGGTAAAGATCTTAACCGACTGATTTATATTGTTAGTTTTGATTTATGTTTTAAATTTTTAGATTATAATAACAATAATGATAATAATGATAATTATTATATAATAAAAAATCAAGATGTGCGTTTAAGAAAAATCAAGGTGGAATAGGAAATTTGCATGTTTTTATTTCTTTTAAATTAAAAAGTATTTTGGTAGCCTTGAATGGCTAAGAAGGCATTTTTTACACTGCGCTGTAATACAAAAAGTTGCATCTGTAATCAGAAAAAAAAATGTGTTTTTTGATTTTTATTTACAAAAGGAAGACCAAATCACCTCCGTAAACTTAGACATGTTTCGCTCTCATTGGAGCTCATCGGCAAGTTGCAACCAATTCAGATTTGAATGAATTTGCAGTGATACGTTTGGACTTATATCAGTGGCGTAGCAAGCAGTTCAATAGCGGGCCTTTTAAACTTTGTGATAGGTCTTATCTCCTTTTTTTTTGTTTTCAATTTTTTTATAACACTTTTCATTAAATCTGTAATAAATTAAATAGAATTTTTTGTAATAAATGAAACATTGTCATCATACATAAAAAAAAATACTTTTAATAATTCTGAAAGCAAATAAAAATAAGTTTATTATATTTTACAATCTAATTATAGCTATAAAAACGATTTTTTTTTGCTTTCATGGTAGCAAAATTTGTCACTAAATTTGATAAGTCTATATCTTTCGCTATAAAGTTTTCTATTAAAATTAAGGATAAATTTGATAATCGTTTTTAGTCCATTGTATTTCGTAAGTACGTTTTTATTAACTCCCGTTTAGAAAAACTGCGTACTGTGACCGGTATAGTTAAAAACAAAAAACAAGTTTAATTTAAGTGTTTTTATAAATAGAATACTAATTTAAATAACATTTTTTGCGTAAGGACAACATTTTTAATAAAGAATAAGTTTTTTGAGAAAAATTAATTAATTAAGTCGACTTTAATTCAAGGCATCATAATAAATATTTTTCCTAGGAAAATATTTAAATCACTTAATTTTAATAAAGTTGAAATAAAAGTTTTTGCAAAAATTTGACTCATTTCATAAAGTGGCTGAAAAAGATGAATTTATTATCTATTTATTTATAGTATTTAATTTGTTAGTAGAATACTTTATCTAATAGTAGTATATTTTTAAAAAAGAGTTAATTATCTGTACATAATAATATCAGTAATTTGTAAAGCTTAAGTGTTTTTCTTTTTTCAGTAAAAAGACATTTTATAATACAAATAGATTCATAGATATTGACCAGACTTATATATCTTTGCTATACAATTGTGCATCTTAGTCGCATAAGTCAAAAAACTTGTAAATGACAAAAAAAGCTAATAAAAAGAGTTTCAAGGGAAAGAGGCTCTTTACAGCTGGGTCATTTTTATTGCCTGCCGCTCATCTTATATTACATTCCAGGATCGCTAGCTTAAAGCGTAACAAATTGTTTTATGTTATGTTATTTCAAAAGTTAGACATTTTCTTCATCAAAATAAACAAAATTTCCCACAAATATGACAAAATGTACAGAAAATTTTTTTTTTTTTAAATAATGTGTATAATTCTTGGTAGATTTGCGAAACCCGTGGAACTTTGGTAGATCCGCCACTGGCTTATATCTACATTATTATTTACGAGATTTTGTAAATTTGCTAAAGAGAAGAGCAGACGACTAGAAAAACGTACTTTTTTCACTTTAATTTTTTTTCTAATAAATCAGGTTGTAATGAGAAGCTATTAGAGTAATGAATGCAACACTTGCGAGTATATTAAAATAATAAAAAAATTAATGACAACAAGAAAACTTTCCACGTGCAAGAAAATAGAGTTGCTATTCTATAAAAACTATAGTATGTACTTATTTATTTAGGTTTTATTACAACAAAAATCAAGAAAAAATAAAAAATATACCGGCGTCTATTATTCATGTGTGTTCTAAATAGAAGATTATAAAAAAATAGATCATAAATAGAAAAACCTAAACAAAAGATTAAAAAACAAGCAAACTAAAATAAGAAAATGTTAAACAATGTGTTTTTTTAAGATTTGTTTTATTTAGTTATTATTACAACAAAAATTAAAACAAAATAAAAAATATGCGTGCGTCTAATATTCATGTGTGTTCTAAATAGAAGATTATAGAAAAATAGATCATAAATAGAAAAACCTAAATAGAAGATTAAAAAACAAGCAAACTAAAATAAGACAATGTTAAGCAATGTGTTTTTTTAAGATTTGTTTTATTTAGTTATTAAAACAACAAAAATAAAAAAAAATAAAAAAAAAATAAAAAATATGCGTGCGTCTAATATTCATGTGTGTTCTAAATAGAAGATTATGGAAAAATAGATCATAAATAGAAAAACCTAAATAGAAAATTAAAAAACAAGCAAACAAAAATAAGAAAATGTCAAACAATGTGTTTTTTTAAGACATTTAGTAATAAGATACTATGATCAAGTGATATTTATTGCTCAATTTTTTAGTATTTTTTCAAAAAACTTTATGTCCCACACATTTTTCAAAAATAATAATAGAAAGTAGAACACGGTTAATCTTTATTAAACTTAAACATAACAATTAGTCAATAAAAAACATAATTGTTTATTTTATTTACCAAAGTCAAAATGAAACTTCTTATAGTAAGAAAAATAGTAATTTCTTTACAAACTATAAAACCTAAACTGTTAAACATTTTATGTAATCTTTTGTATTAAAAATAATTAAAACAGTTATTGGCCAAATACTGTTGTCATCTCATTAGCAATTACGTTTTGTTATTGCAATTTTTGACAACATAATTGTAATAAATTGTTTATGGTAATTAAAACATAAAGTGTTTTTAACACTTTTAGTACCTATGACCAGGAATTAACGCATCTGTTTTTTTCCAGAATCATTGTGCAATAAATAAAAAAAATTTAATAACATTAATTACTATATTATAAAATATGTCAACCTTGACTTGAATTTACATACGATACCTAGAATACCTTTTAAAGCTATCAATTTGTTCATTTGGAATGATTTTTACGTCAATAATAAGCAGCTAAGCTGGTATCAATTATTATATACTTGGTAAACATCGCTTCTTACTATGTTTTGTTGTTTTTATATAAAAATAAAACTTGAAGGCTGAGTAAATAACATGTTTAGGCACCTACAAAATAAGTATTATTTTAAATATCAATTAAATAATTTTAATTTTAAATAAAAAAATTGATAATTATAGTCAATGTTGTTTATTGTAATTTAGCTTGCTTTTTTGTTTTGTGTTTACTTGACAGATTTGATTTTTTTCTTCATTTTTGTATTAGTTTTTTGAATTCTGTTAGACAAAATTATATTAAACGTTATACATTGTTTTTCCTCAGTTTCAAATTTTTTTTTTCTTTTTCATTGAATTTAAATGACATTTTATTTTTTTTTAAATTTATTAAAATATTTATTACATATTTCATTTTTTTTTGTATTTAAACTAACTATGAAATTATTTAAATTTTTTGATTGTAGATGTGTTATTTGATCTTTAATTTATTGATTATTTTTTAAATTTTCCTTTTTTTGTTAAAATTTAATTCTGTTCTTATTATGTTTTTTTTAAACATTTGTTTTGCATGTATAACGTAGCAACCAGCGAGCCGATCATTATGTTAGTAAACCGCTGAAACTTTTCCATTATTTGTTTTTTATTGTAATGTCTGCCAAATTATTTTAATAATTATAAAATTTGCAAAATAATGTAATTATTATGTATTTATGGTTTACCGCCATAAAACATAAATTAATTAATATATTTTACCTTTAGATAAAAATAATTGAATGTAACAAAAGAATAGTTTACAAAAAAAAATATCAGCGCAAAGCAAATTATGTAAATTATTAGAAGACGTCTACCAAATAGCATTTTATTTTACAAAAAATTAAAAAATACTTTATGGTTTTTCTTCTTATTTTAAGATAAAAATTATTAAGTTTGATAACTTCATATTTATGATAAATTTTACCACTTTTTTTTCCTAGCTTTATTATCTACTTTTTTTTCTGTTAATCAAAGGTAAATTTATTATCTTTTATTCAATTATTAATTAATAAGATATTTTTATTGTTATTTCCAACAAATGTCAAAGTTTGTCTATAATATCGTACGTTTCTCCGTATTAACTAATCAAAAATTGAACATACGATCGAGATTCCATGGCAAGAGTAGATCTAAATAATTTTAAGAACTACAATTCACTTTATTTATAATTAAGACCACTTATAGCTATTATTGTAGATACCATTCTCTTTTGATTACATTTCAATAATTGAATATTGACATCTTTCGGAAAAGACCGTGTCGAAAAAATGAATGAAATTGTCGACGTTTCGCACTCCATCGGTGGCGGCGTCATCAGGACAGGGAAATACAAATGAGAACAAGCACGGTAACCCGGCGTGTGCACCACGCTAGAGGCGAAAGTTATTCTTATAATTGATCTAAACAAAGCTAAACTTCTTGAGTGTAACGCCTAAATGCCTCAAATAAATGTGATGCATTAGGTTCAATAGAAAAAAAAATTGATAAAAAAGCAACTTACCAAATGAGCTTGCCGTGTCTCATCAATATAGTGCGTCGTAATAATAACCGTGGTTCGCCCAGTTTTTGTGATTTCTACCAAGTGGTTCCAGATGCTCTGTCGCAGAAGAGGATCAACTCCTGCTGTGGGTTCATCCAGGATCAATAATTCTGGTTCATGGAGTAGCGTTGCCGCTAGAGAAACTCGTCGTTGCTGGCCACCACTCAGTGTTTTGACAAAACGGTTTGCATCGGGCAAAAGCAGAAAGTTGATGAAAAAATCAACTTTTTGATCGACCTCTTTGGTGGTCATATCAGCAATCCATCCGAAGTAGTGAAGAGTTTCTCTAATAGTAAATTCACCATAAAGGGCGATTTCCTAAAGAAAAAACAAAGTTATGAGAAAGACTTCAAAGTTAAAGCGATTGAAACAAATAAAAAAAATTCAAAAATAATGAATAGCATGTCAAATTGTCAATAAGTTAGAAAATTGAAATAAATTTGCCATACATGAGAGGTTTTTTTTATAGATTATTTCATAAATTCAAAACGAAGAAATACCGAGATTTTGCTACAATTCTGAATAACACTGAACTATTTTATAGCGTCATCTTCCGGTAAGAAAGATTATGTCAAGAAAAAATAACATGCACATTATAGCAAAAAAGTTGTTTCTGTATGCAATATATTTATTTATATAAAACACGTCCAAGATATATGATTATTCGACTTAGATTTAGTCTTTTATCCTAAAATTTAAATATAGTTAATTTAAAAATAACATATAAGCAATATTTGCTAGCTTTGCAACAATGAGTGCAAAAATGTCGGTATTTTATCATTTTATTGTTATATTATTTCAATCTTTTCTTTTTTTCTATTTTTTTGTCTACTCTTCATAGTTATACTTATTATATTGTTTATATTTTTTGAATTTAGTTTATTATTTGTTTTTTATATTTTCTATTGTTCTTTTTTCTTTTATTAAGGTTAAAATAAAAAACTTGACCTTTTAATTCTTTTTTTTTCTAGTACAGCAATAAAGACGTTTATTATTATTATTACATAAAACACAGTATAAAAATGTTTGTTTTTTTAATTAATAAATCTTAGGTATTGCATCTTTAATTTATAAATTGGCAATTATAATAATTAGTAATTAATAGTATCCTTGTCACGTATTGAACTTACCATAATTTTGAATATTTTATACAATACTATTTTTGATGTAGTAATAGATAATGATAAAAGACTAATAAAATAACTAAATTATGTTTTTGTTATGTAGTTAGAAGTTGCTTTGTTTTTTAAATAATCTGATCTGATTTTGATTTGATTTAATTTGCATTCCAAATTTTGATTTTTGGGTAGTTTATACGAATGTGTGCTTGTTTTGACAACGATACTTAAACACAGTTAAACTACCAATTGAGACTTATACCTGGTTACAAAAAACAGGTTTAACAGATCTGTTTAACAGATCTTAAACAGTTTGCTAAGAAAAAAAAAATATTTTGAAGAACTCCTTATTACAGATTTAGTGCAAATTAATCCAGTTTTGACGAAATTGTTATTACATTTTTAATCAATTAGTCAAAATATAACAGATTGTTAACGAATCGTTAAGTCTGTCTTCGGCGCAAACTGACATAACTAGTTTTGAGCAATTATAATTAAAATTTGTTAAATAAAGTATGCTACAAACAAATTAAAATTTGTGCTACAGCCAAAACTATAAATAAGGCCAAATTAAACCAAAAATCTATTCTGTCTAAATCTTTCAAAAGGTCAAGTTGAGGAGCAATATTTCCACATTTGTTATCATCTAATAAAGCCTATGTAAGAAGGAGAAAAATAAAGAAAATATTTAAACATTAAATGAAAACAAATTAACAAAATATAAATAATAAACACAACAATAAAAATTAAGATTAGAAGCTAATCAGTTTTTGACCAAAATTATCAAATATAGATAGGTAAATATAATTTTATATATTTATAAAAATACAGGTCAGTAACCAACATAAATATTTCTTTTCAAAAAATTTTAAAAAACATTTTTTTTAGTCCATAAATTGAAGGTACAGTTGTCTAACAACCTGAACACAGTGACGGTTAGAACTATTAATTATGCATTTATTTTTTTATAATTTCAGAACAAGGAAAACCTGGCTAGACCTTAATTTTCTAATTACTTTAAGAATTTTTTAGGTAAAATTACCAAATGTGCACCCAATCCAGAGACACATTGCATATGGTGTACATATTACTGACGTAAAACTACTTCATTGTTGCTAATCAATAATTAATTTATTTGAAAATTATTTTCGAGGAAAAAATTGCTAATTGTCATTTTTATAATATAAAATAAGTTAATTAGAATATTTTGATCTTGAAAGTAATAGTTCAGAAAATATTAAAATAAAAAACATGTAATTAAATACATTAAAATATATTATTCTAATTTATAAATTATAAGATAATATATTACTATTATTTAGATAATAATAGCTATTTAAATAATAAGTTATAATATGCATTATTACACTTTTAACATGACTAATCAGAGTTATTTTACAGAAATTTAATTGATCTTCCAAACTCAGTCAAATCACGTCAATTGAATAAGTTTCTTTTTTTATGTGTGTAAACAACGTAAAGCAAAAAAAAAGTAATAAATTATATAAAAAAAAAGAAAAAGGCGCAGTACCAAGAGCAACTGTGTTGCTAAGAATAAGTCTTCCCAACGCATCCAATAATAAGAGTGCGTTAATGATCTGAAACCCCAGGGCTTCTAAAGCAAAACCTGTCAAATTTTTTCTGATTTAATTCCCTATTTTATTAGCAATTGGTCTTGCTGTTCTAGAAGGCTTAGATGAATAAGAGAGTTCAAGTGTGGGTAAAAAACAATTTAAGTGTACCTCAAAGGTCTGCAATAGGTCCTATATTGTTTTCAATATATATTTATGATTTAGACTACGTCAATGTAACCGGTTACGCAAATTGTAGTTGCCGTCTGTCAAAAAAAAAAACTAATCTAATAACTTGTTGTTTAAAACTTGATAGACTAGTTCCTTCAATATCAATTTGTGTGAAGGTTCAACTTGAACACATTATAGCTTAATTATTCGATAACAAAAAACGCTTAAACAAATAATATGAATTAGATTCCTATCTGTGTTTTATTTCATCAAAAAATCATTATTAATATTATGCTTACCTGTGGCATGTATCCTACTCGGGGACCAGGAACACCACTGCCTCTAGACCCAGGAGTGCCACCAAGAACCCAAATTTCTCCAGAATTGAGTCGTTTACGTCCAACGATGCAATTTAAAAGAGTAGTTTTGCCGCACCCGCTAGCCCCTAGTAGACCATATCTATAAAAAAATTAATAGAAATCTTTCAAATATATATAAAAACTCAAGTTCAAATCTTTTTTTAATTTGTACTAATAATATTTTTGATATGAGTTTTTTTGCCAAAACCAACCTATTTTTTGATGATAGAATTATTAGGTATAAATAATTTAACTCTAAAAAAGGTCCACCATTGCAAGTAATTCTAATTACTGTCAAATTGTGGTGCAATAGAATATTCTTTTGTGGTGTTTCTAGATCCTGCATTACAAATTGCTGAATCTGTAACGCCGGATGAAGCTCAAAGGCTTCCTCCAGCAAATTTTTATGCAATTACAAGTCATTGCATAAAGTTTACAGAAGACCTGTAAATTCAGAGTTTCATTTTGATAATTTATTGTTCAACGGATTGCAAAATTTGAAAACATTGTAAACTTTATTAATGTCAGATTAATATTACTGTTTCCTAGTAACCAACCTTTAGATCAAAAGCACGTCGTGCTGTAATTGTCAATGTACGCACGCTTCGGCATATTTTAATAGTCATTTACATTACTTGTGTACTAATAAAAATTTTATATTTGTCTTTTATATCTCCATATTGTTTTGCTCACAGAATATTAAAAATCGGATTTATTTTATGAAAAAAGGCTTTCTAGTAACTCACCCTTAAAATGAGTTTACAAAAATTGAAATAAATTAAATTCAAAATCAAGTAGTTTGATCAGCTTTTCTAATAAAAATTAATTAAATACAGATATCTGTTGGTGATTAAAACTTAATAATACCATATAGTTTTTTACAGATTGTCATTGCAATTGTTAAATTAATTTAAGGAATTTTGCATTAATTTATACATAATTGTTGCACTATAATCAACCTAGTATTTGTTAAATTATTAGTTTGTATTGATATGGTCTGCTAATTGTTAATGCTTATGGCATTGATGAGCATGTTGTTTTCTAAATACTAATTCATATTGCTTCACTGAAGTATAGCAGTGCGTAAAGTAGTGACAAAATATTCTGAAATTAATTTATTCATAACAAATTTTTGAGTGTTTAATAATTCTATACTTTACTGAAAATCCCTGAAAAGTGATAGCTTCTTTTTTTCTATATTGCGTGTGCTATTAGTTAACAACCGGATTATAAAATCGTTGGCAATGAGGAAATGAAATTTTATCTAAATTTTCGTCACCGATTTTTTATGTCGAATAATAGAAAAAGAAGACGGAACTCATAAAAATAAGAAAAATCTGATAACTTTGAATTTGTCAAATTTTATTTTGCTAAACAAAATTTAGAATACCTTGTTCTAAATTGATTAATTTAGGATCTTTTGTTTTGTTCTGTTCACTTTTTTGTCATGAATCTAAAGATTCATATTGCATAAGTTGGTTCAATAAACTGTTACATTAATTAAAATGCCAATATTAACATAAAACAATTTTCTAAAAAATCCAATAATATAATGATTGGTTGTAGAAAGAATTTGTCAGCACTTTGTTAAGAAAACAATAGAGAGCTGTGAATCATCTTGTACCATTGGATCACGTTTAAGACATCAATTGATGCCTTTTAGACTAATTATGAATTATCACCATTTATGTTATAGATTTTGGCTATTTTTCGGCAACCAGACAAAAACTTTTTAGAGGAACTAATGAGCTGCTCCACTAAATTAGCATAATTATTATAAATTCACTAACTACTAAAATTTAAAATCTATAACATATTTTAAAAATTATACAAAATTGTATTCTCTATTTTTTCAAAATATTTGGTATCGTAAGACTTTTTTGTAGTCTTTGTACGAAGATTTAACAGTTTTGCAACAAGCGTGTTGCGAATCAGAATTGGACCGTTGAGCTGCTAGATAATAGATAAACTCTTTAAGCTAACAATGCCCTAAAGATAAAAAAGCTAATGAAATTTGAGAAAAAAACTGTTCTGTAAAGATGGAAATAGTAACAAAAACATTATATTTGATTTTAGAATTAAGGTTTTACAAATCTTTCACGTTTTTGAATTTTTGTCAACTTTATACTTACATGGCACCTTTTGGTACAGTCATGTTTATTCCGTCTAAGATAACATATGGGTTGGATTTTGAACCATATCTTTTGTAAGCTTTTCTAACACAGACAGCTTGTTGTTTTCGTGTTTGTACTGTAGACATCTGACTTTTCAATTGCTTCCGACGCAATTCCAAGTCATTTGCTGATTCAGGCATCTTTTATGGAATCTGTAACAATAATATAATAATCGGTTAAAAATATAAAATAATAAAAGTAATAAAAAAAGTAAATATAATTGAAAACATGTGGCCGCCGCGGCTGACTACTAAAAATTTATTTTTAAATTATTTACTCTGACAGGCAAAAATGTGCACTATAAAATGCACGTAGAGTCTGTCAAATAAAATCTTTTTTTTAAATGCTTTTTTTTTGTTTTATTTTGACATCTCCACTTTAAAAACCAAAAGTTTCAACAAAGAAAGAGAGTAAAAGATTGTTGCGTTTTTATTTTTGACGGCCGATGTTTGACCCTAATTCAATAAATTTTCAAGTTTGAATGTTTTGAGATTTATTGACATCTAGTTTTACCAAAAAATTTTAAGCACTATCTGTCAATGTTTTTTTTGTCTTTTGGACCTTCTAACAATTTTTTTAATTTTGATTCTGAGTGATAAATTGCTTTAAATTCAAAATGTGCAACATCAAGCCGTTGGTTATCTTAGGTTCAAAATGTATTGAAATGAATTTTAATTCTGGTTTGTTTTTTTAAATAATTGTGCAATTTTTTTAAAAATTTTGTTTATTTATAATTTTATTTACTATTTCTTTATTATATCCATTAATATTAGTTTTTTTGATAAATGTTTTTTTTTATTGTAATTTATTTATGTTTGAGATATCTTAAACTGCTTGTTTTTTTTAAATATATCAAATTCTAAACTACCTGTCGTTTTTTTAATTACGTCTACATCTAAAACAAATAATTTGTTATTAATTTTTTTTTATAAGTGAATTTTATTGAAGAAAAACAATCATTTGAATTTGATACAAAATTTATTAGACGTTTAGAATTAATAAAAACTGCAAAACGTACCATATTCTTATGTATTTTGTTATTTGAGTAAGTTTTTTAGATATATCATTGTGGTTTCTATTGGAACGCTAAGCTAAAGTTAAAATACATAGCAAGAGTCGATCTAAATAATTTATAAAGACACGTTACTTTTTATAATATTGATAATAAATTTTAATAAATTTCTCGACAACATAAAGTTGGATGGAACAGGTCAAAATAAAACATTTCCAAAAATAATAAGATAATAATCATTCTAAACGAGTACACTCAGGTACAGAATAATTGAATAAAAATAAAATAAAAATTGAATAAAACTTTTTTTAAATGGTAATTTTCTGAAAAACTAAAAACAATGCTGTAATACTTCCTACACAGCAATATTGTCTTAAATTATATACCAAAAAGTATTAGATCTCTTTTAGACTTTTATGTTAAAATCTGTCATCAAAACTGGGGAGATTTTTGAACAATTATAATCAAATCCACTATGCTTTTAATAATAGTTTTGTTTAGTCGAAAAAGAAATAATTGTTACACTATCAGACAGTTTTTATAAAAAAAAATAAATGAATGAGAGATGAGAAAAAGCTTGTTGGAAAATTTACTTAATTTACAATATTTGGTTGTTTTTTTTTAATTACTTTTTTCACTTTTAGGAAAATTACTTTTTTAATTTTGCATTTAATAGATATTTTTAAAGGTTATTTTGAATGCTTAAAATTGATGTTGACAGTTGATTATCTTATCTGTCAACCATTAATTGAGAGATTTTTTGTGCAAGTTTTATTAAATATGCCACCAGAAACCAAAATTAATTTTAAAATCAAAAACATTTAAGTACCGGTTAGCAAGAAATTAGCCAAATCACACATGTTACAAGCAATTTGCTTGCATTACATTCAAAAAGATCAAAAATTATCAAAAAAGTAACGCGGTTTTTTGCCGTAAATTAACACTGTTTACTAAAAACTAAAACATTCTTTTCAATTTTACGTTTTAATGAAAAAGGCGGTAAAAATAGTTTTAATACAAACCGACTTAACCTAAATTATTGTCTTGGTTACAATACTTTTGCTTTTCTATCAGAAATTGCAGTTTCTAACCTAACCAAATTTATGGCAATCTATCTTCCTATCTGTAATTTACATTTAGTGAAATGATTTTTTAAATTTATTTAAACTATATCCGTAGACTTGTTTAGTTTTTTTGGGAACTCTTCAGCATGTCGCAACAGCTTCAGATTTGAATAAATTTTCACTAAACAATTTGGGCTTATATTTTTAAGTCACTTACAGTCACTTCTGTTTCTGGAATATCTTTTTATTGCGTGAAGAACACTATTGTTGGTTTATTTTTTATTATTTCAAAACTTGTTTTTCTACTTCATTTGTTATTGTTATAAAATCAAGAGGCAAAAATTTGCACCATAAAATGTACGTAAAGTCTGTCAAATTAACTTTTTTTTTTTTAAATAAAGTTAGACAAATTTCGAAAGCTTTGCTTCAGCGCGGGTTTATTTATAATAAAATGTTAAATCAGGCTGATTCCAAAACATCCAAAAACTGTCAAATTGACTGTTAGAGAAAACAATGTTGCCAATTCAAAAGTCTTTCACGTTTTTAATAAAATATTTTTTTTATAAAAAAAAAAGGCAAGTAAGCAATAAAACAAAAATTTCTAAATTAAAGCTTTAGAATAGAATTATTAACTTTATCAAACACAAAGTATAACAAACACAAAAAAAGCATATTATATATATATTTTTTTCATAATTTTTATAATGTAACACAATATATATGCTTTAGGCGGGCAACGCCGCAGATGCTGCAGCTAGCACATAATAATAAAGCAATTTTAAAGAAAATAGAAACAACAATCAAAAATAATCTTTTAATACATTTTTTTGAGTATTTATTGAAACATATAAAATTCTCACTGTTTTTGTATGAAAAACATGACGCGGATTTTAAATATAGTTTTTTTTGAACGCCTTTAAAATTTTGAATGATTACTAAGTATGATTTTTAGTCAAAATATTAGAAAACTCAAGAATTTTAATACAATAAGACATCGACTTATTAAAGATATTACATAAAAACATAATAAAATTTTGAGGTTTTTCTGTAATCAGGATATAGTATTATAGAGTATTCTTCATTTATTAAGGTTTTATTGTCATAAAGTTATATATGTGTGTGAAAGTTAATTTGTATACAATAGAGAACATTTTGTTATTGTAAATGAAATATGATCACTGTATTTGCTTTCAACACTTGCTCTGTAAAATCTACCCCAAAAAATAATTTTGTTAAATTTGTAAAACTATACAGATACAGAAAGAACAAATTAAACAATTATTTATGATGTAAAAAAAGTAAAAAATTAGGCACTAAAATCAGTGCAAAAAATAGTGTAAATTAAGTGCTTGGATTTAAGAATTATGAAGAAAAACAATACTGAATCATCTAGAGAAAAATTCCATATGGGTAGCGTAAAAAACATAATAAGCATGATGCTTGAGAACAAACTGTTTTTGTTCTCCAAAGGGTTTTAATTAGAGATGAAACTTTGTTTAAATTTTAATTATTTATTTTCATTATTTTGTTGTTGCAGACGGCCAAGGTTTAATAATTTTTACAAAGTATACGACGTAACAAAAATTTAATAATAAGCTATTACTACACAAAAAACTGGTTTTTCCAAATCTCCAAATGTTAGTCAATTTTCAAATTCTTGTGCGTCATATTAGTTCCTTAACAATAATTACAAGATAATCAATATCTCTTAAAAAATAATTATTCTAAAATCTTAATAATTTAAAAAAGTTTAAAAATACCATTTAAATACTATAATAGAAGTATTTGTTATGAAAGGAACAATAATTGATATATAAATAAATATAAAACATTTTCTCAAAAAAACTTTGATTAAAAAAGTGATTTTAGGGTAAATATTTTTTATCAAAAAATAGTATGTTATAGGTGTAATAAGTATTGGCTAAAAAAATGGAAAGCAAACATCTACTTAAGCGTGCAATACATACACATTCCGCACGCATTGCAAATTATTTTTTGTGGTATTATAAATTTGTTTATTTTTCTACTTTTGTAGCATGGGTTACTTCAAAAAGACTTTTTGAGTAATTTTTTTTTCAATGAATTACTTCGAGGAAAAAACCATTTGCGTGTGGTAAGTAAATGTATGCAAATATGCACGTATTTAATAATAATAATAAATCTGAGTTTAACTATGATCAGAATAATAGAGCATTATACACATCATTTATTCTTCTTATTAGTAGAATTTTGGATTGATATCGCTTAAGGAGTTTATTTCCAGATCAATTTTCTCTACCATTTATAAGATAAAAATATTTTTTGAATTTATATATTATGCTTCAATCTCAAAAAAATAAAAGATAACTGTGTCATAGAATGAAGAGGAATGGCTTATAACAATAACAAATGAAGTAGAAAAACAAAGTTTCAAAATATTAATAAATAAATCAACAATAGTGTTTTTCACACAAAAAAGTGGCTGAAAATTACTCAAGAATATAAGCCCAAATTGTTTAGTGAAAATTAATTCAAATCTGAAGCTGTTTCGACTTGCTGAAGAGTTCCCAAAAGAACTAAACAAAGTCTACGGATATAGTTTAAATAAATTTAAAAAATCATTTTACTAAATGTAAATTACAGATAGGAAGATAGATTGCCATAGATTTGGTTAGGTTAGAAACTATGCAATTTCTGATAGAAAAGCAAGCAAAAGTATTGTAACCAAGACAATAATTTAGGTTAAGTCGGCTTGTATTAAAACTATTTTTACCGCCTTTTTTATTAAAACGTAAAATTGAAAAGAATGTTTTAGTTTTTAGTAAACAGTGCTAATTTACGGCAAAAAACCGCGTTACTTTTTTGATAATTTTAGATCTTTTAATGTAATGCAAGCAAATTGCTTGTAACATGTGTGAATTGGCTAATTTCTTGCTAACCGGTACTTAAATGTTTTTGATTTTAAAATTAATTTTGGTTTCTGGTGGCATATTTAATAAAATTTGCACAAAAAATCTCTCAATTAATGGTTGACAGATAAGATAATCAACTGTCAACATCAATTTTAAGCATTCAAAATAACCTTTAAAAATATCTATTAAATGCAAAATTAAAAAAGTAATTTTCCTAAAAGTGAAAAAAGTAATTAAAAAAAAACAACCAAATATTGTAAATTAAGTAAATTTTCCAACAAGCTTTTTCTCATCTCTCATTCATTTATTTTTTTTTATAAAAACTGTCTGATAGTGTAACAATTATTTCTTTTTCGACTAAACAAAACTATTATTAAAAGCATAGTGGATTTGATTATAATTGTTCAAAAATCTCCCCAGTTTTGATGACAGATTTTAACATAAAAGTCTAAAAGAGATCTAATACTTCCTGGTATATAATTTAAGACAATATTGCTGTGTAGGAAGTATTACAGCATTGTTTTTAGTTTAACAGAAAATTACCATTTAAAAAAAGTTTTATTCTGTTTTTTTTATTTTTATTCAATTATTCTGTACCTGAGTGTACTCGTTTAGAATGATTATTATCTTATTATTTTTGGAAATGTTTTATTTTGACCTGTTCTATCCAACTTTATGTTGTCGACAAATTCAGGAAAATTTATTATCATTATTGTACAAAGTAACGTGTCTTCATAAATTATTTAGATCTACTCTTGCTATGTAATTTAGCTTCAGCTTAGCGTTCCAATAGAAACCACAATGATATTTATTTAAAAAACTTACTCAAATAAAACAAAATACATAAGGATAAGGTACGTTTTGCAGTTTTTAATAATTCTAAACGTCTAATAAAATTTGTGTCAAATTCAAACAATTGTTTTTCTTCAATAAAATTCACTTATGAAGAGAAAATTAATAAGAAATTATTTGTTTTAGATGAAGACGTAATTAAAAAATCAAAAGACAATTTAGAATTTGATATATTTAGAAAAAACAAGCAGTTTAAGATACCTCAAACATAAATAAATAACAATCAAAAGAAAGTATTTATCAAAAAAGCTAATATTAATAAATATAATAAAAAAATAGTAAATAAAATTATAAATAAAAAAAATTTTTAAAAAAATTGCACAATTATTTAAAAAAACAAGTTAGAATTAAAATTCACTTCAATACATTTTGAACCTAAGATAACCAACGGCTTGATGTTGTACATTTTGGATTTAAAGCGGTTTATCACTCAGAATCAAAATTAAAGGAATTGTTAGAAGGTCCAAAAGACAAAAAAACATTGACAAATAGTGCTTAAAATTTTTTGGTAAAACTAGATGTCAATAAATCTCAAAACATTCAAACTTGAAAATTTATTGAATTAGGGTCAAACATCGACCGCCAAAAATAAAAACGCAACAATCTTTTACTTTCTTTCTTTGTTGAAACTTTTGGTTTTTAAAATAAAGATGTCAAAATAAAGCTTTTTAAAAATTTAAGTTATTTGTTTAAAAAACAGTTGTCCAAATTATTTAAAAAAAAAAAATTAGCATTGTCATATAAAAAGGCAAAGATGTTTTTATTTATTTTAATATTACAATTAGGTACTTGATAACAAAATATATAAAACATTAATGTAATTTATATATTTTTTTATAAATATGTACATAATTTTAGAAAAAGTCATATTGTATGTCGGTTAATACTTTCTCGCTAATCAATTTTTAGTACTGCCTTGCCTAATTATTGTGGTACCGATAATCACTATTTTACTTTTAATGTTAATAACATTTTGTGAATTATTATTAGTAAAAAAACAAATTAATGGCCAAAAAATTGTGAAATTCGAGACAATATTTTGTTATTTGTAGCTTCCAATTAATGTTATGAGTTGTAATAAAGTGGGTCACTCTTTATGTAATATATTAAACAAGAATACGTAACAGATTACATTAGTAAAAATCCAAGATACCCACTAAAACTTACCATTTTATATCTAGAGCAGGGTCAATAAATGTTTTATAATTTATGGGGGTATATTGATTGGTAATTCAAGGTAGATAATAGGAGAGGTAGTTATCCTAGTCGATGATTTTTAGAGGGTATTTAAATTTTGCCGCGTCAATAAAATTTTAATTTTAAGCACTTGGACAAGAAAAATGTTGACTGGGCTCGAGGTCAATTTTCGAAATATTTACCTCAAGGTAGGTATGAAATGTAATTTGGATGATTGCTAATAAATTACATCGATGAACTATGGATTTTGTTCTACTAATTTATTTATTGTAATGTCAGCAAAAATAAAACATAATTTAAAATATTAGGATATTTTACTCATTTTGCGTTGTTAGATATAATCAAAAAATTTAAAAAAATTGTCCATCTAGGAAAATTACTAAATGATTACCCAAAATACCTGTATTTCCTGTATCAATAACGAAACTTTTTTCAGTGAGTCAAGGATATTGGCACATCACTTATTGCAAGAAAATTGTGCACTCTTTGCTTTTTTACTAATGTCCTAATACCACATATAGTCCGCGCTCACACACACTAAAGAACTTAACTTCAAATATAATTCTACTCTTTTATTTTTCAAATATTTTTATAAGTGGAAGTGGCAGATAGCCACGTGATTCCCCGAAGACGCAAAATCCATTTATTGGTCAAGAACATGTTTAAAAATTATAAACAAGCTTTTTGATTGTTGTGTATCTTTTTCTCTTTCTACACTTTTGTTTGAGGAATTTTTCCACTCTTCAAACGACTGGTGAATTTCTTTTTTAATTTTACAAATGAATGATGGAAGGTCAAGACGACTAATTTGGCATTTTTTCATATTTTTAAAACAAGCTTAACATTTTTTTTTAAACTATTGATTTTTCTATCTTCTCAGCTGCGTTAAATATTTTTATAGTCTGAGAGCTAGTGACCGATTAGAGCGATAAAGCAAACCGTAGATTTGGGTGACTTAGAACAGATCTGCACCCATTAAAACTTTTAGCAAATCAAAAAGATACGTAGCGGCATCTTTTAATGCACAGCTAAATCATTTAAAATAATATTATTTTTTAATCCATTGAAAAGTTACATTTGGGGTTGCGTTTGTCAGAGAACGCAACATTATTTTGTAGATATAATAGGAAAGTTAGTGTAAAGTTAACTTTAACTTTGTGAGGTTGCAATCTTTGTCCCATGGTCGCCATCTTAGAAAAAAAAGAATACAATTTGCACTTGAGTGCAAATAAGCCCTAAACTGTCACTGCAAATTCATTTTCATCAATGCAATGATGAGAAGGTCAAGACGACTAATTTTGCATTTTTTCATATTTTTAAAACAAGCTTAACATTTTTTTTTAAACTATTGATTTTTCTATCTTCTCAGCTGCGTTAAATATCTTTATAGTCTGAGAGCTAGTGACCGATTAGAACGATAGATTAAACCGTAGAATTGAGTGACTTGGAACAGATCTGCACCCATTAAAACGTTTAACAAATCAAAAAAATACGTAGCGGCATTTTTTAATGCACAGCTAAATCGTTTAAAAAACATTTAATTTTTAATTTATTGAAAAGTTATATTTGGGGTTGCGTTTGTCAGAGAACGCAACATTATTTTTTAGATATAATAGGAAAGTCAGTGTAAAGTTAACTTTAACTTTGTGAGGTTGCAATCTTTGTCTCATGGTCGCCATCTTAGAAAAAAAAAAATACAATTTGCACTTGAGTGCAAATAAGCCCTAAACTGTCACTGCAAATTCATTCTCATCAATGCAATGATGGGAAGGGCAAGACGACTAATTTTGCGTCTTTTTATATTTTTAAAACCAGCTTAAATTTTTTTTAAAAGCTGTTGACTTTTCTATCTTTTCAGATGTGTTAAATATCTTTATAGTCTGAGAGCTAGTGACCGATTAGAGCGATAAATCAAACCGTAGAATTGAGTGACTTGGAACAGATCTGCACCCATTAAAACTTTTAATAAATCAAAAAAATACGCAGCGGAATCTTTTAATGCACAGCTACATCGTACAAAATAATTTAATTTTTAATTTATTGGAAAGTTACATTTGGGGTTGCGTTTGTCAGAAGACGCAACTTTATTTTTTAGATATAATAGAAAAGTTAGGGTAAAGTTAACTTTAACTTTGTGAGGTTGCAATCTTTGTCCCAAGGTCGCCATCTTAGAAAGAAAAGTATTACTTTTCTTTGTAATACTATTTGCACTTGGGTGGAAATAAGACCTAAACTGTCACTGCAAATTCACTCTGATCAATGCAATGATGAGAAGGTCAACACGACTAATTTTGCGTTTTTTCATATTTTTAAAACAGGCGTTATTTTTTTTTAATAACATTATTGACTTTTTTATCTTCTCAGCTGCGTTAAATATCTTTATAGTCTGAGAGCTAGTGACAGATTAGAGCGATAGATTAAACCGTAGAATTGAGTGACTTGGAACAGATCTGCACCCATTAAAACATTTAACAAATCAAAAAAAAATAAAAATACGTAGCGGCATCTTTTAATGCACAGCTAAATTGTTTAAAAAACATTTAATTTTTAATTTATTGAAAAGTTACATTTGGGGTTGCGTTTGTCAGAGAACGCAACATTATTTTGTAGATATAATAGAAAAGTCAGTGTAAAGTTAACTTTAACTTTGTGAGGTTGCAATCTTTGTCCCACGGCCGCCATCTTAGAAAAAAAAAAGAATACAATTTGCACTTGAGTGCAAATAAGCCCTAAACTGTCACTGCAAATTCATTCTCAGCAATGATGAGAAGGTCAACACGACTAATATTTCATTTTTTCATATTTTTAAAACAAGCTTAATTTTTTTTTTAACTTGTTGACTTTTCTATCTTTCCAGTTGTGTTAAATATCTTTATAGTCTAAGAGCTAGTGACCGATTAGAGCGATAGATTAAACCGTAGAATTGAGTGACTTGGAGCAGATCTGCACCCATTAAAACTTTTAACAAATTAAAAAAATACGTAGCGGCATCTTTTAATGCACAGCTAAATCGTTTAAAATAATTTTATTTTTAATTTATTGAAAAGATACATTTGGGGTTGCGTTTGTCCGAGGACGCAACTTTATTTTTTAGATATAATAGGGAAGTTGGTGTAAAGTTAAATTTAACTTTGTGAGGTTGCAATCTTTGTCCCACGGCCGCCATCTTAGAAAAAAAAAAAGAGATACAATTTACACTTGGGTGCAAATAAACCCTAAATTGTCACTGCAAATTCATTCTCATCAATGCAATGATGGGAAGGTCAAGACGACTAATTTTGCATTTTTTCATATTCTTAAAACAAGCTTAAAATTTTTTTAAAACCTGTTAACTTTTCTATCTTCTCAGATGTGTTAAATATCTTTATAGTCTGAGAGCTAGTAACAGATTAGAGAGATAGATTAAACCGTAGAATTGGGTAACTTAGAACCGATCTGCATCCATTAATACTTTTGATAAATTGAAAAAATACGTAGCGGCATTTTGTAATGCACAGCTAAATCATTTAAAATAATATTATTTTTTAATTTATTGAAAAGATACATATATGGGATTGCGTTTGTTAGGAAACGCAACTTTATATTTTAGATATAATAGGAAAGTTAGTGTAAAGTTAACTTTAACTTTGTGAGGTTGCAATCTTTGTTCTACGATCGCCATCTTAGAAAGAAAAGGAATACAATTTGCACTTGGGTGCAAATAAGCTTTAAATTGTCACTGCAAATTTATTTAAATTGCTGCTGAGTTCCAATAACATGTATATTAATAATATACAATGTAATCTATGTTCTTAGGTTAGTCATCAACTTGTAAAATAGAGAATATTATCGCAAATGCATTCAAACTATATCTGTTAACTTGGACATGTTTCATTCATATTGGAACTCTTCAACGAGTCGCAACAGATTCAAATTTGAATAAATTTGCAATGACAAGTTTGGGCTTCTATTTACTTTTGCTATAAGAAAACTAGTAACATCCACTTTTTTAATGGATATATGACGCTCTAGACGACAGATTAGTTAATTTTGATAGAAACAAATTGAGATAAAATGTAAAAAATCTTTGTTATAAACAAAATTGACATGTTTTTTGAAATATTTTGTGTTATTTTGAAATAATTTGTAATCGATGCACCATATATATTTTATACTAGATAAGTATACTAGGTGTTTGTAAATGTTTGCTACACACGTCATCAGTTACAAGATGTTGAGTAAGGTTTTTGTTTATCAAGTCTTAACAACATTAAAATAAAAAAATAAAATAAAATTACTAATTATTATTGGAAAAATATCAACATTTTGTTGTTTTGTTAATTTAGTTGTCTACGCTTTAAGATTACATTTGCGAACACTTGGTATAGTGCGACAAACCAAATAAAAGTTCGTAAATTTTTTAAGCTTAAAATTCTATATAAAACGGTTAACTTTTATGGCGGTCATGTTCAAGATTACAGCTGTCTGAGTGCTTATTTGTTCGTTCGACCAATTGTTGCTTTCTTTGAACAGTTTTAATCTTAGGTGAGGTACCGAACAATAAGACCATAAACCATTATCAACTACTTCAGAAAGTTAACAGTTTTATATAGGATAATTGGCTCGTAAAAACTTTACTAGCTCTTATTTGGTTTGTCGTACTATACATAAATCTATATTATTATTCATCTAGATAATTAATAAAATATTCTACAGCGAAAACAAAACAATGTCTAAACAACTACAAAGTTCACTCTAAAAATAAAATTAAACAATGTATTTTTAAAATCATTCTTTGATAATTATAACTTTATCTTTGTCCTTCATTTATCCATTATGTATACTTTTTTTATTATATTTATCTTAAGAAACAAATTAAAAGGAATATAAAACATGCTTTTAATTGCATGAATAAGTTATTCTACTTTGGCGAAAATTTTTTTCGCTTAAATGCACTTATAAATTAAAAAAATAATTAGATGTCAATTGCATGAAAAGTTTTTTTACAGGGATCGAACTATATGTGACAGACAAGCTCTAATAAGCGCAAAACATGCGCCACTATTGTTTTTATTATTAATATTAAGTTAAATGATAAAACAGAATATATGGACTTCAATATAGCTAATTAGTTTCAAAAATTTCAATAAAATAAAATTAATTTTTATATAAATTTTATTATTATATTATTATTATTTATTGTTATATTATATATATATATATATATATATATATATATATATATATAATTGAATAAATTTATTATTATAAATTAACTGTTTGTAAATGATTTGCAAAGAAGCACATCTTATTACCTGGTATAAGCGAAGAGAAATTCCAGGTAAAGACGGCCTTGTACAGTCTTGGGGTCTACTGGTTAAAATTTTATTTATGACGGATTTCGTTAGCACAAAGCTAATTGTTATTGTCATAAAGGCCTTTAGACAACTGTCTAATTAAAAATTTTATACATGCTACATTATCTATATTATGTACGCACAGCTGATCTGAATCTTAATTATTAAGCTTCACTGATGAGTGCTAATAGGCTCACAAAATGTCAATGCCAACTTTATCAGTTTCTAAATTACCGCTCCTAATTGATTATACTTAATGACAAAAAAATAAGACAAAGTTGACTTTTAATTTGCAGACTTTAAACTTCTGTAATTATTTGAAATGCAAAAAGTGGATGCATTTTGAGTAAAATTTCACTTTTATCTTATAAAAAGTGAAAGATTATATTTTGTTAAAATATCTGTTAAATAATAAAATAACTTTTCCAGGAATAATGTATTATATAGTTATCTTGAGAAGAGAAGGTACAGTTTGAAAAGGTTTTACTATTATATTATTTTACCATTACGGAAAGTAGGTACTTTTACCCAGACT
The DNA here is from genome assembly GCA_947359425.1 of Lagria hirta. Lineage (NCBI taxonomy): Eukaryota > Metazoa > Arthropoda > Insecta > Coleoptera > Tenebrionidae > Lagria > Lagria hirta. The sequence continues at coordinate 18,427,961 of OX375796.1, read as the reverse complement.
AAGTAGTCGGAAGTATTAAATAGATAAATAAAAAGGGATTTTTATGGTCTGATGAATTTTGCCTGATAAACCTAAAATATTGTCTGCATAACTTGCTATTGAGAATTTTTCTTAGAAGCCATATATCTTTTTTCCCAAGAAAATAAACGCATCTTGATGTTTAAAAATCTATTAAGAAAATTAAAATGGTAATGGTATATGTAATTATAAATTTTAACATAATATTTTTGATGTCCGAAAAATATTAAAGGCTTAAACCACCAACGAATGAAAATTAGAAACCATCTCTTTCTTGAAATGGAATTATTTCAATTTTTGTTAAAAAACAAAGTTTAAAACAATATGTTTCTATTCACAATTATTTATGAATAAACATTGTTTTAAATTTTCTTCTTTTAATAAAATTAAAAAAATAAATATATATATAAACATTAAAATTTGACGTGTTTATACCCTTTAATTTAAAACCTATAATTAAATAATTACTTTACAAATACAATATAGTCACTAAGTAGCGCAATAATTAGCTGTTGCTACTTAAAATATTATTAATAATAATAATAATAAAAACTTTTATTGTTTGCTATGCTAGCAATCATAATTCACAAAGTTCAGCTTAAAATTACTTTTTAAACTTCTTGTATTATATTATGGCTATGATAAAAATTGTTTTTTAGTTTAATAATAAACATAAATTAAGAAAACACTATTAAAATGTATTTAAAAAATAATACTGATTATAATAGACAATAATACATACTTTAGTTTAATAGAAAAAAAATTAATGAAAATGTTTCGATCTTGTTAGAACATGTATAAGCCAATTGTACAAATATAGTTTGGATAAATTTGCATTATGTAGTTCAATATATGTTAAAAAAACCAAATATTTGACTTTTTTTTAAATTATTTGTATGTTAAATCTGGGATAGAAATTTATTCTTAATTCGTTACAATTACATTTTAAAAAAAATATGGGAACAACTCAATCATCTCACAGATAAAAGTTTTATGTTATCAAATCTAAAAAGTAAAACTTTTTATTAAAAATAAATTATGTAGACAAAATAATAATAGTAAATATAAATGTTAGCTTTGCTTTTTGTACTATGCGTATTAAATTTTAAAGATTTTTGTCAAAGTAGGTAGGTACCAGGTGGGTATGTTCCTTTACAACAGATTAAAAAATTAAATGTAAATTAAAAAAAAAAATTAAAAAAAAACACAATATCTTCCCATAGATGCTTCCCATAGCATCTATGGGAAGATATTGTGTTTTTTTAATTTACATTTAATTATTACAATCCCATTTTGTGTCAAAAAGATGGAACACCTTCACAAGTTATAGATTAAAAAATATTCTGAGAAATAAAGCCAAAAACTAATAGTTAGGTACCATAAGAATTTATATCTCTAAACCTTTATTAATCTTAAAAAACGTTATGAACAATAATTGGTTGCTAACTTAAATAATTTTTAATTATAACAAAGTTACCAATAGTGGAGACTCAATTTCGAATAGCCTGTATATTTGTATTTAAAAACTTAAAAAAATTTGCATTTTAAGTTAAAAAAAAAATTTAAATAGTATATAGTTTATAAACTACTAAGTTATACTACCAACATTTTTTATATAAAAAGCCAACTTATTTGAAAAAATGTTGTTCTAAGCAGTTTTGCGCGTATTAAAAAATATTTCATTTATTTTTAACTATGTATTTAATAATCTATAGGTTACTATATCAATTTTGGAACATAATGGCAGTTATTAGTACAAAACATTTGCTATTAGTATTGACAAACCAATAAAATGACGTAAAAATTAAATTATATGCAGTATCTTGAGACTCATAAGCGCAATGTTGTAGATAAAGTATAGTATTTGACTCGCTTGTAATCGCTGATACCCACTCAAAAGACGATAAACAACCACAAAAAAAGAATTTGAGAAAAAAACAATGCAAAAAAGTGTATCTGTAAATAATATTTTATTTAAAAATATTTCTTTTGTATTAGGTTTAAACATTTAATTCGCATTTTTGTTAAAATGTGTTATTTTGTATTCTGTTTTATATCACTTAGGTAATGACCGGAAATTTCGGCTAAATGCCATAAAACATTTTACTAAAGCATAATCTGACATTAAAATCTTTAGCTTGACATTGACAACTATTGTATTTTAGAATATTCATTCTTTTCTGCGTAAATAGGTTCTTACCTACGTACCCTAAACGACCAACGAATTAAAATTAAAAACCATCTCTTTCTTAACAATTTTCTTAAAAAACCAAATTTTTAAACATAATGTTTCTATAAACAATTATTTATAAACATTTTTTTAAATTTTCTTCTATTGATAAAATTAAAAAATAGATAAAAACGCTGAAATTTTTCGTATTTATACACTTAAATTTACAACCGATAATTAAATATTTACAAATACAATATAGTCAATAAGTAGCGTAATAATTAACTGTTGCTACCTAATAATAATAATAAAAACGTTTATTGTTTACCAGCAGTCATGATGATTAAAAGTTCATCTTTACAGAGCAGGGTTTTGATAAAACATTCACCAATTTACAGAAATACTCAAAAACATAAGCTCATCTCACAAAGTTCAGCTTAAATTTACTTTTTAAACTTCTTGTATTAGATTATGGCTATGATAAAAACTGTTTTTGATTTTGATCATAAACATTTATTAAGCATAAATTAAGAAAATAGGATTAAAATGTTTAAAAAAAATAATACTAATAATTATAGACAATATTTATTAAAAAAATAAAATTAAAGCAAATTCATTCCAACTAGATCCGTAGATTTGGACATGTTTCGATCTTATTAGAACATGTAAAAGCCAATTTTACAAATATAGTTTGGGTAAATTTGCATTAGTTCAATATATGTTAAAAAAACCAAATATTTGACTTTTTTTTAAATTATTTTTATATTAAATCTGTGATAGGAATTTATTCTTAATTCGTTACAATTACATTTTTAAAAAAAATATGAGATCAACTTCAATCATCTCACAGATAAAAGTTTTATGTTATCAAATCTAAAAAGTAAAACTTTTTATTAAAAATAAATTATGTAGACAAAATAATAATAGTAAATATAAATGTTAGCTTTGCTTTTGTTCCTATACGTATTAAATTTTAAAGATTTTTGCCAAAGTAGGTAGGTACCAGGTGGGTATGTTCCTTAGCAACAGATTAAAAAATATTGTGAGAAATAAAGCCATTAACCAATACTTAGGTACCATAAAAATTTATATCTTTAAACCTTTATTAATCTTAAAAACCGTTATGAACAATAATTGGTTGCTAACTAAAATGATTTTTAAGTTAGCAATAGTAGAGACTCAATTTTGAATAGCCTGTATATTTGTATTTAAAAACTTAAAAATATTGTGCATTTTGAGTTGAAAAAAAAATTTAAATAGTATATAGTTTATAAACTACTAAGTTATACTACCAACATTTTTTATATAAAAAGCCAACTTATTTGAAAAAATGTTGTTCTAAGCAGTTTAGCGCGTATTAAAAAATATTTGATTTAGTTTTAACTATTTAATAATCTATAGGTTACTATATCAATTTTGGAACATAATGGCAGTTATTAGTACAAAACATTTGCTATTACTATTGACAATTAAATAAAATGACGTAATAATTAAATTATATGCAGTATCTTGAGACCCATAAGCGCAATGTTGTAGATAAAGTATAGTATTTGACTCGCTGTAGCCCCTGATACCTACTCACTCAAAAGACGATAAGCAACCACAAAAAAAAATTTGAAAAAGAAAAAAAGCAAAAAAGTGTTTTTGTAAATAATATTTTATTTAAAAATATTTCTTTTGTATTAGGTTTAAACATTTAATTCGCATTTTTGTTAAAATGTGTTATTTTGTATTCTGTTATATATCACTTAGGTAATGACCGGAAATTTCGGCCATAAAAATTTTTACTAAAGTATAATCTGACATTGAAATCTTTAGCTTGACATTGACAACTATTGCATTTTAAAATATTAATTCTTTTCTGCGTAAATAGGTACTTACTTAGGTACCTTAAACGACCAACGAATTAAAATTAAAAACCATCTCTTTCTTCACAATTTTTTTAAAAAACCAAATTTTTAAACATAATGTTTCTATAAACAATTATTTATAAGCATTTTTTTAAATTTTCTTCTATTAATAAAATTAAAAAATAGATAAAAACGCTAAAATTTCTCGTATTTATACACTTTAATTTACAACCGATAATTAAATATTTACAAATACAATATAGTCAATAAGTAGCGCAATAATTAATGGTTGCTACCTAATAATAATAATAAAAACGTTTATTGTTTACCAGCAGTCATGATGATTAAAAGTTCATCTTTACAGTGCAGGGTTTTGACCAATTTACAGAAATACTCAAAAACATAAGCTCATCTCACAAAGTTAAGCTTAATTTTACTTCTTAAACTTCTTGTATTAGATTATGGCTATGATAAAAACTGTTTTTGATTTTGATCATAAACATTTAATAAACATAAATTAAGAAAATAAGATTAAAATGAACTTAAAAAATAATACTAATAATTATAGACAATATTTATTAAAAAAATAAAATTAAAGCAAATTCATTCCAACTAGATCCGTAGGCTTGGACATGTTTCGATCTTATTAGAACATGTAAAAGCCAATTTTACAAATTAATATAGTTTGGATAAATTTGCATTAGTTCAATATATGTTCAAAAAAACCAAATATTTGACTTTTTTTAAAATTATTTTTATATTAAATCTGTGATAGGAATTTATTCTTAATTCGTTCCAATTACATTTTGAAAAAAATATATGGGAACAACTTCAATCATCTCACAGATAAAAGTTTTATGATATCAAATCTAAAAAGTAGAACTTTTATTAAAAATAAATTATGTAAACAAAATAATAATAGTAAATATAAATGTTAGCTTTGCTTTTTGTACTATACGTATTAAATTTTAAAGATTTTTGCCAAAGTAGGTAGGTACCAGGTGGGTATGTTCCTTAGCAACAGATTAAAAAATTTAATGTAAATTAAAAAAAAAAAATTAAAAAAAACACAATATCTTCCCATAGATGCTATGGGAAGCATCTATGGGAAGATATTGTGTTTTTTTAATTTACATTTAATTATTACAATCTCATTTTGTGTCAAAAAAATAGAACACCTTCACAAGTTATAGATTAAAAAATATTCTGAAAAATAAAGCCAAAAACTAATAGTTAGGTACCATAAGAATTTATATCTCTAAACCTTTATTAATCTTAAAAACCGTTATGAACAATAATTGGTTGCTAACTTAAATAATTTTTAATTATAACAAAGTTACCAATAGTGGAGACTCAATTTCGAATAACCTGTATATTTGTATTTAAAAACTTATAAATATTGTGCATTTTGAGTTGAAAAAAATTTAAATAGTATATAGTTTATAAACTGTTACGTTACACTACATTTTTATATTAAAAGCCAACTTATTTCAAAAAATGTTGTTCTAAGCAGTTAAGCGCGTATCAAAAAATCTTTCATTTATTTTTAACTATTTAATAATCTATAGGTTACTATATCAATTTTGGAACATAGTGGCAGTTATTAATACAAAACATTTGCTATTACTATTGACAGTTAAACAAAATGTCGTAAAAATTAAATTATATGCAGTATCTTGAGACTCATAAGCGCAATGTTGTAGATAAAGTATAGTATTTGACTCGTTGTAGCCCCTAATACTCACTCAAAAGACGATACGCAACCACAAAACAAAAAATTTGAGAAAGAAAAAAAGCAAAAAAGTGTTTTTGTAAATAATATTTAATTTAAAAATATTTCTTTTGTATTAGGTTTAAACATTTAATTCGCATTTTTGTTAAAATGTGTTATTTTGTATTCTGTTATATATCAGTTAGATAATGATCGGAAATATCGACCATAAAAATTTTTACTAAAGTATAATCTGACATTGAAATCTTTAGCTTGACATTGACAACTATTGCATTTTAAAATATTAATTCTTTTCTGCGTAAATAGGTACTTACTTAGGTACTTTAAACGACCAACGAATTAAAATTAAAAACCATCTCTTTCTTAACAATTTTTTTAAAAAACAAAACTTTAAAACAATATGGTTCTATAAACAATTATTTATAAAAAAACATAGTTTTGAACTTTTTTTTCTTAATAAAATTAATAAATAGATAAAAACGCTAAAATTGTTCGTATTTATACACTTAAATTTACAACCGATAATTAAATATTTACAAATACAATATAGTCAATAAGTAGCGCAATAATTAACTGTTGCTACCTAATAATAATAAAAACTTTTATTGTTTACCAGCAGTCATGATGATTAAAAGTTCATCTTTACAGAGCAGGGTTTTGATAATACATTCATTAATTTACAGAAATACTCAAAAACATAAGCTCATCTTACAAAGTTCAGCTTTTTTTACTTTTTAAACTTCTTGTATTATATGGCTATGATGAAAACTGTTTTTTATTTTGATCATAAACATTTAATAAACATAAATTAAGAAAATTCGATTAAAATGTACTTAAAAAATAATACTGATTATAATAGACAATAATACATACTTTAGTTTAATAAAAAAAAAATTAATGAAAATGTTTCGATCTTGTTAGAACATGTATAAGCCAATTTTACAAATATAGTTTGAATAAATTTGCATTAGTTCAATATATATGTTGAAAAAACCAAATATTTGACATTTTTTTTAAATTATTTTTATATTAAATCTGTGATAGGAATTTATTCTTAATTCGTTACAATTACATTTTGAAAAAAAAAATATGGGAACAACTTCAATCATCTCACAGATAAAAGTTTTATGTTATCAAATCTAAAAAGTAAAACTTTTTATTAAAAATAAATTATGTAAACAAAATAATAATAGTAAATATAAATGTTAGCTTGGCTTTTTGTACTATACGTATTAAATTTTAAAAATTTTTGCTAAAGTAGGTAGGTACCAGGTGGGTATGTTCCTTAGCAACAGATTAAAAAATATTCTGAGAAATAAAGCCAAAAACCAATACTTAGGTACCATAAAAATTTATATCTTTAAACTTTTATTAATCTTAAAAACCGTTATGAACCATAATTGGTTGCTAACTTAAATAACTTTTAATTATAACAAAGTTACCAATAGTGGAGACTCAATTTCGAATAGCCTGTATATTTGTATTTAAAAACTTAAAATATTGTGCATTTTGAGTTGAAAAAAAAAATTTAAATAGTATATAGTTTATAAACTACTAAGTTATACTACCAACATTTTTTATATATAAAGCCAACTTATTTGGAAAAATGTTGTTCTAAGCAGTTTTGCGCGTATTAAAAAATATTTCATTTATTTTTAACTATTTAATAATTTATAGGTTACTATATGAATTTTGGAACATAGTGGCAGTTATTAATACAAAACATTTGCTTTTACTATTGACAATTAAATAAAATGACCTAAAAATTAAATTATATGCAGTATCTTGAGACTCATAAGCGCAATGTTGTAGATAAAGTATAGTATTTGACTCGCTGTAGCCCCTAATACTCACTCAAAAGACGATAAGCAACCACAAAACAAAAAATTTGAGAAAGAAAAAAAGCATAAAAATGTCTTTGTAAATAATATTTTATTTAAAAATATTTCTTTTGTATTAGGTTTAAACATTTAATTCGCATTTTTGTTAAAATGTGTTATTTTGTATTCTGTTTTATATCACTTAGGTAATGACCGGAAATATCGGCTAAATGCCATATAAAACATTTTACTAAAGTATAATCTGACATTGACAACTTTTGTATTTTAGAATATTAATTCTTTTCTGCGTAAATAGGTTTTTACCTAGGTACCTTAAGCGACCAACAAATTAAAATTAAAAACCATATCTTTCTTAACAATTTTTTTAAAAAACAAAATTTTAAAGCAATGTGGTTTTATAAACAATTATTTATAAATAAACATAGTTTTGAACTTTTTTTTCTTAATAAAATTAAAAAATAGATAAAAACGTTAAAATTTTTCGTATTTATACACTTTAATTTACAACCGATAATTAAATATTTACAAATACAATATAGTCAATAAGTAGCGCAATAATTAAGTGTTGCTACCTAATAATAATAATAATAAAAACTTTTATTGTTTACCAGCAGTCATAATGATTAAAAGTTCATCTTTACAGAGCAGGGTTTTGATAATACATTCATTAATTTACAGAAATACTCAAAAACATAAGCTCATCTCACAAAGTTCAGCTTAAATTTACTTTTTAAACTTCTTATATTAGATTATGGCTATGATAAAAACTGTTTTTGATTTTGATCATAAACATTTATTAAGCATAAATTAAGAAAATAAGATTAAAATGTTTAAAAAAAATAATACTAATAATTATAGACAATATTTATTAAAAAAATAAAATTAAAGCAAATTCATTCCAACTAGATCCCTAGACTTGGACATGTTTCGATCTTATTAGAACATGTTAAAGGCAATTTTACAAATATAGTTTGGATAAATTTGCATTAGTTCAATATATGTTAAAAAAACCAAATATTTGACTTTTTTTAAATTATTTTTATATTAAATCTGTGATAGGAATTTATTCTTAATTCGTTACAATTACATTTTAAAAAAAATATATGGCAACAACTTCAATCATCTCACAGATAAAAGTTTTATGTTATCAAATCTAAAAAGTAAAACTTTTTATTAAAAATTATGTAGACAAAATAATAATAATAGTAAATATAAATGTTAGCTTTGCTTTTGGTACTATACGTATTAAATTTTAAAGATTTTTGCCAAAGTAGGTAGGTACCAGGTGGGTATGTTCCTTAGCCACAGATTAAAAAATATTCTGAGAAATAAAGCCAAAAACCACTACTTAGCTACCATAAAAATTTATATCTTTAAACCTTTATTAATCTTAAAAACCGTTATAAACAATAATTGGCTGCTAACTTAAATAATTTTTAATTATGACAAAGTTACCAATAGTGGAGACTCAATTTCGAATAGCCTGTATATTTGTATTTAAAAATTTAAAAATATTGTGCATTTTGAGTTGAAAAAAAAATTTAAATAGTATATAGTTTATAAACTACTAAGTTATACTACCAACATTTTTTATATAAAAAGCCAACTTATTTGAAAAAATGTTGTTCTAAGCAGTTTAGCGCGTATTAAAAAATATTTGATTTATTTTTAACTATTTAATAATCTATAGGTTACTATATCAATTTTGGAACATAATGGCAGTTATTAGTACAAAACATTTGCTATTAGGATTGACAAACAAATAAAATGACGTAAAAATTAAATTATATGCAGTATCTTGAGACTCATAAGCGCAATGTTGTATATAAAGTATAGTATTTGACTCGCTTGTAATCGCTGATACCCACTCAAAAAACGATAAACAACCACATAAAAAAGAATTGAGAAAGAAACAATGCAAAACAGTGTATCTGTAAATAATATTTTGTTTAAAAATATTTTTTTTGTATTAGGTTTAAACATTTAATTCGCATTTATGTTAAAATGTGTTATTTTGTATTCTGTTTTATATCACTTAGGTAATGACCGGAAATTTCGGCCATAAAAATTTTTACTAAAGTATAATCTGACATTGAAATCTTTAGCTTGACATTAACAACTATTGTATTTTAAAATATTAATTCTTTTCTGCGTAAATAGGTACTTACTTAGGTACTTTAAACGACCAACGAATTAAAATTAAAAACCATCTCTTTCTTAACAATTTTTTTAAAAAACAAAACTTTAAAACAATATGGTTCTATAAACAATTATTTATAAAAAAACATAGTTTTGAACTTTTTTTTCTTAATAAAATTAAAAAATAGATAAAAACGTTAAAATTTTTCGTATTTATACACTTTATTTTAAAACTAATAATTAAATATTTACAAATACAATATAGTCACTAAGTAGCGCAATAATTAACTGTTGCTACCTAATAATAATAATAAAAACTTTTATTGTTTACCAGCAGTCATAATGATTAAAAGTTCATCTTTACAGAGCAGGGTTTTGATAATACATTCACCAATTTACAGAAATACTCAAAAACATAAGATCATCTCACAAAGTTCAGCTTAAATTTACTTTTTAAACTTCTTGTATTATATGGCTATGATAAAAACTGTTTTTTATTTTGATCATGAACTTTTAATAAACATAAATTGAGAAAATAAGATTAAAATGTACTTAAAAAATAATACTAATAATTATAGACCATATTTATTAAAAAAATTAAATTAAAGCAAATTCATTCCAACTAGATCCGTAGACTTGGACATGTTTCGATCTTATTAGAACATGTAAAAGCCAATTTTACAAATATAGTTTGGATAAATTTGCATTAGTTCAATATATGTTAAAAAAACCAAATATTTGACTTTTTTTAAATTATTTTTATATTAAATCTGTGATAGGAATTTATTCTTAATTCGTTACAATTACATTTTAAAAAATATATATGGCAACAACTTCAATCATCTCACAGATAAAAGTTTTATGTTATCAAATCTAAAAAGTAAAACTTTTTATTAAAAATTATGTAGACAAAATAATAATAATAGTAAATATAAATGTTAGCTTTGCTTTTGGTACTATACGTATTAAATTTTAAAGATTTTGCCCAAAGTAGGTAGGTACCAGGTGGGTATGTTCCTTAGCAACAGATTAAAAAATATTCTGAGAAATAAAGGCAAAAACTAATAGTTAGGTACCATAAGAATTTATATCTCTAAACCTTTATTAATCTTAAAAAACGTTATGAACAATAATTGGTTGCTAACTTAAATAATTTTTAATTATAACAAAGTTAGCAATAGTGGAAACTCAATTTCGAATAGCCTGTATATATGTATTTAAAAACTTAAAAATATTCTGCATTTTGAGTTGAAAAAAAAATTTAAATAGTATATAGTTTATAAACTACTAAGTTATACTACCAACATTTTTTATATAAAAAACCAACTTGTTGAAAAAATGTTGTTCCAAGCAGTTTAGCGCGTATTAAAAAATATTTGATTTATTTTTAACTATTTAATAATCTATAGGTTACTATATCAATTTTGGAACATAATGGCAGTTATTAGTACAAAACATTTGCTATTAGTATTGACAAACAAATAAAATGACGTAAAAATTAAATTATATGCAGTATCTTGAGACTCATAAGCGCAATGTTGTAGATAAAGTATAGTATTTGACTCGCTTGTAATCGCTGATACCCACTCAAAAGACGATAAACAACCACAAAAAAAGAATTTGAGAAAAAAACAATGCAAAAAAGTGTATCTGTAAATAATATTTTATTTAAAAATATTTCTTTTGTATTAGGTTTAAACATTTAATTCGCATTTTTGTTAAAATGTGTTATTTTGTATTCTGTTTTATATCACTTAGGTAATGACCGGAAATTTCGGCTAAATGCCATAAAACATTTTACTAAAGCATAATCTGACATTAAAATCTTTAGCTTGACATTGACAACTATTGTATTTTAGAATATTCATTCTTTTCTGCGTAAATAGGTTCTTACCTACGTACCCTAAACGACCAACGAATTAAAATTAAAAACCATCTCTTTCTTAACAATTTTCTTAAAAAACCAAATTTTTAAACATAATGTTTCTATAAACAATTATTTATAAACATTTTTTTAAATTTTCTTCTATTGATAAAATTAAAAAATAGATAAAAACGCTGAAATTTTTCGTATTTATACACTTAAATTTACAACCGATAATTAAATATTTACAAATACAATATAGTCAATAAGTAGCGTAATAATTAACTGTTGCTACCTAATAATAATAATAAAAACGTTTATTGTTTACCAGCAGTCATGATGATTAAAAGTTCATCTTTACAGAGCAGGGTTTTGATAAAACATTCACCAATTTACAGAAATACTCAAAAACATAAGCTCATCTCACAAAGTTCAGCTTAAATTTACTTTTTAAACTTCTTGTATTAGATTATGGCTATGATAAAAACTGTTTTTGATTTTGATCATAAACATTTATTAAGCATAAATTAAGAAAATAGGATTAAAATGTTTAAAAAAAATAATACTAATAATTATAGACAATATTTATTAAAAAAATAAAATTAAAGCAAATTCATTCCAACTAGATCCGTAGATTTGGACATGTTTAAATGTTAAATTATATGCAGTATCTTGTGACTCATAAGCGCAATGTTGTAGAGAAAGTATAGTATTTGACTCGCTGTAGCCCCTAATACTCACTCAAAAGACGATAAGCAACCACAAAACAAAAAATTTGAGAAAGAAAAAAAGCAAAAAAGTGTCTTTGTAAATAAAATCTTATTTAAAAATATTTCTTTTGTATTAGGTTTAAACATTTAATTCGCATTTTTGTTAAAATGTGTTATTTTGTATTTTGTTATATATCACTTAGGTAATGACCGGAAATTTTGGCCATAAAAATTTTTTCCTAAAGTATAATCTGACATTGAAATCTTTAGCTTGATATTGACAACTATTGTATTTTAAAATATTAATTCTTTTCTGCGTAAATAGGTACTTACTTAGGTACCTTAAACGACCAACGAATTAAAATAAAAAACCATCTCTTTCTTAACAATTTTTTTAAAAAACCAAATTTTTAAACATAATGTTTCTATAAACAATTATTTATAAACATTTTTTTAAATTTTCTTCTATTAATAAAATTAAAAAATAGATAAAAACGTTAAAATTTTTCGTATTTATAGACTTTAATTTACAACCGATAATTAAATATTTACAAATACAATATAGTCAATAAGTAGCGCAATAATTAAGTGTTGCTACCTAATAATAATAATAATAAAAACTTTTATTGTTTACCAGCAGTCATAATGATTAAAAGTTCATCTTTACAGAGCAGGGTTTTGATAATATCTACATTCATTAATTTACAGAAATACTCAAAAACATAAGCTCATCTCACAAAGTTCAGCTTAAATTTACTTTTTAAACTTCTTATATTAGATTATGGCTATGATAAAAACTGTTTTTGATTTTGATCATAAACATTTAATAAACATAAATTAAGAAAATAAGATTTAAATGTACTTAAAAAATAATACTAATTATAATAGACAATATAACTTCGATTTATTAAAATAAATAAAATTAAAGCAAGTTTATTCCAACAATATCCGTAGACTTGGACATGTTTCGATCTTATTAGAACATGTAAAAGCCAATTTTACAAATATAGTTTGGATAAATTTGCATTAGTTCAATATATGTTAAAAAAACCAAATATTTGACTTTTTTTAAATTATTTTTATATTAAATCTGTGATAGAAATTTATTCTTAATTCGTTACAATTACATTTTGAAAAAAAAATATGGGAACATCTTCAATCATCTCACAGATAAAAGTTTTACGTTATCAAATCTAAAAAGTAGAACTTTTTATTAAAAATAAATTATGTAGACAAAATAATAATAGTAAATATAAATTTTGTCTTTGCTTTTTGTACCATACGTATTAAATTTTAAAGATTTTTGCCAAAGTAGACAGGTAAGTAGGTAGGTAGGTAGGTATATTCCTTAGCAACAGATTTAAAAATATTCTGAGAAATAAACCCAAAAACTAATAGTTAGGTACCATAAAAATTTATATCTCTAAACCTTCATTAATCTTAAAAACCGTTATGAACAATAATTGGTTGCTAATTTAAATAATTTTTAATTATAACAAAGTTACTGATAGTGGAGACTCATTTTAGAATAGCATATATATTTATATTTAAAAAATTGTGAATTTTGAGTTGGAAAAAAATTTAAATAGTATATAGTCTATAAACCATGTAATATACAAACATTTTTTATATAAAAAGCTAACTTATTTGAAAAAATGTTGTTCCAAGCAGTTTAACGCGTATCAAAAAATATTTTATTTATTATTAACTATTTAATAACCAATAGGTTACTATATCAATTTTGCAACATAATAGCAGTTATTAGTACAAAACATTTGCTATTACTATTGACAATTAAATAAAATGACGTAAAAATTAAGTTATATGCAGTATCTTGAGACCCATAAGCGCAATGTTGTAGATAAAGTATAGTATTTGACTCGTGATAAGACGATAAGCAACGACAAAAAAGAATTTGAAAAAGAAACAAACCAAAAAAGTGTATCTGTAAATAATATCTTATTTAAAAATATTTCTTTTGTATTAGGTTTAAACATTTAATTCGCATTTTTGTTAAAATGTGTTATTTTGTATTCTGTTATTTATGACTTAGGTAATGACCGGAAATTTCGGCTAAGTGCCATAAAAAACCTGACCAAAGTATAATCTGACATTGAAATCTTAAGCTTGACACTGGCCACTATTGTATTTTAGAATATTAATTATTTTCTGCGTAAATAGGTTCTTACCTAAGTACTTAGTTTTTCTATAATGTCTACCAGGTAAAACCCTTCAGCTTAATTCCAACAGCTGTTTAACAAAATTTTTAAAATGTATTCTTATGTTTAAAAAAATATTTTAATATAAAATATAATTCAATGTTTTGAATCAGCGAACAACTATTATCCGCATAACATAGGAAATAAGCTTACGTAAAATATACAAAGTATAAGCTTACTAACAATAGATCTTAAAGATTGAAAAATATTGCAATTAAAAAATATTTTAAACCAAAAAAGTGATTTTTTACACAAACTACCGCTAAATAATATACTTTGTCTACATGTACATTAAATTATAAAAAAAAATTGATTACCAATCAACTAATACTCCATATCGTTTAGCAAAATTTGTCTTTTGTTTTTGCAAAAAGTAATGACTTTGGCATTAAAACAGCTTTAAAATGTAATTAAAAAGCAATTTGGCAAACATTTCTTTAGTGGCACAGCTTAAAGAAATTAATAAATACATTATTTTAAATCATATTATTACTATAATTATTTTATAATATTAAATAACAAAACTTAAGAAAAAATAATTAAGCGACTGAAGACAATAAAAACAAGTAAATTTATAAAAATAATGTAATATTAATAAGTTTTTAATTGTTAGGAATTACAATTTGGTATTACACATAATATGTTTTTATATGACGTACCTATGAGTTTTTCTTAATACAACTGTACGTACTCAATTAAAAAAAATTCTAATTAGAAATGTTAGAGAAAAAAATAACGTTAATTAAAATTTAAAGACTATTTTATGTAAGTACATACATAAAATATGAGTGATTTTTTCAAATTTGGCTATTATTATAGGCTTTGTCTTTCAGATTTTATAAACATTTTTTTATTTTTTATCTGATTTTGATATCAATACAATTTTAAAATGTCAGATTAAAAAATCTAAATCTATCTACTCTAAGTCTATTAATGCTACAGAAATCGTTTAATTATCGAGTAATAATTGCACATATGGTCATCTTAAACGCCGTTATACTAGTCACACGCTAGAAAAACAAATTATGGTTATATAAGTATAACGAGATCAAATTGATAATATGATTAAATTCAGAGTTGGTTTTAATTACAATTTATGTTAGTTATTGATATATTAAAGATTGGTTTGTAGAAACAGATAATGTTTTTATTTATAATTAAAGTTAATTTGTTACGTGCTCAAAAACAACCAATCAAATTACTGGATTTTGAATTTAATCGCAACTAACTTAGTATTAGTTTAATTTACTTTTTGTAAACTTATTTTAAATACTGTTTTTATTTAATAATTAGTCATAATAAATTAAAAAAACATTTCTACCCCTTCTTACGCTTGTTAAGAGGTTTTATGGTCATTGTTTACAGCCCCCTCTACCGGACAATATAAAAGGCAGTTTTAAGCTTCGACCCCTCACTTGAGAAGTCATAGTCTGCCTTCTTGCATCATAGAGTTCTTGCTCTCGCACTGTCACTTGTTGCTTCTTGTCGATTGTCGAACAGCTTCATCTGTCTCTGTCAACTGTCAATCTGTCAACTCAGTCGGTATTAGATCAATGCAAAGTGGTCACGTGTTCATCCCATCGACCGATTTCAAGAAAATTAGCGGTATAGTGTTCCTCACGTGTACTGTGCTTTAATTTGACAATTTTTGAAAAAGTGTGTGGTGAATCGTGCCGAAATGATGAAAAACTGAATATTTAAGTTATTTGACGCTATTTGGACATTTAAAAATCGGGAATAACTGTGAAAAACAGGTGCTGTCAGTGAAAATATGTAAACTAAAATCTTAACCTAAAAAAGTGAATAGACACTCAAAAGTTTGGGAAATAAGTGATTGTGGTGCGGTTTGTGTGTTAAAACTTGGATTTTTTAAAACTTTTTTTTGATTTCTATCAATTTTGTGTGTAATATTAGTGTTTTTTTGCTTGTGACTGTGTTGAAGAAAACGTGGTGCTATTGACCGCTATAAGGAATAATAATGAATACTGGAACGGGCGTTCTTAATTTAAGATCGGAGTATTTTACCCGATTTTATTCTCAAGATGAGGTAAGTTTTCATTAGAAACTTTTTTCTTTATGATTATCATTCATGAATTTTTAGGTTGAAAGTCCTCCATTTAGTAATGACAACAACTATGGAATGAATTATTGGGACGAGGAATTGCAGTAATGAACTATAGAAGTTAAACTTTTCTTTGGAATATTAAATTTATTGTTTTTAGGCTTAGTAATGGAGATTTAGCTGTAGTTCCTGGCCAAAATCAAAGTAATAATTTGAGCGATGTATTTCGAGATTTCAATGAAATAAGTGCCACTCTTCTTTTTCCAAACGGCCTTCCGAACGCCGTAAGTAAACAGTTATACTTCCTCTTTTCAAACACAATACAAAGCAGGTAAAACTCTAACAATACAAGGGCTGACACTTGTTGGCTGGCCTTCTGCCAAATGTTCCATTGGGGGGGTGTATTGATCCATCCATTTCTTTGACTTTGAGTTTTTGTTTATCGTTGCTCCAAAATTTCAATTTCTCTGCTTTGCATTGTTTTTGGTTATTATTTTGGTAGTTTTAATACCATATTATGTATAAAAATGATTTGTAAATGTTGCCGACAAATGCTTTTCCTGAATCTTTTATTTATAGAATTAGTGAGTTTTGAGTCATTTATAATCGCTTAGTATAATTATTACCATTACTTATCGCTCTAATTTGGCCATAGTTGAAATATTTTAAAGAATTCCATTCTTAACTTTCAAACTGTTTATGTATTTAAAACCAATGGCGTTTAGATATTTTATCATTAACAGTTTTTCCATCTATCAAATTGTTCTTGGGACAACTTTCAATGTAAATCTATAAAAAGTATATTATGTTTTACTTTATTTTGCTTTTATATAACTTTCTATTAGGAATAATTACAACTTACCTGCTATTTTTATTGACATAATACTGTGAACCGTCAAATGGTGTTGTAAATCTCTTATCTGGTTAAACACTTGACAAGGGTGGCTATATTATTCTTCGGTTACTTTTAGAACGGTCGGTCACTAAGTTATCAGTGGACAATGTACCGCCAGGGTAATAATTCTGATAAATTTTCTTTGTCTCTGTCAGTGGACTCCGGATCTTTATTTATGACATCCGCTTTACTGTTTTGAATGACAATCATCTAATTGTCAATGATCACTCACTTCGATGATTTTTTGGCGCCTTTACTTATATAATTTGGCTGAATATTTTGTGCGAATCTGGTTTTATTGCTATTTAACTTTTACTAATCTTTATTACTGCAGGGTTTTCTGCCTGTGCAGAATCTTAAGGATATTGCGCCAGAGTCGTATTTAGGATGCTTTACTTTCTTCGGCTGCATGTTACTAAATACTATTACGAAAAGACATCTAGATTTTTTTTTGAGTATTTAATTTGTGTTTTTTTTTGTTTTTAATATGCTATTAATGACATTTAATTGTAAAGCAAGCATAAGAATTGTCAACCTTATTTTTTACTGTCTTGCAAAAACTTAGGGTGGTACCCCTGTTTATCAGTATCTGAAGACAGTTTATGTTGACATTGATGCAAGATGAACAATCTCTTAAATTGCAAAAATGGATCGATTTTCTTACTGTATAGACTCTTATGTAGTACTTTATGGGTAGATCTAGCTAATGCACCTTCTAGTACCTGCTTTTTTTATTTTTTCTCTCTCTTCTCTTGTTTTCCCGATTTTTTTTTGCTAAAAACTTTTTTTATTTCTCTGTCTGTTCACTTTGTTCGCGCTATAAAATAGAACTATATTTAATTGTTTTTTTCCATGTATAACAATGAGGTATAAAGGTTATTTATTCAATGCTCATTATTTCAAAGAATCCCTAATTTTAGTTAAAATTGTAAAATCAAAAGTAGAAGTTTTATGACGTTTTCTTTTAAAAGTGTATTTATGAAATGAATTTTCACAGGCTGATCTTCCGAGTGCTCCTTATCACGAGGCGAATGAGTTGTTTCAATTAGATTCTGATCATTTACTGGAGGCTGATTATTTTGATTTGGCAACATTCATTACGGATCCAGATATTCCTGTGCCAGCTCCCCCAATTCAGCCAGCTCCCCCAATTCAGCCGGCTCCCCCAATTCAGCCGGCTCCCCCAATTCAGCCAGCTCCATGCAAGCCAAAAACTGGCGGTAAAAAAATTGATCTTGCTGCTCAAAAGTACATAGTTGATGAGGAAGAAATCGATGTTGAGAATACAGATGAGGACGATGCTGCAATTCTTGAAGCTCCTAATGCGTTTGCGCTACTGGAACAATTTGAACAATCGCAAATGCCCTATTCTAGTAGTGACAATGGAAATAGTTATTCGTTTCCTAATAGTTTTGCAAATCTTTCCACCTCCGAAAATTTGTTTGGTACCGCACCAGTGACTGTAAATCAGATTTTTGAAAAAATAGATAATCAATCGGTGTCTGTTGCTCAAGCAGACAGGAATAAACCGGTTACTGTAAAAAAGGAAATTGAACCCGATATGTTTGTAACTAAGGATTATAAACCAACTCTACATCTGGATTCACCTTTAATTCCGCAAGCTAAAGTTGAACCAAAAATAAAAGTAAATGGTGGCATTGTGAAGAGAAAGCCAGATGTAATTGATGTTGTGGAGTTACGTCGTGAACATCATGTGATTGATCAAAATCTTGATTATGGAACAAATAACTTTTCTGCAATACAAAAAAAGGAAACTAAAAGATCAAAGCAAAATTTAAATGTTGTTGCACAGCAAGATTCTAAACTTATTCAAAAATCTAAAGTAACATCTAAAGACAGTCTTGACAAAAAAGGTAATAAACGAAGATCAGCTTCCAAAGTAGCACAAAAGAGGCTGAAAAATGTGACTAAGAGAGAGGCTACTGCTATTAAACCAGAAGCTCTCCAAAAGATAAGCATTGTTGCCGGATTAGATAAGAAAAAACAAGGGACTAAAGCATCTCAACGAAGTGTCAACAGTCCTCATAAACAGATCAAAATAAAACAAGAGGTAAAGTTAACACCACTATTCTTAGATGATAGTATTGTAAAAAAAGAAGATATTAAAGAACTGAAACCAAATGCAAGTGCAGAAAGTGAGAGAAAAAGAAAGAGGCAAATGGTTGATCCTCAAGAATTGATTGCTAGATTAAATGAGCCTGCTAAACGTAAACAGATTCAAGTAATACCACCACTGCCAAATATTAAGCGCGGGAAGGTTCGTTCTTCAGTTAAAACACGTTTTCCTAAAAATGAAGTTTCTATACCTATTGTCACTGAACAACATCATGATACAACTGAGCATATTCATCATAATCCCACTGGACGTATTCATCAGGACGCCACTGAACATATTCAGCAGGATGCTACTGAAACTGCTCATGACGATCCCATGGAACTTATTCATGATTACCCTGTGGAATATCTTCATCACGATCACCCTTATTGTCTATCTCCGTATTATTCTATAGATCAACATAATAAGGATTCGGGCTTTCAATCTGCTGAAGAAGATGATAAAACTGTAATCCAACAGCAGCCGACAACTTTGAATGCTGATGGCACACTTATGGTTTCATTACTGAAGGCCAATACAATACATAATCCAAAGAAAAAGATAAAATTGGAGGACTATAAAAGACTTCGTTCAATTAAATCAAATGCTTCTCAAAGTAGCTCTCCAAGCAGTAGTACATGTAATTCGCCGCTACCAGAAGATGAAAATTTAAAACGCATAAAACATGAGGAAAAAATGAAACAAATGTCTGCCGAGTTATTGCTAACGAAAGCTAAGAATGCCGAGCAGGAGGAACCACCTAAACAACCGCTAGTAGTAATTCAACCTCCAACGCAAAACGTTGCAGTTCCACGAATGGCTGCTCCTCCACCAGATTTAGAAGTAAAAACTTATGTTAGTATAGCTACGAATACACAAATTACTAGAATTCAACGTAACAAAAGGATTATGGCTTCATCTAAAGAATTAGAAACAATAAAACCTCTTCTGCAGAAAGCTAGTAAGAAAATTAATAACCAATCACTTATTACCTCTGTAATTGAAAATATACCAAAAGTTATAAAACCTACTTCATCGTCACAAATTCCTTCTACTGTTGCTGAAGGAGTGCACGAAGATAAAGTTATACATTATTTTAAGAAAGATCGCATTCCGGCTAAGACATCGAGTGTTGAAACTCAAACTGATTTTGTTGATGAAGATCATACAGAGCCTAGAAATAGAAGAAGATTAGATAGCGGAGATTCTACCTCTACAAATTCATCTGATAGTATTACTTCTAATTACCAGAGGTATGTTTTAATTTTACTTGGTATATGTTTACTTAATTTTGTTTTGTTTTATAGATCTTCCAGACTCTCTCGTCATCTAAGCAACAAACGCAGGGTTTCATCAAGATCTTCCTCCAGTTCATCTTCTTATTCTTCTAGGTAAAGTCATTCTCTAACTATATTTAGAGTTGCATTCTATAGCTCGCGTAATCTTGAAATGATACAAAGGCGTAAATACTTTATGGTGGCATTATTTTGAAATGTACATTTACAAGCTTGTGAGAGCTATAGCTATATTAAGACGATAACCTAATTTGCCAACATATTTTATCAGATGAAACACGTATAGGTGCAAAAAACCCTTTTATAAGCAATCTACTGTAATATTTTTTTTCTTATTTATATAAAACTTCTTCCCAATTCTTTTTTAGTTTTTTTTTTTGAGTCGTGATTGTTGCGTTTGTTTAGCAGCATTATCATGCAATATTCTGACTTAAGTCGACCTTCACCCATCAAATTTTCTAATTGAACTAAAATTCTTACAATAATCTGTTCATAAATGCATAAAATATTTCAATAATTTGTTTGTTCATTTCTTTAACTCTTAGATTGCCTGACACTTTACCTGTTTTTTCCTGTCCTCGGTACGATGTTTCTACGTTACTTTGAAAAAAGTGACTATTAAAATGAACTTTATTAGCATGAAATAAATGTATTCGTGCGATCAACCTTTTTTTAGTTATGGGTATTTTTTGGATAGATAATTCTTTCTCACTTTGACAGTGTTAAGTATCTTTGCTAACCAACAAAAAACCGACTCTTTTAGAGTTATAGCCGCCTTTTACTCAAAAACGGTTGTTTGCACTGTATATTACAAAAAAGAATGGAGCATGTAATTGTGTGATAACTAATGGCGTGAATCTTTAGATCTTCTAGATCAAGAACGAGTTCACAATCACCACAGCGTAATCGAAAACTCAGCGAGGAACGATTGCGGGAGGTGGAAGAGAGAAGAGTTATTTTTGTTGGTCAAATTGGTAGAGGAACAAAGAAACAAGACCTACGTAGACGATTTCAGCGGTTTGGTGCAATCACTAATATAAGTTTACATTTTCGGGACAATGAGTAATTATATTTTTTTTTTATTTTTTTGTTAAGGGAATGTTTTTTTAAAAGTTTTAAAATTCAAATGGTTACTAAAAAAATCATTTTTAGTTTTTGTTTAGCGCATTTTATTATCAAAGGTAAAAGATTTTCTATTTAAAATGCTTTAGAGGAAAAGAGTTATTTTTAAACTTTGGACTACATCTACAAGAGCTTTATGGGAGTGATTTTAGCCCTATGTATAGTATTTATTGAATAAATAATAGCAATTATAGTGCAATTTCTACACTTGGGTGGTAATTTGAAGTAGTGTTAAGCGTTTATTTAGTTAACAAATTTATTATTGAATCGTTATGATCACTTATTACCACAACAATAAAAAAAATAGTAAAAACAAACAAGCTTTAAATTGTCGCTTTAGAATTACTTATATAATTATATTTTTTGTAATGATGTAACCTTGATTCTCACACATACAGCGTTTCGTAATAATTGTATATACAGGGTGTCACCAAATTAAAAGCAAGTGTATAGAGACCTTGTTTATGATTCTTATTTTGCTTATACATAATTAAATGATTATAAATAAACTAAAAACTAAGCTGAAATATTTTGTAAAAACTCTAATTGCATAAAGGCTCTTACAGTCAAAGAAAAATGTTTTAAAATGAATTTTTTTTTGGGTTAATTTGTGATAAAATGTTTTTATTTTCTGTAGAAGTAAAACGTTAGTTAAATATATTTTTATGTCTTTTAACCAGCAAAAAGTACAAATATGGACACGTTTATATTTAAAATAATTTGCTTTTCTTAAATTGCATTATTTTTATTCGATATTTACAATTTAGTAGGTATAGAACAAGTTAAATTGTTTTATGTCACTAGTTCTAGAATTTGCTGTTAAAAATTGCTTTATTTAACATATTTTCTTGTTTTTTTTTAGTGACAATTACGGCTTTGTAACTTTTATCAACAAGGAAGACGCATATCAAGCTAAAGAACATGGAAATGATGGAAACGTATATCCACGCTATGAATTAAGCTTTGGAGGGAGAAGAATATTCTGTAAAACTAATTATTCCGATTTAGGTAAGTGTTTCAAAAATGTTGAAATGTGTGGTTTTTAATATTATTATGTTTAGATAATATGCGTGAAGAAAATTTCGGCTGTGGTGCTCGATCTCCCAATAATTCTTTTGATAATCTGTTACGAGAAGCCCAGGAAAAACTACGTCATCGAAGTTCTTGACAACGTAGTTTATTTAGTTTTATTAGTTTTTTTAGTTTAATTAGACTTTTTAATGTATTTTATTTTGCATAATTTACTTTTTATTTAAAAAGGTGTCTAGTATTTATTGTGACTCTCTATTATATCATTACGGATTAACCATGAACAGGTAATATTACTTGCCATTATTGGGTTGGTTTTTTAATCATGGAGTAAGTTTAAGACTGATAGATTATAGTTAATTTTTAAGATTTTTACATATTATTTATCCATTAAGTTAGAATGATTTCTTTTTTGTATATATAGTGTTATGAAATATTTATTTACATCATGATTAAAAAACAATTACTGATTAATTAATTTTCCCAAGTTAGGCTGTGTATTTTGTATTAATTACTATTTTATTATGGTTAATAAATCTGTACGAAGGAGCTTAAGTTTTGTAGTTTTATTTTTCACATTCTTAAAATTTTACAAAAATGACAAAAGAGAGATTTCAAGATCTGAACTTGCAGATGTTGTTTTAAACGAAGCAAAAACTTCAATAGCTGAAAAGGCTTGGTTGTCTCAAAGACTAGCTTTTTCAAGACTTAGACGTGGCTCAGATCAGCACTGAAAGTGTTAAAATAGCATGGAACTGTTAAAAAAAATAGCGTCGAAAAGTCTCTAAATACGTTTTTTGGTTACAATTTTTCTTAGGTTGGTAGACGTATGCTAAAATTTAGTTGGTAACAAATTGGCGCTGTCAGTAAACAGCTGTCACCTGTTAAATTATTAAATTTGTTAAACTAGTGTTTTCAGTTAAAAAGTGCTAAATATTGTTTAGTTCGGTTAATATAAACATTGTTAAGTTTTTTACAAGTGTTTGTTTATTTATTGTTGAAGCTGTTGTATTCGGTATTTATGCCTATTTTTTCTTATCAAAATTTGAAAAAAAAATTGATGTTCGTTGCGTATTTCGCTAGTCTATTTTTATATTACCGCTATAAACAAATTGATTATGATCTAATAATAGTTTGCGTAATAATTTGTTAATTATTAGCTTTATCTTTATGATGCTTTAATCTTTGCGATAATAATTAAGTAGGGTTATGTGGTACAATGGTAACAGGTAGTCAGCCTTATATGGAGTTTGTAAATAAACCTCTGGCTATTGATTAAATTAACAATAATAATTGAGCCGTTAAGAATAATAACAATAAATTTTAAAGCAGTAGCTATAATAAAAACATAAACATTGACCTTTGCCTAGATTCTCAATATTGATGTTTCATCTGGACTTGGTCCAATTGTGTTTTTGGCATTCATTATTAAAACAAATTTTATTAATAACCACAGTTATACTGGTCAAAATGAGCAGTAATTTGGGGGTCAGTTTTCAAAATGTGTATTTTTCTTCCTTTGTGTTCGTTTGATTAGTGAATCATTCAGTAAGTGAGATCATTCATGAATACTTTGAATGCTTTAGGAGTAACACATTAGGCTATTTTTACAAATTATGTCGCTATTTTTATGGTATTTGAATTAAAAAATAAGAATGAAATTATAAAAATTTTATCACGTGTTTTACTGGTTGCCTACCCACTCTGGTACAAAGTATTTTTAAATGATTTTCTATACAGGGTCTGTCAGGAGCAAGTACGATATAAATTAAAAAATCTATATTAATGACTTATTTCTTTGTTATAATAAAGATGCAATAAAAGATCAGTGTACAGATTATTTTTTTAGCAAACTGACAATGGTCTGTTAAGGAGAAAATAGTATATTAAAAAACAAGTTTCATAAGGCATAATCTTAAAGCACTTATTCAAATTTAAGAAACGAGTGGCAAAGCCACGAATTTTTTTTAATGAATAAGTGCTTCAAGGTCTTATGAAATGAGTTTTTTATACTATTTTTTGTAAATTGCTTTTTTAATGCTGTTTTTGAGCATTTTTTGGTTAATTTGGTTGATTTAGGGATTTTTGGAGTGGGTTGGTAATATCTTGATTTTAAAAGTGAACATTTTATCTATTTGTCTTTTATTTTGTTTTATAAAAACTTCTAATCCTGTCAGCCTCAAAATACGAAAATGGAAGAAAACTTTACATGTAGTTTTCATTATTATTATTATTATTATTATTGTAAGATACCTACTTTTTTATGTTAAGTGATATATAAACTATGACTTTTACTTTATTGGAATTGGTTGTTCTTTTCAGACCAGTTCACTTATTATTTACACAATTATATGTCATATTTCACATAAATTTACTTTCTATTAATTGTTCACTTCACTTTGTTGTTCGAAAATTGCAATTTCAAGTTTTAATTCACAATATTATTGACAAACTGGAAAAAGTCAAATTAAGTTTTACCAACCTAACAATTTTTTAGAAAAAAAAGTTCGGTGCTCTAATGGCTTATAACCGCACCGAAACCTATGATGTAGCGTTCTCCAATGAATCTATTAGAGTATCAAAATGGAGGCAAATTGCAAAAATCTATTTTTAAGAACAGTTTATCATTGTACCACATTAAGATCATTAATTGACAACAAAAACAGCTTTATTTTGGCACAATTTCTTAGCACTTGTCTACATTGTTTAGGATGCATATATAAAAAGTTTATTATAGATTGATGTAAGATGTTGAATTTGTAAGAAGTACATAGGTAAAACCGAGAAGATGCTCAAAATTTTGAGACATGGGTTGCCGGTAGCATGCTTCTTATGAATGCTGAGCTGAATATTAAACTTGTTTTTAAAGATAATATAACAAGTTGAAAAGTTGGAAAAAACTGAATTCAATAAAATTAATTTATTTATTTAATAGATTTAAACTAATTGCTTTGTTGTTTAATTTGTTTAAATTAATCATATACCGTGCGTTATGAATTATTTAGATCAACTCATGCTGCGGAATTTAGTTTGATACATTTTTGTTGTCGATAGTATGATCAACGTCCCAAAGCTTATTATGACCAAACGTCAAAGCTTATTTTTTGCATATCTATTTGAGATAGATTTTTTTATGAATTTTAGAAATAAATGATTTATCAATATTATTGAAAACAAACTACAAAAAATAAAATACAAAAGAAATTGCAATTTTTTTTCTCAAAATCATAATTATACTTTTTTTTTCTATTTGTCTTTTTGCGACTGCTACATATTTTCAGCGACTTTAGAAATTCATTAGAACCTAGATAAGAAAACGAATCAATTTTTTCTAATTAAAATTAATGGTTTATAAATTTTTTATTAAAGAGAAAAAAAAATGAGCGATCCCGACCTAGAATTAAAATTCAAGAACGACATCCCGAGTCCGACTGATACGGTAAACAATAATATACCTCATCAAAGTGACAATTCCGAAAAAGACGAAACATCGAGTGAAGTGAGTGTAGCCTCTTCCAAATCTACAAAACTATCAGGAATACGACCGCCTTCTCGAATAGGAAGACCTTGTGGAGGAATTCACAAACCTGCTATTCCAACAACACCCACAAGAAGTGAGTAATTATTATTATTATTTGTATTTTTTGGTGAGGCGTATTTTGATTTTTTTTTGTTTACGTCATCACGTATTGTATTATTTCTAAAAATGCCTGAGTTTTTTTGTTGTTTTTTTTTTGTAAATCTATTTTATCAATGAATATGCAATATTAAGGTAAGTTGAAAAATTGTGTAAGATGACTGCTTACTTCTTAAGAAACGTGTCAGATAAAAGAATGTTAGATTTGCTGCTTTAGCATAATTTGTTGCAGCTGCTTTGTTTATGAATGGGGAAAATGCTCTATAAAAGGAACTATGACTAGGTTTAACAATACTAGCAGAGAAACACATTTGTACCGAAGTGGTTACCATTTTTAGCTATAATTATCTATAGTACGATTTTTTATTGATATACATTCAGCAGGTGTTCAATGTACCCACATTTTAATAACATTTTTGCTTTCATTCAGTTTTATCACTGTTTGTAAGCGCTTAATTTTTTTGACTATTAAAATACCTCTTTTAAAGACTAATTAAAGATGCAATATGTGTATAACGTTTTGCAATCTGGATTTGTTTTCAAAGAGAGCCATCTATCTTTAAAATTGGGAAAACTATGATTTTTTTTCTTATTTCAAACAAGATGAAAGAATGTTTATAATATAATAATTATATAAATCTGAATAATTTTTAGAATTAGTTGTTTTACAATCGACTTATCATAACACTGTAACACAATACTAATAGTTCTATAAACACACTAGTATCTTCTAATCCATAAAACTTTATAGTATTTTTAACATAAAGACGAAAGGGGTGTTATCAAAAAGTGAGGAATGTAGAACACGTTATTGGGAATCGTTGGAGTTCCTATTGGTTGAACTATCACATGACTTAATACAAAGTACGTTGATTGGCTGGCTAGACAGGCTAGAGCACGTGATATTGTTTACCTTTACTTCGTCTTTAAGTTAAATAGTGGCTTTGTCACAAAATAGTGTTTATTTGGGCATAAATAATTGGAGATTAAAGAGAATTGGTTAAATCATTTATTAACATTAATATTAAATCTGATATGCAGAATATCAAAACAAGAATTATTAGTTTTATTAACAATTAATAGATATAATTTTATTATAAATTATGGTTTATTAGATTTTTAAATTTATATAATATCTACTACTAATAAAAATATTCAAATCTGAACTTAAGCGCTAAAAATGGTTTCTGCTGGCCGTACACAGTGTCTTCAAAAAAATGTCGAGTCTATAAAGCTTCTATAAGTTGATTCTAATTTTGTTTACATTAAACTAAATGATTACAGCCTATAAACTGAGCGAAAAATATGTCGTGTTACAATAATGGCAGTTGTAGAGCTATAATATTCAAAAAAAGTTGTTTCAAATGCAATTTCATAATTTCTGCACAACTTGTTTTTTATAATTAAACAAATTTAAAATTAGCAAAAAATCGACTTCAATATGATTATTTTATTTATTTAATTGTTTCAAATTGCTTTTTGTTTATATTATTTATATTAATTAAATAAATAAACTAATATTTAATTATATCGTAATCGATTTTATAAATTTTTACTTGGTTTTATAATCAGTTGTAAGTGTCAAAAATCGATGTCAAAAACGCATTAAAAAGAAACTCTTAAAAAGTACTATTCTAGTCTTTAATTTTTAAGTTTGAATTGAGAACTTTTACCTTTTTTGAAGTCGGTTAAAAAACGACATTGTGTCACAAGTAGGTATGTTCTTATTAAAAAAATCTCTTGTGTGAAAAAAAATAGCTCTTAAACAAATCACAAACACGTAATTATGAAATTAAAAATAGTGTTTTTAAAAAAATTACCTCAGCAACAGATAACGAAAAAACTACAAAATTATTTAAGTTTTTTTTTGAAAATTTAAAAGTAGTCGGTTTATTTATTTATATTTAGATTAACTAAATGATTACATTACCATATGCTGTGGCATAATGTAATTACGTTTAAAGTGCCAAAAAAATTTTAACTTAAAATTGATTGTTAAAATTTGTTGTTCTTTTGTTAGTTAGGTGTTGATAGCTTCTTCGGCGCACTTACGTAATTTGCATTTGTTATCCTTTTCTATTTGTTATTCCTTATCTAGTGATCTTTGAAAAATTGTTTAAATAGTGACACCTTTATAGCTATTATGGACATATTTTCAGCTCAAACTGTAGTCTGTTGATAATTGTTTAATTTGGTGTGAAGAAAATTAGGATCATCTTATTATAAATACATAATGGCTTTATGGATTTGTTTGTATTTTTTTGGATACACTTTGTATAACTTGCTAAAAGAAACATTTTACAATAAATGTTATAAAAGTTGCCATCATTAAATATAACAAACATGTTAGCACATGATGTGCAATTGTTAAATTTCGATATTTTATTTTAGCTTGCGGTAACGTTTTCATAGGATCTTTTAGCAAATAGATTCTAGCCCCTCTATAAAAGTTGTCGAAATACTCCAATAAATTTAATGACTCTGTATCAAAATTAAACAATTCTTTATCAGCTGAGTTTAATTTGTTCCATAATTCTAAAGAATTTGAAGTTTTAAAGTGCCATTCGTTATTAGCAAAGTAACTAAGAGAATCCGTTGCTTTAATTAGTCTTTTATTTGCTTCTACCGCTCTACAAAAAAGTTATTAGTGGTCATGTTGTATTAAATTGTTTTTTCATACTTTGGAACTTTGCCTAAACACACAAGGCATATGTCGACTAAATATGCTACTAATGTTTGAGCGAAGAATGTTCTTAATTTATGTTTCAACTTATTGTTGGTAAACTCGATTGTTACGCACCATAGAGCACTAGAAAGTGCGTAAGATTTTTTTACTGCATCTTCACCCATTTTGACATATTCTCCTGTGAAAAGAAGTCTGTATAATGTTTTTTGTTTTTGTACTTGGTAATTGGATGTTTATATTACGAGATACTAAAAATCTATTATACAAAAGTAATATAAGTAGGAAAATGGAAATTATACTGAATTATTTTTTATTGAAACACTTAACTGATTGCTTTGGAATCTTTTGCAGTGTATTAACACAGTATTACCACTTGCCAAAAACTTTGTTTATTAAATCTAGAGAGCTTGTTCGACCACAATGTGGTCATCATCAGAAGATGAATAAATGAAAAGTATAAATATAAATATATTCACACTTTATATGCTAGAAACCACATAAAAAACTACTTACCGTAAGTTAAAGAATTCGACTCGGAGCTAGAAATGTTATAGAATTTTATTTCTTCATCTGTCTTGTTTTCTACTCTATTATCCCATAGAACTGCTAGAATAAGATTAGTGACGAAATCGGCTGGTATAAGTGGTAGACGACTGTCAACTTTGCATCGAAAACTCCTGAGAGCTCCCATAGCAGCAGCTGTTGATAAACCTCCAAATCCATAAAAATTGTCAATCCATCCTGGCATAGGTTCCCGATCAGTTTGTCCAACTGAAAATAGTTTATAAATAATTTTTATACTTAAGAAAAGAAATTTTCACCAATAGCAGGGCGAACTATGGCAAGAGGTAAACTTTTTCCATAGGTATAGAGATAATGTTCAGTGAGAGATTTCCCAAATGTGTATGTGTTTGGCCAATTTTGTAGCAATCTATAAAATATCATATAGTTTAAAGAAACTAACAGAGAAATACTGACATTGGCGTAATTTTGGCTAATACGTCATCATCGGGAACAGCTTTGAAAAGTAACATTAACTGTTCAGCGGTCATTATTGGCGTATAGCATTTTTCTTCGATAATTGGTTGGACGCAATTAGAGAAGGCAGTAGACACATAAACGAAAGACTAAAAATTCGGGTAATGTTAAATGAGTTAATTTATTCCATTTGGCTTTTACACACTGTATTTGATAATGGATCGCTTTTGTATGGAATTTTTTTTTGAGTATATTTTTTTTTATTGCAGATGAGTATTTATGTCAAAATTAATTAGGTTTGACATGAATGTACACATATTTGCATTTATTATAAGAAACTTGAGGTAAAACCTATGATGTACTATAAATTTTGACAATATTAATATTGTGAGTTTATATCAATCAATATTAACATTATATTTTGATTATTATAATACATTTTTGTATTATATAATTTGTGTGAAAAATTATACAGTGCGCTCATAAATTATTTTGATCTACTCTTGCCATGAAATTTCGAACGTATGTTTCATTAGTTCATACGGAGAAACGTACATGTCAAACAAACGTCAAAGCTCGATATAATATTATAGACGAGCTTTTATGTTTGTCTGACATTGGTGAGCAATCAGTCTATCAAAGGCAATAAAAATCTGTCAAGCTGAATTAATTACACAGCACGAGTAGATCTAAATAATGTATTTGTTAACACAGTCAAATTTAGGTAGAATTATGTAAGAATGTTACTTTTAGTTGTGGCATTTTCAAAGCTAATTGCATCAGGTCCATTGTAGCTTTTGTAGTAATACATCCAGATTCTTTTAGAGATTGGTCAAATTTGACGTTAGCAGCAGCATGAATGATAATTGATACTTGTTCAAGTAAAACCATTTGATCCTTTAGACTAAGTCCTAGATTAATTTCTTCCAAATTGCCTGAGATAAAAACAAGTTTTTCTTTTTGCAGCATTCCTTTTTCTTTAAGATTATCAAAACACTAGAAATTATCGAATTTGAAAAGAATATTATAATAACAACAACAACATACCGCAAAATTGAAATAGCTGTCAATTCGTTCTTCGATTGTTTTGTTTTTTTTTGTTCTAATTAAAATAAAAACTCTCTTAACATTACAACTTCTTAAAAGTTTTTCCACTAGAATTTTGCCTAAAAATCCCGTACCTCCAGTTATAAAAACATTTTGGTCGGTGAGAAAATCTACAATTTCACTTTGCGCCATATTGTTCAACGTTTGAACGATACTTGATTGATTTAAAAAAAGAACATCCGATTTTATAGGAAATTATAAATTATAATTTAATGTAAAATTAATATGAATTGTGAGAAGTGACGTACTAAGTAACTGAATGATAAATATTTATAATTAGGCATTGTTATCTCAATTTCGATTATTAGAATACTAATATTTTTTTTATGAATAACAGAGTTTCAATACATCTTGTAAACAATTATCGCATGAAATCGTTGATTAGAAAAAAGAAGATGACATCTCAAAAACATGATTATTTATGAGAACAATTTTAGGTTTTGCTATCTTTGCCAAATTTGTTTCATTCCAAATTAAAATGATTTACAGCTATTATGCGAAAATATTGAAGATATTTTTTTTTCGAAACATTAAAAAAAATTTTAAATGTGTAACTTTTTTTTTGACTATTTTATTCATTGATATTTCGACCAATAGCGTACTCTCAACAATTAATCCAAATTTCTAATCGACAAAATATGATTTTTTAAATTTTTTTAGCTTTTCTGTCCAATAGACTGCCGTATTGTTGTAACCATGCGAAGTGAACATTTTTTGAAAGCGGATTTTAACGTTTTGATAGCATGGGTTGTCTATTTTGACAAAATAATTTTGTTAGTTTTTACAACAAGTTTTTCTGTTCAAAAATGGATCGTTTTGTGAAAAATCACTCAAAGAAATTGAAAACGCCATCACGGACTCAACACTAAACAATACGGTGAACGCTCGAGCTTCTATATGGGCCCAATTTATAGAGTTTTGCGAAGCAAGGAAGTACACACTTTTGGAGAAGACATCAGTGGAACCATTTGCCAACATTCTCAAAGATTGGAGATTTAATATGAAAAGAAAGAATGGCGGCGATTATAAAGAATCATGTGTTAAAACAATATGGAACACCGAAAAATATTTTGACGAATACCTGCTTCAGCTGCGTCTGGTGATAGTTTATCTGGTTCTGATATTAGTGTCATCAATAAAAGTGCTTTTGGTTTAATTTATGAAAATTATTATAATTGTACATTCAATATTAGGTGAGCGGTATATGCTCTTTATTTTTTTTTATTTTTACTTATGTTTGTTGGCTTGTTAATAATTTATATGCTTACATCATAACCATTTTTTTGTAGTTAGTTTATGTATGTATAATATGTATGTTCAAACAATAATAAATTGATTTTTTGGTACGTCGTTGTTCGTTTTTTTTAATTTATGAAATAGTCATCCGAATACCATTCGTAGTAAAATTTTGTCTGGCAAAAGTTTACGATTGATTTACTCGAGATTGTTGTTAATTTATCTCGCGACTGATTAAAAATCACTAGCCGGTTGCTATAAATTGCTGCACAATCTGACAATTTTTTCGACAAAATTTTACCACTTGTGATATTATATATGAAAAAATAAAATTTCTATAGAAAAATTTGTTGCAAAGCTGAATCTTGGATTATGTCACAAAAGATAAAATTTCCAAAGCCATCAAGAATTTAATTATACTGCTTAATGCAGAAAAGTTAAATCAGACATAAAATAAGACACTTATTCATTCTTCTAAGATTAATAGCGTAAATAGTCAATTCTAAAATTTTAATAATAAAGGTGGATTATATTAAATTAATAAAAATGTTTACATCCAACACAAGTATTATTTCATATTCATTTATTCAAGACAGGTCATTTTCTACAAATGAAAATTTGTAAAATCCGGCACTAATAAATCTAAAAGTGGAAGATTTGAGTATGAATGAAATATAGCTGCAAAAAAAGCAATTAAAATACAAAAAGATACTTTAATTAAACTCTACCTAAAATGCGTTCAATTAAAATCTTAATTATGTTGCCGACATTTATAATCAAGTGATTTTAAATGTAATAATTGTTTTTGTTTAGTAAATGTAACACCCACTAATTTAAATTAAAAATTCCTCCTACATAAGCACCAAAAATATATGACGTTGTTGCTTATTATGTAAGATAACAGGATAAAATTATGACATATAAAAATTTTATTAAACCCATATTTGCATATTTCAAATTAAAACATCTATATTTAACTTTTTTTGAGGCTTTTTAGAAATAAAATGTACAATATTTAATTGTATACCTTGTCAATCAAAGAATCAAATGTCTTGTTTTTGTAATTTCTAATCAAACTAGAATGGGGAAAGTGTTTTATTTGAAATTTAAGTAGGTATAAAGTCAAGGTAAATTTATTTAAAACAAGGATTCTTAGACTCAGGCAAGTTTCGTGCTCATTATCACTCATCATTTAATACTTTTGGACTATCGCTTTAATACTATCGGACATTTTGGTAGCTATGTCAAAAAATATTTAAAGCTGGTAGAGATTTCTTTCAGCATGAGTATATTTTTTAAGAAAAAGAAAACAATAAACACACTTTTTGCTGTACAAAGTGTGCCTTGAGAAATAATGCTAACGTATACAATAAATGTCATTTAGACGTCAATGATTAGAATGGAAGATGTCAGCCAATTTCTTTAGCAGTAATTTAATAAATTGATAATGACTTTTGCAAATCTGGCGCTCATTTCGTCTTTTCAATGAAATTAAAAAAAAAATTGTTGGAAAAAAGACGAAACTGAAAAGCAAATAATGAAAAAACATATTTGATCTGAACTGTAAGTTATTACAATCTTAATAATTTTGAGTCGGCGCTAAACATGCAAACAAACAAACTGTATCTTATGTCTCAGTGAGGGTTCGTACTGCTTTGTTTATTTGATGACGCTGACTTGAGTATCGAATGTAAAGACTTAAGAGCTAAAATGCTTGCTAATTACACTTTTTTTTTAATTTTAATTATTTTTACGTCTAAAATTTACTATAACGTTAGATTTCTGTTTTGTCGTAGTGTCATCAGAACTACATGCAGGCATTGTTTATTTTTTACCCTTGAGGGGATATTTTTTTTTCTTTTTTTTGTTTAAATGAATGGTTAAAATCGATCTTCTATGTGATATTTTCTTCATCTTCTAAACAACTCTTAACTATTGTCTATTTTCTTGTGGTTGAAAAATTCTATAGTTCAAGCAGCTATCGTCAAAATATTGGCTAATCTACTATAAGTTAGATTACTAATGAAGTTTAAAGTGAAAAGTATGTAAATAATTAGTAACTCT
Organism: Lagria hirta; assembly: GCA_947359425.1. Taxonomy (NCBI): domain Eukaryota; kingdom Metazoa; phylum Arthropoda; class Insecta; order Coleoptera; family Tenebrionidae; genus Lagria; species Lagria hirta. Next base: position 18,393,191 of record OX375796.1, on the reverse strand, counting down.
CGTTCATGATGAAAATCCAATGACTTTCTTTGTTTATATATCATTAGATTTCTTTTTTACGAATAAAAGCCTCCCATGGCGTCAAAGCATTGTCAGTTATTGATGTACAAGTTTAAGCGTATCTTATATCTTTAACTTAATTAATTAATTACTCGTTTATTATGTTTTTGGGAATTGTGGAGTTTTTTTTTAATTAATTAACAACTTATTATGATTTATGGAAAATTTATTTCAGTATTGTAATATTGATAGATGTTATTATTTTAATTTAAAGTTAACAATTGTCATAGCCAGATCCGGAAAATTTCTTCCCCTCCATCCCAGCTACTTTTCTCCATTCTCGTCTTAGCGTTCATCAGTGACTCAGTTGAGTTTGAGTTGAGTTGAACCAATCTTAAGATATTGTATATAATTACTCAGTGTATTATTAAATGCCTTCCATTTCCTTTACGGAGATGCCTAGCTTTGGTAAGAGATGAAATTTTAAAACATAAACATTGCAATTTCTTTCGAATTATTATTATTTTTAATTTAATAAACAATTGCGCACTGGCTTTTTAGCGAGTTAAGCCTTTTTTTGAGTGTTAATTAATTTTGTTCAAGTTGGCATCGTGAAAGATCGAAACAAATACCGGCTTTATAAGACTTAAGTAAATACAATGAATAAAAAAGTGCTAATTTCATTCCCATCAAGGTGACTTAAGAGACGTATTCAAATGCAGCATTTATTACGTAATTTGTTATTAAATTTATTGTTTACTAAAAATACCACGATGTCATCTATAGCTATTTAAAATTTATTGTTTTTCTACAAATTTAGCCAATTAAAAAGTCTGTTTTGTGGGAGCGATAGACAATAACAATAATATTTTATTAAAAACTTTTAATTAATACTGTTCTGTTTTATTCTATTAAGATATTTCGATGAATATTTATATTAACAAAGTGTTTATAAATAGTAAAATTTTTATGACTTACCTTCTTAAATCAGTTTTAAATGCTAATTTTTTAAAAGTTTACTTGTTTTACTTTCTATTTTCAAGTTGGTTTTTTAATTTTTTGCAATCTACAATTCTCTACTAAATGAATTTTAGAAAAATAAAGATATTAATTTAAATTTTGTGTGACAAACAAAATACAATCTGGGCTTGCAACTAACAGGATATGTTACATGTTATAGCAAAGCGTTTGTGTATTAAAAGCGCAAAATGATATACATATTGTCGATTCAGTGTTGTTGCTCAAATTTTTTGAAATCAGCAATAAATTTTGCGCTCGCGTCACACATAAGATTTTTTCTATTAATTTTACTAAATCTTGGTTTGCAATATCAGAAATTCAAAATGGTTGTGGTCAAACAAAAGTTTGTTTACATGTTGTTACTAAACAATTTGTTTAGTAACAACAACAATTAACTATATTTGATGGTTTGAATAGCAAGCGTCTCTATATTTTGTCACAGAGTGACATTATTGTCAGAAATGTCACTTTGCTCGTGTGGAGTGCTAGTAGCAAAACACCGACAGATATTTTAATATACAATGTATGACACTTATTTACTTACAATAAATAAAAAACTTGATAGATGTTATAAAAGGTATAATTGTTTTAATACAACTTTAACATGTTTTTGTTATCGATTTCGAAAATGACTAGGTATTGTCAATATTTAATTTTGTTTACTATTTTTATTAATTTTAATGTTTTTCTATACGAAATAAAAATATGTTTTAGTTTATGTGTGTCCGTAGGCAATTTTCGATTTTTGTTTTTTTATTTATAAAACTTTAATACTATTTAAGATTTGAATGAGCTAAGTATAACAGGTTTTGTAAAGCTGTGTTTTTTTTTCCTGCATAATTTGTAACTCTGTTCCGGTAATTGTAATGTAATGAGCAAAACCTTGACAATTTTTTTATTGTTTAGAATTTTTTTAATATACATACAAAAATGTAGAGGAATGAATTAAAGAAATAAAATGCTGAATAGTCATAAGCTTGATGTTCTACAAAGACGAGTTTAGAAGCTCATACATTAGATTGTTTCCTCAAAAAATATTTTTTAAAAAGAAATTCTCTTATGCTAAATAACATAGGTCTGCAATTGACAACAAATTGAGCTAAACAAATGCTGCATTAACCTAATAGCATAAAGCCTGTGACTGCTCAAAAATATCAAAATGCGGTCTATAGCCTGTTTTTCTAAAAACCACAATGTATTACGTTAGAAATTTTTCTCTAAAACGTGTTTTATAAGAATATAATTGTATGTAGAATAGCATTGTTCTAAAACAAATGAGAAATACGTAATAATTAAATAGTTTTTTGTATACATTACCCTAGTCACATTTAACACATGAACTTTGAGATCTGTCAAAGATCATGTCAAAAAATTGTTGACAGCTTAACCGTAATGCCAATAATTTTGTTAAGCTGGTCTATTTGTAATTATTTAATTTGATAAAAACGTAAATAATTTGTTCTTCTAAATAAGTGCTCCAAAGTGCTCAAATAATAGTGTTATTATTATATCTCATGTTTTTGATCTGAGAATTTGATTTTTCTCATTTTAGACACTAATTTTTTATTCTACTTCAAGTAAATGATGAAATCATCCGACTTTTGTCACTTTCTGACATAAAATTTGACAATCTCAGTTTTTTTTATGTTTCAATTTAGCAGGTCTCATAGTTTTTATGAGAAATATAAATTTTCTTTAACTTTCCGTTTAATAAAATAGTTAAATGAGTAGTAATTACTCTTAGGCATAAGACTGTTCCATCATAATGAAATTTTAAATTGACATTGTAGATTTAAAGGTTATGTTTTCAATTAATAAACAATAATTGAAAAGTCAAACAAATTTGGAACATGATTACTGTAGAGTTGAGTGGGTAGTAACATAATTGTAAATATTTAAATAAGCATAATGCACTGTTTGCTCTGTTATTGTGTTTTTGGACTTGCACTGTTTTTTCAGATCCAGAATAAATTTTAATTTACTACTTAATTTTTGGATTTTTTGAGTAGAAGGTTGTTCCATTTAACTCTTTCTGCTTCTTTTAAAACTTTAATAAGAGGAATACAAATTTCAAATTCCAGCTAGCTTCAGATGAATATGATTGTGACTGCAGATTAACTAATCATATGTCTGACATGCTAAAAACTTTTGCGCGTATCAACTTTGTGAACATATAGTGCATTTGAGCTATCTTGACACGAAATTGTTAGAGTTATACATTCAGAGGCTCTCAAAATGTTTTAAGTTTTTTGTAAAAACACTACCAAATAGTATATTTTGATGATTTGGTGGAACATTATTTTTAAAAATCCAACAAGAACAAACTTTTTCTAAAAATTACACAGACCAAAAGAGCTGAAATATAGACAGATTTTTTTGAAAACCTTTGCTTTTCTCATTATTTTTATTAGTCAGTTCAACTGTACATCAAATTTTGTCGGGCGTAAGGGGTGATGTTCTTTGCTTTCTTCCGTTTTAAATAAACATTATGATGAAAAGTGGTTAAAGGTTGAAAGAAGTTATTAGCTGAAATTTAAAATTGTAAATTAATATAATTGAAACACCTGTGTAACCAACTCAAGATACAGTAGGCGTGATATGTGAAAAAGTAGCTTACATACGAGTACGACCTCGCAAAACACTTCATAGGTCAAAATGTTTTTAAAGATGATTTTAAACAAGTCATAAAATAATTTATTTTAATGATAAACATTTTCAACAACTTTAATCGAAATTGTATTGACACACCTCGTATATGCATTGCCCTAATTATACAATGAGATCAATAAGTGGATTGTTTTTAGCACACCCACGCTTTTAATGTAATTTTTTCTACTGCCAGTTTTTTTCTTCTTCTAAATTTAAAGCAATTACAATGATTTGCTGTTGGTTCATTATTCTTTTGACCCTTGTGGTTTTATTATTGTCATTTCGGGCACGTTCCAGCAAGCAAAATGTTTCTATGTTTTGTGACGAGAATAATTGGTAGTAGGCGTCTTTTAAAAGTAAGGTTGACAGGAAATTACCATAATTTTTCAAGCTTCACTGCTTAGACTATCATCGGAATCTCCAATTTATTTCCTTGACACTATAAAACACCTCTTATGTGTAGAGGTAAGGTTAATTTACAAGAAATATAGCGAATAGGTGTGGAACTTTAACGCCATAAAGTAATTTCAGGGATTAGAAACAAATTAATAATTGAAGTTGTTTACATTTTTTACATTTTTCAAAAATGAAGTCATTTGAAGGAGTGCTTAAAAAACAAATATTCGTCATAAATAAATTTAAACTATCTTCAATATTTTGTTTTAAATTATTACATTATAATTACAGTGTTTTTTCTATTATTTGCTTTTTAACGTCATACTGATACTTATTAGTTATTAGATAGTCAATAGAGTAGGATGTTTGTGGGTTGATAAGAAAATAATTCTTATTTATCAATTTTTATTTAAGAATAATAATTATAGGATTCGAAAGAAATTGCAATGTTGATTAATGTTTTTAATTATTAATTTTGTCATTGTCAATAGATTATTCAAATGATGCAGTAAAAAGAATGGCTGATGATTTAGGGAGGCACAAATTGACAGGTATCAGATTTCGACAAAGTGAAGGAAAAGGCTCTAATAATAATTCACGACATAATGTTATAAATGCATGAAGTGTGAAAGGTTAAAAAATATCTTGAAATGTATCTAGAAAATAAATCATGAAAAGGCAAGGACACCATAAAAATAACTCAACATTCTTTACGGACTTGATTAAGTTAGACATTTTTAAAAAATGGCATCGCAAAAATGTGGAATTTTAATAAAACTATTTCAAGTTTGTAGCCTTATACAAGTAGGCTAAACGTTTGGGTCATCTTTTAAGGCTATAAGATTTCAGCGATTGACTAAAGTTGTTAATCTTAATGTACCTCTGCCTATGCGACAAAATTTTTAGAAAATGACTAATCAGTTTACTAAAATAGTCAATAACTCATAAGAAATCCCTTTCTAGCAAGATTCTTTTACAATTCTTTAAATACCTATCTTGAGAACAAAAGAATCTTCTGATCCTTATTAGCAGTTGTATTAAGGCGGTTTTTTTTTGTTTTATCTCTATCTTTTGGATTTATTTTTATTTTTAACAAACAAAAAGTTCAAAGTTTTGTAGGACATTAAATTTTACTACTGAAATTTTTGTCAAGTATAAATGGTCCGACCATTAGTTTTCTGTACTTCAAGCCTGAAATTTAGAAAAAACATTAAGTTGTAATTATATAGGTGTGCCAGAAATTGCGCTTGAGAGAGAAGAAAAGAGAATTTCTCATCATTGTTGCTTAGTGATTGGTTTGTTTTCAATAAACAGGTCGAAAATATTATATTTTCAGAAAGAAAAGAACAATAAAAATATTGCTTTAAAATTAAACACAGCCTCTCGGCTGTGCACGTATTTTTGAATCTTCAAAATTTTCTAAAGTATTTAGATATTTTTGAGACTTGTTAAAAAATTTTTAGGATTTGACAATCACAACTACCGTGTGATCTACAATTATTTAGATAACGAGAGGCTATGAAAACCCGAATCAAAGTCTTAACTTGATTCCGTGATATTAGTTTGACAAGTCAGAAATCAAGAAACAAAAAAATGTCAAACTAATGGCGTTAAATCAAGCTAAGAGTCTGATTTTGTCATTCACAGTCTCTCTTTATCTAAATTATTGTGGATTACAGTTTTTGTAGACAAAACACCGTCAAATGTTAACCATTTTTTACGAAATGTGTACAAATTAAATACACAAACGCCGTTTATCACTCTTTCTATTAGTAAAAATAGTTTACATGATGTAACCAAAGAAACAGACAGCGATTTTTTTTTTATATTATGGAGAAATACTCCTAATTTGGTGATGTTTTTCTCTACTATTTAGGGAGAAAATTGATAAATCTGTATAGATTTTAGCACGTTTTATTTGGCAAAATGATTTTATAGATAAACATAAATGAATTTCTATTAAAAAAAAGTATAATATGCGGAGATTGTTGTTGTTTATTATTAAACAAATTTTACGCTTGTAACCCCATAAACTTAAACATGGTAGGACGTTTGTAGGTTGACTAAAGAATTCTATGTTACTTTCATAAATAGTTCTAATACGTAGGGGTATCTATTGCTAAAGCTTGATCCATTTTAAATTATTATTTCGCATTAGCAGTTTAATTATAAACCAATTCTTAGGTATAGACGATAACAATAATAATAATTTTTTTGATTAGTCAGCCAATTTTTTTTATGAAACATAATTTAATGAAGCTTCAGCTGATCTAATTTTAGCCATGGAAAGTATTTTTCCAGTGCTACGACTGTTGGCTGGGTCAATAACTGTTTACCATAAGCTTTTCCTTTTATGAAAACCAGTAGTTGTCGACAAGAAGTGTTATTTTTACGCGATTTGCCATTTTAAGTGGGCGATATAATTTATAGAGTTTTGTTTGGCATTACAGACCTCATTTTTTTTTTAGAATAAATAACTGTTTATGATTGTGTTCTAAATTTTGCTAAACAGGAGTGTTGGTATGAAATTTGTTGGTAAATACAGTAAATAGCATTATAGTGAGGTCAGCTTATATAAGCCCGAGTCTTCCTTATGTTGTGAATTTATTGTTTTAGAAAACTTTACTCATTATAAAGCGACTTTTATGTATGCATGACAAATTTAAGAACTATCTCCGGTAAAAATGTTAATACTGTAACGATAATAGCTTGAAAAAATTTATTTATTTTAATATTTAATTGCTTAATCGGTGGCTGCGCTACGCCACTAGAGTATTGATTTTACTGAATCAAACTGTTTTTCAGGAATATTTCTATTTCTTGAGACAGTTTTCAGAGATGTTTAGAGATAGAACTATTTTGATTCATAACTTTTACAGTTTTTTTTTCTTTTTGACAACAACTTTTTCTATTATTAGTCTTTTTGCAAGCTGGTTAATTACTTGCTTTTGCTGTCACTTTCAATTGCAGCAAATAATTTGTTTCTTGAAGTGCTTCTATCAAATTGCATTGGTTTAATTTGAATTCTAGGGTTTTTATCGTTATTAATTCTCCTTTACATATTTCGCCAATTGATGTTTCATTTTATAGTTTTTTTTGATATTTTTATCTATCTGATCAATTGTTTCTGTGACAGTTTTTACCAGAGTGATCGATTTTGCATATTCTAAACCTTTTTTTTTAAATAATTTTTATATATTTAACATACACATTTTGCTTTAAAGTTATTTATTTTTACGTTTGCTGATCGGCGTATTCTTCCACTGGAGTGTGGAACGTTGTATTACTCAAAATATTTATATCGTTGAAATTAGCAAATTCAGGAATAAATTCAAATTAACCAATTAGAAGCTCAAAAAAGATGAGGTACATAAAAGCTAAAGCGCCCTCGAGGCATGTCTCTCCAGGGCTCATGTTTGTTTGGAAGAACTGTACTTGCAATGAGCTCAAGGCAATTTAATAGGAATTTTTCATTTTGCAATTTAGTAAATTTCTTAAACTTGAAAAGTGACATTTGCGGAAAAATTTTGACAATCTTTGGAATCAGGATTTAATCAACACATGGTGGGCATTGAAAAACTATACCACGCCTGTTCTACAGCCATTTTACCGATTAGGATACTTCCTTCTAATTTGGAAGCGCTTTAGAAATTTTAAATGTTATTTTGTCCTAAATATATTGCAAGATTCTAAGACAACTTAGTTAGGTTTGTTATATTTTGACTGTATAGTTAAACTTAGGATTTAACAAGTGAAACATACAATTGTTGCAGTTTTATTGAACGTATCTAAATGGTTAAACTGGCTCTAAGGGGTTCAAACATAATTGACATCTTATTGTGCCAGTAAAATGTTATTATAGTCAATATCTTTATATTTTTTATGCATAATCTAATTCGTAAGTTGAAGCTTTGGATACTTTTGATGTTTATCGTGTTTGAACAAGCACAGCATTGTTTATTATAATTATACGCATATGTTACTATACTATTCAGAAGACGTCCTAATAAATATAGAAGAATTGTGGCAGAACTGTAGTGACAAGCAATGCTGTTTGTTAAGACATGATAGAGATCAAAAATATACATCGTATTTTAAAGCATGACGAAAAAATAGTTCTTGGATCAAATACATAAGGCCGGTTTTGTTTCATATACATAGCGTTCGGTTACGTGTTCCGGTTCTTTTAAAATACAAGGTGAATATATATTTAACATTTAGTTTATATATCTACACCATGAGACAACGAAGCAGATTAATAAATAATCTATGATTATTTATTTTTCATTTCTCGTTACATTTTTATTGTTTTTGGATTAGTGTCGTAGTATAATAATTAGAGCCTTCTCCACTTAGCACCAATATTTGCATGTAATTTGTTATGCTAACACAATCCTTGCGATATTAGATCTTGTAGAAGTTGAAGAACGTGACGAAGATGTTTTGGATTATTTGCGTCCTTCATCTCGCCGTAATAGATACTCTTCTAGTAAGTCATTTTGCACTGTTATTTTCATTTTATCACTATTGTCTGTACACATTTGTGCATGATGCTTTTTGTGTTGCTTGCATAGTTGGTAGCACTGCTTCCTCAATGGAGGGTCTCTGGGAATTGCACCCAAGACGCTTAAGTGAAGCTGGACTTAGCCGTCATTCAGGTATCACTATCACCTCGTTATTTCCCAAAATTTCGTGTCTTTGATTTAGTTTTTTAATAGATTCAAGTGCTATCTTAACTGAAGACACTGATAGTTTTATCATCGGTCAGCGAGTATGGGTTGGTGGTACAAAATCTGGTACTATAGCGTTTATTGGTGAAACACAATTTGCTCCTGGTGAATGGGCCGGAATCGCATTAGATGAACCTATCGGTACTACCTATCATAAATTTTATAAAAATGTTTTTTTTTATAAAAGTTTTTAGGGAAAAATGATGGATCAGTTGCGGGAACACGATATTTTCAATGTGAAAGCAAAAAGGGTATATTTTCAAGGCTTACTCGCCTTACTCGTGTACCACTGGAGCATCCGGGTATGGGTTCAAATGAAACGTTCAGCTCCCCAACTAATGGCACAAGAGGAAGCCCAATTTCTCCTACGGGAAGTTTCAGTCCTAGCCTCCTAAAATCTCCTAAATCCTTAAGTAGGATATAGTTATCATTTGGTAGAGTTCTTTTACAATAGATATGCGACAATATTTAGATTTTTTTTTCAAATAACGGTTCAGGGCATAAGATTATAAAGTTATTTTAGTATCTATCTGTTATAATTAGAACAAAACGGAAAAGCTTTTTTGCACTTTACTGACGCATTGGACTTCCATCTTGAATGTTCAATGCGCTACATGCAACATCGTGAATCTTTTACACTGAAAAACAATTTTATTACTTTTCATACATTTTCAGCAAGTGCGTCATAATCTAGTTATAATATTGTTAATTATTTGGCATCTGCAAGTTAATTTAACAAAATTATTTGCTTTGAAAAAAATTTTGGTGTTGGGATTTTTGGGCTGCGGATTTTGTTAATTGTAGTAGCTTTAACATATTTTTAACTTTTGACAATGGAAACCGTTAACACAGTTTTATATTCTTTTAAGATTGTTTTTCTCGTTTCAGAGCTTTTTTTCGTTACAATGTTACAAGAAGAAGGCGTAGAATTAAATTTTTTTTAGAGATGTTTACATTGTAAGCGCATTTTTTTTAAAAAGCTGACATAATCTTCTTGATAAGTTGTGAAACGGGTAAATATTTGAATTTTCGGAGTTTGTTGGCTTGAGTAACTGTAGAACTTGATGTAGAAGGTTTTGGTTTGGAATAATTTTTACTTTATTTATTCTAGGTTGCTTAGAAAATTAAGACATTTTTTTTTTGTTAAACTTTTATGTTTTTCTTTTTAGTTTCTAGGATTTTGTTTGAGGACGGTGGTTTGTTTCTAGAAATACATGTGCTTAGACTTGTTATGCTTTTTGTTGTTGCTTTGCATTGTGGGAAATAGCACCTAAATACACAATGTGAAGCGAGTTTGATTTGTTTTCTATTTTAAAATTATTTTGTACTTATATTTTTTCGCATCTATTGTGAATTATCTCAATATTCTGTTATCAACACAATAGTAACCGCGACAAGTAATAATGGAATTGAAACGTTATTCATTTGGTTTTAGTAATTTTATAGTGAATAACGTCAATCGTTGGAAATTTATTTTAATATTTGTGTGGAAGATAAATTAATTAGAATAAGTTTTCTAAAAATTATTGTTTAATTAAATAGAAATGTTTTATTGCAACTACTAGCACCTTCTAATCGTCTGGCCGTTCTCTGTCAGGCACACTGATGAGTTTACGTTAACAGATCCTGTTTTTAAAAAAATCTTGTTGGAGAATTCCAATGTTAAGGTAAATTTGAAATGCATCTGAACTTTTTAAGGTATAAGTGTAAAGAAGACATTATTTATTACTCGGCAATAATAAAAGGCTTTCAAAACTTTATGATATGAAGAAATTAAGCTTTTCAGTCGTCCATCTCTCAATAATAGTCTTTCTGAAAAAAATGGAAAAATTAAAATAGCTATGATGAATAGTTATAGACGCATAACGACTGTTTTCAGCTCTGTAATCTTTAAATACTTTAAACGTGAAAAACAGTTTAAAAACAAAATTGCAGACAGATATTTACGGATATACATATTTTAAAAGAACTCTATACTGTAATAAAATAAAAACTAAACAATCCCTTTTAAGGCAATTCCAACACAAGCCTTGCTTCTACAGCTACACACGTTGATTTCAAGCTGGGTGACAGAGTCATAATAAAAAGTACTCAAGGCTCTAAAGTTGGTACCGTGAAATTTATTGGACTCACAGATTTTGCTCCTGGTGAATGGGTTGGTGTGGAGCTGGATGATCCTCGCGGAAAAAATGATGGATCTGTTGAAGGGAAAAGGTTATTTTTAAATAGAATCTCTAATTGCAGGATAGTGGCTTAAAAAATAAATTTTAGATATTTTGAATGTCGTCCAAATTTTGGATTGTTTGCACCAATCTCTAAAGTTAGTAAATCTCCATCTAAACATAAGCCTGGTGCTTGTGTAGTACATTCGGGATCAGGCTTACCACCTTCTGGATTAAAAAGAACTAATTCTAAAGAATCTATGACATCTTTGACGTCTATGACTTCTAGAGCTAGTACTACGGCTGGGGTCAGAAGGGTAAGATTAGGCGTGACGTCCTTAACTCCAAAGGTAGGTTGGGGGTTGCTTTTCAAATGTTGAAGCAACACCAACCAACCTAACTAATTCAACTAATTAACTTTTTCAAATTTTGTTTTATGTTTTTGTTGTTTGGTTTGTGTTGTTTTTGTTTTGTTTTAATCGATTGATATTAATCGCATGGTTTGATTTTGGCTTTTGTTAGAAGGTATCACCAAAAACAACAGCTGCAGTTTCTACATTTTCTACAAGATCGGGGCTTCAGGTAACCTACTGATTTGACCAACACAGTAAAACTATTGCTTTTGCTTTTGTTATCGATTTTTAAGAAAATATTTTTAACTGTATTATGGCTGCTGTAGCTGTAGATTCTCATTAATTGTAACACTGTTTTTAGTTTAATGTTGTTTTATTCTGTTTTTTTTTTAATAAACACTTTACTGACTTGTTCTATTTTTAGTTTGATTGATATTTTTTTGGTTTGGTTTTGTGTTTTGATGAAGTTACCTTGATTGTTTATCCCTTTGTGTTATAAATAATTAATCTGATGTAAATTTACAGAATTTAAATAAGTGACTGAATTTAAATAAAAATACAATGACTCATAACTTTTCAACATTAGAGGATAAAATCTTCTAATGAAGAGAGCAAGCTATCTTCTTTATTTGTACTTCAAAACTAAAACTACATAATTTTATGTCCATAAAACTTACATAAAGTTCGCTTATAACAAACCGCAAGGGACTGACCAAAACTGTTCGCTATAACCGAAAGTACGCGATGTGTAAATAATTTATTAAATTAAAAATTAGAAAAAAACCGACTTCAATATGATTAATTATTATTTTATTTATTTAATAATTGATTTAAGCTGCTAAAATTAATTAAAGAAATAAACAAATGTCATTGTATGTATATGTGTTTGTCAAAAAAAGCATTAATAAGAATAACTCAAAAACTACTGGTCAGATCTTGATCAAATTTTAATGGGACTAAATGGAAAGCACCAGCTTCCAAGTAAAAGATAAATTATTAATATCGCTTCACCCAGAAAAAAGTTATGAGTTAACACATAAACAAAAGTACAGTCGAATTGAGAATCTTTTTTTTTTGAAGTCGGCTAAAAAACAATGTGCTGTAATAATTTTTATTTTATTTTAAAGTATAAAAAATAAGTATGTGAATATATCTTAATAAAAAAAATTATAATTATAATATAATGATTAATTAATATTAATCATTAATAACGAATTTTAAATCTTCAGCTTTTGATTGCAACACTGCCGCCTTAATTGTCACATTATTTGTCTGCTGCTGCGAAAACCATTTTAACAGACTCTGATCTTTTTAAATTTTTTCAACTTTTGAACTTATTTTTTCAAAATTTACCAATAAGTCTTATTTTTTTTTTCAAATTGATTCAATGGTTGATTTGCTTAGTCCCATTGCTACGTTTTATCCGAAAGTTTTTTATAACCGAGTTCGGTATCTGCGAAAAGAATAACACAGAGTCTTACCGAACTATTATTCCTATTTTTCTGCCTGGTTATATCTGGAAATTTGCTATAAGCGGGTTCGTATTAAGCGAACATTACTGTATATTGTTCTACTGTACGTGTGTATGTCACTGAACTTCTCCTAAACGGCTGAACCGATTTGAAAGAATTTTTTTGTATGCGTTTTGGTGGCGGCCTGGATGGTTTAGATTCACAAATCAGCCCGGCATATGACGCTGCAGTCGGTATCTAAAAATTGTACCGCACTATGTGACCATAAATAAAGAATTTTGAAATTATTATATTTCTCCTTTATTTCATACTTTGTTTAGTATCCTATTCGCTTGAAATATCATGCAGGACAATGTCTGTCGGGTCCGCAAGTATATAAAAACTCAGTACTGAACAGCCAGTAAAAGTTCATTGATTTTGAAAAATTTGTAAATAATGACTTCAATCAAACTTAAGAAATGATTACATTTTCAAGCTTAATATAGAAAAAATTGCAAATTTATTCAATAATGAGTCAAGCCGCCAGGCTTCCTTTGCAATCGGTAGCTTGAACTTCATAAAAATATGTCATAATAATTATATAATTCCGCAACCTTGATAACATAATTTTTGATTGATTTTACTGTTTTATTAAATATTAAATGGTTAAACTATTGGGTCAGGTATTATAGAAAAACTATTTAGATAGGAAAAATCTAACAAACGCATGGAATTTTGCCTAAAATTAACCCACCTATTTCACAATATCTTTTGCAAACCTTTTTAGTTTAAACGCTCTAAATAGATAATAAGGACGATTGTCGTTCCCAGGTCAACACCTGCTACTGTTTAGGTAGGTATTTAGAAAGACAACAAAAATAAAAGAAAAAAATTACTGCTAAATTCTTTCAAACTTCTAAAAAACTCTTATTGAAACAATTCCTATCAGCTGAGAGAAAATATTTCTGCTGCAAGTTGGTGAGAAGTTGAGTGTTTTGCAAATTTTTGGTGATGCTTTAACATTATTTGAGAGTCACAATGTCTTTCTAAAATTGTAATACCAAATTTCGACTAAATCAGATTTCTCAAACCTGCTTACATCGATTTATCAATCAGAAAAAAAAAACTGATAATTTTAAAAAAGCTTCAATAATTTTTTTTTGAAGAGCACTTTTGATTGTCTTAGCTTTTAGATTAAAAAAAAAAGCAAGAAAACGGATCAAACTCGGTTGAGCCGTTTGGCGGCTGCAAGATGACAGACCGATACACAGTGCACATCACAACTTACGTGAAATATTTTTCACGCCGACACCTCATTCAATTTTGACAAATTGAATTTTAATTATTGAAATGAGGAAGATCTCTTGATTGAATCTCAATCTAAGAACTTTGTGTAGAAAATGACTACGAAAGTCTTTGGGATTATTACCAACGTCTATTACCAGCACTAGAACTTGTTTTTTATTCTAATAGTATCTACTTTACAAATCCCAGTTGATTTAATCAGATATTTTGTTGGCGGTTATTATAGCTGACATGAATCTCGTAAATAACAAATCTGTAATAATTGTCACAAGCAACTGTTTTACTTTCTGCTTGATTTCTCAATCTTCAAGAGGAATTTTTCAATTTTCCAAAAATCTGCTTGTCTCAACATTTCGGTGCGATAAGCTAGAAAAAATCGACATACAATTTTATGCCGATTTAAAGATATCAAAAACTGCTTTGGCATTAGTCACACCAGAGATGTTTTGGTATATAACTCTTGTCGCAAGCAGCTTTTAAATTAAATTCGGAATTTTTGATAACACGCTTCCCACATTAGATTGTTAAGATTAAAATACATGACATATTCTTTAATAAGTTTCAAATTGGATTTGGTGTTAGTTTGCTTCAGTTGTAGTTTTTATTATTATTTATTTAGTTCTTTTTTCCGGTTATTCTATCTTATACTGTGATGAAGCTAAAGTAATAGTTTTGCTGTGAAATGAAAACTTCAGGTGAATTAGTATTTAGAGTATGTATGTTTTTATTGGGACAGGATGTACTCAAAGAGAAACAACAACACATAGAACAACTCCTCAAGGAAAGAGATTTGGAACGGGCAGAAATTACAAGAGCTGCCAGCCAAGCAGACGAGGCAGAACATCGATTCTTTACGCTCAAAGCTGAATTTGAACAGGTAATTACAAATTAATTAAGTTGTCTAAATTCGCAGATTTTTTCGTCTTTTATTAATGCTCTTAATCTTCACTTTTTTTGTTCTTTTTAGTCTAAATTACAAGAAAAGTCACTTATCTCAAACGTTTTTTTTTTTATAGTTTTCAAAATTTAGTTATCTTCTAATTTTAATGGTGATCTGTTTTCTATAAACAAAATACACGTATTTTTTAGTATCGGGCGGAATGTGAATCTAAAGTGAAGTCCAATGCTAATCTTTTGGATCAGCTTAAAATTGACAGAACCGAGTTACTTAATCAATTAGAAGAAGAAAAACGAAAAAATGAAGATTTGCAATTCAAATTTGAAGAGGCAGCAATTAGCAACACTGATAGTGAGGTAAACCTTTACAAACATTTATTTCTAATCAATACAAAACATAATTGACCGCTGCCATTTTCAAGTAACATTAAGCTATTGTTTTTGTAAAGGCTACCAGTGAAACGTATGCCCGTAAGGTTCAAGAGTTACAGCAACAGTTAGAAGAAGAGCGGAAAAATATATTAGCTCTAGAAAATGTTTCTGATAACCTTTTTGAAGCTGAGGAAAATTTAATAAAGGCTCGTGATGACGTGGAACGTCTTAGAAACGAATTAGAACAATCGAAGAAAAATAGTGCCTTGCTTGAAGAAGAAAAAACTTCATCTTTAGGTAAATATTTTAATATATAGGGTGACCCAGAGCTCGTTTCTGTTTTTTCTGAAACGAGAAGTTTGGGTGGGACATTGTGTATACGCATTCTGCCTCTACGACTCCTTCTAAAACTCATTTTTTACGATTTTTTTTCAATACATTGTTCTTCATTTATACCCTTTCCTCTTATTTTGTTTTCTACTCTTTCTGTATAGCTTTCTCTTTCTCAATACATTGCTCTTCATTTATACCCTTTCCTCTTATTTTGTTTTCTTCTTTTTCTGTATAGCTTTCTCTTTATCATTAACTTCCTCTTTTCGCTGGAACGTTTATGTTAATATTTCGTTTAGTCTTTGATTTGTGCTGTTATAACGTTTATAAATTCTCTCGATTGTTAGAAGAATCAATGTCCTTTGTTCCGGCGCAATACTGATTGATTCTGGATCTTTTTTTTTATGTGTTTATTGCTTGCTCAAGGTATATTTTGAATAGTGTTGGCAGTAGCAGCATACTTGATTTTTCCTTACTTTTCTGTATCCGTGATGACTTTTACATTATATGGTTTTTCAATTCTCATGTTTTTCTCGATTTTTTTCCGACGCATTTGTCTTTTTCTTTTGCAGTGTGACAATGAATTAGACCTTTTAGTCTATTCTAGTATCCTAGTTTCTGTAATGGTCTATACATTTCCTTAGCTGGAAGGTTTGAGTTATCAAGTTCCCAAGAGACTTTCTTTTTTTAATTTAGTTTTGACAGAGAAGACTTTGATTTTAGTCCGCAGACACAATTTGGTAGATTTTTTTTGTGGCGTAAGTAGCCGCAGTTTACGCAGTCTCTGAGTCATTTTTCCAATTTTTGATCTCCTGACCTGACTTGAAATATTTTCATAACTTGGTAATTTTTATTTTAAATATGCAGCTTTAATGCAAACACTGGAAGAGAAAATGCACATCACGAAGGCCGAAAATGATGAAAAAGATTCAATTATTGGTAAACTGCAGCAAGAGTTGAGTCAAATAAATGAAATTAATGAGAAAACAAAACAAGAAATCGCGGAAACAAAAGGACAACTTGATGATAGCTGCAAGCAGAAAGATAACGAGTTGAATAAACTTCATCTCGCTTTGGATCAGAAAGATAAAGAATTCCAAGAGAAATTATTATTAATTACAGAATTAGATCAAAGCAAGGATAATCTTATAAAAGAAAACGATAAATTGAACATGGAATTGAGTGCAAAATCTTTTGATTTGGAAAATGCATCGGATAAAATGTTGGAATTGGAAAATCAGTTGAAAGCCGTGTCGGACGATCTGGATAAATTTAAAAAAGGTTTTAGTGAAAAAAATACTGATTTCACACAATACCAAGAGCAACAAAAAGCAGTAATGGACACCCTGAATCAAGAACTAGAAGAATCCCGGCAAAATCTGAGAGAGAAACTTAAAGAAATTGTAGAATTAAAAGAGAAAAGTGAGGCAGAAAGTAAACTTAAAGACGAACAAATTAATGAAGCTAATCAAGAAGTGAGTCGGCACAAGCGAGACTTAGAAAAACTACATATAGAACTAGCTGACACAAAGTGTTCAACAGAAAAGAAGGAAATAGAAATGTCTAACATTCATTCTACGCAAATTGCTTCACAAGATCTTCAACTTAAAGCACTAACTACAGAGGTACAACAAAAAAACGAAGAAATGGTTAAATTACAAATAGTCGTTAACAAACTTGAAGAAGATATATGCACGAAAAACAGCCAAATTGAGAAATCCCGTTTGGAAAAACAAGAAATAGAAAATCAGTGTATTGCTCATACAAAAGAATTACAAGAAATGCAGCAACAAATGAACAATTTAACGTTGAATCATGGTGATATTCAAAGACAGTTAGTAGCGTCGAATGAGCGAATAGTTTCTTTACAAGAGATGAAACAGCGTTTGGAAGAAGAAATTGCAGCTTTGACAACAAAATGTGAAAATCCTGAGCAAGTGCAGCTACTTAGATCTGAAGTAATGATAAAAGAACAAGCTTTGGATGATCTAAAAACTGGGTTTGAGCAAAAAATACAAATTTTGGAAAGGGCTCATCATGAGTTAGAGTTGAAGCATGAGCAAAGCTCTAAAGAGTGGGAGAAGCAACAGCAAGAGTTGATGGCTCAATCAAAAATTAGCGCTACTACCGAAATAAAACTAAGAACACAAATTGATAGCTACGCTGGAGAAGTATCAAAAATGCGCGAAGAATCTCAAATTACTATCGCTAATTTGGAACAATCGGTACATGAGAAAACGCATCTTTTAGAGAATCTCGAAGTTAAGTACAGGCAAAATGAGAAATTGCAGGAAACACAACTAATGGCTTTGAAAGAAGAATTGAACCGAAATGTACAAAATTATCAAGATAAGATTACGACTCTAACTGATGAAAGTTCACTTTTAAAAAATGAACTTAATTTGAAATCTGAACAAATTGTTGAATTAAACGCTAAATGTACTCAGTTTCTAGCAGATGCAACACATTACCAATCAAATCAGAAGCAAGACTTTGATGAAACTATTAACAAGTTACAGCTTGAAATAAATGAAAAAAATATGCAAATAGATACACTTAATGTACAACTTCAAAAAGATAGAGAAGATTCTCTTCAATTGACGGAAAACCTTCAAGAAAACTTTAGTAAGGACGCACAAATGCACAAGACTGAACTTATAAGTCTGAAAGAAGAAATGGCTAGTAATGTACAAAATTATGAAGAAAAGATTTCTACTTTGGTTCAAGACAGTATACATCTTAAAGAAGAGCTTAATGCGAAATCTAACCAAATTGTAGAATTAAACAATAAATGTAGTCAGCTTCAAGCAGATGTACATCAAAATCAATCACAACAGCAGAAAGATTTTGATGAATCGATTCGTAGTCTACAACTTGAAATAAACGAGAAGACTGTACAACTGGATAATTCTACAGCAGATCTTCAACAAGCTCAAGAATCTTGTCAGGCTAGAGCTATTGATTTACAAGCAAAAGATAAACAAATTAGTGAACTTACCGCTCAAAATCACAACACCCAAACGCTTATTACACAACTTCAAGAGGATTTGAATCAATTCAAGCTTCTTTCTGACCAAAAATGTAAAGAGCAAGAAACTACACAAGCACAATCTAAGAGCTTATTGGAACAAGTCGCGGTTTTAGAAGGCAAATTGAAAGAAAGTGAAAGCTGTATGAAAAATCTACAAATTGAGCACAATAGTGCTGTGGAGTTGATGACTTATCTCTCAGTGACACAAAATCAAAAAGAACATTGTATGAAGCAATTAGTCAATGATTCAAGACATTGTAAATATGTACAAGATCTATTAGACCAAATGACTGTAAATGTGGATCAAAATGAACAAAAAGTTTTGGTGCTTCAGAAAGAGGTGGAACAGAGTATGAATCGACTTGGAGAATGTAATAGGGCCTATGAGCAGCAGAAAAGTGAGGTGGCTCGACTTCAAGAGTTACTTTCACAGGTAAATTTATTTTTATTTACTTATTTCTTTTGTTATTTTGTTAATTTACTTATTTCTTTTGTTTATGCTTTTTCAATCATCATTATTCTCTTCAATATTTTTTTTTAAAGTTTTTTATTTTATTTATTCAAATTCTTATCATTTGCTCTATTAACTTGTTTTTGTTACTTACACAAAACCTACATAATCTGTCTTATAGCTTGTTGACCACAGCGTACAGCTTGTTATCAACATTCTTTTTTTATATCAACACATTTTCTGCTTTTTTGACAATATCATGTTTTTTTTGCTTGCTTTTTACAATTTTTTTTCATCTATTATGGTTTTTTTCATTTTTTTATGTTCAAATTATTTAAAAAATTTTGGCAATTGCAATCAATTTTTTTCCTAGTTTCAACTCACAGCATTCTACAGTTGTAGTTGTAACTGATACATTTACTCCTCCTATTTTTAATATATCTAACTGATACAAACATATTTGTTTATTGTATCTATACAGATTTTACAATATTTTTCAATTTATTTTTATACAAATTTTTCTTTTAAATTATATTAACATTTTATTTTATTTTTATTTCTGTTTTTTTTTCTGTTGTGTTCTCTATTTTTCGATATGGTATTTTGTTAATTTACTTATTTCTTTTGTTTATGCTTTTTTAATCATTATTATTCTCTTCAATATTTTTTTTTAAAGTTTTCTAAACTTTTTTATTTTATTTATTCAAATTCTTATCACTTGCTCTATTAACTTGTTTTTTGTTACTTACACAAAACCTACATAATCTGTCTTATATCTTGTCGACCACAGCGTACAGCTTGTTATCAACATTCTTTTTTTATATCAACACATTTTCTGCTTTTTTGACAAAATCATGTTATTTTTGCTTGCTTTTTACAATTTTTTTTTATCTATTATGGTTTTTTTTATTTTTTTATGTTCAAATTATCTAAAAAATTTTGGAAATTGCAATCAATTTTTTCCTAGTTTCAACTCACAGCATTCTACAGTTGTAGTTGTAACTGATACATTTACTTCTCCTATTTTTAATATATCTAACTGATACAAACATATTTGTTTATTGTATCTATACAGATTTTACAATATTTTTCAATTTATTTTTATACAAATTTTTCTTTTAAATTATATTAACATTTTATTGTATTTTTATTTCTGTTTTTTTTTCTGTTGTGTTCTCTATTTTTCTATATGGTATTTTGTTAATTTACTTATTTCTTTTGTTTATGCTGTTTTAATCATTATTATTCTCTTCAATATTTTTTTTAAAAGTTTTTTAAACTTTTTTTTTTATTTATTCAAATTCTTAAAAACTTGCTCTATTAACTTTTTTTTTGTTACTTACACAAAACCTACATAATCTGTCTTATAGCTTGTTGACCACAGCGTACAGCTTGTTATCAACATTCTTTTTTTATATCAACACATTTTCTGCTTTTTTGACAAAATCATGTTATTTTTGCTTGCTTTTTACAATTTTTTTTTATCTATTATGGTTTTTTTTATTTTTTTATGTTCAAATTATCTAAAAAATTTTGGAAATTGCAATCAATTTTTTTCCTAGCTTCAACTCACAGCATTCTACAGTAGTAGTTGTAACTGACATTTACTCCTCCTATATTTGTTTATTGTATCTATACAGATTTTACAATATTTTTCAATTTATTCTTATACCAATTTTTCTTTTAAATTATATTAACATTTTATTTTATTTTTATTTCTGTTTTTTTTGTGTTTTTTTTTCTATGGTACTTTTATTTGTTCTTTATTCTTTTTTCCTCTTGATCCCTTTCTCTTACTCTTCATTCTTATCAGTCTTTTTCTCTTCTTTTTTGTTGGTCTTTTGCACTCTATTCATTTGAACAACATACTTATTCGATTATTATAGTTTTGTTCGTTTTTGTTACAGATACAGCAAGCTAAGAGTCGAACACCAACAGATGCACCCGAACAATCAGTAAGATCTTACAAAGCCCCACACAACACACTAAGCTATCCTTTTTTTGTAAACCCCATACAGATGCATCTCGAAATGGTTAAAAAACACACTCGCGATCTATTGTTACGAAAATCAAAAGAATTTCGTAATTTACAAGAACGTTTTTTGCAAATGCGGTTTTACTGTAGAGCATATTTACCTCAACACACAATAACACATGGTCGAGTACCATATTTTCCTCCTAGTGTCTGCAGCACACACAAACATAACTTGCAAAAATTCCATGTAATAAGAATGAATCAATTAAGATCAATCTTATTGCAAACAGTTCGTCAATTATTACTGAAATGTGGCGAAAAAACTCCGCATAGTGCAAATGTGCTATATCCTGTACAAAAAATTGCCCAAAAAGCAGTGCCTCAACTTTCTCGACTTGTCTTGAAAGAAGTACCTGTACCGAATCGTAGGTTATTCCCTGTGTTTGTAAACAAAAAAGTCTCTCAATCACGGATAGTTTTTCGGGATAAAGTAGTCAACCAGCAGATACCAACAAGACGTGTTATTACAATAGCAAAGGATCTACCAAGTGCAGTACGGCAAGTTAAAGTACCAGTTTTTATTCGAGTACCTGTTAGAAGTCGTTCGGTTCTACAAGCCGGTCTTCCACCGCGTGTTATTGTAAAAACTGTTGTCCGCCCAGTTAAATATCCAGTTTATATCCGAATACCTGTACGCATTCTAGTTAAGGTACCAACAATTCCTTGTAATCCGCGTATTGCAAGAGATCAGCAGGCAGTACCGCTTGGTAATGTTAAGTTACTACACGATCAGCTGGTTTATTACAAGACAAAATACAAAACCATAAAGAAAAGTCTGTACAAATATTTTAATAGTGTTAGAACTGTGGAGAGTGTACCTGTAGTACCTTTACCCTTAATGCATGTTATGAAGAATTTCGATTTTTCAACCATTCCCTTCTCGCATGTAATTTCTTCATCCAATCATGACGTAATGTTTGTTGTATCGTTATACCGAGTGTTTAAAAATACACAAGAAGCCTTGCATAACTGCATGTCAACCATTCTGGCTCAAACATTATCACACACACAACATAAAAACTTTAATGCTTATCGTCAGAAACACTTCCAGGAAAAAGAAATAGCTGAAAGTCAAATCAATTTTTTGAATTCTATTATTGTGGATATGCAGCGAAAGAATCAAGAACAGAAAGCGAGGATAGAAATTTTGGAATCAGGGTATAGTGGGTCCATGGTTGATGATTTACATTTGTATGTTGATACTTTAAATGCTATTCTGGTGTTTGTGTAACGTATGTTTTAGAATGGATCACAAACAGAAGCAGCAGATTCCGCCGAGGATATATTGTGATATTTGTGAAGAATTTGATCTACATGATACAGATGATTGCCCCAAACAGGAGTCTGATTTTCCACAAGTGAATATGGAAGCACGACAAAAACGTGATCTGCCGGAACGAGCTTATTGCGAAGTTTGTGAAGGTGAGTTTTCGATATCTTGACAAAGGGGAAGCGGCTTCTAACCTTATGGCACCCGGATATATAATATATTTAAAAAATCATTTTTAGCTGCTGTTTAATGTTTTTTAATATTGTGTGATTTGATTGTTTATGTAAAAAATTAAAACTTTATGTTTTCTAGCTTTTGGACATGCCACTGAAGATTGTCAAGAAGACGGCACATTCTAGAGTAGAAATGTAATTACCGTTTTATTTTAATTTATTAATATAACAATTATTAACTGCGGGCAATAATGAAGAGAATACTTTATAAAAGTCTGATTCGCTAATATTAATGTATATATCCGAACTGTATAAAATTATTTTAGATTTTTAAATAAATTAAAACACATTGTTGCATTTTTTTGTTTGTTTTATTTAGTCTAATATTTATTATTACCCTCCCAGTCATGTTCTATGAACTATCCCTGTTCATGGTTTTTTCCCGCATTTTCCAAGCCAAACTTATGGTTTTTGCCTTTTTTCTCTTATTTTATTGTCTACTTGGTTTTTCCCTCCATAACTGCTTTTTCTATAATTTTTTTCTGTCTGGCCACTTAATCTGCCATATTCTTTATTCTCCACATTTGGCGTATTTTTTCGCACAAAAGCTTGCGATTCTTTTGTCATTTTCCTTTCAGCTGTTAATCAGCATTAAATTTACTTAAATAATTAAATTATATTAAGCTTTTTTTTGTCAATCCCGCTTATAAGATCGTGTCTAACTTTTTTAAGAACATTATTATACAAAAAATTCCAACATATCGCTGTTTCCATGCGTTATTGGTGTGACATTGATCACAATCAAACCTGCAACATATTATAGTGGGTGGGGTATACAAAATAATGCGACTTTTATACAAATATTTAAATTTTAATTTCTTAAATAATTATGTACTTTATAACCTAGATTTCAATTATTAAAAAAACGTGAAGTTTCTCCAAAACCATCTAATCCAAGCCTTCCCTCTTCTCTTTGATCGCCTCCTAAAAACAAATCCATAATTACACCGTTTGGACAATTTAATAATAAAAAACCTTAAAGCGTTCTTCAAATAAAGATAATTCGGAGATTAAATCAGTTATTGAATTCATTAAAGCTTCTTGTGGAGAATAATCAGAAGTGGTTTGAATCCTTATTACGAATTTGTGTTCTAAGGGATGGGGGATCTTGTAGCCAGCGAAAAGTACATTGGGATCTTTTAATAATTGGCTAAAACAGTAATATTGTATAAGAAATAGTAATTCCTTAATAATTTTACTTTCTAATCATGTTTCCCAAAGTGTGGTCCTCCTTGTTGATCGTAAAAATAGCCGCATTGGGGACTTTGGTGTCTTGCTCTCGAATGATTCTGGATGCAAAATTATGAGTTACGTTATCGATAAATAAGACAAAAACTTACTTTTTCTCTCCGTCGTAGAGCAAAAACGATTCAAAAGTTGCTGGCGCATTCATTCTCCTTTATTTGAATTTTTTCCCTTCAATTCTCGAGCTGAACGAAAAGCTTGAAAATTTAAGGTTATTGTTATTTGTCAATGTCATAAATGACATTTGACACTTTAAAGACGATTATGTTAAATGGAAAGTAAGGAGCGTTCAGCAACAAAAATAATTTTCAAAAAAATTTTGTGACCTTTGTATTGCAAATTCTCTAATAATTGTTAAAATTAAACTGTCTATCTTTATTATAACTAAAAAATTTAAAAATGTAGCGCGACAAGAAATTTTTTAATTTTAATATTATTGATCTTTAAATTAACGAGATTTTTATCAATTCTAAGATATCTGTTTAATGTTGAATATAATACACACATTTTTTTTAAATTTTATTTTATTTTAAAAAATACAACTGAAAAAAAAACATTAATTTTTATTTTTATTTTTATTTTTCTAAATAACGTTTGTTTTATTGATATTTGCGGCTTAGCTCTTGATGTATAACATTATTATTTTTATACCGTACGTACCGAATAAGTTGCAACTTGGCGATGAGTTTCAATAAGAACAAAACATGTCCAACTTTACAGATGAGATATGAATGAATCTGCATTGGTCTTTCTTTACAGCAATAGACATAAAAAAATACGAAAATGCCAAAGGGAAAGCATACAGGAGTACAAAAGATGAAAATGTATAAAATATAAAAAGAAGAATAATAAAAAAACATAAAAAATAATGCTGCTATGGACGTCTTAGGCAAAAGCTAAAGCATATTTTAAAAGTTTATTGCGGTTTCTATTATGTTTTTTGGCTTTTTTCGTTTTAAACAATTATTTGTACTTATTTGAGGCTTCCATATCATCAATGGAGCATTGGTTGCATATTTCCTCAATTTCAAGTGAAACTTTGTACAAACTTTGTTCTTTGTTGTTTATTTACACGTGTTGCATCAAAATGGATCAGCTGACGGAAATAGCTTTGCCAAAAATAGTTAGTTTTCCCTAATTTTTGTTGGATTTCCGGTATTGATAGCCGATACCTATCCACTTTCGAAATGATGATATGTTTGCCAATTAAGCAGCTTGTTATCAAGCTGGATTAATTGCGCAAATATAATAAAACGCAAATTAGAAAGGTAATAATATGAATCATATTTTAATCCATCTGATATCATTCTTATCTTGCATTTATTGCCGCATTTTTTGTTTGAAAAGCCTTCAAAATATTTATCTCTAAAAGTACAACGCTTAACAATGGTATTGCCTACCTAAAATAGCGCCTAAAATTTAGTTTAAACTATTCATAATGAATAAGTTCGTTAAAATACTGTTTACGTATTTAAAACTGATTTTACTGTTTTAGATTTAGAGAACGCAACTTATATTATCAAAATTTACATCGCACCCCTGTAAGAAACCATAGTTTTGCGCCAATGTCTAGCGCAGAGGAAGATCACATAGAATTAGGACCCTACCACCCCTCAAATGCACCGAATCTAAATGATCGAAAAAGACATAACCCACAGGAGTACTCCCTAAACTTACCATATCGACAAAGAGAAATCGTACAAGAGAAAGACAGAGAACCCAATGAACGAAACCCAGACTTTGATTTTGATATTAATCGTCCCAATATGGCATATTCGGCCCATAGGAAATTTCCAAGACACCAATATGTCCTTGGTGTTCCCAACCAAGAACAACATGTTAATAAAATAGTGGCTAAAATGGAGCGAGAGGATGCCCTAATGGAAGATACACCTTTATCAGAACAACTCAGAAAGTAATTTAATATTACAATAACGTTAAGGAGAATTATTATCAAACACTACCTGAGTAGATGCCGCAAATTTTTTTCATTTTGTTTATTAGGGCTGCTTTTCTTAGAGCTCGAATACTCTTAGACAGGTACACCTGAGTCATCTTTAGATGCGCTAGCTCCTGATAACGATAATATTATGCCAAGGGGTAAAGCCCATCAGTGCTGTCGCTAAGCAACACATACGCTTTTATCTCCCGCTGGACCACTGCGCATCTAATGAAAATAATGCGCTGTCCTTACAATTTTTCTTTTATGTAAGTTTGGTTTACATGCAAAAATACAACTTTACATTTGTTCCAGAGAGGCCTTAAGAGACTTGCCACAATGTCTCACCACGAAACGTTGTGTTAAACATAAACTCTCTAAATCAGTGAGTCAAAAGTCAAAACGGAAGCCCATAGGCTTTATGAAGAGATCACAGTATAGAATAAGTATTAATTGGAAACATTTTAAAACAAACATTGGTCACATAAATTACTTTAATTTGTGGCACAGCACATTGAAAGATATTGAAGGGCGCTTTGGATCCGGATATGCGTCCTATTTCAAATTTTTGAGATGGATTTTTGTTATGAATTTTATGGTGACTATAATACTACTTTTGGTACTTGCATTGCCACAATTATTTTTTGATACTACCAAAAGTAATATTACAAATTCGGTTGGATTTGGGGTGAAAGATTTATTTACGGGAAGGGTGAGTTTATTTTAAGCTTTTATTAGACTAACTGTGTGCAAAAATTCAATCTTTACCCTATCACCCCCTTGCCAGTCTGTAACTCAAATTACCAAGGGCTCCAAATATGTTTTTAAAAATAGTTTGTTGAAATTTATAGAATATTATTTAAAACTTTTTTTTTCTTTATTTCTTATCTTGCTTCAAACGTTTAATGTTATGTTATGCAAAAAATCTAAATAATATTTGCCTAAAGCACTTATACAGTATGGCACAAAATTACCGAAGGGGTTTGATTTCATTATAACTTTTTACTTAAGACATAAGTATTAATTTTTTTAAAATATTTATTTATGAAAAAACCATTTTAAATTTGATTAGAGTTGAGCTGTTTTAGTATATTATTATTTTGATATTTGAAGCAATTGTTTTAAAAATTATGGTCAAATTTAAAAACCAGCTAACTATTTAAGCTTAAAAAGTACTTGTTTTATTTTTTTAATTGTTGGCTGCAAAGTAATTTGGAAAATTCTGAATTTTTTTTAGGGTTTTTTTGAAAACACTATACTATATTATGGCCATTATGCTCCTGGTTTATTCAGTTTGATACCTGGAGCTAGTTTTGATATGCCTGCCGCTTATTTTTCAACTTTAGTGATAATTTATTTAATTTCCTTTATCGTTTTGGCTGCAAGGTACGACCTAATTTTACTATTATTTTTTGTGTGTAAATGCTTATTTTTAGCATTTTTCAATATTATCGTCGCACATTTATTGAAACTCAGGGTGGTGTTCAGAATATTTATGCCAGTAAGGTGTTGTGTGGTTGGGATTTTGGGATTGCGACCAAAGAAGCAGCTGATTTGAGATCTTCTGCAATTTTCAACGAATTGAAAGAGCTTTTAAGTGAGGAAGATGATGATTTTTGGGATAGAAGCTGTCTGGATAAGCTGTGGACTTATACAATACAAGCTATAATTCACTTTCTGTTTGTTCTCCTGTTAGTTGGAATTTCGTGGGGAATGTGGTTATTGTTGAACGAGTTTGAATTAAACACTGATGAAATTTACATATTACCTACAGTAATAATCAGTGTGGTAATGAGCGTCTGTCCAGTTATTTTTCATTACATTGCCAAGTACTTTTTCTTATATCAACTCACACTAAGTGCCATCAACAAGCATTTTCTAGTACAACTGACACAATATTGGTTTTTCCTTGACACATTTGCTGTTTTAACATTTTAGCTCAATAAATATAAAGCGTTGAAAGTAAAAAGTAAATACAGTAATGTTTAAGTACTCTCAAAATGTCCTTAACCGAATTAGCAAGTCAACCGACATTCGTAAGCGGCTAATGAGTGCCTATTTTTTTTGTTTTTATTTGGTGACTGGGCTATGTAAGCAGATTTAGGATTTTTTGAGTCTTTTTACTTTGAATCATCTTTAATAGATCTAATTGTTTCTGCAGAATAATTAGCAAAAAATCAGTAAATTTTTTCTATACTTTCAAAATCTAGTTTGTAACACTTTTTCTAAGTCTTGCTGATGGAACTTTTTGTATCATAAGTTGTCTTTATAATATATATTTTTTATAGATACGAAGACTACAAGGTGCCAAAGACTAGATTATATGTTACTTTAATACGTACTTATTTTTTGGGATTTGTGATAATTGGAGCTATTTTAAGTTATTGGTTGAGCAAAGCCAGCGAGGTCCCAAGCCAAATAGGTTGCTGGGAAAATGCAATCGGTTCTGAAATGTATCGTTTAATTGTTTTTGACTTTATTTGCTATGTTTTGTTGAATTCAGCCGTCGAAGTTGTATATTCCTTAATACTAAAGTAAGTTAGTTAAATCGTTTTTGTATGTTTGGTGACAGGTAAATGAATCTAAATCTTGTATTAAAGTATAAAGGATTACGTAGTAAGACATGTGAGCGTGTCGGTAAAAAAATCTTACTGCGCACACTCGGGGACAAGAAGAGTGAGAGGCATAATTGGCTATAGGAGTACTACTATGTACCGGTCGGCTAGTGGAACCTTTCTACATTGAAACAACTTAGCATGCAGAGTGAAGCAGCTGACTGGGAAAGACTTTATCCATTGTGGAATAAAATTCATAACATTTTTTAAAATTTATGTACCTACAGCTTGTCTTATTAATAATATTTTCGAACGAGGTTATTACTGATTCGGTCTTGGAATAGTTTAGGATGGCAATAAACTCAGGAAACTCATATTTTATCAGTCAAACTTTGGAAGACTTCTTTTTTCTTTGTTTCAGTTACATTTTATTCTTATTGACACTCGAACCTAATATCTCATTTTTTGCAGGTGCAACAGCGTTAATTATAAATATGAGTTTAACATAGCACGCCATACCCTCCAAATAATCTACAATCAAGCGTTATTCTGGGTTGGATGTTTATACTCACCATTATTATCGCTTCTTGTTACTATAAAGTTACTGATTATATGGTACGTTCGCAAGATTTGTGTCCAGCATTTATGTACACCACCGAGAAAAACATGGCGGGCTACTCAAACTCAGACTTGGTTTATGATGATGATCTTTCTTAGTATTCTAGTTATCATTGCAGTACATGGCTACACATTGAAAAGGTTTGTTCCAACATTTTTAGAATGAAAAAAGACAATTCCACTTGTGCCACTGCAATGCCCAATTTTTTTTAAACTTTTTGACGTACTGTAAGCGTAAAACATCTTAAGAGGTTGGTTTTAGTCGAATTCGAATTTGTTGTCTTATCTATTCCACTGCTAAATCTTATTATTTCGGTTTTAATTGACCAAAAACATCTACTTCTTGGACTCATTGTATGATTAGAAATTTTTATTCCACTCAACAGAGATGAGGAAAGAACTAATCTTCTGTGATTATTATTGATTTGTTGTCTTAAGTATCGAAGCTAATTGCAGTGCTTAATCTTACTATTTCGGTTTCAATTGATCAAAAAAACATCTACTTCTTGGACTCATGAGTCTTATCTAGCTTGTTCTTATCTAGTCCAATTGCAATTGAAATCAAACCTCTACTATGAGTGTTGAGAATGTTCTTCACTTTAATAAATCTTCCATGTTTCTTTTAATTCAGCATTCCTACTTCAAACTGTGGCCCATTACAAGGTTATGATTACATGTACGAAATAGTATCACAAAGTTTTGCAGACTTGCAAAAATCCGAGTTTTGGAAAGTCGTTTTGTATATTACCAGACCTGGTGCTATAGCCCTCATCATAATTGCCATTTGGTGAGTTAATGACGATTTAGTCACATTTAGTCATAAATAATTTGCTGTTTTATAGTATATTCATTTTTTACTCGCGGGAGCAAGCAAAGGCTGAGAAAAAAAGAGTAAAATTGCTAAGAGAGATGCTTGTATGGTCTGCGAAAGATAAGAAATTCTTGGTTCAATGGTACTCAAGAATTACTAATGGAGGTAGGTGATTTCGGATTAATTAAGAATCTTGTTCTGTATAAGTAATTCAATAGGAAAAATTCAAAATGTTCGAGACAGCAGGTTTATGGACCCTCGACTGCTTTTACCTCAAGACTACACAAATGATAATCTTGATGGAGATAGTAAGATCTTCATTAATTTTTTACATAAATATTCATTAACACACAAAACATTTCAGGCTCCAGTTTTGTCACTGATACGGACTTTGGATCAAGGCTATATTAATTTTTATAAGCAAAAGCTAATTATTATGCATTTATCATGTTATATATTAAACAATAAAGTTAACTAAATTATTTTTTGTGCCTTGTGCCTGCAAAACATAACTTTCAACGTGTCCTAATCGGGCGGCAACGGACTCTTGCCAGCCTAGGTTGGAAACTGAATACTAGGAATATTATGCCTATTAAATTTTTGCGTTGGCACCATTTGCTGTCATTGTCAATTGGCAGACATTCAAAAACTGCAACTAACGGTTTGTATTGTATAATGTACAGCCCCTCAAGCCCCGCGCTCCACAGACGCCGTGAGTGACAATTCGTTGGTGTGCCCTACGAGGAGCCCGTATCCAGAACTTACTGACGGACTTTTTAAAACCATTCTCTCGTTAATCATTTTAGTATAAACCAAACTACCGAAAATTGTATATGGTTTCAAACAGTTTACTCTTTTTAAAATAAACTTACCTTGAGAGGATAGTTCTTTATAAACAATCATTGAACTAATTATATATACTCTAAACACATAACCTATAATCGCATGATTGAGTCACTTTTAAAACATGAATTAAAAATAAACAATGATAATTCTATTATACGGATTTTGTTTATGTGTGCTGGGGTATCGATTTATTCAAAAAACAACAATTTCACTTTTTCAAAACGCAAATAATGTTTGAAATGCCAAATGATTTGATTTTTCAGATTGAAAATCTAGTGTTACTAGCGTTGCCAACATAAACAATTTTTTTTTTTTTATCAAAAATGTATTTAATTTTATTGGCTTATATTTATAGTAGAAACGTTTGAGATATACCCGGACGACAGTAAATTTAATTGCTCTTATTGAAAGAGACAGGGCAATAAAGGTGAAAAGCCCGAAGTGTCGCGTGTATATCTCAAACGTTTTTACTATATATTAAGAGGCTGTGAAACCACTAGCTGAGCGAAGATAGCTTTATTTTGCTAGAGAAGAATTTTGGTAGATGGCGCAGTTTAACTGATAAAAAATATTTAGTTTAAATAAGGTAATAGTATTGTTCTCTCAATAAATTGATAAATAATTAATTGATAATTAAAGTCAATACGTTTTAAAGTTGCATTTAGTAACAAATTTGCCGTTTTTAAAAAAGACATCGCAAAAGACGCAGAGTGCGTTTTGACGTTTTTCCTCTGTTCTATTATTTTTGGTTGTTGGTTCTTGGTTCAGTGTGCGCCAGAGTGTCGCGGCGGAAGGTTGTTTGATTCGTTTTCGCTGAAAATGGCGGAAGCCACAGGTGTATCAAATGTTAATCCAAATGCCGAAGTTGTAAGAGGCCAATTATTTGAAGTGGGCCCCCGCTACACAAATCTCGCTTATATTGGAGAAGGCGCTTATGGAATGGTCGTGTAAGTACCCCCCTACATCTTTTCGCTTTATCAACGTTTGTTGTACAATTATTTTCCAAGTTTACACGCCCAAAATATGCGGATTTTGTTGCGGTTTTAGAAATTTTAATCTTCTTATTATTTAGTTGTCTGCGCGTATCAGAAGTGACATAATTGACGGACGTTTGGCGTTTGTTTTTTTAACAATTTTTTTCGCTGTCAATGTTGAGGTTATGTATATTTAACTTCCTGTCATGACTTTTTAAATAAATCGATGTTTTTAAATCATAGGCTTACGAATCTTATTGGATGTTTTTCAAAATTCGAAGTTTTTGTACTCTTTTTGTTTTTTCTTTTAAAATAATGAAATTATTTCGCGCAAAAATCGACTTAATTTTACTTGAATTTTATACAAGAGCTGCAAGCAAGTCAATCTAAAATCAAGAACAGCACAAGAACAAACAAAATAAAATAGTTCACAACAGCAAAAGTGTTTGTGGAAATAAGCACGGTAACTTGACGTGTAAACCACACCAGAGACGAAACTTATTCTGAGTACAAGTTAGAGAATAAATTTCGCCTCTAGCGTGGTTCACAACGTCGAGTTACCATGCTTATTCTCACCTTTATTTTTCTGTCCTGATGACGCCTCTACCGATGGAGTACAAAACGGCGACAATTTGAACAACCGTTTTGACACGGTTTTTTCCGAAAGATGTCAATATTTTAATGACTTCGGGCCGTGAAAGCATATATTTTTTATGTTTATCTTTTTTATTTTTTATTTAGCTGATACTAAAACCAAAAAACTACAAAACTATTTTTTTTCTGATATCGAAGCTAATAAATTTTTTCCCCAATTCTAGTTTCTGTTTTACAAACGCTAATGAACTAAGGAATTCAATTGTAGTAGTTAGTTTTTGTAATTTTTTCGTTTTGGGATAAGCTACTATATAGTTTTAAAAATTTCAAAATTTTTAGGGCGTTTTTGGGTGCGTGCAAATCAAGTTTTGATTTGAGTTTTAAACATTTTGTCTATTTATTACTTGTCTTAGGTTTAAATTTTAGAAGTTTTCAACTTATCGTACTTTATTAAAATGTCACATTTTTGACGAAAAATTTTTGATAAAGGTTATCAGTTTTTGAGTAATGTTTATTTTTCATTATTTTATTCTAAAAAATTTGCAAAAATTTTATGTTGAATGTTTTTGTTGATTTATTAAGGATTTCAGCTCAGGAACTTGAATAATCTGTTCACTTATCAAAGATTCAATATTTAAAATGTTATGAACATTTATTTCTTATTTAATCTTAAACAATTAACGATTATACGATAATTTCACGATAATTTTAATCTTTCGACATATCGTTGATAATTTTAAGAATAAATAATAACTCTTAATTTTCATATTTAATATTTATAAATACCAGCATGAAAAAATTTGCTGTTATAAGCCGCAAAAATTAATATTAATTTGGGAAAGTATTTGAAGCGGCGTTGCAAAATTCAAATAATAATAAATAGACATTCAGCAGATCTTGGAATATTAGAGCGAACTTGAGCAAACATGAGAACATTCTATTTTATTGTTATCTATTTATTCTTTTAACTGGATACATTACGATAGAGAGGGAATTTCCGAAGTTTCTCAAACAACGTGCGTTTATAAAGAATTTAGATATACTCTTCTTGTGTAATTTAGCTTGGCAGATTTATGTTATTGCCTTTGATAGTCAATAATTTCGTATGTTTCTGCGTATGAACTAAAAAATGAACATACGTTCAAAATCTCATAGCAAGAGTAGATTTATTTATGTGATAGCGCTTAGGCGATCAAATTACCGGGATGTATTCTAATTTACTAACAACAAATCTAAAGTATATTGGATGATGGCAGACGTAGATAAAAATAAAACGATAAGGTGCACTTAAACGCAATATGTAAAATCCAGCATAGCTGTTTTTTGTGCTCTAGGAGCTGATCATCTATGGTAGAATTGGGGAAAAACAACAACATTTTCAGGTGAAGGAACAACTTCCTATATTGAGAAGACTCACATCATTGTTTTAACACACCTACCACCTGTCAACTATAAGCCGTTCACGTTTAAAGATCCACCACCTGTTGACAATTATGTTGGCAATTAATACTATATCATAGATAAATGTACCTGACTTTAGATTTATAAGTAGCATTTAATTGTCAAATTGATACATGAATAGTAGTTGTCAAAAAATTTGAAGCTCTTGGTTTGCAATATACAATTTTGAGTTTTGAAATTAGTCAAAAAAGCTGGTTCGAAATTTCAATTTCTTTCCTACACAGCGTTGCCACTAGAGGTAGACGTCAATGGCTGGATTGGTGGATTTTTTCAGAGTTTTGATTTTGATTTGAACTTTTTTTTTAACTGGCGTTAGTTTTTGACAAGTTAGTTTTGATTTTGATTTGAACTTTTTTTTTAACTGGCGTTAGTTTTTGACAAGTTACTGCCAGATCTCAGGCCGATTGTTTTGGTTTTTTATTCTCTTTCAATATTTTTGTTTTGACTTTTTTGTGTAAACAAATGAGTGTATTTATCTGCCCTACATTAAAATAACCATGAAGCAAGAACAGTTTTTTTTATGAACTTGAGGGGTATTATTTTAGAACATTTTTGATTAATGTAATAAAAATGAAGTTCAGGGACGAGACGAACATGAAATTAGTAGCAGTAAAAGATTTGAAAAATGGCAGATCAATGTTTTATTATTTGATTGCTTATTGAAGATAAATATGACATCATTTGCATATTTTAAATGGTTTAATTAAAGATCGAAAGCACTTATAAATTTTCTTTTATTGTTAGTTTAGCGACGTAATTAGAAATGTAATAGACTAGTAATTGCTTTTTAATTGACTTTTAGTACGAGTTAGCTAACAAACATTCTTGTTAATTGAAAGAAGAAGCTTTCGGTATTTGAATAGTTGTTGGTGTATATTTATTGAAATAGATTATTATGAAGGTAAAATCAGAGTTCTATTTTGAGCATCTAATAAAAGAGCCACATAAATAATGGAGTTGATTGATTTTTAAGCGAACAGACGTCAAGTATGACTACAAATATATTATATTAATGTGGTGGTCAATTGGAGTAATTTGATTTTGAGTGCACTTTATTTTATTTTTTGCTTTTAAGTGAGTATTTATTTCTCACAGATATATGCGAAATAACTACAGTTGTCAATAGGGAACACTTATAAATCATGTGTATCAGAATTCTCTTTAAAATTTGAGTATAATTTATGTATTCTTGATTTTTTTTTTAAATAAATATCTACTTTAGCTTTTGGTTTTATATATTTTTTACTTTTTAAGGCGAATCTGGACGGTCAAGTGTGCAAGAGAGACAAAGTTATCGGAAAAGTACTTCTCGATTTATTCAAAAAGTGCTTAACTAATTTTAATTTTTTTTATGCAAGGGGTTTTTAAATATCATTTTAAGTTTCTGCAACGTTTCATTTTTTTTATTTTTCTTCTAAAAAATGAAATTATTTGTTTAATTTATGTTTAAAAAAAAGAAATTAAAAATCGGCTCAAGGAGGCATTTGAAGACTGATCTCCTGAGAATAAATCTTTTTTTATTTTTAAATTTTGTCAAAAAATAACGGCCGAAACAGTAAAATTAACTTTTTTTTGACACGCATAATGCCGACATTCCGCGCGGTGGGAACTGATAAGAGAATAATTAATGTAAGACGATCTTGTTTTACGTTACACGATTTCAAATAATTACTCACCAATCCATTATTTTTGTTTGGTACAATTGTAACATATTTTGGATCTATAAGATATGAGAAAGTTAATTGTTATGAATTTGTTTGTAGAACATATCGCCACATTATTTTATATTATTAAAGACGAAAAAAAAATGTTTTCAATTCGACTATTACCTTTTACGTTATACTGCCGCATAACTTTTCACAACAATTTTTTTTTACTGAATAAGGTATACTTCAAAATTTGTACCATATAAATTTGACAACAAATTTGATTTCTAAAGAGAACAAAATAAGAAATGAATAAATGTTTTAAATTCAAAACATTATTTTTATTAGTGTACGTACGACTTAGACTACAACTATAGACTACTTTTTGAGGTTTAATATTTTGTTGACTATAATATATAAATTTAAAAATTATTATTTATTAGGTATAGAGGATAATACCTACGTAGAGGTATCTTATTGAAAAATTGAAAAATCGGTTGTGGTTTATAGCTGAGTATGATAGGGATAGAGTTATTTCCTTCCATTAAGTTCGTTCTTCCTAGTGTTCTAGTTTCTTCAAAATTGTATGCTTAAAAATTTTCATGGTAAGTACTTTTAAAAGAAAAAACAATAACTGTAATAAAAAAAATTAAAAAGTTTTTAAATATGTAATACCATACTATGCTGTGGTCATCTTTTTCTGTATTGGTATTTCTAAAAAAATGTATTATAATTTTTATAAATATATTATATAGATTTATTTCCTTATGTACACGTATGTATCAACTCACTAATAGTTTTTGTATGTTTGCGGCACTGATTTTCAATTTTCCACTCTATCAAGCCAGTGTTTACAACTGCTTTTTTGCGTTTTGATAAAAGAGTCAGTTTTCGCTTTTTGGGTAAGCTGTAGATGTATGAAATATTTACCAGAAACTTTTGTTTATTAGAAATTATGTAATAAATTTAAGCAATAGACTTTGTCAAAAACGTGATTGATAAAATGTCAGCTTATTACAATTGTGACAGGAAACTTATTGCTGACAGACAAATCAATGCAACCTCATAGAATCAGTGATTTCTCAACAGATTCGTCAATTAGTCCAAAGAAAATCATAAATTTATGTGAATAGAAGTGGTAGTGATTACCAAGAAAATGTTGCGTTCTGTGAGGACAGTGGTTCAACATGAGATAAGGGCTCCAATAAAGCCACATTTTGAGAAGTACTTGTAACAGATGCTAATAACGCCAAATCTTGTCTAAAAAATACTTTGGTAAATTAAGAACAGAAAAGCATGTAAAAAAAACTTGTAAAAATCTTCAAAAAGCAGTTTTGGAAATTTTATCTCAGATTCAAAATTTTTTATAGGAAACAAAACCTATTGCAAATGCATACCGCGTTTCGGAAACGTTTCTAAAAAGCTGCTGATTTTTATCACCATGGTGTGAACGACCATATATTTTCTCTAACAAAATTTTAATTTTTGAAGAAGTTTTTTTTTTAGCGCTTAGACGAAGTTTGTTCATCCCTTTTGTTGAACGTCTGCGGTTCATACTCAGATAACTACACTTGTAGCTATGCGACTAGGCAAATATGTATAGATACAACACCATACAGTTAACAGTGAGTACTATGGACAACACTATAAATATACACTACCACTACACTATAGAAACTATAAACATATAAACACTCAAAGTAAAAGTTTATTGCAATTTTAGTGAACTAACAGCAATAAATAAGTTTTTAGAAAAGTCGAATAGCACACAAAAGGAAATGTTAATTCAAAACGAATGACACTTAAAAACACAAAGTTAATCATCAGCATCATTTCATACTATTAAGCAGCTGAAGCACTGAAAACTAACGCAATGTTAAGTAATTTTATATAAAACTTATCAAGCAATAAAGGCAGATTTAATTATAGACTTTACATACTCTAGACGTAAGATTCAGAACTATAAAAAAAATAATTAATGGAGGGCGGTCGTAAAGCGTCAGACTGTACCAGTCTAGGAGTCTACGTACCAGTCTAGGAGTCTACGTACCAGTCTAGGAGTCTACCAGTTACTACTGTTAAAAACTACTTGCTTGTATTACAGTGAACAATTGACTTAAAGGTTGTAAGCTGTGGACAAATCCGTCATAAATCACATAGCAACTGTTTCTTCGACTAACAAAATACGGTTCTGTATACGGCTGGATCTCTGGTGATACATTTATTTATGACCTGATGATGGTCATAAAAACAAAACAGTTTTTATACGACTATACCAGTACCGTTAAGTCTAAGCTTGGAGATGGTTTACCGAATATTGTTATAATGTTGAGAATTTTTTTAACATTTGCTGTTAGTAATGCCAGTTGAGGAGAAAATTTCTTTAAAATAAAGTTAAAAAAAAATTATCTAGGATGTACTCTT
Source organism: Lagria hirta (assembly GCA_947359425.1). Classification (NCBI taxonomy): domain Eukaryota; kingdom Metazoa; phylum Arthropoda; class Insecta; order Coleoptera; family Tenebrionidae; genus Lagria; species Lagria hirta. Next base: position 18,355,393 of record OX375796.1, on the reverse strand, counting down.
TGTCTTTATTGAGACTATCAAATCTAGCTATTCTTGTAATTGAGCATAAGAAGTATTCAGTTTGATATTGACAGTTGCGTAAAAGAATTTGCTTTGGAAAAATCACAAAAGCTAATTTTTGAACTATATTTTTTTTGACTAGTATTTACTAAACTATATAACAATACTAGGCCCCCTGTAACATGTAAATTTGATTCTATCTAAGTTAATCTCAAATGCTGTTAAGAGTTTCTTTTTTTAAATTTTATGATATTAAAAATAAAAGTAATAAAATGATGAGTGGAAAAAATTTTTATTTATTTTTTTAATTTTGTTTAGTTAAGCTTCTATTTAAGTTTTTTGTTTTCTCATCAATTTAAATAATGAGGGCGAGGGGGGGGAGGTAAATTTGCAGAAGACACTTAATGGTAAAAACCCAAAAAAGCTACGCCACTGATGCAACTCGATACATTCTCAGAACATCGAGTTATCTGATAATAAAATCGATTTTGTCAAACAAAAAAATAGGTATTAATAAAATTGTTAATAATAAAAATAGGGTTTTGCTAGTTCAGAAATTTCCTTTTAAACGTGCATTGCCTTCTACAAATGCGGGCACGGTGTACTGATACCCACGGTCGCGCGCTGTCGGTCGGATCAAAAGGAATAGGTATTTTACTATTTCGGACGTTATTTTTGACCAAAAAATTTAAACAAAAATTGTTTTCATATCAGTAGACAAAGCTTTATAGTCGCCATTGACCACTTTTTTATTACTTTTTATTTTAAAAAAGTTACAGTAAGTAAATTCTAGAAAAACAATAAAATAACTTTTTTAAAACGTTGCAGAGTTTTTTACTATTGGTCTAAAACCATTCCTTGTTTCTAATTTTCAAAAATCAGACTGATATGGTCATTAAAAGGAATCTAAATTCAGCGCCATCTATGGATCTTGAATCTCACTAAAAGGCCGTCCAGATTCGCCTTAAGCGTTTAATTTTTTTTTTTAATATTTATTGTTTGGTTGGTACATATGAGTTTTGTTGCACTTTACTTTTAAGTATTTTTTGTTTTGTTTTATATCAATGACTGTTTCAAAATTTTAATGATTATAGAAGTTGAAACTGATCGGCTTTTGGGGCAGCAAGGTCCTCTCTCTATAGCGACACGTCAAAATGTTTTAAATTAATAGATTTATATATATTTAATTTAGCAACATGAGCGCCCTCCGTCTATAACGGAACGACACAGAAGCTGGATTTAATTATGTATCACTCGATGCTGTAATAGCGTATGCTTCTAATTCTGTTATTTATTATATATCATTTTCCGCATCGGTTTTTTTTCAATGAATGGACAGAGTTTTACTTATCATATTTTAAAGTAAAGTTAAGATACTTTTGTGTTGACGTTTTATGAATATGCATATTTACTTGGAAATGCTAATATCTTGATTATTTGTTTTGTCGAGAGAGAGTCATTTGTTATTTGGGGGAATTTATTTCATCTCAACCGTTGACATTAATTTCTCATCACTTTCTATACCCCATCTCGTATATAATCATTCTTTTTTTATTTAATTGGAAGCAATTTATCTAGATTTTTTCGAACATATAATTTAATGCTTCTCTATTTTCGCTTCAAGATGGAAATTCTAAGCTTAGAAAACGGGCAGCCTAAATTATCACATAAACTGCTCTATGGATGACAAGGTTGTAATAAATTGGGATAATTTATCATCTCTGTAATTTATTAGTGGTATGTGGTTTTAGTGACTATCAGTTTAGTTTGTTATAACTTAAATGCGGTTGTAATATAAATTAAAATGAAAATTATGTTTGTTGTAAAAGTTTTGCAATACTTTGTATTAAAACTAAAACTAAAAAATGCCTTACAAACTGTACCACTTCTATTGTAATATTTTAAACAAAGAAACCTGTGAATTTTCTTTGAAAAAAATTTGTCACTTTTGACCATAACTAAAATTGAGTTTAATATTTATTTAGTTTTACAATAATTGTTGAACAGAGTCTGCTAGTTTTATTTCTTGTACAACTACAGCTGTCATACAATAAAAAAGGCAAATCTTTAGGTAGAATAATTATTTAGTGGGAAACGTCCATCGCTGGAAATTCATTTTAATAGTTGTGTAAATAGTAAAAAAAAATCGTTTGTTGCTTTTATTTAAGCAAAGTGGAAATAAAATGTTTATGGAAATCTTATTCTAATTAATGCATTTAATTTTTCTCTTCTATCGGTTATATCATTAGTGTCGTGGTCTTTTGTTTGTCGTTTTTGCTGTTTTGTTCTTAATTTCTCTCTATTTAACCCATGTCTGGAAGGCATAATAAATATCATATTTTTTTGCATCGATTTTCCTATGAAGTGTTTTCCATCGCTTCTGATAACACCCCCGAGATCAGACTTTTTAATTTTTTTTCTTGAATTACGAGTTTTTCTATATTTTTATTTTTTCTCTGTTTTTACGTTTAAAGACGTCTGCGTTTTTACGTTTACGTATAAATCGTTGATCTTCATTGTCATTAATTTTTTTTTTGCTCTTTTTGCTGTGGAAAGAGAATTTTCTGTTGGGATGAGAGAATGGGCAACCAAGCAGGTCTTAAGTATGCAAGAAAAGTTTTTTCGTTTATTTGTTTTGTAACTTTGTTATAATCTTTTTGTTCCATCATTGCTCAATGTTTGTTTTTTATTTTTTTTTTAAACATATTTGTTTTATTATTTTTTTAGTTTTTACTTTTTATATAGTCTTTTTATTATATTTTCTCTTATTTAGAATGTTATATAAATAATGTTTTTTTGTTTTGGATGAAAAGAATTATCTAGAAACTATTAAGTTAATTAAACGCTATGGGTTAATTTTTATAATTATGTGGTGTGTTGTTTTTATTGATTTTTTTTTTGATGACATGTATTATAGTGCAGACAACATAAAAAACACAGTCGGAGGTGTAAAGCATTTAACCCGGTTATCAAAACAAAAACGCTTTGGACTAGTATTTTACGGATTTTTTTTTTGGTTCTAAATAAGGTTTCTCAATACGATGATGTTAAAAATAAGCTCTTAATAAATATCAGACTATAAATTGTTTTTTTATTAGGATATAAAACGCATTGAAGGTCTACTTTCGATTCAATTATAATAGTGCTGTCAAATAGGAACGAAAACTTTGGTGAAAGTATTGATTAAACAGAAATAGGGGTCTATTCTGCAAATTTTTAGTAGCTTTTGCAGAATGCGGATTGTTTGGCTAAGTAATTTATTGCTGCTGAATTGATCTTAATTTGTTAAGTATCATTAATAACGCTAATTAATCTTAAGGTATCTATGGAGTTCTACAAGACTTTGTCTTGAGCGGTTAGCCTAATTTTTATTTATTATTCTTTTGTTGCTTGGAGAGAAAATAGGCAATCAAGCACACACACCTTTAGTATGCAATTGCAATTTGTAATTTTCAAAGCAATCACGTGCTGACTTTTTAATACAGTTTGCATTGCCCCACTCTATTTTTCTGTTGAAACTAACGTTATAAATAGTACTTTTTTTCAAAAAATTATTAGTATTATTATTAATTCTCTTCTAATCACGTTAGTCATTTTTATTGCCATTTTAAAGATGCAATCTTTTTTTGACAGATTTTTACAAACAAAACATTTAAAAATTGATTATAGCCCATCTTTTTACATTACTTTTATGTGACCATATCATAGATATTTTTGTTTTCACTTTTAACTAATTTGGTTTTTGGTCTACAGGTAATGCTTACATGTACATATTTAATGATGCCGTAGCAGACCAAACAAAAAAGTATTAAAAAATATTCCGCGTTTGCAATCTATGCAAAAAAGATCATTTGTTTTTTAGGATGTCTTATCGCGACCCTGTATATTTAAAAACTGTATAGACGAATACACATTAATATAAAGGTTTGTCTCATAATTGTTTCTAAAATAACCGCTAGCTAGGAATGTAGCGCTTATTACAAACAGCCAATAACTCTGGATAGATCTGGCAAAATGAACAATTGACAACCATAATTGCTATCGCCTTTCAAGCAGCATCATTGATGACTTGCATCGCTTTTATTTTGAATGATCTAAATTCATATAGATATTATTCTCACCTCACATGTTTTTAGAATTGAGTAAAAATATTCACGTTTTTTTTTTTAAGAATTTTATATTACTTTGTAAATTGAGGTTTAAACTGTTCATTTCCCATTATCAAAAAAATGTTTCGCTTTTTATGTAAATTTAATAGAAGCATTTGCCGCTTTAGCAAAAGAAATTTAATTTCTTCTCGAACAGTTTAACTTTATTAGTTCAACTTCGTGCTTATCTCAACTTTAACCAGTTCACAAATTTTCAATTTTCCTTGAAACCAAACAAACTCGTTAATTATTATTGTTTTAAGAAATTTTCCTTTCTACTCAACGTAAAACCATTTCACTAACTCGTAATTCGATTTTATTGGTATTGTGGTTGATAATCCAAATTCTTAAATAAACATAGTTTTTTCTTCTTTTTAGTATATTTCTTTTGTGACGAGATCAATCAATGAAACTATAAATATAAAGTATGTGAGTGTCATTCTGATGGCAGAAAACAAAGAGAGTATCAAGTTCTTATTGACAACAGCAAATTGGTTTTATCTGTATAGCAGTTTGTGTGTTTTGCAATATCATGTTAATGCCTTAACAGGGGAGAGAAAAAGTTGCGTCACTCTCAAACAAGCAATGCACGTCATAGATCTTAAGTAGCTGGAATATCGACACATTTTTTTTTGTTAAAAAAAAACCTTAAATTCTTGTGCAAAAAAAAACTCTATTTTGCATGATAAAACGAAAATATAAACCACTACAAAAGGAGACAATTTATTAATAGCATCATTATCATCTGTACTAATTAAGTGGCTATAATAAAACAAATGCTTTTTATTTTATTTGGAATCTTTGAGCAGGAAAGGGTTTTAAGTGTGCATTTGTTTAAATTAATAAAACAGTTTTGTTTGACTCAGAATAAACATTTAATTTCCTTATTTTATCATTTTATAGCCATCATCAAATTTACAACTTTTGGCGTTAAGGCCAGATTTCGGTTGGCATAGTGTTCAGATCGAACGGGAAAAGAGGAGAATACGAGAGAACTGCTTGTTTCCCTCTCCACGCAAGAGCCCGAGATCGGCCCGACGCGCGCTTTGGACACTCAGTCAGTATCAGTACAGATCTAGTTAATAGTTAATCACAGTAGTACAGTACCTGCGACTAAACAAGTCAAAGGAAGGGAGTCAATATTGATTTTTGCATGTACCCACCCTATAAATAATAAAAACTGAAACAGAAGTGTAGGTTTGGAAAGAAAATGCAAACTATTTTAGTAATATTATGTATGCTCAGGCAAAGGTTTTTAGAAACAATAATTATTAGCTCTGTGTCTGTACCTATTCCACAATAATTATCACTTTTTTGATAATTAAGTATTTTTTACAAAATAAAAAGTTATGTAAATACTATGAAATTAATAATATTATATCAAAAACTTGTTTGTAAATCAGACAATTTATTTTTTAATTTACCACAATTTTTTTACAGACAAGCTGGAGGGGTTCAATAACACAATTACCAATTTCAGTACATGAATAATTTTTATTATCGTATGTCTTTATTTCTATTATAGCGACTGTCGATTAACTCGGGAAGTAAATGATCAAAATAAAATTTTTTCAACTTTGGTAACATTTTATCGTTCCAAAATTCTGGATTTCGTTCGATCTTTTGAATGACGAAGTCGTTTGGTATCCACACACAAAAAAGACAAAAATCCCTATTTGTGACTTCTAATTGCCCTTGTATCTGATAATAATAATTAGAATTTGTTTTCAGTACAAGCTGATTATTGTATACCGCGCACCCTGTAACTTTTCTGTTTTGAGCAGCCTCTAAAACCGTTCTGAACTCTTTGGCAGAAAATGGACATTTGATTTCTATTATACCATTATCATCCACAAGTCCATCTGGAGAAGCTCCTAAAAATGGCTCTGACGAATGTACAAAAAATCCACATTCCGAAATTAAATGTTGTGGTAAAGCATTTCGAATTTTTTCCAGCGCAAGAGGTTCGTTATCTTTACCCCAGCTAGTTGAAAAAGTGCAAATCTTCTTATACAATATATTAATCACTGTTTTCGTGCGCGGTGTTCTATCTCTCATCTTGCAAATTTGACCAAAATTAGAGGCTGTCAGTCGTTTAAGTCGTTCACTTCTCCAAATCATATTTGCAGACTGACCGCGAGTTTCTCTTTCTAAATCCGCGATTTCTTTCAGACTCTTCTCTAATTTTTTCAGAAACTCTTGTTCTTTTAATTTATATATTTCAGGACTCATATCAGGAACATCTATGTCTAACTCCATCCTTCCATAATGTTGATCTGCTGTGGTTGTTTTACGTATCGTTTTATAGTTCTTCTTTGTTTCTAATATCAGTTTTCTCTTGCATCTTAATTCTTTTCTTCGTTTGATTTGTGACATATAATTTTTCAAATACTTTCCCGTTGGACTGTGTTGAATCACCTGTTTGGTCACTTTCTTGTAAAATTTAGACCTGTCATTAAACGATGCTGCAGCTGCCTTACATCTTGCTTCATAGGAGTCTCTCATCACAAAATTACATCGCTTTCCACCTATAAACTTAGCTACAATAGAATTATACCGCTCTGCTAAATTGTTGTTGACATTATGAAGTAAGCTGTCTACATGCTCCAGAACAAGTCTCACGGCGTTTTTTAATCCAGCCCACAAACCGCATAATTTTAAATCTTCCACGTAGTTTATATCATTTTTGCTTCTGGTACATTTAAATTGCCTGCTGGAACAAGCCTCATGTGAACCAAAAACATGATTAAGTAAATTTTGTAGATCCAAAATGATTTCTTTTTTTATTTCATTGGGTTTGCTTGAATTAGAGAATTGCTTTGATCTTTTTTTTATTATGCAATAGAGGGAAATTCGCAATCTTTCTAAATTTTTTTCCACAGTTTTTCTCATTATTATTGGCACAACTCCTATGTCATTAATTCGAGTTTTGCTCAGTTCTTTAGTCCTATTATTAAAGTTTCTACAGATGTGATTGGTGCAATCAATTTTGGTAATTAGCAAATCTAGCCCGTAAGGTCTGGTAGTATTGAGTCTCTCAAAAACGCTACTATCTCCGTCACCTAGAAAGACACTCGAACATTATTGAGCACATTTGTTTAGATTAGCCGAACAACATACCAATCATGTATGCATACTTCACTCCATGCATCAAAAGACTCTGTTTGAATCCTTCGGCAATAATGTCAGCTTCCATAGTGTTTGCAGTTCCTGACCAGTTTTTATAGCAAATATGATCCGGAATTTCTTTTTTCATATTTTCATATTTTGTGCACAGAAGACAAAATGTATTTCTTACGCCCAGGAAAAGCATTTTTTGGGAATGAAATCCCACTATACATGCCTAAAATTGCAACATACAGACAGACAAAAATGTTACCAGCTAGTAAATCAGTTTTCACACTTACAACACCTGATAAAGAACTGTAATTGCATTTATATGAACGCTTAGCCCAGGAACCATCCACAACTACAGTTAGCAAAGGAATACCATGTTTGTCAACGCTGTCTCTTTCTATAGCAAGTTCTTTTTCAATTTTTACGGCATCTTTCATTTCTTCTAATGCAACATCTCTTATTTTATTATGTATGTCTTTTTGCACTGAAAAATATGTTGAAGAAGACATAATAGGCATATTGAGCAGTGCGCATCTCTCCTCCATTTGTGTAAAACTTTGGCCAGTGCAAATATTTCCAAACACCTAAAGAAAAATCTATCAGTTATTAAAAATATTTTTTTTTGGAAATATGGTTGATACCATTGCTTCATTTACAGGCATAACTTCTTCGTTATCTTTTTTATCAGATTCTATGGTTTCTTTTTTGTTGCACATAGAACATTTAAATATCAAAGAAGTACTAAACCCTTTGCGAATTTCTTTGATAAAAATCATGTTTTTTGATGAGCAGCCATATTTTTCATGATTACCAAAAGTTTGAAGCTGCTCTATCAGATATTTTACGGCAAAGATACGTCTGCCTTCTAGATCTGTTTTCTTCTTTTCCAACAGATCACCATCTTCGTGATCTGGGCAAATTTCGTAATCACTTTCTTTCTCACTAAAATATTAATTTCTATAAAAAAATTTCTAAATATTAGTAACATTAATTTACGTTTCGGTATTCACAAAAAAATCAACAGATTCTAAATTTGATTGGAACACGTTATTGTCATTGTTTCTGATGGTGTCGTTTGCATCGGTCGAACAGCTGAAAGTGTTATTAGGTATTTTTTTGAGAGTAAGCGCTATTGAAACAGCCTATTTTATTTTATTTTAAAAAGTATCTAGTAGTTGAATCACTTTTCTCTTTAAAATGCTTTTAGAGAATAATTGCGAAAAACAAATATTAAATATTAATACGTTTTTAAGAAATATAATAACCAATGATTCGAATTCTTTTCATGCTATATATTAAAAATCAAGTGACATCAGACCCAACAATGTTTCTCAACACTAAAATGTTTTTGAGAAATTTAAAGACCGAGAATCGTTTAACAGTTTGTTGTTTTTATGCTATCATTTGAAATTTTTATTAGGAGCTGCAACTGTTGTATCAAAACAAAACATACACTCGCGTTTCTTCTTGTTTCTAACTATACATACCCTGGTAAACTATGGTTTGCATTTAAATTTTTCAAAACCCTTTCCTGAGCACATTTGTTTTTTATTTCGGTGTTTTCTGAACAAGTTTCTCTAAAAATTAATAGGATATAGGCTATGTACGAAGTGATCCACAATTATTTTCATAAGAGGAGACCATTGAAATCAAAATGAATGTCTTAGCTTTATTCATACCGCTACGTATCCGTCAAATCTGACACTTCAAAATGATCAACTTATTGGATAATTGCTGAATGAAGCCAAGACATTCATTTTGATTTCCATGGCCTCCCCTTATGAAAATAATTGTGGATCACCTAGTATAATGTATATAAATTATTACTGCTATTTTTGCTCAGAGTTCTTAACAAATATCAATAGGTTTTTTTAGAGCAAATATCTATTTATATTATATAAAAAATATCTACGATTTACTTACCTTCTTCGAACTCGTTTCATGCGTTTTCTCATACTAAGGCGTTTGTCTCCAAGACGAAGGTGATATTTAAAATTACCCATTCTATATGCTAACACTAGTATCTAATTAATTATATTGTCTAAAAAAGGCACTTCAAATTAAGGGTGACAAGCAGCACAATAACTAAAATGATCACAAAGCTCTGTATTATCCAATAATTATTCACAATCGAGTGTAAAAAAGAGAAACCCCGGGTATCGGATGTTTTACAATCGGCGCTCGACATAGCTGAAAAGCACGTGTACCCTAAGGTGGTGGGTGTGTATTCCCCTCTTGAGGCTCAACGCCAACATTTCCAATTTTCTTAGAACAGCCCGTGTTCATAACCGCATTAATCAACGACAGTTTTTTTCTAATCAATGAAATTTTTTTTTTCTTATTTTCAAAACAGATCTTTAGAGCTGCACACAAATGTTTTGCTTCCTTTGTTAGCAGCACCTAAGTTAAAACTTGTTGAAAATGTCTAATTTCAGCAAAGTTTCTAATTTTTTTTCAAACTGTTTTGAGAAATAATATGCAAAACGAGCATGTACAGCTCTATAATAATTGTTCTTTTATGACTAGAAAAAATATCTTGTTGATATCTCTAAAAATAAGAGAAAAATTTGTCTATGAATAATAATTGTTTTCGGCCTGCATTTGCCAGCCGAAATCTCGCCTTAACATGATTTACTTTAAAAGATAAAACTTTTGACTAGTAAAACTTTTCCGACAGCAATTAGTTTATTGCGCATACTGATGGGAAATTTCCGGGATAAAATAATTGACCTATTTCTGGGCAATTCCATTTAGCTTTTTGTATTATGTTTTAGCAAAATTTTTAATTAGAAATACATAATCTAGTAATGTTTTATAATTAATGTTGCAAAATGAACAATTATTTATTTAAAGATCTTAATTAATCATTGTTACATAAAGTATAGTGAGGTTTTTAAAGGGAACCGATTCAACACGTTTTGGTAAAACAAAAGTCAGCTAGCACTTTTGTGTTTTATCACTGTGTATGAATTTTAAAATATTTTGGTAGCTGGTAGCTTCTGACCAGAGAACCTATTTAAAAAATAATATATGACAATTTCGAAGTGCTATACAAGGAGCTGTAAAGTATAGATGCATCTTCTTCGCATCAAGGAAGATAGATCATGAAGAAAAGAAACGCTACGCTGAATCTGATAGAGACTACGGCATAGAGGCGGCTATGCCAGAGGAGAAAAAAATAATCAGAACCGTTTTCAGAATCATTTGAGGAAGCTAAAGACGATTTAATTAAATCGTTAAAAAAAACAAAATCTGAAATTGCACAACTAGAGAAAAACACTATTGAACAAAGCAGAACTCGATTGTAAAAGGATGAAAGATATAAAGGGCTAACGGCGTCTTCATTTGGAAAAATTTGCAAAATGCAATGTTCCACTTCTTGTGCTGCAGTTTCTTTTATACAATAAATTTACTGGTAGTACTGCTACTGATTGGGGTAAAACTCATGAACGCGTCGCTGTACAAGCGTTTGAGCAACTTTTTGCTCTTGAGGTTACAACTTGCGGCTTGTTTGTTGACCAAATGTTTGGCTTTCTCGGGGCATCTTCAGATGGTCTAGTTGGAAATGATGCCATAATTGAAATTAAATGCCCTTATTCGATGCGAAATTTTACACCGCATGAGTGTATAAAAGAGGCTCTAAAAAAAAAGTGATACATTAAACAATAGACAGAGAAGAGAATATAAACTTCAAAACAAATGCCGTCTACTTTTACCAAATACAAGGGCAGCTACATATACCCAAGACAGAAATTTGCTATTTTGTTATTTGGACTCCAGAAGGAATGTCTATTGAAAAGGTATGAGTTTTAAAATGCAGTAATTGTGTTTAAATCAGTTTTCCGTGATTGATTTGCTTTTTTTTTTTGGCAGATTTATAAAGATGATTCTTTTTGGAAAGAAAAAATGTAACCACATCTGATAGAATTTTACCATAAATGTATTGTGTCGGAGTTATTATATTCCCAGCATCCTATCAGAGATTTGCGGAACAGAAAGACCTCAAGAAGAACCAATTGTAAATGATTACTTTATAAAGCAATCAATATTTTTTAGTATTGAGATTACTATTATTTATTTTAATTTTTTTATTGTACTTTATTTTTATTTATTCCTTCTTGTACTTGTTCTACTCTCTCATATAGAAGGTTACCTGCGGCAACATATATAATAAAGCAAACCTAATATTATTTATTTTTAAAATTAAGATTACTATTTATTTTTTTATATTATTTTAAAAATAAACTTTAATCAATTTTTATTACATAGTTATACTTTTTTTCTTCACCTGCAATATTTTTTATCATTATCACTTTGTATGATTTTAATATGTCTTTTTCCGTCTATATTATAATTGCTCAGATTTTTTTAAAAAACTATTAAATAGTTGTAGATTTATAATAGAGCTCAATACGTGAAGGATAATATTTAACTCAGATAAATAGGTACACCACTCGCTTTCAGCTCGTGTTGCAAATTTTACCTTTGAGGGTAATAGTCTTCATCATGCGCGTGTTGAATAATTTACTGTTTTAAGTTATAACTGCAATAAACACATTATTATTACAAAAAAAAATTGATTATTGTTTATAAAACGTATCGTAAAATACCTACTTCAATTACCAATTTGTATTAAGTACTTGTTTCAGTCAGCAATAAACAAGAAGAAGCTTTTTTTTGCGGCAATAAAATTTTGTTTGCCCGTGCAGTTCTTATTTGAGGGAATGGTAATATTTACTGTTGAACCTTAGCATTACGCAATGGATATATCAGAAAGTATTTTTATGATATCATTTCCAAGGGTTGGTTTTCTTCAGGTAGACAGGGTGACGAGAACAAGACGAGTAAATGACTGAGATAAAATATTTAAGCTCCGCCCCTCAGCTGACGTAGAAAAACACGGGGGATAGCAAGAACCGAATTGAGTTTGTCTTTAAAACGCTCTTAGTTGGACGTTGTTCAAGTGGAATGGACGGCGGTTGAGCAATTATTATACGGTATATTACTAAATAGGATGCACATAAATATTTTAACTAACCTGTTTTTACATGAAAGTGTTTTTTTTTTTGAAAATTTTGATAATAATTTAATTATAAACATCATTATCCTCTTTTTGGGTAATACCATAATACTTAGACCAAGAGTGAAGTGAGTTGTAAAGTTCGGAGCTGTTACTACCTGTAACAGACGAGGCTCAACGAGCCCGAAATTGGTACTGCGTTTTGGGTTTTCCACTCTCTAGTTTGCGTATTTTAGAATTTATTTTACATTTAATTTCAATCTGCTCTTTTATTGCAAAAGTTTTTTATATTTGTGAAAATTAAAGTATTTAATAATCTGATAAATTTGTCACAATGAGTTTCATTGAATTAATTATTGGTGGGATTGCTATTTACAGATTACATTCTATCGCAAATATATTGTTTTCATTTGTATAAATCTTAAAAATGTTTGTGAAAATAAAAAATGAGTGAAGTAGATCATGATTCATAATTTGAAATATGTGATAAATGAAACATTTTCTCACTAAGAACCGTAAAAATCAACATCAAGACAATAATAAAGGTGTAAACATAGAAGTATCAAGGTTATCAATGTACAAATAATATATATTTTTTATTTTGCATTTGTCAATAATTCAATTTAGAGAGGATATAGCAATGTGCGATGTTCTAAAAATAATTCTCTCTTCGTTTCATATTCAAACTTTTTACAACGACCAAAACTTTGAGACAAAACCAAACAAAATAAATTCAAATTGAAAACGATCGGGAGAACTTTATGCAGGGTGGCAGTGTTACAAAACTTTCTGATTTTGAATAACGGACCGAGTCCAAGATTGAGTTATTCACAGCTAGTCACTTGATGCAACAAGTTTTCGTTGATAGTGTCAGAGGAAGGAAGTTGTGGCTTTATAAAAGTCTTTTTTTTCCCCAAAATTTGTCATAATTTAAAAAATTCTGATGTGTAATGTTGGTTGCTGATAGTTACGTCTGCTATTGAGAAGTGGGAGCTTTATTGGGTTAACATTGGTATTAATTACATTTTTTTTAAACCCATCAATTTTTGTTGTTCCATATTTCCAACAATTGATTAAAATCACCTTATTAAGAAGAATTTGAGTTCAAATAATTATAGGATTCTATATTTTGGCAACAATAAGGTAGTTAGTGCAATTTTTCTGTTGTATATGGTGCTATTACCCAAAATTTTGAAAATTTCAGTCTGATTAGTTCTCACGTGACAATTCATTTATTAATAATATTTTAAATTGCAATAAATTTAAAATAGCGATATATTTAGCTTTTTGCTTAAACAAAAAACTTAATTCTCTTAAATTGTTCTATCACTAAATTTGAAATTCTATCAGGTTCATAAATTTGGAAAAACAATTTTTTTTTAATTAAAATTACGCTTTTTATTTTTACTTATAACTTTTTTCTATTTATTTATTTTTTTTTGCTGTTTTTTAACAGTTTTTTCAACAACATTTTTTTTATATATCAAATGAAAAATCGTGCATTTAAGGGCCAGTACATTCGAAAATTCTAATTTTGGAAAAGGTTCTAATTGAGATTAAAGTGGTTTTATTTATTGTTCATCAATGGTAATGTAAACCATAATGTGTTTTTTTTTGAAAAAAATTAATGGCGGTGTAATATTATTTGAATTTTTTATATATTTTTACCAAGCAAATTATTTAGATCTACTCTTGCTGTATAATTTAGCTTGAGAGATTTTTATTGTCTTTGATAGTATGATTGCCGACAAATGTCAAACCAACGATCAACGTTAAAGCTCGTGTATAATATCGTACGTTTCTGCGTATGAACTAATCAAAAAATGAACATACGTTCAAAATTCTGAAGCGAGACTTTGGAAAGAATCAGTTATTTTACACAGTACATGACGTGTCTTTATTTATTCTATTGACATACCATTTTAAAATGATATGTCAAAAAAAATCTGTTCGTGGTTGAACTTAGTTCTCTTGATACTGATAATTGATGAAAAATCTATATGATTATTTGTATTATTATAGCAACACAGACAATATTGTCAAACTTTCATGGCATTCTTTAATCAACATGATTCTGTTTTATTAATAAATTCGTGGTTTTTTCTTTTATTTTAATTGTTTTATTTGTTTGCAAATAATTATAAGATTGCACTAAAGAATAGATAAAAGACGCTTCTTTCAAAACCGAAAGAAAAAATATAGGTACAATTGAAAAAAAACCCAGTTGGTTACCATAGCAGCAGAAGAACGGAAAATAAGAAGAAACTGAAAAGGTCGTATCATGCACGATAATAAAAAAACAAATTTTATATTCAACATTTTGTGATACCTTTTTAAATTAAGAAATTACAGCTGCTTGTTATTTTTTTATGTTATTGTTTTGGAATATGTAGTTATAACAAAATAAAATGTACTTTGTTTTTCTCAATCTGAATTAGACTTTTTGTGTTGTACTCATTAAATTGGACATTATTGTTTAAAGATTACAAGCTTGTAATGGTGCCCTTCCAGCTACGCTTTAGGACTCTATTATAAGAACGGAAATGTTTATTTCGATTTTGTAAGTTTATCATCAAAAAGATTTAAAAAATTACTCGATTAAAAAAGGTCATGCTTGAATTTAATACCATTCAAAAATACCATCAGTTTAAGTTTTTTTTTTTTTATAAAAAAATATATTCACAATAAGGGCTATGGCTACTTTTACTTACCAGTGGTCAATTGTAGAAAACTTAATTTTTAAGCGCTTTATATATTATGTTTGTGGTCATGTCATATTGACTTTCTTTTTTAATTTTTTTTAATTAAAATAGATAATTAATAAAAATTGAAATGTCACGACTTGAAATGTTTTTTCTTCTTTGCGGAGAAAAAATTTATTTATTTCACTGCTTTAATAATATGGATAATCTCTGTTGTTGCAAAAAAAGGAACCTATAGAAATGAAAACATCTGAGATTAAATAAACTATTATAAAATGTGAATTAGAATAAAAGCAACAATTTTGGGAGTATACAAAATGGTGGTTGTAATTTCAGTTTGTCATAAGCGTAGATTAATAAATAAAAGATGACATTGCTGATTTTTCTTCAAAGAAGTTTTTTCTTTTAATAGCGTTTTTTAATGAGACATTATTTCTGAGTCACTCTGTATAAAACCCGATAACATAAAAATAGATCTAAGCTGCTAATGCAAAGGTTTGAAGAAATTTTGTATTATTATTAAAGTTGCTATTATTAAAACAAAATGCAAATCTCTAACTTCAAAGAATAAATTATTCTGTCAATAAAAACCTTTTACGGTTTACCTGCTTTGTTACTATAACATAAAATAAACATTTTGATTTTAGACCCTATAGAAACAATCGTGCTACAATTAATAATTCATATCTTTCGAACTTTCAAGAGAGCTTTCTGCAACGAAAAGCTATAACAAAAACACGGCATTATTCCGCAGACATGTAAATATTTTTGCAAATTTATGCTTAAAAATTCGATCAAACCAACGAGAAGTCATATTTTAAAAGGGATTAACGACATTTTCCTGTCGTTATGCGAAGAGATAAATTATTATTCTCCCGGTGGGTATATGAAAAGATAAATCAAATGGAAATGGGTACAAACGTTTCAAATGAAAGGGAACGGTGACGACTAAACGTTTTAATAGGTGCTTGTAAAACTAGTGTTAAGTAATTAAGCTTATCACTTATGTAAATTTGAGCAATTGAAATTAATCTTTTAGGTACAAGCTTTTAATTATTAATGGTTAAACTTGAAGGAAGCTTGAGAGGCAAACTTTAAATTGACGTTATTAAAAACAATTTTAGTATTTCAGAGTTATCAGATAAAATACCGGACGTCCGGGTCTCTATCGAGCCATGATGCGATACATGTCTACATTTAACTTCATTTATTGATAAATAAAGCGTTTTTTGTTTTTTATATTGAAATTGAAAGTTAGTTTTTTTTGTTACTATTAATAGCTTACATCTTTACACTAACATTCTCATTGAATTATTGAATTCTTTATGAACAGTATGATACATGACTCATTTTGTTATTAAATTTAAATTATTTGTGTCTAAATTTTGAAATACATAATTGATTAAAAAAATAAACTTTCAATAGAGAAAAATCTCTAAATGTGAAAGCATATTGTTGTATCGAACTTGACTACAATGAGTAAAGTCTGATGGAAAATGAACCAAATCTTCTAATGATCGACATTGGTTCCATATAAAGCATAGTGGCTTAAATATAGAAATTTTTAATATGCAGCACTAAAAATTATAAAAAAGGATGATGGGCCTGGTGGGTTTTGCGATACGTGCAAAAGGAATAATGAATAGGATAGAGAACTCAAAATAAAACCTTGATAGATATTTAACAAACATTTGTCATTTTTATGAATTTTTGATTTTCCAGATTAACGATTTTATTGATTCTGTGCACCAGTTTGATTTAAATCTGTTTTGGTAAATTGATACGCTGTTTTTATTTCTATGTATCATTTTAACCTTGTGTCTGTTATCTTTTCCATTAGTTTACAATTACATGTTGTACAAGTTAATACGATAGGTCTGTAAGATTGACTTTTGTCGGTGGCTTATTGGGTTTCATTATTGTACAGGTGGCACAAAATAAATTGGTTCAAGTTCATTATTATTATTTTTAAATCCAGTATCTCATTGGAAAAAAAATTCAATTATGAAAAGTTTTGTCTCGCAAATGGTGGCCATTTTGTACCTCATTTTTCTAATCTTTAATTATATTTTTTGTGATAAAAAGATGCAAAAAATTGTTATGTTTCAGCTTGTTGTTTGATTTATGGATATCTTAGACATAAAACACATTATTACATTAGTTACAGAAGGTTAATTACATAAATTCTAATCCTGAAGAAATTAAAATTGATAAGAATTTTAACTGTGTTTTTTTATAGCATTTTATTGATCATGACTGGTGAATAAATTAGTAAAAATTCAAGGAAAAGTAAACCAGAGGGTGGAAATAGGAAAAATTTCAATTTTACTAAATTTGCTCTAAAATTTAATCGTTAGCATTTTTTGCGATTGAAAATTCTTACGATATCGCTAAAAAATTGCGATATGTCGCACATGGGGTCAAAGCTTTATGGGCCGATTTTGATAATTTTCTTTTTATTGGAAAAGAGATATCCTAAGGGTGGTATCATGATAAGAAAACTAGAATCTGATGATGGCATTCCAGAGAAATTGAGAGGAACCTTCGAAAATTGCGATATGTCGTACATGGGGTCGAAGCTTTTTGGGCCGATTTTGATGATTCTTTTTTTATTGAACAGGAGGTATCCCAAGGGTGGTACCATGATAAGTTTTCTTATGGATCTGATGATGGCATTCCAGAGAAATCGCCTTCGAAAATCGTAATGGCGGCTAGTGCGTTTGTTACACAATTTGCTTGAATTAATTAATAAATAGTTATATTGAAGGCGGTCCTTTAAACTTTTAGTTTGCTACAATATGTTGCGCTTTCAATCAATATAATTATGTAATAATGAATAAGACTAATAAATGTTGATCCGGAAAAAAAACTATTTCCAGCATTAGGTTTTTATTTCTGTTTGACCTTTCCCACCCTTCTTTTTGGCATGTTTTTGTTTAATGAATTTATTATTTTCGTTCGACATTTCCTTCGTCAAAATCAATTTGGGAAGAGATTTTTTTTATTTTAAGCCAGGGAAATTGATTGGGCAATTGAACGATATATGTATCTGTTCCCTGTGGATTTGTATTTTACTTCAATTTGCGTGTCGGGTTTATAAGTTTAA
Source organism: Lagria hirta (assembly GCA_947359425.1). Lineage (NCBI taxonomy): Eukaryota > Metazoa > Arthropoda > Insecta > Coleoptera > Tenebrionidae > Lagria > Lagria hirta. The sequence goes on along the minus strand of OX375796.1, from coordinate 18,337,300 downwards.
TGTTCCTAGCTAATTAGCTACTCATAAAGTGCTGTAAAGACGAAGTTTGAGTGTTGTAGAGATATCTTGCAGGATTAATTTTCTTTTAAGAATAATGAAAGGTAATTAAAGTCTGCTTCTGGATTAAATTCGCTTGGATTATATTTATAAGAAAAAAGGAATGAGTTATGGAGGTTCTTGTTTTGTTTTCCAAATCAATTATGAAGTAACTTGAATATCAGATTTTATAAAAGTGAAAGTAAAACTCGAGAGAAATTTTTCAGTAAAAAAATTTTATTTGCAGGTTATAAGAAGGTAAAGACTGAATAATATAATATTATGTATTAAAAAATATATAAGCTTGCATGTTTGATATAAATAATTACAAATTTTTATTCAACGGTGTTTTTTTTTGGAAATTTTGTTATAGAGATAACTGATAACATTTTAAATTTATAACACATGAAAGGTTATACTTATGTTGCTCTATATATCTCATAAAAGTTTCATGAATCTTATCATGAAAAATTAAAACTGACGCAGAAACTCACTATGTTCGTGTTAAAAACTTTACATAATATGCTAAGTATCAAGAATAATTCCTACAGTTGATAACCCTCATGAGTTTCCAATAAGAGCGAAACAGCGCTGTTTTCAGGATTTTGCAGGATACGTGAAACTTTTATAAGATATTTAGAGCTTTAAACTTTTACCTGTTATAAATTTAGAATTAATATTGTTTTCTAGGTAAAGGCACTGAGTAAGTACAAGTACATTGTGCATACTTAGACAAATTACTATTACTACAAAACACTTTTAAGTAAAAATTGTAAAAAATATGGAATCAATGTATCTAATCATTAATTGACATCTTATGTATAATTGTATATGGTTATTTACTTTCTTATAAAAAAGATTGAGATGCCTGGAGCTTTAAGGTTTAAAAAATAGTAAATTCTTCTATGGTTTGAAAATTTCAATGCAAACCTTGTGTGTAAAGCGTTTTGCAGCGTTCAACTTACTTCTTGCATACGATTTTACTTGATTGTAGAGAAATTAACTTTTTAAACATTGATAATGCTGGTTGGTGCATTAACGATGAATTCGGACCAATTTGCTGCTTTTCATTACCTTTGAGCTCTACTATAAGGTTACAAATGGAATTAATGAAGTTTTAGTGACTCTTGTAATTTTATATGTAATAAACAATGACAGGATAAATGAGGCTGTACATTAAATATGGACTACATACACCATTACATGACTAAAAATAACTGTCATTTTTCGGTTGCTGATGAAATAAAGCACAATCGCGTGCTGGAAAAAAGGGGTTGTTAAATTCAATTTTCACATTTTGTTTTTGTTAAAGTTGAAATGCGTGACAAACTCAGTTTTTGTTTAAATGTAAATGGAAGACTTTAAAAGCAAGTGGATGTTCCCTATTAGTGATCCCGCTTTAGAGGCAAAAGTTTAAACGATGTGCAAATAAATTATCAATGATTCAAGTAAATACATTAAAGGAATGTAATATTTTGAAATGTAGGGGCTGTTAAATTTTATTGCTGCGGCAACAATCAAGCTGTATCATGAAATTTTTAATTTATTATCGTCACAAAATATAGCATTTAAAATATGCTAATAATTTATATTTGGGAACAATTTAGGTTTTTCTAGAAGAAAATAGAAAATTTGTGAATATGTAATCCCCGAACGAGTCGATATAAATCAAGGAAAGATATGGCAAGTTTTGAAATTATTATTTATTGCATATAGATGATTACTTACTGGACTGTTGCGGTCTGTTAAATTAATGGTAAATAGTTATTTAATAAAGTGGAATAGTTTAGTTTGGCAATTAATATTTGCGCTTTATTGTTTAGCGGAGGTTAACACTCCAGTGAGGTTCGTCGGGCGAAAACGAGTCACTAAAAGTAAATATAAATAAACTCACTTGAGCTAATATTGTTTTCATTATGGAGTTTTTTAATTTGACGGCTGGCTAACAAGTTGAAAAATATCAAATTTTTTAAAACAAGCAGAAAGGAAAAATTTAATGTTTACATAAAAATTTTAATCATACTTTATGCTAGAATAAATTGGCCTAAATAGAATCAAACACAATATTTAGCTGTTTGGTGTTTAATAAGGCGATTCACTGTACCGCCTTATTAAACATCAAACAGATAAATTGGATAGGTGCGTATGATTATGAATAATAATTCATCACCATTATTATATTTAATTGTTATAAATGATGAAAAGATTTTAGTATTAATGCGCACAACCACTATACAACATAAGCATTTTTTTATTTAATTAAATTTTTCTTTCAGCTGATTAGCGTTGCATAATAGTAATTATACATCAAAGGCAAGAAGTTATTTAGCTGAGCTGAATTATGAACGGCTCTAATAATCTTCTCTCCCATGGTTTATATATTAGTTTTTTCACTACTAGCAATGCTACTAGCCTCATTTTTATAATTTTAAAAATAAAAAATAAATCTTGAAAAAAAACCCAAAAAATTGTGATTTTATGAGATGTATGGCAGTTGAATAATGCGGTAATTTTTGATATATTGCCAACTTACTGCTAGGGTACTATTTTCACTCTTTTTACTTGTGATTTTTCGTTTTAGTCTCTTCAAAATTTGGTACATTTGAAATAGATGTGTGTACTACTGACAACGTTTCACTTTCGTGTAATGATGTAATGTGACTTATGATGTAATGTACTAATTCGTTCTATTAGATGGTTACAAAAACGGTTCAAAACATTAATTTTAAGACTTTAAGCATTTTTTAGTTTGAATCGCTTTCTCTAGATGCTATTATCTGCTAAATTCATAAACTGCTAAACTATGTCAATGCTATTTCAACACAAGCTATAAAAAATAGGATTTTTTAAATATTGCATCTATTCTAACAGGTGTAAAAGGGCTAATTCCTTTTCCTTTCAGGATCTCTTTCCCTCTTTCGTCTAAGTAGAACGGAAGATGACAAACTTTTACTTTATGTTTGTTTTTAGAAGATCAAAATACTTTGGGTTATTGAGCATTTTAAGAGATTGAAGTGTCTTTCTAAAAGTTTTGAGATTGTACATTTCCAGTTAGTGTGATTATAATTGAGAAACAAATTGATATAATTCGAAAAAGATCTGTCGATTGTTAACAATTAGGAAAAGAAATACAAACATTTTATGTTTTCTAAACTGGATACATCGATTGAGTTGAAATTGATTATTAATGTCGAATTTTTCATATAGGGAATACCTATGAAAAGAAAAGTTTTTGGAAGGTTTTCTTTTTTTAAGAAAAGAACTTTGCATTGCTAGGCTACTTTAGGCTTAGGCTTGATGAAATATGGTATGAAAAGCTAACAAACCTCTCCTTTAAAAGAGCTTATGATGATTGACACGTTCACATAGAACGATGAAAATGAGAAAATTTGAAATATGGTTTCCGTGGTAATTAAGCTTGGCTACCGTTGGCAAACCGATGACAGAAATTACCGTGGAGTTCATTTTAAGCATGAATAAATAAACCCACTGCACGCTTTTAAATATTTTTTTACTTTTATCGACCTATAAGAATTTGGTTTAAGTAAGTTTGGTTTGAACTTTAACCCTTTAAAAATCAACTCTTGTCTTCTTTTTTTTGTCTATAATCAAAACACCGCTTGATAGAAAATGACTTGGTTAGTGGCGTGAAATCTAATTACTGAACCTGTCTCCAGACTCATCAAAATCGATAAATTCTTTGAAAATGTTATATTAGTTTCGAATTGACGTTTAGAAAATTTTCTCCGTTACGATATTAAAGCTTTTAAGACCAATCTTATTAAGGTTGCCAACAGCTATTTATGGGAGTTTAAAAAGTTAGGATTTTTGGAATAAACTAAAGTGTCTTCTGACGTGAATTATATATTTTTTTGTTCTTAGAATATTGATTTGACTGTTATTAATTTTGAATTTGTAATGTAAATGAACAGTCTGTTTAAACTTTCGTTTTTAAGCATAAAATAATTGCTCGTTTTTGTGGTATTTGTCGTTTTGTTTTCAATATGATTGTATGTGTACTTTGCTAAGCTTTGTAATATTAAGCAAGTCACTGCTGCAAAGTGCTTTAAAGCGGCTATCATAGAAAAACGTGGATTTGAAAAGAACACTGAAATTGAACAACAAAATTAAAGAGAAAATGCCAGTAGGTACTGCAAACGCAGTATTTAATCGATGAAAAACAACTTCAAAGAAATAGATTGGATTTTGACCAAAAAAAGAGGACAGGAAGGCAAAAATTCAAAGGAGATCATATTAGGCGATCATTGATCAATATAGAAAATATGAATAGAAATAATCCTCCTCACCTCCTCAATGAATATATAATTGGCCTATGCCGAATTAAAAGCATAAGTAAATACAGTAGGGGCAAAAATATACGGAAGAGCCACATTTTGGAGTCTGACATATTTAGAGCATTAAAGACAAAAGTTATTAAAAGAGATGCTCAATGGTACACTTATCAGGATAAAAACAACAGTTCTATAAAGATTAGAGATAGGGGTCTCTTCCCATCATCTAAAAAGCAAGTCATCATAGAAAATGTGAAGCAACAAGCTTTAAAATTCTGAACACTGAAAGCATTAAAAAAAAAGAAGACAAAACTAAATGATCTTCTTATATGGCGATCAGATCGTCTTTAAACGGAAAAGCGTCTATAATAGCCAAAAGATGCTAGAGGTTTGACCACCCTCAAGATAACGTGCGGGTTACTGTTGGAAGGAACACTGAAGTTTCTTAATTTGAATGTACTTTTGCCATGGCTTTTAACCCTTATCTTCGCTTCTCCTAGTTTTTGGTTTGTCTTGTTTGCTGCTTCAGCTGTTTTATGGGGTTTTTGAGGGTTGTCAATGTAATCACTTTATTTGCATGCTAACCTGACATCTGATTGGTACGCTGGTGACATTTTTTTTCAACCAAACTGACGTTTTTAATAAAATTTACGTCGCAAATTGGTTATGCTCTAGTCAGGACGTGTATATTAATGGCACGACGCAAGGGTTTTGTGTTTGAGTGCCACAATCAATCAAAGACTTTCTGTTCTGGTGCGCACATTTTTTTTCCGTACTTTTTACCATAACTCATTTGACGGAGAGAGCAAAAGATTTTTCTTATATGTAGTACGATGACAAAATAAGATATAGAGAATGCGGATTAACACCCCTTTTGTGCGTTGAAACCTGAGATTTATGACTGGTCGATCTTTTTTTAACGCAAAGGATTTGTATTTGTCGTCTTCTTTCTTAGAAAGCAAATATTATGTTTTATGCAATAACAAGAAATTAAGAAATACCGAGTGACTGCTAATGATTGAAAATTATTTTGTTACGTTGGACACATATTTAAAGTCTTGAGTTCACGATGGTCTACTCAATTTTAGTTATTTTTAATAGTATATAAATATTAATGAGGGAAACTAGAATTTTGGCATAAATGTCATGCGAAAATGGGGCGAAAAACGAATTGGACGTTTTGGATAAAACAGTGTATTTATAGGTAACCTAGGTATTTGGTTTGCTATTTTATTAAGAGCTTTTGCGAACTTGGGACATTGTAAAACCATTGGAGAGAAATATAAAGGAGAAAATATTTATAAATAAAAAACCACGTTCGAGTCTAAAGAAGGAGTTGAGATCAATAAAAGTGAAAATGAGTAAGAATTTTGGAATTACGACCTAGTTTTGAACATCTGTGCGAGTTGATATCATGATGATATTGTACGGATGAATCTCAGAAATTAATGAAACTAGAAGCTGGATTAGGTAATAAAACATGGTACAAAGTCGTTATATTTTTTATTTAACGCTGCAGCGTTCACAATATACGCTCAAGCTATGTAATAAAAATAAATTATAGTGTGAAAGAATAAGGATATAACGTGGATTTTCATTATTTGAGAGAAATGTGATTTTGGTAAGAAAAACCTTGTTTTCTGAATGACAGTCTTTCAGAAATCGTTTTGGAGCTATGTCTTGCTTTCGGAAGTTTTTTCTTGAAGGGACTATTTTAGGAGTGTAAAAAACGTAATCTCTTGAGAGGAAGTTTATAACTCGAATCAATAATTTCTCTTTCATAAATCTTCAATGGAACACAACTTCATCTACAAATTTTCATTATATATTTGTAAATTACATTTTATCTAAGCTTTATTTTTTTTTCGGTAAGATTTTGTTGAAAACTAGCTGAACTTTGTTTTGCTATTTCTAAATTGTGTTAGAAATAACATTTCTAACCGACAAATCATGGAAACTGTCTTGTAGCAGTTTTCAACGTTGGGCAGAATTTAATAACGCCAACTCAAGCACTAAGGTGGTGGTGGATTAATTTTACACCCGACTGAGCAAAGAGGAGCCAAACAATCTGAGCAGAAGCATTTGTGATCGATAGGATTGCTATATTTCCGACCGCATTCAAAACAGTTGGTTTTTGGGTTTTTTCAAGCGTAAACACTGTTGAGAATGCAAATAGAAGATAAAATTGCAAATTGTGTCTTTTTATTAAATATAAGAAATAAGATTTGACACATTTTCATGGATCATGATTGATTGATTAATTATTGTAAATTGGCCATTTTGGTTCACGCTAGAGTAATTCCGATCTAGTTCCAATCAAGTAGGCTAACTTTTCAAATGTACATTGGGCAGTAAGCCAAAGAAAAGCAAGTGTAGGAGTTGGCGCTCTATATTCTGGAGGAATTCTACGGACGTCGACTACAAATCGTAATAGTCTATGAGTAAATCCACCTTGAATGTGAAACTTTGAGTAACGCATTAATCTTGTAACTTAATATAGGACAGTTGTCAGTTTAGTATAATAACAAACTAAGTTAACTTCAAAGAAGAGTAACCAACTGCTGTGAACAAATTATATGATATATTATATGTGGGAGTGTTTGTAGCAGGTATCGTTTGAAGTTAAAGAGCGGTCTTTATCGTTTGATGATATTCTTTCCGAACAACTGTAAGTTTAGACTATCCTGTATCTGATTGAGAGTTATTTATTAAAATAAGATATCAATACAAAAGAAAAAAATGGGAAAAAAAGAACAACAAAAGCAATAAAGAAAAAAACATATAGTTTTTTTGTCACATTATGATTTCTGATAAGAATCGACTCTTTTGCCGAGATTGTGATTAGCAGACTTATTATCAATTATGTATCTGGTTTTGGCCTTGATATACAACAAAGTATTTCACAAAATCTTGATCAGATTTTGTACTTTTGTTTCACTGACTTTATGAAATAGTACTGTTTTATGCAGCTTCTTTTTCTGAATTTTATTATTGTTTTGTCAACACTAAGTGTCTTGGTCTTAGAATTACTATGAGTGTTGTTTTGGAGCTGCAGTGAATTTCTTTAATTTATTTAGTTGAATTCGTCAAGACGTATTTTACTTATTATCTCGCACATTGTAAGTCTGAAGTTGCTATGACAATTTTATATTCTTGTCTTGATTGATCAGCTGTGCACAAGTTATAGAAATATTGAAAGAGAAGATCATTTCTTACTTGATCTTAGTTTGTGCTTTAGATGTGTACGACCATCTGGTGCTTTGTATAACCATTTAAATAATACTTGAAAAGGCGGTCAAAATGTAATTTCTGTTCTTTAGTCAATCGACAGAAATACGGTGTTAACGGTTTTGACAAAAGGCTTACAAAGGATTATAAATTTTGCATTGTCGGTTTAGAGAAGTTAACACTCGCTATCAAGTGATACCCTTGGACATCAGCTTTTTATCAGATCACCACAAATTTAGTTACCGCAACTCTTGGGTTTTCTGTCTAGTTTTTAATCTTGCCACTGATGATGCAATTTTTATGTATTTGACGGAAGAAACTAGTTCTGTTACTAGCAGCTTTAAAACGTTTAAGAACCTTGTTGGAAATTGGGATTGATATAATTCAAGGAATGAGCTTGTTGATTCAGCATCGCTAAGCGACACGGAAGTTTTATTTGATGTAGGTTTAACCTTTCGGCTTTGACTAAGCATTTTAAATATTTTTCATTTCAGCAATGCATTTGACTGTGGTCAAAATTTAATAACGGACAATTGGTTTGGAATGTGCAAAATGAGTGTAAGGGGACAATATATCGAACGAATCCGCATTGCGACGGGTCAAGGGCAGGTCTAGAATAACACTGGGCAATTACCCTCGCTCGAACATCACAGCGGAAAACTTGTGGAACATTCCGCCCTGTACGCTCTGTGGACACATTGACGCGTTTCCTCAAAGCGCTGAAATGAAGCTTGAATGATTAATGTCGCAATTTTGGAATAAAGGAAAATCTAAAAAGCTTTATATCGCATAATTTTGTGTTATAATATTTTGCGGCTTACATAACTTACATACTTCAATCCTAATCATTGCTTTCATATTGATCGCTATTAAATGAGAATGCAGTAGAGCTGCTAACTTTCCTCAACTGTTCTCCGCAACCATTCTGCGGTTGCAGTTGCAAATTTTCCTACAGAGTGTATATCCGAAGTGATTTATTCCAGACTGATTAAGTAATTTTTTTGTAGTGACAGTTTTTTGAAGTGAAAACTTCTTTAGCGGCGCTGAGCACTTTTTTTTGTATGGGTAAAAACTTTCAAACTCGCGTCAGGGTCACGTGATGCTGATCGAAAAAGCGTAAGATCGAGGGGAAGGGAGAGGAACTAGTATCTCCCACTCTTTCTACCGTGCCTGAGTGTGCTGCTCTGTTTAGGCGGCACAGGGCGCTTGCGCGAATGACCGTGTGTGTTTATGTACAGCGTCCCACGCGTATCCAAGGATGGTGACAGCTGATTGCTTGACTGTTGTGTAGTAAATACGAGGGCGGAGTGATAAATCCGGTAAAAATTAAACTCAGAATATCACAATCGCAAAATTCAATTGGCATGTGTCAAAATCATCCTTCAGTAGGCTACATTCAATTTTTTAAATAGATCTGTCATTTAGTCCAGTTTTAAGAACGGTTGAAAACAGACTATCTTCCTCATTTTTGCAAACATGAAAAAAAATGAATTTCGAGTGTTAATTAAACATTATTTTTTGCGTGGAAAAACCATCACACAAACCAAAACAAAGCTTGATAAATATTATGGGAATTCTTCACCATCGATTAAAATGGTTCACAAGTGGTTTACAGATTTTCGTTGTGGTCGTACCAGCACAATAGACGCCGAACGTCCAGGACGCCCTATTGAGGTAACCACGCCAGAAATGGTCAATAAAATCCACGATATCGTGTTGCAAGACCGGCGAGTAAAAGTACGCGAGATAGTACGAAATATTTTGCATCAACATTTAAACATGAGAAAGCTATCCGCACGATGGGTGCCGCGCTTGCTGACAATTGATCAAAAACGCGTCCGAGTGACAACTTCAAAGGCAAATTTGGTGATGTTTAATCGCAATAGACACGAGTTTTTGCGTCGTTTTATAACGGTTGATGAAACATGGATTCATCACCATACCCCGAAGACCAAAGAACAGTCTAAACAGTGGATTGCTAGTGGTGAACCCGTTCCGAAAAAAGCTAAGGCGGTTTTATCGGCCAACAAGGTGATGGCTACAGTTTTTTGAGATGCACGCGGCATAATCCACATCGACTACCTTCAAAAAAAGAAAAACAATAAATGGCGAATACTATTGTAACTTATTGGATCATTTCAACAAAGTTTTGAAAGAAAAACGACCACATTTAGCGGAAAAAAAAGTTCTCTTTCATCAAAATAACGCACGGGTGCACACATGTGTTCTTGCAATGACTAAAATTCATGAATTAGGCTACGAATTGCTCCCTCATCCACCCTATTCTCCAGACTTAGCTCCTTGCGATTATTTTTTGTTTCCAAACTTGAAGAAATGGCTGGGTGGAAAAAAATTCGGCTCAAATGAAGAACGCATATTTTGAAGGGTTCAAAAAATCATATTTTTCGGAAGGGATTGAAAAATTGGAGAAACGCTGGACTAAATGTATAGACCTAAAAGGAGACTACGTTGAAAAATAAATTGATTTTTTGCTGAAAAATTTGTTCCTTGTTTCATTTTTACCGGATTTATCACTCCGCCCTCGTACACTGTTGTGTATTCGTAAATGTGAATTGTTTAAATTATGGAAATCGAACAAAGTGAATCTATTAATGAAAAAAGTGATGATGAAGTAGTGAAAGAAAATGAGTAAGTAAGAAAAAAAAATTGGAAAAAGCTTTGATAAATTGCCAATGACTTTAAGTGGAGATTTCAATATAAACTTTGCAGACGATAAAAATCAATCATTAATTGAATTTTTAAATAATGAATTTGGTTTAACTATGTCAAATGATCGCAATTTTAGCACAACGAAATACAAAACTACTATTGATGCGGTCTTTATTAGACACTTAAATAGGTTCGAATCAAAACTGTTTGTTTCTTACTTCAGTATCATAAACCAATTGTATCAGTTGTAAAAATTTGCGATGATGATTCTGATAATAACGATGGTGTAAAAGTCGTCGAAATTATGGATGGAAGTTGATTTTTCTGAGAGATAAAATTTAATGTAATATATAAATAACGATATAATATTATAAATAACAACATATAAATTGTCATATTTGTGTACAATAGCGCAATAAATATACATTGTATTCTACCTCATAAATGATAGTACTTTTATACTTATAATTAAACACAACGTTAATATTGAAGTTTTCACTTCTGCCGGCACTCCCGGAGTGCTACCTTTTTTTTTTAGAAATGAAGTATTATCTCACAAAATACTTTAGAAAGTTTAGCTAAAGCTGGCTCAGATTAAGAACTGATACTGCTTTCACTTGAAATTTGTTGAAAACTACCTTCATTTTTTATTTCTACAAATGTGCTTTATTTTATCGTCTTCCTTTCGGCATCTTCTTGTTTCCGTTGGTTTTTTTATAACGAAGATCAATGAGAAATCAATTTCCTGTTTGACCAATATCGTCTGCTTTGCCATCATTACATATGATTTAATGGAGTAAATCTTCTGGAAATCCTTTAATTGCTTTTGCGGTATCTAAACAATTTGTTTTCACAGAAGTAATTATTTCAGCAAAATCAACCAAGCGTAAAGCTATCCTTTACAGCTTCCAAGTAAATTTTGTCATCAATCAAGCACATTTAGTGGTAGCAGAGCTCTTTGTCGAGTAAAACGGTTTGGTTTTTTCTATTGAGTTATTTGGAAATTTGATCGGCACCAATAATGATCTGAGAAAGAGTCGTGGGAGTTGTTTCAATAATGGAGTAAGTTGGTGGCGTTTATTTATAAAATGTCTAAAGTTTTGGGATAAAATTGGGACGGAATGAAGGAACGTTTTGTAAGTGAGAATAACTCAGCAGTTTACTTACAAAAAATCGAAGACTTGGAGAACAAATCATGTTTTGAAGATGATATGTAGCATTATCTTAAGTTCTGCATCATCTTCACTAACAAGTTGATCTCTAATGCTTTAAAATTTCTCACAATTGCTTTTTTTTAACTATTTCACGCCATATTATATGTTCAAGGAAAATGCGACAAACAACTTTTATTGAATCTATATCTATGGCTGTATGAGGTAAACATTCTTTGTGTTTGGTTTATTTTTTGTTGTTTCAATTTTTGTATCTAAAAGGATTTTCACCATTAAACTGTTGCCACATAGAAAAATGGCTACAGCTTCCAGACCGCTTATAGTGCGCCAGACGGTGGCTTTCTTACTATGAAGTGCTCCTTTAAGCATTTGTTTTATTACTGATTGCATTAAGTTCTGGAGGCTTACCAGAAAAATTGCAACATCTTGCTAATGGCTACTAATTTATTAAGATTAAGTTGTATATGTATATCAAGATTAATGTTTAAAATAATGTGTGCGACACATGCTTTGAAGCTATTTTTTTTAGATATTTTAAGTGTGAATAGTTGACATTTAAGGGTAGAAATAAACTTTAGTGATAAGCGTAATTAAGATTGTAATTGCATGAAACTTGATTCCTCAATTACATTTTATAAATGAATTTTAATTAGATATGTTGTACTATGTTGGTTCATTATAGCTTAGGGTTTATTGTTGTAATTGCGTAATTTTTGATTTGATGCTTTTTTAAAGGAAGTTTTTTACTTTGCTTATGATGAGTAATGAAAACGGAGATTGGATGAAAATGCCATTAAGTTTTTTCTCTTTTAGATTTACGAAGCTTAAATTGAATATAGATTTTAGTAAATCTCATAAAGTCTATCAAATAGAAAAAACTTTATGGGATGCGAAGGATCAAAGTTAGTTAGCTTGTTAAATTCGGAATTGGCAACTTTTGAGACATAAGTTTTTAATCTGCCGTGCCAGACATAGTACGAGAGGCTGATATTAAAAGACGCCGACAAACCATTGAAAAAATATCTTTGTTATGAGTTTATAGATGAATTTGAAAACAAGCTTTTTATATTTTATTTTTTTAATCGACTTATAAAAGGAGGAGGTTTTAATATGTTCGGCTGTTGTATGCTTTTTTTTATTCATGTTTATCGATTTCTTCGTCAATTGTAAAGCGATATGAAAAAACTTGTTTACGTTTAATGGGGTGTACTCTTAAAAAGGTTCCAAAGTTACCGAATTAAGCCCCGATGAGGATCTTATACAAGTAAAAGAGAATCTTCAAGTTTATATATGAGTTTTTATATGAAACTGTATTTATATATATTTTTTGTATAATTATTGCATATGTTGATCTTTGGTACACTCGCATTAAATATTTTTTTGAATATTACAAATCGCCAAGAAACCAATCAAAATTTTGTAAATGAGGAGTAGATTTTTCCAGTCTTATCGGTAAGAAGCAACCAATTTATATTAAATTCAGTGTTATATATATATATTAACACACATTCAATTATTTTACAAAGATTATGATGAATAACTACAAATTCAACAATTGATCTAAATTGGGAAAAAATAACCAAATAATTTTTTTTTTCTATATAAGTCGCAGATAAAAGAATATTGAAGATAAATGATTACATGGCACGTGTGCAAAAATTTCTAATGCACTTTTTGCGGCTTGCAATTCGTGCTTAGAAGCCTTACTTTACACACTATTATCATAATTAAATATTTATTAATATAATTTTACATCTGATATAATATATTTTGGAATGTTTAGTTTGTTTGCGTGGTTGTAACGAAAGAGAAAATGGCATTTTTGTTGTAACCCTGAGGCAGAATTACCTGCTACACAGATTGTGGAGAGTTTTCATTATTTTGAAATTAATGTTCTACTTTTAAAACATTTTTTTTTAAGTTTTTAATAGTATATTACACCACAAGGGACAAAAGTTGAATTTTCGGCCCTGCGCGCCATAATGCCCGAGGTGAAGCCGAGGGCATCATGGCGCGCAGGACCGAGATTTCAACTTCTGTCCCGCGTCGTGTATACGATTTTTCTTCATACCTCGGTCGAAAGTACGTACTTTTATTTTTAATTTTATTTTTTTAACTTTAAATGCTGATAGTTTTTGATGCCTGCCGCGACATTTGCGGCACGAGCGAAGCGAGTGTTGCTGGTCATATAACATAGTTACGAGTATAAATAAACACGATGAATTCTTTCTTCCCTATTATAGGGAAGAAAGAATTTCATCTTACAGGGACTAAAAGTTAAACTTTCGTCTCTGTTATTAGGGACGAAAGTACGTACTTTCGACCGAGGTATGAAGAAAATGAATTTTTTACATTGAATGTTTAAAATTGCTGATTGTAAAGTGTTAATAAAGGGCTGCATTTCACAAAAGAGGTGTAATGGTATGAAAATCAGACGGATGTAATTATGCGGCGGGATACCTTAAAGGGTTTTATTGGAGTCTAGAGAGGTTGGATCATTTTATTAGTAAATAGAGAATAACAGATTTATTTATAGAAGAATTTTTCTCTAGGGCAAGCTATTTTATGCAGTTTCAATGATATTTGATGAAACAGAAAGTAAATAGATTGCTGCGTTATTATTATGAGAATATATCCTCTGTGCATTAACTAATTACACTAGGATTTCAGCGCTTCCAACACAACGCTTTCATCTCATCTCACTATTAACCACTAATAAACTCTAATGTCACAAAAGAACCATCTGCAGAATGTACTGTACGTGAGGTCATGAGCGTCGACGTCGTTGCTGTACCTACTTTAAAACGACGTCTAGCACTCCCGAGAACGTTGCCCTCGGCAGCCACACCCTCTCTCTGACTTTTTGGAAAAATTCAATTCCAACTTTGCAATGTTTTTTTATTCATTTGCTTCAAAATGAAATGGGATTAGAATAAAAAAAATTCATTAGTGGAAAGTGGTGAGCATGTTTGTTTTTGCTGTTGGAAGCGAGTGTGGAAAATGGCAAGGTTATTGAAAGGGTAGGTTTCTGTCAGTGTAAGGAGGTTTGATGCGGTGAAGACGAACAAAACTTTGAAGATTTGCAAGGATTATAAGGGAATTACAAAAAAAAGTTAATTAAAACGCTACGTACACTGCACAAATGGTGGAGGCGCCGGGACAATTTTTGTTAAATAAAAGATAAAATTCAAGAAACTTATTATAATATATTGTTTTAAAGTCTGAAATGGTTGGAATAATAAGTTCAATGTATTATTTAACATCCACATTTTTCATTCAAGAAATTTAAATTAAGTAGTTTTGTGTTTATTCTAATTAACACAGTGTGTTACATAAATTTCATTAATTTTAGAACGTTTATGCAACGATTTACTATTATTAAATTATTATTATTAAATAAAAAACTTGTTATATATAAAAATAAAATTGTAAAATATGAACAACTGTGCATTATTATATTTTCTAGTCTATTTAGAGTACCTAAATTAACACGAATAAAACTTTGATAAAAAATATTTTTCATCATTAAAGTCAAACTTTTAAATTATTGATTATCCTTCTGAATAGGATGAGTTTGGTTTACGTATAATAAATTCCTCTAATAATTTTTAGAGGGAATTTTCCATTTTTTTAGTAATGATCTTCTCTTTATCAAAAATAATTGGACGCACAATTGCTCTCCGAACTTTTATTGTTATCTACATAAGTACCAGATATATGAATGACAAATATAGCGTTATTAAAAATTATAGAAAAAAAGCATTGTTTGTTCATGTACTTTCAAATGTTCTTAAAAATCAATGCTTCTAGATGCTATAACCACAAACGACGACGTAGAGATGAAATCTCAAAAAGACTGTTGAAAAATCAGCCCTTATATTGTAGAACCGCTGATTGTTATTCTTAACTTGTCAATTGTCTAAAAACAATTAAAGTAATTTCTCTACATAGAAAACAGTTATCGACGAACAATTTTTAAGTTTTCTGTTTTTTTTTATAATTATTTATTTGAATGTGTTTTCAAGAGGAATAGGTGTCGATACGGCTTTGTACAACTTAATTAATGAAATTGTAACATCTTTAGATAAATGACAGATAGGGTTAATACAGTAGTAGTTTATAGATATGATATAGGCGTTTGATTATGTAAATCTTAACATACTGCTAATTAAATTGGAAAGTTATGCAATTAGGGGATTGTCCTTAAAATCGTTTTAATTATTTTCAACTGAAAGTATTATGTTAATATTTGCAATATTAAATTTCAGCTACATAAAATGGTGTGCCTCAAGGTTCAATTTTGGGCCTTACTTTATTTTTCTTGCTCAGCTATATCGCTTATTCCAATAGTTCAATAGAGGGATACGGTAAAGATGTAAATATTTTAATCTTTCAGGAAAGATTTCTTCTCTAAGCGTATTTTTGAAATATTAATATCGATCTAAAAATAATAAGGCTAGAGCGAATTTAGAATATAGGCATAAGAATAGTTGACTTTTTGGCAGACACTAGTCACGTGTCTGTCTTTATCAGACATCTCTATTTTTTAATTGATGCAAAATTCTACAATTTTTGTACATGTACTTGTTTTCTATTATATTCTAGTCAAAATATTCGATACTACTAAAACACATGTAGTCCATTGAAATGTTACATTTGGGGATGCGTTTTTTAGAGGACGCAATTTTATTTTTTTGATGTGTAGGGGGGGTTAGTGTAAAGCTAAAACTAAGTTTGTGGGGTCGCCACTCTTGTCCCACGGCCGCCAACTTGAAAATAAGGATTGAAATGGTTTTTACAATACATATATCTCTTCAACAATTTATTTAAAAAACAAAATTTGTTAACATTTTTTGTTGAAAATTAAATTCTCTACAAGTTTGGTCCAGTAACTTTTTGTCGTAGAACTTTAAATAAAAAGGTTATAAGCGAAAATGTTCAAATATTTGAGAAAAAAAATTATATTTTTCGATGTAACTTTTTTTTCAACATTTTACGAAAAATAATATCAGATCATTTTTGTAGATCGTTTTTTGAGGAACAACTTTTATAAACAACATTTTTTCAGGTGAAAATAGTACTTACTCCGAAGTAAGTACTATTTTTCAGTACTCTTAACTATACCTATATTATACGTGTGTACTATTAATGTGTCATCAGTTATTGTTCTTTTTTTATTTATTTTGTTATTATAATTTTTTTAATTATAAATTTTGCAATATTATTAATAATTAATTATTGACCCACCACCCACGAGGTAGAGTCTGGAGGCGCGTTTTTTTTACGTGGGATCCCCAATAGGCATAATCCACGGTGATTTTCTAAATTAGAACTACTCCGTCCTCAGTCTTTTCGATGGACCAGGCTGAGGCTCAGCATCTGATCGGCTTTCTAAATTAAATATCAGGGGGAAAACTGGATAAAGAAGGGGTGTTAATGTCGGCGGTTTATCATCAAAGTCATTTTCATTTATTAATTCTGAGAATCAATAATTAATTATTAATAATATTGCAAACATAATAATTAAAAAAATTAACAAAATAAAAAGAAACAATAACTGATTATGCATTATTAGTACGCACGTATAATATATGTATAGTCAAGAGTGCTGAAACATAGTACTTACTTCGGAGTGCTGTGAAACTTTACCTATTGACTAAAAGATCTACAAAAAAGGTTTCATTTATTTTTTTTGTAAAATGATAAAAAAAAACTTATATTGAAAAATATTAATTTAACATTTTCGCTTATAACTTTTTTATTTATAGTTGTACGACAAAAAGTTACTGGGCTAAAGTTGCAAAATTTAATTTGCAACAAAAAATGTTGATAATTTTTTTTTATCAAATAAATAGTTTATGAGATATATCGTAAAAACCATTTCAACCCCTATTTTCAAGATGGCGGCCGTGGGACAAGGGTGGCGACTCTTGTCTAGCTTGTAGAGGTAAAACTAGGCCCTTGTAGAGCTAAAACTTAGTTTTAGCTTTACACTGATCCCCCCCCCCCTACACATCAAAAAAATAAAATTGCGTCCTCTAAAAAACGCAAGGTAAGGCCTAAAAAATGTAAGATTTCAATAGATTAATGTATTTTTCTTACTTGTTCTTAAATTTGCACGACGGTATGCTAGTGGGTAGGACTTAGTGTTAGAGTATTAAAGAATTGCAGATCAATTATTTCTTAAAAAATTTTTTATTTGTGATTATTTTTTTTTTATTCGAAGCACATAAACCCTTTTTTCTTATTTCAACAATTTTTAATGGAAATGCTATTTGTGCATGTGAAAGCACGTCAGCTCAAGCATTATGTAATCAAGAAGCGTCATAATAATTATGTTTAATTAATTTATTCTGTATTCGTCCTTAACGTGTTCTTTGATAAAGGAGAACCGTGTTCTCTCTGCGAGACAATATTATATTATTGAAATTATAGCGAAAATGTAAATTAGGATTTATGAGGTCACACAATGTAACAAAATGTAAGTCACTTTATTGTGCACAACGTAAAAATTTATGAGGCTTCAGAACGGGGAAAAGCTTTTTCTAAATAATAATTGGATCGTCATGTAACGACAATTTTTTTTTGCGCATGCGAGAGTATTTCTGATTACATTTTTTTCCTAACAAAAGCCTTGAAGTTGAAACAAAAGAGTTAAGTAAGATTGATTTTCTTCGCTTTCAACAGTTTTAAAATAAGCAATACCTGTCTAGACCAAAAATATTTTTCTCTAGAAAAAATTATCTTCTGTGCATCTTATTCAGAGACACACTGTATAAAACCTGTCTAAATAAATAATATAAAATATTATATTGTAATATTATAATAATCAATAAAGTTTATAGCCACTTAGAAGGGTTTTATTAGGTATAAAGTTATAATGAGTTTTTTCTGAATTTTAAGATTTTTTATTAATTTGTATAGCTTTGAAGCTTCATCTCATTAGAGCGGCTCAATATTCTATAATAATGGAGGATTTTTATGAGATTTTTTTTATTTGAACAAGCTTCTTTGTAAGAAATTGTTGAGGATTAAATTTTCAGCAAAAAAATCAAGTTTAGTAGATATTAATTATAGCTCAAAAATTGATCTCAAATCAATAAGCTGCAAAATTACACGATTATATACAAAAGAAATTCAGGTGTTTTTATTTAAGGATGTATATAACTTGGGTTTGACAGATAAGCTTTAATAAAATTATTATACTGGGTGTTCGAATAATGACGTATATAATTATTGTAGAAGTAGATAGAGATTCAAGTACATAGTCCAAAAGCCGTCAGTAAGAATAGTGGCAACGCCAGCCGATTAAATGGGATATAGTTTTTGTCTGCTTGGAATTGGGCTTTCCTAGTTAGCAGGCTAACAAAAATTAATAAAAAATAACAGACCAATGTACATAGTGCCGTGATTTCAATCCGTCTGTATGAATAGTGGCAAATCTAGCGGCTATAATGGCTTATGATTTGTTTTAAGGCTTTTTTTTTGCCAAATAGAACACAAAGCTGGCAGCAACAGACGGAATCAAGTGGTGGCGGGAACCTCTTGAGCCCTCGAATGCAGTAGTTTTAAGAAACACTGGAAAATCGATTTAAAACAACATTTTAATAATTGAGTCAACCATACTCTGATTAATCAATTCATTATTTATAGTCTTTAGACTTTTAGCTAATGCTTATCTACATGACAGAAAAAAACTATCAGAGTATTGATATTGTATCCTCTGTTGATACTGTGTGTCTCTGCATGTTACAGCTTGGCTTAATATACGCGTCTGTTGAGTAATTATTATGGACATAAACTAACGTTAACCGCACTTCTCAAAGTGACATTTTTCATAATTTAGAAGAGAAGTATAGATTATCATAAGTCTAATGCATCTTGATGTTTACGTTTATGTGTATTGACATTTGCTCTTAATCCTCAAAACTGAATAAAAAAACAGCAATTAAGTTGTATAACTTGCACTAAACTTATTAAATTGTATCAAAAGTTATTTTCGCTTCTGAGCTCAAATTCATTTGAGAAAGTTTTTATTAGCTCTGACGCCTGCAAAATGCTTCACCTCCTTCGAGTTCTGTTTGATGAATATTGACATACTAGCTTCATAAACGTAAAATGGGAAACTGTTGTCGCCTTCGTAATTAGGTATACTTTTGATAACGTCGAAGGTCGTAATAATGAATTATTTGATCGTTATTTGTGTCTAAGATTGAATTTAATTTCACTATCATTGAAAAAAAAAATTTTTAGAGTACAAATGCAAGGTTATTGCGTAATTTGGCACTGATTGGAGAATTTTTGGAGTATCAATGATTTTGATTGGCTTAAATTTACTCCAACAAAATGAGGCTCAGCAATTGGTTGGAAACGATGAGGAATTAAATAATTTCTAATATACATATATGTTGGAGTCAGATGGCGAATGTCTAGCATGGACATGTCCAATTATATCGGTCATGTGCCGAATTATTATATACATATAGTTAGCTGACTCTTTGTTTCTTTCTTCTTTTTGTGAAATTACTCGTTTGAAAAATTTAGTGTTTTATAAGGAAAATAGAACTCAATTCTTTTTTAATAATAATCAAAATATTTTATTGTGACGGTTGCGCGTTTATTTTGCTGATTGATATTTTCTTTTTAATAAACTCTCTCTGGTTTTGAATTTTTCATTTTATTTTACTTTCGTTTTATAATGGCTGAAATAAATTGCTTTCAGCAAGGGACGTTTTCAGGCAATAATTGCTTTCATTTTTTAATTTTGAAATATATTGTCGGGTCTGTTTTTTTCAATTAAGCAACTTTGCAACAAATGAGTTTGTTTATTTTCAGCTAATTTTAACTATTATTTCTTTGTTTTTTTTTTGAAAATACATACTAGGTTTTTATTATTGGAGCCTACATATCCTTTGTTATACAATTCTTGTAGTCGACATAAAAGAGCTCATAACATGTTTTTATTTAATATTTCTATTATTACTTATATTTGCATACTTTTCACCAAAGCTCTTCATATATCTGGTTCTCCATCTTTGGGAATCTATCTTACATTTAAAATGGCAATTTGTCATTTTAGCATTTCAGCTCAATCGGTTGAAGATAATCTTTTTAAAATGAAGTTGTAATATTTGGCGTATACCTACTAACAAAGCAAGTTAAATAAAAAGATTGGAATAGCTGAAAGCTTGTTAAAACTGTTTAATTAGAATAACAGCTGAAAAAAAAAAGAAATGCGGGGTTGAAACAATTAGTTATTTTTTGCTTTTCAGACCGATATATTCTCGTTGAATCAATATTGTGAATCTCAATGAGTTTATCAAAAACTGTTCAGGCGATTGTCAATTAAGTTTAAAATCTGTTTTTAGCAGTATTCAATTAGTTTTAATTAAGCTTGTAATTAATTAGATATTTTGTGTTCTGATAGAATTCTTTAAACGCTAAGAGTCTTTTACAAATTAATTGCTTCTTATGCACCCACCATCGATCTATTACTATTTAACTGTAGAATTGAATTAACTAAAGCGGATTTGGCACCGATAGCACATGGAAAGTCTAATTAATTTAACTAGTCGTTTAGAAATTAATTTGATCTATCTAATTACTCATTTAACAAAGTAGCAGGCTTGTTTTATAATTCGATAAACCTGGAGGCTATAGGGCTTTTAAAAGAAACTATTGCAGACTATCCAAGTAGTGTATTGTATTTTTTGTAGAGAATACATACGCCAATAAATGATTCTCTATGAAAGGATTAGATTTATTTTGGTTTTCTTTAATTCTTTTGAGGAAAGAAATCCAGATCACATTAAGCACTTGTGGTTTTGACATTAGTACTAGTTACTAGCGTAATTGTGGGCAGTGATACAAAATAATAAAAAAAAGAGAATGCAAGGTCAAAATGTGTCAAAAGAGGTAAAGATATTCATAAGATTTCTATGTCAGGATATGAAAGCATAATATTAGAAAAAGTACCAGTATACGTAAAAGAGAATGAAAAAAAGAGAAAGATTATGATTAAGATGTGGAAATGAGAAAATATGGATCAGTGTGAATTAAAATAATTGCAAAAAAGGAGATTTAACAACAGAAAAGAAAAAATAGAAAAAGAAAAAGAGAGAAATAGGAAGATAATGGATGGATATAAATACAGGAACAAAGAAAGATATATTAGATATCGGTTAAAGGAAGGAAAGTTGAAGATTGTTTAGAGTAAAAAAGGAGACGATTGAGCATATAATGAAAATATTTGAACAGCGGAGAGAGAAATATTGAGTAGAAAAATTGGAAAATATAGCAGTAAAAGAAATGAGAAAACAAGAAAATTGGTTTCAATTTAAGTTTATGAAATGTACGGGGCAAAATAGGTTATATTGTACACACAAAAGTTGATTAATGTAACTATACAGGATGTCTCGAGACACATTTTTGTTTTTTTGTCAACTGTTGCTAAGGCGATTTACATAAAAGAACTATTTAATAATCACGTGTTTGCCATTTTCTTCAAAAGCTTAGTTTACATAAGAGTATTTTTTTATAAGACATGGGTTTTAAGAAAGAGCAAACTTGTGATAAATTCTCGTTTTCAGAAAAACACGCCTAGTAAAAATTTTCTTTGGAAAGTATGTACCACTTTTGGTGATTGCAGTTTTATAAGAAAAATTATAGTCGATTCATAATTATTTAATTTGATGTAATCGAAATTAGAATCTATTGATACACAAATTTGGCAGCATAATGGAAAATGTACTTTTACAACTATAGTCCAATATGATAAATTTCGATTGAGAAGATTTCAAAGTAATGAAAGAAAAACGTTTTCTCTGCAATAAAGTTTTTAATATTTTGGTTGGCAAAAGTGGATTTTGTCACCGATTTTATTTCAGTGAAACGTAGGTATGCAAATGTCGGATTAAATGGAACAACTATTTTTTAACACACTCGAATAAGTTATAAAAGCTCCTACGTGTGATGAATATAAAAGCTTTGCTCATTTTTTTTGATAACGCTGACACTTTTGACGTTTTAGCGCTATATGATAAACGACGTTCTTTAAACCATAAAGAAATATTTTTGTTTAAAACTGAAAAACATTTTTTTAAAGATTTTTTTTTTGTTACAGGTCAGCCCTTGACACCGTCACAAAAACCAAAGTTGCTATTAAAAAAATATCACCTTTTGAACATCAGACGTATTGCCAGAGAACTCTTCGGGAAATTAAAATACTCACCAGGTTTAAGCACGAAAATGTAAGTACATATTTGTGACGCAGATGCGCTACTGAACTTTATCGTTATTTTATTTACGTCTGGATGGGATGCCATACATTTAGATATAGCGTTTGCTGTTTTTCATCTGCAAAAAGGAAAAGAAATTGGATAATGTCTGAATTTTTTGCGGTTGTTTTTATTTTCTGCCGTGAAATAACAAATGAAAAGTTTTTATGTGGTCGCATACACACGAAAATACGTAGAATTTTTTCAATATGAAATTTAGGAGAAAAAATACTACAGTTTGCTGGTTATCAAAGATTCTTTTTCTTACTTTTTGTTGATAACTCATGCACAAAGGGTAACTCATGCACAAAGGGTTAAATTTGACTAAAAAAATTAAGATAAGAAGAGTAGAAGACCTTATATGATAAGTAAACTGAGATTATATTGAAAAGTTAGCTTTATAAATTTAGGAAAAAATTTGCCAAAGCACTGTATTAATAATTAGACCTAAAATTAAAAATTTTGCTAAATATTTCAACAGAAAAAAATAACGAACTTACAGCATACATTGCAACAACTGCGACAAATTTTATGTAGGTCGCTAAGTAAAGTTGTTTTCAAGACTAGTTTCTAAAGTGATCGTTTAAAGAGCAGCACTTATAATACAATAGTATTACTAATAAATACTATGATACTATTCACTTTTTTTTTGTGCATAGAATGTGTACTATATATTATGTCTTAGTCGTCTATTTAAACGTTCTCGTTTTTGTAGACTTATTTTTGTTTAGACAATCTAGTATTGTGTAGAGCTCAAATATTCTTAGAAAGATACGCCTGAGTCATTCTTTGACGCGCTAGCTGTGCCGTCGCTAAGCAACACAGATGCTTTTATCCTCCCACTGTACCACTACGCATGTAATGTGAATAATAAGCTGTCCCCATCTATGAAAAATCGTACTCTAATTGAGAATGAAAATAATTATAAAAGTACTTTTATTTTTATGAAAGTTTGAATGCAAGTATCCTAGATGAGGGTGACTGCATAAATAAAAATTATAATTTCTCTAATTTGTACGTTTTAGCAGTTATTGATCTCAGTTGAAAGTTTTTGGAATTTATTGCTTCAGAATGCTGTAAATGATGATAAAATAATCATTTAATCTAAGATTGACTAGGTGTTAATGCATTCCATCTCTATAAAGTTTTAGAAATAATTTTTTTACAAGAAAATTTATAATACAAAAAGTAGCAAAAAATTTTGTTTTAGATTTGATGTTTATAATTTTTTTTTTACTTTCAGTAATGTTGAAATGTAACTTTGTAATACGGTAAATATTATTCCTAAAATAATTTTTGCATGTAATGAATATTTATAGTTGCTCTTATGTAAGCAAAGGTAATTTGTCGAAGAGATTTCCATAAGGAGTAAGCTTGCATTTATGGGAGTTGCTGATAACCACGGTTTTGAAACGACAGACAGTAAAAGAAGAATTTAATTGTCTTATGAAACGAGGTCGCAGAGTTACTGCCAGGCGTATTGTTTAGACAATGAGATTGTAGAATAAAGTAGAACTGACGACAAGACTTGTTCCAAATTTATGATCTCTGATTCAATTACGTTTGACAAATGACATCACAAGAAATTGCACTGAGCATTTTTTTATGGAAATAGGTATGCAAAAATCAACCATTTTAAAACAAATGTCACGTTTTGTCATGTTATTCGTTTGTTCTTCTGTGGAATTTGTACAATTTGAAAACTTTGCGTTGGAATTTTCTACGTTAAGAGATTCTTTTATTTTCGGGCTGTTTTTTGAGAATTTTAGTATTTGAACAAGGGAAACAAGTTGAATAATTTGCAGATTTATTTGGATTAAGCAAAGTTACAGCTTTTCCGATTTCAATTTTACTTAAGCAACGCAGTCTGTCGTTTTCTAAAGTAAAATACACTTTAGTCCTGGGTTTTGTTTCTTGTGCTGGCTTTAATTCTCTTGGTTCTCTAACTTTACTTAAAACATACTTTTTATTATTCTTGATTAATCCTATTATTCTTGATTAATCCTATATATTCTTCGTCTTTATATCTTTTAATCTATAGCGTATTTGAAGTCTATTGGTTCATATTGTCGCTTCTTGTCTCTAGGTTTTTTTCTTATGGATTCCAAAGCAAACTAATTTTCTTTTACTTCAGTGTTTTTCTAAACTGCAGAAACTTCTAGAGTTGCTGTTTCAGTTATCATGTGTTCTATTTTAAAAATTGCGTATCTGAAATATGTTTTTGTAAATTTAAATCTTTAATAATAGTTTCAGTTCTATTTTGTTGCTAGCTTTTTATTTGAGTGCAAATATTCAGAACAATATTATTAAACTTATGAGTAAAAATAAGTATTTACAAAATGTCTCTTGTTTCTTACTGCTTACTCAGGTTGTGTATGCAATATATGTTTTGCAATGAAAATATGTGTGCTATTTTTGCAATGATTATTATTAATTTTATTTATATATATAACTAGGGTTGCATCAAATGAAAAATTTAGATATTGGAACTTTATACTTTATTTTTTAATCTTGAGCGGGAATGATAGGAACTTCTTTAATATTATTTGTTAATTATTTTGCAAATGGAACACACTTTTCATAAATTATCTGATAAGAAGTACTATTTATGTTACAGATTATATTGATATGAATATTGTAGTACTGGCAGAAGCTCACAGTATGCTTCGTTTGTGTCTTTTTGTATCACTATTTTGTGTGGCTTTTACATTAATTGCGTGTCCTGCAAATTATTGCGACACTGTAAAATGTAAAAAACCTCCAGTATGCAGATGTGATCAAGTTTTGGGAGTTTCAGGATTTTGTGGATGTTGTTTGGGATGTATCACAATTCTGGGTCAGAATGTCATTTTCAGTTAAGGTTACTCATGCCAATAATTGATATTAATTTTAGGAGCAAATGAAAGTTGTTGGCAGCTTCTGCTAGCCGGCGGGCCTCCACCAACAGTCAAATGTGGCAGAGGGCTTACTTGTACTAATGGTACTTGTCAAGCCATACCTGCTTCTAACACTTCAAATTAATTCTGTAAACACGACACAATTATAGAATAAAGACGTAGTATATTATCATTTTTTTGAGTAATTTTTAACTTGATTTTACTCTCAAACCAAATAATATTTTGTTAACAAAATTAGCCAAAGAAGAAAAAGTGGAACGTAGTAGCAAAATTTTTTCTGGAATTACAGTGATAGAAATATACCTAGCTAATGAGTAAATACGAAGTAACATTTTTATATTTATAAAAGAAAAAACACCGCACTATTAAGTTCAACACTCAATTCTTTGACAAAAAAAAAACGTTATGATTATTATAAAATGAAGATAAAAAAACTACAAAGAAGCAGTAAGTACAAGACAGAAGATTGGAGAATAGAAAATTTCATACTGCCAGAAAAGCATATTGATTTCAAGGGACTGGTTTACCAATTTGAGATAATTTAATAATTTTGGCAACTCCATACTCCTGTCTTTTTTAAGTATTTTTTTTTATACGTTTTTTAATTTTTTCAAATAAATTTAGATATTTTTATACTTTTGCGCTCGTGTTGCGTTAATGCAACATTTCTCCTAGAGATTTGAAATATTTTAAACTTGCATGTATATTTATCGTTCACTGCGGCAAATTTGTTATGCGCGATTTTTCAAAAATAAAGTAGATAAATTAAAAATATTTCTCTATGTTTCTCATATTCTATAGACCAATCACCTTTTAAAAGGTGATTTTTTACCAAAAAAATATAGAAGGTTGACGCTGTTTTTTGGAAGTTTTTGAAGTTGTGAATCTTATTAATGATCATGTATCTCAAAAATGAGTTTTAAGACATTTTTTATTTGTCTTAAAAGTTGACTTGAAACTTTACAAAGTTTAGCTTTGTTACACTTATAAAATTGATTAAAAAAAATTCTAATTGTGTACAGCTCCACAGAATGATTTCTAGCAGAGAATGGTATAATACATATATAGCGATTTTTAAATACTTTATAGATCACTAGATCTTAACAAGTTTTTACAAAAAAAACTTATTCTATACATATTTGTTTTACAATGTTATTTTATTGGTGTTTTTATGGCAATACCAAAGTCATTTTCCGACAATGAAATACCGAGCGTCATTCCTGTTATTGTGATAGTGATATTTTTATTAAAAATATGATTAAAGAAGTATTTATTTTTAAGTAGTTTTGTTTGCATATTTCATTTTCAACATATAATTTGACATTTATTCAAAGTTTAAAAAACCCTCTATTGATATCGTTGCTATAAATCCAAATAAAATATTTTTGACGTAAATTAGTGAGAGAGTTTAGTATTTTGCAAATTCTGAGCCGTAATATCATTGAAGTCATCTCATACCAAATTTCGACTCAATCAGACTTGTTAAAGATGCTTACGTCTATCAGTGAACTGTTTTTTTGAAGAACACCCATTACCTCAGCTGTCAAAAAAAGACTAAATTGGTTTATCCGTTTAGGAGCTATGATGTCACGAACAGACACATATGTACACAGATACACACTACAAACTCTTTTTTTCAGGAGCTATAAAATAGAATTAATTGTGAACTTTGGCAAAATAAACTTAGTTATTTAATTTTATAACAATATTCTCCAACCTATGATTTTGAATAAATATTTTTGAACTAGTTGAATGAAATTTGTTTTATTGAGTTTTTGACTAACGGAGTTTTCTCTTGATCGGCTAAGGCTATTTTTTCTATTAAATTATTGTTTATTTAAATGAGCTATCGATATATTTATTCACCTGTTAGACATGCTATGAACTTGTTTACAGGATAATGTCTTTTTCTTTTGTTCAAAATGCTTTGTGTTTGTTTTTTTTTTCATAAAAAATTAAATGAAATACAAATAGGAAAATTAAATTAAAATAAACATTATGATCAGATGTATCAAAATACTACCTTTCAGAATAAATATTACACGCTTTAATTTGAAAATAAAATCACATTTTTTTTCTTGATAAAAAAATGTTATGTTGTTACAAAATTTGTATAAGAAATAAAGCAGATAGAGCATTTTTGAAAAAAAATATCAACAAAATGGGAAATTTGAACATCAGTTTTTACCTGTAAGAACTCAAACGGCAGCGATTGATTTGATACAATTGATTTATAGAACGAAACAATCGCATATCGTCACATGTTTTTGGGAGTTCTTTAAGGGATCTACCTGGGTCCTTTCTTGTTTTTTTATTTTTATCATAAATAGCCGCTAATTTATTATTATTGCAAATATTGTCATCGTTTCTTACATACAGAAAAGATTGGTCAGGTCAAAGTTTTTCAAATTTTTCAACATTTCCATAGAGCTTCAAAGTCAACAATTTATAAAGACAAATAATTTTATTACATTATAAGTGTGCCTTTACACAATTCTTTGAATTATTTATTTTGTTATTATATCTATTTATTTAGTTGCATTTATTTAATCAACGTCTTGTTTACTGCTTTTATTTCCTCATCTGTTTCAACGGAATTATTTATTCCATCTACATTATGTTTACCTATTTTATTGCCTCATTTTCGTTATTGTGTTTGCAATATTTTTAGCAACCATTTTTTTATTTATCAGATAAAAAGCATTATTTACTATAAAAAAAGTTGTGTTTTAATGTTTGTAACATAGTAGGTTTTTTCAACATCCTGCATTTAATTGTTTTTATAACATTATTTTGTGTTGCTTTTGCTATTGTATGTCCTCCAGATAATTGTTCAAGGGTTGGCTGTGTGAAAGTTCCAAAATGTGTATACTTTTTGTTCTATAATTTTAGGTTCAAATGAGAAATGCAGATCTGTATTTGGTAGTTCTGATCCAACCTCCAAATGTGGTAAAGGACTAATTTGTTCTAATGGGGTTTGCCAATTCATACTTGTTTCCGACACATAAACTTATGATGTTAAAATGCTTCTAATAGATTTGAATAAAATAGTAATACATATATCTTTCTTTTTTTAACCTCTGACGCAAGAGAGAAGTCATAGTTTTAGCCTGTGTATCTGCCTCTGGCATAGTGCCTACTAAACGGCTAACCAGATTTTGATTTAGTTTTTTTTTGTTTAAAGTTGAGTTGATCGCGAGTTTTCCTAGATGCAAAAACATAGTAGCCCTGAATTGATACTGAAGCATCACTAGGAATTTGCAAGACATACAAGGTGAGGGAGTTTGGTGTGAACTTCCTAACAGAAATTGGTGCAAATATTTAAAGAATACCCCAGGTTGAAGAATTTATTTTATGCTAGTACGTTTGCATCATTTACTTGACGCATATGCATAATGTGGAAAACTTCCTAACTTCTTTGGTGTTATAATCAAAAAGTCAGAAAGTAATACAGTAAAACCATAAGGTTTTATAGTTTTATTTAAATTATTATAATTGCTATTCTCAGAAGTTTTGTATTTTGTTTTTGTATTTAGTTGTTTGCATAAATTAATTGATAAGAAACACTATATAAATGAGTAGTACTATAGCGTGTTTAACAGAATATTACGTTCGTTTAAGATGATTCGATACATTGTGTTTGTAGCACTATTTTCTGTTGCTTTTGCAATTGTGTGTACTCCCGACTTTTGCGAAAGTGTAAATTGTGGTACAACTCCAGAGTGCGGTTCTAATCAAATTTTGGAACTGACTGGACTTTGTAACTGCTGCTTGGGATGCGTTACAATTTTAGGTATGAATTAATGAATCAAATAAGTATGTTTGGTTTTTTTTTATAAAATATTAATTATTGTAGAACTAAACGAACCATGCGATTCTCTTCCTATAAGAGGAGGTCCTCCTCCAACATCCCGATGTTCAGACAATCTAATTTGTATCAACGGTACTTGCCAATAGAAGACTTCGAAGTAAATCTGTTAAAATACTACTGATTGAAACCAAATATATATATATATATATATATATATATATATATATATATATATAAATATTTTACTTATTGTTTTTTTTTTATTCAAAGTTTAATTATGTTATTGTAAGTAACAAGACAGGTAGAATGTTTTCTTACTTTGTTTTTAAAATTGATAGCTTTTATTGGTAGATTATACATAAGCAAAACAGTAAATAGCCGAAATTTCACGCTTTCAAATGTGGACATCTTTTATAGCTCTTGTTAAGAAAAACATAGTAATCCGGAATTCGCAAGCCACTCCGAATTCCCTCACCAACTTGCAGCAGAAATATTTATTATTATTTATAATTATATTATTTCATTTATATTATTTATTAGCGTAGAAATAATTTTTTTTTGGGCTCATTGCAATGACATCAATTGGTGGCTTACATGTCAAAGTTAAATTTTGCAAAAACAAAACTACTCAAAAAACTATAAACATGTAAGTTTATAGTAATTTGTTTTCACTCTTAGTAAATTTAAAACGCACAAATAAATTTTAAAAATTATATATAAAAAGTTCAATCAAATTTTTTTTAAATTATTAAAAAATTCTTTGAAAATTCTAAAATATTCTGAAAAATTATAAAAATTATTTAAAAAATTAAAAAAAACCTCAACATATATTTAAAAAAAGTTAAAACAAATTCAACTATTTAAAATATTTTTTCTAACTAGTTTATAGTAATTTGTTTTCATTTTTAGTAATTTTAAAACGTATAAATAAATTTTAAAACTTATATATAAAAAGTTCAATTAAATTTTTTAAAAGTTATTGAAACATTTTTAAAAAATTCTAAAAAGCTTTTAAAACTTATTAAAAAAATAAATTAAACCTTAAAAATCTATTAAATATGCTTAAAACAATTTTTAAAGAGGTTTAAATATTTTTTGTTTGAAACTTTTTGAAAATAATTCAAATTTCGTGTTGAAAATGTTTAAAACCATTTCAAAGCATTTAAATAATCTTTTTAAACCGGTTTTTAGTAATTCATGTGTACTTTTAAAATTTTCTAAACGTATTATTAAATTTCAAAGATTAAATATAAGAAGTTCAATAAAATTTTTCAAAAGTTATTGAAAAATTCTTAAAAAAATCTAAAAAACTTTTGAAACTTAGTAGCAATATAAATTAAACTTCAAAAATTTATTAAAAGTGCTTAAAACAATTTTTAATGACGTTTAAATATTTTTAAATTGATAATTATTGAAAATAATTCAAATTTTGTGTTGAAAATGTTTTAAACCATTTCAAAGCATTTAAATAATTTTTTTAAGCAGTTTTTAGTACATAATTCATTTGTACTTTTAAAAATTTTTAAACGTATTATTAAATTTTACAAATGGTGGCTTACATGTCAAAGTTAAATTTTGCAAAAACAAAACTACTTAAAAAATTATAAACAGTTCAATAAAAATACTATAAAAATTATTACAAGAATGACGCTGGGTTATTCTCTAAGACTTTTTTGTGACAAAAAAGTAATCGTATTATGATATAGCTTCGCGGATTTCAACCGACTGCAATGTTTTATTGTTATTATTTATTAAATATGCTGTGGAAAAATCTCGTTTTAGTTCAGTTTTGAATTCGATTAACATTAGGCTTTATCTAAAATATGGAAATTTTTTTAAGTTCTTTGGTTTTATTATCAAAAAATGGGAAAGTAATACTATCAATTATCATTAATTAATTAGTTGGATCGGAATCTTTGACACGATAAACTATTAATTAACACAGTTTTAAACCACTTGCCAAAAAGTTTGTTTTTTTATATCTCGAGAGCTCTTTCGACCACCATGTGATCATCATCAGGCGATGAATAAAATTTTCTTCTTCTTCTTCCTATCCTCTCGTTCTCGCCAATAAGATTTCTTCCCTTTTTTGAAAAAGAAAAAAAATGTTTTATTCATCTCCTGATGATGATCACATGGTGGTCGAGATATAAAAAAACAAACTTTTTGGCAAGTGGTTTAAAACTGTGTTAATTAATATCAATTATCAAACAATTAGTTTTGATATTTCATTTGTATTATTGTCACCATTCTTGGAAGTTTTGTAAGTTTGAGTTTTATTTAGTTTCTTATCAATATTTGCATAAATTATTTGATAATAAACACTATATAAATGAGTGGTAGTTTAGCGTTTTCAACAGAATAATACGTTGGTTAAAGATGATTCGTTTCATTGTGTTTCTGTCACTATTTTGTGTTGCTTTTACATTTGTGTGTACTCCCGAATATTGCGAAAGTGTCAATTGTGATCCAGTTCTAAAGTGTGGTCCTAACCAAGTTTTGAGACACACTGGAGTTTGTAAGTGCTGCTTGGGATGCATTACAATTATAGGTATGATTTAATGAAAAAATTATGTTTTTTATAAAAATAATAATAATTGTAGGTTTAAACGAACCCTGCAATTCTCTTCCTATAAGAGGAGATCCGCCTCCAACATCCGGATGTTCAGAAGGGCAAATTTGTACCAACGGTACTTGCAAACTCAAGACGTCGACGTAAATCTGTTAAAATACTACTGATTGAAACCAAATATATATATAAATATTTTACTTATTGTTTTTTTTTAATCAAAGTTGAAATATATTATTGTAAATAAGAAGACTGGTAGAATGTTTTTTTCTTCTTTCTGTTTAAAATTGAAACCTTTTATTGGTAGATTCTACATAAGCAAAACATTAAACTGAGTCGAAATTTTCCGCATTCAATTTTTTTTCGGATTTTTATGCTGAGGAAATAATATTATTCTGCTAAATACGAAACAGGTCTGTTGAATAAAGTTGTCCAAAACGTACACTTTTTTCTCACTTTTTATTTGACTGAAAAATTCAGAGTGCTTTTGATCCGTGGCCCGCTAACAGTCTGGATTTGAAACTGATTGAGCCCGTCTGGGAACCTATTCGATCGAAGACGTTAATATGTTTGTTTCTTTTTTGTTATTGTTAAGCGAAAGACTTCATCATTTAAATACCAACTAAAAAATTCCATTGTTTTTTCATGTTCAAACAACAATTTGAAGGTGTTCGGAATTTTTTGAGCGGCAGTGTAGTAATTACTTTTAAAAGTATTTTAAGCACAATCATTATTTGGTTTTATTTATTCTAGCAGTCCAGCAATATATTTTCATTTGAAAAACTAACAGAAATATAATAATAAACAAGTATCATATAGAAAAATAAAGCCAAAACAAATTCATTCAAACTAGATCCGTAGATCTGGACATGTTTCGTTCTGAAATTCTTCAGCAAGTCGCAGCATATTCTTATTTGAATAGATTTGCAGTGACAATTCTCGGCTTATATTTATTTATCCAAGTAGCTCTATAACTAGTTTATATGGAACTCTATAGTCTACTATTGCTAGACTGGCTTGAAAATGATTGTGCTGTCTTGTTAAGAAGAAAAAAAATACTTCAAGAACGTTAAAAGCGTTTTTTATCTTGTATTTTATCACACTGTTACGCAGCGCCATATTATGCATAGTTGATAAGTTCAGTATTAAAAATAGGGTCTTATTTGAATAAAAATCAGGTTTATTTATCATAAGAGACAGAATGACGTAGATTAATCCCCCAAGAATGTAAATCATTGCTAAGTAGGTATTTTATTTTACTCTGAAAGTTTTTGATTTTTATAACGAAATCTAAATACCTAATTCAAAGCAGAAAACGTAAATATTTTGAAATGATTTCAAGTTTTTAGAATAATCAAGATCTAAAACTTTTTTAAATCTACAGGCGCAAATCTGACCTAATTTTTAAATTAATTTTTCCTAATATTTTAAATGCTAATGTGAGTTTTAATAGGATATTTATCTTAATGCGGTAAATTGGAATATTTTACTTAATTAAATCCTTTGCAAAAATCATGCAGAAAAATCGATAAGTTTTTTTTTTTTCAAAAAACAAAAGAACAGTGAAGCTTTTTATTTTAAAGTAGTCCATTGAAATGTTACATTTGGAGTTGCGTTTTTTAGAGGACGCAATTTTATTTTTTTGATGTGTAGGGGGGGTTAGTGTAAAGCTAAAACTAAGTTTGTGGGGTCGCCACCCTTGTCCCACCCACGGCCGCCATCTTGAAAATAAGGGTTAAAATGGTTTTTTCAATATATTTCTTAAACTAGTTATTTAAGAAACAAAATTTGTTTACATTTTTTGTTGCAAATTAAATTCTCTACAACTTTGGTCCAGTAACTTTTTGTCGTATAAATAAAAAAGTTATAAGAAAATTTAATTTGCAACAAAAAATGTTGATAATTTTCTTTTATCAAAAAATGTAACATTTCAATGGACTAAATGTCCTGGTCAGGACTTGAGGACAGAGATATTGAGATTGAATACTTATTTCACTGGTATGCAAGGAGACCATTGCATGGTTACAGCATATTAAAAAAACAAATTAGTACGAGTTTTTTTAATTATCATGATCTAAAAAATGGTTTTCTTCCGATCGTTCAAAAATTGTGACGTTTTTGACAGAATTTAGCGGAAAAGGTTAAGACCTTGGTGCATGTTGTGTACAATTACTATGCGAAAAGATTCATTTCTGCACTGTGAAATATGGGCTACATTATACACTCATTAACTAATATACTATTTTATGTGTTTATTAATTATTGTTGAATTTCGTGTTTTTGAAGCAAATTTTAATAATTATTTAGCCTTTTTGTCGAATAATAATTTTACGCCTGACAAAATTTATTGTTTGTATCGGTATATTTACCCCTCAGGGTGCATTAACTTAATTGGAAACATTGCTTGAGCAAATATTCAAACTAAATCAACGCAATTCAAGCCATATAATTTTTTGATACCAATAAAATTACATGAATGTTTATCCAGTGTGTCACAAATTCTCTACCAACTTTTCACTTTGTTTTTCTGACTGTAAATACAGTGCTTTACATAATTCACGCAAAATTGAATTGAAATTCGCTGTATAAATATTAAATTAATCAAATTTAATTTTGTTACAGATTATTGACATAAGGGATATTCTACGAGCTGTAACGATAGACCAGATGAGAGATGTTTATATAGTACAATGTTTGATGGAGACAGACCTTTATAAACTTCTTAAAACACAGGTAAGTTTTCAATAAAATTGTTGTTTTATTAACTTTTTGCCAATTTTTCAACGTTTTTTAAAAACTATACTTAGTACTATGTATTTGTATATGCGAAGAAATTTTTTTTATGTAGGATTTAGGGTATAAAGTGCAGATGTTTTTTACAGTTCTTTATCGCATCTGAGAGCTACGTTTCGGTACAAAATTGTACCTTCTTCAGGCTGTTGATGTCATTGAACCGGTCATTTTTTTTATAAAGAGAAACACGTTAAAATAGAAATATAAAAAATAGCAACTGCAGCGAGAAGTTTTTCGGATCTGCGACGCTATAGCTTTGGGATCTTTCTATTTTAACGTGTTTCTCTTTATAAAAAAAATGACCGGTTCAATGACATCAACAACCTGAAGAGAAACACGTTAAAATAGAAAGATAAAAAAATCTTTATCTTTTTATTTTAACGTGTTTCTCTTTATAAAAAAAATGACCGGTTCAATGACATCAACAGCCTGAAGAAGGTACAATTTTGTACCGAAACGTAACTCTCAGATGAAATAAAGAACTGTTAAAAACATCTACGTTGTATACCCTAAATCCTTCATAAAAAAAATTTTTCGCATATAGTATTAAAAAAAAAATAGCTTTTCTAAACTATACTTAGTGTTTGATAACAATGTGGCCAAATTGATTTGTGTGATAATAGTAGTACATAAAAGATTTCATCTCAAATCTCTAATAAAAAGCTCAAGTTTCTATAAGGATTCGCAAGATGCATGAAAATTGACATATGTGACGTACATGCATTAAAACATGTAAAAACCTTGTTTCTCAAATTTTTGATGTAATGTAGCTTCTAATAGATGTCGCTTGGCTTACAATATGGTTACTGTAGGAATAAATGACATTTTCAGTATTATTATTGTACACCGTAAAGAAACTAAGGAACATTAATTTCTAATGTAACAATTAATTATTTTTTCAGTAATTTACTTTGTCTAAATTTAGTCACCCTAATGTACAACTAAAAAAAATTGAGAATGATTATAGGTGCGTGGGATTTACTGAAAGGACTGTATTTATCTTGCGGAGATTTAGTGGACATTAATCCCTATCCTAGAGTTAATTAAAAAAATTCATTTTTTTATGAAACATACCGATTTTTATTACATCATCACTATGTTTATGATCAAGTAATATTTCTTATGGTTTTTTCCTTTTTTTTTGTTTACAGCTAATAAAGGATTTTCATAGTAAACAAACTTTGTCTCGTATGTTTTGCACAAATCCGTGTAACTTTAATCCACTTAAATACGAATTTATTAATGAACCCACCACCGGCACTAAAATAACCGATTGTTTTCAGAGACTGAGTAACGACCACATATGTTACTTCCTTTACCAAATCCTTAGAGGGTTAAAATATATACACTCGGCGAATGTACTTCATAGGGATTTGAAACCTAGCAATCTTCTTCTAAACACTACCTGCGACCTTAAAGTAAGTAACGATTTTTCTTATAATAATAATGTAGGTGAAAAATACAATGTCTTTCAGATGTTTAATTATGTGACTGATGAAACCTTAAAGCAGTTTTTTTTTTCTCAAATGCTCTATAGTATTATTTAGCTTTTTGTCTTAAATGGTTTATCTAGTTACTTTTTTCATTACTGATCAAAGATACAGTGTGCCACTTTTTTAAAATAAGCAAATCCTGTATTATCCTTGAAAATTTAAAACATTTGCTTTTTTTCTCATTATTTTCCCATGTACCATACACTCCTGAACATTGGTGCGTTCCTCCTGGCTCACTCTGTATAGATTTATAGCATAAGGATCTTTTAAATTTTACAATCAATCACCTACTAGTAATAAATTTTTTTTATAGATTTGTGATTTTGGATTAGCAAGAGTAGCTGATCCCGAACATGACCATACAGGGTTCCTTACAGAGTATGTAGCGACTAGGTGGTATAGGGCTCCTGAAATTATGTTAAATTCAAAGGGATATACTAAATCAATTGATATTTGGTCTGTAGGATGCATTTTAGCGGAGATGCTATCAAATCGACCGATTTTTCCTGGAAAACATTATTTGGATCAATTAAATCATATTCTAGGAGTGCTGGGCTCACCATCTGAGGAAGATCTCAATTGTATCATTAACGAAAAGGTAAAATATACAAAGGGTATAAATCAGTATTTTGACTATGAAGCAGAAGAGTATAATACTTCAAGCCTAAAATTTTTGTTGCTGTATGTAGTGGAAAAGATCTCAAATAAAGATAGAAGCAGAACGGAAGAGGTAGAAAATAGCATTGATTTAGCATTATACGTCGTCATTATAGCACCGAGTAGCCAGCTACATAGGCTCCTGAAGGCTAGATTACTGCTTACTTGAAATAAGACTGAAAAGGAACTATCTATTAAAATCATAGCATCGCTTACATTCTTCAAATAGACCTTCATCTGATGGCCAGACTCTGCCTTACCCGTTGTAACTGTACAAAACAATTTGATTTAGAATATTAACAAAAGAAATTTTTTTTTTTTATTATTGGAACTCGTACTAAAGCTATATATTTTTTTCAAACAGGCTAGAAGCTACATTCAAAGTTTGCCATACAAACCAAAAGTTCCTTGGTCGAGGCTATTTCCCAATGCAGACCCGAAAGCGTTAGATCTCTTAGATAAAATGCTTACTTTTAATCCTCACAAAAGAATAGGGGTTGAAGGCTCGTTGGCTCATCCCTATTTAGAACAGTATTACGATCCAGCTGATGAGGTAATGTATTTATTTTCTTAAGTGTACGAATTCAAAAGTAACCAAGCTTAGTTGTATTTTTGCTGCTAATAAAATTGAATTCTTGAAAGCCACATTGAAAGGGGAATCATATGTTTTTCCTGATTAGTAAAAACAATAAAAGACGACACAAAAACAACTCTTGAAAAGACAAAAGTTAGCTGTCTCGGACCGCGGAGTAAACAAAATAACTAAAATCAGCAGAAAATGTTATTTCTACTTTGCGATTATAGGATTAAAATTAATAATAAATAAATAATTAGTAAAAGATATTGTCTAATTGTTAAAACTTGTTCTTTTGTGTCAATGGTTTTTAATTTAAAGTATGTGAAAGCAGTTTTAAGCATCACTGTGCAATAAAAACAAAAGCATGGAAGTAATTTTAATACCCACTGTGGACTGCTATTAGCTTGGAAAAATGGGGGAACACTTATTAGTCTAAGGAGTCCTCTGTCTTCGAGAAATCATTAGTTGTTCAATTTAGCACAACACCCACTTCTTTTCACAAAACAAGATAAACTTCGTAATGTTTTGTAAGTTTACAAACATCTTAATCTTAGAGTATTATTTACTTTCTTCTCGAGTTGCCCAATTAAAAATGTTATTTTTATAAAAGTTATATAAGCGTTTTGTATTGAAATTTGTTATTTAACTTTCACACTTCAAAAAACTGTCAGTCGTAGGACTAAACGTCAGAGGTGAAAAGTAAACCTCTAATTATAGAGGTTTATTTTTATTTTTTACTCGTATTAACGAGTCAAGAACGTATCGTATACATTGTAATGCGCAAAATTAGCAAAAAAATTGATTAATTTTTATGTTTAGTGTCTTTTTCCTATCCCAAATGTGTCCAACATGCCTAAAGAAGTTTTGAGTTTAAAAACTTATATACTATATTCTTCGGCTATTGGCAAGACGAATCGGGCATCTTCGGAATCGCATTTAAAAAACTCCCTTTCTATTGGTTAAAGCAATGTCCCGCTTACACAGCACAATTTTATGAAAAAGCGTCGTCAGCACTGTCAGCCAGATTGGTCAATTTATTCTAACCTCATTTTTGTCTGTCGAACAAGATTTTTCCTTAACGGCGTGCAAATACTGTGTCGTTTAGAGCGCAAAGCTTTGGTTTTCATGGCAACTGATGTCACATTTTCCTCCACTATTGCGAGTCTTTAGAGATTCCGGTACTTGTGTGAGATTATGTAAACCTAAACAATTTATTGACACTGACAGTTAAATTGGCAGTAGTTTCCTTAAAATGCACCGAAAGTTGCTATATTGTATGTAGGGCTTTTTCCGTTGCGCGCGCATCCGGCTTAGCCAAAAAAATAGAGTATAGTGATATAAAACGCTAATTTACACAGGAACTCGTAAAATAAATAACTATTTTTGTAATTTAAAATTGTACGATTTTTTGTTTAGCCTGTCGCTGAGACTCCATTCCGCTTTGACACCGAACTGGATGACTTGCCAAAGGATCAATTAAAGAGGTTGATATTTGAAGAAACATTAATTTTCAAACAGAAACAGCAACACGACCAACAGCAAACAATGACAACCTCATAGTCATTTGAGATAAGCGTTTAAGGCAATTTAGTTGAAACTTTTCGATTAGTTATTATTCGGTGAAGGCTAAATTATGCATTGACGGTTTTTGTAAAAACATTTTATGTTGTACGTTATCATCAGTTTTGTTTAATTTCAATTTTTTTTCGTTTCGTATTTGATTTGAATTAAGTATGTATTAGTTGTAAATATTTTATAAGACGAATGAACAAGGAAAGAAAGTGTGTTGCGGTATACAATAGAATAGTCGTTAAGAAAACTCAAAATACAAACAAATGATATATTTTTGAAATATGAGTTTTTGTAAAGTGAAATACTTGTGGTTGTGTCAAAAGCACTATCTTCTTACAACGTTTAGTTGTTCTCCAGTTGCTTGAAATGTTATGCAGTGCCATTCCAAGAATTATCAAGAGACTTTGTACTTTGCTTTTGATGATTTTCTCTATACAGGATGGTTTAAAAGTTCCAATAAGTAGTAGTGTCACGTGTTTTATTCAGCATCCTGTATATGCGCGCGAGGCTGAGTGAGACTTTATTTTGCAACTTCTGGAGCAAACCAGAAACACGCACACAATTTATGATATCAAAATGAATTAAACGATTTGAGTGGAATGTTTTTCAAAATACATTTTATCTAGATGTATATTAGGTAAAAAGTATAATATTTTGTCTGTGATTTATCACTACATTATTTTATGGTAAATGTGTATCTATTTGTAAGTAGCGCTTAGAAAAGTTTCCGACATAGAAAAAAGTAAGTCATACTACTCTGTGTCTTGATCAATTGTTGAAATATTCTTCGTGTCTTGTTAATGTTTATCATTCATGTTTTTATAAGTCACCGATTGTGCATGTAATTCGACATAATCTTCTTCCATTGAATGTTTTTACGAAACAAAAAAGAAAGAAATGTGCTATGGTGTGGAAGGAAGGGTAGCTTATACCAATGATTGTTTGGTGTTCAGTTACCAAAAAAAATTTATAAAAAGTCTAAAATGTTTTCATTATATATGATTTTTTTTTAATATTATCCTAGTTATTTTTCAAAAATATCTGTTCGATATGTGAGGATATCTTAAAAGTAAGGTTGTTATCAAGGCCTAAATTGTTTCTTTCTAAATGTTGTTAAAAGTTAATACTGTTATAGTGTGTTGCATTCTTATAATCGTCTTAATTATGTAGTTCATGTAGATGTACAA
The DNA here is from genome assembly GCA_947359425.1 of Lagria hirta. Classification (NCBI taxonomy): domain Eukaryota; kingdom Metazoa; phylum Arthropoda; class Insecta; order Coleoptera; family Tenebrionidae; genus Lagria; species Lagria hirta. Next base: position 18,297,070 of record OX375796.1, on the reverse strand, counting down.
TAAAAATGAGAATCAGACTGTCTATTTTTACCACCCTATAGAAAACAAAATTAGTCAAAATGTGGTAAGTCTTCCCATTCAATGTTGGTTTTTATAGAACTATGATTCATAGGCACTTCAAAATTGTCAAAATTATTAAAAATAAGAAGTGTTTTTGATAAATGTTTGAAAATATATAACCAACATTGCTCATTATCCCGTCTATAAACAATGACCCATTGGGGAAGAAGCCGACCAATCCGGCAAGCTTTCCGCTATAGACGAAATTTTTGATCACCTTTGATGACTCGAGTCTCACATGGTGTTATAAAAAAAATGTGAGCGGACACGGACGCCTGGCAGATGTGAAACATCAAAACTATTTTGTACAAGTAACATGCATAATTGAACAGATTACGACAGGAACTCAATATGGCTTAATGAAAAAAATACACTTTCTCTTAAATAAAGGTCTTATAACGACATTTAGCCTTTTTTTACATTATTTTCAGGTGTAGATGACTTACAAATTCACTCATGAATTTTGATTGTCTTTTGCGAGTCAAAGAAACAGTTGAAATTGGATTCATGACAGATTTGTCCACAGCTTGCTACCTTTAAGTCAATTCTTGTTGCAGTGTCATAAAAACAAAACTAAAGTTGTCTCTTCCGAACACTGCCGCATTCTAATTGAATTTTTGAACAGTCTCTAATAAGAAAGAATGTTATTTCTATTCTAAGCTTATCAGTTATAGTGCGACAAACTAAATAAAAGCTAGTAAAATTTTTACGAGTTTAATATCCTATATAAAATCGTTAAGTTCTTGAAGTAGTTGCTAATGATTTATGACTCGATTGTTCGGGACCTCACCGAACAGTGAAGCTGTCTAAGCAAGACGATAATTGGACGAATGAGCACCATAGCTTGCGCGGACAGCTGTAATGTTGAACATGACCGTCATAAATTACTTGAAAAAGTTGATAGTTTAATATAGGGTATTAACTATACATCCAGGAATGAGAGCGAAACATAAATATATAACATTGCTCTGCTTTATTGATAAATATAATTTTTTAATTAAGTTTCAGTATAGATATGAACATGAAAAGTAAGATGCTAAGTAAGTTAAAGTGTTATCTATGTGACTGAATAAAAGATGCATCCACTTAATCTATATTTTTGGTCAGAATTATTTATAAATTCTAATTTATTTTTGGAGTAGAATATTTTAATTTAATCAATTGATGATCTTAAAGAATACTCATATGATAGACACATTTTATCTTATATGGCTTTTTGTATTGTTGACAGTATGTATATCAAATATTGAAAAAACTAGATAAAAAAGGTTTCTTAATGCGTAGGGTTGGTTGACAATAGTTTAGAGAAATAATATGCTCCACAGTAAATTATGAAAATATCTAGTGTGATAACCTCATGAACCTACTGATCCCATCAATTATAACATTATATTGAAGAACTGAATAATCTCATCCATTGCTAAAATGATAATCTTCTTTGATAACTAAAGCAGCTCACTGAATAAGGTCTAGAGTGAAGATTCTACATTTGGTGTCAGAGATTCGCCGAGTTTTTGTGAAACATGGGTTCGGATAATGACGTCAAAAAGTGAGTGTTATCAAAAATATGTTATCAATTGTAATTTCTTTTTTTTGTAGAAAAAATGAGAAACAATTCGTTTGTAGAAAATCTATCTTGACAGAACTTGCCGAGAGTAATCCACATATTAGGACGGTGTACCATTTATTTCTCGTTATCTTTATCACCTTATTTATTAACACGGTGGCGTATGATTATTTGAAAAATGGACAGTAAGTACAAACCTATTTAGCATATTATTGGCTTAACACTGTTTGGGATTCATGAGTTTAAATAAATACACAACTAATAGACTTCAGCTAGGTAATTCCAATAAGTAATTGGATAAACGGTGCTTTAAATTGGCTGCTGTTGGAGTTTTCAGATTAGTTTCTATACAGGGTTTAACAGAAATCATGTACATACTTCATGTTAACTGGTGGCAGAACACAATTAACCTTAATAACATTTTTCAAATAATGTGGGGTGTTTTTTACATCCCTCATGCTTTGCCCTTGAAAGCAAAACAATCTTTTTTGCAATGACTTACTTAATGACTTCAATTTATAAAATAAAATGGTGAGAAAGATTTACAACCCAAAGTGTTGGTTTTATAGATAGAATTAAACAAGAAAAGCAATAATTGTGGCTTACTAGTTTTTTAGTATATAATAAAATTATAAAATGTAAAAACTTACATTATAACAATTAAGTTAATATAATTAAAAACAGAAAATTAAATAAATTAATCAAATTCACATGAGTTGCTATCATTTAGATGTATAATAATTTCATTAAGTTATTATACACTGAAACACCCTGTATACGACAAAAGTACTAAAAATTCCCTAAAATATTTTTGATTTAGAATTGTAACTAAAATGTTTCTCCCATTTTCCTAGAATCAGCCTGGGACTAAATGTAATCAAGCGAGGTTTTGAGAAAATCCACTTTGCGTTTCTAGCCCTTTTTGGACATGTGGTTGCAAGTTGTCTAGTATACTTTATTTTTGGAAAATGGATAAAGATTAATAATCATTTTCATAATAAAAAAATATGGAAAACAATAGGACTAACATCACTTTTGGTCTATTATTTTCTAAATTTTGGTGCTGCTACGTATTTACTACTAAAGTACAAATTTCCTATAGGATCAGCTGCGATTGTCGCAATAGATCAAGTAAGTAAACCCAATTATCAATTACTTCTGTCAACTCAATATTTGAGTAAGACTCCCTCAGTAATAGCCCAAGATCTCGTCTAAAATCGACAAACTTCCCCTATCGAGATTCATAAAGAATCTAAAATTCGAACAATATAATGTATAAAAACGCTTCCAACCGTATTTTTTAGCGCTTAAAGAAGTACAAGCACAAGAAAAACATCCAATGAAATTAAAGCATTTTGTTTCACGTGTTGCTCACGCATTTATTCAACTGTATTCAGTAAATAAAAGTCATTACGTGTCTAAAAAACCAAAATTAAAATTAGAACAAAATCATTCAAACGAGTTTTTCATTTTGGTACAATTTTGTTGATTTGGAGAATTTATCTAAGCAACATCTATCAGAAGCTACCTTACATAAAAAATTTGAGAAAGAAAGTTATTAGATGACAGATATAAATTTTGATAGATACCAATTGAGATAAAACGTAAATCTCCGATTGAACAAGCAAGTTATCACGTTAGCGCCTTTTGCCTAAACGCATATCACTGATATGCAAAGGTTACCATCTTTTTTTGGTTACTACCAACAAGTAGAATAATAGGATCAACGTAAATTCATTCAAACTAGATCCGTAGACTTGGACATGTTTCATTCTTATTGGAATTCTTCAGCAAGTCGTAACAGATTCAGATTTGAATGAATTTGCTGTGATAAATTTGAGCTTAAATTTACCCAAGTGTATAATAAAAGTACAACGAATAAATTTGCATTGATTTTATTATGGAATTTATATTAAGCATATGTAAAAATTTTATAATGATTTTTTTTTAGACTCGTCTCTTAATGAAGGTACATGCTTTTGTAAGAAGTAATATCCACAGGAAAATTGTGCCTCCTTTCAAGCACTTTTTGTACTTTCTAATAATTCCGACGTTACTATACAGAGATCATTATCCAAAAAAAAACAATATTGATTGGTGTTTTGTTTTCTGGCGATTAATCGAAGTACTTGGATGTATTTTGGGAATCGCTTTTGTAACCGACCGATTACTCAACCCAACAGTGCAAGACTTTGGTTTACGCAAATTCAAAACATCTGAAATATTTCTAGCAATTCTAGATAATGTAACATCAGGAAGTCTTCTCCTACTCACACAGTTCTTCCTCTTGCTTCATTCTTGGCAGAATATGTTCGCTGAGATAACGTACTTCGGAGATCGAATGTTTTACACGGATTGGTGGACAAGTACCAATTTTTCCCAATATTTTCGAAGATGGAATCATGTGGTTCAAGAATGGATACACGAATACATATATAAAGAATTTCATTCTAAAGTCGCGGTACTTGCAATTTCAGCTTTTGTTCATGAATGGATCCTTACCGTAGTCATTGGATCTTTCTTTCCAGTACTTTTTCTAACGTTTTCAACTGCTGGATACATATTAATGAGCCTAATACCCCCCAAGACGCCCTTTTTTAATCTAGTTTTTTTGTTTTTCCTTTTCTTTGGATCAAGCTTTTTATACACTATGTACGCAATTGAATTTTACGCACGTATCAATGCTCCAGTTGTAGATTCAACAATAATTTCATACATTGTACCTCGTTTTCTTACTTGTAACTGTATCGAATAAAAGAGAATGTAACATATTTTATTTCCACTTACCTATAGAAATATTATCACAATAACATCAATCTCCAATCAACTAATTGTCATCAAATATTTGATAATCAATTCGCACTTAATTACGTGATGATTGTCAACTGATCCTTGATCGACCAACCAATGAAAGTCTGATCAACATTTCTAATCAACAACGTAGTCAGTTAATAGCCATAGTTTACCACCCAGGTTTTAAGTCCACTCACGCAAACGTCTCCGTTAAAATTTAAAAGAAAAACTCTTCTTCTAGATCGGGTCAAAGTCTTACATCAAAACGTTGTAAGACCAGTTGCGAACCGATACTTATATATAAGCACTGATACCTATCAAAAAGATAACATAGGAGAGGTAGATTTTATACAAGTATATTCAGTAAATAGCGCACAAAATAAAGAACAGTTTATTTTTTATATATGTATATATAAAAAGTAACAATAATTGCTTCACATTTGATTTTTATATATAAAGACGTAGTTGTATTATACCTCAATCACATTAACGGCTAGAAGAGTCAAATAAATTAAATATTTACAACCGGGCTTCTTCCCAGCCTTAATAATCATTAATATCTATATAATCATGAGCGTTTTTTCCTTCTCAAAAAAAAAACAAGCAACAATTCAAAATAAAACTTAATCTAAAAAAGAACACCCTGTATATTTTATAAAAGGAACCTATACTTCAGACAATCTTCGATTCATTCCGATTCCGTATCGGAAATTTATTTTCTTTATAAGCAAGTTTAATCGAGTCTAATTTTTTTATATTAGACGTTTGAGGCCCTTCGGAATCACCCGGTGACTTACCAGAATCAATTTGAACCATACCTTGCAGAAGCTTGCTGGTCTCTTGATATAGTGCATCAATTTTAACTTCAAAAAATAATTCGTGAAGATATCTTCGAGGAGATAGACGATAAGTACACTCAGCTAACATTTTACATACTTCGGAATAAACACATGGATCTTGGAAGATTTGGGGGCTGCCTTGTCGACAGTTCACAAGTAATTGTCTGACTTGCTTTGCCCAAATTGGATTGGAAAAAAGATCGACGAGTCGGAGAACTTGACTTCTGACTACCTCTGAAAAATAAAATTTTATGATAATAAATATTTTTTCCAACCTTTAATAGAAGTAAACAAGCAAAGAAATATGCGAATTATGACAGAAAATATACAATCATCTGTAAAAAACAATGCGTCAAAATATGCAAAACAATAATAATATGAAAGTACAAACTTCAAAGTAATTAAATATGTCAAATTATTTTACAGCGCGCCAAACATGAGCCGCGGAATATAAGCGAACTAAGTTAGTAAATTTCGGAGTAATGTCAAATTAACCAATCAGAAGCTCAAAAAAGATGAATTGCGGTGTGTACATAAAAGCTAAAGCGCCCTCAGATTGATTAATTGATGAAAACAGGCCAATTGCTGTAACGAGACCTGTAAGAACTTTACGTGAACGTTTTTACTGTTCAACTAACAATGTAAATATAAAATAATTACCATCTGGACTATCGGGATCATAAACACTTTGCAATGGAAGATGTTCCTCCCTTAATAAAAAAACATCATCATCCTCTTCTTCATTTTTCTCCTTCCGACTACAAAAAAAGCATTGTTCTATATCATGTTTTCGGGCATTAAATTTAAACTCCACAGATTCATCATCTAGTACTGAATTTTTTTCATCTGCGGTCCTTCTATTAAAAGCCGAATTAAAAAATAAGTTATTTATATCATGAGGAATGCTAATTCCCATATAACATCTATCATCACTATCTGAATCTTCTGCATCTTGTACGGAAAATCGCTTAATATTACTGGTTGTGGTTTCAAATGATGAAGTAAATTCTTCCATAAACGATGCTGGTAAGTCCCAGGATATATCTGTATTGATTTCATCAAAATCATAGGTTGGTTCCTCTAAATAACGAGGCGACTTGCGGATAGACCGCAGAGTAGCATAACCTATAAGGTCTTGATGACTTAGCTTGCCAAGAGATTGGAGAGACTTTTCAGAACTAGAGCCACCTGCAAACAAAAATACATAACTGCCATCACATACTTTTTTGCCATTATACAAGTAATCCACCAATAATCATAGACAAAGTTATACTTTGTCTGAGACCTGACCAATCCAGTAATTGTCACAACTGTGTAGAATTTTATTATTTCTCTACTCTAACTGATATGCTATAGCTAACTAGGTAGCTTTAGCTAACTCTATCAGTTAGCTATAGGATATAAGATAACACATAACAATAACATACGCTATTGTTCGATCTGACCTGACCTGACCAATCCAGTAATTGCCACAACTAATATTAGTTTTGTGGAATTCTGTAATTCCTCTACCCTAACTTTACCCTATAGCTAACTCTATCAGGTCAGGTCAGGGCAGGTCAGCCAGTAAACCAAATCAGCAAAACAACCAATCCAGTAAACGGTCGGTTAATATTAGTTTTGTGGAATTCTGTAATTCCTCTACCCTAACTTTACCCTATAGCTAACTCTATCAGGTAGCTATACAATATACGATAACCCATAACAATAACATACGCTATAGCTAACTTTGTCTGTTAGCTATAGCATATGTTACTTGAGACAAGTCCATCAGAAAACTTCTCAGTAATTATTTATACTAAGTAGCCTACTGAATATTTTACAAAAAGGCCAACAATTTTCAGAATTTTACATTATCTAATTATTATTATTAGTGGGCCCAGTGATCGAAATACGACTATAATTAATTTTAATTATAAGTTTGAACATTATTAAAGTTCTGTTGTCAAAGACTATACAAATGATCACAGATTTTGCCAAGGCTTTACTGTTAATTTTCCTATTTTAATTTGAACCAATTTATTAAACGGTTAAATAAAAAAAATTAATGATTAAATTTTTTTTATTTCATGAATTTTATATATATAAAAAAATAAATTTATTGTTTGTATAAGAATCGTCATTTTGGTTTAAGATCGCTATACAATAGTTTATATATTTACATTTTATAATTTATTTTAGGTTTTTTTCTTTCAATCGGTATATTGTAGATTGAAATTATTTGCTTGATTAGATAATTCATAAGTTTTTTTTAAACAAAAAACCAATACTTTTGTTTTCTTATCATCTTTTTTGTAGTATTATGTAATGCTTTGCTGCTGTTTTCAAAAGAATTACTCGCGTAGTTTAGTTTACGCCTTCGTGCTCTTTGCTGCGAATATTTATGCGTGATAATAAAATAAAAAGTGTTTTAATTAAATTCTCGTGTTTGTGATAATTATTAATATAAAGTGCAGTGCTGTAAAGTGCAGTGCCTGCTATTCTGCTTCTTCCTTTTATCCATGGAGAGGATGTTTAGTATTTAGATATATACAGAGTGAGTCAGTTGGCAATGTTATATGAGTATATAGATCGATTTAAATCATTTTCAATATTGTTTGAAAAAAAAATGTTTTACGAATGGCCTCAAACAAATGTGATATTAATTTCCATAAGACTTTTAAGTAATTTTGAGAAAATCAAATAAGTTTGCATTCTTTTTTTCAATTAGTGCCTAAATATTAAAATCATTTGCTTGATTAGAATAGATAATTCACCAAATTTTTTATTTATAAAAACCAATACTTTTGATATTTTCAAAAGAATTGCCTACGTTAATTTAGTTTAAGGCTTTGTGCCCGCTACCACGGTTATTTTTTGTGTGATAATAAAAAAAAAAATGTATTAATAAAATTCTCGTGTGTTCATGATAATTATTGTGGTAAAGTGCAGTGCATGCTATTTTGTTTCTTCATTTTATCCCCAGTATTTCAATATACAGAGTGAGTCAGTTTGCAATTACATATATGTCAATTTATTTATAGATCGATTTTAATAATTTTTATTTTGTATGAAAAGAAAGGTTTTAATAGTGGTCTCATAAAAACTTAGTGATAATCTGCATAAAACTTTCAAGAAATTTAAAAAAAATTGAATAAGTTTAAATTCTTGGATAGTACTTATATATATTGAAATTATTTGCTTGATTAGTTGACTCAATTTTTACTTATATAAACCAATGGTATTATTCTTAGTTATCATCTTTTTTAGAGTCTTATGTAATATTTTTTCTGCTTTTAAAACTACCATCTACTTTAGTGTAGTTCCAAACTTCATACGGTTTGCCACAAATGTGCGCGACAATTAAATGGAAAAAATATTCGTTATTATCATAAAAAAAGCACCCTATTTAGCGTCTTTATTTTATTTATAGGCACAATGTTCAATATACAGTTTACACATTATGAAAGAAATAAAAAAAGTGACTTTGTTTTAGCGTTATTACATTGTTTTGAGAAATAGGTAATGTTTTGTAAAAAAAAAATATTTAGAAAACGAATCAATTTGGCTGTCCACCGTTTTTTTTATTAATGGAAACATTTGCAGTGATTAGTGTTAAATGTATATTTGTTACTCTTAACTTTGTTTGGCTCCGCGTAAGTGCACGATAGTCCTCATTGAGGAGCGTATCAAACTCTGACCCTTGGTAATTCGAGCCTACAAAACTCGTTAAGAGTCGTTAAGGAGTTAGGTATAATAGTGTTTCTTATAACGATTGTTTCTTGCTGCGGCAAGAAGGAATCGGCATGGCCTCTCTGTGAATATGTCTTGTACATACACATGTGAGGGCATGTTAGGGGAGTCCGCATTGTTGGGTAATTAATATAGATTTGATGCTTTTTGCTGTTTATGTATTTATTGATAAAGCTTTCTAAAAATCAAATGACTTTTTATTGCCTAGATTGCAAACGCGTAATTTTTCTAAATATTTTTTTGTTTGGCCTGTTACGATATGTTTAAATAATATGTACATGAAAAAATTAGATCTAAAAAAAACCAAACTAGTTAAAAGTAATTTTTTTAAACACAAGTTTCTCTCAACGTAAAATATTAGATATTTACATCTTTTTCTTTTTTACACACAATATTTTTTTAGATAACTATGTATAATATCTAATTTTTGAATTTCTTGCATGTTGAATTTAATGAAATGCGCAACACGTTTCGGCAAAACAAAAGTCAGGCTTGCACTCTTGATTTATTTAATCGCTCTGTATATCTTCTTTCTGTATAAATTATATTTACTCAGATTTCTTAAAAAAAATTACCTAATATTTGTCGATTTATTTTAGAGTCATTCACTCGTAATACTTTGATAGATAAAGTATAATATCGCGCATAATGGCTATTACCTATTACTCAGGGATCATACACTAAAAAAAAATACATACTTTGAACCGAAACTCTCCTGGAACTTTCCGAATGTCTTCTAACTTTCGGCCCCGAGTGCTTCAACGTACTTAAGCTACATGAGCTAGGTATAGGACTCAATAATTGTGGTTTTTCACTATAAAGTAATTAAGCGTTAGTTTAATATATTTCCCAGAACTCATAACAACTTACTAAATTATAGACTTTCCAGCACCAATAGAATCGCAGGAACTAACACCAGAAGTAGTAGACTCCGTCGTCGAATTATTTCTATGTCTTCTCACAATTTCTGTTCCTAATCTAAAACTTGCTCTCTTCGAATCGGAAGGCGCGCGAATGATCTCGAACGTTTTTGATTCGGACAATGACCGTGTATGATATGAATTATTTTGATTTTGATTTGTTGGTAAAGTTCGTGATTTTTGAGGCGCCGATATTGCAACATTAGGAAGTGCTGCCATAGATTCTGACGTATCATCGTCAGTACTGTTTTCAACATCTTTAATTCCAGAATCAAAAAAATAAAACGTGGAAGTCATTTCAGAAAATTGTGGCTGAATACGAAGGTCACTGCTAGTCTCCCATGCTTCCTCCTCGATTATTGGCCAAGCTATATGCCTATTGTGTCTAGTACAAAACCAGCCTAATTTGAAAAGCTCATCAGCACCTTGGTGAGTAGTGGCAATAAGTCCGAGCACATAGTAAGCGGTTGCTCGTAAAGAGAAGACTTGACAGTTTTGTGCTAAAGAAACGATCAAAGGAAGGCAGTTGTGGATGAGTAAGTAGTGCAGTCCTTCATTCGTTGATCCGAAATGGCCTAGGGCCCATAAAGATGCCTTAACCTTTAATAAAAATTCGGTCGTAAAAACTACAAACATTAAACACCAAACCTAAAGCTCTGTTGCACAACAAATTTTAGCTTGCCTTACTAAAGATCTAACTAATTGATCATTAAAAAAAGAGCTGAACAAAAGCGGCAAAACCTAATTTGTATAATGATTTAGACTACAAACAAATCAGAAGTGACTATGTACAAATAGATAATGTTAATAGGAATGAAGAAGAATGATAAAAAACAAAATGAGATGGTCTTTTAAATGGTAGGATACAATGTACTAAAGGTGTAAGGATTATAATAGAAAATAAAAAACTAAAAAGTTTGAGATTAAACCAAAAAATATTGACATAAAAAAAAATATTTAGAGAAAAATGCATAAGAGATCAGAATGTAAATAGAGTAATAAAATAATCATTATGACACAAGAAAATGAAATGCGAATGACCAAAGTAATGTAGATGACCAAAGAAATTTTAGTACAATTCTACAAAACAATTATATATATATATATATATATATATATATATATATATAATTGTTTTGTACAATTGTACTAAAATTTGAATATATAAATATATAAAACAAAAAAGAAAATAAGAGTGGATGATGGGGTAAGGAACAAAAGAGAAAGAGAATACAAAAAAATACGAAGAAAGCGGCACATAAAAAATAAGAAGATATCAGAAAAAGTATGAAAATATAAATCAGAAAAAAAGAAAGAAAAATGATAGACAGAAACAAACAATAGGACCTTGCTAGAAGTAGGAAATAAAAAACAACAAAACACAAAAAAGGTATTGCTTATGACGTGCCAAACAAAAATTCGGAGCTTTGTTTTACGTGTTACATCTGAGTTTATATAATGGAATTGTTTACAAATTAGCTTTTGGTGAATCACCGATTACATAATACTTAGCATTGGTTATATATCATAGACCTAACTTAAATAGGAACTGCTTTACACGTAAACATTGTTACGTGTAAACCGTAACCATAACCGTAATTTTGTTTAAATGACACATCTCAACGCATTACCTGTTGAACTATGTGGTTTGCTGGCTAGGCTCAATAAATAATCATTATCTCTCATTTAGAATACAGAAAAATTCTTACCTTAAGAATATCTTTCTCGCTGTCCGAAATGTCTTCAACTAAATTCTGTAACATAGCTTCCAAAGTACCATATCGCACTAACATTAGAAAACCGTCCGTATGTCTTGCAAGCTGACCATATAAATGTGGTGGTAAATACATATCTTTTTTACACACTGTCCTTATCCCACTTGTTCTTTTATCGTACCGTCCGTCTTCGTCTCTTTGATGTAATGTCAAAACATCAGATGTCTCTCCTTCCAATATTGTAACGTATCGCCAATTAAAATATTCGTTCCATCGTTTAACTACGTTTGCAATAAAATCTCCTTTATTTAATAATTTAAACCCCGAACTAATAGATAAAAGTCGAACACTTAATAACATTCCTTTCTCGCCTAAATATTCAAAACTGGGATTAATCTTTACAAGAGTTTCAAGACAAGAAACCATTTCACATGCTTCATGTAAAGAATTTAAAGCTATTAAACACACCGATCGTGAATGATCTTTTAACTGATTGACTAGCCATTTGACGCCCCAATCCGAAAAGTTACTAATTCCAGCCCTTAATAAAACTAATAGAAACTGTGTTGCATACAAACGGGAACTTTCAATAGGACATTTAAGCACTGCACTTAATAAATCCCTACAAGGTCCGGCATTAGAATAATCCAGACATGAAACAATTAATTTAACATAACAATCATTGTTCGTTGTGGTAGCTAAATGCTCTAACTGTTGAAACATTTTCAATTTATTTAAAACTTGAAGTCCTGCCTCAGTTGACGTCAAACGACCAATAAACAAAAAATAACTTTGACACTGAGTACTATTCATATGTTGAGGACTAAAAAGACAATCATGAACACTTTTACCACTTGTAATTGCGTTAACGTGACGCGAAATGTCCGTAAATAATTCAAATAAAATATCTTCATCTCCAAAATCTAGAAGACAGTTGATAAATTCTATGCCAGTAGTTGTATAAGCTGAGCTTATTTTAGGTGTTGTTAGATCCATATGAGAAAAGCGATTATTCGATGGTGTATAAAAGTCAACAAGACTTTTTAGAAAATTCCTATGAGAAACTTCACTCTTATCCAGCTTTATTGATTCACCCTGTAGATAAAATAATTTATATAGGGAAATTATACTTTTCCAATATTACCTTTAAAAGAATTCGAATTATATTCCAATTCCACGTATAAGCATCTTTATTCAGAAGTACGCCAGTCTCTTTAATTATGTCGTCCCCATCTTTTCCAACCAACTAAAAAAACATGACGGTTTAATCAAGAAGTTTTGACCTTCTCTATCCAAGAAAGACAAAAATTATAATAAAATGTTGTCAAAGTAAGGTTTATTATTGCTAAGAGCCTTAGTAAATCGTAGTAAAATGGTTGAGTTAAGAATCTAGGCTCATAAGAATTAAACAATGCACAATACTTAGATAAATCCTCAGAAACCTATAACCAAAACGAACGTCTTAGCTGCTGACAAGTAGAAAAAGACGCGTCACAATTAACTAGAAACTTAGAAATCGCGGATTTGATCTCACCATATCGTTATCCGAGAATAGTGCAATTCCATTGAGACATTTCCACATGTAGATAGCACTGACAATAAAAAAAACAATATTTTTGAAAAATAAAATCATACATACTTGCTGCAGTTTAAACCGCATAGTTTTCAGTCTGTGTTTGCTTCTCTTATAACTCTTGTTGCAAAATTTAATATTTGCTCCACTTCGCATTATGTAATCTAAATGTAAACTATAGGAAGCTGGCCGGCCTCTCAAAAGCCTAAAAATTGCTTTCAAACAACAAAATATTACTTTTATCTTAGTCCATACTTTTGTAATTGTTGTAAGCCATTAACGGCCTTAACAGCTTGTGGTCTTCCAAGCGTTGCATACTCCAATAATGAAGGCAAAGCTGGAGATATATTTGAACACTCTGGAGGCAGTAAGATTTGAATTAAATGTAATAATTCACCTAAAAGAACTGTAGCTCTAACACTGATAAATGTATCACCAGTAGCTATAACTTCAACAATTGCATCTAATAATCCACATTCAAGAAAACAGTATAAAAGTAAGGCCAAATGCATATCATTTATGCTTGGAGTTGTTTTGGCTAAATGAGGTAAAATTGAACGACCTTCAGCTGCCACAAATCCTTCATTAAGACGCCATGAAGATTGGGGTTCACATGGATCAATCGCATTTAGAGCGACAGAAAATTCATCAGTCCATTCTGGTTGTGGAAGTCCCAAGAGTTCGTAAAGTAAGTCCAAAATTGCTTTCTGAAACCAAAACGTATTCATTTAACTTCTTTCGTAAACCAATTAAAAAATATTGATTCGAATGTAAATTTTTTTTTATAAAAAGAAATAATAATTTGACAAAAAACAAGACAAAGTATAAAAGCTAGCAAAATGAGTTAAAAAATTATTATTTTTCTCTTTGCACAGTCATTGTATTAAAGATACACTCACCCTGACCTCCAGCTGATTGAAGTAAAGCACTTGTACCATCGCACGTAATCCTGATTGGTTTGACGGTCCACAAAAATGTAAAATTCCTGACCAACTTCTTAAAATAGAAAGTAAAGCTAAACGACTACTATTAAAACGTGACTCTCGTTCATCGACATTTTTTTCTTGTTCTTTTAATACTTTTCTAAAATGAAAATCACAGTAAGGAGCTGCTATCGAATTTAAATCAATAGCTGCTTGATTTCTGGTTGACGGCTTATTTAAAAGAAGTAATAGAACACCACATAACGATTCTGAAATTTTCGGAGTGTGACATTCGAGAAGGTTTCGGGTTATAGCTGCTACGCCTCCAGTTTCAACAAACAAACTAGTATTTACCACTCCTAAAAGATACAACTGAAAATTATTTACTAAAAATTTTAGACACACCATACCTAGTTCACAGAGTGTGGCAAGACAAATTCGCAATAATCTATCTTTTTCTTCCATTCCTCCATTTGCTAAAGCAACCAAGCTTCTGCCTAAAGATATATGAAAATTTGATGGTGACAATAAAAGAATCTTTCTAATTAATTTCATTGATTCTATTCTTTCAACATCATTTTTTAGCACCAAATCTAGAGACCTAAATCAAAAATTATTTATGTTTAAAAGCGTTTATTTAATACTAATATTTACCTTGATATTAAAAAAGGTATCAGAAGTTTGTTCAATTGGATAATATCATCTTCATTACGAAGAATATGACGAATAGCTCTAAGACCACCTGAGCGTACTTGGGTAGACTCATGAAAAAGTGTCACTCGTAAACTGAAAGAAAGCAATGTTATAATATTATGTTATATTATTATAAAAAACACACAATTATTATTGCATTTTAAAAAAATTACCACAAGCTTAAGGTAATATCAAATGTTAAAACTAATTTGGGCTTATATTTACCCAAGTAAACAAGCGACATCTATTAGAAACCACATTACATCAAAAATTTGAGAAACAAGGTTTCATTATATGGAAGTAATAGGCACTTGACTAAATATAAGCCCAAATTTGTCATTCCAAATTTATTCAAATCTGAATATGTTGCGACTTGCTGAAGACTGAAGAGTTTGAATAAGAACGAAACATGTCCAAGTCTACAGAACTTTAATCTTTTTTCAGTGAAACAAATATTGTCAAAAATAATGCTGAAATGAAAGGTGGTACAGACTGTCACTTTATGCATGATTAAAATACATAAAAAAGCTTGAAACTTTAAAATGATATAAAAATCTCTAGCACAATAAGCTTGATTTCGTTCTAATATTACAATATTGTGTAATATTAGTTTATGAAATAAAATCCCAATGGAAAAACATACCAAGACAAAATATCCATCATATTGAAACCTATTCTTTCAAAGTTGCCTTCAATGTGTAAAGTAACCTTAACAAAAGCATTCAAATAATTCATTCTCTTTCCAATTGAGACTCCTGAAATTTGACAAACCGCCGATAGTATATCTGTAACATTTTGCCGAGGATCTAAAAGAAAATTTTATTAGAATGATTTTAGGACTGCGCCCCAATTCACCTTTATTAATATCAAAGCTTATATCGTCATCTTTGTTCGTAGAGCGGTCTGAAAAATAAATGAATTTTATTTGATCTTATTGCGCCCCATTTACCCAAATTACTTTTACGATATCTTCCAAAACGGGAATTGGGGTATCTCATCCAGCTTGCCGCCGCCATCCTTCACATTCACTTACAAATACCAAATAGCCATATTATTATTTATAAATTAAAAACAATCACTGCATTATGTACACACACATTTTTAACTGTCAATTTCCGCAATTTTGAGGTTAGGTTGAACGATCTTGAACTGTCAAACATGGGGGCACTGAACCAAAATTTAACACAATTTCCATATACAGAAACAAGTTTCCAAAGGTAATTTTTGAGCACATTGTGTCAGAACTCCCCCATTTACAGCTAGAAATAATTCGGCTTTCCTGAGGCGCAACAGGAACACCAACATCGAAATGAATGAAAATTAGTAGAAAATGTTACCACCACCACTGCCACCGGTGGCGGGCGTAAGTGACGCATTATTTACGAATTTTACTATTTTCAGTTTATGAATAATAATTCTTAATCATTTTATGGTATTTTGGCACTCTTTATCTTTTGTAAAAGTAATAACAATTTTTGGTACCTAACAAAAACAGAATCATAAGGCTTTTTTAATGATGTCACATGTCACAAATTAGATGTTGTGTGTGACCTAGAATTAATTAGCGCAAATTGAGAATTATTGTTTTGTAGTAAACAAATTTGTTTATTGCATTTGTGTTTATTTTTAGAATGAAAGAAAGCTAATGAAATAGCTCAAGTTTATGCTTAAATGTTTGTTTTCTAGACCAAGTTAAAAAGCGTTCAATTACGCTCACATTATTAATGACGTCATGAAAATGTATCAACCGTACAACCCAATTATTTAAAAATATTTATTTACTGTTCTGTGGTACTCAACCCCAATAATTTACAAAATCAAATTTGGCGCGATCTTTAATTAAGGGTTGGTAGAAATGTCTGTCAGTTGTTGATTTTTTCCATAGAACTATAATATTCTATTAGTAGTATATTATTACAGATAAAATTAATAATTTTAAATGAGTAATATTTGCATAATTTCACACCAAACGCAAATAATTATTATTTTATTTCAAAAATTTGACAAATAATAAACAAAGGCAACACTAGAGACAAAAAATTACTACCTATTCCTTGGTTTTTAGATGGTTTGACACTGACAGATGACAGTTTGACATTTGACTTGACGCAATTCTTAAACGTTTGCCGGTAAATACGTATTGTGTTTATTTTTATGCAAAGGCCAGTTCTAGATAGTAATAATATAATTAAATATCAAAGAATTGAAGCTATAGCCCATAGAGGTAAAAACATAAGCTACCATGGCTAACGGACCTATTGCAGAGCGGAATAGAGGTATTTTATAGGTTAGTAATAGTTTAACCTACAAGTTTAACGTTTTAGATGCAACAATTTACGTGGGGGGCTTGGATGATAAAGTCACCGAATCTTTGCTGTGGGAATTATTTGTACAGTCTGGACCATTAGGTATAACATAAGGAATAAATTTTAATTCTAGGCTTCTAATCAATTTTTCCAGTGAATGTGCACATGCCCAAAGACAGGGTCACAATGATGCACCAGGGCTATGGATTTGTAGAGTTTATGGGCGAAGAGGATGCCGACTACGCAATAAAGATTATGAATATGATAAAATTATATGGGAAGCCAATACGTGTAAATAAAGCCTCAGCGCATCAAAAAAATTTGGATGTAGGGGCAAATATATTTATAGGAAATTTAGATCCGGAAGTGGACGAGAAGCTTCTTTATGATACATTTTCTGCTTTTGGCGTAATATTACAAACTCCTAAGGTAATTTTTTTCTTATGAAATTAATTGTAAAATTTCTTTTTATAGAAGTAATGATGTATGAACAACATATCAATTAAACCATTAATTATTTTTATTTTGTAAAACATATTTTAAGTTTACATTATTTGCAAAGATATTTGTAATTTTTTGGCATCAACCAATTTATTCATGATTACAGATCATGCGAGATCCCGACACTGGAAACTCGAAAGGCTTTGCATTTATAAATTTTGCAAGTTTTGAGGCATCTGATGCATCTATAGAAGCTATGAATGGTCAATATTTATGCAATCGACCTATTTCCGTTTCTTATGCTTTTAAAAAAGACTCTAAAGGAGAACGCCACGGTTCTGCAGCTGAACGTTTGCTGGCAGCACAAAATCCTCTATCACAGGCGGACCGTCCTCATCAACTTTTTGCAGACGCACCACCGATTGGTCTTATGCCACCTGGCATGACACTTGCTCCGCCACCACCTCCTGTTATTTTAGCTGGAATGATGCCACCACCACCACCTACGCCAGCCAGTATGGCTCCTCCACCACCGCCCCCAGTTCCACCGCCAAATTCTTTTCCTTCGGGAATTCCACCGCCACCGTTGCCTCCATCACAGCCGCCTCTACCGCCAGGTAATATTCCTATTTTTATCTTTTTGTGTCGAAAAGCACTTTATATTACTTTCTACCCCTTCGGAAATTGTTTTAAAACTTTTTAATAGTCATGACACATCTTTTTTCTATTAGGTGCTCCACCTCCACCACCAGCAGTGGGTACAACAATAGGAGCTCGACCACCTTTGCCTCCATTGCCTGGAGGTGTAATACCTCCAAGGATGATTCCACCGCCTTGGCAGGGTGCAGCTGGTGTGATTCCACCCCCTCCTCCCGGACCACCTGTATCTGCAGCAGTTACTACAACTGCACCTTTTCCCGGTGCTGTCCCACCACCGCCACCTCCTGGAGGACGTCCTCCAAACTGGCGGCCACCTGCTAATTTTGGAGTACCAGGACGACCTCCATTCCCGCCAAGAGGACCTCCACCCCCACCTCAAACAAATTTTACAGAAAATACATGGTAGTTAGACATAGACATAAAATAAAAATCTTTTTTTTTTACAAATTATTAAGAATGAACACATTTATATCGAGTATTGTAATAAAAGAAGAGAGTAAGTTGGTTCTCTTTTTTTTTTGTTGAAGCGCATCAGCGAATTTAGAGTCCGTGTTTTCGGAATTTTAAAATTAAGTTAAAATTTGTACAAAAAAAAAACAATCGTAACTCATGCGTTGACAAAATTTGTGTCCAGTGACAGATCGGATTGTTCATGAACATTAAATTTCTTAGTAAGTAAACAAAAATGTTGATAAATTGAAGAAAAACAACATATTTTATCTAAGCTAGAATTTTGTATACTAAGAAATGTAGATGACTTAAAGTTGACCTCAGATAATACAGAAAGGATCAAATTTCAGCATTAGTATGTTGTTTTCGACAGTCATGCATAAACTATTGTTAATATGTGCAACAATTATCCTCACCACACAGGTACTTCAACTTTTTATTTCTAACTAATTTTGATTAAAAAAATTGTAGGGAAAACCGTTGAAAGTTATTGACCGCCATGAAATAGCTGAGCATTGCATCGAGAAAGTTGGCGTAGACCGCCAAATAATCGAAAAAATAATGTCAACTCTTACTGTTATCAATGATGAAAAATATAAACATTTTTTAGCCTGCAGTTATAAACTGCAGGGATACCAGAATGAAAATGGCAAAATCTTATTAAACAATGTCAAAGAATTCTTAAAAGATTTCTACTCGGACAAAGAATTAACAAAAATTGACAGATGTCAAGGCTACGACAGCCCGAATCATGGCGATAACGCATATAACGCTCTTGACTGCTTCCTTACTCAATTAAAAACAATGGAATCCAATTAATTGTAACTTATTTATTTGATTAGAACACAGATTTAAAATAAAATTGAATTTTAAAGGTACAATTGTTGTTGATAGTGTGCAAATAAGAAAGTATACATTTCACTTATACGACAGGCTAATAACAAAGGCACTTCGGTGAAATGTATACTTAACAGATTTTCTTGTCCTTTTCACAATAATATCACTGGGAAATATATACTATGACGTGACGCATACAATTCTATCAACTGAGAAACGTGCAATAACTTAAACATTTTATTAAACAATATATTTTAACTGCAGCACGAAGCTGGATTTGGATCTCTTCCTGAACGCTTCGTCACATTAATTCTAGTAAATTCTTCTGCAATAGTTGGATGAATACCAACAGTACTCATCAAAGCATTAACAGTTAAGTTACACCTAAAAATATAATAAGTTATAATTAGCGTTAAAATTGTAAACCTCCAGCTTACTTTATTGCCGCTGCAAAGCCCTGAATTACTTCTCCCGCTTGTGGTCCTATAAAATGGAGCCCTAATACTTTTTGATCACCTTCACGTTGCGCAACAACCTTCAAGTAGCAATTGGCAATTGAACGCTGAGGAATAAAAAATTCAGTAGGCTTATAATAAGCGTGGTAAATTTCTATGTTGTCTTCACCATAACGTTCAATAGCTGTTTCCTCACTTAAACCGACGGCACCATACTCTAGAGGGCTGAAAATTGTAGTTGCTATATTGTCATAGTCCATTTCCACAGTGCTATTGCCAAAAAGACGTCGAGAGAGAAGACGACCTGCGTGAATTGCTACAGGAGTCAATTCGGGACGTTTCTGAAAAAAAAATCGATTTATTTATTATCTCATTCTAATCCCACTGTATGTCTTGATTGTCTTGACATCTAACTATATTATGTTTTTTTTTAGATAATTTTTCATAAAAATAATTTGGAGAAACATTTTAACCAATTTGTTTTACATGAAAGCTTTTCTTTAAAACTTGCCTAGCGACTTGAATGCATACAGTAGCAGTCAACTGTTTATTATGTACTTATTTTTTTACTTTCTTCATAATTTCATAACAAGCAGAACCATGAAATTGAAAAAAAAAAGCTCCATGTAGGTTGAGATTATTTACTTACATATAAAACATCTCCTACTGCAAATATATGAGGAACATTAGTTTTTTCATTAACGGCATCAATTTTTTCACCATCTCCAGCTACTTTAACTCCGGCTTTGTCTAAATGTAATTCACGTGTTAAGGCTCTTCTGCCAATTGCAAAAAGTATTGTATCATATTCATCACTATATTGTGCACCTTCTGAATCTTTCCACTTAACGAGTAATCTCCCACTTGGTAATTTTTCTACCGATGTTGGTATACATCTAAAAAAAGCCGAAATAAATAAAACGCATTAAACAAAACAAATTATTACTTATTGAGAAATTTGACGCCTTTTTCAGTCATTGCTGAAGCGACGGTATTGGCCATTTGTTGGTCAAACCCACGCAAAATAATAGAACGGACCATAACTGTAGCATCATAACCTAAACCATTCAGGAAACCTGCACATTCTAGACCAATGTATCCAGCTCCAATCACTACCGTTTTACCAGGGGATCTATCTAAACTGAATATATCATCGCTTGTAATCCCATATTCAAGAGCACCAGGGATAGTTGGATATCGTGGTCTACATCCTACAGCGATTAGGAAATATTTTGCTGTAAGAGTACGTTCCCCTTTTGGAGTAACTGTGTGGACAGTGTTAGGATCTTTGAAGATTCCCAATCCATTAATATATTCTACATTTCTACAAAACGAGAAGAATTAATCTAAGTTCTCTAGACATTTAAGATAGAACTACTTACTTATCTCTCAGTTCGACTCTAGTCACCCAGTTGACTGATTTGATATGATTTTGGACCGCTTGTCGCAAAGAACCCCAATCGTGTTTTATATTTTCGGGTTGGGGAAACTGCCAACCATAACTTTTTGCATCCTGAAATTAAAATTCAATTAATAAAGAATGAATTTACAATCATTTATCTACTTAAAACTTAACTACAAAAAAAACATCCTAAAATGACTTTGTTTTTTTTTATCGAAACATTAGTTAAAAATTCAGTGGAAAACTTTCTCCTTTTTTTTTAAAAAAAGTTGAAAATTTAATCAAATAATAATCCACAAATTTGTGTTGACAAAAACCGATATTTTAATAAATAAAACAAAGTAAATAATCGATGATAATAACTTCAACTTTCGAGATAACATTTCGTGTCAAACTCTAAATGAAATTGTTTCATATATGATAAATTACTAATCATGACATACAAAAACCGCTTTAATGAAATTGCCCCAAAGACGTCAGCAAATCTATCGATCACTTACTTCGATAGCTTCACCTAATAAAGCAGCTTGATGCATAAGTTTTTTTGGAATGCATCCAACATTGACACAAGTTCCTCCTAAACCCCATTTTGTACCAATTGGTGAAGGTGTAACATAATCCAGAACTGCTACTTTTGCGCCTAGACCAGCTGCTTCTTTTGCTGCAGCTAAACCACCGGAACCGCCTCCAATCACTACCAAATCATATTCGGGGGCATCTCCTGAAAATAAAATATGTAGATTTTAATGTTCAAATAATGATAAAAACATTACGTTTGATTGAAAGCTTTTCTATATTCATTTCGATAGGATATTAGTCTTCGTCAGAATTTTACTATACTATATGCAAATCTATATAAAATTAGAACGCTATTAACGTCATATCTAAAGGCAAAATATTTATAGCAAATCAGCTATATAAATAAATAGAATTTCAATTTCAACGTGTTACATTTATCACTGAAAAGTTTGTTTTTGTTCAAATTTACTTAGCAATAATCAAGAAAACGGACTAATGCCAAACTGATACGACAAATCATTAAAAAAAAATTAGGGTAGGTTTTATAGTGATTAAATTGAATTCCTATTTTACCACATCCAAATCATGACATTATTACCATTTACGGTCATTAAGGTTGTTTTGTAAAAACAAAATAATGACAAAATTACAAATGTCATTTTGTAGATGTGGCTAAACTACCAACTCAAAATAATTTACCATCACGGGCTACTCGTATTTTAATTTTTTTCTAAGTTGCTGTAATATTATTAAATCTTAGACACTAAACCAATACAAAAATTTCCAGCAACACTTTACCGTCTACCTCAAAGCTAAAATTACTATTTTAAAGCAAATTGTTGCAGCTGCTTCTCCAACAATAGATTTTATTTAAAATGTGAAAAAAACGTGTCATCTAATTATCGATTAGCGCTAATACAAACATAATTTAAATTCTAAATTAGATACCCGGTGACCGACATTCATGTATCAAAGCTAATCATTTCTCAACTTTCAAAACAATCAATTATGCACGGTTTCCGTGCCATTACCTAATGAGGATTGTCTACAACTTTAATAATCCAATTTTCAATCATTTTCCTAATGTGTTTGTCGTAAAGTTCACTTATTGTAAAAAATTGTCGGGAAATTATTAATTTTTTTTTATTGAAGAAGAAAGGCTTTCACCACATCCACATCATGACATTATTTTTTTAAATTTTTTTTTAAGCAACTATAACAAAATTAGTTTCTCACAGCCTCTACACAATGACCCTGAGTGATTCAGAATGTAAGCTTTTTCTTAAAAATTAATTATTTGACGTAATAAATCAATGACCACATACCAAAATGAGAATCATGATTAATGTACCAAAAAGAAATCGTGAATCAGAAAAAAAAATGACCTTTTAGCGATAATTATGGAAATTGAAATACTGTAAACTTAAATTGAAGTATTTCAAACAAATCCTACTTTGAGAGTCTTTCAAGCATAATATTTCATAAATTTCTATTAGCCCCCCGGACACAAACATTTAACTGTTCATCTGAATTATGAATCCCGCTGGGACTGTACAAATAAGATTATTAAATTAAGGAGTAAACGTTATGCCTTTCTAAAAATTATTATATATAATTTCAGAGTCGGACCAAGCTTTTTTTAATGAAACACTCCCAGCCCCCAATTTTTTTTATTATATTCATTTCCGCATCAATTGCTATACAACTGTATAAATTGTTTTAGGTTTACATTGTCAACAAAAATTTTTAAAAACCAGTCTACAAAAAATGTAAAAGGACTTTGACTATTGCTCACAAAATTTAAACTTTTTTAGGTTACATAACAAAAAAAAAGATTATAGATGTTATTAACATACATAATCTTTTTTTTGTTATGCATCTGGTTTTTGTTATACTCGTTTTTTTTTGGAGACAATCTCCAAAAAAAAATGAGTCATTAGCTCGCTGATCTATTGGCCGATTTTAATTATTTATACACCAAATTAAATGGTTATAAATAGGCCACGAAATGGCCCAATAAAATTTAGTATAGCCTGAAGACTTCAAGGCTGAACTGTCAAAATATTTATTGCGCTCATCGCTCAAAGATCGGCAGTTGTTCCCAATGCATGGGCAAAAACATTTTTCCCGTATCGCGGTGTTTTTTCCTTTGCTCCCGAAACTAGGGGAAAATTTTCGAAGCAACGTTCTTTTATTATAAAACTATGGCAATCAAACAATGAGACCATTTTAAATTTAAAACATCAGATAATCGGCAGGGTCAACGCTACCAACCGAAAAATAAGTAAAAAACTAAATCATTTATTATTAAAAAATTAGAGATATTTATTCGCACTAATGCAGCACCCCTTTCAGTCGTGCTGCAAACAAAGTGCTGATGTAGGAAATTTCTCTTTCCGAACTAGTTAGGTAAATAACTATTTTCAAATTACAACGTATTCTTTTATTTGGTAATTCTGATAGGAATTTTTATTCTGAAAACAACAATGTATAATGTATCACAACTTGAGGCTTACATTTTTTTAAAAAGACAAAAGTTAGTTTACCCTCAATCAGTATTTTAATTGAATAACAGACCTGTAAAAGGTCTGTGCAACTTCCCTCTCTTGGGCAAAAAAAACTAACCTACTTGAATACATTACCGTTATAAGAGCGCAATCCATATAATCACAAACAACGATCTATGGCTTTATAATAACCTTCAATTGTTTCAATATTTCAAAATGTCAAATGTCAAAATAATTATATTGAATTAAAAAGGAAATATTTATATTGAATATTATGAGTGACTGTCTCATAATATATACAGTATACTGGTAAAAAACTATACATACCTTGACGGAACGTTGCATTTCTGTCGACGCTACGCGTTTCGGTCAACTTCTTAATTTCTCGACAGAAATGCAATACTTTTTCGTCACGCTATGAAATGTACCATCTATTTACAATAAAATTCTTAAAGTGGAAATATAATTCGACGACCGATATTTACCCGTTCCATTCCCTTTCTTTTCTTATGTAATATCAAAAAAATCTATTACATTTTTAAAAAATTGCCATTTGAGGGGCACACAATACATAATTTACAACAAATCAAAATATTAATTAAAAATACTATTATATAGAGCTTTTATAACATAAAATGACTTAAATGACAATGCAAATCCGAAAATAGCATCAATCCACCTTATGTTTAATAAAATTATGATAGGATTCATAATGTGGTGTGCGGTGTGGCGATATTGATAGAGTACTTAGTAACAGTTATTTTTGGTATTGCAACATAAACCGAACTGAAATAATACTAAAAGCCACTTAACACGGAGAGATAAAACAACAATAGATTATCTTAATTTGTCTTTTGTAGTAAATCTCAATGGATCTGGCCCAATAATAAGACAAGATAAAAGCGAGGTTGGAAAATGCAGTCTCATCGTCCGTAATACCCACAAATTATTTTAATATTCACTTACGCCTGCTGTAACACCGCAGATTTTTGTAATTCACATTTTGTAACACTAAAAATTTCCGTTCATTGACTTTACAAGCGCCCCGAAAAATGACATTTCGAAAACAAAAGCGTAACGCCATACCGCTGTTGACGTTTTGATAACAAAGCGCAAAACGTGGTGGTAGTAAAGTGAAGTCTGACCCTGAAGTAAGTATTTCGTTGTGGTGGAAAAGTTAGAACATTTAATCATAATTGTTGATTGAGTAAAAAAGTGTTATGTTATATTATAAATCTTCGTTCAATCTAGAATGAAATCAATTCTTGTAACCGGTTGTAACCGCGGCATTGGATTAGGTTTAATTAAGCATTTAGTGAAATTAAAAAATCCCCCAAGAAATATAATTGCCACCTGCCGAAACATCGATAAAGCGAAGGTAAGTAAAAAATAATTATTAAAAAAAATACTTACCAATTGGTGCCATTTCTCCTTAAGCTTTCTTGTAAAATACCTGAATTATTGAAAGTGAGGTTAGATTACACAGTAAACTGTCACAGCCTACTGCAATCGCACACTAGAAACAGCCAAACAAATATTAGGAAAAGTTTAATTAAAATAAAATTAGTTATTGGGAACGCTCAAATAATCAAATTGATCTACGCCAGCGCAAAATTCTATTACACTGACAGACCGCCGCCGACATGCGAATAAATGTTGACCTCAGGGCCATCTACTCCAGGCTTTATGAATCATTCTCCCTTTCTTTTGTAATTCCCACCATTTCTGTATTTCCGTAAACTGCAAGTCATCTCCGCATTTATTTATCTATCTCGAATATTCTCGATAGGTTTGGCTTTGTTCCTTTGAAGAATCATAAGTGCAAATTACTATTACAAATTGCAATGCAACTTTATGTGACGTCACATAACTAATGCAGTAACGACGCCATCTACCGTGATTTTGGTGACTTTAATAAGACTATACCAGGTGCTGTGCTAATTGCTATCATAAACAATGCCGAAAGTTAATAAGTTTAATCAGTAGAAGCAATTGATACTTTTCTGTAAAAGTAGTTTGACTTTCGTAATGATTTATGAATGTCGATACATCAACCTTCGTTCTTTCACTTTAACTGCTTCGGTTATTGGCAAGACGAATCGGGCATCTTTGGAATCGCATTTAAAACACTCTCTTTCTATTGGTTAAAGCAATGTCCCGTTTACACAACACAATTTTATAAAACAGCGGTGTCAGCACTGTCAGCAGGACTTGTCAATTTATTCAAACCACACTTTTGCCTGTCAAACAGTTTTTTCCACTATTGTGGCTCTAAGCTACTCTAATAGAGATTAGGTCAGGTCACGTATTCAAAAAAGTTTAATTCAAAAATATTACGGTTAGTAATCGGCAATTGCTGTGACTGATGTACTGATTAATTAAATAACTGTTATATTTTAATTGATTGGTTTGGAATCTTTGTGAATAGCTTATTGTGCCAAATCTAATCATAGATGAATAAGACGAGTTTCATTTATCTTCCGATGGTGGCCACTTGGTGGTCGAAAGAGCCCTCGAGATCGATTAAACAAACTTTTTGGCAAGTGGTAAAACTGTGTGAAAAACTATTATACACATAACTTGATTGCCAATAAATAAATACTTTAATATCAAAATAATAAATATTGTTTCTTGCTATGAAAGTTCTAAGGAGATAATGTAGGTAGGACGTAGTACACATATGACATCTATTGGCTTTGAGTTTGGATCAACTATACATAAGTATGTTATATGAACTATTTACACATATTGCTATCTCTCTTTTTTTTATCTTTTTTATAAAGAAAGGTTTGTTAAACTTTTTTCCAAAATCATTTGTAAAATTTGACATAAGAGTTTGTAAAGTACGACAGATGAGCTCGTAAAGTATTACTTTCAGGACTCAAATGTCATTTTTATATGCATCAATTTTGACCTATCTTTAACAATTTTTGATAGAAAACATAGAAAATATATTATTACGGCCGGTAATTTTCAGTTTTTTTTTAATTGAATATAGAGGGGAGATATATATATATATATATATATATATATATATAAAAGATACTTTATGAGTGAGTAACATAGGTTACGTTTATTACTAGAAAAAGGCAGACTTCTTTAGAAATTTCTACTATCAATTTATCAATATCTACAAAAACCTTTCTTAGCCAATTGTAGTTATGTCACTAGAACTATTTTTTTGCATTTTAAAAAGTGGTCAAAATCAGACCATGTTATCCATACCTTTGTATTAATTCTTATCTAAATAAACTGTTTCGTATTCAAGATTGTTTCACTACCTGTTGATTATTTTTTGAATTATTGAAATCATTTCATCAAAAAGATGTTACGAAATCAAAAAAAGCGCTGTGGCGCCGTTGTGGCGTTCATGCGAGCCGCTAGTCTTATTTATCTATATTATAAATATCCAATTTTTTGCTTCTAGAAAAAAATGTACACTTTAATACAGAAGTTATTTTTTTATGACTTAAATAGATTATTTTTCTTGGGCTGACGTCTTGAAAAATAAAGTCTATATTCGTATAAGTATAGTCTGTCTTGGTATACAAATAACAATGTTTTAGTTGTGCTATCTAGAAAAGTGTATTTTATAAACCGCCTGTTCGTATGTGTAATAAACGTGTATAAGTAGTACGATTTAATGTTGTCAAAGTAAAAATACAATTTGCTTACATTGTAATTTAATAAATAATAATTAATTCGATAATCAATAAAAATATTTAATGAATAAGTAATCCATTTCTATTTGATTTTAATGTAATACCATAATACCTTTGCGGGAGGAGCACTAATAAATATTACCGCACATCAAAGAAGTACATATAACTTCTTACGTGCGCACATAAGTACACAATTTTTTTTAAATTAATTTTTATTTTATTTTTAATACTCACCTTTCTCGTAAGGATACAGTTTTCTTCTCTTGCAACATAAAATACTCATTTTTGTGAATTTGTATTAATTTAAAAACCACTTTTTTATTTATTAATCTATCTATTTTATCTGAGACATGCGAGCATTTATTTCAAATAAAAATGTAGTGCTTTGATTAGTTTATAAGTAATGACGCTATAAAATATACTATCGATAATGCTAGGTATTTAAGAACTGATAATTTTTCTGATCAATGTTTAATATCATATTTTTGAAGGACCTCCAGCAAATTACAGGAGACAACAAAAGTGTCCACCTATTAGAATTAGGTGAGTTATCAATTTTTTGATATAAAATCAATATTAAAAGCAAAATGATTCACACAGATGTGAAAGAAGTGGACCAATATGACAAGTTTCTATATAAAGTTCAAAATATAGTGAAAAATGATGGATTAAATGTACTCATTAACAATGCAGGAGCATCGTCGAAATTTACACGGATTCAGTTAGTAAAAGAAGATCAGCTACTTGAGTCTTTTAAAGTCAACACAGTTGCACCAATTTTGCTAACTAAGGTTTTTATTACAAAATAATATACAGTGAGAATTTTATTTTGCCAAACATACCAATCCCTACAATTTTTATTATCGTTAATGACGAAAGAGCTTTAAAATTGGTTTTTTGAAGCCTTAATTATTATGGTTTTCCGGTGGTTTGCTACAAATTTTAGAAAAATGACAAGATTATCGTGATACGTCAGAGTCACGACATGTGCGCGGTTTATTTTCTGTAAATTAATATTTCTAAACCTTCCCATCTCAAACGTTTGAAAAGGTTAATTACATAATTACAAATTCTTTAACAACTAATAGCTATTTTCTTTTGACAAAATTAAAAAACAATTTTATGTGAAGCCGTTTTTAACTTAATAAATGAGAGCGTATGTCAAATGTATAAGCGAGCACGTTCAAAATGTACATTCAACACTATAAAAAAGTTCAAGTTTAGACTGGAATAATGGGCAATAATACTCTTATTATTGATGCGATTTTCATTGATGGAAAATGGAAACATAACTGCAGTGAGTTTATTTTGTTTTTTTTTTTGAAAAGCCATTATGGTTTCAAATGAATGACGCTCTGCCACATTCTACTGGTCATATCACACGCTTTCCAATAAGTAGAATCTTCTCGAATCGCTTTTGGCTTTCTAGTTTAGCCACTTCGGTTTCCCGATTTGGCTCCAGTTTCTTTCTTTGGAGGTATCTCATATAATAATGTAGAGGAAAAAAATTGCATACTTACTTAAATAGAAATACTCTTAAGGGTTTTACAATCGCTTGCCATATTGTTTGAAAGAAGAGGGCCATTTTGACAATTTAATTTATTGAAATACGTTAATGATAAAGTTCTATTGTTATTTTAATTGAAATTAAATTATTGATCCGAATATTCAAATGTTGAAGATAGACAAGCGAAATGTTTAGCAAAATAAAATTTGTACTGAAAGTATTAAGAAAAGTGAATCATGGAATCTTTTTAGGCTTTGTTGCCACTTTTAAAACAAGCTGCCTCAGTCAACCCTACAAAGCCCTTGGGTTCGGAAAGAGCTCTAGTGGTTAATATATCAACAATTCTGGCTTCAATAAGTTTAAATAGCGATGGGGGTTTTTATCCCTACCGATGCTCTAAAGCTGCTCTTAATATGGCAACAAAATCAATGAGTGTCGACTTACAAAAAGATCAAATTTTGGTAACTGCCATCCATCCAGGATGGGTTAAAACAGATATGGGAGGCAAAAATGCTCCTTTGGAGGTTGATATGAGCACTTCATCGATTTTGGATCTCATACAAAACATCAATGAAACGCATAATGGGGGGTTCTACCAGTACGATGGTGCAGCTCTTAATTGGTGAAATTGTTTAAATGTGTAGAATTATCAATAAACGCTCTGTTTTATGTCAACGTTTTTTCTTTTAATAGATTTAATCTAATCTTGTTTTTAAGATAAATAAACCGATTAGTACAAAACGCAACTGATCATTATTTTTTTAATGCTCACATACATGATTTGCAAGAATATATATATTTATTTATTATGTTTTGTATTTTTTCTTTGATGATTTCTTCAATGAACTTGATCACAGAATTCAAACACTTGTTGTTCTTAACAAATTTCTTAAATTCAAATAATACTTCATGAAGGCAAACAAAAATTTTAAGCAATTAATAAACAAAGTGACGAAACTAAGTCTAATCTATTTGACAATTGACTATCTTCTGGTCGCGATTTTATTCCAGTCCATTTTTTTAAAGTCCTATCCAGGGTGAAAATGTGGGGATGCAAACCTATGGGAACCATCGGACCGGAAAACTGTAGAATTTGGAAAAATGTGACAAGTGGGTGACCGGAAAGCGTTATGTCCAGCAGATGAGGGATGATGGACTCCTTAAAGCTTGACCAATCCTAATAAATCAGACTACGCTAACAATAAGACATAAATAACGACTCAATGTGAATAGCTGTAGCACAAACAAATTTGCTCCAACTTATAACAAGATTTTAAAAAAAATTAATTTTTTTAAAAACAAAAAAAAATTAAAACATATGTTAGAAATTAATATTTATTCCTTTTTTATTATTAGAAACTAATTGTTTAACTCTTTCTATAATTATTTTAAGTATTGTATTATATTATTTGTATTAGAGGCGGGAACAGGATGTCTGTTAAAGCCTATTGGTTTTGTCGTAAAGTAGGTACAGGTTAGTAGTAAAACCACTTTTAGCAAAGCTCCTTTTAATTTGGACGTTAAATCTTTAATAAATATAATACAATAGAAAATTTAATATAAATTATGTAACTTGTTTAAACAATTAAGATTGGCTGTGACAAAGTTTAGTTAGGCGGGCACTTGATGATCGACCAACGATTATCAAAATAGTAGCCCTAGAACTGTTTTTTTTAGTGTTACCATTTTCCAAAAAAATTCGATATTGATTTGTGTGCTATTTCAAAAAAAGCAGATTGGTTAAAAATTACACAGTTACTACATTGCATAACACCTACTAAGCACAACGAAGTGTAAAAATAGATTCAGTGAGTAGGTAAATACTAATTATTTTTAATTAGCAACTAATTTCTGTATTTTTTATGTCAACTGCTTTAATAAAAAATGTTTTGATGCTTAACCTTGGTAGTGGTTTAGTTTTTGCAATCTCTGATAGATAACACAATGAAACTGTAGTTCCTGTATGTAAATTGTAGAATGTTGATTGATGTATAATCTTGTTGTTTCATGTACTGTGAGGTAGGCAGCTAAACATACAATAGTTGTTAAGAGTTGCTCCAAAATAAATCTAGAGAAAATCGAAAATAATATTTTTTAGTGTGCTACCAAATAGCAGACATAAAATGAATATCTTTAAATTGCATCAAAAGATTACTCTAGCTTTATAATATAATAAATCTAACTAACAACGAAACAGCGCTGTGAGAGATTTGAGACACAACTCTTTATGTCTTTTTTTAGTATAAGTTGATTAATATGTATAGTTATATATATTAATTTTTATTTAAAATTAATGTTGTTTAAGAAAATTAAACACAACACTTTTTTTCTCAAGGAACTTAGCCCTCTTATTAATGCTTTAAAGTATTTTATCCACAATTACCTTATAATTGAAGTTTTATCCACACTTACAAACCGTATAAAGTAACACTTTATCCACTAGTGGAATAATGAAATCACTTTATTCCACTAGTGGAATAATGAAACAATACATTCTTAAATATATATTCAATACATTTTATAGACCTTTATGGCGGGCTTCAGCATCAAGTACTTCGACCACATGGATGAAATTGCATACATCTTCTTCAAATTTAAGAAATACGATAGCAGAACTTCCTCATTTATTGTCATTACCTCCCGTTCTTCTTTCCATTCATTAAATTCTGAAAATACTTTTTCATAATGTTCCCTGGACTTCGCAGGCAATAACTGGCGAGTCGCTTCTTCAGCTTCCTCAAGAATTGTCTCAGGAACAGTATCACTTTCTTCCATTTTCACCAACTTGCACAGCGTTTTATACAAATGGAGTCGATAAACAATCGAAAATAAATAGCGACGATTCAACACCTCCCATGTTTTTTAGTTAATTTCAATGATTTTTGAGGTGACATCTGCTGTCAGAGTGTAATGTCAAATCATTTTTTGATTTTAAATCGCTGTAATTGTGGATAAAACGTTATATTGCATTCGTGTTTCACTCGCATTTTATCCACTTAAGAAAATTAAACGCTCGAGCAAGCTCTCGCGTTTAAACATTCCTGCGTGGATAAAATGCTCTCTGAAACACTTATACAATAAATTACTATTACTCTCAATTTTTATTATTTTTTTAAAGCATGTTTTTTCAATGAGAAACCTACAATTTTGCTATTCTATTGTGCCAATTATAACCTCAATAATCTCACAGTTTTTGACTTTATTGAGGTGTTTCTAGACCTAGATATGCAAAGACTTTTTTATAAATCTTAGTACCTACTTCAGACTGTACTGGTGTATCTTGTCAAGCCGACAAGATACAATGCGATCTGCGCTGCTTTAGGTATTTGCTTAGAGTGTTAGGGACTCACTTACGTTTTTTCTATTATAGATTTTTAACGATGGATTTTATGATGGGTGGTTTGGCCGCAATGGGCGCCAGCATTTTCAGCAATCCTTTTGATGTAATAAAAACTCGAATGCAACTACAGGGTGAGTTGCGGGCCCGTGGCGCTCACGCAGTATACTATCGCAATACATTTCACGCTGGTTATGTAATTGCGAAAAATGAGGGATTACGAGGATTACAAAAAGGATTGGGAGCTGCTTTAATGATGCACAGTGTGCGAAATAGTGTTCGACTTGGTACATATCAATGGCTAACCAATCACGGGTATATTTGTGATGCACAAGGGAAAACTATCTTGACACATAGTATAATTGGAAGTGGAGGTAGTGGTGCAATAGCGGCATTTTGCGGAAGTCCTCTGTTTTTAATTAAAACACAATTGCAATCACATGCTGCTCAGAATATAGCAGTTGGACATCAGCATAAGCATTTAGGGGTTTTGAACGCCGTTACAACAATTTATAACAAAAATGGGGTAGGTATGTTTTACATTTACTTTTCAAGTAAAATTTAAGAACAAAGAAGTTAAAATTCTACAAAAATTACTTTTTTTCGTAACTCAACGCTATATAATGACAATACGGGTTCACTCGACCACGCCTCGGCTCAAACTGACCGTCTCGAACGGATTCCATCTCCTCAAAGATCCAGCAAATGATGACATTGCATGACAGGCACCACTAGACAATATCTGATATCACCAGCAGTTTTCAAAGGATGCCAACACACTTAAACTCCTAACATTTCTACGTCTACTCTTCTTTCTTATTTATAGCTACTCATGGCTTTCCACAATTATTTTCACATTACTTAATTGAATAAATAGTCAACAAAGATCACTTTATAGTGTAACATTTTTTAGATTAAAGGTTTATGGCGGGGTGCAAATGCAACAATTTTGAGAGCTATTGTGGGTTCTTCAGCACAACTAGCCAGTTTTGGCAAAGCTAAAGATTATTTGAGAAATTACGAGATTTTTGAACATTCTACAGTGTTAACTGCATTTGCTGGGAGTATAGTTGGAGGATTATCACAAACTCTTTTCATGACTCCTTTTGATTTAGTTTCTGTAAGGCTTTACAATCAAAGTAAGTATTTTTAACAGTGATAGAATACATAGAGAGCACTAAATAATTAACCTTCTGTATCTTGTACGCCAGGCTTTTTATATAAAAAAGTTATTCTAATTTTATTGTCCCTTCAAAATGTAGATTTGCCAAGATAAAAATATTTATCTGATACATTTGCAATTTTTTTTTTTTTTAATATTTTATAGATTTTTTATTTGAATAGCGATTTTTTTTCTAATTTACTTCCTATATGGCTAGTTTCAAATAATAATTTATGTAACCAAAAATTATTACAAAGGATCTGTAGATTTCAGTTGCGCTTCAACTGAGACTGACGTCCCCGAGAGACGTTTCGTGTTCCTTTGTTTTTGTTATTATAATTCATGTCGTAACAAACATATTGTCAAAAGCAAATGTATTTGTAGGTACTAATCTTAAGGGCCAAGGTGCATTATACACAGGGATCGCAGACTGCTTTTTAAAAATTATTAAATCGGAAGGATTTTTTGGACTGTATAAGGGAGTTGGCGCTAACTATATGCGCTTGGCCCCACATTCTGCATTTTGTTTGGTATTTTGGGACATGTTGAAGGATTTGCAAGCAAAATATCTTTAGTTGTTTGTAAAAAAAATGTTAAATATTTATTTATATTTATAACAGCATAATATAATAAAACATTTATTTATATGAAAATCAATTTGGAGTTTTTAACCCCAATTAGATTAACCTTTCGTCATATAAAGCATGGAATGTACAGGTAATGCCCACGGTAGTATAGGAGATCAAAGAAAATCTCGAATCATTTCGTGGCACATAAAAAAACAAAACAAAAATAATGTAAAAACAGATACGATATAAAAATTAAGTACAATATCTTATACAGTCAAAAAATATATGTATGAGTCAAGTTTATTTTGTAATTGTTGTGAATAGTTCTAATCGGACAAAACTCAGTCAATTCTTTGATGCTACATTATCACAGAGAGCACTCTAAATTTCCTAAGTAAAAAGTTTAAAGCGTTTACTTTAGAGAATAGCACCTTTAAACCGTAATTTTTTGATGGAGAGTGTAAAACTATACAATAAATTAAATAACATTACGACTAGAGCTGAAACCCCTTGCGGGTAACGAGTTACTTTTTCCAGGTATCTCTTTAGCGTGCGAATGTGCGACAATAACACTTAAACACTGAACCCATTCTTCAGCGTTTTTGCCATCTTTTGGTTTCAGGATTAAAGTCTGATTGCCAGTAAATATTTCAAATGCTTTTGGAATATTTCTGGCACCCCGAGAGACTTTAACTGAGCGAATTTGATTTATATCGATAGATTCTCCACCACTCTGTATAAAATATTGTTAAAATTTTGACATTATTATATATTATTAAAAAAACTTACCGATCCCCTACACGACAAATGTGCTCCTGACAGAGTGAAATATCTAGTCCGCCATCGTCTAAATAATCTCCATCGTCCCTTTTTCTCTTTGAGTTGTCCTTCAATTACCGGTTGAGCATCTCCTGAAAAACCTTTAAATATTCGAATAAATATTAAAAATATCCAAATTCGGTGAAGTTTAATCTTAATAATTTAATATATTTCTAATTCTTACCTCGCAAAAAACCAACAGCTCTTTCAGGATGCGCACAAAGAAAGCATCCCCATTTAAACGAACCTCCATCTAGCTGATCTGCTGAACCACCAACATTTTGTGGGAAAACTTGAAAAACATCAAAATATCCAGAATGTCTCAATTCGTTTATCAAACTATCTTGATCTTTAGAACATGGAAAGGCACTTGTTACTACAGTCAGGAAGGATTTATTCTCGCATTTTAACGTATCCCAACAATGCTTTAAACTTGCCACTTGAGTGTCTCGTGAGCTGAGTGCATGGGCGTGACGAGCCTAAATAAATAATCCAACATTGAACAAACCATGCATTAAAATATACTGATAGAAATACATAACAAAATCGGATAAATATGTAGAAACTGACAGAAAAATAAAAGATGGGATGGCAACTGAGCCAAATGGCCTTGTGTTGCTGTGAATTAATGGTCTTTTAGTTATCTAATGGGAAAAAATGGTAGAAAAATTTGTACTGCAATCGGGCATAGAGACATAATAATAAACTAACAACACACCTGTAATGAAATAAACATCAAATGAATCCAAATCCTTGGATTTCTAGTTCGCATAGTAAAATACGTTTTCGAATATAGACAATGTTGTCCTCCTCCTTGGCATGCAAAATGCAGCTTAGCTGATTTCTTTTGACGTTTCTCTTCTATGGTACATTTAGCTGGAGATGGTATTCGTATTGACATTTTATCCATGTAGACTTTAATTTTGTCTAGATGTTTTTCACAAAAATGCTGAATTGTGTCTCTCATTGGATAAGGTTCAAATACACTCATTCTTTGGTTGGCTATAGAACTCTGATTTGTATTTAACAATGTGACGCTTGTGTTATTCACTCGGCGAGAAACCACAGTTACTGGATTTGCTATATTTCCTGCAAATAAAATTGTTTTTGCTGCAAATAACCACCGATTTTACTGGACCATATTTATATCACAAGAGCACCGAAAATAATCGTGTATACTTCCAAGTTATGAGATATCTGTGAAACACCGAGACGGCATTAGCTTGTCCCGGTGGCATCGGAGGCTGGTGTAATATCTTATTTTCAATTGCTTGAGTGATTGTTACGATTATAACAGTGAAACGTACTATGTAATCAATTATCATTTGTCAATAAATAAAAAACTTTATTGTAACAGTTACTTAATCATGGTCATAAATTTAAATTATCGAAGATAACATGTTATTTTACTAAATTTACACCTTATTAATTTTTTTTAATTAATTTCATCAATTTATTTAATCTAAACCAGAACACTTTTTATATAAAAGAGTTTAAATTGTTTATTCATTATTCTACACACCGATGTGTTTAAACCACGTCGTCAAAGGTATCGCGGTTTCATATAAAAAAAACATGTGTTTATCGATACAAAGTAGCTATGTGATATTTGTGATTGCTATTAATCTAATTTATAAGTTATATAGTAGCACAAAAAAGTGTATGCCATATTATGTAAGTATTTACCTTGAACACTAGACGATGGATCCAAAACATTGCATGAACCAACAGGTATTGTTTGAGTTACTGCACTGCTAGAACTTCCAGTTAAAACTGAAACTTGACCACTTGACATTGGGCCTGTGTATATAGAGCTTATTGTAACAGAATTTGAAGGTTGAGATGTAGGGTTGGCATGTGGTGTTACAGTAACCTTAAAAAATACTTTTAAACAATATCATACAACTAAGACAACATACCTGGTTATTATGATTTGTACTTAGTGTAAGCGGTCCTTGACTATGGGGTCGTTGCATTCTTGGAGGTGCACCAGTAGTTATTGTCACTCCACAACTTGATATTCTATTATTAGTTGCACCATATTTATTTGTACTTGTTACAATTACATTAGAGGGATGTGCAGAGCCTGCTAATGCATTTATTTGTTGAGAAGAACTCAAACGCGTCATGCTTTTGTGAAGACCACCAATAGAACCGCCTAGAATTTTTTTCGATATTTCAAAACAGGAAAAACATTGAAGAAAACACGACAAGTCTATCTATTAAACGGCAAGAACCTATTGTTGTTATTTTTCTACTTTATATCTTGACGTAAAATTCAATGAGAGGGTTTATAGTTATCCAAATGCTAGTTTGCGTTTATGAAGGTGTCTATTGTATATAAGCTATTAGACAGCACAAACAGCAATAATTGTAGCACAATTTAGATGTTAGAATGAAGAGAGATAATATAAATGTAAAGGCTCATGAATACCTGGAATATTTAATTTTGTCATGCTGCGATGAGTATTAGTATTTTGTGCAGTATGCAAACGTCCGGTGCTTCGAGAATCTCCTAATTTAGCACGTCTGGTATAACCGCCTGGCTGAACTGGTGGATTTTGTTGAACTCCTCCAACTTTAACAATAGTTACGGGTCCAGATGTAACCTGGTTTTGATTGCTACTGCTAACGGTGTTTATTTGATTACTGCTGCTAGAAAAAAGTTTTTTTAAAACCATGAGAAGGTGACAAAAATGATTTTACCTTTGATGTCTTTGTCTAAGTCCAACCAAAACTTTATCTGTGAATAAAACCGGATAAGAACTACATAACACACTTGCTTCTTTTAATAACATGCTATGCGAGCCTTTGTCAGTTTTTGGCAGATATTCAAGAACAAAATTTAAAGCATCTTGCGCTCTATCCTAAATTTAAACATTATAAATCGATTTCAAATTCTTAATCTACTCACTCTACTCAGCTTCCCTACGGCCGCTATTATTTTTGCCGCTAAGCACACAGTATGCGGATGCCTGTGTACCGATTGTTTCATAGCGTTTACGTGATCCACCAACAATGCAGGCTTTTTGCCAGCCATGTGAAGGAAAATTTGTAGTGTAGGAGTTACAGTCACTGAACTATGCAAATATTCGCAAAGTTGAGGCAAACTAGCTTCCAATAGCTAAAAATTTCAAATTATTTTCAATTAAGCTTAGATGTTTTCGGAAAAATACCGATGGATTATCTTTTGCCATTAGAGAAAATACATGTAAAAGCGCTAATTTTTCTTGATTTTCACAATGTGGAAGGAGAGACACTAAAGCCATTGCATGTCCTTGAAAAGGTTCAGGAGAAACTTCATAGATGTTAGGTAGAACTCTACAAAGCGGATAATTTCCTACAACATATTTTTTACAAAAAACATAATTAAAACAATAATATTCGCATAAACAATAAAAGAGACACAAATCAATCGAAAGCTTGACCAATGACTGACAGGTTGAACAATAAAGTAGTTCCACCTGTAATATTGCTAAAAAGACAGCTAAGTATATTACTATTTGAGGTACATAATGGAAATCATTTCCAAGTAGAGATTTTTTTCCCGCTTTCAGTGCAATTGCCAGATTCTATAGGTCCTTGTTGAGCATAAACTTGCTATGATTTTATGCTACAGTTGCAATAAAATGCAATAACAAAAAATGTGATATATATATATTTATATACCTGAAATAATTGAATCCATGATAGGTTGAACATGTGGCGTCAAAAGTAAGGCATGATCGATAGACGCTAGAGACAAGTACGAAGCCATATTTCTTGACAATTCCTTATTGCCTTTATGTAAGAATTTAACAGCTACAGGTAAGGCACGTTGCATCACAGATTTTTTGCTATAATTCTACGAAATTTCGAATAAAATATAAAATGACGCATCATTACAAGACTTACTAGGAAAATACTTGAGATAATATCACTAGAAATTTTAGCATGAGGGGGATCTTCATCTCTTGCAGTTAGTTGTAGATTATGGTGTAAGCAAGCT
Source organism: Lagria hirta (assembly GCA_947359425.1). Lineage (NCBI taxonomy): Eukaryota > Metazoa > Arthropoda > Insecta > Coleoptera > Tenebrionidae > Lagria > Lagria hirta. Next base: position 18,257,634 of record OX375796.1, on the reverse strand, counting down.
TCGAGAAGATTAACCAAGGCATCGCAATGTTGTTCCACGCTCCCAGTGTCCCGAATGCAAGTAGTAACTCGAGTTATACAAATCTCTACAACACTTTGGTCGTTGCTGTTGCTGGTGTAATCCGGGAGAGAAATTATCATGGCGATTTCTTTCAGCTATTTATAATAAAATATCACAGATTTAGAAATGTTTTATTTATTTATACTATCCCAATAAAACAAATTAGATATAAATATATGTATATAAATAATGAAACAAAAAACTTTGTTAAAAATTAACGGCAACTATAACATTTTCTTTAATTTGCGTTATAAATGGACTAATTATTATATCGAAAGTAGTTTAATAATACGTCGTAGCCACTTTCCCCTACACATATTTGACATATCTTATTCAGTAAACCTAAGTAACGATCACACTGTATATGTTACCGATAAAATAAAAAATACCAGGCATCGAATAGTGGATTCGATACCGGTAGGTTTGGCTTCTATAATTTTTTTTACTATGATTGACGATGCGTATGCGAAAAAACAAGCAGTAAAATATATTTATTTATTCGCAAAAAGTGCATTTTTCGCTATTGCGACACTTTTTCGATTAGAATTTTTAGAAAAGAAATAACTTACAACATTGGTCAAGTCGTTAACTATGGCAGCATCTGGAACCGAAAAGAGATCTCCAGCTCTTGAGAGATCCCGATTTTTCAGGACTTGCATAAACAGTTCGTGCATTTTTCTATTGACCTTCTCTTCTGCTGTAGTCATTTTTTGCTGAAATTCACCTGAAAAAGCACCGAAATCGCATAAAAACAGATAAAACGGTCGATTGCTCACCTCGATTTAATCTTCATTTAGATATTATTATGAGATAACAGGCTGGTGCGGTCGTGGTCGGTATGTAGCAAAAGACCGTCGTTTCAATTCAAAACTTTAAAAAATTATTTGCAAAAAACACTTTTTTAACACGTCGAGAAGAAAAACTGTACAAAAACATCTTTCCAGGTAGTTCAATGACTCTTCTAGCGAAACAAACGTAAAAGTTCAACAGGTTATTACAATATTATTTTCACAGGTGGTTTTTACCTTATCGAATGCGCATGCGCACAGGTGCGGCTACACAGTTTGATTTAGAAAATTTAACTAAATTAATTCAATTATTATCATTAATTACTTTCCAAAATTAATTCAGCAAATTCAAAAATTCCATATTCGGAAGGGGATTTAGTAGAGATCTTCTGTTTTTAATAAATTCCTAAACTGAATTATTAGGATAATAACTATTCCTCAAACGTTTTTTACTGCTCCAATTTTTTTTTAAATTCCTTCTAATCACAATTTCTTTTCAATATTGAGACAATTTACCATTCTTGTCTTTTTATAATACGGAAAGTGTTTGTAGCATGTACCTAAATAGTTTATACAAAATAAATCATCTTGATCCACAATGCCATTTTTATTACATTATAGATGGGTAATAAATAACTAAAAAGCACGGCCTGTTAACTATAATAGTACTGTGGCTTGCCGAGAAGCTTTACAAAGATTGTACAAGATTGACCGTTAGGTTACGCTACCAGACGCTGTCTTAGTGTCTTACGTCAGTGCGTATTCAGGTCATTCCAATTCATAGGCTAGTCCCACCTGGAGTGGTCCAACGAGGTCTCAAGATTTAATAAAAACATTTTTGGCTACTGGTAAAACTGTTAATAGTTTATAGTGCCAAAGATTCCGAAGCAATCTTTGACATTCTCTGTCAAAGAAAGGGCATCTTGATTTTTTATTATCCCGGATTGCGCGCTCAAGTAGATCTTTCGGCAATAAATGGTTTGGATTCCGCGTATGTTCTCTTAGCAAGTTCATGCAAGGGACATTTTCTTCCATCCTTTATCCCAAACCGCACACCATTAGAATAGCCAACGAACCATTGAATAATTAAATCGTTATTAAAGTGTACCACTCTTGCTTAAACTATAACTTTGTCCATGTGAACGGCGGCTTACTGTCAACTTCATCTGACAGCTAACCTCAAAATTTTCAAGGTTATTGAAATTTCTTTAAATTTTAATTAATTGGTCTATTATCACACCAAGCTGTGTTATGCTCTTATTTTCACAGTTCCACTTATTACACGTGGTATTAAACACTCTAATAAGTAATTTCACATGATTTTTTTTGACGCCAAAATTACTAATTTTGAATTAAAACAGGATTTTTCGGCATTCTAATATTAATTTATAAAACAGCTGCCGACAGAATATTTTATTTGTAAGTGTTCTTCTACTCCTTTTTCTTTATAATTTGTAGTATTTTCAAATAATTTTATCTCAACTCAAAGTAGAGATTGCGCAGTATCAAACACAGGCTGCTTTATTGTCAGAGAAATGGAGAGAGAAGAGGGAGGATACAGGATACACTTCAGCAAGAAAAAAAAAACGTCATAGAAGTCGCCATTTTTAAGCTTACAGTTTTCTTTCTACGCTAAAAAAAGTCCTTGAAATATTTTCTTTTCAAACCTACCGTTAAAAATAAAGAAAATCTTTGAGTTGATTGTTTAAATTAAAATAATTTAAAAGGAGGACAAAATGTTGTAAAAAAAACAAAAAAGTCTGAGCGATATAGCAATTTTATTACATGCAAGAGCGTACATCACAACACATTCCCATCACCATTTAATGGCATTCTTATAGGCCTTAGGTGAACACACAAATTTGATACAAAAATAATAACATCAATTAAAGCTTGCAAGTTAGCAGTCATGCGCCTAACTTCTTGCGTAAGTTTTCGGCCAACTTCTCCATAAACTCAAATGTTTCCAAATAATCTTGTCGTTTAACGCCATTCATACCTTTGATGCAAATGGCTAAATCTTTGGTCATGAAGCCCGACTCAATTGTTTCGATGCATACAGCTTCCAAAGTTTCGGCAAATTTTTTCAGTTCACTGTTTTTGTCAAGTTGTGCTCTGTGTAACAAACCTCGGGTCCATGCAAAAATAGATGCGATGGGATTTGTCGATGTTTCTTGTCCTTTCTGATAACATCGATAATGTCTGGTAACTGTCCCATGGGCGGCTTCAGATTCCACAGTTTTTCCATCAGGACATATCAGCACTGATGTCATTAAACCTAATGACCCATATCCTTGAGCCACAGAATCGGACTGGACATCACCATCATAATTTTTGCATGCCCAAACAAAACCGCCTTCTGATTTCATTGCATAGGCAACCATATCATCAATAAGACGATGCTCGTACCAAATGCCTTTGGCTTCAAATTGGCTTTTGTACTGGTTGTCGTAAATATCTTGGAAAATATCTTTGAAGCGTCCATCGTAACGCTTCAAAATTGTATTTTTAGTGCTCAAGTACAATGGATATCCTTGCAATAAAGCATATTTGAATGAAGCGTGAGCAAAATCCGTAATCGACTCATCAGTATTGAACATGCCTAAAGCTACACCAGCACCTTTATATTCGTGAACTGTATGCTTGATTGGTGCACCTTCAGTAGGTGTATAAACAAGCTCAAGTTTACCCGCCCCAGGCACTACAAAATCAGTTGCTTTATACTGATCAGCATGGGCATGACGTCCAATGATGATTGGCTTGGTCCAACCTGTCACTAGTCTAGGAATATTCTTGCAGATGATAGCTTCTCGAAAGACTGTACCGCCAAGAATGTTTCTTATAGTGCCTGTAACAATGTCATCAGTTGTAGCAATCTTTTAGTTAATAAAACTAGGCCAATATTATTTCAAATTCAAAATTTTGTACCTCCGTGAAAATAAGATCTGTTATTTAAAAACCGAAATCTAGATATTATCGCATTCATGAAAGACTAATAGAGCAAATTCTGGTTGGAGTAAATTGGGCTAAATGACAATTTGAAATAATGGGATAATACTCTAATCGAGGCGCACTCCACAGACCGTTCTTTACATTATGATTATAAACGCACTCCTGAGTTTTTCAAAACAATTGGAGGCCTATTGAGACTTGTCTAGTCAGTCAATTGTCATATTATGTGACACCAAATGTACAGAATGTTGTCAGGCTTCATACATTCTTCAATCAATTGACATTTATTTTATGTTCTTGACTGAAATGTCTGAAACTTGACAACATTTTGTGCATTTGCTGTTAAAAACATATAACAATTGGTCGACGTGAAAAGCCCCAACAGCGCAGACTTGAATTTTTTATATATTGAAATATACATACAATGGCTGTTTTAAATTAAACATAAATGCAACAGTTATGCGGTATTTTTTAGTTTTAACATTGGGTAAACAAGAAAAGTTACTTATCAACTGTCATTTTTGGAAAGATAGGTATAATCAGTAAGAGTTTCTCTCTCACGCTTATTGGAAGATAATGTAACGAGTTTTTATAAATGATTCTAAGGAGTGTACCGCCTCTTTTACTTTGTGTACTCTTAATAGATAGATTGTTCAAGGACACGTATCGACTACTTTAAGTGACAGGTGACAAATCACATTAATGACCAGCGGGAACCATAGAATAAGCGGAAACTGTCAAATTATAGGTTTCATTTCAACAAAGCGGTATTTTTAAAATTCACAGCCAACTGTGTCCGTAGAATCATTAATAGAAACCCTGTATGTATCTCTGATGTAAATAGTGACTGTCATAATACCTAGAGGAGTCAGAGCCCATAAATAAATAAAATAGAATAAATTGTGAAATTATGGTATATCAATATTACCAATAACATCACTGATGAAGGAAAACAAAACAGAAACAGTAATAGAGACATGACCGCCTTAATCAAAATTCGAAAAATAAAAAAAAAATCTTAAAATTTAGATTACCATTTGGAGATTTCCACATTTGCTTCAGCTTGAATTCTTCGACTCTATTTTCATCAGGAGTAATTGTGGCGCATTTAATTCCGACATTATATTTCTTGACCGCTTCGGCACAGTCAATAGTGACTTGGTCATTTGTTTTGTCCCTATATTCGATTCCTAAATCGTAAGTGTGCAGTTCAATGTCCAAAAACGGTAAAATTAGCTTCTCTTTAATTGAATCCCAAATAATTCTTGTCATTTCATCTCCAAGAATGTCAACGACAGGCCCAGCCTTGATTTTACCCATTTTCCAGATTAATGTAAACGGCACAAATGAATATTTAGATTCCAAGTTTATGAATTGCTTGCTCACTGCAAAACTCACTAATGAAATTCTTGAATGTTTTAAATTAGGCTAACGCGACAATGAACCCCACTTTCCTTCATAAAATATTCTCAACTTTGATGACGTTTACGTGTTTAGCCATTATATGATCAAAGGTCAATTATTGTTTTGATTTTTGTCATTTGCTCTTGAGAAATGAGTGGTTTACCTAATTGTTTCGATTTCTCTATGGAAAATTCCAATCGGATACTCATTTAAGGACTCTTTTCTCCAATTAAAAATAAGTTTTTCAAAATAACCGCAAAAATTGACATTTAACAAATGACATTGACATTTTTTATTTTTTCTTAAGGCAGTGGCGTAACGCAATTTTCGGTGAAATATGCTTTAACGTAAATAAATATTGTTTTATATAATTGAAAAATAGAATTACAATTGAGCAATTATTAGATTAGATAAATTGTAAAATCACAACAATATTATTGCATTTAAAAACAAAAACAAGGTCAGATAGCGATTCTTATTTATTTGAAGGAGTGGGGGGTAATAGGTACTTCTAAACCAAATTTTAATCGTTAAAATAGTTTAAGAACAATTTTAATATTAATAAACATGTTTTTTGTTATGCTGTTTTAAATAAAACTCTGTAAAAGCTTTTTCTTATTTCATTGGATATAGGGGAGTACATGGGGAGGAAAGTAGAAGGGGGAAACTAATAAAAGGCGCGCTTTTTAAACCAAATTTTCAAAACTAAAATGTTCGACTTTGAAAGAAAATAATAGATTTTCAAAAAAAAACCAAAATTCAAAATCATTTTTGGAGCTTGAAGGGTTCTAAAGATATGAATTATAAAGATGTGTAGGACTTATTTATTTTAATCTTACGTTTTGTTAAATTTTAACAATTAAATTGAATTAAATAATAGTTAACTCCTTCTTATTAATAAATTTGTCAAGATGTTTATGTTCTACAATTATTATTGCCTTAAATATTCACCTAAAAACAGTGTACAGATTAACAACAGCCAGCTACATTATCATCAAGAAGCTACTTCAACTCACCCCTTTATATTCATGTTAGAGAAACGCTTGAACCGTCAGACGAATTGATTGAGCGACACATGAAAATAATTTAAAAAAAATAGCATTGAACAAGTTAAAGTTGATGACTTGTTATTTTCAATAAAAAGTATTTTAGTAAATAGAGTTTTATTTAAAAATTGGACAAATCTGAGTAATAACATTTAGAGTTTTTCTAGACGCTGGCTAACTTCGTCGATGAATTCGAAAGTTGATAGCAGCTGGCTTCCAGAGACACAATCTGCGAGATCTTTTGTCACAAAACCAGATTCTACTGTATCAATAGTAGATTTTTCTATGAATTTGGTGAAAGCTTCTAATTGGGTGTTTCCATCAAGTTTTGCTCTGTGTTGTAAGCCTCGAGTCCAAGCAAAGATTGAGGAGATGGGATTGGTTGATAGTTCTTTACCGTTTTGGTACGCCCTTCAAAATAATTAGTTGGATTTGGTCAAAATTATACTTAAAGCATACCGGTAGTGTCTTGTTACAGTACCATGAGCCGGTTCGGTCATGATAGTTTTTCCATCATGTGATATAAGACTATGGATCATTAAACCCATGGAACCAAAGCCTTGACCAACAACGTCAGACAGTACATCTCCATCGTAGCTTTTCAAAGCCCATAAAAATCCGCCAGAAGATTTCATGGCTTGGGCAGCCATATCATCAATTAATCTCAACTCAAATGTTAGATTTGCGTTTTCAAATTTTTTTTTATATTGCCTGAAAAAATAATCCAATAAATTAATAATCACTTATAAAACGAGGACTATAATAATTACTTTTCGTATACATCCAAGAATACGTCATTAAATACCTTATCGTACTGCTTCAAAAGAGTACTTTTAGTGGCAAAATACAAAGGATAGTTTCGTTCTAAAGCCATACGAAAACACGACTCAGCAAACGCCTTAATACTGTCTTCTGTGTTGAAAGTCAACATGGCCACCCCTTTACCCTTATACGTAAAAACCTCAATCTTCTGCTCTGTCCCATCATCCGCTTTCACAGTAACATAAATCTTAGAAGGCTTCGATACAATCAGATCCTTTCCGCCATATTGGTCCCCAAAAGTGTGGCGCCCCATGATGATTGGTTTGGTCCAGCCTGGTACGTATTTTTTCACGTTTTTGAAGATTATAGATTCACGGAATTGGGTTCCATTCAAGGCATTACGAATCATTCCGTTGGGACTGGGCCACATTTGTTTCAAATTAAATTCTAAAAAAATTTCACTGTCTAGACACGAAGTCTAACAAAGACATGCAGGGTTAGAACAACTGTAGATTTAGAAAATAACTAATGAATAGAAAACACTTTGAATTTTACAATTTCTATCGCCTTAGGGATTTTTCTGCCATAGGAAAAAACTCGGCTTAGAAATTAAGAAAAATTTATCAAAACCAGAATTGTGGAGAAATACGTCTTTCTTCTCAAAGTAGAGTTGAATAAAAAATTATTGCAGCAAACTTAATTCTAATATTTGGCCCTTGTGCATAACTGTCAAGTATACCTTGCAAGTGACAATACCTTTAACACGTTCTTCATCTGGCGTTATTGTGGAACATTTGATCCCAACGTTATGTTTCAAAATAGCAGCAGCTGCCTCTTTCGACACCTGATTTTCTGTTTTATTTCTATTTTCCAAACTGCAATCATAGTAATCTCTTTGTAAAGAAACAAAAGGTAGCAAAAGTTTCTTCTTTATGTCTTCGAAGATAATCCGTGTGACTTCATCTCCATCTATCTCCACAACAGGTTTTTCGACAATAATTTTTGATCTAGTACCATCTGAAACTATTCTTTTAGAGGTAGTCAGATGATGACGGAAAGGCTTACAATTTTGACTTTTTTGTAGGAAATTTCCCAGAATTGTAGAAGGTCTCAGCTTGGAATACATGATGCAACAAGTTTGGAAACTAAAACAATTCAATATAGGTCAATTATTCATTGCGGCAATTTAAAGTGATTAATTGCGTCGCGTTTTATCAGACATGTGCTTATCATTTGAATAGTGTTTGAATAATGAGAGAATAAAGACAAACAAATTTATTTTTCAGCAACTTTTTTGTACAAGGATTTGAATTCGTCCCAGAAAACTAAGCATAAAACTGTATGTGGTCCTAATCTAAAGTAGCTAGCTCCTAGACCTTTGTAGAATCCAAAGAATCCTTCGGTTTTCCAGATTTTGATGACACAATCGGTATAGCCGCTGTATAAAAGCCCTTTTCCACTTTTATCAATACCTAGATTTATTTATTTAGTTAATGGGATTTTCATGTTTGATGATAAAATACCATACCTTGATTATATAATCGCGTAGATACTAAATCAAAAGGTGTCATCATCACACTTATAGCAACACCTCCGACCATACTGGCAGCAAAAGATGCCAGCAAAGGCGAATTTGTAAGAATATCATATTTTCGCATAAATTCCTTACAATAAGAGAATGACGTAAGCTGGGATGTAGAACCAACAAATGCACGTGGTATTGCTGATGAACCACCTCTAAATAAGCCTTTAACACCTTGTTCTTTAAAAATTCCCCAAAGGCCAGACCAGGTTCCTTTGTAGTGATATTGATGGCCAAAAGCAATTTCCTTAGAAGCTTGAGATTGAAGATGTGTTTTGATTAGGTAGAAAGGACTTGCAATAAAAGCACCTGAAGCTCCAGCTAAGCCCCCAACTACCAAACTTTTATAGAATACCAAATTGCCTTTTTTATCTTTCATAACACCTCTATCGTCCAATATTTGATACAAACCTTAAAACAATCGCTTAATTTTTTAGTGAAAAATATATTTCCATATGTACCAAATCTGTATCCATTGAGGACTAATTGAAACCATAAACCAGGTACCAATCCGGCTTGCAATGCCAAAATCCCATCATGTTTAGCTATGACATACCCAGCGTGAAAAACATTTTTATAATGAACAGCATGACCACCCCGGTTTCTTAACTCGCCCTGTAATTGCATTCGGGTTTTCATTACCTCAAGAGGATTGGTGAAAAAACCAGAGCATACAGCTGCTGCGCCACCAATTAAAAAATCCATTGCTTTTTGTCAGATTTTCATTCAAAATATGGCTAAAAATAGACAAAAGGTGTTATTTAGAGCAGAACTTGCACTAATATTTGATGTTGAATAGCTAATAATTCAAATCCCCCACTTAGCCTTGCTTCAAACGCATGTGCTTTGTGTACTTAAATTATTAACAATGTTTTTAATGTATTTGAAAATGTTGTAGACATACCTTATGTTATAACACAATATGTAATTCTTTCAAAAACAATTATTAAACTTCTCTATCGTGGAACATTTTAAAAAAAAGGCTTATCTTTTGTAGCATTTTTTTTTTTTTGATGAGGGTGATAAAGTTTTATCTCAAATATTGACTTATATGGTACCTATACCATATTTTTGTATAATTTTTTTTAATAACTCTATTTTTCACTTCCAGTCATTATGTGACATTTTTACCATTCCCCTATTCTTTCTTTAATTTTATCACATTCTTTTTTTTTTCATCTGAACACTCTTGCTTCATTTATTTTCTTATAGTTTACTCATTTTAATTTTCAGTTCTTCTTTAAAACCGAATTTTGCTAGGATTTACTTTATTTTGCTAGACTTTTACTATATACTAGCTGGCCCGGCGAACTTTGTTCCGCCTTAGTTTTGCTATTTTATTTTTCATATATGTCAGATGCGTTTACGTTTTATATTTTACGTTTTATGTCACGTCACACGGAACGGGATAAAAAGTATTCTTTGTTAGGCTACTGGTTCTAAACAACCACTCCACCAATTTTCAGCCAAATCGGTCATAAATAGATATAGATTTTTAAAATAAACGACCCCAAAAACTATAAAAATGATACCCAAATTAATTATTCACATTTATTACCTTTATCACATTCATTTTACAACCCTCTTTAACATAAATGTCATTTTCAAAACCAACGACCTGAAATTCCTCGAAAATAATACCCATATCGTTTTTTTACATTTTGATCCCTAGAACACTCTCTTTTCATCCCCCTTCATTTTTTTTTGAGATCTTGGGCAATTTATGGGAAAAATTATGAAAACAACATCAATGTTGATCTTTAGACATTTCGACCTCTTTTCGCCCCATTAAGCAATGATAATATTTTACTTCTAAAATTTCGGTTTTAAACATAGATATTATTTTAAAAATAAACAAACCAAAATCTTTGAAAATCATACTAATATTGATACTTGTCATTTTTTATCTCTATCCCACCCCTTTTCATCCCTTTGTTAATAAAACGTATCCTATCCTTTTCATTCAAATCCAGTCATCAAGAATCTTTAATTCGAAAAAATGGTTCTGGATGTCTAGCGCCTATAGCGAACAATTTTGACTTTCACCCCTCTTTTAGAGGGTGGTTGCCGGAATAAAAAGTATCCTATGTTCGTCTCTTGGCTCTAACCTACCTCCTCACCAATTTTCAGCTATATCGGTAGAGCCGTTCTTGAGTTATAAATAATGTAACTAACACGACTTTCTTTTATATATATAGATTCATAGTTTCTTTATGTTACTTAATATCAAACCAATAGATAGAAATATGTAGATACATAAAAATAAGAAGAAAAAATAAAACATCAAGACAGAGAACGAGATATGAAAATAAGCAAATATTAGAATCAATAACCAAATTAAAAACAAGAAGTGAAAAAATATTTTAAAAATTTATTAAAAAATTAAGTTAAATAAATAAAAAAACACTCGACAACATAAGAGAAAAAAGGAACAATATGGAAGCAATAATTGAGCTAAAAATAAGTTTAAACATAGCAAAATTACAAAAAAAGCGAAAAAAATAGGTGAGAATCAAAATGATGTGTAAATGTATAAAACGAATGAGTGGTAAGAAAGTTCAAGACAGATAAAATACAAAAATAAAATAAATAATTAGAACGTATTTATTTATTAATTATTTTTATCAATTTTCTAAATACAACTTATGGGTGTGGCAGGAACTAGACAAAACATTAAATAATACAAATTGAAAATTGGAAAAAGCCGATTTCAATATGATATAATTATTGTTTAATTATTTATTAATTGATTTAAATTGCTTATTATATTATATTATATTATATTATATTATATTATATTATATTATATTATATTATATTATATTATATTATATTATATTATATTATATTATATTATATTATATTATATTATATTATATTATATTATATTATATTATATTATATTATATTATATTATATTATATTATTCAGAACAAATAAAAAATCTTCCTCAAGACTTGAGCATTTATTGACAGTGCCCAAAACACTAGCAGCATTTTCTCTTTCAACAACAATGCTGATTCTTTGCCTGAAAATAACGAGGGGGCTGAGAAAAACTAAATTTAATTATTTAATTACATTAAAATATATTTTTCAATTTTTCACACATTTTTATAATCAATTGAACTGTCAAAAATATTTGTCAAAAAAGCATTAATAAGAATAACTCTAAAACTACTAGTCAGATCTTGATCAAATTTAAATGGAAAGCACCAGCTTTCAAATAAAAGAAAAATGATCAAATTCGGTTCACTCAGAAAAAAGTTATGAGGTAACAGACAAAAAAAATACAGTCAAATTGAGAATGTACTTCTTTTTTTTTGAAGTCGGTTAAAAAGTAGAAAGCAAGCAGAGTTTAGAGGATAATATAGCAAACGAGAAAAAGCGACTTAACGAGAGAAGAAGTTACAAATAGTCTAAAAGAGACTAAGGAAAAAATAAAATTTAAACGCAGAGTGAGACAAACATCAAGAAATAGGAAAAAAAATAAAAAACGCGCAAGAAAAAATTAAACAAAAAAAAATAACAAATCATGAAGAAAACAAAAATTAAAAACATTAAAAGTGAAACAAAAATATACCTATGGAGTTTAGAAATTATTAAAAAAAAAGTTTATTTATTTGTAGATAGATAGCAAAACTGAAAACTAAGATTAATAAAATATTATATAATTAAACACTAAACAAATTTATAGCATAGATAATTTTTTCTCTTACCAATTAAATTACTTTTTATATTTTTTTAACTATTTTTTTACATGTTACAAGCTGTTTTTTTCTTTTTATTTTATTGTTTATGACATATTTTTATAATAAATTATGTTTTATTCTACGGTTTCTCAAAAATCTCTTTACAAATTTATTTAATAAGCTTTTGTAAGCTAAATCATCTAAACAAAATTTAGAAGATTACAATTAATTAAAGAAAAAGTTAAAGCATTTTTTTGTTTTAATCAAATAAGTTTTGGTTTCAAACTTATTTGTCTTCTTTTTCTTAGACCATGGCACATTGATTTCAATTTTTTTTTTAAATACTTTTATTTCTTCTGTCGTTTTATTAAATTTATTTGGAGACACTACTCCATATTGTAATTATTTCTTCTTCTTGTTTCTTTTGATTTATTGAATTTGTTGCTAACTATTGATATTTTTACAAGACTTTTGATTATTTAAAAGCCAAAAGGCAATTTTTCGCATTGAAAGCTGCTTATTCAAAAATGGCGGTATGTTGGTTGTAGTCAAAACAGTTTACACAAAATAAGATTAACTTTCAAAGCCACTATGTTGTAACTGAATGTCAAATTTTGCTCTTTTGTGTTATAAAAATATCTTTTAGATAAGACAACTAGTGATAATATTAATCCATATTATTGCCACCAGAGAAAAGTTTCATATCTCCTTCGAAACTGCACATTTTCTTAATAATTCATAAAGCAAAAATCCTATAATATTAAGAATAATTGAAAAAAAATCTTTTATTATTCATGTATCTACATATAATTATTGAATAGATAAGATATTTCTGATTATTAGTGAGATATTGAGCTATAAAGCAAAAAGATGGATTTTGTGATTGCTGGAAGCGCAGCAGTTGGGGCTGGATTTTTCACCAACCCCTTGGAGGTATTAAAAACTCGTATGCAATTTCAAGGGGAATTGGCTGCTAAAGGTGCGTACACAATACACTACAAAAACACAATTCATGCAACCTATATGATAATTAAGCATGAAGGATTTTGGTCATTACAAAAAGGGCTTGCGCCAGCATTATGGGTGCAATTCATCATGAATGGAGTCCGATTAGGTCTGTACATACTAATATACCATCAGCAGCAAAAAAACATATCATTTTCAAGGTATATATCAAGGTTTGGAGAAAAAATACGTTTTTGATCAACATGGCAATAGTGTTTTCTACAAAAGTGTTTTGGTTAGTGGAATCGCTGGAATTGCTGGACAAGTTGCAGCCAGCCCGGTTTTTTTAGTCAAAACACATCAACAAACTAAATCTTCTGAGAGTATAGCGGTTGGATATCAACATAAGCACAGGGGGATGTGGGAGGCTTTAAAAACCATCTCCCAAGAACAAGGAGTAAGTAAAAACATATGTCTGTAAGCTCATTGCTAAGCTAAAAGCTAATCTTTTTACAAATGTTAGCTTTTCTTACATAGTTTATGACCGATGATATATCACCGAATAATACAGCTAACCAAACAAAATCTGTATTCTTGAGTTGGCCTAACAGAGTAATAAGCACCAATAGTGCCAGCTTGCTCGACAGCTTGATGTACCGGTCATAAATTGCTTGAAAAAGTTAACAGTTTTATATTGGGTGTTAGGCTCGTTAAATTTTACAAGGCACTATGATTCTACATATTATATGAAGTTGTCAAAATTGACGTATAATTAGCTTATTAGACTAATATTTTCTCAATTTATTAACAACTTATACAGTGCGTTTAGATCTACTCTTGCCTGTAATTTCGAACGTATGTTCAATTTCTGACTAGTTCATACGGAGAAACGTATGATATTATAGACGAGCTCTTACGTTTGTTTAACATTTGTCAGCGATCATACTATGTATCAAAGATAATAAAAACCTGTCAAGCTAGATTACACCACAAGAGCAGATCTAAAAAAATTATGAACATTTGATGTCAGATTAAAAAACAAGCAAAAACTTTTATAAAGAATAACTTTTTGTCCTAATATTAATGATATTTTATTTTCTTCATCCGGAGCCGGAGACTGTATATACAAAAGCGCAAAAGTTGCTTGTTTCATTTGTCGCCGACTCAAAATTATTCAGATGTTTGCATTAGTTTAGAACTAAGATTTCTTTATTTATTTCTACAAAATAAAATAAAAACGTGATTCTCTAGTTTCAATTATTTTATAACAAATATAAGTAAAATAAAATAATTTTAATATATATATAAATTTAGATAAGTTTATTGTCGATAACATTTTGTTGCTTTATTTATTACTATTAAATCCGCCATCAATAGTTATTGTTGATCAATTTTTCTCACTTTGAAGGGTTAAAGCAACATTTTCAATGACAAGAAAGATGTCGTTTCAAGTGTGTACATTTTTATGACCACGATAGAAGTGAAAAAAACGTGCCTAAAGAAGTTTTTACTTCAAAAATTCAATACTTTGTTTGGTCCAGTCTTGCGTATCATCACTGGTTGCCTATAGTCTCCTTTTACGAGCTAAAGTTTTTCTTATGTAATCAATGTTTATCAGATTACATCGTAATTTCTTTAATTTCTTTAAATAGAAAGCCACTCCGTGCGTTGAAAGTGTACTTTCCGACCATGTGATATAAAGTGTGATTAATTTGTAGGTAAGTAGCGAACTTTTTATTCTTATCAATAAATGGGTCTAATAAAAAAAACATATTTTCGTATTAAAGTGGGTCAAATTATTATTATAGTAGGAAATTACTAATGATAATAAATAACACTTACCACTAATTAGTTGGTAATCACAAAAAAATTAATTCTATTTGTTAAATTATTCTGTAATTTATGAAAAAACGATTTAATTCTTATCTTTAGACGTTTATCTTCTACACTGAGATTGCCTTGTGCCACTGACTGATGGATGAATGGATAAATTGTGCAAAAATTTCTTCAACCTTGTGCGTATTTTAATAAGAAGTGGTACCATGTGTTCAAAAATAATTTAATTTCATTGTTTGAAAACCAAATATGGTATTACATATAGTTTTATTATGTATAATGCGTAGATAATTCTCTTAATTGAGAGGTGGTACCGTCTTGCTAGAATAAGACAGTCTATTGTCTTTTTAATTTTATTTTATTTATTTTAATTTTTTTCAATTATTTTAATTTGAGTCTACTTTTACTGACATTTTTTGCTTTTTTCCAGCTTTGTGTCTTTCTAAAATATTTAAAACATTAGTAGATGCTTCAATTTTTGTCTTTTTCAAGTGTTCAGACGTTAAAATTCTTTAATAAAAGTACAAATAAATATGTTCTCTTTTGTGAAATGAGAACCAGTCGGCTTTATTGTAGCTTTTTTTCCTCTGCTGTATTTTCGTCTTATAAAAATTCTTTAAATCAACAAGTTCTAATTTATTTATCTAATTAATGTACACATCTTGTTTCTTTTCAAATTTAAATGAGACAACGAAATGCAACGATATTCGTCAGTACGAGTTTATTTATGTTTACTTTTAATGACGTTGCTTGTGATTGGGAACACCACTGAAGAAGAAACGTTGCACACATTCAATCGATTTATTTACTAATTGAAGAAAATTATAAGGTTTCACCGATTCTCACCAAAAGGCGTGAAAAAGCAATTAATCAAAAGCATTAAACAAATAAAATAAACATTTTATACCTCTTTGATAAAAGAAGTTTGACGCGAAACCAATAGAACAACGATTAGCAAAAACAAAGGAGAACAAAAATATTTTAAAAAAATGGTAAAGAGGAAGAAGAATAAAACGAAAATAATAAACTGAAACGAAGAAATAAAAATGAAACATATGAGATTGTAAAAAACAAGAATGGAAAGATAAAGAATTAAAAGAGATAAAACATATTTAAATATCTTTTAACGCAATGAACAACAAGAAAAGAGCTATTTATATTTTACGAGAGAAACTGTAAGGAAGGCTAATAGTAGGACAAGCCTCGGAAAATAAAAGAGAGAAAATTAGGAAACGATATAAGAAAAAGAATTCTGATGTTTCAAAGATTAATACGAAGCACAATGATGTACGGAGTAAAAAAGTCAGAAAAAAATTCAAACAATACAAGCAAAGTATCGAAATAGGCTCTATTACTAAAAAAAGAAACGCTAGCGTACGCTTTAGAAAAAACAAAGACAGACTAGAAAAAAGAAGAAGCAGAAAAAAAAAACGTTTGAAAAAAGAATAAAAGATTAAAATGTAAAAAAAAATACAAGAGGTGTAGAAGTAGACTCTTAGGCTAAGAAAGCTTGTCTGAGACAAAGGAACTGTTCATACAGATAGTTAGGATAGGTACAGAAACAAGAATAACAGAATAGAGGGAAGAAAGAAAAAACAGCAAATATGAGAAGATTTCAACAGATGCTAGCTAGTATATCTAGAAAAAAAAGAAAATGCAGAAAAAGATAAGAGATGTGGAACATAATAAAAATGCCGGAACGAGGAAAAGAAAGCAATAGACGAAAAAGTATACGAATGTGTGAGAACAAAGCAGAGAAAACAAAGACATATGATGAAATAGAGTGAAGAACTGAAGAAAAAAACAAGAAACTGTTAAAAAATATTATCCGAAGAAGGAAAAGAAGTAGAATAGATAAAAGGGGTAAAAAAGAAAAGCTCAAAATTTAATTTACGAATAATTTTTTGAAGTCAATGTATAATTCATTTAATTTTATACTTATTAGCTTTAATATAGCTACAGTTGCTATGACTTAAGATACTTTTACCACTATGTATATAATAGCAGTAACTTATGTGGATTTTTGTTCGGAAAGCTTGGTACTTATTTATATCAATTGGACAATTGGTTGGTGGTTACAGAATATTTTTGGTTTCTCTAGGAATTCCAAAATGTTTAAAAAATGAACCAATAGTAAATAAAAACAAAAAATATTATTGGTTTGGTTCGATTTGTTTATTATGATTTTTTAAAAATCCAATAAAATACTTCAGCACGGCATTTTAGTTTTAGTTTCTCAAGCCAAATGTCTACTGCCAAAAATGGATTTTGCTATAGCAGGCGCGGCTGCAATGTCAGCATGTCTTTTTACCAACCCCCTGGAGGTCTTAAAGACTCGTATGCAGCTCCAGGGCGAATTAAAATCAAAGGGGCAACATGCAGTCTATTACAGAAATGTACCTCATGCTGCTTACGTAGTGGCAAAAAACGATGGACTACTGGCTCTGCAAAAGGGACTAGTTCCTGCTTTGTGGGTGCAGCTTATCATGAATGGGATGAGATTAGGTAGACCATGTTTATGTAACACATAAACAATGCCTATAGTAAGGAACACGATATTTGAACGCAAACCTTCATTTTGCTCACAAGTATAGTGAAAACGTTTGAGATATGAGAATGTAATCTATCAGAAAGTATGACACCAAAAAGCAAATTTATAAATTAAAAAAGACCGTTCTCTATTCAGGGTAGTATCTGGTTGGTTCTAGTCACAAACCAAGAGACGAAAGACTTTGGGTTGAATTCTTTATTATTATGAGGAATACAATTTACTGCCGGGTACATCTCAAACGTTCCTACTATACCGACAATTAACATTTTATGGGGGTTCAAATACTTTTTCCTTCACTATAATGCACTAAACATTGTCAGGCCGCAATAGCCACTTAATTTGGAACTTTTTCAAAAGAATCGTTTTCAGGAACATTTCAATTTGGTGAAAATAATGGATACATAACGGATAAGCAAGGAAATTTAGTTTTTTATAAAAGTGTTTTAGTCGGTGGGGCTGGGGGTGTGATTGGACAATATTTTGCTAGCCCATTTTTTTTGGTGAAAACACATCTGCAGGCACAAGCCGCGCAAACTATTGCCGTAGGCTACCAACATAAACATCATGGGAGCTGGAATGCTTTAAAAAAAATTTACAGCGAAAATGGTGTAAGTCTAATGGAATCTGAGTTTTGAGACAAATAAACTGCGATCAATTTTTTTGATTTTTTTATTGTTAACCTTCTTTAGACACTGTGGTTACAGTTCTGAGTACGCTTTTCTTTTTTTTTAATGTTAGGGCAACACTTTTGATTTATAGTGGGTCGTTTGAGATGTACCCGGAAGTAGATTTTATTGCAGGGCAACAATAGTAAAAAAAATTACAACTCAAAATGTTCTGTATCGGTATGTTGTGTATGAATAGAACCAACCAGGTGACTGAGTACTATTTTTTGGTGCTCAATTTTCTGGAAGATTAATGCAATAAAATATACTGCTGGGTATATCTCAAACGATTTTACTCTACTAAGAATTTTTTTTAGATTAAAGGATTATTCCGTGGAGCAGGAGCATCCATTCCGCGCGCTTTCGTCGGCTCAGTTTCGCAACTTACCGCATTCAAGTATAGTAAGGAGCTTCTCAATGAATACGAGTACTTCTCAGGACGTCCACTCTTGACGTCATTTTGTGGCAGCATGGTCGGTGGAGTTGCTATCAGTTTTATGATGACACCTTTCGATTTAATTATGACACGCCTGTATAACCAACGTAAGCGTTTTTTTGTGAAAATTATAAAAAAATTATTAATTTTTTGCAGCTGTGGACTCTGCCGGCAAAGGTCTTCTTTACAAAAACTACCTCGACTGTGTTGTGAAAATTTTCCAAAAAGAGGGGCTTCCAGCTTTCTACAAAGGCGTGGGTCCAATGTATCTCAGGCTAGGGCCTCACACTGTTTTATGTTTAGTATTTTGGGATGAATTAAAATTGATGTACGATAGATTTTGGCCTAAATAAATTTTTTATTGAATTTAAAGACTGAAGTTTATCTGAAGCGGAAGCGTTAACATACAAACTAAAAACAAAAGCATACGCTTAGACTAGACTGCGGTCCAATTTTTATATTTTTGCTAAACCAAACTGATCAGACTTTTGACTAAAACGATCAAAGGTTAGACCTTTTTTTAATTATTATCACTGTTCCTGTCGTAATCTGTTCTTTTCTGAATATTTTTTGTAGAAAAACATTTTGATGTTGCACATCTGCCATGGTTTACATTTTTTTTAATTAGAATAACTTTGTAGTTGTACAAATTAAAGATTATGACATTTTCTACTTCTGTTTTAAGCTTTTTTCAAGTGTCTTCTTTGTAAAAAGTAGCAACATTATTTGCAAAGCTGATAATATTATCTACGTTATCTAGAAATAAAGTCAATAATAAAATGAGTTTTGAAACCGTCTTTTGTGGCTTAACACAACTAAACTAAGTAAGCAATTCTCAGTAGAAAAGCAGTATAAACCGTATAATCCAGTATAAACAAAAGTATCCGAAGATGACAACCTAAATGGTCCAAAAATAGACAATTTGAAAAAAAAAATGATTATAGAAAAATACAAAATTATGGAATGCGAAGATGAAAAATTAAATGGAGTTAAATATGACAAAAACACAAAAATTTTAAAATGTTTAGTTCAATGACTTAAATTTAAAGAATGACTTAAAAAAACGAATTAAAAAAAGAAAAAAAATTGAACATTATAGAAAAGTATTGATAGGCGAGTGTGCGAGAAAAAAAGGAGAAATAGCCGACGCAATGGCAAAGATACCAGAAACAAAGAAGAAACAAAATTGAAAAAAAAAAGATAGATAATATAGAGACAATTTATAGTAAGAGAATATGTATATTTGTGAAAAATATTTAAAAAAAGGAATGTTGATGAAGGAGAATTTGAGGAGAAAATTATAAAGTTTAGAGAAAAAAAGAGTTGACCGATGGTAGCTTTTATCAGAGTAGATGTGTTAAATGTGTTTTCTTGCTACTCCAGTCGAAAGTACGTGGTTTCGGCGGCGATTCCACGGCAGAAAGTGTATCTTTCATGCACTGGTAGAGCTATGCGCGCGCCTTCTTTTAGAGGGAGTAAATAGCCGAGGGCATCATGGCGCGAAGTTCAGTTCAGTTCAGTAATATATTATTAATTAATTGTAAGAGGTACTTTTTTGGACGCAAGTTGCGTAAGAATAATGGTGAAGGCGCCGGGATAATTAAATTCATATAATTAAATTACCTCGTTTCATTAAAATACAATAATTGTCAGATTGTTTGACATTGTTCTTTTTCTGATTATGAATACGACTTAAATACTGCATAAATACAAGATTAACAGACTACATCATTATCAACCATCTACTACAACTCACCCCCTTTGTGGCCGTAGTTAAGAAACCGCCTCGAACAAATTGAACGGATTAGATTAACCATACATGAAACACATTCACAAATAATGTACCTGTCAATAATACTTATCAAAGAACTCACCGGGGGCTTGTCCCTGCCAGACAATCTTCCTCCATTCCAGTCTTGTGGAGGGCATCCTCTGCTACGGTGGCTTCGCTGTTTCTATCATATGGACCGGACTTTGGCGGCTTCCCTCTGCTTCTCCATTCTTCAACCTATTTATTATTTTCGGTACCAATGTGAGAAGTCAATAAAGGCCCTCTCACTCTCAAGCCTGCACCCAGGTAATTAAACCTAGATGGCCATTGGCTACAGTGTTTCCGGCGAGGAGAATAAAAACAAGATTAAAGGAATAATTGAAAGGTATAAGAACACTGCAACCTTCCATTGCCACAATAGAGCAGCCACCTACAACCCTTTTCAGTGACAAGGCACCAGCCTTGGCGGCAGCACCAAACCCGGATTCAATAATCTCTCCAATCTTTTCAAGAAATCTGAGACGCTATTTCTCAACCGAAAAACAGGAATTGTTAATCGGCGTCGAAAGCCAAATAATAAATAATAGTAGTAGTAGTAGTAGTCGGCTCAAGAACAGAACCAGTTCTCTGCTGTAGGTTTTCATTCTTAATCATTTCACAGAAAGAGCAATAATAAACAATAACAGCCGTGTCAATTCCGCATCATAATAATCAATATAATGTAATATATTACATGTGCTCTTTTCTAAGATTAGAGCAAGTCGTTTCAGTACTCAACCTAGCTGCCATAGCCAAACCAGCCACATTACTAGAAGAAGGTAGGGTCTGTCACCTAGCAAGGTTACTGAAACAGAAATGTTAAGACACCACATTCGCACACAATACCAAGTTATATTCGTTCGAGTGTAAAGATAACTATCACTCTCGTTCTCTCGACTTGACTATGCACGAGTACCGCACTCGACACTCCTACTAGTACTACCCGCTGACCGCTGTCTACTGCTCTTACGGCAATAGTATCATCCCTCAGCTATGCGCAATCTCCACTCAACTATCCATCCTTCTTGCAATATTATATTAAAGCCGTTTTGACTTAAATAATTCATATTAATAAATGTATGAAAAGTAAACTCTCACATTATTAATAATGAAAATAATATTTATGCATAAAGGCGCTTTCTTTTATACAAAAATGTGGTTACGCACCCTCCGGGTGCTGACCCTCCTCTCTTAGTAGAAAGTTCCTTGAGACTACCCTTGTATAAAAATTGAAAAATCGTGATGTTTCGCGAACCTAAGCGTCATTATATTATATATTCTAGTAATTATTGTCAAGGCGCGTATTCAACTAAATAATACAAGTAAGTAATTACCATTTTCTTGAAAATTGTAGATTATTTAAAGTGTTGCTTTTAAAGGTTGCATAATATTCTGTAATTTATTATTATCTACTTCTATGTAAGTCGTCCACCAGCTTTACGTAGCGTGTCCCCGTGTCCTAAAATATATTCAGAGAAGAGTGATGATTGTTGAATGTTGAAAAAAATTGTTATTAATCAGCATCACGATGATGCTTTAGATGGAATTATGAAAAACCTGAGTCATTTTTCCGTAAAACAGTACGAATTTTGTTAATATTTAGCGTTATATGAAAACCGCTGGCAACATCGTATGGAATTATTATTTTTGGATGAGCGTCGTCGTAAGCGACAAGCGCTTTGGAATATTGAAAATGCAGTTGATGAAAGAAGTTCGTCTTTTGTGTTTGAATTAATAATAGGTATTTATTTAAAGTTAAAAAAGATAACTCTCCAAAATCCTGCGATAGTGAAGTAAAAAGAGTGGGAAATCGAGATTGCGGTTATTATAACACAGATTCGTGCCAGCTGCTATTGTGCTGCTAGTGCTAGTAGACTTGCCGTGGCATTGTGTTATTATAGTATTTGGCATTCTATCCAAAAGTCCCATCTTCAGCAGCTGTCGCTCGACAATGCAGACACGTTTTGTGAATAAATCATGAAGTGTCTATTGAGCTGTGCAACTAACACATCTCGTAATAGCTTTCGTGTAGGTTTTAAATTGCGGACAATTTTTCAATAAAAGATGGAGCCTAACGGTCCTCAGGGCCACTCTAATATTATTACTAATGTCCACCAATTCAGTACACTCAAAAAACCGACTAGAATGGAGCCTCCAAAGCGAGTTAATGCTATAAGAAATGATATTGTGATGGACTGTGATAATGAGAGTCAGAGGGCGCCATCGCCAGTGCGACTTTATGGCTCGAAACCTGGGAGTCCCAGCTTTCGGAGGGAAAACAGTACAAGAAGTTTGAAATATGACTGGAGGATCGCGGGTAGTAGTGATACGGGGAGTCACATGTCTGGCTCGGTGAGATCATGGGCTTCTGTGGGAATGGGCTCCACAGATGGGAAAAAAATGATTGTGCGCAGAGTACCCACTTCACCGGTGGAACTTTTCAATATTGTCAACCCTCCAACGTAAGTTATCTATCATTCAAATCTCCATTTCTTTTAATCGATTCATTGATAAGATTAAAAAAATCAAAACAAGTTAAATAAATTTAATTCATTGTCTATCGCCTACCATTTCGAATAACCATTTTTAAATTAAATAAAATTAAACCGACTTCAAGAACAAATTAACGAAAAATTATGAAATATACCGGGTGATTTATTTGTATTATGAGATTAAAGCTTTCCAAAAAAATTTGAAAATTGGCATACACAATGACATTATGGTAAAAAAATTAAGGGTTTGATAGAGATTTACTAATTATTTATTAAAGCTATCCAGCTTTTTTCTTCGCCTGCGGACCTACAGGATAGGCTACATTTTTATACAGGAGAAAGTGCAATAATTTAAATTCACGATTTATGGCTAGTAATGAGGAACTTTGCCCAGTCAACCGACGTGTTTTTATGGGGTTTCACTATAAATTCGTCACATTTACGCCGAAAAAATAATATAAACTTGGAATAGACATATTGGACATAGACATAGATATAAAGTAAGTGATAAGAAAAAAAAAAGAATTTTTAAATGTATATCATTTTATAGCGTTGACGTCAATCAAACTCGCTATTTTGTAGTAAAATAATAATTATTAAAGAGGATTAACGGGGACGTTTTTTGACAATTACAATGGTTATTAATCTCAAAAATTGTATATGAAACACTCAGTATAAGATCAATAAACACATAGTGGTCCTTAGATTCTCTGAGATTTTTTGGCACCAAAAAACCGGTCCACCGACGTATTTTATGGGTTTTTTCGTTAAATCCGTCACATTTACGACGAAAAATAATATTATCTTGAAATAGACGATTGTTTTCAAAGAATTTAAACTTCGTCAAGTTCGTTCGTTAAGGTATGACGAATGAAGTAATGAAGAGATTAAAAAAAAATGATTTTTAAATGTACATATAAATAAGAAAGCTATTTTGTAGAATAATAATTATTAGACGGAATTTTTATTTTTTTTTGACAATTACCAAGGTGTCAAATCTTAAAAATAACATAATATGAAACACTCGGTATTCTTCAGGTCTGAACACAGAGTCGCTTTTAGACTATTTGACATCTTTGACGTCTATTGGCTACAAAAAACAATGCGCCTTTCTTAAAAATAAAATATATAGAATGGTAGCAGCAGCAAGATGGCCGATAAGCTTATACAGGGTGAGTCATTAGTGTGAGATTGGTCTCTTATTGATTTTGCTAACAAAATAGTTTAACTTTGAAAAAACAAATAAAAGTATTTAGGTTCATCTGAGGGAGGGGGCTGAATTTTTGTATTTTTTTTTAAATTGATCATTTTTAATTATTTTTTTCCGACTTGACTAATAATCTTGATAAAAATTTTATTTTGGAATGTTTTTATCGATACTTTTAAAAGCACTAGCAATAAAATAATTTCGTCAAATGCCATTATCATGGATTTTTAATTTTTTTACTTACGGATTATTACTGAAGAAAATACGCAATTATTTTAATCCGAGAGTATTTTGAAAAGTGGTTTAAATGAGAAGACTAAGTGGCTTCAAGCAAGACTGACCTCGCTACTTTCAGAATTCTTGATAATAATGTGAAATGTGTTTTAAAGCAATTACACTTATTAAAGTTTAATTTTTTTGCTCCAAGACATAAGATATTAATTCTGTTCTTCCCTATTATATTAATTTTTTGGTGGAAATCAAATGGCTTGTTGATCTTTGACGCCTATTGGCTACTAAAAACAATGCGCCTTTCTTAAAAATAAAATATATAGTATAGTAGCAACAGCAAGCTGGCCGATAAGCTTATACAGGGTGAGTCGTTAGTGTGAGATTGGTCTCTTATTGATTTTGCTAACAAAATAGTTTAACTTTGAAAAAACAAATAAAAATATTTAGGATCATCTGAGGGAGGGGGCTCAATTTTTGTATTTTTTTTTAAATTGAACATTTTTATTTATTTTTTTCCCACTTGACTAATAATCTTATTAAAGGTTTTAATTTGGAATGTTTTTATCGATATTTTTAAAAGCACTAGCAATAAAATAATTTCGTCAAATGCCATTATTATGGATTTTTAATTTTTTTACTTAGGGATTATTACTGAAGAAAATACGCAATTATTTTAATCCGAGAGTATTTTGAAAAGTGGTTTAAATCAGAAGACATGAGATATTAATTCTGTTCTTCCCTATTATATTAATTATTTGTTGGAAATCAAATGGCTTGTTGCTGTTACGGTTGGTATAAAATTACCCAGGGCTCTAACATTATTTTTTTAATAATCAAATAAAAAAATAAAACTAAAATTAATTTTTGTTTTCAAAGTCGTGTTTTTGTTTTAGCTGAAAGATGCCTAGATTTTGAATTATTATTTGGTTTATGTTATTGTAATTGGGATTATAATAGCAATATTGCATAATTTTTTGTATACATCTCAACTTAATAATGAGTAATTATGTACTCGGCTAACTTATGACAAAATTAAAATTCTCAGCACGTCAATAATTTCCCTTTTCTTTCTTTCAATAGAATAAAAGCACATCATACAGATAGACGTATTATAATTCTAGAATATTAATAGAAAAGAAAATACAAGTGCAATGTACACACTTTGAAGATTTAGCATGAAATATTCCAAAATCACTTCTATTTATATGTAGAAACATTATAAACAAGATAATTGCAAAAGAAATCTCTATTAGATAATAATGTCATACGGAAACCTCTTTTTAATTTCGAGTAGTTGCGCTGGAGCATGCAGAACTAATAAAACGGCGACTTCCTGCAGAGGATGCGCTAATCGAGCGACCTTGCTGGCCAATCTGACCTCTAATTTAATCGTTTCTACATAGTTTTTACCTTTATCCTATAGGATAGTGTGAGGAAATACCTGAAAATCTAGCGGAAAGTTATTTTATTAGAAATTCGTCATGAAGGAAACAAAGCATTCGTGGTACATGACACAGAAGCTTTAAGTAAAAAATTACATTAATTTCCTGTTAGTAAATTTTTGAAATATTACAGATTGTATGTTGTTGGTGAGGACATTCACCTAAACTGTAAATAAATACCAAAACCTTATAATTGGTTGTGTATTGTGCGATATTATTAGACCGTTGGGATTTTTTGAAAAGCGACAGCAGATAAGGAAAGTGATTGATAGTACCGAATAATGGATACATATTATTAAAATGCAAATCATTAGGTATAATTCTTATCTAGCTAAGCACTTATTTGCTGGAATACGTCCACATTCACATATTTACTTAATTTAGTAATTAATTTTTAATACAAGGATGTGTGACACTAATAAATGAAATTTTCTATTTAACATCATTATATACTTGTCAGAAAAGCGGGTCAAATTTCGAAAATAAAAGTAGCTTAAATTACTTCATAGAACAAACATATGCTATCTACCAGTTAAAGTCCGGTCTAAATCGGTCCAGCCGTTTCCGAAATACGCCGAAATCTACAAAACAGTAGCCTTCTCATAACTTCACTTATAGTCCAGTCGAGATACACATTGAAATAGAAAAAAATAGAAGCCGCATTTTTTTAAACGTTGGGAGAAGTGGTTGGAAGCCTATATCTCGATTTTCGAGACAATACGTTCGCCGCCATCTTGATTAAAGTTTAATTTTTTGTTTTTCTGAAATAACTCGTTAATTTACAACTTTAGAGCCAAAATATAAGTATTCAAAGTTGTTGGAAATTTAATTTCCTACAAGTTCGCTATTATTATTTTGACACTACGATCAAAATTTGCCGAGTTATACCAACAAGTTAATAATACAATTTTTTGTCAATAAACTACATAATAAACGAAATATTTGAAAAATAAAAAAAGTTTCACTTTCGATTTGAGTATAAATCCGAAAATATTGGTCGTGGAGTAAAAAAAGTGGAAGAGCTAAAGTTGAAGTTGAATTTTTGTTATAAACATAACTTTGACAGCTTAGAGATAGAGAATTCCAAACTTTACTTAGCGGTACTTTAGACTTTCTCACCCTATATTACGTCACAAAGCATTAAGGGATGATACAGTTCCAAAAAGGATATTAAAAAGACGTTTTACATGATAATTTTATTGATTAGAGCAAATTTGTGTCGCATAATAAAAATTTTGTGCGTCGAAAAAAGGTTGAGAAGTTATAAATCACAAGGTTTCAAGCAGAAGAAAGGTGTCTGAAATCTAAACTATCTAGTTTAAAGGATTAGAAATATAGATATATAATTTAGAAGAACATATGGATTGACTACTAGACTATATATATATATATATCTATATATATAAAAGAAAGTCGTGTTTGTTACAACACTTATAACTCGAGAACGGCTGGACCGATTGCCATGGTTTTTGATTTGTTGGATTTGTTTCCGTCCCGAATAGCAGAATACATCTTAAAAACAATGAAAACTCGGTAAGTGTAATGAATACTTAATCATTTCAATAGATGCTGATTTGTTTATTACATGTCAAACATTTGTTGTCCAATCCTGTCAAATAGTGTAACAACTATTTTCTTTTTTGGAGCTTATGACCTGGTTGCTGAGACCTTTAAGCCACAACTTTATTTTTTTCTGAAGACATCATGTGTGCGTTCAGAAATTTATTTTTTGTAAAATGTCTACAAAGTTCAGGTACTGTTATATTTGTTGTTAATTCCCGAAAATAATACCTAAGATTTATTCTACAGTAAAAACATAAAATCATCGGAAAGGAACGGAATTTAGGGAATAAAAAATCAGTTGGTAAAGGTTATAAGATTAAGGAAAAAAAATCTACAGGTTAACAAAAGTGTAAATGTCTTTTTATAGGTTGTCTATGATTTTTCTTGATAAGCTATTCATACGTAGTGGTTATATATACTCTTTGAGCTATTGTCTATGTCTCGAAAGTTCAGGCACTGTTATTATATTTGGTGGTTTTATGCGAGTGCACATTTTAATAACAATGCCGCGTCCTAGAAGATCTAATCTTTCCCAGCGAAGCCGTAATGCAATTAGGCAACGGAATATCGCGAGTCAATTATCTGCGAGAAATTGCACGCGTCGATACTTAAAGGAAAATTTAAAGATGAGGAAGTTCTTATTCCAAGGATTCCGATGATCCCAACGGATATGCCCTTCGAGTTTAAACGAATTCAATTCCCGATTCGTCTTGCCTTCGCCATGACGATCAACAAATCACAGGGCCAATCCTTGACTATTTGTGGCCACAATCTAGAAAATGCATGTTTTTCTCATGGTCAATTGTACGTGGCATGCTCACGTGTCGGCAAACCATCCGCTTTATTTGTTCTTGCACCTGACCAAAAAACAAAGAATGTCGTTTACCACAAAGTGCTTGAATGAAAATCCTATTAATGAATTAATCCGAGTTTTATTTTTTTTTCGCAATCTGCACAACATAGTTTTTCATCATTTTTTTCTGACATGAGTTTGAAGTGCTTAATTATTATTTTTTATTTTTTTTTATTTTTATTCTCATTCTGTATGTATGTTTTCATCATCATTCATCATAATAAAATACTTTTTTGTTTCTATCTATATAAATATATTATTTTGTATCATTGTTTTACGTTCATCAAAGCCTAAATTAGTTCAGCTGAAAAGTAACACAACATTCATTGACTGTTAGGCGGTACGAAGTTCGCCGGGTCAGCTAGTATATATATAAAACCAAACGTTGTAGTACATAAACGCAGCAACAAAAGATAAAACAAAGCAAGCCAGAAAAAAAATGAAATCGCTTTGAAAATTGTTGCTCAAAGAATTAATGCTGTTGCTGATGGGTTGAATCAAAATAAAAATAATTCAAAAACATGTCAACTTTTTTCAGATTTATTTAAGATTCAATAAATTTTATACATAATTATTTATTTAGCAGAGTGAATGCAAACATGTGATGATGTAAATCATCAACCGGAAAAAATTAATAAAAAAGAACAAATATGACTAACAGGGCCTGAACATATTGACAAACATACCCAAATCATTAAAATGATATTGTTGATACACTGAAGCATAATACCGATAATTCTTTCAGATTTTATGGCTTTTTTATGAATGGGTGGGTAAAAAAAAATATGTACTGTGAGATACGTGCGGTTTCTAAATAATTGCTTTAAATGACATTTATGTTTAATTAGAGAGTTTTTTTCGTTTTAATCTTGTAGAAGTCATATAGTTGATTTTTTTTTAATATAAGCTAGGCATAATTAGTAGTTTATCTAATTACAAAATGACAATCGAAGCTAAAGTTTTGGTTTTGGTAATAATTCAAACTAATTAATCGAAACTATCATATCATGCTGCAAGAAACATGATTTAGATCAATCATGATAACGGAAAATAAAAAAACATTTAAAAATAAAAAGAAAATGTATAAATGTTATAAAATTGGTTAAGAAAGAGTAAAATAGATACTGGAGGTAGAAATAAAAAAAAAAGAAAAGCAAGATTTTAGTACGGAAAGTGCGAATTGGTTTGAAATTTTAAATAGTCCAGGAGGAATCGGCGCATGAGTACCGAAAACTATTCCACCTCAATTTTTTTATGCGATCCTCTTCAAATTGCCCTCCTTATGATATAAATGCATGTTGCCATGGCGCAACCCGGTGCCATATTGTTTAAACAATTGCAAGCAATTGTTATTTTTCAACCATTTTTTTTTATATTCTTTATTGAAATACCAATAAAAAAGGTCCTATGACTTTTCACCATAAAGTTAATATTTTTAAAGATATGAGTTTTTAAAGATTCGAAAAATCTCAAATTTGGGTACTTTCGACCCATAAAAAATATATTAAAAAAAAACATAATGTCTAAGTAATATATTTTTTTAAATTTTCTATACAATAGTTAATAATATTGTTGATAGAGATTTAAGAAAATTTTATTGTTTATATCTTT
Organism: Lagria hirta; assembly: GCA_947359425.1. Taxonomy (NCBI): domain Eukaryota; kingdom Metazoa; phylum Arthropoda; class Insecta; order Coleoptera; family Tenebrionidae; genus Lagria; species Lagria hirta. The sequence goes on along the minus strand of OX375796.1, from coordinate 18,227,709 downwards.
TTTTTAATTGTTAATTTCGCGCGCTCACAAGTATGCGTCGCTTACCTAAGTATAGCTGTCTCTCTCTGACTCATGCGTTGCAGCGGCCTCTCTGTGTCTTGAATCATTATTTATCTTAAAAACAATCAACTTTATCAAGATTGTTAAAGAGAGCTAGATTGATATTATTAATAATTAAATTGTCTACAATTTGTTTTTAATAAATTTTTTTCTGAAATCCTGTTATTGACACTTACAATTTTATTTTAGTCAAAAATAAAAACAAAATAATTCTATTAAATTAATAGATATAATTTTTGAAATATAAATTTAAAGATAATTGGTTTTTTGTGAAAATTTAATTGGCCTAGTAACTAGGCCAGTGTCAATAACTGGGTCTTTTACTTTACTTTCCGTTTTAATAACAAAAAAGTAATATAAACTGATAAAAAGTAATTTAAATGACATGTTCCGATTTATGCTTAAATAACTTTTGAAAAATTGATTTCAGAAAAAAATTTATTAAAAACAAATAATGTAGACAATTTAATTATTAATAACATTGCTCTCTTTAACAATCTTGATAAAGTTGATAGTTTTTAAGATAAATAATGATTCAAGGCACAGAGAGGCCGATGCAACGCATGAGTCAGAGAGAGACAGCGATACTTAAAGGTAAGCGACGCATACTTGTGAGCGCGCAAAATTAACAATTAAAAAAAAGATTTAAACACTAAAATTTTCTTAAATCTCTATTAACAATATAATTAACTATTGTATAGAGAATTAAAAGAAATATTACTTAGACATTATGTTTTTTTTTAATATATTTTTCATGGGTCGAAAGTACCCAAATTTGAGATTTTTCAAACCTTAAAAAATTCATATCTTTAAAAATATCAATTTTATCGTGAAAAGTCATGTGACGTTTTTTATTGGAATTTCAATAAAGAATATAAAAAAAATTTGTCCGGCTGAAAAATAACAATTCCTTGCGATTGTTTAAACAATATGGCACCGGATTGCGCCATGGCAACATGCATTTATATCATTAGGAGGGCAATTTGAAGAAGATCGCATAAAAAAATTAAGGTGGAATAGTTTTCGGTACTCATGCGCCGATTCCTCTTGGACTAAAATGCAATTCAGAAAGAATTGGACTGGATGATAGATAAAAAAAAGTTTAAAAAATCTCGCACTCTCTCTCTGAAATTAAATCAAATTTATAATATAAAGGTTGGGACTAGAGAGCTGCCACAAAAGAAATAAAGATTAGAATAACAAAAAAATGTATTTTGTATTAATAAACCCAATAATTAAACCAAATTACATTTTCAAGTATTTTCCCGGGTAAAGTGGGAGATTCTGGACAACAGGACAACCAATTTCTATTAAAATAGCTCATGTTTGAATGTTATCAGAGCTATTGCTTAGCTTCAAAAGAAAGAAATTCTATTAACTAATAAAGACAATAGAGCTGTTAAAAGATGCTATCGGTGTTTAACAAATATTATTCAAAGAAATTTGTCTGATATGAAGACGTGATGCTAATCTCTAATAGGATTGAGGATGTTATAGTAGTTTGTTAGCGTATAATTATGTTATAAAGATGACAGATAAATAATGAGATCTGCAATACGGCCTTAAAATAAAAGTTTTATTATTATTACAAATTAGGAACATTATTCAAGATAAAAACCAAAAAAAAATGTGTCTTGGCCCTTGGGAATACATACACAACAGGAACACAAGGAGCCGCATAAATTCGGTTTTCGATTGCTTATTTTCAACCCATTTTAAAGTAATTTTTTTTAAATTTAATATTTACTAATAAGTCAGTACATAGGTACTGACATGTCAATTAATGATATAATAGTACTTAAATTGATTTCAACTTTTGTTAAGGAAGGAAGCTAAAAGCAGTGCAAGAAATTTCAAACGAAAATATTTGGCTTTCAAAATCATGAGCTAATCCCAAAATTCCAATAGTATATTAAAAAACAAGTTTCATAAGACATGTCTTAAAGCACGCATTCAAGTTTAAAGTTTTTCTAAAGAATAAGTGCTTTAAGGCCTTATGAAACGAGTTTTTTGTAATTTGCTCTTTTTATGCTGTTTTTGAGCATTTTTTTTTTAATTCGATCGATTTAGGGATTTTCGGAGTGGGTTGGCAATACCTTGATTTTAAAAGTGAAAATTTTATCAATTTTTCTTTTCTTTTACTTTTTCCAAAAATTCTAATTCTATCAGCCCCAAAATATGAAAATGGAAGAGAACTTCACATGTAGGCCTCCCGAAATCCGTGAAATAGCCAAAATTATTTTGGTTTTCATTATTATTATTTTTGCAAGATACCTACTTTTTTAGGTTAAGTGACATATAAACTGTGACTCTTGCTTGTTCTTACCAGACCAGTGGCACTTATTATTCACACCATTATATGCCATATTTCACATAAATATACTTTCCATTAATTGTTCACTTCACTTTGTTGTTCGAACATTGCAATTTCAAATTTTAATTCACAATATTATTGACAGACAGGTAAAAAGCCAAATTAAGCTTCACCAACCTAAACATTTTTTAGAAAAAAAAGTTCGGTGCTCTAATGGCTTATAACCGCACCGAAAGCTATGACGTAGCGTTCTCTAATGAGTCTATTAGAGTATCAAAATGGAGGCAAATTACAAAAAGATATTTTTGCGACATGTAAAGTTTTCTTCCATTTTCGTATTTTGGGGCTGACAGGATTAGAATCTTTGGATAAAACAAAAAAAAAAGACAAATATATCACATTTTCACTTTTAAAAGCAAGATATAGCCAACCCACTCCAAAAATCCCTAAATCGACCAAAATTAAAAAAAAAAATGCTCAAAAACAGCATAAAAACGGTAAATTACAAAAAGTAGTATAAAAAACTCGTTTCATAAGACCTTAAAGCACTTATTCTTTAAAAAAACTCGTGGCTTTGCCACTCGTTTTTTAAACTTGAATGCGTGTTTCAAGACATGTCTTATGAAACTTGTTTTTTAATATACTATTTTATTATTTTTCTTTCTTTCATGACTTGACTCTAAATTGTCCATAACTTTTTTTAAATAGAGAAAAAGTACTTAGAGAAAAATTATTTTCTTTTTTTCTATTAAGATTCATCGATTTTTGACTTTGTAGTTCCTTGACAAATATTTTTCGGAATGTTTTAAAACATTTAAAAATGTGCTTCTTGGTCATTTTACTAATTGCAGGCAGGCTTGAATTTGAATTTTTGACTCTTTTCGCTCATAAAAATGTTTGTTTAATTGAATCACTGGTTTTTAATTATTTATCTTTTAAAGAAATGGTTTGACAATACTTGTCAATTTGCGCGACTAATACCAACATCAAAAAAAATCTGGTTTAAAACATTTAACATAGCAAAACAAAAATCCCTGTTAGTCTCTCACTACAAAAATGAAAACAGTATACTCTATGCAGCATTGGTTTTGTCCTACATGATTCAATAAATTATTATCATGTTCAACTCTCCCTGTCCCGAATATAATTTATTCAATCATATAAATTAATAACAATAATATATTATTCATAATAATATGTTATGTTTAACCCTTTTTGTCCCGGCGACTTTTTATTATTTATCTTTTAAATTTGAAATATTTTGACAATACTTGTCAGTTTGCGCGACTAATGCCAACATCAAAAAAATTCTGAACCAAAACATTTTACATGGAAAAACAAAAATCCCTGTTAGTCTCTCACTACAAAAATGAAAACAGTATACTCTATGCAGCATTGGTTTTGTCCTACATGATTCAATAAATTATTATCATGTTCAACCCTCCCTGTCCCGAATATAATTATTCAATAATAAAAATTAATAACAATAATATATTATTCATAATAATATGTTATGTTTAACCCTTTTTGTCCCGGCGACTTTTTATTATTTATCTTTTAAATATGAAATATTTTGACAATACTTGTCAGTTTGCGCGACTAATACCAACAACGAAAAAATTCTGAACTAAAACATTTAACATAGCAAAACAAAAATCCCTGTTAGTCTCTCACTACAAAAATGAAAACAGTATACTCTATGCAGCATTGGTTTTGTCCTACATGATTCAATAAATTATTATCATGTTTAACTCTCCCTGTCCCGAATATAATTTATTCAATAATATAAATTGATAACAATAATATATAATTCATAATAATATGTTACGTTTAACCCTTTTTGTCCCGGCGGCACAACAATTTTGTTGGATTCAAAAATCATCAAGGCCTTTGAAAACTGATGATAGTGACAATACATATTATTTTTTCAAAAATATTAAAATTGTTGAAAGACAACCTTTCAATTTTCAATTAGTTTAAAAACCAATTTAAAAAATTATGATTATTTATTATTATTATTAATAGAAACAATCCAAATACTATTAAATCAGACAAATGATTAATCTGTTAAGACATAGATTCAGGGATAACTGCTTGATTATCAAAAGAGATTATTTGAGGATTATTACTTAACCAATTAGTATTAGTAGATCAGATTTAGTCAAAATAGTTCATCAGTGTCAATCATTCTGGAAGATGGCTCAGTAAAGAGTTTAGTAATAAACTCAGAACCAAACAATTTGAAGTTAGTATCGTAGGAGGCGGTGCAGCATCAAGTATGAATTTTCTAAAATATATTTGAAAGCGGAGATTTATTCAGGGTTAACAAGACCAGAGTTGGTAGAACAAAAAGAAATGTTACTATTTCCTTATAAGCGCAATTATTTCTTACAGCGTATGAAATAACGGAAAATAAGTAGAATTTTGTTTAATTAAATTCTATAATTTTCGCTTTTTTAACTGATGTGTTGGAAAATTTTGAGTAAAAAGCTCAGGCAGTTCTGCCGGAACAAGGGCCATTGGCGTAAAAGTACTCAAATTTTTATTTCTGAAAATATCAATAGTTAATGGCTGTTTTGGGAATAATCATCATAATTTGTCACAATAATCATAAATTTTGAAGCCTCTGTTTAAAAAAAAAATGGTCTGAAAACAGTACCCGTACGTACTTTGTAGGTCAAGTGAACATGATTTTATTTAATTCAATTTAGAGAATTGGACAATGTATAAGGCAATAAATCTCACTTTTAAGATTTTAAAATCTATTTGAGTGAATAGAGAAAGGTCTCCAATAAGAGTTTTTTAATAATTCATGATTGTGGTTTTGGGTGTCAAACTTTCTGATGGATTAGTGCAATAAAGTTTACTGCCGGGTATATCTCAAGCGTTTTTACTATAGCAGCATGGTTGGGATTAAACACCTGGCCACTTTACACTTTTTTATTAATATTTTATATTATTAGATTAATCATAATTTTGTCTAGTTCTCTAAGCTTAATCTATACTCTATTCACTTTCAAGAAAGAGTGCATGAAAAAATGCATGCCGGCTCTACCTGATCACGTCTATGAAGTAGGAGATGGTTGACAGGTTTTCAGACAGGGCAGGCCGCAGAAAAAATCGTATATTTCATTTTAAACCAATTTTGAATGATTTAAAAACTATTCAATAATCAAATGACCAAAATACTTTTTCTTGAATCTGAACAGACTATAGTTCTCTACATCTTTTATCAGATTATTCAATTTGATATTGAACGGAACAACTCTCCATAGAATCACTGAAAAATAATTAAAACTAGAAAAATAGAAAGTATAATGACGAAAAATATGTAGCAATTATAATAATCAAGTAAATATTATTAATACACAATTTAAACAAAATATTTGAAAACAAAAATGAGACAGATAAAAACATTAAAGATAAAATTAAAATTTATTTTTTCATCGGAAAATTAATCAATAGGTACGTACTTATAATGATTACAAATTACTATAATTATAAACTAAAATTCAAGTTAAATTTTGAAAATTATGTATGAATTATTACACCTGGAGGAGTATTTTTTGGAATTTGTGGACTTTAAAGGTCTCTAATTGAATGTCAATCAGTTAAATTGTATGTGGATCAGCCGCTAATTTAAAGGTCATAATGTTATCAGCAAGATAACTATACAACAACAATCACATGCTCTGATGCAAAAAAATAATTTGTTTTTTTCAAAAGGCTTTTTGATTTTGTACATATTGAAAAATACGACGCAAAGATTATTTTATAGGAGGAAAACATAACATTGTTTGCAGCGCCACAGTGTCTGTTCAGGCGAATTATCTTTGGTGGTCGTGGTCTGGACCTGTATATTTTAATATATCCATAAACAATAAAACAAATAAATTATTTATAAAAATTTGCCAAAACATTCTTATTTGTTATATTTAGCAACAGCAAACACAGTGTTTTACATTGGAAATTGATTTGTTTTAAGCGCTAAAATCAAAGCAAATAACTAATTAACACCTAATTTTTCATCACGTGTGTGACAACTACCTTTTTACACAATACACATTTAAATATTTACACATTGTTACAAATAAATTACTTTACGTATTTATCATAATTTATTAAGCCATTTTTGTGACGTAGGCGCTATTTAAATAAAATAATTTTCTTTTTTTTTTAATATATTCCAACCAGATTGTGAACAATGTAGATATTTATTTATAGCTTAAAAGTGAAAGAAGTGTTACATATTTAATCATCTGACAAGTGTTGTGAATAATTAATTCTCAGCAATTTATAACTTTTCACTTTTTATTTTCTCAGCGCTTCAAAATCAAATATTTATCAAGATCAGTTGGGTACAATAGGCCGACATTTAATAATAATTTTTCCACATTTTTAATACCAGGGACTAAATAGTATTGTCTTTATTTTTTACCGAATTTAATAAAATGTTCTGTTAAGGCCTAATATTTATAAGTTTATTTTATTCATAACATTGACTTTTTTTGGAATTTTTTAGTGATAAATTTTAAGAATGCTATCAGGGCCATAAGTAGCCAACAATTGCATCTTTTGGGCTAAACTATTATTTTCTTGATTTTGAGATAGAATTTGTATTTTTAACGCAATTTTGGGCTCTCAAAATTCTATTAAAGAGAAATCTACAATAATTTTAAAGCATATAATCTCAACGATCTGCCAAATTTCAATCTTTCATAATGTTTCATCCCCAAATGTGTTGAAAGTGGGTTTATAATAGAGTTTTTGTTTTTATTTCAACAAAAAGTAAGGATTTTTCAAAACAAGAAACAAAACAATTATTAATTAATTAATTTTAATCGAATGTTGTTTTTTCCAATTAAAGTTTTTCTTTATTTTGAGTTTTTTTTTCTTCTGAAACCAATTTTTCTTACACTTTGAGCCAAAATTCGATAACGATTTTTTGCGTAGATCATTAATAGTGATGCGGCATTGTTTTTTTAAATGAAAGTTGTTTTATTATAATTCGTCGGCTATTATAAATTTCATAATCTGTAAGATCTGTGTCAGCTGTTTTTTCACACGTGTTTTTTTTTTGGGTGATTTTATTAAAACTGGGCCATTTTCCGATCGGGAAGTATTAAATTCTTATTTATTCTTCCTATTGTTCTTAGTTGCGTCGTTTGATTTTTCATAAGTTTAATAATAAATTCTTCTCGCTTCTTCATAATTTTAATCATTTTTGCCTTCTTTTTGACGTTGCAATTCAACTTTACTTATTTCGTTTCCTTTTTTTAGACTTAATTCTTGAAAAAAATAGGAAGTTATAAGCTTATATTTTGTAGAGTGTGTCTGTCTGTTGCCTTGTAGCTCCTAAAGGGGTTAACCGATTTTTATCTGGTTCTTTTTTTTTTATTTGAAAGCTGGGGTAGTTTAACCATAATTAAAAAAAGCGGTTCAGTCTTATAAAAACCATCAGTTCAATGGATGGAAGCATCTTTCATCTGATCTAGTCAAAATTTGAGGTCTGAAATAATGCTGAAGCCCCAAGTTGACTTAAATCTCTGATCAACTTGCAGCAGAAATATTCTCTTGAAATGGTCTCAATAGGAGAATTTTTGAATAAATTTTGTTTACGTTCGTTAACAATTATTATTGCTTTTTAACCTCTTTTAAAAAAAAAAAATTCGACTGTATTATTTTTATGTTTTTTTTTTATAATTGAATCAAGATCTGAATAGCGGATTTTAAGTGTGTTTTTTGATAAAGGCTTTTTTTGATAAAGATTTTTAGTCGTTTACAACTGATTTATATGATTAAACAAATTAAAAATTTGGAAAAATCCGACTTCCGATTAATTATTTTTCTTATTTAATTGATTCAAATTACTTTTTTTTAAATTTATTAAATAAAAAAAGTAATAGTTAATTATATTGAAATCAATTTTTAGAATTTTTAGTTTATCACTTTAAAAATGAAGAGATTCTCAATCTGGCTGTATTTTTTTTTTAGTGTTTGTTACTTCAGAACTTTTAACTGGAACAACCGATTGTGATGATTTTTTAATAGCTGATGCGTTTCTTGTAGTTCCAAATAAATTTGATCAAGATTTTTTACGTTATTCTTATTAATGTTTTTTTTGACATATATTTTTGACAGTTACAATTGATTATAAAAATATATGTACAAATAAAAAATTTAGAAATAAACGACTTCAATATGATTACTTAATTGTTATTTTATTTATTTAATTGACTCAAATTGCTGATAAACTAATATTTAATTATTTTGAAAGCATTTTTTTGAATTTCTATTCTCTCATTTGAATTTTATAGTCAATTAATTATAAATGTCAAAAATATATGCCAAAAAAGCATTAATAAGAATAACTCAAAAACTACTGGTCAGATTTTGATCAATAAAAAGCACCAGCTTCCAAATAAAAAAAGAATCCTTATAATCGGTTCGTCCGCAAAAAAGTTTTGAGGTAATACACTTAAAACGAAAATACAGTCGAATTGAAAACCCTTATCCTTTTTAGTCGGTTGACAAGTGAGAAATTTAAAAAATTGATTTCAATATAAATAAGAATTAGTTTATTTATTTAAATAATTTAAACAATTAAACCAAAAGCAATTTGAATCAATTAAATAAATAAAATAATAGTTAATCATATTGAAGTCGGTTTTTTCCAATTTTTTAACCGACTTCAAAAAAAAGGTGTGTTACCTCAGAGCTTTGTTCTGGGAGAACATATTTTGATAATTTGAAAGCTGGTGCTTTTCCAATTGGTCCCATTTAAATTTGATTAAGATCTGATCAGTAGTTTTTAAGTTATTCTGATTAATGCTTTTTTTGACATTGATTTTTGACACTTCAAAAATCAAATCACAAAATTTGCGAAAAATTAAAAAATATGTACCAATTAATTTAAGCAATTTGAATGTTATTAATTATGTTGTTTCATGTGTTTGATAATGCATTACAATATCAAGGGAAATCTCCTCTTGATAAATTTCACTTATATTAGCGCCAATCATAAAAAAGTATCAATTAATTAAACATTAAGTAAACAGTAGATTTTCTATTTTGAGAAAAATGTTTTTTACTTTGTTTGTCTCATTCAAAAGGCGCTGTTTTATATTAGCAGCCCGTTTAGTAGGTCTACCCATATTGAAACAAATAATAATGATCGAATGCACTAAAAATCAAAAAATAAAAAAAAATTTTCACTTATAATACCACAAGAGCTTCAAAATTATCGGGTATTTTCCGATAGGTTCGTTGCAAACAAATTTGACAGGAGTCAAGTTTTTCAGGTTAAAAAATCACGAGCGCGAAGCGCGAGTGATTTTTCCTGAAAAACTTGACGACTTTATTTGTTTGCAGGGAACCTTGAGGGAAATGCCAGATAATTTTGAAGCTCGTGTGGTATTCGGGGGATTATTTTTCCGTCCCAAATGTCAAATTTGACATTTGGGACGTCAAAAGAAAATAATCAAAAAATTATCAGTATAATACCATGTAGGTTGTACCACGTGACGTCGAATGGTGCAATTCTATTGGTCGATATTTGGGTCGGAAAAATAATCAGCAAAAAAAACCAACTTCAAAAAATAAAAAAATGGACTAAAAAGTATAAAATTATTGCGTAGACTTGTATGCTGAAAAAACAATCAAATTATTTAGATACTATAATGTACAATTATTGTTATTTTTGGAGTCGGTGTCAGTCAAGGTAGGATAAGCGCTCGCGTTTGCTTGCCTGTGTCCGCGTGTAGTTATTTTAAATTGTGTATGCTAATATTAAGATTAGTACAACATAATACATATATACAAACCTACCTTGACTGACACCGACTCCAAAAATAACAATAATTGTACATTATAGTGTCCAAATAATTTGATTGTTAAGTTTACGCAATTATTTTATACTTTTTAGTGCGATTTTTTATTTTTTGAGGTTGGTTGTTTTTTTGTTGAAATTTTTTTTATAATGAATGAATTGTAAGTGTCAAAAATATATGTCCAAAAAAGCATTAATAAAAATAACTTTAAGATTACTAGTCAGATCTTGATCAAATTTACATAGGACCAAATGGAAAGCACCAGCTTTCAAATAAAAGAAGAATCATTAAAATAGGTTTGTCCAAAAAAAAGTTATGAGGTAACACATATTAAAAAAAATACAGTCAAAATGAAAAATCTCTTCCTTTTTTTGGAACTCGTTTAACAAGAGAGAAATTAAAAAATCAATTTCTAAATAATTAAATATTAGTTTATTAACTTAAATAATTTAAACAATTAATCAAAAAGCAATTTGAATCACTGAAAATAATAATTAATCATTATTCAAGTCGGTTTTTTCCAATTTTTGTTTAATTATTTTTATAATCAATTCTAATTGCCAAAATTTTTGTCAAATCAATGGGGGCCACATGGGAAGCATCAGCTTCAAATTAATAAAAAAAAAAATATCAAAATCGGTTCACCCAGTCGAAAGTGAAAATAAAAACACATAAAAAACATACAGTCGAATTGAAAATCTCCGCCTTTTTTGAAGTCGGTTAAAAAACAAGAAAAAAATTAAAAAATCGTTTTCAATATAATTAAATATTAGTTTAGTGATTTAATTAATTTAAACCAAAAAACATTTTGAATCAATTAAATAATTATTAAAATGGCTGTTTTTTCAAATTGTTTAATTGTGTAATTATTTTAGTAACTATTCCGAATACCAGGTGACCAGCTTCAAGCAGAAATATGATTTCCATCTTTGATAATAATAAAATTTTGTGTCAATTGCAATTTTATTGTGTAAACGACCTCACACTCAATAATAATAATTATGTTGTATAAATATCGATAAACATGGTTAAAAGAAATAAATGTTTATTTTACAATAGTTTTGAAGTGATTATTTATAACTAAACAAAGAATTTTATCTGTCCGCTCAAGTAATACAGATTTATCTCGCTTTAGAAGAAGACTTTTGCTTGACCTTTTCACTACCTACTTTGATAATAAACATCTAACTCTATGTTATCATTCTATCATGTAGTGTTGACAAATTGAATTATTACTTGTTCTGATCAAACAAAAAGTGTTAATTTGTCTACTGTATATAAATATTACAATAATATTTTTTACAACATTTACCTCAACAATGCCTAGTGAAAAAGTGGTTTATTACATCCAACCAAAAGTGGTTTTAGATGAAAACGGTTTTGTGTTTCCCACAGCAAAGTGAGTAACTTTTAGAAAAAAAAAATGAGTGTATAGTGTTACTCGTCACCACTATTGTAAAAAATCATTGACGAGGTCAACATTGAAACTATACTGCGGAAAAACCGCATTTCGAGATTATAATAAAGTCAATTTTGTTTTTGTTTTAGGCCTCCTGAAGAATATTTGTATGACGGTGATAGCGAAGATGGGGGCGCCGATGATGAAGATAGTGTATATATCAAACCTAGAAGGCAAACTTGGTCGAACAAATTACAATTCGTTTTGGCCTGTATAGGATACAGTGTTGGTCTGGGGTCCGTTTGGAGGTTCCCCTATTTGTGCTACAAAAGTGGAGGAGGTACGGAACAATTTAGGTCTAGGCAGAAACGGTGTCAACTTATTTTATTGATATACACAAAAATGAATATTTTTTACACACAATTCAACTAAATTATGAAAACGAGGTCAATGCGGTTTTCGTAGTAAATAGTAGATGGTTGACTCATTCATAATTCACATTTAGAGTACGCATAGTAGTGAGCTCTAATCTGTGAAAGTTATTAATGAAAAATGCTCCAATGAGAAAGGTAGATGCACCAAATCACATCATGACCATGGAAAATATAAAAAAAATTACCAAATCTTACAGATGACATTGAAAAGCAAAACTATCAAAAAATTTTATTCAAATTCTATTCAATTGTGTACAAGCTATATAATATATAATTAAATTCAGTGATGAGCATTGTATGACGTTTTAACAATTCTAGAACCTCTATAAAACAATAGAAAAGCTATTTATGAGAATTAACTTATTTTCTATAGAAATTCGAAAAAAACAACCAAATAAGTATTATTATATCACGCAGGAGGTCAGTTTTTTATTACTGCACAACCTGCTAATTATGTCAGCCCGTTTATTTCTTTAGTTCACTGGTTTTCCGAGGCGCTGCTTGTCGTGGTTATCTGTCGTTACTATGAATCAGCGTTGCCATTTTGCTCATATGCCACAGTATAAATATTTTTCTTTAAAATTAGTTGAGATTATTACACTGTAATGGCGACGGGGCGGGGGGCTCATTGGTTGCCCCCATGACCTCAATACGCATTGTTCTATATCAATAAATTTAATAATTACAAGTCATATAATGTTTGTGTGGATTACATCACATATTATCATAGTTTGACACAAAGCCACGTCTGGTGGCGCTATCTAAGCGGTCAATCTTGTACATTGCTTTTTAACCCACAGTATATAATGTTATCATATTTAACAAATCTTGGTTTTATATTTGTTTTAGTGGCTAATCAATTAAGCTTTTAATTGAAACATTTTTTAGAAGCATATAAGTAGTTAATTCGTATTACACTACAAATAAAAATATACCTAGTCATCAGTTTTGATTTTTTAAGTGTGCAATAAAAACGCATGATAATGGTATTACTTGAATGGCGGCTAAACTTTGAAGCAATAAAAAAAGAAATAATAATACATTTCAATTATTCATTCTGCGATAATATTTTATTATCTTCGCTGATAAGAGGTGCAGTGGCGGATCTACCAGGGTTCCGCGGCTCCCGGGCCTCTGGCTACATGGGCCCAGATAAAAAAAAAGAGAATTTTCTATACATTTTGTCATATTGGTGGGAAATTTTGTTTATTGTAATGACAAAAATGTCTAACTTTCGAAATAACATAACATAGAACAATTTGTTACGCTTTAAGCTAGCGATCCTGGAATGTAGTAGAAGATGAGCGGCAGGCAATAAAAATGACCCAGCTGTAAAGAGCCTCTTTCCCTTGAAATTCTTTTTATTGCCCTTTTTTGTCATTTACAAGTTTTTTGACTTATGAAACCCAGATGCACAATTGTATAGCATAAGACAAGTCTGGTCAATATCTATTAATCTATTTGTAATATAAGATGTCTTTTTACTGAAAAAAGAATAACACTTGAGCTTTACAAATTACTGATATTATTATGTACAAATAATTAAGACTTTTTAAAAAATATACTACTATTAGATAAAGTATTGTACTAACAAACTAAATACTATAAATAAATAAATAATAAATTCTTCTTTTTCCGCCACTTTAAATTTTTTCAAAAACTTTTATTTCAAGTTTATTAAAATTAATGGATTTAAGAAAAACTTTTTATTATTTTCTTGGAAAAAATATTTATTATGATGCCTTGAATTAAAGTCTACTTTATTAATTAATTTTTCTCAAGCAAGTTATTCTTTATTAAAAATAATAATTTAAAAATGTTGTCCTTACGAAAAAAATGTTATTTAAATTAGTAAACAAAAGCTATCTATTTATAAATACAATTAAATTAAACTTGTTTTTTGTTTTTAACTATACCGGTCACAGTAGCATCTGCTGAACGCAGTTTTTCTAAACTGGAGTTAATAAAAACGTACTTACGAAATACTATGGACTAAAAACGATTATCAAATTTATCCTTAATTTCAATTGAAAACTTTATAGCGAAAGAGTTAGATAATGAACTTGTTTTTGTTTGCTTTCAGAATTGTTAAAAGTATTTTTTTTATGTATGATGACAATGCTTTATATATTACATAAAATTCATACAGATTTAATAAAAAGTGTTATAAAAAAAATTGAAAACAAAAAAAAAGGGTATAAAACCTATCGCAAAGTTTAAAGGGCCCGCAAATATTTTATCCTGCTATTGAGTTGCTACGCCACTGAAGAGGTGTACCTCTTAATACCATATTGAAGTGGATCTCTGGATAATAAAGTGTCGTTTGTTGTGCAATTTATAATTAGTAACAGTATCTCCTAATCAATTTAATGTCTTTTTAATTTCATTTTTGAGAAGACCTTGTAACACAAACTATTATTGTATGTAATGAACACCCACAGTACACCAATTTGAATAAATCGTTCAACCAGCCGTTCAATAGTAATTTTAATTGGTTATAAATTTTGTTTTCCCATAAATAAATAACCAATTGTTTATATATATAAACATTTTATCGTCAGTATTATAAATTTGGATAAGAAACAAGCGCCTTGAAGCAAAGACAAAAACACAATGTTCAATTTCATGTTCTTCATTACAAAAAGAAAATAGTATATTTCATTGGTAAATGCTTTCTTTGTTAATTTTCTATTTCAAACACACACGCTGTACAGCTCTAATTAGTTTCGCAATACTTAATAAACCTTATTGTCAGAGCTCAAATTATTTCAAGCTTGAATCAGAAATAACCTCGCAAGAAAGGGAACTGAGTACTAATGGAACAGACTGTATACATACATACGCTTAACTGTACAAATGTCTAAAGTTTGTCTAAAATATATCGGCGAATAATTACAAATCTTATATTTTATAGGAGTCTTTCTTATACCATATACGATAATTATGGTAGTATGTGGAGTCCCAATGCTCTACATGGAATTAGCGGTGGGGCAATATACTGGAAGGGGTCCTATAGGAGCCCTTGGCCACTTGTGCCCGTTACTCAAAGGTATAATCACACCAAACAACGACTTTTGTTATAATCTGTTTTACTATTTTATTGCAGGCACAGGTTTAGGTAGTGTCGTCATTTCATTTCTAATGTCTACCTACTATAGCGTCATCATAGCATATGGAATATATTATTTTTTCACATCATTTAAAGCGAAACAACCATGGGAAGACTGTTCCCATCGTTGGAATACTGATGCCTGCTGGATTCCTCCGAAATATATATCAAATCTCTCAAAACCGCTAAGTAGCCAAACGCCAGCGGAGCAGTTTTATGAGTAAGTTTGTCAAAATGCTCATGTTGTCCGTTCAATGAATAAACTAATATTTGTTGCAGTAAAAAAGTACTTCAAATTGGTGAAGGAATCGAAAACTTTGATAGTTTACGTTGGGAGTTAGTGGCATGTTTGATATGTGCTTGGGTTTTAGTCTACTTTGCCATATGGAAGAGTATCAAGTCTTCGGCAAAAGTGCGATATTTTACTGCTACTTTGCCGTTTTTATTAATTATAGCATTTCTCGCAAAATCCTTAACCCTTGAAGGGGCTGATAAAGGAATGAGATATTTTTTCAAGCCTAAATATCATTTATTATTGGAGGCGAAAGTTTGGGTGAATGCAGCAGCTCAAACATTCAACTCGATGGGGATTGCTTTCGGCTCTATGATATCATTCGCGAGCTACAGCAAATATAACAATAATATTCTACATGATACGCTAGCTGTATCGTTTGTCAATGCAATTACCAGTCTTTTGGTCGGGATTTTTGCATTTGCGACGATTGGGAACATAGCCACTGAACAAAAAACCACAATTGAAGACGTCATTGATGATGGCCCTGGACTTATATTTGTGGTGTATCCTCAAGCTATGGCCAAGATGCCAGCCGCACAACTTTGGGCTGTACTCTTCTTTTTCATGTTAATCTGCCTATCTCTGAACAGTCAAGTAACGATGCTTAATTATTTTTAAAGTCACATAGTAGCTTCATCTAGATAAATTCCAGTTCGCCATAGTTGAAGTCGTGGTGACTTCAATTCAAGATGGATTCCCCGATTGGATCAAGAAGCATCTGGTGTGCCACGAGGTGTTAGTCCTAATAATATGCGTGGTGTCCCTTGTCTGTGGCCTTCCATATGTTACCCAAGGTGGTATTTTTTTCTTCCAGCTCATCGATCACTATGCAGCTTCTATATCCATAATGTATTTAGCATTTTTCGAAATAATTGCTGTAGCATGGTTCTATGGAGTTAAAAATCTAAGTAAAAATGTCAAAATGATGACTGGAAGACAGCCTAATATTTATTTCAAATTATGCTGGCTTATAGCAACGCCACTCATGATTTTTTCAATATGGGTGTTTTGTATGATTGACTATGAATCCCCAACTTATAATAATGGGGACTATCATTATCCCGTATGGGCTATTGTATTGGGATGGATTATATCTGCTTTATCTATTCTCTGCATTCCAATTTACATAGTTTATGTTTTAATACAATCACCCGGAAATAGCTTTATCGAGGTGAGTAACTATTGCCGTTCTACTCAAGAACCGTTGTTTATGGTTGTCTAATAGTCTTATTTTATTATATTTAATAGATCAATAAAAACAAATAATTAGGTAAGCTCTAGCTGGTTTTTTATTAATCTGTTGTAATAATCTAAGCTATCAGATTGTTTGCCTTCAAATCAATTCTACCCACACGCGTTTTATTTTTCAGAAATTGAAGAATAGTATAAAGCCGGACATGTTCGATAAATGTCCAAAATGCGAAGAATTCGACTGTGATTGTGTCGTGAAGGAAGACGAAATCGAGCCAATGCTAGTAATGCATAAGCCCCAGCCAAGAGACGGCAACAGTACATCAATACCGTTTTACATTCCCCTAAATCGTGTTCCTACCGTGCATAAATTCGATCTGGAAAAAGTTCCAAGACCGCTGATCATAAATTTCGATGTAAAACCAGCGTCTAGTCGCCACAAGATTGAGACACAATCAAAAGAAGAAGTCATGAAAAATGGGACCATCCCAGAGGAGGATAAGGTTTTAAGTGATGATAGCGCAAATATAGATGAAGATGATGAGGACGAAGGAGTTGTTCATTTGGAATGCAATAAATCAGCTCCGGAACGTAGTCCTTCCATTGAATACTCGACGAGGTTAGATGTAATATTAGCAAAACAGAAGCAAGAACTCAAGACCAAAGAAAATAATGAAGAACATTCCAATGATTCAAATGAAAAACAATAATAACGTAATTTTAAGTTGAACAAAAATGTGATATAGTTGTATTCATTAACTTAAAAAAATTAACATAACGTTCAATAAATAAAAATGCTCAGTACAAAGTATTATATATCTTATTCTTTAATCAGTAGAACAAAGTCCTTCAAGTATTAATACATGACGTAAAATATAAAAAAAAAGTCGAAAAAAAAACAGATCCAGCATTTTCGAATATTGTAACACTCTTGGCATCCAATCATCAAAAAAATTAATTAATGATATAACCATGGGTTATGTACGCTTGTCAGGTGCTTCGTTGTTAGTCGGGGCTTTATTTCGTCACTTCAATCTTAACGTAAAAAATAGCAACGTTCTTAAAAACCGTGACATTTCTCTTTGTTTATTACAACTCATGGCTTTAGAACTGTTAAAAAACGCAACATATTTTTTGTTTTAATTTACATCAGACGTTAAAGGTTCAAATAAAAACTTGAAACTATAAATGTTTTCTTAATCACAGCCCTTCAATGTAGGCTCAAAAAGGAGAAAAGGTTTTGTAATAAAACAATTGCTTTATATTTTTAACCTTTAATCACAGCAATTGGTTTAAGTTTGATACATTTTTTGCTAATTCCAGCCGCATGACAAGTATTTACAACGTCTGTAACATTTTTATAAGACTCAGGTGCTTCCTCCATCACTAGTTTCGGCGAGGCGACTCGTATTGATATTCCCATACCTTCCAGTTTAGCTAAAACATCAGTATAATCCAAATTTCTTCTGGACTTTGCTCGCGATAAAGCCCGTCCCTAAAACAGATACACAAAACTCCAAGTCAGATAAAATTAGTCCAACTTTTTGCTGCAAAAAATAACAAATTTTTATAAAAAATAATATATTTTTATTCATCTCTTGATGAATATCATAGAAACATCGACAAGCGACATCTATACATTTGGGACTAAACTTTTAAAATAATTAAATTTCGAATAGTGATTTTATGACGATATATAATTATATTATCACGAAAAAATAGCTTACCGCTCCATGGCAGGTAGAACCAAAAGTTTCAAGCATTCCTTGTTCTGTTCCTGTCAAAACATAGCTGCAAGTTCCCATAGTACCACCAATTAAAACAGGTTGTCCAGTTAATTGATAATCTACAGGGATAAGAGGATGATGTGGTGGAAATGCTCGAGTTGATCCTTTTCTATGTACTAAGAGCGTTTTCGGTTTACCGTCAACAATGTGCTCTTCCACTTTAGCAATATTATGGGACACATCATATATAACTTGCATATCGAGGTCGTCAGGAGCCATACCAAACTGTTTCGCAAACGCCTGTCTTGTTAAAAATGTCATAGAGCTTCTGTTGACCCAAGCAAAATTAGCAGCAGCTGCCATAGATTTCAAGTAATCTTGGCCTTCCTATAAAGAAAGGTTATTTTAATTATCAAAACTTCGCTTTATTTGTATCTCTCTTAAGATTTTACATAATACATTTTTCTTTTCGTTTTTTCTATTATTATTTTTTTGTTTAATCAGTTAGTTCAAGTTCGAAAGCTGTCCCAGATAAACCAGCCATTAATATTTCTCAAAGTGCAAGTTTTTGAGTTTTCTAGTATATTTCAAAAATTGCAATATAAAATAGTTGAAAACAAAACCTTACCTGTGAGTGAATTCTAGCACAAGCTAATTGTCGATCATTAACTTCAATTTTATCTCGATTCATGGCTTTTTCCATTTGAACTAGAGCATCAGTTGCCACTTGATGCCCAAATCCTCTACTTCCAGAATGTATCATAACACAAACTTGCCCCTTTTCTTCAATGCCCATTTTACAAGCAGCCCATTTGTCATAAATTTCATCAACCACTTGTATTTCGCAATAATGATTTCCAGCTCCAAGTGTACCTAATTGTGGAAGTCCTCTTTTTTTAGCTCGCATGCTTACTTTCGAAGGATCAGCATTTAACATACGACCATATTCCTCGCAATGCTCTTTGTCTTCAGCCCAAATATATCCTTCACGAAGTGACCAATCCATGCCCATTTCAAGAGCTTCCTCTAAATCCTTAGCATTCATTGGAATGACACCTTTAGAGCCTACTCCGACAGGAATGTGGTCAAACAAGCTCTGAGCCAGATTTTCTTTAACAGGAAGCACATCTTTTTCAAAAAGATTTGTGCGAAGAAGTCGCACACCACAATTTATATCAAAGCCGACACCGCCTGTAAGATAGCGAATTATTTCACAAAAATTCACTGCAGAGTTTTATACCTGGCGACACAATCGACTCTGGATCGCCCATATCAAAAGCAGCCATATTTCCAATGGCAAATCCATACCCAGAGTGGATGTCAGGCAGCCCCACTGACTTCCCAACAATTCCTGGAAGTGCTGCAACATTAGCAATCTGTTTCACACCCGGCAAAAAGCCCCCTGTCATTCCCGGACGACAGGCATTTCTTAATTCATCAAGCATAAGCTTTTCTAAAGGGGGGTTAACGTAGAAAACACCCTCGACCCTCATATTAGGTTGAAATCCTTTTTTGATTCTCCAACAGAAGGGGGCCATCTTTTCCAAATACTGTAGCTCTTGATTATACTGTCGCACAACCATTTTCGCTTCTTATTGGAGCACGAGCACTTTAATTATTATTAATATTAAAACACAAAAATAGGATACAATTCTAAACAACCGCTTCTACTAGTTTATGACATGCACTATGACAATTGACTTTAATGACAGCTGACACAATATAATTATACCAAGTGTCAACCATAGAATAATAAGTGTCAAGCTACAACTCACAGAACTAAAACGTCATAAGAATCACATGTCATAACTCATATACCACACATTTTTTTTTAAAAGTTTAAAAAACGTCTGCGCTTTTTAATATAAATTTAAAAATTACGTAATGTGTTTGTTTGTAAACATGTTTACTATACAATAATAGAAACCTAATTCAACCAGAATATACAAGTTTATTAAATATAAAGATTTAAACAAAAACAACAACAAAAAAGTGTATTTTCCAATTTTAAGCATGCAAAATAAACAAGGTAGAACAATTCCTGCAAGTGTTAAGCAAAGAAGTGCTTAGATAAAAGAAAAAAGCAGATCTAACAATAAAAAAGACCTCTGTGTGTTTGATTTAAAAAACCCACAATTTTTTTTTAACTTCGCTGTTTTTAACATGCTGTCTGCAAATTTACATAATATCTAACTAAATAATGACAATTATCTCTAATTGTATTCTCAGATTTTTGAAAATAAATCCAAAAAACTCTTTGACATAAGTCTTTTAATGCAAAAAAAAACTTATAGCTGCCCAAGTTCTGCAATGGCAATTGGCGTTATTGTATAAAATTTAATAGTGTGTAACAATAGAACCAGCAGTTTTACTCTTTACGGCAAAAATTGTAAGGTCAATAATCTGTAAGCAATAACAGACAAAGAATAATAACTATCGTTATCATTGGAATTAAAAAATCATGATATTTTTGCAGTAGTAAAAGTAATAAACCTTTCACAACAAACAATCATATAAAACATTAGCATTGCTTGTTATAAATGTTTTAATAACCTTGTATTGTTTGTTTGTACTCATATAAAGTGTATTTAATGTGTCTGTTCTATATTTACATAGTAATGTTTATTTTTACATTATTTTATCCAAACTATTTTGATGTCTAGACCAATAAAAATGAGCTTTTTAGCAACAATGCAATCACTTGGCTGTATTTTATACAATGAATTAAAAAATTCTAATCAGAAATCAGTGACAATTGTATAAATGAAAAAAAAACTTTATTTTTATATAAAATTTATGGCTTTCTTTTAGATTAACTCGTATACAGAAGAAGAAACTAACTTTGATGAATTATATCAATATTTTAAAAAAATAGCAAAAATATTTATAATTTGAATATAGAAAGAGGCAATTCTAGTAGAAATTTCCAATAGTTGCCTACAAATTGCAATTGGTTTAGTTTGCCTGTATACAAATCTTACATGGTCTATTCTAGTTAATGATTCTACAATAAGTTTGGTTGCTTAGATATTTTAGAATTAGTAACCAGCAGACTCTTCCATTTACTTTAGATATTCTAGCTAAAAAACCAAGTGAGCTATTCGCACTAACGACATCTATTAGAAGCTAACCTTACATAAAAACATGAGAGACCAGGTTTTTACATGTTTTAATGAAAATAAGTCACTCTAAATGTCAGATGTCAAAAAGTATATCACTGATTAGACAATCAAGTTATCACGTTAGCGCTTTTGTCTCAAATGCATGTCTATGATATGCAATTTTCTTTGGTTACTACCAACAAATAGAATAATAAGACTAATACAAATTCATTCAAACTAGAACTGAAAACCCATTATTTCACTATTCTGTTGTGCCAATTATAACTGCCAATAATCTTTTGGTTTTATTATACTATAATACAGCTAGTTTCAGTTTCCTCTATCTGAGTGTGATCAGAAATAATAAGTTTCTATCGCGATATAATGTAGTCGATTATTTGTTCAAATAATTAGATAACTTAAAACAGACACAAACTACAGAATCAGCTGGTTTTATATTCTACTAAAACTTTCATCAAAACTCTTTTGTTTTTAGAAGACAGAGACGATACAGTACGCTCAGATAACGCTAGTTTAATAATTTGTCACAAAAACAATCTTAATGCATACTTTAATTTAAAAAAGAAATATGATTCCATAAAAAATATTATTGCAACTGAAAATATAAACTCTAACTTATTTTTAACCGCTGATTTATAAATTTCAAAAAACACATAAGAGTTAAGTTTCGACATCCAATTTAACCTAATTTTATATTTTTTAGACTGTATACATGCAAACAGTTTAAGTTATTCAAAAAATTTATTGGCACTATTATCATGTATAATCTATTTAATTTTCGGATAATGTCTATGGATACTCTAAGTTTAAGATGACACTTGTCAAGTTTTGACATTGACAGATGTCAAAAAAAAATACAATATATAAATCCCCGGGCTTCTACTAATTTATTAGTTTAATTTTTAAGTAAATATACACCACTTCAGCCCGTTCATTTGCTAAAAATGCAAAACTCAGTTCGCTCGTTGATTTCTTATTTAAAAACTCCCGAATTAGTGTTGAGAATTCAAAACTATTTTGGTGTTGTAACTACCTCTGAAGACAATGCGAAAAACACCAACGACAAATTTATAATCACAAATAAGTTTTGGTATTACTGGTTTTTGTTTGGGACAGCTTTAGGCGATGAAGTTTTCTACGCCTGCATGATCCCTTTCTGGTTTTGGAATATCGATGGGGCAGTTGGTCGAAGAGTGGTTTTGATTTGGACAATTGTGATGTATATTGGTTGGTATATGTCTAGACTCTTGAAACAATAGATTAGATTTGAGTGGATTGTAGGTCAGGCTATCAAGGATGTTTTGCGGTGGCCTAGACCGGGCCCCCCTGTTGTACGATTGCAGAAAAAATGGTCTTTGGAGTATGGTATGCCGTCGACCCATGCTATGGTGGCTGTGGCATTTCCTTTTGCATGTTTGCTGTTCACCCTGTCTCGGTATCAATATGATGTTCCTATGGGACTGGCTATAGCAGTCGTGTGGTGTGTCACAGTTTGTGTCAGCCGGCTCTATCTTGGAATGCACACTGTTTTGGTGAGACGTATTTTAATTCATTAAATCAGTATATTTACTTAATCAAAAGTAAGAATCGTAACATAGTCAATTGTAATTGTTTTGTAACTCTTAAAATTGCCGGAGATATTATAAGTTAGTGTGGGAAAGTTATTGGTATTTTGTGAAAACTATTTTCAGCAGTTTGGCCATCTAACTGGTTACTAGATGATAACCAATCGTTTGGGATGTAGAAAAAACCGTTAAGAGAATTTCAATTTTGTGAGTAGCTGCAACGGTTCATAACTTTTTCTGTGGGCTGGTTGGGATAGAATCGCTATACCTAACCAACACTGTTTAGTTGCATCGATATACTCAACATTTAAATGTTGTGTGTGTATCTTTCCGTTAATTAATTTAACAGAATCTAAATGCTTGCGAAACATGTCTCATATTGTTAAGTTATTTTTATACAGAGATACTTCAGCGTGTATTGTTAGCTTTTAAGAAAAATGAATCATAAACTTGTCATTCAATTCATAGATAACGATTACATGATGAACACTATCACAATTACATAATTTAAATTATTTTCAAGAGACAATGAATCACGGAGATATTGGAAAGTTTTTTTCAATCAAATTTTCGAAAATTCCTAAATTATCTAAAGTATATTACGCTTGGTACATATAAATATGAAACAATTCCAGTTATTTATCAATAAGTAATATTCGTCAAAATTATAATTAACAAAGAAATCATTTAAAGTTTTCTTATCAATTATATTTGGTGCCACAAACGTCTATGAATTAATGAATTATAACACAAATGGTTTAGGTTCAGCCAATTAAGAACCTTATCGAGAAAAAAGAAGTAATCAAAGTTAACGTAATGGTCAATCATATAACCCTTGCAGCACAGCATTCCCAAATTGATGTCCCATAAAAGAAACAAAAAACTTATAACAAATTAAAGTTAAATTTCGTGAATTTGCCTACTGATGACCCAATTAATACGTATCTCTCAAAGTTAAAAATAGAAGAGATAACAGGACCGCCACAGCGTCCTCACAGAGGATTTTTTCGTACTAATCCGCCATGAGAGCTGTCCAAGAAACGAGGTAATTTTGCACGAAAAATGTATAATAGTCCGAATTCTTTATGACGTCCATGTTATATTCGGTCTGATTTCAACACCAAAAATATAAGCGAAGTTATTAAATAGCCACAGAACTTTAAATTTCATTTCTAAGTTATAACCACGACGTACTAGATATAATGATACCAATGTACGGCCTGTTCAAAAGCGTCTAAAAAGCTAATACAATCTTGCACGAAAAAATGTTGTCTAAGAGATGGAAAAGATAGTAGAAAAACCTGCGTCAAACGTGCGCTGAAAATTTTTTTGGTGATTATATCAGAAGAATTACATAATGCTTGTCGAACTTTAGCTAGATAATTGTGTTAGGGGTATATTTTTAATAATACATATAATAATAAGTGATTATAACATAAAATAAGTAAGATCTTCATTCGACCTCGCGCTGTTGCTACTACATGAATGAATCCCCTTCAGCTCCACCGTCTTGCTCGTCCGTGCGCTTATCAACATTCCAAGCTTATATAAATAAACAAGACTAATGGATCTCTTCGATAACATTCGGCCATCCTGTCAACCTTATTCTGTCCCAGAATGACAATCTGAAACAATCAAAGTTTATTTCACATAGACAAGAGGTAAGATGATTAATTCACAAACTTCCCTGCCAAGAATGTGAACCGAAATTAGGGTTATTGCTAACTATTGGCCATTGCCAATCATAAATTGTGTTATTGCTAACTATTGGCCATTGCCAACCATAATTGTTATATTGCTAACTATTAGCCATTGCCAACCATAAATTGTGTTATTGCTAGCTATTGGCCATTGCCAACCATAATTGTGTTATTGCTAACTATTGGCCATTGCCAACCATAAATTGTGTTATTGCTAACTATTGGCCATTGCCAACCATAATTGTGTTATTGCTAACTATTGGCCATTGCCAACCATACTTGTGTTATTGCTAACTATTGGCCATTGCCAACCATAAATTGTGTTATTGCTAACTATTGGCCATTGCCAACCATAATTGTGTTATTGCTAACTATTGGCCATTGCCAACCATAATTGTGTTATTGCTAACTATTGGCCATTGCCAACCATAATTGTGTTATTGCTAACTATTGGCCATTGCCAACCATAAATTGTGTTATTGCTAACTATTGGCCATTGCCAACCATAAATTGTGTTATTGCTAACTATTGGCCATTGCCAACCATAAATTGTGTTATTGCTAACTATTGGCCATTGCCAACCATAATTGTGTTATTGCTAACTATTGGCCATTGCCAACCATAAATTGTGTTATTGCTAACTATTGGCCATTGCCAACCATAAATTGTGTTATTGCTAACTATTGGCCATTGCCAACCATAAATTGTGTTATTGCTAACTATTGGCCATTGCCAACCATAATTGTGTTATTACTAACTATTGGCCATTGCCAACCATAATTGTGTTATTGCTAACTATTGGCCATTGCCAACCATAAATTGTGTTATTGCTAACTATTGGCCATTGCCAACCATAATTGTGTTATTGCTAACTATTGGCCATTGCCAACCATACTTGTGTTATTGCTAACTATTGGCCATTGCCAACCATAAATTGTGTTATTGCTAACTATTGGCCATTGCCAACCATAATTGTGTTATTGCTAACTATTGGCCATTGCCAACCATAATTGTGTTATTGCTAACTATTGGCCATTGCCAACCATAAATTGTGTTATTGCTAACTATTGGCCATTGCCAACCATAATTGTGTTATTGCTAACTATTGGCCATTGCCAACCATAAATTGTGTTATTGCTAACTATTGGCCATTGCCAACCATAATTGTGTTATTGCTAACTATTAGCCATTGCCAACCATAAATTGTGTTATTGCTAACTATTGGCCATTGCCAACCATAAATTGTGTTATTGCTAACTATTGGCCATTGCCAACCATAATTGTGTTATTGCTAACTATTGGCCATTGCCAACCATAAATTGTGTTATTGCTAACTATTGGCCATTGCCAACCATAATTGTGTTATTGCTAACTATTAGCCATTGCCAACCATAAATTGTGTTATTGCTAACTATTGAGACCACCCAAGGTTTCATATGCTCGACTGCCATTACAGTTGTAACATGAGAACGTCCTTCTCTTAGGTCTTGGACAGCATATGGATCATTAGGCAAAACTTTCTTAATACGAAAAGGTCCTTTGAACTTAGGCTCTAACTTTCGACTCACCCCAGTACTTTGTACTGCATTAGCTACCATCACCAACTGCCCTTCGGCATATCGTATAGCTTTCGCTCTCTTTTTATCATAGCGTTCCTCCTGAGCTTTTTGATCTTTGGTAATATGGTTCTTAATTTGGTTTCTCAATCTAGGTAAGTCTATTCCTTCCACATTTTCTTGAGCAAGTCCACTAAGAATTCTTGCATCAGCTACATGACGTGGCTTATACCCAGCCAATGCCTCCATTGGAGTCACTCCAATGCCCTTGTTAAGTGTAAAGTTTAGTGCACTTTGGATTGGCTTTACAGAATTATCCCATTCGTCTTCTGCATGCCCAGCAGACGTAGTTGCCAAAGCATTCAATATTGTACGATTATATCTTTCGCATTGCCCATTGGCACGTGGAGTTGCTACTGCATTTAGAATGTGTTTTATCCCATAAACATCGCAAAAGATTTTAAAACTTTGAGATGTAAACGCTGTGCCTCTGTCAGTAATGACCCTTGTAGGTACCCCAAATAAATGAAAAACGTCTAACATAATTTTAGTAACAAAGCGAGTTTTCGTGTTTTTAACAGGTTCAATAATTACCAATTTAGTAAATCCATCAACTAAAACCAGTAAAAACTTGTTTCCTTTTTGACTTGTCACAAAAGGGCCTACATGGTCCAAATGTACTGTATGAAATGGTATCGAAACTTTTTCAATAGGATTGAGTGCCCCTTGTTTTTTTGCAGAGTTATGTTTATAATACTGACATTTTAAACACGACTGAACATATTTTTTGATGAATTTGCGCATACCGGCAAACCAATAATTTTCTTGAATTTTCTCAACAGTTTGTTCTAAACCAAAATGGCCCATGTCGTCATGACAAAGTCTACAAATCTGCCAACGCACATTGCGTGGCACCAACCATGCAAGCTTATTACCATCATGTAATTTTTTGTACACTAAGCCTTTTTTTTAACTGATAATCATTGAAATATTGTTTTGTTTGAGAGTTTTTGATATTATCTTGCAAAATTTCACGTCTAATTGTTACCTGCTCATCTTCTAATTGAACAGCCTGTAACCACTCAGCTTCTGTAATATCTACTTGTGCAATACACTTTACGTCTGTTACAAGGTCTCTAGAAAGAGCATCTACATGCTTCATTTGAGCACCAGGTTTATGTTCTATAGAAAAGTCAAAATCCTGGACTTCCAGCCACCATCGTGCTACACGAGGAACTAAGTCCTTTTTACTAAATGCCGTTTTCAGCGCACTGCAGTCAGTTACGACTTTAAACTTGAGCCCTAATAAATATGCTCTAAAATGTCGCAAAGAAAGGACAACTGCCAAAGTTTCAAGTTCGTAAGAATGAAATTTGCGCTGTTCTAGAGATGTTTGCTTACTGTAATATTCCACGACTACTCGTTGTCCTTCGTCATTAATTTGTATTAATATAGCTCCAAATCCTAGAGCACTTGCATCAGTGTGCAATTCTGTCATTAGTGCACTATTGAAAAATGCTAAAATAGGTTTAGTTGTTAAAACAGATTTTATTTTATTGACTGCATCAATTTGTTCACTGGGTGCATTTGACAAGCCAAAAGGCATTCTTAAAAACTCATAATGCGAATCAGGAGTTACAAACGCGGTTTTCTCAATTGCCTCAGGAGCCATAGGTACTTGATAAAAGCCCGAGGCTAAGTCAAGTGTAATGAAAAATCTATTTCCGCCTCCTAGACTATCTATTTGTTCCTCAATTAAAGGAAGAGGATACTTGTCTTTGATTGTTAGTGCATTTAGTCGTCGATAATCGACACACATCCGGTAATCACCCGTCTTTTTACGCACAAGTAAAATAGGGCTGGCGTAAGGTGAGCTTGACTCTCTAATTATATCGTTATCTAATAATTCTTGAATAATTTCTGATAATATCTTCTTCTCATAAACTGCCATACGATAAGGTCGATAAACTACAGGCTCATCAGTAGTGCATTTAATTTGCATTTGTATAGTATTTGTTTTACCTAAATCATCAAACGAAAACGAAATACAATCTCTGTAATTATTTAACAACTTAAAAATTGCCTTTTTATAACCTTCCGACAAGTCATCCGCAAGGTTCAACGAGTTCAACTCAAAGTTGGATGAGCGATTTTCATCATAAATATCTATCATATTTATAGTTAATGGTGGTAACATTCTTAAAATAATTCATTTTCTGTTTTTTGAATTATTAAATTTTTATTTGTTAGATAGTCCCGTCCGATGATTAAATTATGACTCAAATTCTTATCGTCTAATACGATTGCTGTAATTTGAAGAGCCGCTTGTTGAATTTTTATTTTTAGTTCACACGTCTTATTGGTGGTGATTAAATTACCCATAAAACACTTAAGAGAGATATTCTTATCGGATTCCAGAACAACGGCTTTAATTTTGTTTGCAGTTGACAATTTTATTAGTGTGCAGTCACTGCCACTATCTAATAAACATTGAATCTTCAGATTATTAATTATTGCGGTTTTAATAAACATATTCTCGGCGTTACAATTATTCCCGATCATGTTTACTTGCTTGTCTCGTTTATTTATAGTTTGATTTGAACAATCTTTATGAGTTGTGTCCTAAACGAGTACAAAGGGTACATTTAATAATTGGTTTTCTGCAAAAACGTACGCGATGGTTGCCTCCACAATTAAAACAAGCCATTTTTGCAACAGAATTCAAGCTTTTGTGGGGATGTAAATTTGAATGTGTTATTTTTGACACAGATTTATTTACATGCGAAATGTTGCTTGAGTAATTAGCTAAAGTACCAATAGTTCGAAAATTTGCGGCTCTGGCTGGAAGTGCAATTGTGTCATCGCCGAGACCTTCGATAATACTATCTATAATGTATTCGTCCGGTATTTCGAGCTTTAATTTGTTTAGCTTGGCTGCTTTTTCATAGCAATAACCACCCAAATTCTGACCGGCATTTGGGCGATAATTTGCCGCCTCAAGTAACAATTTTCCGAATTTAAGAGGAGCGGAAAAATTCTCGCGTAATACTTGTTTCAACTCTAACCAAGTTAGGCAAGGGTTAGATAACGAATCATAAAGTTTTCGCGCGTTGCCTTGCATTCGGTTTGTAGCCAGTTTCAGTACCGTTTCTTGTGACCAGCTATAATGCACGACTAATTTAAGTCATCAATTTTGCGAATCCACTCATTTATATTTTGTGGGTCCGCTGCCGTTGGATCAAATATGGGGATGATAGACTCATCCAAATGAGTAACAGGAGCACGTGTACTCACAATTTTTTGTAGCTCCCTCAACTCCTTTTTCAGGTCCTCTACAGTTTCCTGTAAAACTGCCTCTACAGTTTCCTGTGAAACTGCATCCTCTCGTGTTTGTTGCATCGGAGTCAGCTCCAAGATACTAGTTGATCGTCGACTCCTCACTACACTTCGACGATGATGGGGATGTGGCGGGGTCGACCCTTTCGTCGACGAATGCCGGTCATGTCGGGATCGGCCCATGATCAAAATGAACCCACTAATCGAAAAGTCTGATCACCTAACACTTTCACACACCGGGTACACGATCACTTTTATCAGCCACGGCCGCTTTATAAATGTCTGACTATATTTATTCAGATTGCTAAAAGTTCTTATTGTCTTTATCTTGGGGTATATCCCACTTCTGACACTGTTAGGGGTATATTTTTAATAATACATATAATAATAAGTGATTATAACATAAAATAAGTAAGATCTTCATTCGACCTCGCGCTGTTGCTACTACATGAATGAATCCCCTTCAGCTCCACCGTCTTGCTCGTCCGTGCGCTTATCAACATTCCAAGCTTATATAAATAAACAAGACTAATGGATCTCTTCGATAACAATTGTTAATTAAAAAATAAATAACCCGGAAATGATAATAAATAATTTATCAAAGTTTTGAATAAAAATAATGGTGGTCAAAGCAACGAACGAAGGTCACTAGATTAACACACTACGTGTTCAGGTAGCGCCATTACACTCCTTGCTGGAATTTGTCGTTAACAAAGACTGAAAAATGCAAATGTCGTAGGTGGGTTTATTTTGCAGCGAATATTTTTACAAATTAACAATAATCCTTGACATATAAAAATTCAACGATAAATTTATTTTTGAAACCAAAGAAAATCCGAAATCAACAAAAAATTATTGTGACAACTAGTGAATTAAAGCTTGAGAAACAATGTGGGAAAAATATTACTGACATTTAATGAGACTTTAAATTTTCAAACGTCAACTTGTTTTGTTTATTACCAGATTTGATTTACTCTGTGACAATAATAGATATAAAAAATTATTATAATGTGTTAATCTAGTGACCTTAACAACGAACAGACCGGCAACGCTTCGCGGAAAACTATCGAACTAGGCGAATGAACGGCTGACATACGTATGATCGATCTAATAGGTTGTGATTGTAATACATAATTTAAAAAAAAAATAATTATTTTTAACACAGAAATATAATCCCCGTTGATTTTTAAATTTTGTTACAGATTAAAAAAAATTTATGACGTTTTAAACGTCTTTGTTATGTAAAAGTGAAGCTGTAGAAAATGGAGCTAATAATGACAGATTTGAGGTTGAAAACCTTTAATTTTTATAAATACACACAATTAATTTAACTGATTATAAGAGTATTTTTTCTATCCTCTTATATTTACCTTACTTTGTTGTTTTTATTTTAATTGTTAATGCTTTGTATTTTTTTCAATAACTTTATTTTTTATCATAAAGAAACCCATTTTAAATCTATCTTAGCTTCCACCTCTATCAATATGGTGGAATTGTACGAATATAGGTTTTTTCTATATTATTTTGATGTATTTGTTTGCAGGATATCATAGCGGGATTGATTCTAGCGGTGATGATAATGACCCCAATGGTCCCTATGGCGGGCTTTATTGACAATTTTCTAATCACAGATCCAACATCACCTTTTCTTTTAATGGTTACGTCAATTTTAATGATTGTTTACTACCCTAATAGCGGAAAATGGACTCCGACAAGGTATATAAGATTTATAATTTGTATTTAAAACTATTGTGTCGGAAGCCAAAATTTGTTAATTTGAAGTAGTTTTAATTTAAGTAGATAGTTTTGGTGGTCTCAAGGGAATTTGAATTACTTTGAGGCTGACATCGCAATGCTACAGATCACCTAATATTCCTATTTTTCAGGGGTGATACCACAATGATTGTGTCGGTTTGCGTTGGATTACATCTGGGAGCATGGCTAAACTATCAATTAGGTTTAATGTCAATACTACCAACATCAGAATTGACACCGCCTTATGTTATAATGTGGCCTTCATATACGATGCTATTCTGCATTTTTCTTCGTTCATTAATTGGATTTTCGTTGGTTCTACTAACGCGACAAGTCACAAAATCTGTGTCATATTCGTTTTTGTGTGCTTTACTTGGAGAAGATGTGGACAGCGTAAAGAAATCGGATAATACCTTAGCGAATAAGCATAAAACATTTGTAGAATTAGGATGTAAATTTGCAACTTGTGGAATGATTGGATTTAATACTATGTATTTTATTCCGCAGTTGTTTAGGTTTTTGCGACTTGAAAGACCAACTTTTTTCACAGAAATCTGATAATGACTGAATTTATTTGTTATTTAAAATAATAGTTGATCTGAGAATTTTTTATTGATCTGTTTTGCCATGCTTGGCAGTTATTGTTACTATTTATATTTTGTTGGGCGTTATACAACACAAGCAAGATCGTTCAAACAATTCGCTTCTTTACAAATAATACTGGTAATTTACATATCAATAATTGCTTTTTATTTAATATGTACAAAACTTTTGAAAGTTTTACATGCATTCAAAGGCAACTGCTCAACTCAATTTACATAGATTAGGTACAGCTTGTGATATTAAAGCTTATATTTCCAATTTTAAAATTTCACAAAAATTTAATAAAAAAATCAACCTCCAATGAGAGGCATTGTTACTGTTAATATCTGAAATAAAAACATGATATTACTTCTATTGCATTATTTTCAACATCTTACCTTTGTCGCTTTATCAAATGTAGAAGTGCACGACACTTGACGTATGATAAGGGGGACAAATACATCAAGTAAATAGTGCCTGGATGGGACGTCTACGACGATGCGATCTTCTCCGACATCTAGTATTATTTCATTTGCAGAAATCTAACAAGATTGCTTGCTAATAATTCTCATATGCTTACTAAGAGTAAATATAATGAAAATTATTAAAACTATAGAGTGAGCGGGAAATAAGAGAACAATAAACCGTTGGAATCGATAAATATAATTGTAGAGAGAAGAAAAACAATGAGCTAAAATGATCTGTAAATACCCCGATATACGGCCTGGAACAACGTCTCCTCCTCAAGAAAAGTAGAAAAATTCATGGATATTGTGATCATTATGATCTGTTTTAAGAATAATTTTTTATTTTAAATAATGATTAAAGAGTAAATTAAATTACGGGTTCACAGTTACGGTAAATATGAGAGTACGGTAAACGACGGGATACATTTTGATTAGTAGATCGATCACGTTTTTTAAAGTTTTTTTCAATTTAAATCATTTTTTTACATTTTATAATAATTAATATGTCAATAAAAGGCCTGCAAAAAAGTAGTAAATGATAGATTTTTATTTATTTATGTCTCGATTGCTGATAATTTTTTAAGAGACTAAAAAAAAATTAATTTATTACTTAACATTTTATTCATAACCGCCACGTTTTTTTTGTTAATTTACACTTTATTGGGAAACTCTATAAAGATAGGTTTACCATTAGGATCTTGTGCGAGTAGGATGTCGATTGATTTGCATAAAATAAAATGTCAAAACGAATTTTATACGATGGAGAGGTTTAGAGCTTTATGAAAAAGTTTGTGAAAAGCATAAAGTATACTTACCACATCAGGAAATTTGAATTCGCCTATCAGAAAACCTGGTTGAGTTTTTCGTCTAAATAACATATATTCCGGTTCTCTAGTTTCAAATTCATTGGCCGAAATAGTTTCAATCAGAGGTTTATTTTGTTTTTCTTCACCCATCAATTCTTCTCTCATTGTCGTTTCACCTCTCATTTTTTCTTCAATCTCTCTCTGCTGAATTCTATGTACTTGTAAAGTGCCAAACGCTTTCTTATTCATCAAAATTATTTTATTATCAGTACAAACAATGCCATGTTTATTTTTTATTCCTTCGAAAACAATTGTTAAGAAAAAATTTTTAAATAATGAGCTTTCTTGAATTTTTTTGAAAAATTGCGTATTTATGGCTACATCAGAAACTTTAACTTCATCAGACTTTTTATCTTTTTCGATTCGAACCTCACCAACACTCATAGGAACTCTGTAATTTGATGGCTCATCTGACTCTAGAATTCTATTTAATTCTTTTTCGCTGATGTCTTTTGGAGATGGAATGGATTCGGTATGACATATATTAAGAAAGAATTTTTGATCTGTACCAATGACATGCGTTTTTATACAAAAACCTGCAAAAAATAATGATATGTTGTCAATTTTTACGAGCATCTAAAACCAAAATGATTTTTGGAAAAGTTCAATTTTAGAGAGAACACTTATTTACAAAATTTTAGATGGCTTTAAAAAACGCAGTACTCTGAAAAATACAGTATTTTCGTGTTATTTATGACCTGACTTTATCATGTCAAAACTGTACTTAAATCTATTTTTAGAAGTTGTTTTTGTTGGAACCATGATAAATAGACAACCTTGTCTAAATTTTAAGGAAATACTTCCTTTCCTTAAGCGTATTCTTTCTGAACAGTGAATCGTCACGTCTCACGCTTTATAAATTTCTCTCAATCAAATATCAACAAACTAGAAGGGTAGTGTATGCTCATCGTCATATAACTAGCAATCCGCAAGGTATGCAAGAATATGTTCAAGACTTCCATGTGCACATACGGCCAAACGGATTATACTGTTCTTTTCATTTATGTACAATGTCATCGCCATAACATTACTGCATTTTACAACAGCGTTAGCAGTAACAATTAAACCTTGTTTTTAAAGCACAGTAACTCAATATAATTAGCGACATCTATTCGAACCGAGCCTTACATCAACGTTGAAAGATCAGCTTTCTACATGTTTAATGCAGCTAGGTCACTCTAAATGACAGACATCAATTCTGATAGACACAAGTTGAGACAATATGTATATCGCTGATTAGAGAACACAGTATAAGCTTATAAAAAAAATTAGAAATCTATAGTAATATGTCCAATAAAGCTGAAGAGTTTGTTTGTTGTGCTGAAAACACGTCAAACTCTGAAACTTACATTCAGATTCGTCCAATTCTTGTGTAAAAAATGTGTTTTTTTTTACCTATATGATAGCCAGATTCATGAAAAATAGTTGATACTCATATTGATTTTTGTTAAGTAAATCGGAAGACAAAACTCTATCAAACTGTTTCATCCGCGTATGCTGGCGTAGCTATTAGTAATATGTATAGGTTTACAAATTCTCTAAAATTATATTATCTCTAAAGTTGCTTTTTTGTGTTGATTTCAAGTTTCTAAGCTTTCTAAAATATCTAGTAAAAGACATTTCTTGGAATAATGTACCACCTTATAGATTTGTACAAAAAATAGCCTTCGTTAAGCAAACAGATTTTTGTTAATGTGTTTATCGTTTATATAAACTCCAAGCACCAAGCTACATATTGTTCATAGCAGTAACCAAATTTCGTGTATATTTAATTAATTAGGGTAATATTGTTTATTTAAGTGTTCCAAAAGATTCACTAAAAAATAAAATGTAGACTATCTGTAAGTTCTTTAATTTAAATGCAAAATGAATAGCTTTCTTATCATAAAAACATATTTAACTGATACCTACTTATTTGTAAGCAGCAAACCTAGAAATAATAGTGCGATTTTTTTACCGGACATAGTAAATCGTTGTCGCAATGTTATGAAATCATACAAATATATTTAAAGAGTCCTATAATATTCACACAAACAGAAGCAGACGCTTGACGTGTTTGTAGTATTTCGTGCTAGTTTTAGCAAGTCTTTGTTTCCAAGTGTGCTGTGTATTGAAATGTGACTAATAGTAGGTACAAAGTAAGAGGTATACTATAATATATTCTGCTTTATGTAATTTTAGTCAAATATTCATTCAATCATTTGTTTATTGAATAAATGAATAACGTGCGAAACATGTGTACTAATTAAAGCCAATAATAATTAATCAAACATTATAATTGTTCAAACAAATAAATCCAGCATATCATTGTGATAATATATGAATTTCTATTGTGAATATAATAAAAATAAACAAAGTCAACTTTTATATTTGCTAAAAATAGACGGAAGAATTAAATATGACAATGAACAAAATACCGACACCTAGGTAATTCACAAATTATTGTTCATCATCTTTTTTTATTATTATTCGGCCTTCATATACTCATTTGGTTATACAATAAAATCAGTATTAAAAAAATACAATTAAGTGAGTGGTAGCTTAGCCTTGCCCAAATTTACCGGTTTTTAGTGAGACCCAGTTAGCAAAAGACACATGAGGCTCATGAAGTGTTCCCCTTCTTAAAAACATAAAAAAAATCTTTCGGTTTAGCCTATTCAGTCTGCCATTTAATTTTTTAAGCTTGCATATGAGAAAACTAAAAAATTTATTAATATTAAAACTATAATATATTATTATTATTATCGTATTTAATCTAATTTGATAAGAACAAATCTAGTATAATTAGGTTGTTAAGTAAAAAATTAATGTCCATTATTGGACTTTATATCAGAACTTCACCATTAACAATGTTGATAATAATCAATGCAAAAAAACTTTTAAAACATTTTATAATTATAAATAAATTAAAATGTAACCAAAAAAGAGCTAACATAAGTTGTAAGGTCAAAATAATTTATACCATTATTGGCAATAATGAGTATTTTCAATGTATTATTTTAAGTTGGGGTTAATAACATATTTTGTTGGATCTCATTAAAAAATATGGATTTATGTGAATAATATTAATTTATTAAATGCAACACAAAATAAATAATAAAGCCGAATATATACTATCTATCAATTTGTTGCTACTCTGTTATATAAGGAACACTCATAAATTCAAAACATAACCATATCAACCGTCTTAGCTATTGGCAAATAGAAAAAAAACTTAAGTTCTTCCCAAAAGTCAAGATATCAAAAAAACACATATATTTTCTAAAATATGCGGATACGATGCGTTACCATTAAAAGAGCATGCAAAAAACCACACTAAATCTTTCTCATGGTATGTAGTTATACAGCCCCTTTTATGAATACATTTCATCCTGTCTAATAAAGATTCTTTACTAAAGAGTAAAGAATCTTAAGTATATCAATATCCTGATAAAACTTAAAGACAACATCTAATTATTTTGTTAAGTATGTTTTTTATAAAAACCAATACTATCAGTGGTCAGAAGTTAGAACTTTAAAGAGCACCCGACAATGCATTAAAAAGCTTGAAGCAATACACCACGCACATTCAAATAGGAACAGAATATTAAATATTTTAGAAAAACCATCTATAATAATTAGACACCTCCTATCTGGCTCCTTTCTGATAAACAGATAAACATATTTTTTATCT
Organism: Lagria hirta; assembly: GCA_947359425.1. Lineage (NCBI taxonomy): Eukaryota > Metazoa > Arthropoda > Insecta > Coleoptera > Tenebrionidae > Lagria > Lagria hirta. Next base: position 18,190,729 of record OX375796.1, on the reverse strand, counting down.
TTCCCCGCTTTCTGTCCAAAACTATAAATTACATATGTTACATAATGCCATGGGATTTATGTAACTTGCTATTCTTCGTAAACAAAAGTGTATACCAAGTCCTCAACAAGCTCAAAGTTATCGTCCACTAAATCATAAATACTTCAGAAGTAAGTCCCAAAAACTTCCGCAATTTAAGCAGCACTCTTCATGCCTCACGACGTTATAACAAGTATTTTTTTTTGTTAATGTATTTAACACCAAAATGCTCTTTGAATTATTCCTGAGTATAAATTATATAAACAAAAGAATTCTTTTTGTTGAGGCAATTATATTCTTCATAATCTGTCTATTGAACCAACTTACAACTTGACTTGCTAAGAGAGGTGCAGAACTTTTAATAATAGGCTTTAGTATCATAGAACTCTTGATACATTTTAGTGACATCAGAAAACTCACTTAGTCTCAGTCAAGGCACACTAGAGCCTATTAAAGTTCGTGTGTCTAAACAGATTTAGAGACTTCTATCCGGAAAAGATGCACGGCAAGCCTCCAGTGCGGGATGATGAATACTGACTGGACATGTATAAAGTTTGTTATAAAGTTTAACCGACCCCATTCGTAAAATGTATAATAGCGCTATTAATTGTTAAATGTATGATAACACTATTAATTGTTATGGGGCTATTGCCTAAGTATACTGTAGATACTTATTTCCAGAGCTATTTCTGCTAAATAATTTCCTAAGTTCATTTACACTAGTTTTCAAAGTTCGCATAACAGCTATAACAACTTCCCCTCCTTTCATTATTTGCCTATCAAAATGATATATCACATAACTCGCATTAGTGGACATGCATAAATAGTAGATAAACTCCAGAATACATTTTAATGGATGGATCACGTTTACGGAGGTTCGCTTGTTTGAACTTGAAACAAGTTTAAGCATTTTTTCCAACAGGTCGCATTAAACACTTCTGAGCAAAATACGTGAAACTTTCATGAGATAATAGAGATATAAAATACATGATATAAATTATGAATTAAATTTTAAATAATAGTTCTCAAAATTACTGTTCTGTTTTTTTAAGCAGAAGAGCGCTACATGCCAAATAAAATATCGCTATTGATTTCTATGCTAAGAAGCTTATCGGTGTACATAAATCAGAAATCCACTAAAAATTTTTTTATTCATTTTCAGAACACTAATCATTCACCAATAAAATGACAGAATTTATGGATAGATTTTGTGGATCCGAATTTTGGGTAAGTAGTTTATTTAAAGCAATTTCTTTTTAATTTTTCAATTGTCTTTATTTACAGAACACAACAATCTCCTGGTACACAACCGATCCAGATTTACCAAAATGTTTCGAAAAAACTGTACTTGTGTGGATTCCATGTCTATTCCTATGGATATTTTCAATTTTAGAATTCTATTATATCATGAATAGCAAAAAACGTGATATACCATGGAGTTGGATTAATATATCAAAATTATTAGTTAATTTAATATTAATCTTGTTATCATTAATTGACGTAGTGATTGGAGCAAAAACTGGAAATTCAGTCGATATTTTTACACCCCTCATTAAAATATTATCATTTGTAAGTACATATTGTTATAATCAAGTATTTAATTACATAATGATACAAATTGAAAAAATTGCATTACATATTAATGTGTATTGATTATAGTATATTACTCAGCAAGCCTCCAATAATGGCTATCGCGAAAATAAAAATTGCACCACGAACGTAGCGAGTGTATATATAATCTTCAAATTCATCAAATATATATATAATAATTCTTCACTTTTTTTCTGTCATATTATTCCTCGTAGCGTTTAAGCGTATTTTTATACTTTTCCTTAGACTTTGTGATATTAAACATGAAACTACTTTTGTAGCTGCTTCTTCATTGTCTGAAGAAAGACTTTCTTAACCACGCATGATGCTACAATTATTATAAATTTATACAAACTGCAACATGGCTTTGAGTACACTATGGTAGCGCATTTATATCTAGCGCTTTTCTCACTATATATCACTCACAATGTCAGTGCTATAAATATACACAAATAAATAGCGTAAAAAAGCATTATATCAAAACTGTATCATTTATTAATCTTAAAACATCAATTTTATCATTTATTTTAGGGTCTAATAGCAACACTAATCATCCTTAATAAAAAATACGGATTAAAAATCTCAGGTCTACAATTCTTGTTTTGGTTCGCAACAGCAGTATGTGGCGCTGTACAATTTCGAACCGAAATTCGTGATGAAAAACCAAAGAATCAGTTTTCTGATTTTAGCTATTTAATTTTCTATCCTTTAGTTTCGATAATGTTATTTTTAAATTTTTTCGCTGATAAATCTCCTAGAGATAGTAAAAATGTAAAAAAAGTATTTAACCCCAGTCCGGAAGAGGAAAGTGGCTTTCCATCACGGTTAATCTTTTCTTGGTTTGATCCTATGATCTGGAAAGGATTTAAGAAACCTTTAGTATTTACCGATCTATGGAATATGAGACAGATTGATTCGTCAGCGGAGGTGGTCCCAGCTTTTGAAAAAAATTATTATAAAAAGTAACTTTTAATTAACTCTAACTAAAACAACTCCTGCATCATTTTTTATTTTTAGAAAACATCAACATCAATCTACATCTTACAAAGCAGATGCTTCATTCATCGAATTCAACTCAAAAAAAAACGAACAGTCAATTTTACCCGCATTGGTAAAAACTTTTGGGTCAACATTTCTATTTGGAGCTTTCTTAGACATTATTCAAAATCTTCTTATCTTCGTAAATCCAAAAATTTTAAAGTATGTTAAATACCTTGAAAATAATAATCTATGGTGTTAACTCCATTCTCTATGAGTGTTAAAACCAAAACTTTTGTTTCTGCTCAATTCGTCAATTAATGTTAAATTCATTTTCTTTAATTATCTCTGTTGTCATTTACAACACTTTCTCTTTCCCAATATTTTACGTTATCATTAAATTTTTAAAGCATACTCAATTACGCAAAAAAAAAGACCGACAATATACTGTATGAAAAAAACCATCTTCGTACTCCTTTCTGTAAAAGCTAGAATAATCCAGATTCCTATTTGGTTCAAATATCCTACATTAAAAAAGTAGAAAAGACAACTTATATACTGTAGAGAGATCTGTAGTAAGTATTTGAACCAAATTATTCGAACAAATTTTTCTTGTATTTGACATTCTGTGACAATCTACTCAGAAGAAAGTACCACTTTTATATTTTTTTAATGTACTAGATGAAACAATTTTTTAGAAGCAAAAAAGTCTTGTTGGTTAGAAACCCTTAAATGCCATAGATTATCATCAAAAGTTAAAATACTAAACCAAATTTTTCCAGCTTATTAATTCAATTCGCTCAAAAAAACGAAGAACAGTGGAAAGGTTATTTCTACGCAGCTTTACTTGTAGGCGCTGCCATAATACAGATTCTCATTTCTAGCCAGTACAATAACCGAATGTATCTCATCGGCATGCGAATTCGTACAGCTTTAGTAGCAGTCATCTACAAAAAATCTCTACGAATTTCGAATAAAACTCGAAAAGAACGTACAGTCGGAGAAATGGTCAACTTAATTTCGGTCGATGCTCAAAGATTTGTACATTTAACTGGATTTTTAAATACCATTTGGTCAGCACCATTGCAGATTATTCTCGCTTTGTATTTTTTGTGGAATATTCTTGGCGTATCAATTTTTGCTGGAATGGTGGTTCTAGTATTACTAATTCCAATTAATAGTTATATAGCAAAAAAATCTAAAGTACTCCATTTAAAATTGATGAAAAAAAAAGACGAAAGAGTAAAATTGATGAATGAAGTTCTAAGTGGAATTAAAATTCTAAAACTCTATGCATGGGAACCAAGTTTTCAAAATCAGATATTAAAAATACGAGCAAAAGAGATACAGATCTTAAAGCAAAATGCCTATCTACATTCTGGAATGTCTTTCATTTGGTTATGTGCTCCGTTCATAGTGTCTCTTGTAACGTTTGCTACATATGTTATTATAGACGAAACCCATGTGTTTGATGCAAGTACTGCTTTTGTGTCAATTTCGCTCTTTAATATTCTAAGTGTTCCTCTAACTATTCTTCCAATGTTGATCACAAATCTTATTCAAACAATGGTTTCGATTCAAAGAATTAACAAATTTATGAACTCTGAAGAACTGGAAGCAAATGTGGTAACACATGATACATCAGAAAGTAAGTTAGAAATCTTCTAGTGCTTTCGAGTATATTTTAAATACTCACATAATCTTTTTGCTTTAAATACTCATCAACTAAATATCTTTCAGAATATCCTCTGATAATTGAAAAAGGTACCTTCAGTTGGGATGATAAGCCAGTTTTAAAAAACATTAATGTAGTAGTAGAAAAAGGAACATTAGCAGCGATAGTTGGAACAGTTGGTTCCGGTAAAAGCAGTTTAGTTAATGCATTTCTTGGTGAAATGAACAAAATATCTGGTCGAACTAATACAATTGGTACTATTGCATATGTAGCTCAGCAAGCTTGGATCCAAAATGCTACTCTTCGCGAAAATATACTTTTCGGAAAAAGCTTTAGCAATAGTCGATATGATAAAGTTATTGAAGCGTGTGCTCTAAAACCTGATTTTGAGATGTTGGTAGATGGTGATCAAACGGAAATTGGAGAAAAAGGTATAAATCTTTCGGGCGGACAAAAACAGAGAGTAAGTTTAGCCAGAGCGGTGTATGCCAATTCAGAAGTCTATTTTCTTGATGACCCTCTCAGTGCTGTAGATAGTCATGTAGGAAAGCATATTTTTGATAAAGTTATTGGTCCCAATGGACTTCTAAAAAACAAGACTCGAGTTCTTGTAACCCATGGTATCACATATTTGCCACAAACTGATAACATTATTGTTCTAACTGATGGAAGAGTATCGGAAAATGGTACCTATCAAGAACTACTCAAAAGGAAAGGAGCCTTTTCAGAATTTTTAATGCAACACATTAATGAAGTTGAAGAAGATGAAGAAGGTAAGTACCAAAGCTAATTAAATTCAGACTTCTAATAGTCAATCTTGCAGAATTGAATGCATTGAAAGAACAATTAAGTGGAACAATAATCTCAGATACTATAAATCGAAAATTGTCTCGACATACATCTAGAACTTCTGAATCCTCCGATCCTAACAGACCATCATTTCTTAAACAAAAATCTGTCGATAGTATTGTTAGCAATAATTTACATCAATCAATTAATTGTCTCAATACGATAAAAAAAACAGAAACAAACAAATTAATTGAGGTAGAAAAAACAGAAACTGGAGGTGTCAAATGGGCAGTCTATAAATACTATTTCCAATCTCTTGGCTTGGTGATAATGATTGGTGTAATTTTACTAAATGTGACTCATCAAGGATTTGGAATAGGCTCCAATCTTTGGCTAAGTAATTAAGACCATATTTATAATAATATCCAACCAAAATTATGAATCGTGTGCAAAATTGCTCTATTTTCATCAAAGATTATCTTCCAAGAAAGATAATGTCTAAAGTAGTAGTGGTCTGAAACTAGCAGTTTTTTTCCAAAAAGATCAGATATGAAAAATGTTGTATACTGGGTACATCACCCTGTATCCAATATTTTTCATAAAAACAGCCAGACTTTCCATATAAAAAATACCTTTAGATCAATTTTCAAGGGTTCTACAAATTTGTTCACTAATTGCACGAATACGATTTGATTTTAGCTGGCTGTCAAAATGTATTTTAGAATATATGATTTACTTTTTTTACGTTTAAGGTATTTGGACTGAAGATCCAGAGCTTAAAACTGTTAATGGGACAGTCAATTCTGGTTTGAGAGATTTTTATCTTACAATTTATGGCGTTTTAGGTATAGGTCAAGGTAAGAAGGTTACTTAAAATGTAGTTTACAAGATATTTGACAAAATATTAATGTTTCAGCTCTTGCAATAATGTTGGTAATGTTAACATTCTACACGGGAGCCTTAAATGGAGCTCGACGTCTACATGAAATATTGCTCGCCAATGTTCTACGTTTACCCTGTCCCACATTTTTCGATGTTACACCAGTTGGCCGGATTTTAAATCGTTTTGCCAAAGATATAGATGTGGTGGATAATATGTTGCCAATGATGATAAGACATTGGCTGGGAACTCTCATATCAGTTATTGGTACTTTGTCAATTATTAGTTATACCACACCACTTTTTATTAGTGTAATTGTTCCAATGGCAATTTTATACTCTATCGTACAACGTTTCTATGTTGCTACATCTCGTCAATTAAAACGTATAGAATCTGTATCAAGATCACCAATTTATTCACATTTTGGTGAATCAATAACTGGTGTCCAAGCAATTAGAGCATACCGAGAACAAGATCGTTTTATTAAAGAATCTGAAGAAAAAGTTGACGCCAATCAAGTTTGCTGTTACTTAACAAACGTTTCTGACCGTTGGTTAGGCATTCGACTTGAAATGTTGGGAAATCTACTCATTTTATGTGCCGTCATATTCACGGTTCTTGCAAAAGAATTGAATCCAGGTTTAGTAGGATTATCAATCACTTATGCTTTACAGGTAAGAACCCTAATTCTAATTATGAAAAAACCTATACTAAATCATACTGTTTCCAACAGATCACTCATAATTTAAACTGGTTAGTTCGTTCAAGCTCAAATGTCGAAAACAACATTGTCGCTGTTGAACGTATCAAAGAATATGGAGAGGTCACACAAGAATCAGCTTGGGAATTACCAGTAAAAGATCCACCACCTTCATGGCCCCGATCTGGAACTTTACAATTCCAAAATTTCGGCATTCGATATAGACCCGGCTTAGATCTAGTTTTAAAAAATCTTAACATTTGTATAAATGGTGGTGATAAAATAGGAATCGTAGGTCGTACAGGCGCTGGTAAATCAAGTTTAACTTTAGGTCTATTTCGCATAATTGAAGCTTCCGCTGGTGAAATCTTTATAGATGGTATTAATATTGCAAGTTTAGGTCTTCATACTTTACGATCTCGTCTCACAATTATTCCACAAGATGCTGTACTCTTTTCTGGATCGTTGCGAATGAATCTAGATCCGTTTGATAAACATAGCGATGATGATTTATGGAAAGCTTTAGATCTCTCTCATTTAAAACAATTCGTAAAAGGTAACATGACTGTCAATTAGAAGTGCTTCAGAATACATAGTATGACATTTTAATTCATTAAGCTTTATATTGCAACCACTAAATCATAACGTTTGCTGACTGTCACGGCAAATTCCATCAGCAGGTATAGCTTTTTCTCTCTGCTTATTGGTGTCATAAGAAAAAATATTAAATAACATGGTCTTAGAATTTATTCGTGAGGTAATGTCCACACTTTCTGATGTTAATAATTATTTTGAAGCACTACGTATATTATATGTTTGTAATGAAAATTATTTCCAGGTTTACCATGTGGTTTAACACACCCGGTAACTGAAGGCGGTGAAAATCTATCAGCAGGTCAACGCCAATTAATCTGTCTAACTCGAGCACTTCTTCGAAAAACCAAAATATTAATATTAGATGAAGCAACAGCTGCTGTTGATTTAGAAACGGATGATTTAATACAAAAAACTATTAAAAATGAATTTCGTGATTGTACAATTTTAACAATCGCTCATAGATTAAATACTATAATAGAGTCGGATAAAATCGTTGTTCTAGATAAAGGAAAAATTGTTGAGTTTGATAGCCCGGGAAATCTACTAGAACAACAACATTCAGTCTTTTATAGTATGTGTAAAGATGCAGGTTTAATATAATTATATGAATTAAGTAGTGTTTTCCTTCAGCCAAGGTTACTCGTTTATAATGATGAAAATATTGATTATATTTGTGGTTTTGACCCAAATTGGGGTCATTGTTAACAAAATACATTGCATTCAATCAAATAATTTTAAATATTAGAAACACTTACCCCAAATGATTAGATGCGGTGACTAAATAAACAAAAAAAATCAACAAAAATTGTTTTGAAATACATTATGTAATGTACAGACCTCTCACATTTTACAGCTAGCTAAGGTAATTGAATAATCAAAGCACCAAACAAACTTATCAAAACTACACTAATTATCAAAGCAAAAAAAAAATAAAAAACATAAAATATGAACAAAGCATTATATAAAAATATAAAAACCAAAAAGTGATTCTAAAAATAAATAAGTACCTATTGAATAATTTAAATATACACAAATCAAATTACAAACAAACAACACATTGACATTAAACAAAAAAATAGATAGATAAATATATAAATTAGAACAAAACAACAAGTAAGGTCCAAAAAAAAAACCAGAACACCAAACCAATAAAACTAAGCAAACGAAAAACCAAACTAGAAAACCAATTTTAAACAGTTATAGTTTAAAAAACTACAAAAAAGCAATTAAAACTTCTAAAAAAAACAAGTAGTGTATTAAGTACTTAAATATAAACAATATTGACTTCTTTCCCGAGAATCTAGATACAGTAAGAAAGCAATTTCATAGTTATAGAAAAAAAAGAAAGTAAGTATAATAAGCAACTATTACTAGATGTGAAAAAAGAAATGAAATTAAAATTTTCTGAATTACATAGTTTTTTTAAGGACTGTGTAAAAATGTAAACAGTTAATAGTGCCAAAGATTCCAAACCAATCAATTAATGCTAAAGAGCTGTTTCACAATAAATTAAACATAAGATGCAAAATAATCAATAAAATGTTCAAACTATATTCAAAATTTGATAACAGAATTCAGAAACGTGAAAATGAATAGCAATGATAGTTGACAGCTAAAGTAGACCGCTTTGAAATCTTAATTGACAGCACCACTAACTAAGTAAAACGTTTTTGTTAATGTAATTTTAATTTTGCGAAAATGTAGTTTATAAAATGAAAAACGACAAACGCTTTTATTTATGCAGCACAAAATAGTATGTTTTTTTTAGTTTCCACACTTTGTGAACTAACTGAAATATTATTGCGATAACCTTAAAACAAGTTATCGAGTAAAAGCGATGACCATGCGATGGCATTTTATAATAAAAAATAAATAAATAATTAACAAACTTAAAAAACCGAAGTGACATGACAACAGAGATGCCATGGCAATAACTTTGTGTTTTAATAGTATCAAACTGAAATCAATGTAAAATCCCTATATAAAAACATAACTAAAACAAACTTATTTGCGGTTCAACATCAGTATTTGTGATCAAGGCCTCTCAAGCGGAAGTATATAAAAATATCAGAAAAGGTTTATTATTATAAACATCTGCTAAGCCTCGTCTCATCAACCTTGAGCAATGTATTGACTATAGCCTATTTGTGATAAGTAGCTAACACTAAATATATTTTTATTGATTATTCAATGAAAAAAATTGCCTTTGAGAATTTCAACCTAGAGCAAGAGTCGCTCATTCGCAAAGTTTAAAATTGTCGTTCCTTGAAAGAGCGGTAAAAGTCGCTCGACTTGCACAGTATGTATAAAATAAATAATTTAAGAAATAATTAACTTCCAACAAACGGTAATTTGACAATAAAGCGACGGCTAGACCGATTTTATAACGCAACTTTTACTACAGATTGGCTGATTATAAAATAGCTTAGACTACTTTTTTTTCTTAAATTATCGTCTTTTTTTTAACATGAATAACCGAATCTAGTAACTTAGTGACTTTTATAGTGTATTAAACCCTTTCAACTGTAAAAAGTGTTTTATTTTAAAACGTATATTATGTAAGACTATATAGTCCTTAATTAAAGTGTCACAAAAACTACGCTATCAAATATAACAATTTCTTTTATTGAAATGTTTTATGAATAAGTATAATGTTTAAAAGCAGACTTTTGCATCTATTTCTCTTATTTTATTTTATGGAAAAATTTTAAATATACACTATCAACTTCCTAAAAATATAAAAACAAAATAAACTAGTCAGTTCATCAATTGATACCAATCGCAATAAATAAATATTCCCAATTGTTACTCATGTTAAAAACAAACTTATTATTTAAAGCCACTTTTAGCTGCTTTTTATGTCGACACCTCGACGTCGATTTAACTTTCTTGTAACAACTGTGTTGGGTTAATGTCGACCTTAATTACTTTATTTATACATAAAAGTATGAGTTTTAATCTAAAACATAAAATTTTACTTCAATTTTGACCCCAGCAATTAAAATCAAAACCATATAGACTTTATGTTCTGGGTTAAAGTGTAAATCCTCCTTAAAAAAAGAGCCTGGTTTTTATAAAGCATTTAATTAACTATTCAAATATGTTGTAGAAGTTATGGCAAAACTTATCGCTATTGAATAATAAAATCCCAAATATAGAAACATTCTTCAATTCAATTTATTCTAATGTAACATTAAAATATGTAATAAAACAAGTCTCAGTATTAAAGTTAAGAGACGACCTTTTTCTACTAACTTAAACGAGTTTTAGAAAAGAAAATCCTTTTCGATTCTAATTTGCTAATAATTGCACTCAAACCGGCGTTTGAAGATATTATTATACGTCTCGAAAAACTCAAAGTCATCAAAAACTCTTGCGAAATTTCAGAAAAGTCGCTATATCTCTATCAGCCTCTATAAATGACACAGCACAAAATTTATTTTTTATGTTTATTCAAATTAATTGCCATTTATAAGATTTTGAAAATAATTAGTGGAATATTAGGCTTAAAATAGCGTGTGAATCAAAGAGATTAGAAAAAACTAAAAATCATTATGGTAAAATTCTGTGTGATGTGACTGATGTTAATACTTGAATGTGTATAAAATTCATTCAATCGTAGACTGGCGCCCGGTGTGGATCAAAACGTGTGGGTTTCAGTGTAGTTGTAGTAGTGTGACTTCTTTTATATTAAAAGTTAGATTCATGTGTGAATGTTTGTGATTCCAACAAAAAATCTATTCGTAGAATTAAGGTAATTTATCAAAATTATTATCATTGAATGAAAAAAAAAGTTATAAAATTAGGTCACCATGTTGATTGTTAAACAAATAAGATAATAATGTGTAACATAGCAATTAATTTCTGCAAACTCATTTAAGCTGTTTAAGCTATATGAAATCCACCCCATTCTCACATTACCAACAAAAATAAAAATAATAAAAAAAGAACAATACACTTAAGTATGAATAATTTATTTATAATTACGATGCGACCTTGAAGTTTCGGCGATTATGCAATTTACAAACGGTAAAAAGAAAAGATTATGCCTTGTGCTGTAGTCATTCTCATCTTCAACCGGTTATAAAACAACATTCTTCAAATGTATTTAAATTGTTGAATATTTTTAGGTCAAAACTGTAATTGCTGACTATTTACATTATTTCATATAAATAACATTATTATGCTTATTGTATTTTTAACATCTTGTAATTTTTTTATTATTAAACGGATCTTTATAAAAAACTATAATATTATAGATTTTTCTGTGTAGAAACGAAAATATGTCCCCTCAGAAAATTGATCAATAAGTCAAATAAGTGTATTGTATTACAAAAGCAATTTAATCAGCTAAAGCAACGCAACCAATTTATTGACAATAATTAAATGATTAAAAGGGCTAGCCACTACAAATAAAAAAAAAAAGGTTGCCAGTAAAGAGGATCTGTGCCCCCTCTTCAATTCCCAAACACAATCGAGTTATTTTTAAAGAACCTTGGGCAATAATCATTTTGTGATAAGCGCAAAAACAACTTTATCAGACTTACCAGGGAATGGTTTCACTACTTTGGAAGGATATTGTTCACCGGGAACAGCAAATATTTTATTGAATTCTTCGCTAGAGTCAGGCTGGAAAATGTAACATAACCTCAAATTATAAATATCTCATGTTTTTTTAAGCCTACCATAAAACGGAGATTGTTTTCTACAATTGTGGGGTCCACATCGAGAAATATACCCTTTGAAGAATTTGATGACATTATTTTTTCAAATAATTACACTTTTTTAAGAAACATAGGTTTATCAGCTGTTATTTAAACACTAACGAGACAGTTAAATGACAATTCAAAACAAATGTCAGAGTTGCCAACATATAGTTTTTTGACTATATGAAAAAATAAAATGGCTTTTATGATAGCGACGCACTAATTAAACCTTTTTTTATTTAATAAATTGCTTATTACACATCATAAGCGGTTCACGTTTAAAAAAATCTACCACTTGTTGACTTATGTTTGCAAGCAATAAATATCATAGACAAATATCCCTACATTTAAAATGAAATGTATCATTTTAAGTTTTCATATTATTTATACCTAAAAACATAACTCATCTGTTAATTTTTTTACTAAACAGTGTTGCCACGTATATTTTTAAAGTCAAGAGGTGTATTTGGAATCTTTGATAAGTGAACAGATAATATATAATTAGTAAATCCGTTCTTACAAACTGTTGCGTAATGACTACACGTAATTTTTTTAATTACGTAACAGTTTTAACATCAGCAGTACGTTATCTTATCTCAACTATTTATTTATCAGATTGCAATTTTTAAAAAACCTTTTACTAAATGCTTTGATGAATTAAAAAGCTTAGTTTGGTGTAAGTTAATAGCTAAAAATGATAACTTTTTGCTTTTAACAGAAGCACGCGTGCTTAATCTCAAATTAATTTGTCTCTCAAAAAAGAACTAGCAACTTTGCTGTTAAAGGAGCAAAATTTATATTAGATTTCAAATGCATTTTTCACCGTTTTAAAAATGTATTTATAATAAATGAAACTACTTCTAACAATGCTCTTTGCACTATTATTAATAATTAATCAATTGTATAATTTAAAAAAGTTACTAGATTTTGGGGCTTTTTATCATAATTGTTTATGTTGGCAATGATTTTTTACAACCAATCTGTTTTTTTGTAATAAGGTTTAGTTTAGTGGTTAAACTTATTTGATCTACTTATTAATAAATTATTTTTTTCAAGTAATAAATTACTTGGTTTTATATGGCTTTTTAAACAAATTTATTAATTTTATTAGCTAATCAAATCAAATTTTCAGAAAGTTTGAGCAATTGAAGCGCATGCGCGTTGGTGGTATTATTCAAAAATGGCGGCTAGCGCAATGGATAAATTTTGTGGTTCCGAATTTTGGGTAAGTAAAAAGAATTTTTACATTATACAACATAATTTTTGATGATTTTAAGTATTAAATTGATAAGTGTTTTGATTAAATTAAATTTGAAAATGTGACAGTAAATGTAAGATGAAGGTTAGATGCACCGGTGCCCCCTTGGCCTGATTTCTATGTTCTGTTTTAGAATACAACACTGTCATGGAATACCACCAATCCAGATTTAACAAGATGCTTCGAAAGAACAGTTTTAGTATGGATACCGTGTGTGTTTTTGTGGACATTTTCAAGTTTAGAAGTGTACTATATCCTTCACAGCAAAAAGCGAGACATTCCTTGGAACTACTTAAATATGTCAAAACTTTTTGGGACTGCTGTGCTTTTTGTGTTAACAGTTAGCAATTTAGTGACAGCTATTAAATCGGGGACTTCTAGTGAAAGTGTTTATCAGAAAGTTGATATTTATACACCGATTATCAAATTATTGTCATTTGTAAGTTTCACTTTTGTAGCGGATGTTTCTTATTATCAAATCCATTCAATGGAACGTTACACTTTTTTTGTTGGTTTTAGGCACTTTCTGGTGTTCTTTTGGTATATAACAAGAAATATGGCTTATGTACTTCAGGCTTGCAGTTTCTATTTTGGCTGCTATTGGCTATTTGCGGAGCTGTTCAGCTCAGGACGGAGCTTAGGGGATTCCAACGGGAGTCACAGTACTCCTATATTAGTTATTTGGTCTACTATCCATTGGTCTTAATTATGTTGTTATTAAATTGCTTTGCGGAGGGAATTCCTAGGCAAAGCAATTATCCCAAGCTAAAGGTTTGTAGTTTAAAATATACCTGTTATTATAATGGTAGTCACATTTAAAGGAGTCATAAATAAAAATAAACAAAAAGGCGTTACAAGCACATGGGCTTATTGAACCTACAGTTTCTTTTTTTTGTAAACTGTTTGCTTATGACTAATTGAATACGGTTGAATAGGTAATTACGCGATGCTAAAAAAAATCGTTTTAGGAAAGCACTATACTGATTGAGCCTACTATACTAGTGTATTTTGCTCTATAATCTTTTTTTATTATTTTTTGGTGGTCAAAAATTTTGTATCTGCGTTTTCAGAATCCATGCCCTGAAGAACAAAGCAGTTTCCTGTCTCGATTGCTGTTTTCTTGGTTTGACGCTTTGGCATGGCGCGGTTTCCGAAGGCCTCTAGTCGATTCCGACTTATGGGACATGAATCACGAGGACTCATCTTCTGAGGTTGTACCATTGTTTGAAAAGTATTGGCACAAAACACTGCAGAAGCATGAGAGGTAATCGGTTTATTGGTGTTAAAATCATTTCATACTTTCATTTTCGCTCATTTTTATATACCATTTACAGCATAGAGTTTTGATATCCTAACAAGACCTTATACCATCAGTGTTTGTTTGTCTGTTTTGTCGTTATACCTAATTCTTCCATTTGTCCTTTTATAGTAATTCTTTAAACCATCAAACTCGTGCTACTTTTAAACTTGATTCAGCACGTGTGGACATTGTTGACAGCACAACAAGGAAGCAGGCTTCTATATTACCGGCACTGATAAAAGCGTTTGGACCCACTTTTGTCTTTGGTTCGTTATTGAAACTAGTTCAAGATCTTCTAACTTTTGTCAGTCCTCAAATTTTAAAGTAAGTAAAATTGCATATAGAAAGGGACAAGATATTGAAACTAAGCTCGTTGTCATCTATAATCTTAGCAATGACCACTAATCACTACTATTAAAGATTAAAAAAAAAAGTTAAAAGTCAGGTCTTTTCAAAAAATATTTGACTTGCTGAACAAATATCTTGTTCTAAATTTATCTTAATTTATACACTTCTACATATGTTGAGAATGCTCACCGGCTACATTTCAACAACTCTGCGATCGAACTGTGAAATATAGAATTTTAAAACAAAAGCGGTCAAAAGAAATTAATTTTATGTTTGCGTTTTTTTTTTTCTGAAAAAACAATAGGGAAAGTCAACCAAAAATATGTCTATTGCACAGACGAGACAATCTTGCATAAATTTGATTCTGCACGGGTTGCTCTAAGTTGTCAATTATGGTAGAAAAGCGTGATCAGAAAACAGCTATAGCTTCAATTTGTCTTAATTGATTTTTAAAAAGTTGGTCTTATTAAAAATAAATCTTTGCCGTCTATTTGATGATAAATAGGATATGGTCTTTGGGTTTATTTTTAAAAAATTTATTTCAAACTTTTGGAATACAGCCGGTGACCTTTCTTTTCGAGACACCCGGTATATTAGACTGATTGAAATTTATTTTAAATTTATGTTCTATTTGCAGCTTATTAATTCAATTCGTGAGCGAAGGTGAACACCAATGGAAAGGTTACTTCTATGCAGGACTACTTTTTGGTACCGCCATAATCCAAACTCTGGTTCTTTCACAATATTTTAATCGAATGTTTGTTGTTGGAATGCGAATCCGGACAGCCTTAGTGGCTGCCATTTACAAAAAAGCTTTAAGAGTTTCGAATAAAGCTCGAAAAGAGACAACTGTGGGGGAAATTGTCAATTTAATGTCGGTCGATGCACAAAAGTTTATTGATCTCACCGCCTACCTTAATATGATCTGGTCAGCACCATTACAAATTATTTTGGCTTTATACTTCTTATGGAACATTCTAGGACCATCAGTTTTAGCCGGATTAGCGATTATGATAATTTTAATTCCAGTAAATGGATTTATTGCTAATAAGATTAAAGTTTTACAAGTGAGACAAATGAAGAATAAAGATGAAAGAGTTAAATTAATGAATGAAGTTTTAAGTGGGATTAAAGTACTTAAATTGTATGCTTGGGAACCGAGCTTTGAAAAGCAAATTTTAAAGATTAGGGCTAAGGAGATACAGGTATTGAAAGAAGCGGCTTATATGAATGCTGGAACTTCATTCATTTGGTCGTGTGCCCCATTTTTGGTAAGATTATGTTTTTATAAATAAAACCTAAAATAAACACTTTAGGACATTGCTAGATTTTACATTTGACATAGATATGTTTGGAATCCTTTATAGCGGTTACCAGCTGAGAGCAAAGTTATTGAAGCTAAACTGATATTATTAAACTTTTATCAATTACCTCATGCATAAGTATATAGGTTTTTGCTCTAATCTATTTCAATTTTTTTTTAAAGAATTCAAGGTTCATTTATAATTTTTGACGAAATAAAGCAGTAATATGCAGATTAAAATAATATAAATCAAGTAGATATGCTGTCAGATACTTGAAAAAAATTATTTCAAGGGATTAATAATATAGAAATTTATAGTTGATTATAAGAAAAAAGATTTATTATAGAGTTTTTTAAATGAACTTTGCGTCATTGTTATGCAAACTAATTTCTGGATAAATGTGAGCTTATTTTAAATGAAAACTATATTAATAGTTGGTCTTACAATTATTGTTGTTGATTTGCCTTATGCAATATCAAATTTTTCACTTTTTATTTGTTATTTTTTATAATTAATGCCTCTTTTTCGTGGAACGTATAAATATAATTTGGAATGGGATTGCATACTCATGGTATAATAATCTGTTTTAATATTACAAGAGCATCGAACATAATATTGATTATACGTTTGAGTTATAAGACCTATTCTGCTAAGCGGTCTATCGATATTTAAAAAATTCAAACATTTGTTTTTCTAAGGATACAATACTCTGTAATAATTAAATCTAAATATTCACATCAAAAAAATTATTCAAAAAATGGAAAACGTTGCAACACTCTTAAGACTCAATAGTTTTAAGATCATTTGTGTTTTTATGTCACCCCCATTGTAAGCTTCAAAATGACTTACAACAATAGAGGCAATTATTCATCTCTTAAGAACTGAAGCGCAAAACACAATTAAAGACAAAAACTGTGAAGTTTTCTTATGTTGCAAAGTATTCCAATTTTAAATAATTTCTAGATGCGATTAATTATAATTTAATATTAGTGTTTATTTTAGATAAGTTTTTTTTACTGAATAACTAAAGGAAATATTGTCTAAAATGTATTATATTTAGGTATGTTTAGTTACCTATGCAGTATTCATCTACACCGGCTCAGATCATGTTCTTACACCAGAAGTGGCATTTGTTTCGTTATCTTTATTTAGCATTATGCGATTACCAATGTCGTTGCTGCCTCTATTGATTGTATTTTGCGTTGAGGTATTTTATTTGTAATACCCATAACATTTGTGGGACGCAATGGAACAGGCATATTTAAAATAATAATAACAGACATTATATCTATGTTAACATTACTGGTGATAGTGTATTTATTATTAATAGAAATTTTAATATTTCTATTAAAAGTCATTTCGTACTTTATTTAGTTTTCTCATGCACGCTCTAGGTGTCGATAGTCTCTTTTGGTACTTATGTAATGGTGGACGATACACATGTTCTTGATGCAAGTACAGCCTTTGTCTCTGTTTCTCTCTTCAATATACTAAGGTTTCCATTGAGCATGTTGCCCATGATGATCTCAAACTTGGTTCAAGTAAGCCATTCATTATAATACTTTGTATTTCATTTATTTTAACTACTTTTTTTAATTTTAAATGCTTTTTAATGCTACTATTAACATTACGAAAATATGTTCTAAAGTCTGCTAAATTGCTTTGATTTAATTATTTCTAGAAGTTGTGATATTCTTGATGATGACGTGAGTTAAAGTTGTAGAGATATTTTCATCGTTTCTATATTGTATATACCCGTTTTTTGAGTATTTAACAATTCAACATCTTTTGATTATATTTTATCTATAATATAGTTTTTTTCACGAATAATAAATACGGATTGCACTGGGTTTATTATTGTAAAAACGAGATATAGTTGATCAGCTTCGAAATACAAACAAAAACAATGGCTGCAATATGTCTAATTTAGATCAAGATTTGTCATTTTATCTCAACCAAAAAGCCGATTTGGTGTTCTTAGAACATCAACATTAAATCATAAATTTCAGCCATTGAAAAAGAGACAAGTTTATTATGGACAATGAGTATGGCATCAAATCGCAACTTTGATATAGGTTAAATAAACGATTATAGTCACAATTCTAACTCATGTTGTGTCTAAGAATTTAAACATTGTTTGTGGTTTTACATGTAAAGGAGTAATTTTAAGAAATAATTGAAACATAGTAAGGTGCAGCCTTGAACTGTCATCTGTTTAACTAATATTTATTTAGGCTATGGTATCAGTGCAGAGAATTAATAAATTTATGAACTCTGATGAATTAGATCCAGACAGTGTAAGTCATGATCCAAGTGAAAGTACGTCTAAACTTGCTGCTTTATTTTTTTATTATTATTGTTAATAAATTTTAGTTGTACCTCTTGTGATTGAAAACGGTTCATTTAGTTGGGATGAAGATTTAGTACTAAAAAATATTAATATTCGATTAACTAAAGGATCTTTGTCAGCTGTAGTAGGCTCTGTCGGTTCTGGAAAAAGTAGTTTGGTCAGTGCCTTATTGGGTGAAATGACTAAAACATCAGGTCGTGTGAATACTATAGGTTCGATAGCTTATGTAGCACAGCAGGCTTGGATACAAAATGCTACTTTACGCGATAACATTCTTTTTGGTAAAAATTTCGATAAACTTCTTTACGAAAAAGTGATTGAAGCATGCGCATTAAAACCCGATTTTGAAATGTTGCCAGCTGGAGATCAAACCGAAATTGGCGAGAAAGGAATCAATTTGTCCGGTGGACAAAAACAACGAGTTAGTTTAGCACGAGCTGTATATGCTAATACTGATATTTATTTTCTGGATGATCCATTAAGTGCTGTTGATAGTCATGTTGGAAAACACATATTTGATAATGTTATTGGTCCTGATGGACTCTTAAAACATAAAACGAGAGTTTTAGTAACGCACGGTATTACTTATTTACCACAAACTGGTAAAATTGTTGTTTTAAAAGATGGGGAAGTTTCGGAAAGTGGAACATATCAAGAATTACTCGATAAGAAAGGAGCTTTTTCAGAATTTTTACTACATCACATCAATGAAGTTGAAGAGGACGAAGAAGGTAAGGATTTATTGCTTGAGGCAGTAGCTATAGAAATTTTGCTAATACTAATACACTGTGACTGTTTTTCATACTTTGTATGCTATTCACCTACTTAAAAAGAATATTACATATATATATAAATATAACTTTTATATATTTTTTGCTTGTAGAACTAGATGCATTAAAAGAACAACTGAGTGGTACAGCTGTCTCAGATGAAATAAATCGAAAAATTGCTCGGCATAGATCACGTGTTTCAGAGTCTGTATCAGAAACTGGTTCCGATAGTCTTTCATTACAACGCCAAAAATCTATAGAAAGTTCAACGCCTAAAGGCTTACGTCAACGGTCTAGTTCAATAGAAGACTCTAAAAAATTGCCACCTGCTAAACCTGATAAATTGATTGAAATTGAGAAGGCTGAAACAGGAAGTGTTAAATGGTCAGTGTATAAGCATTATTTGAAATCGATTGGACTATTCCTTACAATTGCAACGATTTTTTTGAATATGCTTTTCCAAGGCTTTAGTATTGGATCGAATGTTTGGTTGGGTAGGTATCACACAATATACTTTCATCGGTTATTTACTGTTTTACATAATCAAATTCATCGAAGAAGCTTTAATTGTTAGATCAAAGAGGAAATAGTTTTCTTGTGAACATTATATATAAAATACTTTTTTTTTATGTAATCGTGTATATTGTGGTTTTTTATTATTACATTTTTTTGATAATTTTATTTGAAAACTGATACTTCTTGTGTTGCATCATATAAATTTTATCAAGATCTGAAAAGTAGTTTCAAGTTATTCTTAATAATTCGTTTTTTTACATCGACTTTTGGAACTGACAACTGATTATGGAAATTGAATAACAAATCAAAAATTTTTAAAATCGAGTTTTATATGATGAATCATTAATTTATCTATTTGATTTATTTAACCAAAAAAGCAATTTAAATCAATTATTTTAACATTTAATATTGAAGACGGTTTTTTAAAATTTTTAAGTTATTGTTATATTTCTTATTTTGTAATATAAAAGTAACGATTCATAGTCGTTTATACAGCAAATCAGTTTCTTCTATTATGAATTGTGTATTTAAATGTATATAATAAGTCTTGTTAAATAGACTATTATAATATAATAGTTTTTAAGAACTTGACAGTTACTATTTGATGTTTTGTAGGTGTTTGGGCGGATGATAAAGAAGTAATGGGTGCAAATGGTACAGTCAACGCAGGAAAACGCGATTTCTATCTTGGAATTTACGGTGTTTTGGGTATTGGTCAAGGTAAGTTGTGAGTTTTTTCATTTAAGCATGATATTGTTTTTATTAGTTTTGATTTCTATCTAACATCTTGCATGATATTAACAAGTTTTAATTTTATTAGTTTTGTTTATTTATTCAAACTAACACTGGTTGTATATAACACAATTCTAGGTTTGACAACTTTTATTCTTTCTGTGACCTATGCCTATGGATTCTTAAAAGCCGCAATACGCACTCATGAAATTCTTTTACGCAGCTGTATGCGTTGGCCGCTATCAATGTTTAATACGACACCATTAGGACGGATACTTAACAGATTTTCTAATGATGTTAATATTTTGGATAATAATTTACCAATGAGTCTTCAATCAGTTTTTAGAACATTATCTACGGTAATTCTTGAGAAACCTGTTGATAAACTAACACACATTAATGTTGCTTTATTTGCTTTTGTTTTTTGCTTGTACTTGATTTTGCTTGGTTTTATGGAATTATTTTATTTTTTACTACAAAATTATTTTTATTTGAAACATATATATACGGTTTTTCAGCTCTTTCCGTACTGTTATCAGCGCTGACATTGTTTATTGGAGCATTAAATGGAGCCCAATTACTCCACGAATTGCTCCTATCAAATATTTTGCGAGTACCTTGTACTACATTTTTTGATGTTACACCAGTTGGACGCATTTTAAATCGTTTTTCTAAAGATATTGATACTGTGGACAACGTATTACCGATGACTATAAGAGGATGGATCACTTGTTTTTTCTCGGTTTGTTTGTTGTTTATGTAGTCTACTGAATGATTTTTAAATCACTGTTATATTTATAGAATACTATTCACAAACTTATTCAAAGAGAACTTGACTTAAGTATATAACGTTACAAAAGAATTACATAAAATAAAACAATAAATCACAATAAAAGATATTATTTTTCGTAAAACACAAAAAACTTGAGACAGTGCTTTTTTATCGTTATTCTGAATGATCAGCTGAATTTATTGTAACATATTGTTTACAACAAAAGAAAAGCGAGAGTGATGATTCATTATAATGAAACAATGCATTTCAGGCTTTTTACTTTACCAAATGTAATCACTTTTTATGTAATTTATTATTTAATAATTTTTTTATTAAATTATTGTTTATCATAGAACAAATTTTATATTTTCAACCGACGAAAAAAAGAAGACACTTAATTCGACCCATATATATTTTTTTACGCATATCTTTCAATAGAGAAGCCGGATTTCAACGTATCTTTTTTTTACTGGATAAGGGACTCTTTAAACTTTAGATCATATAAATTTGACAAAAAAATTATGTCTCGAAGAGTAACCAACTAAAGATTTGTTTAAATTTGGGATACTGTCTTAAATTACAATATTTTTAAAATGTCTAGTTAAATCTAGGACAGAAAAAAATTATGTAAAATAATAAACTTGTTAGCTTTGTCAGTATTGGCAATTTGTTATTTATTTCATTTAGCTAATCTAAAGCAATACATGGTATTTTTGAAAAAAAAAACATTACTTGTTTGTTTGAGTACACATACATATAGGTAGAAATACCCGGTATTTTATAATCGGACAACTGGCCGTTCGGTTAATTGAGGCTCCAATTGATTAGGATTTTTGTATTTTTTGCTGTGTATTAGAGTGATATAAAACGTTTTAGCTTGAGGTACTCTGTTAGGATCCAGATGCATACATATCTGATGTTTCTTAAAGTAAATAAGTTTCTTCTTGTTATTTATTCATCTTTCCGGTAGATATGGTTTGGGTTGTTAAGCAAGTGTATTTAATGTACTATTTACTCTCACAAAATTGAACATTAGGTATACGAGACCCACACATGTTTTAGAACAAGTCGAATGTTTGCAGATTTTTTTATTACTGCGAGGAACACTGCTGACCGTTGCGTGATGCAGGTCTGAAATTGAGTGAATTTAATTGTATTGCCCCTGTAGAATAAATATTTTAGTTTAAATGTTTTATCTTTATGATGTTATACTGCTTATTTCTTTTTGATACAGTTTATTTTGCTACTAATTTGTTTGTGAATAGTAATATAAACAAAGGACAACATTTTCACTCATTACAAACACTAACTGTTAATTAATTTATGCTTATTTTATTTTTAATTATTATTTAATTTTAATTTAGAACGCTTGAACCTCCCTTCTTTTTTAGAATGTCATAGTTTCTATTGTTATAAAGCATCTTGTTATATATATTTAAAATTGTAGCCATTTCGATTTGTTCATCGGAATTAAATCTAACGATAGCATCTTTGAATGCTGCCTCTCAAATTCATAAAGACATTCTATCTGATATTCTTCGAAAACCAATGACTTTTTTCGAATTTATTCCTGTTGGCAGAATTATAAGTCGTCTTTCTAAAGATTTAGATGGTCTCGACACTGAACTTCCTTTTAATTGTTATGAGGTTATTGAAAGTGGTTTTATTGTAAGTTGTTTTTGTAGCAGTTATATTTAAAATGCTCAAATTTTAAATTAGTACTTTACTTTTCTATTGTATTCATATTTTTGCAGGTTTTTGTTTTGTTTATTAACTATTTATTTCTGCTACTGACACATTAGAATGCTTTCGGTAGGCAATAAGCTTTGTGTATATAAAGCCCACGGCACTAATTTTATAGATACACTATTGCTTTTCCAAGAAAATATTATACAGGGTGTGAAAGAAGCTTGGTGGTACGCATTAAACTGTTTTAAAAAAATATTATGTACAGCAAGTTATTTAAAATATTTTTTTACACACTTTGATGCATATTATGGGTAAACATTCTTTTCAAACACACTGTATATGTACACTTTAACCGTTTCAGCAATCGTCGCGGTCCTAGTTGAGGTGGGATTTCAATTAGGTTGTTGTTTTGCTGCTATAAGATTACACCAATTTTTACTGTTCGGTGTATTAAGGGCCCCAATGACATTTTTTGATACTACACCAATCGGACGAATTTTGGCTCGTTTTTCGAAAGATGTCGAAACTATGGATTCTACTTTGCCTTGGGTGATTGGTGACGGAGTTTATTGCCTGTTCGAGGTATTAATATATGTTAAAAAGAAAATGACATACATACAATATCACTCACAGTCTTACACATAATTCCCCTTGTTTGTTAAAATTTATTGTCAACGATTTGTTTACGTTTATTGTTTATTTGCTTGAGGGAAAATGTTGTGCAATTGTTTAAATATAACTGCTTTGCTTTATGTTGTATGAGGTAATGGGTACACTCAGTCAAAGACAAAGTATCACTATTATACAATAAGAGTTTGCGAAGTTTAACCTTGTAATCTACTCAAAAAGAAAACATAAACAGCTTACAAGTCAATATCTGAGAAATTTGTTTCTGGTATATAACAGGAAGAGGGTGTTCACGCTTCATTATATCAATGCACACTGGCCAGCCAATGAAAAAAGGATAAACTTTCATACAGTATATAGTTTAGAAAGTCTAAAAGTCTAAAAATTGTTTAATGTTTTTACCTGCGCTGCTACGGGGGAATTTACTACTACAGGCAAAATTACGAAATGGTTCCGCTAAGTTGTAAAATTATATTGCCGGGCTACTTTTAGTGACATGTGCCAGCACTTCTCAATGGGTTTTTAATTTTCTCTAGGTTACATGCTTCTAGCTGATTGACGTTTCAAGTTCACACAAAAACATTTTTGCGATTGCTGAGTAAATAAACCTCTCACTACTTTTAAAGTGTATATTCGGTAATAAACTTTTTGTTCATCTGCAGGGCGTTTTGGCTACAAAGGACAACTCTATTAGGGAGAGTTATTGTTGGTTTTCTAGCGGTTTTACAATTTAAGTGGTCTACAATTTAGAGGAACGATTTCGGGATTTGGTCTATATATGTTGTCTCAGAACTAACGCCCCAGAGAAAAAACAAGACATTCTCATCAGAAGAAAAAAAAGCTCTTCCAAAAAAAAATTGTAGCTGTAACGATATTCAAAACAAAAGTATTTTTATTTGACAAATCAGGTGTAGTTCTCAACATGGTTGTTGGGTGATTGATTTTATTGCGTTTTCAATTAACTGGTCGGGTATGAAACATTTGAGAAACGTCAATTGTCTGTTTTCTCTGGGACGTAAACTGCGCTTAAGTTTTGAAGTATTTGGTTTATAAAGTGGTCTGGTCTGCGTTTGTGATTACGAGTGAACACTTTACTATTAACTAAATGTTGAGTTTTGTTTTTAAACGGTAGTTACAGCTTATTTATGAGTTGGGTTTGTTTATGTGCTCTTTTTTTTTAAATTGAAACACTTGAGAACACATTATAAAGTAGCGAAAATAGTGAGATTTTTTGTTTGGTTGGATGTACCAGAGATCACTTTTTAATTATTAAAACTTTTAGGTTATTGGTACTCTAGTAGTAATCAGTTATACAACTCCGATTTTTGTCAGTATAATTATTCCAATTGGACTACTGTATTATTTTATTCAAAGATTTTATGTTGCTACCTCACGTCAATTAAAACGTTTAGAATCTGTATCTAGATCGCCGATTTATTCACATTTTGGTGAAACAATAACTGGAGTTCAAGCCATTCGTGCTTTTAGAGAACAGGAACGATTTATTAAGGAATCGGAACATAAAGTCGATGTGAATCAAGTATGCTACTATCCGAGTATTATTTCAAATCGATGGTTGGCTGTTCGATTGGAAATGATTGGAAATTTAATCATATTATTTGCGGCATTATTTGCTGTACAAAGTGAAAAGAAAGATGCTGGAAATGTTGGATTATCTGTCACTTATGCCTTGCAAGTAATAACATTTTTATTTTATTTTTTATTCATTTAATTGCATTTGATATTACGCAAGTGCTACCTCCTGCAGTACGCGGTTAGGAATGCACGTGAGTTTATTGGCTTCAGCTATAAATTATGTGCGTTTCCCGATTATCTTTAACAACATTTTTTATATGACACTACCTTTGATCATTATCTATAAAAACTTTTAGATAACTCAAACGTTAAATTGGTTAGTTCGAATGACGTCAGACGTTGAAACAAATATTGTAGCTGTAGAACGTATTAAAGAATATGGTGAAGCTGAACAGGAGGCTGCCTGGGAAATTACTAGTAAAAATCCAGATAATTCATGGCCTAAAACTGGATCGGTTGAATTTAAAAAATATGCAGTTCGATATAGACCAGGTCTTGATTTGGTTCTAAAAGGTGTCAATTTTTCAATATCTGGAGGTGAAAAAGTTGGAATTGTTGGCAGAACTGGTGCTGGAAAATCAAGCCTTACTTTAGCCTTGTTTAGGTAAGTTTTCTTTTCCGAGTAAATTCACACCGGCTTGAAATAATGCAGAGATTTTATAACTTATAATTAATGAAATTTTTTTTTCAGGATAATTGAAGCTGCTGAAGGTGAAATTCTTATCGATGGAATTAATATTTCAAGTTTAGGTCTTCATACGTTGCGCTCTCGTCTGACAATCATACCACAAGATGCTGTTCTATTTTCAGGATCTTTAAGAATGAATTTAGATCCATTTGATACACATTCCGATGATGAAGTGTGGCAGGCTTTAGAACACGCACATCTTAAAACTTTTGTTACAGGTAAGATTACATTTATGAGTTATATGTGAATCAATAGGATTAAATTGGCAAAAAAATCAACGTTATTCACTTTAAATTTCTATTGTCATCCCACATTTGTCATTTAAAACAAACATCAAGCACTGTCAAAAACAGACGCTTGTGTTGTTTTTGATTTGTCTGTGTTTGTTAGCGTTTAGAATGTCTACTTCCGATTGAAGTTTCTATGTTTATTGAAGTCAAATCTGTTTTTTTTAAAGCAAATTAGTCATATTACTCCCTTATTATTTTTACTTTATTCCAAATTGAATCCACACCCTATGTCTCTTAGCCGTTTCGTTGACTATACTGTAATTATATTGATTTTTGATATTTCTTAAGGTTTAAGCGCAGGCCTACATCATGAAGTGACAGAAGGAGGTGAAAACCTATCTGTTGGCCAAAGGCAACTCATTTGCCTAAGTAGAGCTTTACTGCGTAAAACCAAAGTGTTGGTTTTAGATGAAGCAACAGCGGCTGTAGATTTAGAAACAGATGATTTAATTCAAAGAACAATAAGAACCGAATTCAAAGATTGTACTGTTTTAACAATCGCTCATCGGTTGAACACAATCATGGACTCGGATCGAGTCATAGTCCTTGATCAAGGAAAAATAGTCGAATTTGATACCCCAGCCAATTTACTTAAGAGCCATCAAACCATATTTTATGGTATGTGCAAAGATGCCGGTTTAGCTTAAACCTTCTGTTTTTTGTTTGTAAATGGGAAAATTGTTGAACAATTTTACCAAATTTTTTTTTTTCTATTTTTGTATTTAGTTTTCTTAAGTAGAGCACTTGCCTTACATTGTGAATAGTTTTAAAAAAATGTGATCTGGTTGAACATTTTGCAATGTCTTTTTTTGTTGGATACTTTTACAGTATTTTAATTTTATTGTACAAATGTATACTTAATGTTCGATTTTCTCAAACAATTGTGTAATTTTTTTTATAAAATAAACTTAAAAATATTTACAAAAAAAAACCTGTTGCTGTGTTGTTTATGTAAACTCTAAAGCGTGAGGTTTAACAACTGAAAAAATGATCTTATCATCAGTCCATCACTTCAATATCGATAAAAAGGTGGAAAAAAAGCGTCTCTTATTGGTTAAATACTTGATAAAGAGTGAATGATTATTGATTCTAATAAAGAAGCAAAAAAAGAAGTAAAGACATACTAGTTTCTATCTTAAAACTTCCATTATAAATAGAACCAAAATTTTCTGAAAGGTAAAGCAAATATTAACCTCTGCGTCTAAAACTACCCTGTATAAATTAATCCAAATCTTTCAAAAATTAAAATTGATACGTCAAGCTAATTTTTTTTTAAAAAATTACATTTTAACAATTAAATAATAATTTTTATATTCACTGACCTTTTCTTCCTGTTCCACATTCCTTTCATTGTGTAGAAACAAACCCGCTTGCAGTTTAATCCGTTCTCCAGCATCCGACACGCACAATCACATCAAATTTAATATTGTTCAAAATTATTTTATTCTTACACACGAATCACGTTTTTGCGCCACAAAGTTTCAAACACAACTAAAGTAATTCCAAAATCAAAAGAAAGCATTACATAAAACTGAAAAAAAGTCAAGGGAACTGATAACAAATCAAAAAAAAATTGGTTACTATTATAAAACTGCCAAATTAATCAAAAAATAATTTCAATGTCACTCAAATCAGTGTGAGATTTGGATAAAAAACACATCTAATTTTATAAATAAAATAATTAATATTTATTAAAGCGATTGTCAAATATAATTTTACCAAAATTAAAAATACAATTTTTGATAATTTTAAATTTTATACCTGCTTAACCGAATCTATATTTAAAACAAAAATAAATTAATTACAAAAACACTACATTACACTACAGTAGTGGTTGTACAATTTGATGATCTATGCCCTTTGTATTTATTAAATCATTGTATTTTAGCTATAAAGATTATTCAATAAATTATAACGGGTGTTTTTTAAAATTTGGCGTCATAGTGGGCCATGCCTAAGAGTTTGGGTGAACGAACCAATTTTTAAAACAATTGCTTCAAATGTCAAAATAATTACTCAATTTTTTAATTTAAAATGGTGTTTTCACAAGAACAAAAAATTTTTGTGGTGGAATCTTATTTTCGTAACGGCCATTCGGTTGATGGTAAATTATAGTTTTTTTTAATGAAACTTTATTGACTGCTAAAGATACCGAGATTACAGTCATTCTTTGAAGAGCTTCATGATGATACTATTGTAAACGGGTACTTTTAGCAAGACACTTCACATACCACTTACGAGATTTTGAATATGATCGTAGATTTATCAGCCGAAATATAGCCATAACTTACCTTTCAAAATCCTCCTTGTGTGGTTTTATTTAAAGAGTTTTTTCTTGATGAGTTGCGTCAGTTCAGTAACGCAATTGTTCAAAAATACCTTGAAGTCAATGAACGACATTTTGATTATTATAAACTTTTTTTCTTCATTAAAGTTTATTTTTTTGTTTGTTATAACACTGCGACTGCTTTCAAGTACTTTTAATTTAATCTCATTAACGTGTTAAATTATTCAATTAAAAGTGAGGTTAGGTTTAGACTGATGTCAAATTAATAGCTGCCAAAAAGGTAAGTTCACAGTTCAAAGTTAAACATTTATGGCAACTTTGACGCCAAATATAAAAAAACACTAATCATTACCCTTATTAGCTACAGATTGCTTAAGATGAATCATAAAAGTTGATAAACTATTGTAATTTTTTTTTTATTTTAATGGAGATACGGTATTATGTGTTGTGACTATCAATACAAAATTTGATAAATTATCTTAATAAAATATTAATTGACAAATAGAAAAAAAAAATTGGAGTGACATTGGCTTTGTAATAAAAAGTTGTTGATGTCATACAACAGTTTTAATTTTATGCAAGTAGAATTTTATACGGTTTATATGTCAAAAGTCAAATAACTTTATTGTCATCTGTCAATCTGTCGTATTTATGTCAATGTTTCTTTTATAAATAATTTTAAGTAATTGTTATTTTTTAATAAAAATCAATAATGGATAAAGGAAAAGTGACTCAAAAGTTAGAAGAATTTAGTTTAATTAGCATATTACTGGCAGTTTTTGTCATTGTAATTACTTTAGGTAAGAATTCAACCATATGTTTGGTTTGGAGGTTATGTGTATAATTTTTAGTGGTTTTTGCCCTTTATCGCCGCAAAAAGGCTTCTCGAAATTGCATTTTGGTAACGGGCTTATGCAATAGTGGCAAAACGTTGCTGTTCTCACAATTGGTGCATAACAAGTTTGTTCAGACACACACATCAATCAAGGAGAATATTGGGGCTTACGTTGCGAATAATGTAGGTTTTTAGGTGGTTTTTGAGTAAAAGTAATGCAAAATATTGTAGAACTATGTGAAGATTGTTGATATACCTGGCCACGAACGGTTGAGGGATAAATTTGTGGAGCAGTATAAGGCATTGACGCGAGGAATCGTATTTGTTGTGGACTCGGTAACGATTCAGCAAGACGTTCAAGATGTTGCCGAATTTCTTTATAATATTTTGGTGGATGTAACCTTTTTAAATAATAATCCACATATGGTAATATTGTGTAATAAACAAGATCAAACCTTGTCCAAAGGGGGCAATGCAATCAGATCAATGTTGGAAAAGGAATTGTAAGCTATTAACAATAAAAAATGAGCATAATCTAATTTTGACAGCTATTACAATTAATTATTTTTTCTTTATTAGTGACTCCTAATGCCACTGAATTAGAATTATTAAATCATATAGAGACTCATACAAGTTTTGGGCTCATTACTTTTTGTGGAAGGTTATTACCTTGATTTTGCTTTATTTTTTGTTAAAATAAAAAACTCAGCTTTTATGATTTTGTTATATTAGGTTCAAGCAATTACATAATATATTGAATTGTTCCCTCACAAAAGGTTAGGTGAAAGTCAATCTGGATTAATGCTCATGTTTTAACTGTTTTTTTAATAATATAAATATTTTAGGAACACTTTAAGAATTACAAAATCTAGTCAATTGGAATCAGTCGATCCTAAAGCTCGAAGATCCAAAATCTTAGCGGATGGTGATAAGGATTTCAATTTTGCATCTCTCAATTATAAAGTGGATTTTGCCGAATCCAGTGCTTTTAATAAAAGTGGTGCTATAGAAATAGATGAATTAAAGAATTGGTTACTTAAAGTAGCTTAAATCGAATAAAGTTTGTTGATTTGTATTTGCTGTGTCATTTTTTACCTGTTACCTGCTCTCGATTGATACCCTTTAATCATTAATATTAATTTTTGCTCAGTTGATGATTTATGCAGTGATTTGGGGTTAATGATTTAAGGGTTACGATGCAAATTTTTTGGGAAGGGTTACAGTAGTGAATGGAGGAATTTGTAAGGGCTACGCTTCAAATAGTCTTGTAGGGAAATTTACGACTTTTAATGACCTGTAAGAAGATATTTTCAATAATCTATACTATACGTTTTGCAAGCCGACGGTTTTTTATCAAATTTGTTTTTGGTGCGTTTTCTTTTTTTTTTATGGCTTATGCTTTGTTTTCTATTTGCCTTGTGCTTATATATTTTTATATCTTCACTTTTCTTGTCTTTCTTTTTTATGTTTTACTAAATCAGTAAATAAATAAGATATTGCTGGTGAGCGTGTGATATATCTATTTATTAGTTTTACAGTAACTAAGCAAGCATAAGCTTAATAATAATAGGTAAAAGATGCAGCTGACTAAACTAAATCTGCATATCTCAGTCAATCGCACGGACTAATGATGTCCCGGTCATAAACTACTTGAAAAAGTTAACAGTTTATATAGGATATTAGACTTGTACAATTTTTCTATCTTTTATTGGATTTGTCGCACTATAAACCTGGTTCAGCTTAAGGTGCTATTTCGTTGACGCGGTTGCGTCTGGCGGCAAGCACTGCTTTAATGGACTTAAGTAGGAACGGTTTGGTTGCAGCGTACAGCGGCTGTGTCACAGATTTGAACGTCGGGCGGTTCAGACAACAGACAGTCGGAGCCGCTAGACGCAGCCGCTAGACGCAGCCGCCAGACGCAAACGCCAAACGCAAACGCCAAACGCAGCCGCTAGACGCGTCAACGAAATTGCACCTTAAGGCATGAACTAAAAAGCGTACCTGAATATAGACAACCAGTAACAATGATAGGAAGAAAACATGGTATGTAAGCATAGCAGCGAAATATCAACAGAAAAAAGTTTACTTGTTTTCTAAGAATAAAAATTACGTAATACTTCAAGCTATGGTAAAATAAACATAAAAGTTGATAAGACAACATTTGGAAGAATCTTTCAAAAATTAAATCTAAAGAGCAAAACAGGATTGATTAGCTAAAAACTATTAAGAGGCATCACATGACGCTATAAAAAATAAACTGGAAGAAGAATTAGGAGATTAGCAGAGCTGCAGTTACAAATATGTGAGATGGATGTTAGGATTGAGTAAAGAACCTCCAGGGTGCTTATATAGTGAGAGAGAAAAGAATAGAAAAAAAGCAGTAAGTTTGAGGATAAAATAAGAAGACAAGAGGGGTGTGATCTATTCAACAAGAGCTGGAAGGTAGTAAGTAGAAAAGCAGATAGAAGAATAAAAAAAGAAAAAGTTTAGCGTATAAAAAATTAAGAAAAAAAATAAGCGAGACAGTATGAGGGCATGGAGAAAAAAGGATGAACAAAAACACTTAGACAAGCCCGAAAGAAGGCGAGAAATAATAGAAAGAAGGTACCTACCTACATACCTTAGCTTAACCATAAAAAAGTTGCTCAAATTCTTAAAAATAGAAAATCAGATGATAGCCAGTTTACGTGCGAAAATAAAGAAAGAGAAAATAGATTTTGGATAAAGAAAAATGAAAGAAAATGCAGGATGTATGGAACAGAGAAAGAAACATTAAAACATATGCTAAATCAATGTGTGAAGGTAAAAGAAAGAAAAAAAAGACATAATGAAAGAAAAGAAAGAAGGAATAGAATGGATGAAAATGACAAGTAGAGAGAGAGAGAAAATATATACAAGATAGTGAATGAAGTGGAGAAAGAAGAAAAACATGCGAGAAGAGAAAGAAAAGCATTTAATTTTAAATTTAAGAAAATATCTTAATTACATGTTTTAACACAGTATGAGAAACATTATTATTTCATTATTAAAGAAGAAATGTATAAGGTACTAAGATGAATAAAGAACAGTAAAAAATAGTAAAATTTTGCTATTGGGTCAAACAAAGTAGGGAAAACAACATTAAGAAAAAGTCATTTGAAAGAAAACAACACAACAATATTAGAAGAAAAACACAAAATTGAAAGAAATAGAGAGACAGACGAAAGAAACACAAGATTGACTTATGAATTGTACGAGATTTTGTTTTCTTCTGTCTCTTGTATTTCATTTTTTTGGTACTCGTCAAAAAAGTTGGTAAGCTTTGGAGGGTTTTAAAGGAGGATAACAATACCGTACAATTAAATCCCTTCTCGCTAAGTAATTACATAATTTGTGCTTGATAATTAGATATTATTGTAGAAAAATACGTCAAGGTAAATAGAAATTTGTCATAATAAGTGTTGGAACCACGTGACGATTAATTATTTATTTGTAAAAACCATTATCCCTCAATCCAAGTAATAAAATTTAAATAAATTAGTGTAGTTTTGTGTATTGAATGTTCAAATTTCAAATAGCACTTTCATACCATTTAGAAGTCTGGTGTAAATTGCATGACGTTGTGGTCAATATTGATGTTTCTAATTGAAATGCGATGTACCTATGGACGGTACCTACGTGATCAACTAGATTTTCAATGAATTTCAAAATAATTTTATTAAAGAGAAATTGTTTATTCTAGATTTGAGTTAAATAAATGTTTGATCTTTGTCAAGAGGAGATAAGGTGAGCGTGAGAATCTGCAGAGACGTGTCTTCTATGTTTATTTACCTGCCCAGTGTAATATTTACTTCCTGTTCGTGCTGCCTCTGCAAAGATTATCTTATCGCGAGATTTTTACGCTATGATAACACCACTGCTAACTCATTTAGTCGAAAAAATTATTTGTTTAAAAAATATATAAAACTTGTCATTTGCAACCAACTTGATATAATCGAAAGCTTTTGAGAAATCTTCAGATATTTTCATCATCAAATCTTTAGAGAAATTAGCTAAACGCTTTCAGACACACTATGATCAAAAGAATTTGACTACAATTTGTCAATGTTGTAATGTTTTCTATTATTTTTAACATCGGTTTGACAAACGCGACTTTGTTTTCATATTGGAATTAGCAATGAATTAATTTGGGAAAATTTTGTAAGCTTAACACCTGATTGGTAATAGAACGATAGTTTGTTGGAAAATTTTGTAAAAACTACTTTTAATGTCTTCTGTATTGAGAATTTGAGATAAATGCTCTTTGTTTCTAATTTTTACTAAGATTTTTTGCTAATTATATAATGCGGTAATAATGCAATATTCTTCAAATATCGACAAACAAAGACACATAAAGAAAAAAAAAGTATTAATGTAAAAATATAAAATGAAGAAAGAACAGGTAGAGTAGAGAATTTTTCTCTCTCTGGAGCTCAGTTCAAACAAAAATTATATAATAAAATGCATGAAAAATATTATGCAGAAAAGTAAAGCATAAAAAAT
This sequence comes from Lagria hirta, assembly GCA_947359425.1. Taxonomy (NCBI): domain Eukaryota; kingdom Metazoa; phylum Arthropoda; class Insecta; order Coleoptera; family Tenebrionidae; genus Lagria; species Lagria hirta. The sequence goes on along the minus strand of OX375796.1, from coordinate 18,156,913 downwards.
GAAAACAAAAAACAAGAACAATGGTAAACTGAAAGCCTAAAAAGAGCAAGAAATATATGTGAAAAAAATAATATATTAATTATACTATTATAAAAAGATTGACAATAAACGAAGAAGTAAACAAAAAAAAAATTTGAAACATTTGCAACAAAAATATAATAGTCCGGTCAATTTAGACATTCGAAGTTACATCAATCCTCAATAAGCTGAAAATCGGTGAAATCGTTCAAAATATGATTATAAACAAAATTAGAAAGTTCCCCAGTCCTCCCCTTTTTGCAAAAAATTTTATTCAAGGTCAAAGGGCGAAAAAATGAGTTTTTCGCGATTTTCAGCAAAACGGTAAGTTTTATCATAAAAATACCTCAAACAAAAATTGTAGATCATAAAATTATCTACAAAAAATGTATAAATACTTTTTTTCCTACGAGCCACCGTTTCTGAGATATAACGATTCAAAAAGTTGTAAAAGTTGTAATCGTCATAATATGCACACGTTTCCACGCCACCTATGAGGTAGTGTACTTAGCGCGTTTTTTTTAACGTGGTTTCCCCAATAGGCCTATTCCACGGGTCAGTTATGATCCCGTTTAATTTGAAACTATTGCAAAATAATGAAAATCAGCAAAGACTGGCAAAGATAAAAGCGTTGTAAGTTAAAACAAAATAGTGGAGTTTAATCATCAGATTCGTAGCTTTCAAATTCTTCTTCTTGATCTTCTTCTTGTTCTTCTTCTTGATCTTCTTCTTGTTCTTCTTCTTCTTGTTCTTGTTCTTCATCTTCATTCGAGTTGCATGTAAATTGCGTCAAAAGCGATGTATCGCATGTCACCTCGTCCGAATCAAATGAATCCTCCATTGCTGTTGATTCAACATTAGAGCACGACCGGCCTTGACAATATGTACATTCTTATAGTTATAACTTATGTATATTTTATATTTTAAGTGTAAGTTATAATGATCAATAGAAAAATATTTAAACATATATTACAACTCGGGAGATGTATATACGTGGCGTACTCATGCATATTATGACGATTACAACTTTTACAACTTTTTGAATCGTTATATCTCAGAAACGGTGGCTCGTAGGAAAAAAAGTATTTTTACATTTTTTGTAGATAATTTTATGATCTACAATTTTTGTTTGAAGTATTTTTATGATAAAACTTACCGTTTTGCTGAAAATCGCGAAAAACTCATTTTTTTGCCCTTTGACCTTGAATAAAATTTTTTGCAAAAAGGGGAGGAATGGGGAACTTTCTGATTTTGTTTATAATCATATTTTGAACGATTTCACCGATTTTCAGCTTATTGAGAATTTATGTAACTTCACTCTTATTTTTTTGTCTAAATTGACCGGACTATAACTGATTTGAAAAGCTAAAATGTTAAAAACAACTTAAAAAGTAAAAAAAAATCTAAAACAAAATTTTTTTTAAAAAACTGAGAAATTGTTAGAGCCTGTTTTAAAGCGTTTAGACGTACATATCTAGGAACTACTGCAATTATTAGATCTCAATTATGTTTTGGTCTAATCTTTACATAAAATATTTTTAAGATCTCGATTTAGCTAGAGCTAACTTGATAAATCAAAAGTATTTGTGAACTCATTTAGTCGAAAAAATTATTTGTTTAAAAAATATATAAAACTTGTCATTTGCAACCAACTTGATATAATCGAAAGCTTTTGAGAAATCTTCAGATATTTTCATAGATATCTTGGAACAACTCCAATTAATTCTAAATTGCCATCAAATCTTTAGAGAAATTAGTAGTTTTCTATTATTTTTAACATAGGTTTGACAAACGCGACTTTGTTTTTATAATGGAATTAGCAACGAATTAATTTGAGCAAATTTTGTAAGCTTAACACCTGATTGGTAATAGAACGATAGTTTGTTGAAAAAATTTGTAAAAAATACTTTTAATGTTTTCTGTATTGAGAATTTGAGATAAATGCTCTTTGTTTCCAATTTTTACTAAGGTTTTTTGCTAATTATATAATGCGGTAATAATGCAATATTCTACAAATATCGACAAACAAAGAAACATATGACAAAAAAACATAAAGAAAAAAAAAAGTATTAATAAATAATAAATGAAGAAAAAACAGGTAGAATGAAGAATTTTTTTCTCTGGAGCTCTTTCCAAAGAAAAGTTATATAATAAAATGCATAAAAAATATTATGCAGAAAAATAAAGCATAAAAATGAAAATTTTTTAGGCTTAAAGCCTAAAAAAGAGCAAGAAATATATGTGATAAAAATAATATATTAATTATACTATTATATAAAGATTGACAATGGACGATGAAGTAGACAAAAAGTAAAATTAAAAAATTTGCAACAAAAATAATACTAATTTAAAAAGCTAAAATGTTAAAAACCACTTAAAAAGTGAAAAAAAATAAAACAATAAAAAAATAAAATAAAAAAAAATGTTTAAAGTCTGTTTAGACATATCTAGGAACTACTCCAATTATTAGATCTCATTTATGTTTTGGTCTAATCTTTATATAAAATATTTTTAAGATCTCGATTTAGCTTTAGCCATCTTGATTAAACCAAAAATATTTGTGATGGTGCAAAGTCTTTTTTCTTCTCAGTCGTGTAGTGTTTTCTATTGTCTTTAACATCTGTGTGGCAAACGCGACTTTGTTTTCTTAACGGAATTAGCAATGAATTCATTTGGGGAAATTTCTAAGCTTAACACCTGTTTGATAATAAACAATGGTTTGTTAGAAAAATTAACAAAATTTTTTTAAAATATATATTCACACTGTCAGACGATAACTCTTATAAGTTTGATAACGTTTTCTATCAATTTATTTGTTATTCTTGCTTTTACGGCTTCAAATATTTCCTCCTACATTTTGTATATTTATTCTATTTTACAGTTTTTTAGCTACGTCTTCTTTTGGCTTTTTGTGCTTTTTTCATCTGACCTAATCTCGCTCGCCTGTTTTCAGAGTCAAAGATATCAAAGAATAATAACACTGATTAATGATTCTGAAACCTAGATAATGCACATTGCCATAAATATGCAAAGATTGATAAAAAAAAATAAATTATGAAAAAATCTAGAAACTGATATAAGAGAATGAAGAAATAACTAATAATGAATAAAAACATTGTTAAGAACACAAAGAAAAATAGCCGTGATAAAAATTTTAGATATTAAATATCAAAATAGAAGAAAAATCTCAGAAAAATTTCGAATTAATTACAAGATTTACAGCAAAAAAAAAGAAATAAAGCTAACGTAGAAGATAAACAAATGATGAATACATACAATTAGAAAAGTTAACGGTTTTTTTTGAAAATACATCTATTTTTTTTCTTCATTTAAAGTTTCAGACAAATAATGTTTTTGATTTTAACTTTTATCACTTTTTATAACGTTTTCTATCAATTTATTTGTTGTTCTTGCTTTTACAGCTTTACTTTCCTCCTACATTTTATATGTTTATTCTAATTTACAGTTTTTACCTACATGTCTTTCGGCTTCGTTTTGTTCTTCCATGTTCTCTCTTAGTTTTTTAATTTTTGTCATTTTTTATCTAACCTAATTTCGAAATCCAACTCTTTCCAAAGCCATTGATAGAAAAAAATTAAAAAACTATCAAAAAAATTAGAAACTGATATAATAAGATATAAAAAAAACATAAAAAATAACAGTGATAAAATATTTGAGGGTTAAATATTAAACAGCAAAATTGAAGAAAAAACTAAGAAAAATTTTGAATTAAGAAAAGCAAAAATAGCGTTTAAGATAAACAAAAACCAAAAACGAGAAACAATAAAGGTGACAAATATTTTGTAAAAAAGAACGAAAAGTGAGAAAGCACTTATGAATTGGTATTAGATAAAAAAATGATTACTAAAAAAAGACGTAAAAGATAAACAAAGACATTATTGTGAAATAAAGGTGATTGAGAATTAGATGTTGTGTCATGTGCAAAGATTGAAGAAGAAGAAGAAGAAATAAATTAGAAACTCGTATTAGAAGATGATAGCCATAAACAAGGTAAGAAACATTGCAAAAAAAGCAAAAACTTGCAACGCAATAATTTATTGAAAAAGTTTGTTTGTATTTAGAAAATAAGTTACCAAATAAGGTGAAATCAGGTAGAAGAACATTTTCTTTAATTTATGTGCAAAACAAAAAGTTATAAAAAAGGTTTTTGGCGGACAGACCTCACACGGTCACACGTCTTGTCAGGCGCACCGCAGAGGCCAACTTTAGGACCAATGCTATTTAGTTTTAAAAGAATAGGTCGCCGACTGCCATGCCATGGCTAATTATTGCTGCGTTTCTGAGAGCCACAGAACAAACATGTTGTGGTGAGTCACCTTGTAGATTCGAGGCCTTACGACCTTGCAAAACAATAATAATCGTAAAATTGAAGCTAAATATGGTCGTCATTTTTAAGACGATTTGTATTGCATCATGATATGTAGGAGACACGAGCCGTGGAGAGAGAGATGGTGTAGCTAGGAATAGATGTAATTTTTTTCTTCTTCTGATGATGAGAAAGAGAAGAAAGTCACGCTCACGCTTGCTCCACTAGCACGGTGGCGAGTCGCGGGCGTTTTAATTTGGCGCGCACGCCCGCTTGCCTGGGACTCGTGCGCCTTCCACGTTCTCACGGCCTCGTAGACACCAACACACCGGCAACAACACATTTCCAATTCGAAGACAAGGAACCTCTTTCTTTAATCTAGTGACTGGCTTCTTCGTTCTTCGACTCGATTTAAAACACTCTCATTGTTAATCCGGACGTGCGACAGGTCGGTCGGTCGCCATGTCTAGGATTAATGGGGCACAGGCAGACCAGACGGTATCTATGCACTAGAAAACTATCATATGTCTTGAATTCCTAACGGGATTTGCACATTCTACAGTACTATAACTCATCATTAGGTACCCCAGCTCGTGTCTTATGTTATTGGAATGTTTTAACAAACAAAATTTGTACTAAACCAGTACCTTGCGGTATATCCAAATGTCAGTTTGCGTTTATGAGGGTGTTTATTGTATAGAAGTTATAGTATTTACAATGGAGTGCACCGCTAACAATTGACTAAAAGCCAACAGGTCATAAATAAAAGTCTGACTAGGCAAAAACAGATGTACGATCCTATCCAGAACCGCATTACATTATTTGAAGAAACAATATATTATATAAATATATTTTTAATTTATCATTACTTATTCTTATGAATAAATAGTTTAATGTACGCACATTTAGAATGCTGTCTGTATTTATTTCTGGACAGCAATTCCAGGTAAAGACGGCGCTGTACATTTTGAGGTCGACTGGATGAAATTTAATTTATGACGAATTTGTCAACAGCTCATTACCACAAAATCAATTGTAAGTAATATAGTAGTATTGTGAACACAAACCAGCATGTGGACTACTATACCACCCCATTTGAAATCTTAAATCTCTAATGTAATATAATTGAAAAAAAACGGGTTTCACCTCAGTTTCCACTGGCAGAAAGAAGTTGATGACAGATTTTAGTCTTTCAGCGAAACATTTAGTGAAATTGTCACCATCACTGACAAAGATTGAATAATTAGAACAGAAATGATATGGAAACTAAATTAGTACTCTTTTTTTCATAACACCCTGTAGATAATAATATATAAAAATGTATAATTTTTTTTTGATTTTCTAGTACTATGCATAAGCTATCATTAAACCAACAGCTTTTTTATATTTATTTTTAAACCAAATATTGGTTCTTAAGCAGTACTTTGTGGTTCTTTATCATTTCGATTGTACAGTTGTATCACAGATGGATCAAAGTATCTTGTTTAGTCTCAATATTATATTTGGCATTTTTGATTAAGTAGAATTGGTACTATGTCTATGTACTGCAATACAAAGGGATAAACCAATTGTTTTTTATTATTATGGATTTTGATTCAAGTTTAGTACTTTTATATCGCAGATTTTTTTATAAATCTGTACTTTTTGCAAAAGACAAAAGTACTGTAAACAGTACCACCCAACAATTTGTATTTTTTTTACAAAAGTTACAATTTCAAACCATCAATTTTTTCTATATTTCGATAATTTTGAGGTTTGTAGAAAGACAATTGGTACTAAAACAGTACTTTGCGGTTTGACTATAGGTAGCACATCATCTGTTTGGAAGCATCTTAGTATTCCACATTTTTTCTATAATGCTGTACATTCTGCAGAAGCAATACAGGAATACCACTATAGTACTATTTTTTTTTTGATTTTTGGTATCTAAATTAAATCAGTTTTATCTGTATTCAAAACTTTTGAAGACGAAGATTGGTTCTAAAGCAATACTTGCTCTACCAATGGCGGATACTGTAGTTTCTTATTGGATTTTTTGCTGTAAACTTGTGTTTTATTAAAGTTGTCACTGTGCCTAAGTTATCATTAAACCAATAGCTTTTTATATATTTATATATTTAAATTTTTAAAACTAAAGATTGGTTTTTAAGCAGTACTTTGTGGTTCTTTATCATGTCGACTGTACAGTTGTACACAGATTGATCAAAGTACCTTGTTTAGTGTCAATATTATATTTTGCATTTTTGATCAAGTAGGATTGGTACTATGTACTGCAATACAAAGGAATAAACTAATTGTTTTTTATTGTTATGGATTTTGATTTAAGTCTAGTAGCAATAAAATTGGTACTGAAAGAGTATCTAATACGCATATGATTAGACTGGAACCAGTTTTATATCACAGATTTTTTTTATAAATCTGTACTTTTTGCAAAAGTAAGTCAAAAGTACTGTAAACAGTACCACCCAACAATTTGTATTTTTTTTACAAAAGTTTCAATTTCAAGCCATCAATTTTTTCTATATTTCGATAATTTTGAGGTTTGTAGAAAGTCAATTGGTACTAAAACAGTACTTTGCGGTTTGACTATAGGTAGCACATCATCTGTTTGGAAGCATTTTGGTATTACACATTTTTTCTATAATGCTGTACATTCTGCAGAAGCAATACAGGAATACCACTATAGTACTATTTTTTTTTTGATTTTTGGTAGCTAAATTAAATCAGTTTTATCTGTATTCAAAACTTTTGAAGACAAAGATTGGTTCTAAAGCAATACTTGCTTTACCAATGGCGGATACTGTAGTTTCTTATTGGATTTTTTGCTGTAAACTTGTGTTTTATTAAAGTTGTCACTGTGCCTAAGTTATCATTAAACCAATAGCTTTTTTATATATGTATATTTAAATTCTTAAAACTAAAGATTGGTTCTTAAGCAGTACTTTGTGGCTCTTTATCATTTCGACTGTACAGTTGTACACAGATTGATCAAAGTACCTTGTTTAGTCTCAATATTATATTTTGCATTTTTAATCAAGTAGGATTGGTACTATGTACTGCAATACAAAGGAATAAACCAATTGTTTTTTATTATTATGGATTTTGATCTAAGTCTAGTACCAATAAAATTGGTACTGAAAGAGTATCCACTACGCATATGATTAGACTGGAACCAGTTTTATATCACAGATTTTTTTATAAATCTGTACTTTTTGCAAAAGACAAAAGTACTGTAAACAGTACCACTCAACAATTTGTAATTTTTTTTACAAAAGTTACAATTTTAAACTATCAATTTGTTCTATATTTCGATAATTTTGAGGTTTGTAGAAAGTCAATTGGTACTAAAACAATACTTTGCGGTTTGACTATAGGTAGCACATCATCTGTTTGGAAGCATCTTGGTATTACACATTTTTTCTATAATGCTGTACATTCTGCAGAAGCAATACAGGGAATACCACAATAGTACTATTTTTTTTTTTGGCTTTTGGTATCTAAATTAAATCAGTTTTATCTGTATTCAAACTTTTGAAGACGAAGATTGCTTTACCAATGACGAGTACTGTAGTTTCTTATCGGATTTTTTGCTGTAAACTCGTGTTTTAATAAAGTTGTCACTAGAAATTAGTACGAATTGGCTGCTATCACAACACAAATGAGTGATCCAATATTTTGTACCATTAAGTATTTTGATTTGAGGTTTGTAGAAGCTCAAATGGTACTAAAACAGTGATTTGCGGTTTGATTATATAGCACATCAATAGTTCAGAAGCACTTTAGTACCACAAATGTTTTTTATAAGCTGTCCATTAGCAAAAAGTACCACAATAGTACTTTAAATAGTAATACACAAGGATGTATTATTCTTTTTGCCTTTTTGTTAGCTAACTTTGAGTTTTGTAGAATCTCAATTGGTACTAAAACAGTACTCTGCGGTTTGAGCATATAGCACATCATTAGATATTTTTGAAGACAAATATTGATTCTGAAGCTTCACAATCACGTTGGCGAGTACTTTGTAACGTTCTGTGTCGGATATTTTTTTTTGTAAACTTATAGAAACCATATAAATGACAGAAGTAGTTTAGTACTACATTTGTTTTGCTTTTGAGTAAAGTTGGTACTACATACTTTGCTGGTACCAATCTGCTGCATTGAAGAAATGTTTTTTTATCATTTACGCACTGTTATGTCACACATTTTTTTCTATAAGATTTTACATTATGCAAATGCGATAGGAATACAACAATAGTACTATGTACAAAAATGTCCTACACACTAAGCTTACAATTAAAATCATCTGTGAAATTGTTAAAGACAAAGTTTGGAACTAAAACAGTACTGTGTTCGGAGACTTTTTCTATAAACTTAGAGCGTACGTTTCATTTTAATATATTATTTTGTAATCACTAGAAGTTAAACAAATAAGCAGAAGTAGTTCAGTACTGTTTTATTTTGCAGTTTGTAGATTCAAAATTGTTGTTAAAGCAGTACTTTGCGGTACTCTATTTGTTACCCATATAGTTTGTAACTTTAAAGGTTGGAATAAATTATAACTTTCACCCTTTACTCGCAAATATCGAATAAATAACAGAATCTGAGCAGTATAAGTAAATATAATTTTTTTTTGAAAAATGCATAAAAAAAGTGCAAGACTTTAATAATAGACACATTGAACAGCAAAATTTATATTACGATAGAGCAAAGAATGTAAGAAAATGTAACAAAGCGGTATAATCACCTCAAAATAATTAATAAAAAATCTCAAAATAAGGAAACAACAACAAGGAGTCATAATAATCAAATTAACTTAGAACAAGAAAACACTAAGTAGAAAAATTAAAATGTAATAATACTAGTCTAGTGCTGCAATAGTAGTGTAGACAATAATAACACAGTAAAAGTTTTATATTTTTAGTTATTTGAAATTTTTGGAAAAAAATTGGTAGCAATGCGTTTTTCTGACATTTTACGAAACATGAACAAACAACTAGTTACAGAAAAATTAACAATTAGTGATGTAAAAGATAAAAACTTGTTCTATCAGGTTTTAAACACAAAACTGAAAGAGTCAGCATAAAAACAAAAAAATACCTAGTTTCAATAATGGACATAGATAATACGGTAAAAGAAAAACAAATTTAAGATGTACTGAAACAAAAAAACGTCAAAATATCCGCGTGAAACCTTATCAAATTAGGTACCCCAAAACAAAAAAATTCTTCAGTCTTCAGTTCTATTAAATAAACTTGTTTTGTAAAAACAACATTAGTAGCCAGACAGTTTATTTTAGTACTTTCTAACCTTTCGCACCAAGTTCACGACACTGAAAAATGCCATACTAAAATATTAGTTTTTGGAATTTTAGACCATTTTAGTAAAATGGTACTTGCGTTTTGGTTTAAGAGTACCGGTAGTCTTAAACCAAATAAGAATCTTACTATTTGACATTTGAGCGTTTGGTATTTTTTTGCCTTTTGGCACTAATTTCGTCTCTTCCTAATTGGATAGAAGCGTACCAAAATAGTATTTGTGTACGCTTTCACTTCTGGCACTGCCGAATTTGCTAATTGGTTATTTTCTAGTTTTCGCGTTTTGACCATGGAAGATCGAAGAGCCGAGCATTAATTTGAGAGAGTAGATACTTTTCGGTACCAGTTTGGGCGTCCTCGTCTTGGGTCATCAACAGTGGTGTGAGTTCTTAAGCGGCAACCGCCTCATCCCACACACCAGTCTGCGGCTTTTTATTGTTATCGCTTAAGAAAATAAGAAAAGCAAAGTACCATACCCACCACCAAAGAGAAAACCGGCCTCACGCCCAACAAAGCAACACGATCATAAAAATCCAATTTCTAAATATAATAGGTGATCATCAAAAAAATATATAAAGCTGATGTAGTCATTTGTCCAATGGATATTTCCAACCTTGTTATTGAAATCATTTGAAATCCATTTGAGGATCAAGTTTTTGCGCTCTAGGCTGTCATTGTCAAACAATAGCATTGTCTCCTAAACAAGATTTTGATGTTCCAAAAATCCATGGAATTTGTAGACTAATTAAAACATATGAAGGACGCTGCTCAATACAAGAAACTGTTAATAAATAGTTCTAATGAGATACAAGATCAATGTTAATCTTATTTTTTATACTGCATCAGAAGATCAGATACAAGATCCGACCTTTAGTAGACTAAGAAGATCTGAGAGGCCTAGACTGCTTTTTCTTTTAGTCTAAAGTCTTTTATTCTTTTCTTCTCAGCTTTTTTGTTATATATTTATTCTTTTCTTATATTCTTCTTTTTTACTTATATAGTAACTTTGTAGGTTATTATCGTAATGATTAACATTTTTTCATGCTTTTTTTGTGTTTTTTTTTCAGATTTCAAAAAGAATAACTGGTGGTATCTGAAAACCTCCTCATGCATTACGGACCTCTAGGTACCAAATAAAGTTCTTATATATTTTAGTGTATCTTGCTGGCTAGGTATAATCAAGTCTTCTTCTTCTAGCCATTGTCTGGTCATTTCTGAATATTTAAAACTATAAAAATAAAGCAACTTAATAGATTTTTCTTAGTAAAAAGTCACGTTATATATTGATTTTAAAGTTTTTCAATTGATTACATAACCAACAAGTATGACTGAGCAAATTGCCAAAATAAAAACAAATTCAACACAAGCTGCTAAGTAAATATCTTGAAAAACCTTTCAACAGTTTTTTTTTTAATCTAATTGAGTGCGTTTATAAAAAGTGGTGTATTTTTCGCTCTCTCTGTACTTTAATTGATTATAAAATTGTTATATGGTGAATGAGTTTACGAATGAAGCATTAAAAAAGTAATAATAACGGAGAATGACGTAGCAAAAAAAGGATGATAAAAGCAATCTTGTTATTAGATTGAGAGAGGAGAGTAATGATGAATAATGCAGGTAGAAAAAAAATTGTTATTAAGTTTGTCGAGGGACCAATAGCTTTGGGGCGGATTGTATCAGTGAGCTTTTTGTTAATTTTATCACAATGAGAAGGCAGATCTTGATTTAAATAGGGGAAAAAATGGTTCATACTGCAGGTATAATAAAAAAAAACAAAAAAAAAATATTAAAAAAAGTTTTTGGTTGTCTTATTGACATTTACATTATTTTAGATATTAAGGTACTTTTTTATTCCTTTGTTTTTTTTGTACTATATTGATATTTTGCTAGTTTTGTTCTAGTCTGTTTACGTTTCTCCGTTCATTGTTCTGTTTTGTTTTTTTTGTATTTTAATATTACTTGTTGGGCTACAATAATGTATTTATTTTCTTTTTAAGATTGAACTTTATTTACAGCTTAAAGTTTTATTGATAAAACTACTATTTTTATAAAAAAAAAGTGTCAACAGTTAGACATAATTTGACATTTTTTTTAAACATAGTAAAGTAAACGTTAACATTATTGTCTCCGACCTTTAGTAGACTAATAAGAAGATCTGAGAAGCCTAGCCTGCTTTTTCTTTTAGTCTAAAGTCTTTTATTCTTTTCTTCTCAGCTTTTTTGTTATATATTTATTCTTTTCTTATATTTTTTTTCTTTACTTATATATGTACTTAATATTGTTTTTTCAACAGTTAAAAAAAAACAAAGTTTTCCCACGACTTGTTGGGCCACAATAACGTATTTATTTTCTTTTTAAGATTGAACTTTATTTACAGCTTAAAGTTTTATTGATAAAACTGCTATTTTTATAAAAAAAAAAAGTGTCAACAGTTAGACATAATTTGACATTTTTCTCAAACATAATACAAATTAAAAATTTGAAAACTCCGACTTTAATATGATTATTTTATTTATTTATTTGTTGATTCAAATTGCTTAAATAATTAAATAAGTAAATAGACTATTATTGAATTGTATTGAAATATTTTTTTAAATTAAAGTGTCAAAAATATATGTCTGAAAAGCATTAATTAGAATAACTCAAAAACTACTGATTAGCTCTTGATCATATTTAAACGGGACGAAATGCAAAGCACCAGCTTTCAAATAAAAATTGTGTTCACTCAAAAAAAAAGTTATGAGGTAACACACATAAAAAAAAATACAGTCGAATTGAAAACCTCCTCCTTTTTTTGAATTCGTTTAAAAAATAAATATTTATTCAATTTAATTGTGACTCGAGTTTTTTGTTTATAAGAAATAAAAAGCTAAATGTAGTTTGACATTTTTATTTTAAACATTTATATAATCTTAAACGGAAATAATGTCATTTAAGTGGAAGCCACTAAAATGCCGATTTATACTAATTTACTTTCACGGCTTAGCCTAATTGGTTTTTTACTGATCTCTGTTAATAGTTTAAAAGCTAAAATGATTAATTTTAAATTTCTTATTAAGAATTATATTACTAATAAAGGAAATTTTATAATCTATAAAATTATATTACGTATATAACGTTATGGATTGATAAAGAACGTTAAACCCAACAGAATTTTTCTAAAATTATTTTTTGTTTATAAAAATTATAAAATATTTAAAAAAATTCTTCAAAATATAATTATTTTTTATATTTAGCATCAATTATTATTTGAATATACAGAGTGTTTAAAAAATTCTTATAGCACTTATTAAATATAATTCAGTGGAAACATAATTAAAGATAAGAGCTTTATAAGACGTCACTATTGTTTTTTATTACCAAATTAAGCTCACTTATTTTTTAATATATGAAGTTGAAAATTATACATTTAATTTATTTCAGTAAAGCTAAAACCCAATGAAAACAAAATAAAATATATTATATAATTTGTTTCTGAAACAAAACTAAGCATATGTACTAGAAATAAAAGTATGGAAATACATAATTATATTAAACTAAAGGAATTAAACCAGATTGGCTTACATAGATGTATTCGGTGTTATTAATCAGGCCTAATAAACTAAAGTAGACTGTTTTAGATGGACCAAACTAGACTAGACAACCTACATTAGATTATATTGGAACTAGTTCTAAAACAAGATAAACTAGGCTAGAAAATTCAACTGAACTTGTACTTGTACAAACAAAACTAGATCAATTTTATCGTATAAAATAAATTAAACATAATGAGCTAAACTAGATATTATATTAAAATTTAATACAATTTAATCAAACTTGAGCAAAGTATGATCACCTCGTGTTTGGTATCTCATGGTGGGGTGGTATAGAAATTATTGGATGGAAGGACCAGATAAAGGCATAGCTTGAGTGACGAGACAGGGCCTGAGTAAGTACTTTCAAGTTATAGTTTGGTTTTGTTGTGAGAAACATTATCAGCTGACGCATAACATGAAGAGCACGCACTCCTTAAAGACAGCCCTGTAAAAACTAACACGCCTATTAGGGTAGGAGATCACGTAAACCGCACGTGATAGTGTTTATTCTAGCTTCATCTTTAACGTGAATATCGAATAGTGAATTATCAAGCTAATAATTCACTAAATTGAACAAAACTTCACTAGACTGAATTAGGCAAGATTGAGTTAACATTCAATTATAATAACAGAAATATACAAAGCGAAAATACTAATAAGCTTAAATTCTAAAATTGTTTAAACAATTTAATGAACTCACTAATAGACATTAGAATATCATAAAACTTTCTAATGTTCTAAGAATTTTTGGAATGTTAATTAGTAATTTTAAATAAGTTAATATTCTGCAAATATTAAATATTAAAAATCACATATACCAAAATAAAAATTTGAACAAAAAAGAGTATTAATATAGTTAATAATTTATTGATAAATTATTTAAACAAATTGTTTTTCACTTAATTTGTTTGAATTAACTAAATATATCAGGTTGGTTTTTCAAATTTTTATTTGTATTTAAGTAATTGTAAATAATTGGTTATTATTGTCAAAAATTGGTGTCCAAAACAAAGTATTAAGATTAATTTGGAAACTATTATTTAGAATATAAAAAGTATTAGCTTTCAAATCAGAAAAAAATTGTTGAAATTGGTCCACCAAATAAAAAATTCTGAGACAATACATATAAAAAAGTCAGGTCAGAAAAAGTACAGTAGAAATAAAAACTTTTCATTTCTTCTAAAATTAGTTGAAATTAGTTAAACCTAGCCCTAAAATGAAATATTTGTAAATATTTCATCAAATCAGATTATTATTAAAATTAGACAATAATTTTATTGAAAAATTACTTACTATAAGTTAATAAGTCAATTGCATTGTTAGAAAAGTGCTTTTTAAAACTCTAAAAAAGATTAAAACTAAACTAAATAAAAACACTGATAAGAAAAAGTTTAAAATGTCCAAAAAAATAAAGAATCTTTTCGATTTTTTTCTAAATTTTTAAAATTTATGAAAGTTATTATTTATTATTCACAAGTATCGACAAGTATATTCAAAGATTTAATTAGCATTCTTGAAGGTAAATAGTATTCCTTCAGTTAAATTTCATAAGAGCATTATAAGCTTTTCAGCCTAGCGGCCATTGGTCATTATCTAGCAATTTTATTCAAAGAGTGTATTTTCCACGTTAGAAAACCGTAATTATCCTAATTTTGTCAATTTGTTCAAGGAGAAATACTAATATTTGAAAACAAATTAATTTCTAATAAATATTAAGTATTTAGTGTACAATATAATGATATAGTGAATCAGAAGCACAAGGTTTATGTGTGTGGTCTAAAAACGATTTGATGAGTTAATTCGAGTCCTGCAAAATTACTATAAAATATTCCAAAATAATAGTAAACAAAGAGTGAGGACCACCTGCCTACTGTATTATTAGGGTAGCTGACTTAATTGAATTATTTACTGGTGGTCTGGAACGGAATCCTTCACATCATCTATTTGTAACGCAAAACCTGTAATCTGTGAACGGATTTATTTTTTAAAACTACTATTAAACATCTTTAGTTTTGTAGAAATTGCTATCTTTAATAGAATATTCTCGCAAAGCAAGAGATAACATTAGGAAGCTGCATCGCGGTGGTCGCAGGAAACGGGACGATTTATGAAAATTGCTAATTTATTAAAAAAAACAAGATCAGAAACCAGAAATTTTTATAAGAATTTGAAATTGCTTAATGGTGTAACAGTTTAACAACATTTATTTAGAGAAAAAGCTGAAATCTAGATCTAAAACTAGAATTATTATCATAGTAGACTTTTTAAAACTACTGACTTCTTAACATGGCAAAAAATTGATAACATCATTTTAGAATACTCCTACGTCAGCAGACAGTAAATCCATTACAACAAAAATGGGAGTCGAAGATTGTCATGAATCTTTAACTTTAAATTGTAAACCTACCTTTACCATACTTCAAGGCATTTGCAGCCACAAAAAAAGTCACATGGAGTGAGATCACAGAGTGTCTTTTTTTTCTTCCATACAAATTAGTTTTTTTAAAGCTTGCTGTATAAACTGTTAACCCGCTCAAAAACTGAAAAACTAAAAATCCATCTACGGGGTAAATTTAAAGTATTATGGAAAAATAGTCAAATAACAAGCGAGGCATCACAAAAAGTAAGCACGAAAATACATATCAAAAAAATGTATAAAGATACATACGTAAATTCACGGTGAAGAAAATCAAAACAGAAATGTATAGACACCAGGCTGGCGCAAAAAAACCGACTATATTTTTTTTTGAGTTTCAAATGAAAAAATGTTAGTTTTTGATGTTTTAAGAGCTCTCTCCAAAAAACAGCTCAAAGAAAAAATTTTAAGAGATTGCTCAAAAATTTTTTAAATTTCAAAAATCGACAAAAATTGAATTTTTTTTTATTTTTTTTTTGTTACCGTATAATTTTATAGACAAAAAAAAATAAGTTTCTGAAAGTTTCAGTTAAAAATTTTAATTTTGAAAGGTCGCTCATAATTTTTTTTTATTTATTAGTAAATGACTAGATTTTTTCGAGCGACCTTTTAATATTAAAATTAAAATTTTAGCTATTTTTTTTCCTTTATTTAGTACAATAATCTGAAAAAATACACCACGAGATGAACTAAAAATCAAGGACAACAAAAAAAAACACAATTTTTTTCTAATTTTATAATTTTGCAAGTAAAACTTATCATTACATTTAATTGTTTTTTCTTAATATTTAGTTTAATTATAATTAGTTTTGTAGTAAATAATTTAAAATTACCGCTGAAACACATCTTGCAACCTGGAATACGAATCAGTCCCAGGAGTTTGAATATATATAGTTCGTACATTACATATAGTTAATGACACTATGTTAATCTACAATTTGTAAAAAATGATGATGAACTGCAGAAAGTATTACAAGTTGTAAAAGAAAGTCGTGTTTGTTACAACACTTATAACTCGAGAACGGCTGGACCGATTGCCATGCTTTTTGATTTGTTGGATTTGTTTCCGTCCCGAATAGCAGAATACATCTTAAAAACAATGAAAACTCAATAAGTGTGATGAATACTTAATCATTTCAATAGATGCTGATTTGTTTATTACATGTCAAACATTTGTTGTCCAATCCTGTCAAATAGTGTAACAACAATTTTTTTTTTGGAGCTTATGGCCTGGTTGCTGAGATCATTAAGCCACAACCTTACTTTTTTCTGAAGACATCATGTGTGCGTTCAGAAATTTATTTTTTGTAAAATGTCTACAAAGTTCAGGTACAGTTATATTTGTTTTTAATTCCCGAAAATAATACCTACGATTTATTCTACAGTAAAAACATAAAATCATCGGAAAGGAACGGAATTTAGAGAATAAAAAATCAGTTGGTAAAGGTTATAAGATTAAGGAAAAAAAAATCTACAGGTTATCAAAAGTGTAAATGTCTTTTTATAGGTTGTCTATGATTTTTTTTTTCATACGTAGTGGTTATATACTCTTTGAGCTATTGTCTATGTCTCGAAAGTTCAGGCACTGTTATTATATTTGGTGGTTTTATGCGAGTGCACATTTTAATAACAATGCCGCGTCCTAGAAGATCTAATCTTTCCCAGCGAAGCCGTAATGCAATTAGGCAACGGAATATCGCGAGTCAATTATCTGCGAGAAATTGCACGCGTCGATACTTAAAGAAAAATTTAAAGATGAGGAAGTTCTTATTCCAAGGATTCCGATGATCCCAACGGATATGTCTTTTGAGTTTAAACGAATTCAATTTCCGATTCGTCTTGCCTTCGCCATGACGATCAACAAATCACAGGGCCAATCCTTGACTATTTATGGCCTCAATCTAGAAAATGCATGTTTTTCTCATGGTCAATTGTACGTGGCATGCTCACGTGTCGGCAAACCATCCGCTTTATTTGTTCTTGCGCCTGACCAAAAAACAAAAAATGTCGTTTACCACAAAGTGCCTGAATGAAAATCCTATTAATGAATTAATCCGAGTTTTATTTTTTTTTCCCAATCTGCACAACATAGTTTTTCATCATTTTTTTCTGACATGAGTTTGAAGTACCTAATTATTATTTTTTATTTTTTTATATTTTTATTCTCATTCTGTATGTATGTTTTCATCATCGTTCATCATAATAAAATACTTTTTTGTTTCTATCTATATAAATATATTATTTTGTATCATTGTTTTACGTTCATCAAAGCCTAAATTAGTTCAGCTAAAAAGTAACACGACGTTTATTGACTGTTAGGCGGTACGAAGTTCGCCGGGTCAGCTAGTAAATAATATATGATATACTAATATATGATATCAATCTAAATAAAGTTAAAATCGGTTATAATTTAAAATTTAGTTTCAGAATGAATAACAAAGTTTATTGAAATACTGTTAAAATGTTGTAGTTGATTACATAAAATTTCAAAATTAAAAAAAAAATATGGTTTTTTTGTTGTCCTTGATTTTTAGTTCATCTCGTGGTGTATTTTTATAGATTATTGTACTAAATAAAGGGAAAAAAAAATGACTGGAATTTAATATTAAAAAGTCGCTCGATAAAGTCATTTACTAATAAATTAAAAAAAATTATAAGCAACCTTTCAAAAGTAAAATTTTTAACTGAAACTTTCAGAAACTAATTGTTTTTGGTCTATAAAATTATAACGTAAGGAGAAAAAAATTTAAAAAAAAAAATCGATTTTCAACGATTTTTGAAATTAAAAAAAATTTGAAGCGACCTCTCAAAAGTTTTTTTTTGAGCTGTCTTTTGGAGAGGGTTTTAAAACATCAAAAACTAACAATTTTTCATTCAAGACTAAAAAAAAAATAGTCGTTTTTTTTGCGCCACATTAATAGACACTAATAAGAAAAAACACTTAAAAAAAAAGTTCGTAATATTTTAAACTTTTCATGTTGTTAAATATTTATATTGTATTGTAGGAAAGCAATCAGAAGACAAAATTCAAGAAACTTACATTTCAGATTCTATTTTTTCAAATTTAATTTAAATTTTGCGCTTTCTTATAGAACATGTTTCAAGCTGTCAAATCTGGAATAATTCGGTTTAAATTGGTTGATCGTTAACTTATAATTATTGTAAATTATCTGTAAAAACTGATGGTTTGCAAGAACTAAGAAAAAGATATAAAGTTAAAAATTTTAATGTTTGAATCCGGTTCTGTTCAATGATCAGGAATCCAATTCGCATGCCTACTGGATCGGTCGTACGTGGTGGTGTTTTTGTTTTTATTTGCTCATCATCATAGGATTGCATTCGTGTGGCACTCTTGTTGCCTTTCTCTGTGTGATACCGCGGGAATCGTCGACAGCATCCTTTCTCAGTATTCATGATCTCTAGAGTACACGTGGGCATCCATAATGAGCGAAAAAGATCGCTAATTTTTTATATATAGAAGTTAAACCTTAGCATTTAAAGATTAAATCCAAAGAGATGCGATTAGTATGAGGAGAGCGATGCTGGAAGGTTGTTGTAGAATAAATCAACAATGGATACGTATGCGGAAGCTTCATTCACAAGGAATGGTGTCTTAAGGTGGTGTGGTGGCGCAGTGGTGCAACAGTAATAAGATGCAAACCTTACAATTAGCGAACCTATATACTTAAAAGCAAAAATACACTCACTGTATGCTAAAGTAAAACATTTCCGCACGCTACTTTGCTTTCAAAACTTCTCTACGGTATACGTCAATTAGTCATATAATTTAAAAGTCATGTAAAACATGATTATGGCAGTTCGTGATGATTCTCAATGTATTCAATTACTCTTCAAGTCCATATGGTAAATATATATGGTTAAAGGCTATAGAGAATGTACAGCAATAGCCACTTACTTGCAATCTATAATAACGCGTCCCAAAATCTATACACAACGATTGTGACATACTGTGAATAGAATTAGAGTGTCAAGATCCGCATCTACTTTCCAATTAACACCTGGCGGTGATAAGAATTCTTCAAATATGTCTATAATTACCCAATAAATTTATAATTAATCTTATAGAAACGAAAAAGATTCAGCCTAAAAATATTTACTGTGGAAAGTCAAAAGACCAAAATCTAAAATAATTAAACTTTTGCCTTACTTTAAATACTAGAAGAATAATAATAATCAGATTTGATTATTATTATTATTATTATATACAACTGAACAAACTAAGCTCAAAACCAGCAATGTTAAATTTTTTAAAAATAAAATAAGTGGTTACTTAGTAAGCGGCTCTCTCCATAGATTTAAAAAAAAAACTAAAAAAATAAACTCCAAACAATAGAAAAAATTAAAATAGCGTTAAACACTATTGTGTGGATAAAAACTAGTAAAATATAACATAAAATGGATCTAGAAGCACAGAGTAAATTGAGCAAAAACTAACATAAATTGATAAAACAAAGTAAAACTTATGAGAAAAAAGTACAGAAAACAAGAAAAGCTTTTTATAGAAATAAGTCAACTATTGCTTATGATTTAACTAATACATTATTATTAGTTGGCCCGGATAATACACATTATTCTTTAAAAAAAAGAGAATTTTCTTTACATTTTGTCATATTTGTGAGAAATTTTGTTTATTTTAATGACAAAAATGTTCGAAATAACATAACATAAAACAATTTGTTACGCTTTAAGCTAGCAATCCTGGAATGTGATATAAAATGGACGGCAGGCAGTAAAAATGACCCAGCTGTAAAGAGCCTCTATTCCTTGAAATTCTTTTTATTGACATTTTATTATTTTTATTGACATTGATATTTTTATTTTATTTTTGACTTATGCGACCCAGATGCACAATTGTATAGCATAAGACAAGTCTGGTCAATATCTATTAATCTATTTGTATTATAATATGTCTTTTTACTGAAAAAAGAAAAACACTTGAGATTTACAAATTACTGTCTGATATTATTATGTACAAATAATTAATACTTTTTAAAAAATATACTACCATTAGATAAAGTATTCTTCTAACAAATTAAATACTATAAATAAATAGATAATGAATTCTCTTTTTTCATCTACTTTATGAAGTGAAATTTTTGCAAAAACTTTTATTTCAAATTTATTAAAATTAATTGATTTAAGAAAAACTTTTTTATTATTTATTTAGAAAAAATATTTATTATCATGCCTCGATTTAATAATTAATTTTTCTCAAACAACTTATTTTTTATTAAAAATAATAATTTAAAAAAGTTGTTCGTACGCAAAAAATGCTATTTAAATTATTAAACAAAAGCTGTCTATTTATAAAAACAATTAAATTAAACTTGTTTTTTTGTTTTTACCTATACCGGTCACTGTAGCATCTGCTGAACGAAGTTTTTCTAAACTAGAATTAATAAAAGTATTTTTTTATGTATGATGACAATGTTTTATTTATAAAATAAAATTTTTGATTATTTATTATAGATTTAATAAAAAGTGTTATAAAAAACTTGAAAACATAAAAAGGGTATAAAACTTATCACAAAGTTTAAAGAGCCGGCAAATATTGTTTGAACCCGGGCTTGCTTGAGTTGCTACGCCACTGTCTTTAACTATAAAGAATAAGAAAAATATTAAAGAAAGAACAACTTTTTTTGTTACTGTTATTTTTTTGTATAGTCAATTTGACAGACAATTTTATTTATAATAGAGAAATTAGCTAATTAGAGCTGATTTAAGTTTAGCATGTTAGGTCTCACTGATGAGAGTTAGAAACTTCCAAACAAACGTAAATCTGGAAACCTCTTATTCAATTTTTTTTTTAGTTATACTTTTTAGATGTCAATTATATCACACTAAACTATAAAAAAATTGTTTGAGCAAGTATAAGTTGACTTAATTAACTTAAAAGTCTTGATTGAGAATCTCAATATAATCTAATTATTTAGTCTAACTGATTACTTTACTTAATTTAAATTATTTTTTAGTTAGTAGATTTCATCTAAGAAGAAAGTCTGACTAAACCTATTTTTTTTTAACATTTTATCGCCAAAAAAAAAATGTAGACTTTAATTTTAAACTTTAACATACTTTGTAGCTTATATTTATTTGTTGTTGACGCGTAAACTTGTTCTCTGGTTAATAAGAAATCAAAATCACTTTTGACTAATTTCCTTACTTTTTTAAATATATATTAACTAATTGTCAACAATAGAATACAAAAAATTAATAAAAAACTGTTTGTCGATTTAAAACCAATTTTATTTTCAATAATTTTTTTAAAACAGCTATGACTAAGTCAATATTTATTATTTTGAGCCTTTTTTTTAAGTATAAGTGTAGTCAAATGATACATATTTAATTATTTTTATTTAAAACTAAAATCATAGCTATAGCTATATAATCTTAGCTATATAAAAGCTAGTAAAACAGTGAAAAGAAAAATACAGGAAAACATGTTTAATTTATATAAAACAGCTATTTTTATGACATATTTTATATTGTATTAAACTTTATAGTACTACTTTTTCGTTTTTAAAACAATTAATACTATATTAAATTGTACAATTTTTTTTAAATTACAAATAGATTTAAGCTAAAAATAAACTAATATTTTAGAAAATAAAAAAAATTATTTATTGATTAGATATTAATTTATTTAAAAAGTTGACTAGATGGATGGTCAAAGTTAATATCTATTTTATTACTTGTTTTGAAAAATTTGAACAAAGTGTACCTAATTGCAACTCTTCGAGCCTAATTGATGACTTCCTTTTGTAAAAACGATTTAGTTGTCTCGAATTGAGTGATTAATTTTTTTTGTAGATCGGATGTAATTACTGCACAGTTTTTTGAAAAGGTAACCAAATTTTGATGGTTAAAAGTACAAAATCAAAATACATTTGATAAAACTGCAAGAATTTTTTCTAATAAAAGTCACAAACTATCAAAGAAAAGTAAATAAAACAGGAAAAAGTAATAATTAAACAATAAAATAAACAAACAATAAAGATACATTTTTTGCGCTGTATAGGTATACACATTTAAAATTACCTTAAAAAGATTAATACATTAATACACCAGATTAAAAGAAATTTAAACACAATTCTAAACTGTAATTTTTTTTGATTAAATTATTATATCTTTCTAAAACTAACCACCACAAAAATCTTTCACAAAAAAATAATAAACAAATGAATAAAAAAGTATGATAAGAAAAGGTAAGCAAATACAGCACTATTATGAGTTAAATAGTAAAATACATATATTAAAATAATAAAACTCAAATAATTAAAATAAAAAAAGAAAAGGAAATAATTATTAAAAAAAGTTGAGAATACAACCAAATACAACCTTATTTTATTAAAGTGCAAAAAACCAAATTTCTAAACGTTGACACTAAAAAATTGACACTCTTGTAGTGTAGCCTCATTTCGTGAATTAGGCTACACGTTACTTTTTGTTATATAGTTTTTATGTAATTTTGACTTGAACTTCTATAAATAATTGAATGTTTTGCATAAAATTTTCAAAAAAAAAATCTAACCTTTGCCCTTTATATTGCGATCTTGCGCAGTTTTATTGATTGTAATGGTCCAGCCAGCAGCAGCTCCAGGCTTCCAAACAACCCCGTCCAACTCTTAAATTTCTTAGTGAAATGTAGTGAATACAAATGTAGAAGAATGTGGTGTGGACTTTTAGCCTTTTTCCTATTGTTTTTAGTGCATTTTAGTCATACGAATCCCGACGCAAAAAGACTTTACGACGATCTTCTCAGCAATTACAATAGACTAATTCGGCCTGTTAGCAATAATACCGACACGGTTCTTGTCAAATTGGGGCTGCGATTGTCCCAGCTGATCGAATTGGTAAAGTTTTTATGGGGTTTTAGAAAATATATAAAATTAATTCGATGCTTTTGCAGAATCTTAAGGATCAAATCTTAACCACAAATGTTTGGCTAGAACACGTAAGAAGTTATTTGAATAATTTTATTTTTTTTTTAATTTTAAAAGTGAAATTAAACAGATTAACAGTAATTTTACAATTTTTACTAGAAACAAGATCTAATAATAAAAATTGCCTTATTTTTTTAGAATTATACAAACTTATTAGGAGCGTTTTTAGATAATTGCTACATTATATGTGACTGACAAGTCCTAATGAGAATAAACTTTTCTACAAGCCTACTTTGATGTCAAATAGATTAGTTATTCTTAGATAGCTTCAATCTGTATGAAATAAATAGTTTAAAATTCAATTGTTTATTTTAAATAACGGTATCATTTGTTTCATTTTTAAATAAAATAGAATTGTAACAACTCTTTTCCAAAAATTTAAATTTTATAACAATATTTCTTCATAATAAATTTTTTTTTGTAGTATGATATAAAATAAAACAAAATTATTGTTCGTTACTGAAAATACAACGATTTTAATATTAAAAAATATCAACGAATCGTATAAATTACGAAAAGTGGACTAAATTAATAATATTCTAAGGTAAATTAATAATTATTATATCAAATCGGACTTATTGTTGCAAAAAAGGTGTTATACTGCGTCAGAACACCATTAGGCGTGATTTTTAACAATATAACGCTTATCGTGGCATTTGCTTAAAAACCCCACTGCAATAGAGCAGTTGATTAATAACTATGTATAGTATAAAAATAAATAAAGTAAATAAAAAAAAATTAAATAAAAATCAACAGATAACAATGTTGGAAGATATATAGGAAATAGAATTTTTTAGGCGTTATAACGCCATATTGTATATTTATTTTATTTTAAAAAATTTTAGTGGCTTAACTTTTTAGCTAGTTTGAATCCTAAATGTTATACAGAAAAGAGTTTGAAGATAAAATTATTAAAAATATATCAAATATATATCAAATCTTTAGGTATATCAAATCTTTAGGCGTTTTATTGCTTGATGGGACAACATAACGCCATCTTCTATTATCTACTTTAGACGTTGCATTAGGCAACAACGCCTAACCGTTATTTTACCTACGAAACGTATAAATTACAAAAAGTGAACTAAATTAATAATATTGTAAAATAAAATAATAATTACTATATCAAATAAGACTTATTCTTGTAAAAAAGATGTTATATTGCGTCATAACACCATTAGGCGTGATTTTTAGCATTATAACGCTTAACGTGGCATTTGCTTAAAACTGCAATCGAGCAGTAGATTAATAACTATAGTAGAAAAATGAATAAAGTAAATAATAAAAAATTAAATAAAAATTAACCGATAACAATGTTGTAAGATATATAGGAAATAGAATCTTTATTAAGCGTTATAACGCCATATTGTATATTTAGTTTTATTTTTAAAATTTTTAGTTGTCAACTTTTTAGCTAGTTTGAAGCCTAAATGTTATACAGTAAAGAGTTTGAAGATAAAATTATCAAAAATATATCAAATCTTTAGGCGTTTTATTGCCTGACGAGGCAACATAACGCCATCTTCTATTATCTACTTTAGGCGTTGCATTAGGCAACAACGCCTAACCGTTATTTTACCTACGAAACGTTTAAATTACAAAAAGTAGACTAAATTAATAATATTGTAAAATAAATTAATAATTACTATATCAAATAAGACTTTTTGTTGTAAAAAAGATGTTATATTGCGTCATAACACCATTAGGCGGGATTTTTAACAATATAACGCTTAACGTGGCATTTGCTTAAAAACCCCACTGCAATAGAGCAGTAGATTAATAACTATAGTATAAAAATAAATAAATTAAATAATAAAAAATTAAATAAAAATTAAGAGATAAAATTGTTGTAAGATATATAGGAAATAGAATCTTTATTAAGCGTTATAACGCCATATTGTATATTTAGTTTTATTTTTAAAATTTTTAGTTGTTAACTTTTTAGCTAGTTTAAACCCTAACTGTTATACAGTAAAGAGTTTGAAGATAAATTTATCCAAAATATATCAAATCTTTAGGCGTTTTATTGCCTGATGAGGCAACATAACGCCATCTTCTATTATCTACTTTAGGCGTTGCATTAGGCAACAACGCCTAACCGTGATTTTACCTACGAAACGTATAAATTACAAAAAGTGACCTAAATTAATAATATTGTAAAATAAATTAATAATTACTATATCAAATAAGACTTTTTGTTGTAAAAAAGGTGTTATATTGCGTCATAACACCATTAGGCGTGATTTTTAACAATATAACGCTTAACGTGGCATTTGCTTAAAGGCCCCACTGCAATAGAGCAGTATATTAATAACTATAGTATAAAAATAAATAAAGTAAATAATAAAAAATTAAATAAAAATTAACAGATAATAATGTTGTAAGATATATAGGAAATAAAATCTTTATTAAGCGTTATAACGCCATATTGTATATTTAGTTTTATTTTAAAAATTTTTAGCTGTTGTTAACTTTTTAGATAGTTTGAACCCTAAATGTTATACAGAAAAGAGTTTCAAGACAAAATAATCGAAAATATATCACATAGAATCTTTAGACGTTTTATTGCTTGATGAGGCATTATAACGCCATCTTCTATTATCTACTTTAGGCGTTGCATTCGGCAACATAACGCCTAACAGTGATTTTTGCCTATAACATTGCAATTTTTAATTGCTGTCAACTTTTGTACGTTAAATACAATTAATGAAGCATTAATTATTCTATTTACCAAGAAATATAGAGGCTTGGATAAAATATAGCTATAAATATTGTAAACGATCACTAAAAGTCTTTTAAAAAATAATATTTAAACCGCATCATTATCTCCCAAAACGTATCCATGAATAAAAAGTCTACTGAATTAAAACCGTTGGTTAATAAATAAATCTAATTAAAAACCTTCAGCAATTTGTTATAAAATAACAATAATTATGTATATCAAATAGCGTCTTTAAGCGTTATATTTATAATTTTTGCAAGAGATCTTGTACTACTCAGACACTATGAAAATAGTACTTTGTGACACTGTCTTACTAAATGTTAGATGATAAAAACACAAAATTTAATTTTGTTTTTGACAGGAGTGGCAAGATCACAAATTTGTGTGGGATCCTGATGAATATGGTGGTGTCACCGAGTTATACGTACCTTCTGAACACATTTGGCTACCAGATATAGTACTCTATAACAAGTAATGATATTTTTATCAAACTTTGTGTAGAGACTTGATTCTTTAATTGTTTAAAGTGCTGATGGTGAATATGTTGTCACCACAATGACGAAAGCAGTACTACGGCACACCGGAAAAGTCCTTTGGACACCTCCCGCAATTTTTAAATCTTCATGCGAAATCGACGTACGCTATTTTCCGTTCGACCAGCAAACTTGTTTTATGAAATTTGGGTCGTGGACATATGATGGTAATCAAATCGACTTAAAGCACATCAATCAGAAGATTGGAGAAGATAAAGTTGAGGTTGGAATAGATTTACGGGAGTACTATCCTAGTGTCGAGTGGGATATTCTTGGAGTACCGGCGGAGAGACACGAAAAGTACTATCCTTGTTGTGCAGAGCCTTATCCAGGTAGGTACTGCAACTTAATTGCTTGTTATTTTACAACATTTCATTGTTGTTTCAGATATTTTCTTCAATATCACTTTACGCCGCAAAACTCTGTTTTACACAGTAAATCTCATAGTACCTTGTGTAGGAATTTCCTATCTATCAGTTCTAGTATTCTACCTACCAGCTGATTCTGGTGAAAAAATTGCCCTTTGCATCAATATTTTACTTTCCCAAACCATGTTCTTTCTTTTGATTTCAGAAATTATTCCATCAACTTCTCTAGCTTTGCCTCTACTTGGCAAATACATTTTATTTACAATGGTGCTTGTTGCTTTTTCTGTCATTATTACTATCATTATTCTCAATGTCCATTACCGTAAGCCTAGTACTCATAAAATGGCACCTTGGGTTCGAAGTTTTTTTATAAAAAGCGTCCCAAAGTTGCTGCTAATGCGCGTTCCTAAAGATCTCCTCACTGAACTAGCAGCCAATAAAATACAAGCTTGCCGAATGATAATGAAAAAACGGGAACTAGAATCGATGCCTAGCACTGCATCTTCATCATCTAGCTCTTCGAGTTCTTCCAGAAATCGAGCAAGCTGCAATGGGTTACATTCTACTTCCACCACAAATAGGTTGCGAGGGTTTGCTGGAACGTTGGGCAATAGATTAGGCTATAATGGGCTGCCATCGGTCTTTTCTGGACTGGATGAAAGCGATTCTGGGACTAAGAAGAAATACCCATTTGAGCTTGAGAAGGCAATCCATAATGTTATGTTTATTCAACATCATATTCAAAGGCAGGACCAGTTTAATGCGGTAGGTACCTACTAGACACTAACCTACGCTTAGAAATAGCAAATCTATAAAATATAAATCAACAATAGAGCAACTTAAAACTAAAGTAGAAAAAAACAAAATTATAGTATATTACACTACAAGGACAGAAAGTTGAGATTCCTGCCTATCATGGCTCTCAACTTTCTGCCCTGGTAGTGTATACATACTAGTTTTCTTGCTACTCCAGTCGACAGTACGTAGTGTCGGCTGCGATTCCACGGCAGCAAGTGCAGAACCTGAACTGCGCGCCATGATGCCCTCGGCTATTTACTCCCGCTAAAAGAAGGCTCGCGCATAGCTCTACCAGTGCATGAAAGATACACTTTCTGCCGTGGAATCGCAGCAGAAACCACGTACTTTCGACTGGAGTAGCAAGAAAAAGTTTTTATTATAAAGGTTGCCTCAAAATTATCAAAGGAGTTTGTGTTCAGTATAACTTTCTACTTAAGACATAATCATTATTATGTTGTTAATACAATATATTATTAAAAAATAATTCTAAAAAATTATATCTTGCAAGTGGTGGTCATTTTCTGCTTCAAATATTTGTGCTCTTTCTTAAACATTTTTTATAACCTTTTGCAATACCTATGCTTTTGGCAAGGCCTTTGTTTAACAAATTTATTACAATAATTTTTGTATGTCTTTGTCACTTTTGTTTTTGTTCTAGCTATCGACATCTTACTGTTTTATTTTTTTCTCTAAGCTGGTATTTGCTTTCTGTTCTTTTTTTATACTTTCTACAAGTTATCAATTTCTTTTATTGTTTATTGAATAAAGTATAATTTGAGTTAATTTCCATTATTATACTTTGAATAAATACTTTATTGTTTGTTTTTTCTAGGAAGATCAAGATTGGGGTTTTGTAGCAATGGTCTTAGATCGTTTATTCCTTTGGATCTTCATAATTGCATCAATAGCTGGTACTTTTGCAATTCTTTGCGAGGCACCAGCTTTATACGATGATACCAAACCCATCGATATGGAACTATCGTCAGTAGCTCAACAGCAATTCCTCCCAGATATCGACTTCTGATGGAGGCAATAATAAATCTAATCGTTTGTCAATCTTATCATGTTATTATAACGATAGTTCGTAATTATTGAGTAATAAAATATTGAGAGAAGAAAGGGTTTGTTTGGCATTGGAATTATTTTCTACACCTGAACTATGATTCAGCATTTTAAGATGAAGCCTAAATGTCATTCATGCGGATAAATTTAACAGACCGTTACGATCATGAATTTGCAAATTTTGATTTTTGATTATTGATCAATGATTAATCATTGAGTAACCCTTTGCAAGGGAAGATTTCGATATTCTCTGGAGAGCATAGGGTTGAAAATTTATTGTCAGATCCAGACAATACTTTACATTTTGCACAATTAGGCCCCCAAAAACAGTTTTTTTTTCTTCAAAAATTGTCTTTTATTTAACTAATCCCCATTCTAAATAAAGTATTAAACGACCTCATTTACAACAAAAGTCATTTGTTTTACGACACATAATGATATTGTTTTTCCACTTGGTCATTATTACAAAAAATTGCTCACTTAAATAACTTTTGATTCTTTTTTCGTGGCGAGACCTAATTTGCAACGGTTTATTATAGCTTTCAACCATCTGTCATTCAAAATTAATATCATATTAGATCAGATTTCACTTGAATTTTACTTGAAACAGTTTAATATAATTTCAGTTTTTTTTCAGAAGAAATTTACAAAAAAAAAGAACCTGAGAGAGCAAAAATAAGAAGAATAACTAAATATCTATGCCATACAACGCAAAGATTTTAGTGGAAAAATTTGTTAACACTGGTTTTTTCTAATACAGACAAAGTAAAAATTGAAGAAAAAACCAAAAGTGGTCTAGTTTTAGGTTTCAACAAGCGTACAAAAGAGAAAAAAACTGTCCAAATATATGGGAAAATTTAGAGTGGTCAAAACATAGAATGAAAATTTTTTAGTAAATTTTTGATTATTTGAGAAGTTTGGTTTTTTTTAGGTGTCTAACACCTGAAATGTTTTTGAAAAACTTTTAACTTTATCAACTGTTATCTGCTGCATTTACATATTTTATTTTAATCAAAATAGTTTCAAGGTTTTTTAGTTTATTAAGGTTTCAAATTCAAAACTTTTAGACAAGATTAGAAGACAGTTACCTAATGCTTTTATGGCTACCATAAATTTTAAAATTTATGTGAGGCTTTTCTCGTATCCAAAAATTCTAGACTAAAAAATAAGTTTTTTTTTCAGCCTGCTTCACAAAATAAAATCAAAAAAAATTTTATGACCGATAAGAGCGTGCACACTTGATTTTAGCTAAAAACTAGTTCTATTTGGATTATCAGCGTCACAGCGTGTTGTGGCTGCTATCAGATAAAAATATTCCGCTATTAAAGTGAGAAATACTTTACAGAGGCAGTCAGTGACGGAATTAACAATAAAATTGGATTTTTATGTAAAACCGAACAAAGCCTTCAAAGTGTAACAAAGGCTCTTAATTCGCTTCAATACTCTACAGCGATTTATGTGACCTTGTTTAGCTGCACTTCCCTTGTTTTAATTACATTGTCATGTCGTTTTTGACACAATAGAAGAAATTTCCCATGGAAAAATTCCGATTCGGAGAATATTATTCAGATACACAAAAAATACTTAAAACGCAACATGTGTTGATCAAAATCGGTTACCACCATCTAGTAAAATACAAAATTATTGACAATATCTGTATGACTTAATAAAATTTGACAATTAAAACGTTTTCTTCTTTTGTAAAAAAATATTTAAAATTACAATTAAACAGCTGAGACGAAAATGAAAATTTAAACATAAAAAAAGCATTTAACGGTAATCTTTATATAGCAATTAAGATAAAAAATTTGTACATAATTATAAATATGTCACTTTAATATAAAAACAATATAACTGACAATACGGTACAAACCGACACTTATCAAAAAAAATTTCAATCTTTGCATCACTGAAACAGTCTGTTCAACATAAAATCATAGCCAACTCTGTTGCAAAAAGCTTGTGAACGAATAAAATAAGCAGAAATTTAAAACTTGTTAGAAATTAGTTGATAATGGTTTATGACTGTATTGCTCGGTACCTCACCGAATCCTAAAGCTATCCAAACAAGGCGACAATTGATCGCACTGACGAATGAGTTGTACTAAATAAACATTAATGACAGATGTTCTAGCTCCTGCTGCCTATTTAGAACAGTTCAAAACTGATTTATATGTATATACTGTAGAAACCAAAAACAGGTTCAGATTGAAACCAAAAACAGGTTCAGATTAATGAACAATTTTAGTCTTCGAATAATTAAATCATTTTTTAATTTAACAATGTTTTAAGTAAATCTAGTTATTGACAATTTTTTTGACAGCTTACGGTTGGAACTTTAGCCAATTACTGTGTAGACAAAAAAATATGTATAGTCTTTTTAAGCAAACAATGGTCTTATTACAAAAAAGCAGTAGTTAAAACCGATGTTTGACTATTTTTATATCTTTAAACAGTTTAAAATTTTATCTACTTTAGAGACAACTTATGACCGGTTGCAAGTGTCATAATGGTTAAATCTAATTAACTATCATCAAGCCATAAAATGCTCATTGGTAATTAAAGGTTTGATAACAATCAGATGACTAGATTTAATATGTGTTTATGCAATTGGTCTTTATTAAACAAATTTTGTTGCCGTATTTAAACTATTGCTTTAAGCTTTGTTTTATTAGACAAAGCTGTTTTCAGTTAATTTCAGTTAATTTTGTGTGAACAGTCTAATAAAAGTGTCTAAATTGTAATCAGCTGTTTGATCTAATTAATTTTTGAGTTATTTATCGACTTTTTACTGCAGTAAATAAGAGAAAACTACTTAAAACAGTTTAATTGTTTTAATTTCAATAGTTTGTTTTTAAACCTGGTTCAAACTTGATTTTGAGCTAAGTTTTATTGTTCTAAAATTATTATCTTTTTCTTGTTCTATTCTTTCATTGAATCTATATCTTTTCTTTTATTCGGTTTTATAATTTTTTTTTGCTTGTTTTTTTTATATGGGTAATAATATTTAAGATGTTTCAAGGTATGATTCTGCAGTCATTAATAATAGTTTTAGGATTATTGAAAAATCTAGAAAATCATAGTTGCCTGTTAGCAGCAATAAAACAAGTAGTTTTAAACCGAAAAACAAAAGTGATATCTTGTCAAAGCATAGTTTTACAGAAATCGGCGTAGGAGTCTGCTGTTGATCTTAGTCATAAATAATAACTTTATTATTATTAAGTGAAATGCGTGTGTGGATGAGTGTGGAAGTAACAATTTTGCCAGAGGCGGCCTATTATACATTGTCAAAACATTATTAACTACATATTTTGGCCAAAATCGGGTCCAATTTGAAGCTCCACACCCAGAATTAGTCGTAAAGTGATAGGCAATTATGAAAAAATGTCACTTATTTCAATTTATGCATGAAAAAGTATTTTACTGGAACTAATTAATTATTAATAAGTTTCTTGAGTTATTGTTAATTAAATTGTGCCACGCTGAGTTATAATGAAGATACTTTTTTTTATATTAACGTTATCTAGAAATAAAGTAAATAACAAAGAAGAAGAGTTTTTATTGATAAAGATATGACACACAATTGAAAAACTGCAGAAATGTTAAACAACAAAAAAACGTAAGATCAAAAAGAAACCCAACGTCAATAATAAAATACTATTAAATTTTAATAAAAAAAAATAGACAAATCACGAGAAACAGCTGAAAAAAGATGAAAAAAGATAAAAAAAGAAAAAATAAAATACGGCACAATATAAAAAAATAGCAATAAAAAAATCATAAAAAATTGATGATAAAATAAAAGCTAAAAAAAGGGGAAAAAAACTGAGCAAGCAAATCAAGCAAGAAAAAAAAAGAAAAAGAACAATAAAGTAATATTTGCAATATAACAAGTGTAAAAAATAAAACCAAAGACATAGAGTGAAAAAAAACAGAATTTTTTACCCGCCACATCTTATAATTTATTTATAATGTTTTTTTTCATTTAAAGTAATCAAATATGAATAATCTTGTAATTGTTTTATAAAAAAAATTATGTCAAGGAGTTTCTTAATAAGAAAAAAAGTGCTCCCATGCTTGGAAGGGGTCAAGTAGACCGCTGTCACCGATATCTCGATATAATAGCCACGTGCCGCCTAATAGTATTATTTAAACAAAGTTCTATTGTGACGACATTTTATTCTTATCATTGATCTAATAATAATTATAACCTTTGAAACTTCATAAACATGTCTAGTCTGATTCTTGACGAGATCATGGGTCACCACAGCCACCACCGACATTTTTTTTTATTCTACCTCTGACGCATTTTGTATTTTATCTTACTCTACGTGTATATCAATATTTTTTTGGAATAATTCTCATTATTATTATTATGGTGAATTAAATGCGACACGACAGGAAAAATAAAACTATCGAACAGATTGAATTACACGTGTGTACATGTAACAACAGGTTCAAATTACAGGGTCGGATTTATCGGTAAATTGGTATTCACCACGTGGAATACCGCTTATCGCTAAATAATTCACAAATTGAACAATAGATGTTTTATTTACAATTTAAATAAATAAAAATATTATTATTTCTTAAACGGTTTGTCTATTGCATAAACCAACAATGTTGAACATCCAAAGCCAAAATTGAAAAATTAGACCCTAACTTACAAAAAAAAAATAATACTATAGTCGGTTTTATTTTAACACACGTTACATTCCAACCTACACAACTCTACGTGAAAATTACTATAGTACTTTCAAGATAAAGACGAAGTGGAGCTATACAATGTGCTTGAGCCTGTTTAGCCAGCCAATCAACGCACTTTCTGCTAAGTCATGTGATGGTACAACCAACAAAAACGCTCATGATCTCTACTCACGTCATCAACATGCTCCTTTTTATCCGACTTTTCAAAAAATCTAAACTAAAAATTCAAATATTTGTAAATAAATATATGATGACGGTAAGCTCAGGTGAAAGCAACAAACTGGTAATATTTGTTCTTGTGAGTCAAAATTAAAAGAAAATTTTGTATACATATTATAGACAAAAATAATTATTATATAAAATTAAACTCAAAATTCAAAAAATTGGAAAAATTTAGGATTTCAGTCAGGTCAGGTCAAAGCAACAAACTGGTGATGCTGTCTGGTTTTGGTTAGTAGAGCTAATAGATATTTGGTGCAAAATTAAGCAATAAATAATGAGTAGCTTACTTTTTATTAGTTTGACACTAATTTTAAGTGTCATTAGTGTATGGTACTTGTGAGATTTGATATTTTGTCACAGAGTAAGTATAGTTAATTTTTTTGATGAAATTAAGACCATTAATTCAAAATGCTTGCTAAAAATTTGTGACGTAAGTCTCCTGATTGGAATGTTGTGGAACAATGATTTTGATTCGAAACCAAAAATGATCAGATAAAAGCGGATTCGTCCTCAATTAAAAATGACAATGTTGTTTGTACATACGATTAAAATGTCAGTGCGTTATTTACATCCTGGTGGAAACACGCGTCGAGGTTGACTCACTTATTCTAGACATGCCACATGTTGCCTCATACATATGGCACGTGCTCTATCTAAAGTAATAAATAATAATCCCTTAAATAATGTCGCTTGTTTTTTTAATTGATTGATAATGACAAGGTTGAACTTTGAATGTAGCCTATCAGAATTGCCTTGGGCAAGGGCAGTCACGCAAAAATAAATTCTGCTATATTACCTTGAAGGAAAACAATATTTACTACGCTTATCGGAATAATAATGATTGTGACACTTATTTTGAAAAAAATATTTGCAGCAATTATAGTGAGATAATACCTTGCAAGCGGCAGCGGCACCCCAAGGATCTAGCCTCGGACCATTTCTTTCCATCAATAATTTTTATCTATGTAATTTAAGATTTCGGTTTGTTATCATTTATGTCACAAAGATCTACACTAAAGAAAAACGTGACTCTACAAGACTAGAATAATATCAGAAATTATCTTTGTTCAATATTCCCTAATTCTTTAGCCAAAAGTATTGTTGCTAGTTTAGGTTTGGCAAAGCGGCTTTGTATCTTGCGCGCATCTGTCCAGCGTGAAATCGCGTTATTCCACCAACTCCGACATCTATCAAATCCAAAGAAAAGAGAATCTTTTCGGTATTTATCAAAAGAAACGCCATGAAAACGATTTTTTACGTTTCGAATCGGCACAAAAATCGATTTGTACTCTAATTGTTACCGATTTTCTGTTGGTTAAAATGAAAATTGCTTTTCTCTCAAAGGTAGATAGATTTCTACATAAGTGGCAACTGTCACAAGATATTTATTTACGGTGAACACATATTAAGCATTAGAAAAGTTGTAACACTTATGGCAAAAACAAATGTTTGAAAATTTTTAAACATTATAGGGATTATTAGTCTGTTTACATATTAAAAATAGAAGTTTTCGTCGACTAATAAGTCACAATTTTACATTAATGCTCAATTTTCAGTATTTTTACCATTCACCTAAAAATATTGTAAATCGTATGTTAATTGGTGCGACAATTAAAGGCTTTCTGCAAGCGCTCGAGCTTTAAACAGCTTTGATTAATAATCGGCTTTATTAACACACTTGTTTATTAAATAACTATAAACAATCAAGTATTCTCAATTCGAAAAATCAAATTGTTTCAAAATTGTAATTTTAAAATTTTTAGAATTAAGTTTGTTTATTGTTATAGATTATTATGGTTTTAAAGTTTACTGGGATTATTAGTTTGTTTACATATTAAAAATAGAGGTTTTCGTCGACTAATAAGTCACATTTTTACATTAATGCTCAATTTTCATAAAATTACACAAATTAACAGCATTTTTACCATTAACCTAAAAATATTGTAAATCGTATGTTAATGGGTGCGACAATTAAAGGCTTTCTGCAAGCGCTCGAGCTTTAAGCAGCTTTGATTAATAATCGCCTTCATTAATTAAATAACTATCAAAAAATATTTTGAAAAATTAAAATTTTTAAATTTTTAGAATTAAGTTTGTTTATTGCATTTTAAAACTATTTTAATTTTTGTATTTTTATTTTTTAAATTGTTTAAAAACAAAAATCTTATTTTTTTATTGGTTTTAATACTAAACAAATGAATATTTTAGCTTCAAAAACTTTAAAAATTTCAACAGTTTGCAGATATTTTAACATTTTGGCATCATGCGTGTAAGAAAGTTTAAAACCTTAACATTTTTTTTATTTCTCATTGACTTAAAATGTTTCTATTTTATTCTAACTATTATGATTGCTTATCTGTTCTTATCGCTCTTATTCTTTATTTTCTTAGCTATTAATATTTTTTATTTTCTCTCTCTCTTATTTACTATAATTATTTTTATTGCCTTTTATTGTTTGTGCTTTGCTGTCTAGACTTGTTTGATTATGTATTTTTATTTTTGTTTTATAGTATTTTTTTTCGATTTTATATATTTATTGACTAGATATTTTTCATTATTATGTTAACATATTTAATTAATCTTTTTCTTTATTTTATTTGTTTAATTCACTTTTTATCTCAATTTGTTGAATGGATTCAAAAAAAATTGACAACACGAACGTTGTTCTTTATGAGTTTTATTTATCAATTTTTATGTAAAAAAAAGTTAAATGGTCATCTAAAACAAGATATTAGTGGTTTTTAAAATGTTTAACGATTTATTTTTGTCGTTTACAAAAAACAGCAAGTCAGAACTTGTTCGTCAGAATTTTTTGCGGTTTCCACAATTATTAGTCTTAAATCTCTATCTCTAAACCCAAATATTGACCGATAATACCCAAAACCCTGATAATAATGACTAGTATTGTTAAGTGCCGCCTTTTTTGTCAGAAAAACGTGATCATGACGAATTCTTTGAAAATAACACATTGGCTTCTTAATCTCCCGTTGGACAGATAGATCACGTTCGTACAAGTCTATTGTAACTATATTTCTATAAATAGTAAGATTAACAATGCTTATAATAAATAACTTAAAATACAAATTTTTGTTAGCAGTGTAGGTAGGTAGTATATATCCCTCTAAGAGGCCTAATCATTATTTTATTTTTGTCCTCCTAGGTGGTAGGGTCAACTCTCGGTGAATAATCCTCATATCTTTGTCTGCTGTCAGCTTGTCTATACCTGGTTGCTTTGAAGAAGGTTTTCTTTCAGTTGTTTTTCACTCACTTGAATATCTAATCAAATAAGGGATTTCTGAATACCATAGCCTCATTTTCACACATTCATAAATTATTTATTTTTCTGTCCCATTGTCTTATTGATCAATTTATTTCGCATTATGTTTGTTTGTTCCTTTTCATGATGATTATCAAAAATCAGCGTGACAAGAGCTTTTTATCTTCTTTTTCTGATCTTCATTCAAATTTTTGATTATTTTTGAAAAATCAAACGATTTCAAGAATTTAAGACAACTCTTTGAACATATTATGTTGTTCTCAAACGACCCGAAATCTCTGCTGCTAATTAAACCTCCTTCCTATTCTCTACACCTTCGAGCAGACCGCTATTATAGAATAATTTGAATAGTTATTTATTTATTTATTGCCGCATTCTTCTAGCCTGGCAGACGTCTATGATTTTTAACCAAGCACAGAACCGTATTTTAAGTTTCACATTTTTACTTTTACTCAATTTGTTCTCGCTAAAACGGGATAATCTTCACCCGGATTAAAAAGTAAGCCGGATTAATGTCTAGTTCAAGAAACTGTATAAACGCCAATTTTTGTCATTGCATTAGCTATTGTTACACACCTAAACTGGGTAAACCTCAATAATCTTCACCCTCCAATCACTAACAGCACAAAATAAGAAAAAAACGTATTATACAAGCAGAACAAGACAACTAAGCAAGAAAAGAAACTAGATACAAAACCGTATTCTAAGCCTCCTCTTTTTAATTATATTTCTATAATTTTCGTCAAAACGGGATGTGTATTTCCTGGATTAAATAGTCTAATTAGATAAATATTATAGTCAAAATCATAAAATACAATAAAAGTGCAACTGTTTTAATTTTTCGTCATTACACCGGTAATGTTTACCCGCTTAAACTGGCTAAAAAACAAAAATTATGTCTCTATTCAAAAAATAAAAAAAAAACAAAAGTTGTTAAAAACAAAACTTATTATAAAAAAGATGTGAAAAGTATACTAAAAAAAGGCATTATAGTAAGAGATTTTAGTACAATAATCAAGAAATTAAGACAATAAAAACACGAACAGAGAAAAAAAAGTATTAGGGAAAAGAGAAGTACATATTAGTAGCAGAAAAAGAAGAAAACAAACAAAAAAATCAAGAAACAAAACTTAGTTTTCCTTTTAAACTTTTACACTGGTTTTTTTTTCGCTAGAAACAAAATCATTTTTTCTTGGTTTTATTAATAAACAAAATAAAAATAGAAGACCAATACTGTAAACACATTGAGAACCACTATTATTTGTCACCATTAAAACTAAGTAAGAACAAAAAAAATCTTGCTGAAAGATGAACTAAAACTGATATTTAAAGCTAAAAAAAAGTGTTTGAAAACGTTATTAAAAAAAATAAATAATGTGAAAAAAAAGTTTAAATAAGCAAAAAATTAGAAAAAAAACAAACTTTAAAGAATAAAAGCTTGATTTTAAAAACCTAAAAAAATAAAAACAAAATTACAACTGATTTAATTGATTAATAAACTACAGTGTTTTTACAAAATTTTGCTGTATGTAAATGTTCATAAAAACTAATTTTTTTTATCGTTAAATTTAATCGCTTTTTTCTTTATTTGGGTTTTTTGTTTTTTTGATTGTTTGTATCTATTTTAACCTTAGATCATCAAATTATTATCTTTTTTTATGTTTTTTTTTTGACAAGGTTTTTTACATCGTAAACAGTTAGCTTTTATGGCCTAACACTGATTGCGCTGTACAAAATTGCCATTTTCTAAGAAATAATGTTTAAATAAAAATATAAATGTTAATCTTTGCCCATGTTGTAGAAAAAAATAATTAATACCTAATTTATAAGAAAAACGTTTAAGAAATAAGAGATTGACAGTAAATCTAAGTGAAAGTAATATAATAAATTTAAAAAAGTAAATAAAAAATAAAGAAAAAGAAAAAATAAAGTGTACCAGCAAACTTAGATACTTTTGCTAATATTTTAATGATAAAAATCAAAAAAACGCATAAAAAAAGTTTGAAAAAAATATAAATTAATAGGCCAAGTATTGAGCATAAAATACAAGAGGTAAAAAGAGTAATGCTGTTTGAGATCATGGTAAAAGTGTGATGATGTTAGATGTATTTATAAAAAAATAAAGAATGCCCAGAATACATGGGTTGGTATTTATAGTCAAATCTTAAACTGATGTCTGGCTCAAGCCATAGTTTCAATACTTATAAATCGCTTTTTTAGTACTGAAAGTCTGTAATAGTAGAGAAATAAGAGTTAAAAAAAACAACATTGTGTAAAAAAAACTACACAGATAAGAAAAAGTAGCTTGAGAAATATATGCTAAATTAGAAAAAAAAAGCTATAAGAAATAAAAAAAGTAGAATCAGAAATGATTAAAAATGCAAAGATGTACGACACCAAAATAAGTTAAGCTAGATTTGTATAATGTAAATTATGTAAACTAGATTAGTAACGAGGTGTTTAAGTATCTAAAAAGAATAAAAAATAACATAAAAACAAAGCTTAAGATTTCAAAAAAAACTAATACTGAACTAAAGACCATCGAAAATTGTTTAGAATGTGTTAAAAGGCACGACGACTGTCAGACTATTTAAAAAAGAAAAAGAAACTAAAAGAAAACAGGGCAAAATATAACAACTTTAATGCAGAAAGAATTAGGTAAAAATAATATTTTCTATAATTTTGAATCATTCTGACATTTTTTGTTGTTTTTTTGAGAAATCTATTCTACTTTTTGTTCTTCATTGCTTCTCTTTTAAACTTTTTGTTATAAAGGTTTCATTTTCAAAGCTTTTTTGATATTTTTTTGGAAATCATTGAAAACTCACACAAAGAAAAACAATAGTAGCAAGTAATTAATAACATTACTACTATACATCTTGTTCCTTGAATGAGAAAGTTGAAAAATCTCTTAAGACTGCAATATTTATTTATAAGAATTTTTCTCTCATGATTGTACTGGTTCTCGCAATGGTTACTAAAGGATTTCCTCAAAAAGCAGTCAACAAGGCCATTGACTAAATGTGGAGAAAATCAAGATACGGTTCTGTCGTGGCAAGAAAGACAGTACTTGTAGTACTCATATGGCACTATCTTTGTTCCTCCAATCAATATACACACACGTGCCGACTCAGGTTTGTCCTGAGGCTGAAAACAGAGAACAAAGATTTCAAGATTATTTGAGCCGGAGAGAGGAGAATCCGTTGTCTCACCGCAAGGCTACCATACCTTACCATAGAGGATGGATGGATACCTTGTGGTACTGCTTCTCGACTGGTGATAATAGTTGGTCATTATACGCTTCTCTTTTTTTTATTACTATTATAATACCGAGTGCGAATATGGAGAACGGCATGTTTTCAGTTCCTAATTAGAGAAGATAATTAATAGCCGAACCGTTGATAATTGGCTGCTGTTAGAAGACGCCGGCTTCATCATCATCATCTTGATCGTGATGTGAACGGAAATCGTTTAGAAGGGAAAAAAACTCGGAGGTTATCTATTGCTGGGTACTATTTATTCTTCCCACACAAATCGCTTCTGATGAAAGAATGTTTAATAAGGACCCTAATAGACGACGACGGTACTTGTTTTCTCAAATTATTAGCTAAACCAGACTCTTGAATAATTTAATCAAAGTATCTACCAGATGGTATTAATATCCTAGCAAAACTAAACGACCAACACGTGTCAAATAAAAATCTAGAGATAAAACCAATCATTCTAAAAGATGAATTATAGAATCCGTTCCGGTTGGTGTTGGTACTTTTACGACAATTCCCGTCAGTAAGCACAGCGTAGGCCAACCTGTAGCCTATATATTAAAAATGTGACATTTACAACCGCCTCAGCAGCAATCTCATGACCCTGATTAGTGAGAAGCTATCAGCTTTTTGTGATTTTAACGATCGACGCGTAAGAAACTGATCCTTGAAGCCATAAAGCTTGATCCATTTTTTCTCATTCGGCCTTACAAAGCGTACCGCTTCAAGATTTTTCTTAACAGACTCGTCAAATTAAAGCTGGTACTGTTCTTGTGTTCTTGGCACCTATCGCAAAAGAAGATTCAATCCAAGACCGGTGCGGTAAGAGCAATTTTCATGGTATTTTAACAAGACAAGCAAAAAGTTTTAACGATAAAAAGAAATCAAGCGACTTTATAGCGCTATTTATCCCAGCGTTGCACCATAAATTAGCAAAGTGGAAAAACAACATAGGACCACAAAGAAACCCTTGCGAGACACACATTTTGTTATGTCTGTCTCCTACTGAAAATTACCATTATTTACGAAAAAGTAACACGTTTCCACTTAAAAAAAAGTATCGAAAAAATGGTGAAACATGGTTTAGGCCGGACCCAAATTATCCCTTAATAAGAAAGAAACTTTTTAATTACGGCCAACGTTATATAGTTGTAGCATGGCTAACGCTAATGACAGGTCGTTGGTTTTATGGTCTTAATGTTCACTACCACCAAGCCGACCACCGACCATTCATACAAGAATTTAAGGCTCTTCAGCACTCCTATGCGCTGGGACATGAAAATGACTGATTTTTGATGCAAGTTATTTCGGTTTAGTTTAAATTTGAAGAAAATTCCGCATTTTCATCTTATCTAAAATACAATAATCTACCGCGCCTTGCTATCAAATTTTTAAAAAAATTGCTAGATGTAAGGGAAATAATTAATATGTCAAAACTTTTGACTCAACTTTTCTTCGAAAGCATTTACTGTAGCATATTTATTTTTGTTGCATCTAAGCAATGATATAAATATCTATCTCGCTGTCTTTTTATTTTTTTTTATTTTGTCTTATTTTTTGATTTAATCAAGAAAACAATATATTCATTTTGTTCGCTAGACACAAAAATTCGTCTAAACGTGAAAAGATTTACGACATCTCTCTGCTTAAAGTGCCGGTAGCTAATTTTTAATTTATGGTGGTAGGAGATTAAATGACACCCTCACTACACACCCTGTTTACCTGCTAATATTCTGACCGAAGTGAATTTTGAATTTAGTTGAATCTTAACAAGGTGAGAGGCACATAGACAACGAGTAGCTCATTTTATTCGTTTTTCAATATAAGATAAAATAGTTCAATTATAATTATATTATAATTGATGTTAAATAATAAATAAATTTAAATTTTTTAAATAAGTTTTTGCTGGTGTGTGAAAAAGTGCTTTTTGTTATTTGTGAAAATGGGAGTTCATGGAAAAAGATCGTTACCGTCTGGAGGAAGGCGTCGAAGCACAAAGTTTTCATACCGCATGAAGCGAAAACTACGGAGTAAAAGGTATTTTCACATTTTTAACTTTATTAAGTGCATGGTTATTAAATTAATCAGAACTAGAACTTCTATCAGTTTCTATCTATCAAGACCTGACCTGACCTATGACTTTTTTTTTAATATTAGAATAGAAAAGTGGGCAGAAGAACAAGCTCAAGTTCCTGAAAATTTTGCGTTTATCTCTGAAAATACAGAGAGTTTTCCAGAACTCACGGTCGAAAATGAAAATTCATCCAAAAATATAACACCGGAAAACATAAGTGGATCTAGAATTGTAGATATTGTTCATTTTTTTAACAGTTTGAAAGCTCTTAGACATGAGCCCTTTCAATGTGATTTTAATAATTTTGAGCT
The DNA here is from genome assembly GCA_947359425.1 of Lagria hirta. Lineage (NCBI taxonomy): Eukaryota > Metazoa > Arthropoda > Insecta > Coleoptera > Tenebrionidae > Lagria > Lagria hirta. The sequence goes on along the minus strand of OX375796.1, from coordinate 18,113,961 downwards.
CGTCTCAGAAAAAAGAAGTGGACTCAATAGTACTTTTTCCGTTAAATGTGGATTCTGTGGCTTTGTGGGCTCAATTTCGACACAGAATATAAAAAATGTAGATGCAAATGACGCGGCGGTATGTGGTGCCATTGCAGTGGGAGCTGGGTACAGTCAAGTGAAGGAAATGTTTGCTTCTATAGATATACCTATGATGTCATCTCACACATTTAAAAACAAAGAAGAAGTGCTGAGCAACATCATTCAAGAAACTGCTTTTGAGGACATGGCAGAGGCAGGTCGGAAAGAAGCGGACTTGGCGAGAGAAGCAGGTGAAGTTGACGAAGATGGGACTCCAGAAATAGCGGTAATTGTCGATGGGGCATGGTCGAAACGGTCATACAAATCCAATTATAATGCGTTATCTGGAGTTGCTTGTATTATAGGAGCTCAAACCAAACAAATTTTATATGTAGGTGTCAAAAACAAGTTTTGTCGTGTTTGTCAAAAACATGTAGTTGCCAAAAGAGACATCCCTACCCATAACTGCAGTAAAAATTGGAAAAAAACATCAACCTCTATGGAATCACAAATCATTGTGGATGAATTTTTGTGTTCTTTGAAAACGCATGGCTTAAAATATAATAAAATAATTGGAGACGGTGATAGCAGCGTTTATAAAAAAATTAGGGATTCTAAACCATATGGACCAAACTATTTTGTAGAAAAAATTGAATGTAGGAATCACATTCTTCGCAATTATTGCAATAAAATTCGTAAATTATCTAACAGCTCAAGGGTTGAAAATGTGCTAAAATTATTTATACGAACTAGTATTTTACGTTTTAGAACTGCTATAGTAAGTGCTGTTAAACATAGGCGGACAGAAACCTTTCCTACTTATGTGAAAATAAATAATTTAAAAGAGGATATTTTAAACAGTCCTAAGCACATATTAGGTTGCCATGATAACTGCAAAGATGAAAATAACCGATATAAATATTTTTGCAAAGGCCAGAAGCCTGGGGAAAAGAACCTATATAATATATTTAAAGAAAGTACGATTTTTTCAGACTTTGAAAATTACGTCAATCGAGTAGCTAGCCATGCTTCTAGTTTATTGCATGATGTCGATACAAATTTCGCCGAATGTTATAATAGCATAGTGAACAAACTAGTGGGGGGGCAAACGAATAAATTTTTCACTGGGAAAATCATATGAAACACGATGTTTTGCGGCAGTTTCTAATTTTAATAATAAACGACCATTTTTTTATAAAGTTCAGGAAAAATTAAATAAAAACAAACTTTGCAGAAAATACACTGAACAATTTTGTTTCATCAAAAAAATTTCAAAAAAGACAAAAAATAAAAGGAAGCTTGAGTTAATAGAAGCAGATGATGATTACGGCAAGTCAGACGATATAATACCAGATAAAAATTCTGAGGAGTTAAATATTTTAACTTCTTTGTATTTAGAAAACCTTAATAAGGTAAATTTTCAAACTGTTGAAGAAATTATACGCGGACAAAGTTCAAATCCTGAGTGGTTTAAACAAAAATACTTTCGTCTAACCGCCAGCAATTTTGGCCGAATATGTAAAATGCGTCCGACTACATCAACCGCCAATCTTGTTAAATCATTACTATATTCTTGCCCAAAAGTCGGTTGCAAGTCATTAGAATATGGAATATCTAATGAAATCCATGCACGAGATTTTTTTGAACAGACATACCAGTTTGATGTCAATTCTTGTGGTATTTTTATTCATCCGGACTATAAATTTTTAGGTGCTTCACCAGATGGTCTTGTTGATGAAGATGCTATATTAGAAATTAAATGTCCGTATGCTTCTAAAGATATGACAGTGCGCGAAGCAATTATATCAAAAAAAATTTCGTATTGCATAATAGACGATAACAATAAAATTAAGTTAAAGCCAAAAGATAATTATATGTTCCAAATTCAGGGACAGCTGGAAGTTACTAATAGAGAATTTTGTTATTTTCTTATATACACCCAGAAAGATTATCACTGCGAAATAATTTCTCGCGATAGAAATTTTTGGAAAAATTTTATGTTTGACACGCTGCAAAATTTTTATATGTTATCATTCTTACCTGAACTGTTAGATTCTAGATTAAAGCGCAATTTGCCTATTAGGGATATCTACGGCTGACAACATTATTTAGATGGTATTATATTATATATATATTTATTTTGAACGATATTAGTTTTCATGGCAAAGACATGACAATCTATAATTTTTTTAAATATTTTGTTGTAAATTTTTAAAATGGAGGTGTAAATAAAAATACTGCAGAGCCTGGCATTTTTTTAGCTTAGTTTTTTTAAAAACCACTCTGTATAAGTAGATGTAATTTATAAAGTTCTAGTTTATATGTAGATTTCAACAGAATCTAATCAATGTTTATTGTAAATAATAATTATCATCATAGTCTTATATATTTTCAAAAAAATATAATGAGCACAATTTACAATAAATAATTTTTTTCTATTTTTACCAAATTATACTCGTCTAAATTATCTAAACGATTCTACCAAAACATCTCGGAGAAGTTATCTTAAATTTCAAACATCAGGTAGTGTTGTAAATCAACAAGTTCGACTCAACTATATTATGATTATGTAGTTATTGGTTTATTACGTGTCAGTCACTGCCTATGTCATAAAACTGTGTAAGTTGGGTTGCGGGACCAATCCAAATCTGAAAATTCTTTTCACTGCACAGGAGCCTTAAGATTCAGAAAAAAGCTTATTAGGTGTGTCTGCAGTTACAACATATCCTATGGTTGATGTATGATGAGAGGGTGGACTCTTGTGTGGTCTTAGATGTTAACGTCACCTTTTAACCTCACTTTTTTATACCAAAAAATTAATTTTCTCATTAAGCTGTTGACCGGTTTTCATTTGGCGGTGAAAGTAGAAAAGCAAAAATTATAGCTCTACTACTGCATCTACATAGGTACACCTACAATTCAAAGTTTGTAAACACAGTCAGTTTAGCTGTTGCTAAATTTTAATTTATTTTAATAGCGCAAATACATTATTTTCTTGCTTTTTTGGCAAACTTTTTTTATTTTTCTTTAAGAAAATGAGCTTTTTATATTCACTGTACTTCTTTTGTGTTTCTTCAAAACTTTTTTCTACGAGAACCGATTTGGATGATATTTTTTTCATGTTTGAAAGTTGGTGCTTTATACGTAGTCAAATTTTATCAAGATCTAACTAATAATTTTTTATAGGCTCTGATTTTGGATTTTACTGATTATGATAATAAAACAAATTGAATATTTGTAAAATCCTATTCTATTTTTAATTTTTTTATTCCATTGATACCAACAAAGTGCTTTTTTGGGTAAATTAATAATAAATAAATAAAGTAAAAATTAATTATGTTGATGTAAGTTTTCAAAATTTGTTAGTTGTTTCAGTAATCAGTTGTTAGCATGAAAGAACGCACTTTTTAAGATAATTTTAGATATTTTTTTTGGAGCCTAATCATCTATATGAAATCACATGTAAAGCAACAAGTAGAAAAAAATCATCAAAATCGGTTCAGATAGAAAAAAGTTCTGAAAAAATTCAGTCGAATTAGAAACCTTTTTTTTTAAAGTCGATTAAGAGCAATTTAAAAATTTGGAAAATTGATTTCAATATAAATTAATTATTTTTTAATTACCTAATATATCCTCAGACATCTTTAGAAAAGGCGAGAAAAAAAATTTTTTTTTCATACAAGAATTATGTCAAAAATGTTTTAAAAATCTTTGTATCATTTAATTGGTTTGTTCGGTATTTGAATCATTAAAAAGTTATATAAATAAATTATATATAAAATAAATAAATACATAAAAATAATAATAAATAAATTTCAAAGATTGATTCTTTAAAACTTGACATTAGACAGTAATCAAAACATACAAATTTAGGAATCAATTTGTTACAAGTTTTATAAGGGGACATAGACTGGGACCTGTGCGCCAAATCAACCCTTATAAAACTAGTTTTTGATATACATCTAGTAGGTTAAGCCAATAGAAGTTTGAAAAGATATTAAGAGCTAACAAGCTCAAGAAATCTCTGAGTGACTATAGATTTAGATATGTTTAGAGCAAAAGACTTAAGAGGTTCTGGATATATTATGGTTTTTTGGCTATAGTTTTTAGTTCAATCAGTATATATATATATTTATTTATTTATTATATAAAAAGCTTGCTATCTAAAGTAGTAGATAGTAGCATTATGTACAGTCAATGCCCTCCCTTGTATTAAAATAAACCCAAATGCAAATTATATTCATGAACTAAAAAAACTATGTCTGACTGTGATTTTGGCGCGTTTTCCAAATCAAAAGCAGCCCACGGCAGTTTATTGTTTACCTTGGCACTTTTGGTCGCGATTTCAACTTGGGGGGCCAAATGCAAAACACGTCACCGCCTGTCTCCTGATCATTACCATTTTTGTTTAATCTTAATATTTTTGTGCTAAGACGGCAATCAGAATGGCCTAGAGGCAACGGGTACTCTGCGAATTTACATATTTGGTCTTATTTATTTGACAAGTCAAGTGGTATGTGCCAAAATTAACCAAATTGAAATTGACCAAAAATGCTTTTGATTGTAGATTGATTTTTTATGTAATTGCAGTCCTAAATTTACATAAATAAGATTTTTTTTAATGTTGACTACAGGCGGCTAATTTACCGCTGTAATAGGTAAACACCATTCGTGCTGTTTTGGCATAATCAGAGGCTATAGTTTATTCTTTTAATGTTGAACGAAATGAAACGAATTTTACTGATTCGTTTTACATTTTTACATATTTACGATGTTGCAAAATTCTTCTCTTGACGACGTTAAATTGTTTGGACCAGTTTCCGAAAACGTTATTTGTCAATAAATTTCTGACAAATTAATAATTGCTACAAATTGCTTCAAAAGACCAATAATTATTAGCTGTAAATTTCAAATAGCGATCAAAAAGTTTATTGGTTAAATTTGCAATCAACCAATCAAAACTCTTGATTTCAAACTTAATTGCAGTTAACTTAATTCTAGTTAAATTCACATTCTCTAAACCTACCCTTAGGGTATTGTATTCGAATTAAATATTTATTTAAATATTAAAGTTAATTCATTTTGTGATTGGTTGGATTTAAGAGAACAACTAATCAAACGTCTGGATTTTGAGTTTAATTGCAATTAACTTGATTTTAGTTTAATTTATTTTCTCTTAGGTTTTTTATGTAAATAATTTTTAAAATAAATTCAACTAATGAAATATAAAACTAAAATTATTATTAATTGAATTTTGGAATGATATTTGAAACCACTGTACTGCACCATGGCTGTACCCTATGATCTGTAAGTTAAAGGATGGTACAAAAATGTTGGCCAATCGAAAAACAACTAGAAAAACACAGTACCATCTGCATTTTCTGTCGATATAATCTAGAAATTGATGGAGACATCGTCTGACAGGAGAGAGGAAAAATATTAAGTTACACGATTTCGCAATTTAGTCTCAAATTACGTACGCCACTGAATGATGGGTTTTTGGCGGCATTGGCACACTTTGATGCGTCTTCTTTTTTGTGTAAATAAATAGAGACTGTTTAGAGAAAAATAGGAGATACTGTAAATAAATAGAGCCTTGATGGTCTAGTCTATATTAGGTAGACTCCTATTTTTAGATGGCTTGCCACTTGTTGACAGACTCATCCATGGAAAAGTTTGTTCACATATTATTATACAACACATTTTCGGCAATATATTTAAATATGTCGACTTTTTCTAATTAATGTTTCAACATTTTTTTGTTTTGTTTTGCAAGTATTGTTTGTTCTCTTTCATATTAATCCTAGAAATCTTATTCTTTTTTACCAAATGAAAATGGCCAATTACAGGTTTACAATTTGTATAATGTTTATTTCATCACTTAAATTTTTCTCTCAACAAGTGGAAATGGAAAGCTTTTAGCGATGCAAGGGTGAAAACCAAAACCAATCTGTGGCTGCTAAAGTATATTTTTTCTGGGAGGCCGCAGCAATGCCAGAATTGAAACCTCCTTAAAAAACGCAGCAGTTTATTTACTCCACCAATGGGTGATTATTGCCAAAAAAGCCAAGCAAAATCAACTGAAGTACACAGATTACAAAAAAAAAGTAGATTTTGACGTTTCTACAAAATGAATAATGATAGATCGTAATACAGATGAACATGGGAATATAATAATCAATATCAACTGGTTCTAAATTAAATAGATCAGATATAAGCAGGTTTTTAGAATAAAAGTGAAAATACTGTATAAGAAAAAGAAAACTTCTACAATAGAAAAAATAGAAAAAAAACGTCACTGAGATGATGATTTCTTAGTACCACAAGATTAGAGATAAAACCAGAAAGATCGTACCAATATTCAATAGTTCTAATGAAAATCAACAAATAAATTTTGCTTAAAAAAAATATTGCTGTCATTGGTTTGAAGCCAGGATATCTATTAAAAGGCTACTTTAATTTTAAGTTTTGCTGTCAATTCTAAGTTCAGTTTCTACCACATTTTTTTGAGTTTTCTTGATCATGTTATTGTGTTTAAAAGTTAAGAAAATAGGCTATTTCATATCTTGATGTCTTTCTGTGTTGTCAACATTTAGCAGTTTTTTGTTTTCATGGGATCTTGCTGAAGTTTTTCCTGAACACCATTTGGCATCTCTTTGTGCTGCAGCTGTCTTAGCTATCTTTGCTCGTTTCTCACACACATTGTCTTCGGTTTGCACAGCTCTCGTTACTATTTGGTCTTGTCAAGTCTGGCCAGGTCAAGTTAAGTTTGGTTGATGTTAAGTTCTATCAACTTCTATATAACATTATAACATTGAATTTTTCATGAAATGATTTTTGAAGCCCAAAACCCAAAACCAAAGGCCAAGTTTACTCATATTGCACCATATATCTTTTAATATCGAATTCCAAAGTTCTAAACAAAATTTTGTCTCTTTTGCCGGTGCCTCAAGTTGTCTCAGCCATGATTTTCAATCGGAAGTCAGCGATAACAAGATGATGTCACTACTGATATCAGTTCTTTTGCATAACATACTTCAACGATCTTTTAAATGTTTTGTGGTCAATTTGACTTCCTGTTTTGCACCCATGTGAGGGAATATTGTACTCTCAATTATCAACTCATAGCAGTACAAAAGTTGGCAAACAAGCAGCATTTATTTTCCTTCATTTCATTAAAATTACATTCATTTCCTTACATTCATGTTTTTTTTTCATTTTTGTGACCAAGTTTTACATTTAGGTCTTCCACAGAGCTGTTAATATGCAAAAAGAAGAAGATGATTTGCCCAAAGCTTACATTAAAAGGGGGCTTAGAATAACCTCTTAAACAATTTTTGTTTTGTAAAATTTAGAACAAAACACAAAGGTTTCATCGGCTCTCTGTAACCAAATAAAGAAAGAGAATATTATTTAACTGTAGAACTAGAAATGCTAAAGTTCTCTAACCATAGTATAGTCCGTCAAACCAAATAAAAGCTACTAAAAACTTCTACAACACTAGTAGATCACCGTGGCAGGTGTTTATTTTAAACGATTTTGAATTAAAATGATAACTTATTTGATGTTTTTATTTACTATTATAATTCTGTTTCCTCACCACTAAACTTTTATTTATTCTCCAATATTGTATGCTATGTTTTGAATTGTAACATGTTTTTTCTTACGTTTTTCAGTTTTCTGCACGCTTTTTTTGCTGTTGTTTCATTGTGGGTTTTTGCATTTTTTAGTTTTTATAATAGCTTTTTTTGTGTTTGTATATTTTATTTGTTTTCTCAGGTAATTGTGTTTCCGTTAGCTTTATTTTTTTTGTCTTGCCTTTTTTTGGTTTATGCACGCTTATTTTGTTGTTCTTACATAATGGGCTTTTGCATTTTTTATAAGTTTTTCAACTTGGTTTTTCATTTTGATTAGAGAACTTTTTTATTTTATTTACTTTATTTTCTCAGCCAATTGTGTTAGTTTCTGTTGCTTTTATTTTTTTTTGCTTTTCGGGTCTTTTAACAAATCTGATTTACCAGGCAACAAATTACAACTTGCAAAAAAATGTAGTCGCAATAAATTAGTCTAATTAGTAGATTTTAGAGCTAAAAATTGCAACAATTTCGAAATTTTTATATTATTGATAGATAGCTAAGAATTTTAATTAGATCCGGCAACAAATTTAGAAATTAGACAAAAATAATTATTAGATTTTAGGAGGAGGGTCGAATCGGACCACCAAAGTGGTCCAAAATCATACAATAATCAATTGAAAATTCTGATTTTTTTTAAATTTGCATAATTAATTTTTAATTTCAAGGATGATGATTCATTTATAATTATCACTGGATTTTGATGGTAAGACGAGATTGGTAGTATTCAATTTGGTCTGGAACAGGTGTTAGATGATGGTTACGTGTTGAGTATTAATGGATCTATAAATCTCTCAATTCGGAATTAATTGAAATAATTATCACAGCACTCTTAAATGTTAGATTTTATTGAAATGTCTTGTTTTTTTAAGAGAAAGCCATATGGTTTGCATTTTTTTCGTACTCTACATAGGTACCTATGTAGATAGATTTGTCAGATTTTTAAATAAATTTAAAAGTGAATTTATAATCAATTCAATTTGAAAAAAAATCACTTTTGAGCCCCAAGATTGAAAAACTGGATAGAAAATTAAAGAGAGAAATGTACTCATTGGTGGTTCATAGATCGTTATCTTTATTGTTTACATAAGGTATATTATATAAAGCTATTTGATAGACGAAGGAACAACATTTAGTATTTTTTAATAAAACTCCAAAATATGATTCTTTATAATAAAATAACATCAATTTTGTACTTTTATAATTAACCAAAGTAAAATATTTTGATATTTATAATAAATACCAAAAAATTGTACATTGGTATTTTTGTAAAAACAAGCTAAAAGTGTGATTTGTTAGCGCTTGGTTTTACAATCTATGAACAAAAAAAAATTCTGTAAAAAATACCAATTCTCATTTGTTTAGGTGTTTACTTTACTGTTTTTGTTTTTAGTTCCATTCTTGTTTTTTATAAAAAAAATTAATCCATCCAAATCTTTTCTATTTTCTCCTACATTTCGATAGTTTTTTTAATAAGACTTGACCGCGTAGTCTATCTATAAATGAACAATCAAAATTGGTTAAACACCTGTTGGAATTTATATTTACAACAGGCGCGTGCAGGTAGTAGAGAGATATTATAAGCTTCGCTGTCTTTGAAGGTACTATTTTGTTTATAAAAAGCCAAAATAGCAGTAGCTGGTAAAAAATAAAAAAAAAAATAGAATTTTAAGAATTATGTCAAAATCTTGCAATGATCAGATTACATTAGAAGCGCTAAAACTAGATGGAGCAGTTTAGAATAACTTGCAAGAAATAATAATAATTTTTTATAAACTTATAAATATAGCCGTTTTCTAAAATTTATGATAGTGATATTTAAGGTAGGAGAGATATTTAAATAAATTTTGCAAAGATGTAAAAACTAAGTTTTTGAAAATTTTAAAATCTACAATATATCAATTTCATAGAAAAATGATATGCTGTGTACCTAATGTATTTTTTAATTAATTTGAGTAGCTTAAGTGATATATTGGTCGTGACCGAATGAAACTGGTTTTAGAACCAAAGCAGAAAAAATATTTTATCTATATATGTATATTATAGCTTCCGCAGGCGGCCTCGGCGCACAAGACGGTAAGCACCCGTGGGGTGCGCAAGCAGTCTCTGTTTATTAGCTGTATTTATTAAACGAGCTGTTTTTTGGTTTATATATTTTGTAAATATTGGAGGTGCATCAATTAATAAAAGACAAAATATTCAAAATAGAAATTTAATTCTAATAGAATATACAATTTAAAATAAATATTTAAACTGTATAAAAATTTACCAACATGGAAGACTTAAATGATCTTGCTGTTGATAAGGCACTTTGTATTATTGTACTCATTACAGCTAAAATATATCAATAATTTAAACAACGTTTCATTCAAACAATTATTCACAATAATAATACAATTTGTCCTTAAAAACTAAAATGGCAAACTTTAAACTATTAAAAAAATATATTAAAGATATCACAATTATTTTTCCTAAAGTTTAATAAAAAATCACAAAATCACCAGGGCCTCCACGGTTTATCTTCAATTTCCACTTGGTCGCGACGCACAACCAAACTGAGAGGTTTATAATCTGGTTCAGGGCTTTCACTAGGACAATAACTCGTTGCCGACGACGTGGAGGCTGTCCTCTGCGGAATGGGCACCAAAAGTGGCATGTTTTGCTGACTTGGAGGAGGCGGCGCTGAGGCGGTTGTCGTCGTAGGCAGCACCAAGGCGATGTCTCCACTTGGTAGTCTCGTAGGCACTAACTGCACACCCATCCCATTACCATTGCTCAGAATGATGCCATTGTTTTGCGCAACTTCGTTATTGGGAACAATGTGCACTTGCACCTGGGGCATTTCAGGCTTCGAGATTGTGGTACTGCCTTGACTGAGGCACGTGGCAAGGTGTTGCAGCAAGCGGCGTTTCACCACCGGTTCCAGGCCCGGGAAGCGGCCCACTTCGGTGGCACACTCGCTGAAACCGGCTCGAAACTTGCTCACCACCGAAGGATCGTTGGTAGCGGATTTGGCAGCAGATATGGCAGCTTGTTGGCGTTGGAGGTTCTGGAGGTGCTTTACGGTCATTTCGAGAATGTCCGCCTTTTCCAGCTTTGAATGGCGAGCAGGCTAGAAAGAAACATATTTTCAATTTTTCTACTAAAAAACACGACAATTTGACAGTTACACAACACCAACAAACCACAAATATACCCAAACTGGTCAAAAAACAGATTTTCAAGTAAACGTTGGTTTGTGATTGATAAACATCATTACTCCATCCGGTAATCAATCGAAATGACAAAAAAAAAAAAACGACAATCGAAAGTAAGCTTTGGAGATTGTTCGGTATTGGTACATATAAACTTTGAGACAACAATAAGTAAAAAATTTGTAGTAAAATTACCCTAGAAGAAAAGAAACAAAAAAATAGCACAATTACATGAATAAGCGAAAATAAAATTGATCTGAAAAAAAAAAAAAATAGAATATTGCTTAATATAATTAGAAAAAAATATATATAATACTGTATAAAAAGAAAAACTGAAATAGATATCAGTAAAATTAGTCAACAAATTTGTAGTGAAATTGGTCCAGAAGCAGAGGATTCCAAATCCCGCTACAGATATCAAACAGATATGAAATTACTGAGACAAGCAAGATACATATAAATAGATAATTATATGTATTTAAATCAAATGCAAGATTGGTCCAAAAAGAAAAAAATATATCTATAACTAATATGTAGAAAAAAAAAAGAAATTCAATACAAGGATTAAACTCATCTGGTATCGGTATATTATAATGATTAATTTATTGCTTTGGAATCTTTGGCACTATAAACTATTATCACAGTTTTACCATTTGCCAAAAAAGTTACTATCTCGAGAGCTTTATCTCCACATGGTGGTCGAAAGAGCTCTCGAGATTTAATAAAAAACTTTTTGGAAAGCGATAAAACTGTGTTAATCATAAAATATGTAGTAAAACTTCCAGAAAAATTGTAGATTTACCAAAAAAAATTGAAATAAAATGTTACACATAGAAAACAGTCTAGGAAAACTGACCTAGAAGAAGGAGAATTCAAAGACTATAAATTAACCCTATCGATGATCTCATAGATACCATTGAGAAGCAAGATGGCATGAGAAACCCACCAAATTCGTGAATCATTGCAAAAAAACGTGCATAATTTAAATTTTTGGACTTGTTCTTGACCATTCCCAATAGCACCCAGGGCGGTAAAATCAGACAATTCTCATTATTATAATAAAATGTTATTAAAATGTCAGAGAAAATGAGCTTATAATAGGATAGTTTTTGCAGATTTTTCTCTATAATTAAAAGAAATTATAGGGAGGTTCTTTATAATTACATAATGATGGAGTGAGCCAATGGAGATATCATGTTTATTGCCAACTTTTATAGAACTTTAGTCCAAAAAAAAAAAGATTGATTATAATGTCGGGGTCCTTAACTAAAAATGGTAATATTACAACAAAAACGGAAGTGATTCAGTCAAAAATCAAGTGGTGCTGGTATTTGTCAATTAACTAAACAATTGAAAGGGTGAAAGCATAGCCTACTTACATCTTTTTTCATAGCATCCAATATGAGGGTCTTCAATTCATTTAAACTGTTATTGATGCGTGCCCGCCTCCTTTTCTCCATTATCGGTTTATTACTCTGTAAACAAGAATAGAAAAATGAATAAATTCCCGGCACGCGTCAGTTTTGGCAAAACGCCAACCCCGAACCAAAACAAAAAAAAAATAAAAATTGCAAAAAAAAAACTTACCCTTCTGTTATCACTAACCCTCTTCGTGGTGGTGGTAGTGGTTGCCATTTCAATATTTGTAGAGTTTTGGGATGGTACAGAGCTGGTATTAATTCCGGTGACCATTTCGATCGCGCGAGAGTACGACTGGCGTCACACAAACAACCTCTCACACCGAGCACTCGACACAGAATGATTATGGAAGTGTGGATGCTAAAGTGCGCACGTCGGTGGCAGTAGCCGTGGAATGAAAAGAAGAAGTGGGGATGTGAGATGATGCACTCGGCGCGTTCCCACAGCTTCGTTCGGAAACGGTCGGACATCGGCGGACCTCAGGTATGCCGATTTTTCGACAGAGGCGGCACGTGGGGAACAAAGCTACAGGTGGATCAAAAAACGGGAACGATGAGAGAGATGCAGAGATCGAGATGGACGTGTGATAAACAAGGAATGTGATTAAATCTAGTGATGCATAGTCTAGCCAGGAGAAAAAATTTAAATTGGTTATCAGCGGATCATGTCATGTTATTGCAGGAACAGGAGGTGGAGGTGGAGGAGGTCTAATTACAGTGTATTTAGCTGATTAATAAATAATAAAACACATCGTTTTATGTACTTAAACCAACCACATTTAAAAAAATGTTGCTTGTTTTTGTACTTTTTCCTAACCTAAAACAATCTAGATAAATATAAATTTACTGTACTACGTACAGGCTACCAATAATTAGTAAAGCTAAAAATTTTGGTAAAATAACTAACCGAAGGACTAGTTATATTATAAGTATTTTTTTAAGACGCCATATCTAACCCAAAAATTGAACCCTAACCTACAAAAAAGAGTAATTTAAATGTCAACTTTGCCAAAATAGCCGTAGGCTATCATCTTTTTAAATTATAAATAACTCAAAACCTAGAAATAATTTCTTTATAAAATTTACATCAAATCTTGTTAAAAGTTTTCTAAATTTGGAAATTTAAAAACGTTGACATTTTGGCACCGTTTAGTCTAAAAAGTTGTGACATATGTAGATAAATTTTGAATTTTCTTAAACATTTTGAAAATAGTTTTTAAGATGCTGCAGAAGCTTTAACTTTTTCAAAGTATCTTTAGGATGCGGTAGAAATTTCTAAGGGTATAAATATTACTTCAAAATTTCGTTTCATGTTTTTGCAAGATATGTGAAACTTTTTTTTTGGTCTGATAAACTGGAAAAAATGTAATAAAGTCTAAGAAAATTTATTGAAAAATGATAGATTTGTGCAGTCAAGCATGTTTCGTGTTTATTAGTACTCGTCAATGATAACAAATTATCATTAATACGTGTATAAAAACGAGCCTGAATGGATAAATGTAGGGCATATTATTTTCAAGCAAGAAATCTTAGGAATAACACAACATTGCACGATTAATTAGTCTTATTGTTAATAAATTACACATTGACGCAATCAAATCTGTAAGAAAAAAAAATAAAGCAGCAACTAAAACAAAATTTGAGTTTTAATGCAAACTAATTAATTTTATAATTAATTAATAATTGATTATTTTGATTGTTAAATTAACCTATAAGCTTACAGATTTGTGATTGAGTTTTATTATTGCAAACCAAACACAAAACAAAAAATTCAGCCTAAATTTAATATGTCAATAAAAAAAATGCAGCCTAAATATAATATTTCGATAAAAAAAAATCAAACTGTGATGGCCTAATTACATAACCAATAACTGCAGTTTCGTCCTATTTTGGCACTCATCAGATACCCAGATGTATAATAAACTTTGCTGTCAAAAATAAATATATTTCTCTATTGATTTGGCTTATATTGACATTAATTATCTATTGATTTTGATATCTTATCTATTGGCTACCGCATAAAGTACAACGTACATCCAAAGTTAAAGTACTAAAAGTTTGACAGCGCTAGGCTACTAACCTTGTGTCTATAAAAAAGATCGTAAAAGCCGCAACCTAAACCTTAAACTATCATATTTTCTAGTGTTGCGCGCTTTCTACAATATCTTACTTTATTTCTAGGCTTTTTGAAATACATATTTCTACTTTATTCTAGTTTATGAAATTTTTTAGGTATTTAACTCTTAGGTTTGGTCTATAAATGTTCCAATAAAATTAAATTATGTCAACTTAACTACCAATTGTGTGATATTAAACCTTAAACAGGTATTGCAACCTAAACCTAAAGATAAAAATAGAGCATCAATTTCTTGATAGCACTACTAGGTTGCGCTGCCTTTTGTTAGTAAAATAGATAGCTAAAAAGGCAACGTAAACATAAGAAAATGTATAGTTTCTAATCCTTTGCCCCTTTTGTAGTTTTCTAAAGTTTGCCCATTTTTGCTGCTTTAATTAATATTTCTAAGTATTCAAACTATATATTTCAGATGTTTACTGTACAAACTTTACTAAACAAGCTTAATTCAGTTTACTTAGGTAAATTACTATTTATGAAAGCCATAAAAGGCAAAAAGTATACAAATTTATTTTTATTCAAACTTTAACATATTTTGCAAAAATCTTAATTGCTAAATTTAAAAATCTACATACATACATTTTTTAGCCTAGTCTGAAAAGCTAAAAAATATACTATTTTTTTAATTTTCCCCAAAGTTTATTAATTTTTTAAAATTTTTAGCTCAATTTATAAAGTAAATTTGATTTTTTTAACTGCATCAGCTCGTTTCACAAGCTTTATTTTTTTAAAATATTTAAGATGTAATACTTTTTCAAAATTTTGTGATTTTTTAGATTTTTTTTAAAATATGATTAGAAGTAGAACTGCAGAGCCCACCTCGTTAGAAAAATAGCGGTAGTTTAGTTGAGAACATAGCTTGGTCAGAAGAGCGACGCGCTTTTATGTTGAGGAGCTTATTAGATTTGATAATAACGACGCAGCCGTTTTTTGCGCTTGGTCGTTGCAATTCCGTTCCGGATAAGAAAAAATATAGAAGTGGCGGTCAAACTTTAGACAAATAAGTTTTGCATGAAAAAATTTTGATCAGCCTCGAACTTTAACCGAAACGAGAACTGCGATTAAACGATCTTTACTCCGTTCTGCACGGAAACATACGTGCTATAATCTATATGATTAAATCGTTTAAGAGCTTTGCGCTAATCTTTATCTGCATTTTTTCAAAATGGTGGTTGCACAAGAATTATCTGGAAAAGATAGCAAATTTCTTAAAAGCTTTGAGGTATTCATA
This sequence comes from Lagria hirta, assembly GCA_947359425.1. Taxonomy (NCBI): domain Eukaryota; kingdom Metazoa; phylum Arthropoda; class Insecta; order Coleoptera; family Tenebrionidae; genus Lagria; species Lagria hirta. The sequence goes on along the minus strand of OX375796.1, from coordinate 18,098,290 downwards.
TTGCTGATATTCTGTCTTGCTTGTACGAGGTAATAAAGTTTTTGTTACTGATCTGAAAACAATACTATGTTTGGTCCACTGAGGTAGAGACTTTTTGTGGGTTTGACGCATCACTGCAAGATTTTGCTTAGCCTAAATTAGATGACTTTTTGATGAGCATGATCAAAAACATGTGTGGTTTCAGCAAAAAGAAGCATAGTTTGATAAACATTGTGATAGAAACGTATACTATGTTTGGGCGGTACTGTTGCGTAGCCTCTGCGCTCTCCAGATTTAATGCCATGTGATTTTTGCATTAAGAACTTTGAAAGTTTTTAATAACAGGCAATGTTTATTTTAGTTTATTTAAGTTTATTTGAGTTTATTTTAGTTTATGTTAGTTTATTTAATTTATTTTAGTTTAATTTAGTTTATTTTAGCTTATTTTAGTTTATTTTAGTTTATTTTAGTTTATTTTAGCTTATTTTAGTTTATTTTAGTTTATTTGAGTTTATTTGAGTTTATTTGAGTTTATTTTAGTTTATTTTAGTGAATTTTAGCTTATTTTAGTTTATTTCAGTTTATTATAGACTATTTTAGTTCATTTTAGTTTATTTTAGTTTATTCTAGTTCATTCTAGTTTATTCTAGTTTATCTAAGTTTATTTAAGTTTATTTTTGTTTAATTTAGTTTATTCTAGTTCATTTAAGTTTATTTTGGTCTAATTTAGTTTATTTCAGTTTATTTTATTTTAGTTTATTCTAATTTATTTTAGTTCATTTTAGTTTATGCTATTTTATTTTAAAGTGTTTTAGTTTATTCTAGTTTATTTCAGTTAATTTTAGTTTATTCTAGTTTATTTAAGTTTATTTTACTTTATTTTAGTTTATTTTAGTTTATTTGAGTTCATTCTAGTTTATTCTAGTTTATCTAAGTTTATTTAAGTTTATTCTTGTTTAATTTAGTTTATTCTAGTTCATTTAAGTTTATTTTGGTCTAATTTAGTTTATTTTAGTTTATTTTATTTTAGTTTATTCTAATTTATTTCAGCTCGTTTTAGTTTATGCTATTTTATTTTAAAGTGTTTTAGTTTATTCTAGTTTATTTCAGTTAATTTTAGTTTATTTAAGTTTATTTTAGTTTATTTTAGTTTATTTGAGTTCATTCTAGTTTATTCTAGTTTATTTAAGTTTATTTTGGTCCAATTTAGTTTATTTTAGTTTATTTTATTTTAGTTTATTCTAATTTATTTCAGTTCATTTTAGTTTATGCTATTTTATTTTAAAGTGTTTTAGTTTATTCTAGTTTATTTCAGTTAATTTTAGTTTATTCTAGTTTATTTAAGTTTATTTTACTTTATTTTAGTTTGTTTAAGTTTATTTTAGTTCATTCTAGTTTATTCTAGTTTATCTAAGTTTATTTGAGTTTATTTTTGTTTAATTTAGTTTATTCTAGTTCATTTAAGTTTATTTTGGTCTAATTTAGTTTATTTTAGTTTATTTTATTTTAGTTTATTCTAATTTATTTCAGCTCGTTTTAGTTTATGCTATTTTATTTTAAAGTGTTTTAGTTTATTCTAGTTTATTTCAGTTAATTTTAGTTTATTTTAGTTTATTTTAGTTTATTTTAGTTTATTTGAGTTTATTTTAGTTTATTTTAGTTTATTTTAGTTTATTTTAGTTTATTTTAGTTTATTTTAGTTTATTTTAGTTTATTTTAGTTTATTTTAGTTTATTTTAGTTTATTTTAGTTTATTTTAGTTTATTTTAGTTTATTTTAGTTTATTATAGACTATTTTAGTTCATTTTAGTTTATTTTAGTTTATTCTAGTTCATTCTAGTTTATCTAAGTTTATTTAAGTTTATTTTTGTTTATTTTAGTTTATTCTAGTTCATTTAAGTTTATTTTGGTCTAATTTAGTTTTTCAGTTTATTTTATTTTAGTTTATTCTAATTTATTTCAGTTCATTTTAGTTTATGCTATTTTATTTTAAAGTGTTTTAGTTTATTCTAGTTTATTTCAGTTAATTTTAGTTTATTTAAGTTTTTATTTTAGTTTATTTTAGCTTATTTTAGTTTATTTTAGTTTATTTTAGTTTATTTTAGTTTATTTTAGTTTATTTTAGTTTATTTTAGTTTATTTTAGTTTATTTTAGTTTATTTTAGTTTATTTTAGTTTATTTTAGTTTATTTTAGTTTATTTTAGTTTATTTTAGTTTATTTTAGTTTATTTTAGTTTATTTTAGTTTATTTTAGTTTGTTTTAGTTTATTTTAGTTTATTTTAGTTTATTTTAGTTTATTTTAGTTTATTTTAGTTTATTTTAGTTTATTTTAGTTTATTTTAGTTTATTTTAGTTTATTTTAGTTTATTTTAGTTTATTTTAGTTTATTTTATTTTATTTTAGTTTATTTTAGTTTATTTTAGTTTAATTTAGTTGTTATGGTTAAAATGAGTTTCAAATAGTTTTTCTACCTTTTATAATATCCCAGCTGTATTGCTTATTTTTTAAAGTTTTAGTAATAAAGACCCAAACAACTCCAAATTTATTGATTCCTTAAAGAATGGTAATGGGTTTATTGATGCATGTTCTGCAAGCTCTAACAGACTATCAGATTTACTTAAACATTTTTCAAAAAATCACAATTTAGGTCAGTGCCGTCAATGCGATTAGGTCCAAAGCAGACACCGGAAAGTTCAGCATTAAATTCACATCGCATGATTCAATAACGGATTCCCTTGAGCGCGACATTTCCAATTCGTGTCGACCATGTGTATTGTGTTTTTTTTATTTATTCATAAAATCTTGGAAGTTGTTCGACCTTAGAAATAATAAGTGCTAAGTTAAGTAATTAATAAGCAGAAAAAAAGAGTGATTAGGTTTGAAAAAAGGATATGAGTAATCAATCGGAGCTCAGTTTGATACGTGGATGAAAAACGTTAAATCTGGAGTATATATATAAATATATATATATATAGTTGCACACACTTCGTGAAATAATGACGTGTAGATTTATAGAAATACATTATTCAATAATTTTTTGTCAGCAAAGGATGTTGTTGATACGCGCGTAGGTCATTCCGCGCCACCTACGCAGCATCCTCTCTGAGGACTTTACAATCAGTGGTTGGGATTGGGAAGCAAAAACCATGAGCTAAGTAAGAGTCACAGCCAGCGTGATTCACCCACTGATCAGTAAGCATCTTAGGCGGCTGAGTAGTCGTCGTAGTCCGTAGTCTTTGAAGGTTGCGGCAGCATAACCACCCGCGGTTGGGGCGGGGCTTTCCCACAGTCTTGAGCGTGACGCACAACGAGGCACGTGTTAGTCGACCTCGGCTGCCTCGGGCCAGACACGAGAACATCGTGCTTACTCGCTTTCATATATACATACACAGCACTTGTTTTTGAGATATATTACGCGATATACACGTAGACCACTCGGCACTCTGCCAATTTTTGATTCACCTATGATCTTTTATCAAGTTGGCTGGCTGCCTGGCGGACAATAATTGCTTGCTTGCTTGCTTGCCACCAATTATTCCAAAGCTGGCTTTATGGAACATTGTTTTATAACAAAACACTAAAAAACAAGTAGAACCAATTATATAACCGTATTGATTAATGAACAGAAAAGAGCATCTTTGTAATCTGCAGGGAATTTATTGAAAAGTGAAGAAAATGAAAAACTTTCATCACATTTAGTTTAGTCTAAGCTGTAATTAGGTGCAGCTGACGAGGCTTAACGAGCCCGAAACTGGTACTCTGCTATTCTGCTCGTCTGAATTAGTACCACCCACTAAACGTACATATAGCAAAGATCGGCTCATGAAAGTGTACTGCACAGAACACTTTTTGTGCTTGAACAGTTTGGGCTGATGAGTTTCCAATAAGAACAAAACAGCGCTGTCCTCAGGATTTGCCCTCTTAGCAGGATACATTATCTGCAATTTAGGAAAAATGTCAGGTCTTTATTGACTTCTTCTGTCTGTGAAATTATTTAAAAAACTCTGAAGCTAAATATTTAGCTATGCTTCCAGCAGTAGACAGTAACCTTATGTGGAATAATGACTGCTGGTAAAGCAATTGAAGAACGTATGGTCAGAAATCTAGCAAGTAAAACGCGGGGATGCTATCCGAAAATACTGAAATGGATACCAAGTACAGAAGTATACCAAAATTGTTAGACCTTTCATAACTTATAGAACTATAGCTTAACATTCCAAGACAAACTACTGCAAGAAAACAAAAGAGCAAATTGCTCTTACACTGAGTAGGAATAGTACCGGAAATCAAAGAAACAAATGTCAGAAATTCTGGACATCTCTGGCAGAACTCATTCTATTTCTAAACTTTTCCAAAGACAAAAGTTGGGCTAAAACACATTGTTAGTCAATTTGGAAAAAATGGTTTAAAATGGTAAACGAACGTCTGAAAGAGCAATAAAAGTGTAACAGGAATACACCCCACCATCAGCGACATGGAGAATTTAATTTGGAAAAAAGTAGAATAATGAGCACTCAATAATGGCATAAAAAGGTTGAGGCAACCTAAACGACGTGAACCGAAATAACAAAGATTTTTCCATTTGGATACCTAGGCAGGCGGCAATAGAAGAAAACAAAAATGTTGACAAACTAGCAAGCGCTATTCTCTTAAACCAGCTCTTCTCTGAAATTTAAAGCATAAGGCTTGGAACATAACAAGCATAGTTTTTCCTTAGAATTGTAAGCAAAAGGTACTTGAACATGCAAAAAATAGCATAAAAGTGAATAGAAACTTGATAACCATCTTAGGGTATGATTCAATCTATTTATATAAAAGAAAGTCGTGTTTGTTACAACACTTATAACTCGAGAACGGCTGGACCGATTGCCATGGTTTTTGATTTGTTGGATTTGTTTCCGTCCCGAATAGCAGAATACATCTTAAAAACAATGAAAACTCGATATGTGTAATGAATACTTAATCATTTCAATAGATGCTGATTATTTGTTTATTACATGTCAAACATTTGTTGTCCAATCCTGTCAAATAGTGTAACAACTACATATTTTGTTTTTTTGGAGCTTATGGCCTGGTTGCTGAGATCATTAAGCCACAATTTTATTTTTTGCTGAAGACATCATGTGTGCGTTTAGAAATTTATTTTTTGTAAAATGTCTACAAAGTTCAGGTACTGTTATATTTGTTTGTTTTAGACATTAAATCGCGAAAATAATACCTAAGATTTATTCTACAGTAAAAACATAAAATCATCGGAAAGGAACGAAATTTAGGGAATAAAAAATCAGTTGGTAAAGGTTATAAGATTAAGGATAAAAAATTTACAGGTTAACAAAAGTGTAAATGTCGTTTTATAGGTTGTCTATGATTTTTCTTGATAAGCTATTCATACGTAGTGGTTATATACTCTTTGAGCTATTGTCTATGTCTCAAAAGTTCAGGCACTGTTATTATATTTGGTGGTTTTATGCGAGTGCATATTTTAATAACAATGCCGCGTCCTAGAAGATCAAATCTTTCCCAGCGAAGCCGTAATGCAATTAGGCAACGAAATATCGCGAGTCAATTATCTGCAAGAAATTGCACGCGTCGATACTTAAAGGAAAATTTAAAGATGAGGAAGTTCTTATTCCAAGGATTCCAATGATCCCAACAGATTTGCCCTTTAAGTTTAAACGAATTCAATTCCCGATTCGTCTTGCCTTCGCCATGACGATCAACACATCACAGGGCCAATGGTTGGCTATTTGTGGCCTCAATCTAGAAAATGCATGTTTTTCTTATGGTCAATTGTACGTGGCATGCTCACGTGTCGGCAAACCATCCGCTTTATTTGTTCTTGCGCCTGACCAAAAAACAAAGAATGTCGTTTACCACAAAGTGCTTGAATGAAAATCCTATTAATGAATTAATCCGAGTTTAATTTTTTTTCCCTATCTGCACAACATAGTTTTCAATCATTTTTTTCTGACATGAGTTTGAAGTACTTAATTATTATTTGTTATTTTTTTTTATTCTTATTCTGTATGTATGTTTTCATCATCATTCATCATAATAAAATACTTTTTTGTTTCTATCTATATAAATATATTATTTTGTATCATTGTTTTACGTTCATCAAAGCCTTAATTAGTTCAGCTAAAAAGTAACACGACATTCATTGACTGTTAGGCGGTACAACGTTCGCCGGGTCAGCTAGTATATATATATATATATATATATATATATGCAGTTTTGAGGGCTTACAGCGATTACTCAGCAAAATATTAGCCTAAAGATCTGTTAGGGCTAAAAATCTAGGACACAGAAAAGCCTCTATATTTTTTAACAACCTATCAGCTAATCAGATCTGAATCTTGCTTTGACAATTTGAGCTAGGATGGAAATAGCCACAGTGACTAGGCAATGTTGACCTGTGAAGCAACAAGTCACTTGATATACAAATTAGGAACAATTTTGTGAAGTGAATGCTATTATGTACAAAGCACATACGCGGAAACTGGCATATTGTGTTATATATACCTACATGAGCACCAAAAAGTGCTCGTAAAAAACAAAAAACAGAAAACCTACAAGACTGGACAGGCTTGGGGACAAAACTCTTTGATGAAAAACGTCAATTGGATAAAAAAATTATCTAATTTTAAATTAAACTTTTAGTTATAAGGCTACATTGTTTCTAGTACCTGTTCTACGGTTCTACAGTTCTTTTCTCATGTAGCTGTAGCTTAATACTTAACTTTAGTGTTATCAGTTAAATTGTTGTGAGTGGTTGACTGTGTAATGAAAACATTGGTATTGGAAGTCCTAAATCTGGGTCTTGTGTAACTTCTGTACACACAGCTAAATGAGGTAAATGGTAATTTTCTCTAAAATAAAATTTTGTGTATGGGGCTAAAAATACTGGTTTTTGATTACCAGTCCAATTACGAAAGTTGAAGATTTGAGCAATTCATATTCCATGTCACCCTTATCATCAAATTCCAATCAGACCCTTCTTCTTCCATCCCATGTGGTCTAAAAAAGTGACTTGTGACCTGTTATGGTACTGTTATTAACGTTGAAATCGAATCTCATGGTACCTTTCCGATTGGAGATGCGAGTGCTTTGAAATGTTTGAATAGCTTTACGCCCCGCTGAGTGGGACAGGTCGCGGCTGTGGCGGCGAACCTCCAACAAAACCTCTTTTCTCTTCTCTTCTGCTGGAAGCCGTAATGATAACCGTGCCTACGTGTCATCTCTATCAGATAATGCAACGGTCCAGTGGATTCAGACACGTGCAGCCGTGGGCGCGACTCTGAGACTTCTTCTTCCACGTCTCTTCCTCCGTAACGAGCTGAACAAAGACACACGAAAAAAAGTTTTTTTTTTTGACGACGGTACTGCACAAAACAACAACCAAACTGGTTCTTTTTTCGAAATCAAAATGCACGATTCGCTATAGTTTTGGCAAAGAAACCCCACGCTGGAGAAGATTCTTGAGATAATTTGCTTTTTAACCCTTTTTCTTCCAATAAGAAGAAAATTTCTAAAAACATTTGTAAACAAATTCATCCTAATTCTCCAATAATTTGACAAAAATTTATTTTAAAAACAGTATGTATTTTGCAAAATCTTAGACGCTAAAAACTAAGAAAGTTCATATAAGTCATAACGTCAAGACAAATTCAATTTGGTTTTGCATGAATTTTCGGGTATAGACAGCACTTCAAGTTTCATATTACATTATACTGTTATTTTTTATTTTTAGAAAAAAAACATTGGGCTATATCTTAAACTATAGTTTATGCATGATAGCTGGCTTTTGTAGTTTATTCTACACGTCTAGAGATATTACACAAACAGCCAATCATAGCGTTTTCTGCTAGGTCTTGTAATAGTTCAACCAATAGAAACGCCAATAATCTCCAACCAAGTGATCTACATTCGTTCTATCTTGTTTACATCCAAGTCGTCTTTAACTTAAAAATACTATAGTGTAGTGACGTAGCGATTTCATAACGTAACTCATAATAAATAACAGTTTTTTATTGTTTAATTCGTGACTCAAAATAAAAGGCCTGCAGTTAAAAAAAAATTTGATCTACACGTCTAGCTTAATACTATAGTTTTATCTTAAACTATACTTTATGCATGATACCTGGCTTTTGTAGTTTATTCTACACGTCTAGAGATATTATACAGACAGCCAATCATAGCGTTTTCTGCTAGTTCAACCAATAGAAACGCCAATAATATCCAATCAAGTGATCTACATGCGTTATATCTTGTTTACATCTAAGGCGTCTTTAACTTGAAATTACTATAGTGTAGTGACGTAGCGATTTCATAATAAATAACAGTTTTTTACTGTTTTATTAATAACAATTTTTTTGAAATGTCAGTTGTACTTTATATATTTAAGTCAGTAGATCAATTTGATCTTATTATTCTTTATTAAATTGACAGTATAATTTATCATGGTTCTTTTAAACAATCTAATTGAGATGCAATTTTGTATCGAAGTTTGCAAATGATAGATATGACACAATGACTTGTATCAACTCTTGGAAAGATTATTAGTATATATTAATTAAATATAAAGGCTATGAGGTCATTTATAAATGTCTCAGCATTTGCTCTGTTATAATAAGCATTGACACTATTTTTTTGAGTTTAACAATTATTCTTATAGGATTTAGTCGTTTTAGTATTCATCTTGATCTTCAGCATTTCTATAATTAATAAACTTATAATTTTTTTTTTATGAATGAATCTTATAGAAGAAATGATCCTCCAGGTGTTACGTTAGGAATACATAGTAGTAAAATTAGTAGACGATGCGGAAAACCACAAGAAGGAAGACGGTATATTATTCTATTCGCATTTTATAGTAGTTTTGTATGTAAATTTATAAATAATTCATAGAAAGGAAGGCGGTGGGTTCTGGGAACGGCAAACGGCGGCTATTGCGGCCGACCCTGACTACGACCTAGATGACGGCCACATGACGGCTAAATGACGTCAAAAGACTTGGTCGACACGACGACGATGACCTCGTGGAGTATACCAAACCAGTGAATCAGGAAAAAATCATTTTTGACAAAGTTTGACAAAAAAATTTTAATTATTTTTCAATTATTAAGTTTAAAAATTTATTGAAAGCCGGTTGCATACAAATTTCATATAAAATTAATATAATATTCGAAATATGAATATTCAAAATTTATTTGACGGTCTCCTACTAGAAGACGTAGTTATAGACCAACTTTCATTGTTCTAGGCAAATATCTTTAAACCTGATTAACTAAACGAAATGATACAACATAAGCCAAAACTAACGCAATCTGAGTAAAGAACTGTATACATCAAGGCGATTCGTTAAGCTCGTTTTTTTAAACTTATCATAAGCAAGATAATAAGAAACTCATAGCTAAAAAAACACTGATAGATAAAATCGCAAAGCTATTAGAAGTAAGTGCAAAATAAGAAACATCAAGAAATGAAGAACAAAGTGAAGTTTGTCTGAGACAAACTTCCATCTAAGAGAAAAAGTATCAGATAGAATACTCAGAAAGAGCAACAGCATTCATTACTTTATCATTATCAGCAAATGGTGCAGACATGGAGACGAGGATAAATCAAGCAAGATAACTGAAAGGTATAAGAAAAAAAAGAAGATCAAACTAACAGCGTCTGTTGTTTCTTAATCTGTTTGTATTGTTTGGATGATAGGTGTTGTTCAATTTTCTGGTATTTTTTTCGCCTCCCAGACATTTTATTTTAATTTATGTAGGTATTGTTGCTTGTAATCAAACACATAGTCTGTTGTATTTCTGCTAAGTTTGGTAATTTGGAGTTTTCCAATTTGGTTTAAAAAGTTTAGTTTGTTTTTTTTATTACAATTTAATAGCTCTACTTTATTGTTTTTTAAGCATAAGTTTAGTAGTTGATATCTTAGAAAATGTTCTAGGTCTTCATCTATTCGTTGTAGTTGAGCGTTTCAATGTTTTTATTTGTTGTTTTTATTATTATTTGCTGTTTGTAATTTTTTTTAATTAACATAATGTAGTTTGTTTATTTTTGTAAAGTGTTATTTTTTCTAGCTTTTGATCCTAAGTTAAAGATTTCATTTCACCGTCTTTTAGTCATAATAGATGTATATTAGGGTGGCCCAAAAAAAACGACCATTTTCTTTTTTTGAGTTTCGAATAAAAAAATGTTAGTTTTTGATGTTTTAAAAACCCTCTCCAAAGAACAGCTCAAAAAAAAATTTTAAGAGGTCGCTTCAAATTTTTTTAAACTTTAAAAATCGTCGAAAATCGAATATTTTTTTTTTATTTTTTTTTCCGCTACGGTATAATTTTATAGATAAAAAAAAATAAGTTTCTGACAGTTTCAGTTAAAAATTTTAATTTTGAAAGGTCGCTCATAATTTTTTTTAATTTATTAGTAGGTATATGACTTTAGATTTTTTCGAGCGACCTTTTAATATTAAAATTAAAATTAGAGTTATTTTTTTTTTCTTTATTTAGTACAATAATCTATCAAAATACACCACGAGATGAACTAAAAATCAAGAACAACAAAAAAACTTACGATTTTCTTCGACAACTTGTAATACTTTCTGCAGTTCATCGTCATTTTTTACAAATTGTAGATACTCCTGCATTAATGAAATACCACGCTCAGCTGTGTCATTAACTATAGGTAATGTACGAACTATATTCAAACTCCTTAAGTAGGACTCATTCGAATTCCAGATTGCAGGATGTGTTTCAGCGCTAATTTTAAATTATTTACTACAAAACTAATCATAATTAAACAAAATATTAAGAAAAAGCAATTAAATGTAATAATACATTTTACTTGTAAAATTATAAAATTAGAAAAAAATTGTGTTTTTTTTTGTTGTTCTTGATTTTTATTTCATCTCGTGGTGTATTTTTATAGATTATTGTACTAAATAAAGAAAAAGCTGGAAATTTAATTTTAATAATAAAAGGTCGCTCGAAAAAATCATTTACTAATAAATTAAAAAAAATATGAGCGACGTTTCAAAATTAAAATTTTTAACTGAAACTTTTAGAAACTTATTTTTTTGACCTCTAAAATTATACCGTAATAAAAAAAAAACTGAATTTCGCCGATTTTTGAAAATTAAAAAAATGTTGAGCAACCTCTTAAAAATTTTTTTTTGAGCTGTCCTTTGGAGAGGGCTTTTAAAACATCAAAAACCAACATTTTTTCAATTGAGACTAAAGAAAAAAAAATAGTCGGTTTTTTTGCGCCACCCTAATGTATATATACAAAAACTATATACAATCAAGAACTTCCGAATCTTTCAATTATATATTTTTGGATTTTCGATTAGCTTCAATTCGACTCGATGTAATATAGAAGTGGTTCTAGAGATCTTTCTCGAAGTACTATTATATTAAAAAAGTTATAGAATATATCTACAATACGTTGTTTTTATCTAAAATATAAATAAATAAAAGTAAATATAAACAGTGTTTTCTAAACCTATCTAAATCAACATCATCCCTCTTCACCGCGTCTCAGACAACATTTTAAAGTCGATTTAAAGTGGTTGTTCGAGGATAATTGTGAGGGTTGGCGATCTTCTGGTTATTATTTTTTCACCTGTCTTACCTGCAGCTATTTCGATTAGTTAAAATCCCAAAACCAATACTGGGAGAAGCTGTGAAAACATCCATTATGTTAATCACACAGTCAATGGCTTTCAACGAGGCTTATAGATTATTATTATTGGAAAGGTGTTTGGAAAAGAAGACGTATCCGGATAAAAGGGTTTATGTTATACCAAATGGTTTTTTGAATGAGCAAATTGACGTGTGCTAAATGGCCAGAAGCTTAAAAGGTTTAAAGTAGACCAGATATTAATTTTGAAAGCGATAACGAAGAATATAAATTTGGCTAAAACCTTTCATAAGCCCTTAAACATTTTAGAAAAAATGTCATTTTTAATGTTCTGGGACTTCAAAAGATGACTTATGACTTTATGAGGGTGGGTGGTGATTTACTTGTGGTTCCGGTCCCTGCTAATTGTTGGTTTTTCTGAGAAGTTTTTACAATAGCTGCTATTTGGTCTTAGTAGAGGGTGGCTGGTGGTGGGCTGGCACGTGTTAAAGTTTGAAAGGATTTATGACCAAAAGTTTAATTTTATGGTCTCTCAGATGCATGCGGATTAGATACAGTTTTATTACAGCATGTTCTAACATTAAAAACTAAACAGTTGCTTTCAAATTGTCAGGTCAAATTAGTTTGAGCATCTAAAGTAGTTACCAAGAGTCTACAAAACTCATAAAATATAAAACTATAATCAAACAGTACAATGGCAGTACTTAATTGCATAAATATATTTTAAAAAATTTAAAAATAAAGATAGACGAAGTAAAGAATATGTAAAAAAATACTAGAAAAAAAAGTTAATTAAACTAGAGAAAAAGTATGAATATAACCCTGCACTGTATTTGTTGAAAACTGCTATGTTAAAAACAATACAGCATTCATTATTCTTAATATTTCGATAAATTTAAATCAAAATAAAAACAAATGCTTGGAAGAATCCGGGGTTAAAGTAGAATCTTGAAATAAAATAAATGCAAATTATTACTAATATTATTTATTTATGTTTGCTAATAAATCAGCTTCATCATTGTTATGATTTAATCTAATTTGACTTTATGAGAAAAAACTTGTTTTCCATAGATAAAAATTTCTCAATCAAATTTAAACAAATTGAAATTTTTTGAGAAAAAAAAGCAATTAATTGACAATTTTATGAAGAACTAGGTCTTGCGTATTTTGTTTTTTTGACCTCTCACCTCAAGAAGTGGCGTGTTCTCGTTCATAGATCAAAAGCTCTTTTCTTTATCTTCTTTCATAAAAGGCACGCGTTTTCACTCCCTATCATTTCGAGACAGTTGGTAATGAAGCAGATAAATTCGAAAAGGTTTTGACATCAGCATCAAAAACCTCGACGACCTTTCACCTTAGCCAACTGTAATCTCCAAAGTGTGATTCTGTACCCATACAAAGTCACAAAAGTTTTTGCTATACGATTTTCTATGTGGCCCATAACCCACTTTGGAAGTCCTAATCTTTATAGATCATGAAAAATTAAAAAAAAAATACTGAATACATCTAGATCAACTAATCTAGTAGTTCCTTACTCGCTGGATTTAAAACGGTTTAGATATTTACAAATTTACATAAAATTAAGCAGATATTGTGATTCCACTGATTCAAGCACACCATCATCTGTCAAAAGCAATCTTTTTTCAAATTGTTTGGTCAGAAAAAAGTGATCAAAAGATCTGATCAACTTTGGGTTGATCTAGAACCTAAAATATGCACAATAATACCTCTTCTTATGGTCTCTAATCAGTCACCATTATTTTTGAAAAAAGTAGCCTTGAGCTAGAAGGCAAATAAAAAATTGGCTTTAGACCTTTTGGTTACTTTTTAATGGTGCGTTAATCACTTGAGGAAGTGTATAATGCAGTTTGTTGACTTAAAAATAAAAAAAAATGTGTATCATTTCTTGGCAATCTCTTAAAATGCTTATTAATTTTCCTCCAATTTGCAACAGTTGGCTATGTAATTATGTCTTTCGAGTTCATTGTTAACTTTGTGCATTTATTAATCATACATATTGTGGCATCAAGAATTTCAAGAAAGAGATCTTTCCAAATATTGTTTTCTTTTTTTGGAGAATGATAAATGACCAACAAATCCTTCAACTTTTTCAATGTATTTTTTGTTCAATAAATAAACATCCGGAGAGTGCATAATCCAATTTGGCTTCTTATTCATCGCCAACGAAGTGCTGAGCGGCGTTGACCAATCAGGATTTAATAAACTAAAATTAAAATAAATAAAAAAAAGGGATAATGTGGAAGATGATACCAATTTTCACAGTACTCTGAAGAAGATTGCATGGCACAGCAGCTCAATGAATGTGATAAAATGAACAAGTAATGCGGGTTAATTGACAAAAAGGTTTTTTTTATTTCTTTTGGTGTAGACGGTGTTTAATTACTCTTAGTGTAGATCCAAACAATATTGTTTATTTGTGTCATAAATAATCTTAATATTCATACAAAAACTTTTACCTTTCAACCAAAAATAGTGTAAATTAAAAAAATGCTGCAAAATATTAAAAAAAACTTAAAAACTCAAAACTCAATTACATATTCTTATTATAAAATAGTACTTTTTTTTATTTTTTCTGAAATTAAATCAACAACTATCAACAAATCAACAAAAAAACAAGAGAAAAAGTAGCTGTAGAAACTGTAAAGTTAACACCATAAAGAGCATTTTTGCACATCAATTTTTTTTCACTGATTGTCATCAAATATGTAATTGCCGATACGCAATTGCCAAATTTTATGTAACCCGTTTTTAATTGTTTTTGTTTGTTCTTGCATTATTGTTTCTATTTGTTGCTTATATTTATGAGTTTTTTCTGTATTGCTATTGTTTGTTATTTGTAGGTATTATTTAATAATTTTTGCTTTTTTTTGGCTTTTATTTCTCTTTTTATATTTTCAACTTTTTATGTATTTTGTATTTCTCAAGTATTTTAGTTTATATTTTTATTTTTGGTCCAGTTTTCTAAAATTTTTAAAAAAAAGTTTAAATGTTTTTTAGAATAACTGAGTACGAAGCTGGTATTTAATAATTTGAAGCGCTATCCAATTCATTGGATTCTGGTCCAGTAATTGTTCCTTCCATCAATTGTCTTCCAATAAATTACAGCTGGAATGCGTTCTTTCTTGTATTTCTTGTACGTTTGTCGCATTTTAAACCTGTACATAATTTAAATCCCTCTGTTTATTATTACACAAAAACCGTTCTTGCCGTCTGAGAATCAAAAAGTCGCCGCTAAGTCCCGTTATGGCCGGCAATCTCGAAAACCGTATTGTGCAAAATTTTACAATTTTTCTCATGGAATAACCGTTTAAAAGCGAAAGTTTTTGGAAATTGCTGCAATAATCATAAATTTTGACAAGGATGATATTGTTCAAAAGCGGACTTTTGGGGTGCTTCACCCCGGTAATGACTTGCTGATTTCATGGTGAGGAAAAGGTGCAACCATTCACTCTGGTTTATGGTTCTCTAGCACCGTTACATCACCATGAAAATTGTGCAGATTTATCTGGAACAAATTGCGTAAAATTTCTGGAAAATACTTATAAATATTGGGTATGCAATTAAAAAGGGAGAAGCAAGTTCTTTAAACACTATCAATGTCTTACTTAATACTTGACATACATACATAATTCTGGTATTATGTTTTATTAATAAAAGTTATTTTACAACAAAATCTATTATTAAAAATGTCTAAATTGCACTCTTATCACAACTGCCAAAAAAAAGAATTAATTTGATGAATTAGACTAAGTAAGCGACCGAATAAACAATACTACGTAATATGCTCAAAATAAAAATATAAAAATTAAACAAAAACAGACACAAAAAAAATAGCAAAATTTAAATTCAAAAATGACACAGAAAACCGATTTTGGATGGGGCAACGCAGGAGTAAGTGCAGCATGTGTGGAATTGAAAAGACAACCTCACAATAAATATATAATAAAAAAACGCAACGTGAATAACCCAAAATAATACAAAAAAAAGTAAAATATATAAAAATAAGAAAAATACAACAAATAAGAAAGTGTAAGAAAAGACAAATTAGAAAAAAAAAATCAAACAAGATTAAAGAATATAACATTAAAAAAAAGCAACAAAAAAATTAGATTTTGAAATTTTTTTAAATTCTGTTTTTTACTCAACTGTTGCTCAATTTATATGATGTTGTTTACTTGATTATGTTGGTCAATCGACTTTTTAATAAATAAACCTATTTGAAAATTAATTATTAAGTAAATTAGCCAAGATTTGAAATTATATTTAAACAAAATGTTTCATAGAAAATTTAATATAACGATACAAAAGTCCAACGAAATTTATATTATGTATTGCTTTTCTAACAATATAGAGACATTAAATATATAATCTATGTAACATCTACTGAAACGATAGCTTTTAATTAACTTTCTTCTTTTTCTGTAATTTGTGTATGAATAAAGACTACTATTCTTCTTCAATACTTTTTTTTTCAGTTTACTCTCTAATACTTTCTTCCATATTTTTTATACATACATTGTTGTCTGTTTTTCTTATATACACTCTATTTTATTTTTTACTAATCAGTAGGTACTGACACAATATGAATTTTTTCTATTTTTATATCTAAATCTAAATAACATTTTTCTCTCTTAGTCAGTTTCTTGTTCCAACTGCTTTCTTGTTTTCTAGAATTTTTTTCGTGTTTTTTTTAATTTATAGATATGTTTTAAAAATATATTTTGTTGCCAATCTCTTTCCGACAAATTTTTGTTTTTGGGAATATTGGTTTTTATTTATTTATCTGCTTTAGTTTTATTTTTTAGCATTCCTGTGCATAAAGTGCCAAAAATAGGTTTAATTTGATGATTTAGACTAAGTAAGCGACCGAATAAACAGTACCACGTAATATGCTCCAAATTAATTATAAAAAAATTAAACAAAAATAGACACATTCATAGACAAACAAGAAAAGAAAGAATCAGAAAATTTCTATTGAGAGAATCAGATAAACTGGTTTCATTGTCAAACTGTTTAAAAATAAAAACCTAAATAAATAAAAAAATAATTACTAAATTTAAATTCAAAAATGACGAGAGAAAACCGATTTTGGATGGGGCAACGCAGCATGTGTGGAATTGAAAAGACAACTTTACAATAAATATATAATGAAAGATTGTAAAGAACGGAATGTGAATAACCCAAAATAATACAGAAAAATGTAAAATATATAAAAATAAGAAAAACACAACAAATAAGAAAGTGTAAGAAGAGACAAATTAGCAAAAAAAATAAAACATTAAAAAAAAGCAACAAAAAAATTGCATTTTGAAATTTTGTTTAGTTTTTTTAATTCTGTTTTTTACTCAACTGTTGCTCAAAACTTTATATGCTGTTGTTTATTTGATTATGTTAGTCAATCAACTTTTTAATAAATAAACATACTTGAAAATTAATTATTAAGTAAATTAGCAATGATTTGAAAGTATATTTTAACAAAATGTTTCATAGAAAATTTAATATAACGACACAAAAATTCAACGAAATCTATATTATGTATTGCTTTTCTAACAATATAGAGACATTAAATACATAATCTATGTAACATCTACTGAAATGATAGCTTTTAATTAACTTTTTTTTTTCTGTAATTTTTGTAAGAATGAAGATTACTATTTTTCTTCTTTTTTCAGTTTACTCTCTAATACTTTCTTGCATTTTTTTATATATACCTTATTGTTTGTTTTTCTTATATACACTCTATTTTATTTTTTACTAATCAGTACTGACACAATATGAAATTTTTTTATTTTTATATTTAAATCTAAATAACATTTTTCTCTCTTAGTCACTTTCTTGTTCCAACTACTTTGTTTCTAGAATTTTTTTCGTGTTTTTTTAAATTTATAGATATGTTTTAAAAATATATTTTTTTGCCAATCTTTTTCCCTCAAATTTTTGCTTTTGGAATATTGGTTTTTATTTATGTTTTTGCTTTAGTTTTATCTTTTAGCATTCCTGTGCATAAAGATAAAATTGTTTTTTCATTAAAACATAATATGATGCATTCTATCTCAAATTTGATTTCAGTCTAGACTAAAAAATTCTATCTTGTATAATCTTTTGCACTTTTTTTATCTTTGTTTCTTGGTACTACCTCCGTATATATCTTATAAATCATCACATTTTTATTGAGTTGTCAAACATTATTATTGTTTTGTCGCACTTTCTTTTAAATATAAACAAATGCCTAAAAACTTTAATTTTTTTTGACTAGAATCTTCTAGCGTTTTTTGCTAAAGGAAGTCAAAATTGACTTTGGCATGACACTTAGTACAGTGTTGAGGCTTTATTATCGCTAAATGAAGCGGATTTCAACAAATAAAACTTGCAGCGTACTCCAACTGTTCTCAAAAAAGTTATTGTATAAACAGATACAATTTGTGAGATTAAAAAAGATTAAAAAAATGTTCACAAGTTATTAGAGTCATCAATAAAATTAATCGTCTGAACCTGTTCCTCTCATTTCTCGTTACCATAACAATATATCTAATTATCAGCCACCAAAAAGTAAGCAATAAAATTTTTTTTTGAGATTAATAATAAAGCAGGAGAAAGAAACTAAAAAAGGCAAGGGCAGACATCTAATAAATGTATTTTTTTGCTCTGTTTACAGCCCCAAAGCTAGTTAATATTCGTCTAAAGGTGCCGAATCCTTTACCTGTACCGCTTTGCAAGGTGCTAATCAACGAAGAATCGTTTGCTACCTGCCTTTCTCGCAAACACAAATCTACCTGTGGATGTGTACCCCTTAAATCAGATGCTATTTTTTCCACCAATACTGGTTTTTAAAAAAAAAATAAAAAAAAAAATGCAAATATTCTTATGGGGTTAGAAATTCAAATCTGATTGTGTAACTAATTGGTATTATCAATTATGCAATTGATAGGATTCTTAAACTACCCCCTCTGTAGCACCACAAAATATAACTTCCTGTTTTAGTTTCGGTAGTTCTTTTATTGGATGTTGCCGCCAAAAAGTGTATATTTATAAAATAAACACCTTTCAAAAATATTTACATTGGTTTTGTTTAGTTATCGTTTTATTGGGGTACTGATGGTTGTTTAATGTATTAAAGCAATATTTGCCGAGATTGTGACGTTATTAATGGCTTATTTTTGCTGCTTTGCATCATTTGAATTTGATCATAAATTATTGAGAGGGTTCCGCATGGTCAAAAAAATTTCTTCTTTACGACCATCGATTCTCCGTATTGCTTTTAAAATGAGGTTTGGCTTGAAAGGGTTTTTATATTTTTCTTATGACGAGTTTAGTTTCGGTTTTATGGGGGTGGTTTGCAAGGTTAAATGTATTATCTTAAAACAGAAATGTCACTTTATCATAAGCTTTTTTAAGATTGATTCATATTATAAGCGGCTTATGGTGGGTAAAATAACTACATTGTAACCGTTTTTCTAAATCAAAATATACGACTTGAATTATGACTCACAATTTTTAATATTTTTTAAAATATCACCTTTTAGTGAGTTTTTATTAGCAAATTTAATTTCAAAACAATTTTAGTAAAAAAATCACATAATTTTATATTTAAAAAAATACATTAAAATTGAACAAAACAAGAAGTTGATTAGCCTCGTCTGGTGTCAGTTTCTTGTACCCAAACGTTCCAGTCAAAACAACAATAAAGTACTTTAAAAAATTAAAAAATTTAACAAAATAAAATTAAGAATGTATGCAATCTTACAAAAACAATGAAGATGTCATCGGAGATGCTTAATCTTCTTTTTAGCTTAGTTATCATAATTTTGAAAACAAAGCAAAAGACTGTTTTACATATTTTCCTCGAATACAGATAAGGTATGTAGACACTTTTTTACAGTTTTTAATAATACTAAAATCATAATAATTTTTTTTGAATAATATTTTTTCTTTACCTAACAAAAATAAATAAAAAAAAGTTTAATGTGATATATTAGAACATAATATATTTTGAAAAGCAGCAGGCATTCAAATTTTTGCTTTTGACATAAAATAAAATAGTAAACTCAAGTTTTTTAGTGTAAACAGACGATTCAACATTCTTCTAAACCACAGATATTAAATTTGGTTACAATTAAAAAAAATACAAAAAAAAAGTAAACAAAAATTTCAAAAAAAAATTCAAATTTGTCTTAATTGTCTAGAAACTTAACTATTCAAGGGACGAACTTGATTTTTGCTGCAGTTTTTAGACGGTTCTAATGACTCATTAGCATTTTTAAGTGCTATTTTGCCACATTACTTAATGTCCGGTGACAGGAGCTTGACAATTTATTAAACTATGACTGATAAGAGAAGTTGTAAAAGCAATTGTGCTAAATTGCCATTATTTGTCTCTCAATTAATGTAAAGTACTTCAATGATAGGAAATGTATAATTATTATTGAAAAATAAGTTTTTTTTCTTGACAAATTCCAACAATTTGCTAAAAAATTCTCTGCAGCCGGGCATAAGAGTTTTCAGATGATTTATTCTTCTAATTAAACCCAAAAAGCGAGGCTTAATCGAAAATAATTAATTGGCAAAAAACGTCAGTATTGAAAAATAGTTCTATTTTTGAATTTTTGACATAATATATGAGCGGAAATTCATTAAGCCAAATTGCTTTGCAAATATCCTCTTAAAGTTTATTTTTCCAAAATTCTTAGTTTGCAAAAATAAACCTTTACAATAAAAAATCAAATCTGGTTTAATCCTACCTCTCACCTGCTGTTTTTTATAGAAATCAAAAAAATTACTTGTTCTCTGATTGGCATAAATAAAATCGTCTGAGAATGTAATTTATTTGTTGTCTTAATTTTCTTACAAAACAGAGTCGGACTTATTTGATATTTTTGATTGCCCACTCTTAATTTTACCAAAATTTTAGCCACTTGTCTAAAGCTTTATTAGTGTCAGATTTGTGTAGGCATCTGGTACCTATTTCTGGAATATCGCTTCGTCTATCTGTGATTTATTGGTTTTTGAGCCCAAAAAGCTGTCACACGGAAATTATGTAAAATTTTTTAGTGGCATTTTTTCAAAAACAATTTTGTTTTTTTATTTTTAAAAGATCACAGCTTATGATTAAACATTTTTTATGTTTAAACTGGCCCCACTTTTTACAATTAAATTTATTTTGTACTAATTTTGACTTGTTTGTACAGATAATAGCCAAGAAGACTTTGATTTGCAGTAGCTACTAGCAAAACTATTTTAAAAAAATTAAAAAATTTAATAATTTTCAAATTATGAATAATTAAAAGTCTGTTTGGTCTCCATGTATAGCAAACTGTAGTAGCAATATCATGAGCTAAATAAATATTTGGTCGCCTATAATTTTGACAACTTGAAATGACAAATCTACACAAAATCTGTCAAAATAAATTTTATTCAAGAAAAATTTTAGACAGAATGAGTCATTAATGTGAGATTGGTTTCTTATGGCTTTGCTATTAGTTTAATGTAAATTTTCTTAACAAGATAAATTGATAATTATTTATTTTCTCTGATTGGATATGCCAGAAAATCATACTGATCAAAAAATAACAAAACAAAATCATTTGCAAAAATCATAACACGTAGAAACAGTTCAAATAGGCCTAAGAAAACAGATTATTGTCAAAATAATTTTTCAGTTTTTTGTTGCCTTAACTTTATGTTTGTACCTTTCACAAAAAATATATTTTAGTTTTGGTAATATAAAATCACTTTTTTTTCCAATTTAGAATTTAAATTTTTGTTATTTAAATTTTCAAGTGGAGGTTATAAATTTTTGGTTGAATTTTCATATGTTTTGATCATTTTTTTAGGTTTTTTCCTATTTTGCATTAGTTTATAAAGTAAAAACTTGATGAAATAATGATGTTACGGCTTGGTCTTGATTTAAAAGTAATTTAAAAGTGCTGAAAGTCCGCCTTTAGAAAACAACACATCAAAAATCGGCAAAATCACCCCAAGTCACGCATCTGCGAGCACCAAACCTACAAATCTCTTAAACAGCAATCACTCTATAAGACGCTTTTTATGCTACGTATACAGATCTTGATCGTATAGAAAAATTTTCATTAAAAAGTAGCCACCCGTAATAAGTTTGTTGTCAACCGTTGCTCCAAAAGGTCCGAATACAGGTCAATTTCTTTTGTACAAGGGATACATTATACCATAAATTTTGTTTACACACTAGATCAACCCCTCATCGTTAGCAACAGTCGCCCCCTCAAGCCTTAAAAATCTTAAATGGCACATGGGATTATACCACATTGTGTGGAGCAGCACCACAATGCTTCTATTCAAACAGAAAAAAAAATTTTCATAAGATATATATAATTATTAATAAGCTTGAAGAGAGTAAACAAATAGTATTTAAGTGAGCTTTTTCTTCTAGAAACATACCTATATTATTTACAGCTAATCTTATTTTTCAATTTTTGAAAAAAATAATACGAGGAAAAAAAGGCTTTTCTAAAAATCAAAATCAATAGACCTATAGTATGTTCAATTTAAAGACAAAGTGAATGTAAACAATGTAAGGCGCACGTTAAACAAGTGAGACAAGATTATTCAAGCTTCTATTGGTTAAACCATCACATGTCTTAGCACACAGTGCGCTGATTGGCTGGCTGGATAGACTATAACACGTGATACTGATTATCTCAACTTTGTCTATTAAACTGCTTATATAATCAATTTTATAGAGTACATAAAACGTTTCATGTAAAATGTCTCATAAAGATGTTTTGCTTTTTGCAAATTTTGAGAACAGCTTTATAGTATTATAAAAAAGCATACTTAGTCTTGTGGACTACTATAAACTAAATAATACAAAAATTCGTTTTTTAATGACCATATTTTGCTAAAAACTTGAAACAAATTGAAGCAGAAAATTTTTATTTTTATACTCAGATTTTCAATTTATAAAAGGCAACAATCTATACAAGAACTTAAAAAACAAACCTATTTAGATCAAAAAATTTATTGAAAAAAATATTTATACACGTGATACTGATTATCTCAACTTTGTCTATTAAACTGCTTATACAATCAATTTTATAGAGTACATAAAAGGTTTCATGTAAAATGTCACATAAAGATCTTTTGCTTTTGGCAAATTTTGAGAACAGTTTGATAGTATTATATAAAAGCATACTTAGTCTTGTGGGCTACTGTAAACTAAATAAAACAAAAATCTGTTTTTTAGATGAGCATATTTTGCTAAAAACTTGAAACAAATTGAAACAGAAAATTTTTATACTCAGATTTTCAATTTATAAAAGGCAACATTCTATACAAAAAGTTAAAAAACAAATCTATATAGATCAAAAAATCTATTAAAAAGGTTATAAGAAAGAGTATAAACAGCACAGACAAAAAGGTTTAAAAAAAAACATTTATGTCAGCGCTAATATTGCTAACAAAACAAAGAAACAAAAACACGCAAAAGAGTAGAAAATGAGCAAAAGCAGAGTTTACATAAAACAGAAAAAATTGAAATAAAAGTCCCTTCTTACGTCAAAACAAACTTTTTTCAAAAAGTTATTTATTTTTTTATTTATAATTGTGTGATATTGAGTATTATGATATGATACTTTAATGTAGACTATTGTGTGATATTGGGTTTGATAATAGGATGGACAAAACACTATGTGTCGCAAATTTTAATTCTTTTAAATTATTAAATTAAAAAAATTTTAAAATGTTTCTTAATGTTAGCGGTTGAGTGTAGCATTTTATAAAAATAAGCTATAACTGCGTTATATTTCTGTTAAAACCAAAGTTAGATTATTTTCTAAAATTGATCTTTACAAATCTATTAATAATATAGTAGTGCAATTGTTTTGGCAAATTACTTGTGCCCTCATCAGACACAGTTTATTACATTTATAAAATTAATAAAACCTTTTTTTGTTTTATAATTTTTGAAATGTTTAAAATTTCATACAGTAACTTCATCCCTAATAAAGCATCTGTTACATCTCCAAGCTTTAAAATTCTTAAATGACACATAAAATTATAGTATATTGTGTAGACTAGTGCCACAATGAACTATTCAAAATACTATATACCTAGATGCCTATATAATAATTAATAAGCTTGAAGAGCTTAATCAAAAACATGTCAAACAAGATCAAATCGTATTTATTTGTATTTTTCCTTGACAATACATCATAAGAAATATAAATAAGCCCTAAGAAAACAAGAAAATATGAAGAAGCTGAAAAATTCTTCCAAGTGGTCAAATCTGGGAACGTTGTGGGCGGTCATGGGTCCTCAAAATAAGCCAAGCGTGATGGTACAAAAGGCCCAACAGAATTTTGTTTTGTGAGGACAGACTAGTTGAGTTGGGAGATTGATTCATTCAATAGAAAAAAGACACGCTCACACACCGGAAATGTAGACAAATTCTATTCAGAGTGTGCTTCCGCGACGACAATGAATGGACGGATGGGCACTGAGAGGAGTGAATAATTTTTAATAATTACTTTTATAGCGTTTAGCTTTCAACACAGATATCGTATTCAGAAGACTTGATTTTAATTAGCTATCAATTCTCACAATACATAAAAAGCTTATTAACTACTTTTTGGTTAGAAATTCATTATTTGACTTCAAATAATCTTACTTTTGATTGATAGACACCTGCTGGTGTCAAAATCGAGAGACAAGTCGAGTTGACTTTTGTCAAAGACAACTTTGACACAAGTACTCTTATAGGCAATAAAAAAATTGTTGCAGTTTGAATGTTATGGCTGAAGTGATATGTTATACCACATTAGCGCCTTATACCTGAAACTTCTTCATCTCTTTTAGTTTTGCTATCAAAAAATTATATTTACATGAGACTATTGGTCCATTGATGAGGCTTTACAATTAGAATTTAAAAACAATTTTTGTGGTATTATAGTTATTATTATTATATATTACGTTTGACATTTATTCTCGGTCAGCATCCTTTTTTTTATTTTCCATCTCAGTTTTATAAACGGTTTTAAGTCGTTTGCGTAATCTTTGGTTGAGCACCTATTATAAAACAGCAAGTTTTAACTAAATTTTCAATTATTTTGATCTTTGCAAGAGAAAAGCTTTTATCAGAATTTATTTTGAATATTAGCTCTACTTATTGTCATGTAGAAGCACAAGAGACCAATAGGTCGCAGTGCATGTAACATTCTTTAAATAGTCTAATAATTGTGACCAATTATGTATTAGATTTTTGCAGAGTTACATCGAAATTAAACCACCAAAAACAAAATTGCATTAATAATTATAAAAATATACATATTAATAAATCAATATTTTTATCATTCTGTAGCTTGATACGATGAAATTATCACCTCAAAAACCACCTAATTTTAATTATTATCAAAATATACGGTGCGTTTTACAATTATTTAAATGAGTAGAGGCTATGAAAAACAAAATTAGATTCTTAGCTTGATTCAACGCTTTTGGTTTATCATTTGTTTCTTCATTGAGTCGAGCTAAGACTTTGATTTTGTTTTCCGCAGCCTCCTTTTAATAATTGTGGACCACCCGGTACCATTCTATAGAAAAATATGTTTTTGATATGTAAACTTTTCTGGATTTCTTATCAAACAACTAACTCTTAGTGATTATAAAATAAACGCAAATATTTCTAGATTTAGCAATGGCTTTCTACTATTGTACTATTTTTAATATTAACTAAAATATTCATGAAAAAACTAAGCAAAAAGTTAAAAAATTTTAAGTTACTGCTGAGATATGTAGATGATTACATTTGTCATCATTAGAGGAAAACACTTCGGACTACACTTTGTGCCACCAAAATTACCAAAAAAAAAGTCTAAGCACTACCAATCTGCTATATAAAAACCAAAAAAAAAATTGTTTTATCTAAAAGTAAGCCAAAAAACAAATAATTGGAACTTTATAAATAATATAAAGAAAGTAGTAGTTGCGGCTTGCTTTATAATGGTAGATATAAATAAATCATCTGTTTTGAGACAAAAATCTCATAAAAATAACCGCCTTGAGGAAAATTTTAACACATTGGACCGATCGAACTCTCATTTGGTACAATTTACAAAGGCGATAATTTGGGAGTCTTTCCAAATCAAAAACAGGATGTCGGTAGTTTGCCCAAAAACAAATACCTCAATGATTAACACGATCACCAAAAGCAAGACCCAATTATCTGGTGGTACTTGTCGAAACGATAGAAAAGTATAGCAATTTTCGACAGGTGATAGAATAATGAAAGATGCCCCCTTTCTCTGCTGGATGTTCTACGAGACCATGATTATATTTCGCTTAGTCTTCGACTAAAATACTAAATGGGCAGAGATCTCGGAGGCCATAGTCAGAGCGCACCTTCTGGCCTGTAATTACTGCCACGGTCCGTGATGAATATCTAACCTGCCGTGCGAGATTTAACAGGTACCACTAAAGGGGCTTTTGGAATTTTTGCCTTTTTTAGGATGTTTCTTTTACCATAAATCACTCTACTTTTGTCATTTATCAAATGATCTAATCAAACAACACTGCCTCTCTTTTTATCGACTTCTTTGCCAACCTCAAAACCTTCACATCCGATCTGATTTTGATCAGAAAAGAGCATTCTAAAGCCCCCTTTAGGTTTGCACTTCTTCTCATAATATGCAATTAAGGTGTTAGTTTTTCAATATAATTTATGTACCTTTGTTAGTTATAGCAGGCATACGTTGTTTGTAAAGTAGCCTCTGATTACATAGTGCTGAAAAAATCATCTTCCAAAAAATTTGATGCCCCAGACACCTCATTAAAAAGACCTGCATCTTATTCTATTTTTCTCTTCTTCAAAGCGATTAGGCTTTGGTGTAAACGGCTAGTTTTCGACAATTTTCGAATTACATAAACACTGTTTTCGATCGCTGAGAAGCTTTTAATTCTAAAAGCTGCCAATCGTTTGAAATTGTTTACACCAAAATGGTACTGGTTTTCTATACAAAACCATAAAGACAACTAAAATTAAGAACGGTACTGAAAATAAGCTAAAGCACCAGATAATTGGAGCTTTAGCCAAAATAAAGAATTAGAAAGTTTACTGTTAGGAAGAAATTTCAATGCAAAAATAAGAAAAAGAAAAAAGATAAGAAAAACGTCGTACGCTTTTTTTTCTTAAAGTAGAATAAAACAAAACATGTAAATAAAAAAAAAATCGTTGGATGCAAGACAATTTTTTTTTATATTTAGACTAGAATAAACAAAACACGCAAAAAACAAAATGAAAGCGGTAAAATGTTTATTTTAAGAAAAATAATTATGCAGAAAATTTCATAATTTGATATAACAGGCGATATTTTGACACTTTTTTTGCTTCGTCTCGTATCAAAAATTGTTGAAAAAAGTAAGACAACACCGGATGAGGGGGTGGAGTAGTTTCGACCTACTCAGAATTAGCTTTAGATTGTCGGCTTTTAAAAGAGCGACCGAACTCAATCATCAATCGACCAAAATGGGTGTTTGTTGAACACGTTTTCGGTAATTTATTTCAAATGGTTGGCCAAAAGGACAGCGCTAAAACAACCTTTTTTTCTCGTCAAGATTCTTTCCCTAAAAGCAGAAGGGCTGAAGGGTCTGTTTCTAAATCGTTTTTTATAGGGGTTTTGAAGCGAACGGGGGGAGCACGGCAAGGAGGCACCCAGGCACGCGTTTATGGTCCGTTTCTTTCGACAGGCAAAGTCAGAGACTTCCCTTCTTCAAGCGATAACAAATATTCCACTAATAAGGCCTCTTCAAACGCACATGTGTTTTGAAAAATGACTGAATTTGAGATGGGTGGCTGAATGGCTGAGTGCTGCAAGATTTTTGTTTATGCACAGGAAACCGGCGGAATAAACACACTTTCCGGTCATTTTTTTAAACGATATTTTCAAACATCCGACGGTGAGAATCCATTTAGTCATTAATGTATCAATAATTAAAGAAAAATATAAAAACAATATTTTTAAATAGAAAAGTACTCCTACTAAAAGTACTTTTAGTGCAGTAGGTATATAAAAGTACCTTACAGTGCCAAATTTTTTTATAACTGATACAAATAAAAGATAAAAATTGAACAACATTTATTTGTTTAAAATTAATGTTGAATACACAAAAAGTAAAAGTTTTTGAAGTACTATTATCTGAAAAATTCAAAAACTTTGTAATTGCAAAAAGTAAATTGATACTAGTTCCAAGAAATCAAAGAATATTGTGGAGTAAAAGACAGTATTTTTCTATTATTCTCTTGTCAGTTTGGCCATTCTTTAGAATATCTAAAGGATGTAGAATTGTAGATAATGACTATTATGACACTTGCGTGTTCAAAATAAACACAGATAATACCGAAAAAGTTCTAAAGCTGCGGTAAAATAATTAAAGTAATTTAGAAAGAATGTGTCTATTTGCCTTAGTGACATCTTGCAATCTAACGTAATAGAACCATTACCTAAATTAAAGCAATCTTAGAGTTATTTACACCTGGAATTACTATAATTTAGATTTTTTTTAATGACAGCTAAATTCTAAGAATCAATGTACAACAGAGAACAAAGTGAGACGTAAAAACAAAATTAAACTAAAATGAAATTAATAACAAACTTTTACATACTTTTTTCCGTACTATATATAAGCTTTTGTCTCGTTTTAATGATTTTTTTTCTCTGATAGTTATTACTTTTCTATATTGCTTTATTCTCTCTTTTGTTGTTGTTGTTGTTCTGTTGTCCGAGTTTTTTTTTTTTTTGATTTGTTTATTTTTATCTTTTTTTTGTTTAGAAAAGAGCGTTTCCAGAGATAGTATTGACAGTAGATGTGATATTTTTAAGATAAAAAACATACATATGAAAACAACCGGCTTACCAAAAACAAATTTTACACAATATTAGCAAAAATCTTAGATAAACTCTTATCAAATCATAAACTACATAATAATAGCAAAATATGTACTGATGTATTTGACAGCTAGAGAAAAAAACTTGAAACGGGGTCAGAAAAAAACTAGTTATAATGTATAAAGAAACACAATAGAATTGAAATATCATTTTGTTGACGCAAAATACGATTTCTCTATAAAAAAAATGTTAAAAAACGAGCAAATTTAAAAAAAAAATTTAAATTTAGAAAATTTTACTAAAAGAGACTGAAGCTGCACTCAACAGATTATAGTTGAAAAATTGAAATAAAACATAAAAATCTAAAAAATTATTAAAAAACAAATTAAACGTTGCAGAACTATAGGAAAGAATATAAATTAGTTAACAGAAAAGTAATGAAAACATAAGTAAAGACAAATATGATAGAAAAAGTGCAATTGATAGAAAAAAACAAATAAATTTAAGTTGTAATTATTAGAGTAGACCAATAGCAAGGGTTTTAAAATGATCGTTGGAATATCTCCGATGAGTTAATAAATTATGCAAATGTGTTTTCCGGAAATTGTCTTGGAAACAACATTTTCCTGCTTATTTACGCGCAGGAAAATTGAGTTTTCCGGACTAGTACTGTAAAAACTTTACAAAACGCAAAATACAAATGATACTCTAGTAACTATAGTTGCCAACAAAATTGGCAAATTTGATTTTTGTGGAAATTGTCAAAAAAAATTCTAAAATTTGTAAATTTCGTCTTTTTTACGATTTCCGGAAAAATACAAAACACGTCAGTAAAATCTCTTACTTGACTCGGAGCTTTAAAATACTCGGCACAAAGTGCCTCGTATTTCAATTTAGCTCCTCTTCAGTAATGTGACATTTGCCTGACGTTTATGTAAATAACTATTATTAAAACTTATTATTAAAAAATAATAATAAGTTTAATAATTATTAATTTTTTTAATAATTATTAAAACTTATTATTTCTTTATTAAAACTTATCAAAGAAAACTTAAAAAAAACTTGTGAAAATACCAAAGCAGTGGAGTAGAAGACGTCAGAAAATATTAATACTATTCATATATTAAAATTTTTATTATATGTATATTTATATGTAGTCTAATAAATATAAATTTATAAATATTTTTAAAAAGGGGTATAGAATATAGAGTCCAAGATTTTTTATCTCTCTATTCGTCTCTGGCAAGTTCATCATTGTTCAACTGTTTTTTGCTTATTTTTATACCTACTGTTCTTATATTTATTTGTTCCTTTCTTTTTCCTAAATATTCTCTTCATCTACTGAACGTTAAGTACATATTATTTACTCAAATAACTTTGTCAAAATTGACATTAATATTATTTTCTATTGTTTGGTTTTAAGTTGATTATAAAGTATAACAATATGACAAGTTTTATTCAAAATTTCTATTTTTTTTACAAAAAAATTTTTATTTATATAATTTTTTATGGGTTAGCAGATATTGGAACAAGAAGTGTCGAGCTCTCTGTCGGGGTCTAGACAAATTACATCAAAGTAAATAACAAAAAACTACTATTTATGACTTCTTAGATGGTTTACCAATGTACTATATTATGCAACCACATATTTATTCATGGCTTATTATGTTCTGCGCTGGTTTTTCATTTTTTTTTCTCTGTGCAGAATATAAATCAGCACAATCTGATCAAAATAATATGCATTTTTTTTAAATTAATTTTTTTTTTGTAATTGAATGTATTGTCACATGAGATTATTGTGGGTTTTCCGTAAGCATGATTTTGACTAGATCTAACTAATTATTCTGAAAGATTTAACGTTAAAAAATGACAAGAAATTAAATTTCTTCATTTTTTTTATTAGACTCGATGTTACAACACATCAAAAACTTGATAAAAAACACCCAATTATTTGCTTTCTCCAAATTCGTAGATAAATCTACCATTGACATAGCAAAGCCAGCGTTTAAAAAACTCTTTTTTGCCAGAATGAAAATTAATAAAACTCGAATTGCTAAAAACTCCTTTATTGAAAATGGAAGACGAGAAGTATAAAATTAGCAAATCTATCTTGTGCAACACTAATCTTTTAAATCTGCAACAGTGTAAGTTTCGACAGTGCTTGCTGAACTTGTTGGAGTTTCCAATGGTCTAGAGCTGAATCCTCTTCGGCAAAGTGACGCAATTTCGGCTGGATCCTTTCCCCGAGTTTCTGGGAGGTAGACCCTGAAAGTTTAGTTTAGTAAGCCCTCTTACCTTCTTAGGTTTTTTCTAAATATAATCATTATTTCAATTTAGAATAATAAGCTAGCTTCAAAGAAATAACTATTTGGATGTTCAAAAAATAGAAAATAATCAACTTGACAGTGATAAATAAGATTTTAGAAAGAATAAACAGAACAATATCAAAATCCCTAAATAAATCAAGTCCTTGAGACTAGACAATTTATTTTTATATTTCTTAGCTTTACTAGGCAGAACATGTTATTCTACAATAAGCTATATTCTTAACACTAGCTTTAAAAGTTGGTATCATAATTAACTAATTAATGCCACAAATATTAGGTTTTTCTTGCTATTTCTTACCTGATAAAGAAGAACAGCGCCACCACGAACGCTGCAAAAACAAAAAATGACGCAGCCCCCCAATACGTTAACATGGCTTGAAAGCATAATCCTACAACAAAATTCCCACCCCAGTTTGCCATACTTCCCAAAGCCATTGCGCTTGATCTTGGACCAACTTCAAACAATTCGGAACCAATAAAGTACGGAATTGGTCCTAACGCTAAACCATAGCATAGAACAAAGCCCAAAACTCCTATAATACTTACGTAAGCCATCCAAGACCAACGTGGCTACAAAAACAGTAATTAAACAAGTTTTTTTTTAGAAGTTACAAAACGTACAGTTAGTAGGATAGCTACGCCCAAAACAATTAGAAATACAATCGTTGTAATTAAGCTTAAATTAAGTAATGGTCTTCTATTGAATTTAGCCATTACAGGAATCGAAATAATAGCCATTAGAAGATTGCAGCATCCAGCAGCAATTGTAGCCAATTGGCTGTTTTCTAACGACAATTGAGCTGTTTGGAAAATTCCTACAGAATAGTAGAAAACAGCATTAATTCCACTGAATTGCTGACCAGCTTGCAAACTGCAGACCAAAAGAAGAGGAAGTAATAAAGTCTTATCACAAAGTACTCGAACTATACTCCAATTGTCTCCTTGATTTAGATTATTATCTTGCTGCTCTAAGCGTAATTCTTGCAGTTCATGGTCTAGTAATTCTTCTCTTGTATTTCTAAGTCGAGCCAATTCTGCAAAGATAAATGTACAATAAAATCAAAGAGTGTGTGATAAAAACTATCTAATATAAATAGTCATATTATATCAGTTGTACAAATGGTAAAAAAATAATTTTATCATTTCTCACTGTTTCAAAACAATGCTCGTTTAATAATTTTCCAGTATTACTTACGTTTTAATGCCAAAAGTGGTTGCTTCTTAATAATAAATAGATACTTTGGACTTTCAGGCAAGAAAAGTAATACAATACCACATATAGTAAGTGGCAGTAAGAACACAGCAAGTAGATGTGGCCAATAGTCATCATTTCCTAGAATTTGTGACAGGGATAATACTTGACCAACCAAAACTCCAAAAGTAACTCCTAATGGACAAAGTACTCCCATTGAACCCCGTAACTCCCGTGAAGCCAGTTCTGTTAAGTACATTGGCATAACACTAGTAATTAAACCTGAACAGAGTGAACGTTATATTGTTTTGATTAAATTAGCTGCATCATTAGTACCTGAGGATACCCCAACCAGTAATCTCCCCAGTATCAGCAACTCTACAGAATTGGCCGACTTTGATGTAAAAAAAAGAATTCCCGCAATTAATCCGACAAAAGAACTCACAATTAAGGCACCTTTACGTCCTACTTTATCAGCAAAGTAGGAGCCACCAAGAGATCCGATGGTACCACCGACTAGAAAAATTGCAACAATGGTACTCCATAGGAAATCCAATTGTACTCTAGTCAAAGCAGAACCATAGCGTGTAAAAATACTTTCGTTACAAAAATTTTTTATTACCTAAAATGTTAACATTTTTTAGATTTTTCCTAGCCGATTTTTAAATTGTTTTTTTATTTCAAATACATATAACACTCAAAAAAATCTTTTTATTGCAAGTATTACAAGTGTTTTAAAATCTAGATTTCTACTTACCCCCGCTGGTGAGTTGACCACCCCAATATTATAGCCGACTGGTACCGAAGATCCAAAAATAGTTGCCATCCCAGCTAAAATTAGTACTTTGGTCCATGTTGGACGTATTACCGATATTTCCTAAAAGATTAAAACAATTAAAATTGAATAACAAGTTAAGAAGAATATTGGAAAAGTGTACCTTGTCACAAGGCAACATGACTGAAGCTACAATGAAGAAAGCTCAAAAGTGATAAGGATTTTACACAAAAACTTTATCATTTTTCAATTAAATTTATTTAATTAAAATCAATTTTTAATACAATTTTTTTGATAACGGACGGATGAGTTAACAGTTTGTGCGTATGACTAGATTACTTCAATAATTAATATTTCTTATTAATCATAATATCGACAATAATGCAGATATCATTTAAAACAGGGATGATAGATCCAAATGTGAAAATCCACCAAAACCAACCACATTGCCAACCATCGAAAATTAAACCGCCAAGGAGTAAGCTAGCACTGGTATGGCACCCAATCGCTAAATTAAAGTTAAGGAATTATTCAAATTTTGTTTAATATTCAAAACATGACTTGATGTTTTTGAAGGACAATTGCATAAAACTAATATGCGCTACAAATGAATTAATAATCAAATATTTAATTAAATTAATAATTAATTATGATTTGTTAATAAAGCCATGAGTTAATTTTTAAAAGCATGAAGGATACATAACAAAGCGGATGTGGTATGAAACATAGTTAAGCCAATTAAAAAGACTAACAATTCAACACCAATCATTCCAATAGATATACTCAATCCAACCACCAGCCTGAAAAAGCACAAATATAAGTTAATAACAATATTAGTAACTAAAAAAAGTTAATTTAGTACATAAAAAACCCGTCTGCCTAAAAAGTAAACTTTAAAAAAAGACCGAAACTACTTAAAAAATGAACTTAAGATTCCCTCTTTCTGTAAATAATAGAATAAAAGAATGAAATTTCAATGAAGATAATTAAAAATGGAAAAAACCATTGCAATAAGTCACTACACCCCAGTTTTATGCTTACACAATCGTCGCAAGTTTCCAAAATAACAATAGTAAATAATAAATAACCTCCTCAATAGTGTTCCTAAGCCAGTTTTCTGTCAAATATGTTACGGTAAAAAGATTAAGAATTTTTCACTGCTTAATGCAAAATGCATTGAAGAATCCATGTTGATAATACATAAATTATTTAGACCAAGTATTGTCATAGAATTTTTAACGTATGTCCATTTTTTGATTAGGTCATACGCAGAAACGTACAAAATTATGGACAAGCTTAGACATTTTGTCGGCAATCATCCTATCAATCCGTCAAGCTAAAAAACAGAGCAAGACTAGATCTGAATAATTTATAAACGCGTTTTATTTTCGACTTTGATAATGTCAAAAAATTAAGTTTTAAGAGGTTGACCATTCTATATGGTCAGAAATATCTTCACTGGCTTAACACTAAAAATATACTTTTTAACAGAAAAATGCAATTTATTTTTTTTGTTTTTTTAGTTAGGACAATAAAACAGGAAATCTCGCCAACTTGTAAAAAACTCATTAAAACTTGTTAAAAACTCATTAAAAAAATTAATATCATAAAAGTTATAAGGCAGTGGTTTACAGTACTGCTTATTGATATAGACCAACGTAAGTAATCCTAGAAAAAACAAAAAACAGACAACATAAGACAAAAACAAAAAAAAAGATTCATAGAAAAAAAGACTAAAAAAACACTGTAAAAACGTTGAAAAAACGAAAAGGATAGGAAAAAAAAGACAACATAAGAGAAACACGACAAAAAACCGAACATTTAAAGAAAGAAAGATTAGAATGTGAAGCACTGTAAAAATGCTGAAAAAATCGAATGAGAACAGAATGAGAACAAAAAGACAGAAATACTAAATACTACGTAGAAAAAATTAAAAATCAAAGAAATAATAAAGAAAACGTAACAAGCAAGACTGTAGAACAGACAGAGATGTACAGAAACAAGATAGAGCAAAAATAAAAAATTAAGATATAAAAAAATCATTACAGAAGAGATGACAGTAAACTTAAGAAAATTATGTTAATTGCAATTAAATTCAAGATTAAGATATTTGATTGGTTGTTGTCGCAAATTCAACCAACTACGTAACAAATTAACTTTAATTAAATCTTTATTTCGGCTACGATAATAATAATCAAATTAAAAATACATACAGTTATAATCATTTTCCAAAAATGGTATGATCACAAAACAAAAAACACATAAATATCCAAAAGTTAAAGACTACATTAGTACAATATAATTATATAAACTACGTAAATAAGAAAAGTAAATTGTCTTGTTATGTGTGATATTAAAGCATTTCAATTTATACTAGGTGACATAAAAAGTGCAACACCTTGAAAGAATTGCAGTTTTTTGATAATATTTTAAATACCACTATATCCAGCCACTTTTGATGAAAATTTCAGCTTGCTTTAAGTTTTTTAGACTCTAATCTTAAAGCCCCCATTTCCTATTCTCCTTAAAACCCACTGCCGCTAAAAATTAGAACGATGTGTCGAGAACCTCAAGACTAGGAAGCAAAATTGCAACAGCAATAAATATTGCTTTTGTTTGTTAGGCCTATGGTAGTTAATTAGGTTTAATGTTAATTCTCGGCAATATGACAGCAGAATATGACAATATGACTTTCAAATGCTATACTACAGCCAGATACCGCGCGCCCGCTTATAGAACTATCGGCTAGAAAATAAAATTCAGATAACTTGTCATCAATCACTTCAATAAACCGTTATAACCTAGCTCTAAACAAAAAATTAAAAAAAAGAAAAACAGAATAAAAAATAATCCATAGAACTAAATAAAAAAAAAGTAGTACATAGAAAACTATTTGTAAAAACAATTTTTTTGAATAGAATGACAAAAAACCAGCTACAAGTTTAGGCCAAACTCATTCATTCTGTTACAAGCTCAGCCTAGGTTAAATCGGTTTATGCTAGTAAGAATTTATATGTTTTAAGATGAGCTGGTCGACCTAGCCTGAACTAATTTGGCCTAGTCAGAAACTAGTTCAGACTAGCGTGTATCAGTTCATCCTAAAACATGTAAATTCTATCTAGGATGAACCAGTTTAGCCTAGGTCAAATCGGTTCAATGATAATGATAGGCTAGGCTATACTGATTTGTCCTACTGCGTGTAGGAAGAACTGATTTGGCCTGGGCATCCCAAAACAGGGTTTGTCCGGTAAGTATAGCAGATTTTTTTTAAATTTAACGTCATTAGCAATGCTTATGAGTTTGTGTGAACAGACCACAATTTTTAAAACAATTGCTTCAAATGTAAAAATAATAACTAAATTTGTAAGATGTATCTGTATAACAGTGGACGATTGTTGAAATTTACCCTGACGCAAGACAATGTCTAGTGGCGCCACCAATCGGTTAATCAATGCTTTTTAACGATTTTGATCAGCCCATCTTATAGTATTATTACTATGTCTAACAAATCGTGTTATACGGTGCGTTCATAAATTATTTAGATCTAGCTTGACAGATTTTTTTTTTTGATAGTATGAAAACCGACAAATGTCAAGGCTCGTTTATGACATCGTACGTTTCTCCGTATAAACTCATCAAAAATTGAACAAAGGGTCAAAATTCCATGACAAGAGTAGATCTAAATAATTTATAAACGCATTGTATAACAATATTAATAAAATATTATTATGTATTAATTAAAATATGCAAAAAAGACAATATAATATTTTTTTAGCCATACATTTTCCAAGGCTAAAAACCATTATTTGAATGCTAAACTTGTCCCAAGTAAATAAATAAATAATAATATTATTAGTGCTTACTGAGTATGGTGAGCTTGGAACACTTGTTCGGTTGTGTCCCCCATTAAACAAATTTTGACGCTCTGCTGACTGTTCCATAGTAATAAAGTACAAATAATAAAATGTGCTATAAGAATTAAAAATTTTGCTGGAATTAATTCAGTCGTATAGTACATTTCTCCTAAAACACAAAAAACAAAACAAAAATTAATTTAAATAAAAACAAACTCAAAATGTCAATGAATTATTAATTAATCATTATTTACCCACCAATAAAAGCAAAGTTCATTATATTTTTACCATTTCTATTAAAAATTCATTAAGCAATTATAAAGTCACGCGTTATTTAAATACCGATACCTACTTACGTTTCGGCTAATGAAAATCGGTCATCTTCAGTGATTCCATTCAAAAATAAATAAATAATAACATACTCAAGTTAAAGTAACTATTTTAATACAAAAATTAAAATGCTAAAATGCCCAACTACACCGCATTTGTTTGATGATAGCATTTATTGATAGTAACATAGCTACGTTGCTACGTTAATAGTCATTCTGCAGTGTTGCCAAATCTCAGACGCCAATTTCTCGAAATCTTATCTAATCAAAAAATTGTTGTTTTAGTTAAGATTATTGTATACATTTATAATCGCATAAAAATAAACAAATTTTAAAATATTTATGATTTAATAAATAAAATTTCTACAGTGCTTCCAAGCAAACATGAGCCTCGGAAAAAATGCGAACTAAATCAGCAAATTCAGGAGTAGTTTCAAATTCAAAATAACCAATTAAAACCTCAAAAAAAATGAGATGATGAAAGGCTCATGTTTGCTTAGAAACACTGTACTAAACATAGTAAACAATAGAAAATGCGCACATAAAAACATGTTTAAGTAAATTAAAAAAAAATAAATTAAGCAAAAAAAATAAAAATGTATAGATTCTAACATTATTAACGTTTTTTTTGAGTATCTAAAAAACTTAGAACGATTTAAATTTCAAATTATTAATAATAGTTATAATTAATTGTTATAAATCCTACTAAAATAAACAAACAATTACTTAAAAATGTGTAAAACGCAATTAAAAAGTTGTATGACAAGCTTAGTAAAGCTTTTTGCTTCAAGAAATTTAGAATTTAAAAATTAAATCTTTTGCAAGAAGTGACAACATTGTAATCGACATTTTTCCCCTCTGGTCAATGCTCCCCTTGTAAAGCTTTCTACACATATAAGAACTACAAACAATAACGCCAGGTGTCGCTTTAGTCAGTAAAGCTCCTCATAGAGCTTATTCATTTATATTGTATCGGGTGTTTATAGAAAAAAACTGTTACATTTGATTGCTAACAGCTTACCTCGCATTGTTGTCTCTTAAAACTTTACAACTTAAGCTAGCAATATTCATTTAATGTTATAATTAAACTGTTGGTTTTATTGGTAATGTAACGGGTGTTTTTTAAAATTTGGCGTCAAAGTCGGCCAGTGGTCAGCCATGCCTATGAGTTTGTGAGAACGGACCATAATTTTTAAAACAATTGAAAATAATTACTAAATTGCTTTATTTATGAATTTAAAATGGTTTTCTCACAGAACAGAATTTTTTTGTGGTAGAATTTTATTTTGGTAACGGCCACCGATTTGATGATAAAAATAGTGAATTATAGGTTCATTTTCCTTTAATGGAACATTGACTGCTGCAGGATACTGAAAGGAGATTTTACAGCCATTCTTTGCACAGATTCTTGACGATGAAATTGTGGACGGGTTCTTTTAGCAAGACTTATCACTTACTAGACCTTGAATATGATACACATATTTTGTGATAGTAGAGTTATCAGCTGAAATTCAGTCATAACATTTCCTTCTT
The DNA here is from genome assembly GCA_947359425.1 of Lagria hirta. NCBI lineage: Eukaryota > Metazoa > Arthropoda > Insecta > Coleoptera > Tenebrionidae > Lagria > Lagria hirta. The sequence goes on along the minus strand of OX375796.1, from coordinate 18,059,782 downwards.
AAAGTTATTTTTAAAGTTATCTTTCAATTTATATTTATTAACGTGTTAAACTAACGATTTATTAAATTAAATGTGAAGCTAGAATAAGTTCAAATGTCAAATTAATAGCTGTCACTTTGATTCGATGGTAAAAGTACGTTCACAATTCAAAGTTAAACATTTATTGTAATCTTTGACGCCAAATTGAAAAAAAAAACACTTGTTATTTGTGCATCTAGTTGTTTATCTTATACACATTTCTTTAAGAAAAATTTGTGAGCGTAGCGCACTACACGTGACGGTTTATTTTTGTTTGCTTTTCAGACTAAACACAGCTCATTGCATTAGTAGTTCTATATTTTTAAAGATTTTTAGTTTTAGCGTTGACGATTCGTTTTTGTTCACTTTCAAAAAAAAACTTGTCAAAAATTAGAAAAAAAAATTTACTTGAAAAAAAAACAAATAATAGCAAAAGTAGATAAAAAAAGCCTAATAGGACTATATAATATATTTTTTTAGCTAGTATAAGCACAAATATTATTGAATTTAAATTTCATTTAAACAATAATAATGACAAAAACTATTTAAGTTATGTTTTTAATAAAAAAATGTTTTTATTTTTATTTTTGACTAAAGATTGATATTTTCAATTAATAAAAGTTTTATTTTATTTTTTCTACTATTTAAAAATCTGATTTTTATACATATATCGTGTAGTCATAAGAACTTATTTTTATTTATTATTCTAATGGCTTTAAGAAAATTGTTATTAAGACATTATTTTAATTAACTGTAAGATTTATTTAAATTATGAGATTAGCTTTAATTTTTTTGTTATATTGAAAAATTATTACTATAATTTTGAAAAAATAGTAACTTTAACAAATAACTCTAGCTGACGTATTTTGTTTAATAATTAAACTTTTTTATCTTGAGATTCTCTATATTATCGTCTTAGCCTTTCATAACTATTAATTAACAGAGTTCAAAAAATTATCATGATTATTTGTAAGCTCGACTGATAATGATAACAAAGATAATAATGTTGAAATTATGTATAAGAATTGCGCTTATGACGTGTCGACGCTTATTTTCCTCTCCAGTAATAATAATTGAGATAACGTTAGAATAAAAAATTTTTTGGAGACGCCACTGCAGAGCATCGCGGCGCTGCCAGACGCCAGTTAGTCACCCCTCCACAATGGCGTCGCATGGGTTCATCAGTGAAAATTCCAAAGTGTGCCATTCTTATAATTAACAAATTTAGGTATTTTTGAAATTTCTGTCCACGGAGTCATGTAAGTAATCTATTTGTATCTAATATTTTTTTTTAAGAAATTTGATATCAAAATATTATTATTAAAAGTATTTTGAAATTAAGAGGACATTCACTTTTAGAAATTGATTGATTTATTACTAATATTTAATATTATTATTTACAAATTTTTAAATAAATCATAATAAATAGGCGTGTACCTACACTGTTTATGTCATAAATAGGGTCTAAGAGTCTAGGCGAAGTAGGTTAAGGTTTACCCAAAAATCAATTATTTTTCAGGTCATTGTTATCAAAAAATAATTATGTTTTTCAATTTATTCAAATTTTAATTAACCTTGATTACCTACATTCAATGATCGGATAATTGATATTGAGGCAAATCCCCTCGTGTCTAGATTAATTATCTGATCGAGCTCAATTAAGCGATGCAATTTGATAGTTCTTATAATTATAATTAATTTTTAATTTTTCTCTGAATGCTTATTCTTGATTATTAAAAATTAATTGATAATTGAAATCGCCAACGACGCAGTTTACTTTAAGATATCATTAAACAAAATTTCCGCTAAATCAGCGGTTTTTAATTATTTAATTTTTAATTGATTCGACCAATTTTTTTAGTTAAAAAACACTGCAGCAGCTTACAGTAATACCATTTGGACTTGGCAACGCTCCTGCTACATTTGAATATAAACTATATTTGAAAGAATTTACTTATTTACTTTATATTTTTTTACAAACAGGCTTTTGAAATACAAACAATACTTCTTTTTTTTTATTTTAGTTTGTATATATCAACTGCTAATTTTTTAGCTTTAATCGTGTGTTTTAGTGCGTTAAATAATTGCAAAGCAGAGAAACAATGTTAGTTTTGTGCCAACAATGTAAAATAAAGTTTTAACTTTATTTTACACAAAATTTTAAAAAATTAAAATTATACCTGTTGAAAGTGTTCAAAGCCAACCTAATCATTTAAGTTTTGTTTTAGAATAAAAGCATTATTTAGCACGATTTTTTTAAAAAATAGCAACAAAATAACAATAATTTAGGTAACAATTTAGGAACAAAAAAAAAGTTTATAACAGTTATTAAATAAATAAAGCTTAAATACGCAAACTAAACTAAACATTCTTAAAAATATAAAAAAAAATTTAAAAACTTACAAAACAAACTTTTAATATTTAAACATTTGATAAAACATTCTACGCAAAAAATTATATTTTTTGATTAAAATGTTTAGTTTTATTAGATACTAGCTGACCCGGCGAACTTCGTACCGCTTTAACGTAAATTTGATGCACTACTTTATATAAAGTGAATTGAACATACCGTGATTAACAAACACTTATTAGCAAACAAAAAACTTCTTAGTCTTTTAAAACAAAACGAACTTTATCAAAAACTAATAAAATTATTTTTATCGCGGTTTGGGATGTGTGACAAATTACCACATATTTTTTTGTTTTAAATTGAATGACGTTGACATTTGTTAGCGCGGTTGTGTCTGTGGTGTCATAGATCACCACAGAGTTTTTTGTTTTAAATTGAATGACGTTGACATTCGTAACGCGCTTTTTAAAAATATGCAAAATTAAATGTATATTTTTCAATCTTTTTAAGAGATTTTCTTAATATTTTTTTTTGTAAGAACCTTCTACAGAGTATTAAAAAACTACAAAAAAAAAAATCAGCCAAATCGGTCAAGCCGTTTTCATGCTATGTCGTGACAACGGAAAACGGGTTTCATTTTTATATATATAGATATAATAGTACCCACGCATTGCAAAAAGTTAAAAAATTATAATTTTAAGAAATTAAATTGAAAAAACGTTTAAACTGTTAAATGCTTATAAAGACATAAAATGTCAAAGCTTAAAAAACCAGAAGTCTGAGAGCTAAATAATTATGTTAAATCGCTAAAAGTTGATCAACATTTTTCATTGTTATTAAAATCTTTTTCTCTTATTAGAACTCATCATCAGTGATAACGGGTTTTTATAAATGATTGTTCGAGTCCCTTAAAGTCGTCTGATACGTGTTCTTGAAGTAAAAGAGGCGGCACATTTCCTACGCCAACTGCGTTCTTAGAATCATTAATAGAAACCCTGTATGTACCTCGTTAGTTATTATAATTAACTAGTAGTGTAGGCAGAGCATTTATATAGAGTTTCTAAAATCATACCTTCATTATTACACCAAATTTGCATTAATTTCCATTTGTTATTACTCTGATTTGAAGCAAATGAATAAATTATCTACCCCAATTACCTTAATCACACGACGCTTGTTTCTATAGATTAAGATTAAGATCACTTGTTCTACAAACTTATCATTAAAGATTAGCGTCTAACATTTATCCCTGTCGCTCGTATTACCTAATGGGAAACCTATCCGATTTTCAGGGACATGTTATTCTGCTCTAATAAAGTTCCAGAGAATTGCGGCGCCAATGCAGAAGCGTCCTGGCGCCGAATGACGCCGGACGTCTTTCTCGATTTTTTTTGCTTGGTAATATAAATGGCATTTACTTTTGTTGCTTTGTAAAGACACTTTTCATTGGTTTTTTTATTTATAGCCTTTTAAAACAGTTTTTTCAATTACTTTATAGATTTTAAAAATTGTTTATTAATCAATTCTTTAATTTACTAGTTTATTTTCAATTTAATCTAGTAGTAGTTTTTATTTTTAGCAGAGAAACAATTTAGTTGTATTTATTTATAATTTGGTGCTTTAGGTTTTAGAGAGATTTTTTTTTTTTAATTTTTAGTCTTATTAGAATATAAAAACAAAACATTTTCTTAAAAAGTATTTGCTCAAATTTTTTTAAAAATTTGTTTTTTGTTTTATTTGTTTATCTGGTTTCTGTAACTCTCAATATTAAGAGTCTTTTTTTTTAGATTTTTTACACAAATTTATTAACCTACAGCGTCTAAACTTGGAAGTATAAACAATTATACTACAATTTATAAAATTGAATTATTTGAAAGTGATTTTACTATTATAAAAAAAATTAATTTATGATTTTATTTTAAATTAAAAAACAATTGTTTATTTAAAAAAAGTAATTTAAAATCTTTTGCTTTAATTCCAAGTGGTATTATTTTTTAGCTTTTTAAAACTTTTTTTTATAACTTTCAATATTAAGAGTCTTAAACATTTTTTTTTAGATTTTTTACACAAATTTATTAACCTACACCGTCTAAACCTGGAAGTATAAACAATTATACTACAATTTATAAAATTGAATTATTTGAAAGTGATTTTACCATTATAAAAAAAATTAATTTATGATTTTATTTTAAATTGAAAAACTATTTTTTATTTAAAAAAAATAATTTAAAATCTTTTGCTTTAATTCCAAGTGGTATTATTTTTTAACTTTTTTAAACATTTTCTGTTTTATAACTTTCAATATGAAGAGTCTTATACATTTTTTTTTAGATTTTTTACAAAAATTTACCAACCTACACCGTCTTAACTTGAAAGTATAAACAATTATACTACAATTTATAAAATTGAATTATTTGAAAGTGGTTTTACCATTATAAAAAAAATTAATTTATGATTTTATTTTAAATTAAAAAACAATTGTTTATTTAAAAAAAATAATTTAAAATCTTTTGCTTTAATTCCATGTGGTATTATTTTTTAGCTTTTTTAAACATTTTCTTTTTATAACTTTCAATATTAAGAGTCTTCTACATTTTTTTTTTAGATTTTTTACACAAATTTATTAACCTACAGCGTCTAAACTTGGAAGTATAAACAATTATTATACTACAATTTATAAAATTGAATTATTTGAAATTGAGTTTTCTATTATAAAAAAAAATTATTTATGATTTTATTTTAAATTGAAAAACTATTTCTTATTTAAAAAAAAAATAATTTAAAAACTTTTGCTTCAATTCAAAGTGGTATTATTTTTTAGCTTTTTTAAACATTTTCTTTTTTATAACTTTCAATATTAAGAGTCTTATACATTTTTTTTTAGATTTTTACACAAATTTATCAACTTACAGCGTTTAAACTTGGAAGTATAAACAATTTATAAAATTGAATTATTTGAATGTGATTTTACCATTATAAAAAAAATTAATTTATGATTTTATTTTAAATTGAAAAACAATTGTTTATTTAAAAAAAATAATTTAAAATCTTTTGCTTTAATTCCAAATGGTATTATTTTTTAACTTTTTTAAACATTTTTTTTTTATAACTTTTAATATTAAGAGTCTTATACTTTTTTTTTAGATTTTTTACAAAAATTTATCAACCTACACCGTCTTAACTTGGAAGTATAAGCAATTATACTACAATTTATAAAATTGAATTATTTGAAAGTGATTTTACTATAAAAAAAAAAATTAATTTATGATTTTATTTTAAATTGAAAAACAATTGTTTATTTAAAAAAAATAATTTAAAATCTTTTGCTTTAATTCCAAGTGGTATAATTTTTTAGCTTTTTTAAACATTTTCTTTTTTATAACTTTTAATATTAAGAGTCTTATACATTTTTTTTTAGATTTTTTACACAAATTTATTAACCTACAGCGTCTAAACTTGGAAGTATAAACAAGTATACTACAATTTATAATATTGAATTATTTGAAAGTATGTAATTTTACCATTATAAAAAAAATCAATTTATGATTTTATTTTAAATTGAAAAACAGTTGTTTATTTAAAAAAAAATTTTTTAAATCTTGTGCTTTAATTCCAAGTAGTATTATTTTATAGTTTTGTTAAACATTTTCTTTTTTATTGTTTATCTTATATTAACTTATTTTTTTTAAAAAACATTTATAATTTTTTTAAATTGTTTTTATTTGCGAATATTAATTTTATGGGATTTTAAATTTTTTTTGTTTTAAAACTTTTTTTTTGTTTTTTTAATGTCGCAGTGTTACTGTATACTCTTTATATATTTGTATTGTTAACTTAATATTCTGAAGAACTTAAAACAATAATGTTGAAACCTGAAATTTAATAAACGTTAAAACTTATCAAATCCTACAGAGAAATAAAAATATTGCAATTTTTTATATAAATAAAGGTACAACGTAAACTTTTGATTTACGTTTCTGATTTAACAGTAATTTTTTGTTTTTTCTACTAAATTCTTTTTTATTTTCAGTTAATTGTCTTCCATTCTTTTTGGTTTCTGGACTAGAAAGTGCGATGCGACACTTTTATACCGCTTGTTTGGCACCTATTCAAATTTTCCAGTACTTATGACTACTGTAAGTAATATTAAAAATAAGAAAAAGCTACTATTTCTTCTGTTATAGCAATTCGTAGGAAAAAATTGCGATGGTGGCCACTACACGTGTTCCCCGCCAAAAGACTGCTGTAAAGGAGGCTGCTGCTACCTCCTGAGTACTTCGCACCACCGACCATCTGCAATTCCTACAGGAAGCTTGTTCAATCCTCTTTTCTTAGGTCACTGGTAAAGTACCTACTTGAATCTTTTATTTTTATGATTTCTGCGTGGCTTATGTTTGTTCAGTTCTACATCAAGCTTTATCACCAATTTAAAACTTACCTTATTAGTAGCTTTACCACTATAAGCGCTACTAATAAATATTTTGTCTGTTTTTTAATTTATCGTCTAGATCTGACTATACTTTTTTTTTTTCTAATCTTGTTACTATTATTCTTTATACTGTTTTTTTATTATTATTTTTGATTGGTTTTACTAGTTGGCTATATCTATTGTCTTTTTTTTTAATAAACATTTTCTGTTTTACAAAATATCTCAAGCTTTATATTGCTCATTTCTACAAGACAATTAATTATCACTTTCTTAAGCAATTACCGTCTGTTTTTTAAAGGTACTTCTGGGTGGCTGTTACTGCAACTGTCGCAGGAATTCTATGCGCTTGTTCTCTTTGGAGAAAGCACAGCCAAGGAGGTAGTTTTTGCTGCCGAGACGGTGGAAGAGATGAAAGAGCCTCAGAGCCAGATTCAAATGGTTCTTGCTATGCACCCCCGCAATATAGCAGATGCAACAGCTTCCATCAAGCACCACCACCATATTCAGAGGTGACATCAAAGCCCGATCTTTACCCTCTAGTAATCAGCTACAATCCTGGAGATCCTGTCAAAAACAATAATAGCTCGCCTGGATACTTAATGGTGCAATATTTTAGGAATTTTATAGTTAGACCAGTTGGTGAGTTTTATTGTATTTAGTAATAGATATGAAGATCACACCTTGTTTGTCTTTAAAGATATAATTTAAGATCGGTGTATAAGCCGTATCAGATTGGTCAAAATATTATTTATATTCTAGGTACTTTATCGGCTACTAGTACCATAGACTCTCTCAGCTCCAGTTTTATTTGTAATGCAGCGAATGAGGTAATTAACTATAATTCTATTCACTTTCAAGAAAGAGTGCATGAAAACAAATGCATGCCGGCTCTAAGTGATCACGTCTATGAAGTAGGAGATGGTTGACAGTTTTTCAGACAAGACAGGCCGCAGAAAAAATCGTATATATCATTTTAAACCAATTTTAAATGGTTTAAAAACCATTCAAAATTCAAATGACCAAAATACTCTTTCTTGAATCTGAACAGACTATCATATTTTCTTTTTTGTAATTTTTTTTTTCTAGGCCAATTCTATTATACCACCTCCTTATTCTTGTATGGGAAGTCTAGAAGAGGTGACCACCGAAAATCAAAGTCTTCAAGCTCAAAACGCTGAATTACCTCATTCAATTTCTCTCACGTCAAACGTTGATTTTTATGATCCTCAAAATAGTATATCTCCTCGCCAAACCATTGTGTCGATAAGGGATAATCCTTGCTATGGACAGAATGCAACGAATACGATTGTAAATAATATAAATGAAACGTTGCCAAATAATTTAGAAGCGATAGCTAATGCTAGACTAGATGTTAATAAAAGCCAAAGTAACTGTGATGCTTCGCCGTACAAGACTATAAGGTAAACTTATAAGCAATAAATAGATTAGGTTTGTGACGTCAAGATTCTGAGATTTTAGTTGCAATACTATCTATTCTTCTTCTTCAGCTCACTTTTATTGTAAATTCTTCTACAATGTTCTTTTTTTCTTCTTCTTCTAATCTCAGCGACATATCATACATATACAGTGAGATTTTTGTTTTACTGAACATAACGTTATAAAACGTATGTTCAGTTTTAAAAAAACCATGTCAATACATTGTCGCTAGGTAGGCAACCAAATTAACAAATGTTTTATTTTGACACTTGAGAGAACAGAACTCCGAAATTTTATAATAAATGTTTAAAGTGACCACCTTCTTGTTTCAAGCAATACGCCAAACGATTGTAAAATGCTTGTACAGTATTTTGTAAAAAAACTGGATTTATTTCGTTGCAGGCGGTGAGTATTCTATTCTTTAGTTCTTCTGTACTCTCTTTTACGGTACTGTTGTAGACTTTAGATTGGAGATAACTCGAAAGAAAGAAATTGTTTGATGATAAATCTGGCGACCGAGGTGGCCAAGCTATTGGTCCAAACCGTCCAATCCAGCGATCCTGGAAGTTTTCAGTCAGGAAACGTGTAATAGGGCCCGTGGAATGTGGTGGAGCGCCGTCCATTTGAAACCATGCGTTCTCAAGATTCAAGTCTTTTAGTCGTCGCATCATGTGTCTTTGCAATAGTTCTAAAAACTTGGCGGCATTTAGGTTGCCATCAATAAAAACAATAAACAATGGACCAATATTGTTATTGGTCCATTTTTGGTTCGAACTTGGCCACCTCGGTCGCCAGATTTATCATCAAACAATTTCTTTCTTTCGAGTTATCTCCAATCTAAAGTCTACAACAGTACCGTAATAGAGAGTACAGAAGAACTAAAGAATAGAATACTCACCACCTGCAACGAAATAAATCCAGTTTTTTTACAAAATACTGTACAAGCATTTTACAATCGTTTGGCGTATTGCTTGGAACAAGAAGGTGCTCACTTTAAACATTTATTATGAAATTTCGGAGTTCTGTTTTCTCAAGTGTCAAAATTTGTTAATTTTGACACTTGACAACAACATTTGTTAATTTGGTTGCCTATCTAGCGACAATGTATTGACATGGTTTTTTTAAAACTGAACATGCGTTTTATAACGTTATGTTCAGTAAAACAAAAATGTCACTGTATATAGCAACACATATTGTGTCGCTGATTTATTAGTAGTTTTTTTACGCATAATGTGATTTCTTAGCTTTCGTTTTATAATTAAAATGTTACAGAAAACCCACTACAACTCATAAGCTTCCCAGCCAAGATTCCGAGAGTCAGGACGACGAACACAACTTCTCCGATCTGTTAAATCTATCAGTCTGTGTTCCCAGCAGCGTTATAAACCTGGGCGCTTGCATACAATCCAGTCCCTATCTTCAAGAACTTCAATACAGTGTCACTAACAGCATGACAGGTTCTGACATTAGCAGCCTAGCAAACCTAGGCTCACCAGACTCTCCCCCTAGAGCTACAAGCCCAACGCTTGAAATGCGGGAGCTTCTAGACAAGATCCAGCAGCTACCCCAACAAAAAAGTCCACTTCCTCCCGAAGCTAAGAGCAAAATTTTAAATAGAGCGAAAGCAAAAACGTTCTATATGCCTCTCTACGACGGACCTAAAAGGCAAAAGATATTTTCGAGAAGCTGGCTGAGTAGGTCGGCGCCTAATACTCCCAGCAGTAATTTTGTGCCTAGTTTTCCAATTTCGAAAAAGGGGTCAAGTCAACGAAGCAGCAAGATTGGAGTTGAAGATGGCAATCCGTTATTAAAAGAACATGAAGAAAGTGAAGAAGATAATAACAGAGATGAGTGCTTATGATTTGAAGGGTTGTACTGAGAACTAATTAATTATTTGCAAATTTTTTTAATATACTATACTTGGTTTCACCAATTGTACTCCATTCTGTTGCATGTTTTAAATAATTATTGCATCGCTAACTATTTAAATTGGTTAAACAAAGTATAGGAGCAGTGACGTAACTACTAACAGTGGCAAAAAAAAATTCAGACACTAAGCAGATAAAAGTCATACCAAAACATACTTTTTTTGATAACAAACTTTTTAAACGCTCTTAAGAGTTTTTTTTTGGTATTTATTGGATTGAACTACTTATGCCTTTTTAATGTTAATAAAAAAATCTGTATAATTATGTCTGACGAGTCTAGAAAGAAAAAAAAAACATGCAAGTTCCACAATTTTTATTTTGTAATATTATTTCATTGTTTGTTGAACTGATGTAGTAGTTAAACCGCATCGTCTAGTGCCAACAATTTCAGATGGTTTTAAGAGGCATTGCTGCCGTTAAAGTGTTTTTAAGTAATTTTTATCGAAAAACAAACATTTGATGCTTGTTTTCCCCGTCTTAGCTACGTCACTGTAATTGTTAATAATTTTATTCACTCGCAGTCATGAGTGTCAAAAATTGAACAAATGCCAAGGAAAAACCTGCTGCCTTAGACTACCTAAAAGCTAGTTTTAAATAAGCCAATAATAGTCAATTTGAAAATTCTAAAATGTCAGCTTTGTCATATTTAGATAAAAACAGAGCAATTTAAGGAGAATTTGCAATTAATTAATTATTTATAATTACAAAAAAAAACCTAAGCACGTGACTTAGACACATAAAACAGTACAAGAAGCTTTGCTCCCAAAAGATGCCTAAGATAACATATAGGTACTACTGTTTTTCTTAATAATTCTATACTTGTTTATGTAAAAAATGACATAAAGGCTCTATTAACTCATGTGTAAACGCCGGAAATCGACAACAGACAAATGATATTTTTATAAAAGCAGCAACTTTATGGAGTTTGAAGAGAAAAATAAAATTTGTGTTCAATATTATTCTTGTGAATGTTCGAGTAAGAAAAAATTTCTTGTCTTTAGATATTATTAGGTGTTTTATAATAAATGCAGTGTATTTTTTTTTGATATTCTTTTTGCAAAAGTGTACTTACTAAAACGTTGATTTGTATTTGTAAGGCACTAAAGTGTCATATTTTGTATATTTATATAAAAAATGTAATTTGTTTTACAGAATGACAGTTGTGCTGCATTAGACCAATTACCAGCTCTTGGTCTACTGCCACAAAACTTTATCCAGATATAATTATGTAGTATTTTAGAAACTTTAAACAAATACAAATAATTAAGATCTAATCCAACGGTACTAATGAAAGGTACCTTGCTAAGCTGATCCGTTCATAAATGTTTAAAAAACACTATTTGGTTGCACACCCTTGAACCTATAAAAAAAAACTTAAATATTAAATAACTGTGATACCACATGTTTTACTTAAAACGGTATAAAAATTTAAAAAAAATTAAAAGGCTTATTTGGCGCGTATTACTTTGTGAAGCATTCACATTTTAACTTTGATGTTTTGTGTTTTTTGGTAATGTTTAGTGCATCTTAAACTGTCAATCTTGTAAAATCATTCAATTTATTAATTTAAACTATTAAATTTTTGATTGTATGAGATAATGCTTGCTAACTAGATGCCTAGATATTTTTCATACTACTTATTAAAAATAACAATATGCACATATTTTTTAAACAGTTTGTTATTTTTATCAAATTTAAAACAGTTTAAAACCTATCAGCTTTCCAACAAATCAAAATAGTATTAAACAACAATAATCAATTGAAAGAAACTGTATCACATTTTGAATAATAGACAATCGGTTAAACAAGCTGTAGGTACAATATTTTACATCGATTATTTTATTAATTATGCATATTATTATGTACATAAATGTAAACTATTAACTGCCTTTTTAATTATTATTTCATTTATTAAAAAATCTTTATAGTTGTTTTTATTTTTACGTATTTTAATTATTTATTTAAGACAGTATAAATTGTATAAGAAGATATGGTTGTTAATAAAATTATTTCTGTCAAAAACTTTTTTTTTGTGTATTGTGACAATATACTTATTTTCTTGCCATTTTTGCTTTTTATTTCTAACAACAGTTAGGTTGCAAACTATTCAGGTCTTTAGCGATACAGGATTTTCACAGCTGAAGAAAAATTCTGTTTGGCAGTCAAAAGTGAGGTTAAGACAATTTGATGAGTCTTGCTGACGCTTTTTCATAAAATTGTGTTGTGTAAACGGGACATTGCTTTAACCAATGAAAAGGCAATGTTTTAAATATTGGTTTTAAACGCAATGCCGAAGATGCCCGATTCGTCTTGCCAACTGCCAAAGCATATCATATACATATAGTATAATCAAATAATCATAATTAATCAACGTTTTATATACCTGTTTCATAGCAATGAACCAAACTTTTCATTTATTTTAAATTATTTTTTAATATAAAATATTCTGAACTTCTACTTAGAAAGTTCTTTATGGCGGTGTCACGTCATGTTTGACATATGATGTTTGACATTGACCATAGATAACCTATAGTTACGCTATAGAAGCATAAGTAATATTGCCCAATCAGAGAACATTCCCCATCAATGCGCCAAAAACAACAAAGTTGACAAGCAATATGTCATTTCTCACAATTGACAACACACGTACTATGGAGGGTAGAGGTAAGGAGGACTATCTCTGTGTATGAAAAAGTGTCCGTTGAAATGCGTCAAATTAGGGTGGCGCTACAATCGCATCAGTGTAAATTTTAAAAACCACGCCAAAAGTTATTAGAGTAAGATAGAAAAATAAACAAGGAAAGAACAACTTCAATTCAATGCCCAAAGAAATTTTCCAATTTTTTAATCTCGCCGGTGTCTGTGAATATATATAAACAAAAAATGTAAATTTGTTAGTTAACTAAAAAAATAATAGTGGACAATCGTTAACAAATATTTTGTAAAAAATTTTTTTACATACTGTTGGTTGGAAATAAGACAGAGACTGAGGCGAATCATTTTCTTTATTTTTCAATTTACGTCCACTTGGACAACTTTTCACGACACAAATTTTGCCCATTATTGTTTTATTATTTTAAAGAGTTTTATAACTGCTCACTACAATATCACTTAACGTTTTCACAGTTCACAAAAATTAAATCACTCTCCACGTTTTCTCACAGCAGTTGTTTTAGGTTATGCTTACAAAATTATTTTGGACTACGTAAATAGTTGAAGGTTTGTATACTGTACTGTTACTAACTACTTTAGTCAACAAAAATAATAAATTTATTTACTCAGCACACTTCACTCTGTCTACAACTGCTACATTCATACCGTACACTGCTGCTACGCCAGCGCCATTCTGGAAGGTTTTTGAACTGTTACTTGCAGCTTACAGCTGGACACTTTTTTAACTTGTCCCCCATATAAGATAGTCCTCCTTACCTCTACCTTCCATAACACGTACACAAACCACAGAAAAAAAGCAATAGACTACTTGAATACAGAAGCCTGGTTGGCTCATCGATGACTTATAAGAAAGTGACGCTACACTCGCTTATTGTTTACATGTACATATACTACCCATCCCATAAGTATAAAAGTAATTAGTAAAAAAGTCACTAGTGCACTTCTAACTTGTGCACTTGTTACTTGTGGATCTAAAATAGGGACAAAATGACATCATTTCTTAGTCATTACTCACATGTGTTCAGATGCAAAATAAAATCATTAGCAATTAAAGTATAAATAATATTTTTTTAATGATAGTAAAAAAAAATTTTCAACTTATTACATAAAAATGACTGAGAAATGACGCCATTTTGTCCCTATTTTGGATCCACAAGTAACAAGTGCACAAGATAGAAGTGCACTAGTGACTTTTTTACTAGTTACTTTTATACTTATGGGTAGTATACATGTAAACAATAAGCGAGTGTAGCGCCACTTTCTTATAAGTCATCGATGAGCCAACCAGGCTTCCGTAGAAGAAGCTCCAACTCCGTCTTATAGAAGTCTCCTAAACTGTGTTGAATAAAGAAAAAAAAATTAACAATAATATGTACAACAAACAAACAAATTTGTTTAGAAAGCCATTTTAAATTCGAAAATAAAATAAATTTGTATTTATGATATTTAAAGTAATTGCTTTAAAAATAATGGCCAACTATGACGCCAAATTATAAACAACACTCTATATAGAAAAAATTCCTATAAACATGAGGCTGCTTATACTGTTTTTCTTTTATATTCAATGCTTTTTTAAATATTATTAAGAAAGTAGTAGGAAAGATGCAAAAAAGCTTTTTTTTAATATTTGTTATAGTTTTTGAAATTCGACAAAAAATTAGGAATTTTTATGATTTTTATCAGTTTTATGGCATTCTGTATCATTCTAAATCATTGAAAGTGAGAAGAAATATCAAAAAGAAGATGTGTTTCTTCAATTTTAGTCCAAAAAAGTCATTATTTTAAAAATGTAATAAAATTAAATGAATTATTTTTCAATTTGTATAGTATACAAAGTTACTTATATAACTCGCTTATCAGTTTTCCTTTGTTCTTAAAGAAAAAAAACAATTGGTTTTATTCTTTCTTATCAATTTTTTTGTAATCTTATGTGATGTTCTTTTCAGAAATATTGTCATCTATAGTTTAGTTTAGTCTAAGACTTCGTGCCGTTTGTCACGGACTATTAAAAGGGCGCGTTATTAAATTTTTTTTTAAATTATTATTGTTTTTTAAAAAGAAATATTTAGAAAACAAATCGGTTTTGCGGTCCGCCGTTTTCGGGTGTTATTAGTGAATAAATTCGGGTTAAAAAACATTACATTGCGCGACGCGTCCTTGCAGATGGATCCCAGAAATCCCAAAGGAACATACAACAGGGAAAAATCAAAAAGGTAAAGTACAATCAAATTCCTATATTGACTTTAATTATATCCTGACTAATAGAAAGAAATATTGATGATTTATTCGACTTTTTTGTGTAATTTTTCACCAATTTTGATATAGAAAAGTACCGAAATTTCCATTTTTTTTTTCTATTAGAAAATTAATTTGATATGGCTCTTAAGCGTAGTTTTTAATATAAACAAAAATTATTAATTATAGAAACTTTCCAATAGCGAATATTTTTGCTAGGCCGTGAATTATGACATTTGGCTACTTTTTTTTTCTAATTAATTATAGTAATAACGCGGCACTTTTCGAAGCAGTTTTTCGGATTTTAGGACTAAAAAGATTATTAAAAACGCTTTTTCGAGTTTGGAAGTGATTTTGTGTAGTGAGTTTTTCTTATTTTGTGAGGATCTGAAAAGTTCTTCCAAGTAGGTCCCAAAGTCCCACAGGAACCTCATAGCTTTCTACAACAGGAAGAATTCAAAATAGTAAAGTTCAATCCAATATTCCTGTTAATTTTCAATTATATCCTGATCGATAGAAAGAATTATTGCCTAAATCATAATATTTTTTTTATTCGACTTTTTTGTCTAATTTCTTGACGAATAGAAAAAAATATTGATGATTTATTCGACTTTTTTTGCGTAATTTTCCAACAATTTTGATATAGAAAAGTGCCAAATTTTACAAATTTTTTAAAGTTGCTTATAGGTGTAGTTTTTGATATTAAAAAAAAAATAATTATTTATTATTTTTAATAATAAAACTTTAAGTGGCAAATAATTTTGAATGAAGTAGGCCATGAATTATGACATAACGCTAGTATTCAATTGTTTTTTTTATAAATAGTTATGGCACTTTTCAAAGCGGTTGTTTAATCAGTTTTAGGGCTTAAAAGATTATTAAAGTCGAATTTTCGGGTTTAAAAACATTAAAGATCATTTGTGTAGTGCTTTTTTCTTGTTATGTGAGGATGCTGGATAACACTTTGCGTTTTTTTTCCAGGTAGGTCCCAGGAGCCCCCAGCCTCCAGCTTTTTTCATCTGGCCAGGTTAGTGCAATCATATTTTCGTGATGGGATTATTTATTATTATATCTTAATCTATAAAATTATTGCATAAATCAAAAAGATTTATTCTACTTTTTAGTAATAATTGTCAAAATTAGCAATTGTTTTTGAGCCAAGTAGGCCGTGAGTTTGACATAATGCAAATGCTACTTAATTTTTTATTTTGACAACGTAGTTTTTTTCAAAGCGGCTGTTTTTGTGCTAAAAGAGATGGAAAAGAGTTTAAATATGGATTTTAAAAGGCTTTTTTTGAGGTTGCCTTTAAGCGTTTTTTTTTAAATAAAATTTAAATTATTTGGATAAAATAGCATCTTTTTTGTACTTTTGTTGAAGTAGGTCATTGACCTACCAAATAGTCTACATATTAGAGAATTTTTTTTAACAATTTTAAAAGTGTTTTAATATTTATTTGATTTGAAGCTATCAGGCAGAATAGCCAACATAATTTTATTTTTTTTAATCATAGCTGCCAACTGTCAAAGTGTCATATTTTTAAAAAATGCCTATAGTACGTTTAATATAGATTATCATCGCAGTAAGCTCTGTGTTTATAGCATCTATGATGCAGAGTTAAATTTCATGTTTTGTTTAAATAAATGGTGCGCTCTCTTCCTGTTTTTTTAATTATTGTTTAATAAATACTTTCTTACCAATAAATTAATAAAATATTATAAAATATTGAGTTTTTTCTTGATGAAATAGTTTTTTTTCAGTTTTGCATTTATCATTAAATTTATTTAATGATTAGTTTTACATTTTTTAAATAAAAATAATGTTTTGTTTTGTTTGTTATCAGTTCTGTTGTCGTAAAAATCAACTGTTTTGTAATTTTTTATGTCATTTTTTCTTTTGTTTTACGGCAGCACCGCGATACGTTGTTATGTATTTCATTTTAAATAAGTCTAAGTAATCTTTTTTCATAGAGTAAAATTTTGTACGTATTTTAGCTATTATGTATTTTCTGTGGCGTCACATTCTTCTGGTTTTAATTTTATTGTAAAAAAAATATTTACAAAACAAATCAATTTCACTGTCTTCACTTTTTCTTTTCTTTTTAATGAACACATTTATAGTGATTGGTGTCAAATGTATATTGTTTGTCTTTGACAATGTTTGACTTCTGTGCGGGGGACTTTTTATCCAATCCTGGAGCTTTCGGTTAGAAGGGCCTAACACGTTCTCTGTAAGTCGAGAAGGGGTTAGGATATAAAAAAGTTCCGTGGAGATCTCATTCATTGTCTAAGCTTTCAGTATACATGCGATGCTTTTTGCTATTTATGGTTTTATTAAAAAGACGTCAAAAACCAAACACTCACTTTTTTTGCATAGTTTTTTAAATATTTTCTTAATTAAGCGTCTTAAATAATTAGATGTAAGTATTGTAATTTCTAATTAGTTTTAATTTATTTAATTGATTGGTATTGATGTGATGTTAGTTATAGATATAAGCCATATAAGCTCCAAACTATTTAGATCATAAACAGCACCGCATTGACTTGTCATGTATTTAACAATAAAGAAAGTGTAAGTAATGTTTTGTAATCGAATAAGATTGTTTACGTATTTATATTTGTGTAATTAAACGTCTTAAACAACTAGATGTAGGTATTGTAATTTCTAATTTGTTTAGTCGATTGATTTTGATGCATTGTTAGTTATAGACATTGTCATAAATATAGACATATAAACAAGTATATTTGTTTTAACTTTGTGAAATTTGCGCACAAATAACAGGTGTCGTTTTCTGAGGGGAGAAAACGGATGTGAGATCTAAACAAACAGCGTTTATTTTTAGATTCTGTTGTTGTTAAGCGGTTGGTATCGTTTTCTAAAGGGAGAAAACGGATCTGAGATTTAAGCAAACATGTTTTTGATTTGGCAAATATTAGCGCTTTTTAAATTTCGACAGTGGATTAGGCCTACTGGGGACACCACTAAAAAAAACGCACCATTTACTGTACCTCTTATAGGTGGTGTGGAAATCAGTAAAATAGTATATTTATGATTAAGCAATTAATGAAAAATAAAAAATTTAACTAATAATTTTTTTTATATAAATTCCTACCATGCCTATGACATATATAATTCAATATGAAAAATTTATCTAATGAGTTTTGTTTCAGGTTGGTAT
Organism: Lagria hirta; assembly: GCA_947359425.1. Taxonomy (NCBI): domain Eukaryota; kingdom Metazoa; phylum Arthropoda; class Insecta; order Coleoptera; family Tenebrionidae; genus Lagria; species Lagria hirta. The sequence continues at coordinate 18,041,536 of OX375796.1, read as the reverse complement.
AACACATGTGAGTAATGACTGAGAAATGACGCCATTTTGTCTCTATTTAACCCCCCGACATTTACAAATAAATATCGAGAGCGTAGTGAGTCATTGCTGTCATTGGCTATTGTTTACACAAAAGAACTCTATTGATAGTATTATATTGTTTTGCGTATTACATTATTGTTAACAGTGTGTTAACATCTAGATAACGCACTATTTTTTATTGTACTTTTGTCAATATATATATTTGTTTGATAAGCAATTTTTTTTTTCAATATTAAAAAACAAGCGGTAAACGATTGAGACCGAGTACGACCAAATTGTTTTAAAGCACGCGGAGCCTAGATGCAGGTAGCGCTACTAGATTGTTACCGTCCGTTATCATTACAGATTACTTTCTATCAAAGATAGGGTTTTGTATGACATTGACGTCATACAAAATACATTTTTTTGTATGTCAAATCATTATTGAAAGTTGTCAGTTGTGTTTATATAACCTAAAAAATTGGTAGAGTTTTGAAAAGTTAATTTATAATTTATGTAAGTAAGAAATTTATCAGAATGGTTTCTGATCCAAAATATCTGCGTCGAGTGTATCTCGCGGCGGACGTCTATGCTGCTTGTCTTCAGCATGCCTTTACTACAGAGAAGGAAGAAGTCATGGGACTTCTCATTGGCGAAGTGGACGAAAATAAATGTATTTCTCATATTTCTGCTTGTGTGGTTTTACATAGAAGCGATAAGCAGCCAGATCGTGTAGAGATATCACCGGAACAGTTGTGCACTGCCTCTGAACACGCGGAAAAACTCGCACAGAAATTGAATAAACCTTTGCGAGTTTTGGGCTGGTATCATTCACATCCTCACATCACGGTCTGGCCTAGTCATGTGGATGTTCGCACACAAGCGATGTACCAAACCATGGACCCTTTATTTGTAGGTTTGATTTTTTCATTGTTCCAGAACGATGCTGGTTCTGTTGGCAATCATGTTCAGTTGACTTGTTTTCAAGCTGTCTTTAGCGATTCACAGTTTCAAAGACGGGAAATAGAAATTGTTATTGAAAATACTGGTTTGAGAACGTACAATTTGGAGAGCGTTGCTAATTTGCCGAAAATTTTATCTCAAGAGGAAGTACAGAGTGATCAAGGGGGGCATGAAGACAATTGTATTCAAGACGAATTGGCAATGCTACATAATGATGCTTTCAAAACAGTTGCTCTAGTTCATATTGTTTCGAAAGTAGGCAAACCTCTTTGTGAAGATTTAGAAGCTAGGCTTCAAACTGTCAATTTAAGAATTAAGGAATTAGAAGGACTTATGACGAAGTTACAGACTGAAATATAAATAGTCATTAAAGTGTTATAAGCTTTTTGTTATGTAAAATATATATTTGAAATTTTTGAGTATCTAATAAGTACACAGAGACTTTTTTATTTGCCCAGTTGCAACAATAACCTGATCCGCTTGTTTGACATAACTCAAAGAAATAATTGTAGGCTATGTCACACCGGCTAACTTTTCAATTGGCGTCTGTCAATGATATTGTCAGTGTCAAAGGTATCACCCGTCAACAACAGGAAGTAGTTGCAGTTGTACCATTCTAAAATGAAATCGAGAATTGCCAACTTAAATAGTCATATTTGACCAGACTGTAATTATTTTCAGCCTCCCAAAAAGTAATTATTTTAAGTGACTATACGATGTACAACCGGTTGCTTTGGCAAGAGTTTTATCAACGTGGGTGTTGCATTTAAGCTTACTGTCTAAGTTACCCATAGATATTTCACTTCATTGAAGGAGACCAGCTTTTGATTGTGTTCGGGGCGTTCTGCATTAGGCTGAAAATGACACTTTCATGCTTGCCTCTGACTAGAATTGTGAGGTCACCCGCTTATCCTAGAGCTTGTAAACTTACTTGTACCCGTGTTGAACAGCATCACTAATTTAAAACTTCCTCATATAGTATACTTAAACAATGCTTATAGTATAGTAACTTTTATTAGTTCCAGTCAAACATAGAAACAAGTACAGATCATTTAAACTTAGTAATCATCGACATTGTAATCGTTTGAACTTTTGGAAAGTATAAAACATACACTATAAATATCACAATGAATAATATGTAACGGAATATTATAGTTACATCAATTATTTGTAAAGTACATATTATATGACGTCTTTGCAATAAATAATTACGAAGTATGACGAGATTAGCCACAAAATTGATAGAAGATGTGTCAAAAATTAAAATAAAAACGCCTATATTTCTATCACGGTCATCTCCTCTAGAAGTAAAGCTGTTGTAAATGTTACATACTAAATATAAGTTTTTCTCTTCCAATCAAGAAATTAAAACTCCTTGCTTACGATTAAGAAAAAAACGCAAACAATCAACCAATTAATTAAAATATTGAGTTTAAGGCAATAAAATATTCTAAATAAGTGAATTCCCACTGGTATTACAATTGACTTTTTCCATTATCGAACTTACGTACGCCTCATGTATCTGCCGCGTGAAATTCGAATTGGTTTTCAACAAATGAATAAGAGCCTGTGCCAATTGTTTTTCGGTTAATAAATCAATATTCTCCGTCGTCTTTACAGTGGATTGAGATCTATTTTGTACATTATCGCCAGTCATAAACATCATTGGAGTCATAAGTTGGGGTTTTTGGGCATTATCTAAAAATTGTGCAAATGGTGAAGTTCGTATGTTAACACTTTCCTCTTGGGGTTGGGAAGGTCCTTGTAGTAGAAACGCTAAAGGAGATGAACCTTGAAACTGTGGCGGAGAAATTCCCATGAAATTTATTGGCTCCTTGGAACCAGCCACACTTGTACTAGGAAAAGAAATGGGAACACTGCGACGATCTGAATGTTGCTTCTGATGAAGAGGAATCTAAAAGATAAAAAAATTTCGTCAACTATTGTGTAACGATAAAAATCTAAAGTCAAGTTTAAAATTTTCATTATTTATTTTGTTATTGCCTATTAGCTTCAATATCCCATTAAGACCCATAAAATTTGAAAATATTTAAGTCGTTCAAGTTTTCTACGTAACCTATTGCGTTATATAGTTTTTACCTGTTCTTGGGGTGTGACCGATCGCTGCTGTTTTTCAATATGTTCGACACTATGTGCCGGATTAGACATTAGCCGTTGAAGGACATTATCACCATCACCTACCAGAGGAATCGCTTTTTGTGTCGATTTAGTGCTAGCTTTTGCAAAAAAGTCCATAACACTTTTCGATGTCCCATCTCTAGGGGTCGAAAATGCTGCCGGTGGCCGTAGTTCATCCGATTGTGGCTGCTTTGAAGGTGTTTTATTGAAATCTTCTTGTGCTTTCGATAATAAATTGAAAATATTCACAGCGTTTCCTTCACCGCTGATTTCTTTCTTCGATTTGTCACTCAAATCACTACTTTTGAGGCTCTCCATAATCGTCTCAATGAGATAGGTGATTTTGACGCACTCGTCCCGCGTAAAAAACCAAATTCCAAAAATTTTACTTTTCGAATTGCGATACAGTAGGAATGGGTTTTGCATCTGACAATCAAAATCTTTGACGATCGGTTCAATTACATTGTCGGTGTTCAGTCGATTCATAACCATAAAACTGTGGAACGGTTCGCCATTTCTGCTATAGATAAATAAAGCACCTTCAGTCTCAGTTTTTTCCCATTCACAAGAAGATGTATTAAATTTATACAATGCGACGTGTGTTGCTGTCTCCAAAATATCTTTCACATACGGATCAACACGTTTGATTGACGCTTTGTTCATACGCGATTCGAAAGAATCAGCCATCTTTAACTATATGTCAAATGTCAAGTGTCACTGTCAAGATCAAGAAAGCTTTATTTAATAACAATCACAGACTAATTTTTTGAGAGATAATAAAAAATCATAACGGTTTATTTTTCACCTGCTGAACGAAAAACCGCCAGATTTTGCAATTATGTGCCCTTTTTTTGCTACAAGACCAACGACTCCTTAGAGTCCTTAGCAACTTATTGGAGTTAATTTTTCAATCATGCGCATTACAGATTTCGACATTTCCGCGATTAACTAAAATTGTGACGCTACTCTAACGTATTCAAATGTTTAACAGATTTTATTTTATTTTATTCTTTTTATTGTACAATATTAAAAAGAATTAAGGACGGTTGTGCTTTTTTAGCAGTAGGTTTTAGATCGGTTTGTACTAAAACATCAATGGAGCAATAACATAAAATTGCTTACGCAATGGCGTAGAGATTTTTTATATTTGAATATGTATATCAATTAATTCCGTTTTTATTATTGTTTTTAAGCGCTGTAAAATAAAAAATACATATTTTTATTCGGTTTTTTCCGTTTTCTTTTGGTTAATTAAACCTTTTAATAGAGAGTTATTATGTTAAAGATAAACTTCAAAGGTTTGTTGCTGATGGCAACTGTTTATAATGTAATGCAAACGTCAATTGTCAAACAAATGTCATTACTGACAATTACTGTCATCTGCCAGCGCGTGTCAAAACAAAACCGCACTAATCGATTATTACTCAAAATGGGGCTGCAATGAACACTTTATAATCTAGTTGAAAAGAACGTCTACATTTGTCTTGGCATGTGTGGGGGCCGCTTTTTTCTTTGAACGAACAGTAGACGTAGGGGCGCAATCACTTTTTGAGAAAGTAAACGAAGGGATAGGTTACATAATCAAACACAACTACGAAAAGTAATAATGTATTTATTTAATTAGTTAATTAATAATAATAAAAAAGTGTAAAGTATAATTATTCTATTACATCCCACGGCTTTTCCTCTCTGTGCAGATGCCATGGTTCCGGCGCTTTGAACTGCGAAGGTTCCTTTAAATTAATACCACCTTCCTGTACAGCCTTGAGGAAATGAGCAGTTCGCCCATCAGGATTTGGTGGTATTATATCACAGCGTAGCTCGATTAAACCAGATTTGAGACACCTATCTGCCATAACCTATAATATTTTTTGTTAAATTTGAATAAATTAAAACCAAATTATATCTAACTCGTCCAAGATTGTAAAAAGCCGTAATATCCAGAGGGCTATATAAATGCTTCCTTAGTGCCCATTCAGAAGTGCTAGCCTTCAAAACCACGCCATTTTCAAAATGTACCACAGAGGCTGTTGCGTAGCGATTACTAGCCGACAATTGCAATCTATAAATCTTTAAAATATTAAATTGACTTTATTTGGTTTAGATTACTTGTGCCAGAAACATTTCCCTGGTTTTTCCAAGTGATATCCATCCGGTTTATACCCAATTCGCAATCGTTCCAAATTGCGTGGATTTCTATTGACAAAATTAGGGCTGATATTAAATTTATTCTCCACTTGGCTTGAGAAATTACGGCTTAAATGAGATATTTGTCGTAAAGAGAACATTTTTAAAAAACTGATATTTATACTATTTATAGGTTAAAATAATTCTGTAAATAAATACATTCCTTCGTCAAAGTCCCTAGATAAATATGGTGGTAGCCATGTTCTGGCCATTTACAGCGGAAAATTTAAAATCACAGAGTTTTTTCATTTGACGGTCTGTTACAATCTGCTACAATATCCGCTAAGTACGAACGCAAACATTCTGCCGCAGTATTAATCACAAATATACTATTTCACTGATTTCCACACCACCTTTGAGAGGTACAGTAAATGGTGCGATTTTTTTATAGTGGTGTCCCCAGCAGAAATAAAAAAAGCGCTAATATTTGCAAAATCAAAAAAATGTTTGCTTGAAAATAGATTTCATATTCGTTTTCTTCCCTCAGAAAACAATACCAACTACATAACTTAAAAATAAACGCTTTTTGCTTAGTTCTCATATCCGTTTTCTCCCCTCAGAAAACAACACCAGTTATTTGTGCGCATTTCAAAATCCGCCAACGAATTTCGCATTTTATGCAAAGTTAAATAAATATATATTTAACAATGTCTATAATTAACATCACATCAATTAAATAATTAGAATAAATTAAAAAAAAATTAGAATATCTACGTCATTTGTTTAAGACAATTTTAATACGTAAACAATGTTATTCTATTACAAAACATTACTTATACTTTCTTTATTGATCAATTAAGTGAATTAAAACAGATTAGAAATTACAATACTTATATTGTTAGTTATTATATAGTTGTTTAGGACGCTAGTAAACAAATATTTAAAATCAACGCAAAACAGTTCTTGTTTGGGTTTGACGTCTTTTTAATAAACCCATAAATAGCATATGTAGTACATACAGTGTACCACAGAATTCATACATTGTCAAAGACAAACAACATACATTTGACACCAATCACTATAAATATTTTTATTAAAAAGAAAATAAAAAGTGAAGACAGTGAAATTGATTTGTTTTCTAAATATTTCTTTTTACAAAAAATTAAAAACTTAGATTAATGTGACGTTACAAAAAAACACTTTATTTATAATTAAATACAAAACAACGTATCGCTGTGCTGTCGTAATACTACAGAAAAAATTACAAAAAAACTACAAAACAGTTGTTTTTTACGACAACAGAACTGATAACAAACAGAATAAAACGCCTTTATTTAAAAAATGTAAAATTAATCATAAAATAATAGCAATATAGTATACTGATTTTAATAAAAAATGCAAAACTCAATAGGACAATATAATAGATGATTAGAAGAAATATTTTTGAATTGATTTAAGAATAAAACAATTTTTATGTTGGCGTTTAGTTGACAGTTGACATATTCTATGGTTAACATATTCTATGGTTGACATATTCTATGGTTGACATTTGTAGCTGTGATTTGTAGTATTGTCAAAATTTTGTACACAATTCGCCAGTTTTTCCTACGTCGACCAAATAGTCCGGCAAAATGTTGTTTAAAGAATTAATATTATTATTAGTCTCATTTTTAATAAATGTCCAAGCAGAATGGAATACTAAAGATTTTATGAAACGGGAACATACATTAATCAAGCCTTATTATGGTAATTACAATTTTTGAGGTTAGAAGGCTCCAGTAAACGATCTTATTTTCAGGCTCTGGAATAGACATTCCATTTTGGCATTTTACGGGTGCTACCATGATAACTCCTAATTATATACGCTTAACTTCTGATGTCCAGAGTAAAGTGGGCACGATTTGGAATTCTGTGGTGAGTTATATTTGGAGTTGGATATCTAAGTCTTTTTAATTTTTGTGTTCAAAATAGCCAGTGAATGTACGAAACTGGGATCTTCAAGTCCATTTTAAAGTACATGGCAAAGGCAAGGATTTATTTGGCGACGGGTTTGTCATTTGGTATGCTAAAGAAAGGATGAGAGATGGGCCGGTTTTTGGAAATAATGATTTTTTTCATGGGCTTGCTGTAATTTTGGATACTTATAGTAATCATAATGGGCCTCACAATGTAAGTATTGTAAAGATTTTAGGTAGCTTTGTAATTTTTATCAATAGCCTATTTGCTGATTAATTATCAATAACATTGAACTTTGCCAGGAACGATCAACATTTATTTACAGTTTATACTAATCAAATTTTTTTATTGAAAGATCATTTTGATAACAGGTTTTAAATATTTAAAGAATTTATTAATTTAATAAAAAATTATTTAACTCTTCCGTATGTCTACTTGACTCAGCAGATTCAGCTGTCCTTCAAAATAGGTTTTATAACATTGAAAAAACTATATTTATATCATCAATTCTACTTTGAAATTATTAAAAACATATTTACGTTCTCTTAAGCACACTTTCCATTTCTATTGATAGTTGTTTTGTTTTTTTTATTTAGTTATCAGTTATTACAATTATATCTTCTATTGCATTTAATTGATGATGTAGCACCAAATAACTGTTTAAATGGCAGCTGAAGATAAAGTTTTCTATGAATCAACTCAAATTTGAGTAGTTTTTCGGGGTTGTCTCACCATTAAACGCAAAGGAATCAGCTTAATTCACGTTAAGGTGGTGTTTGACGGAGATGGTTAATGTTGTATGGTTTTACAATACTATGACCGTTCTGGTGCAACATTTACACGTATAATAAGACTCAATATAGTCAGTATTCAGCAATAAAATTTATATTATTTTCAGCATCAACATCCTTATATTTCCGCAATGGTCAACAATGGAACTTTACATTACGATCACGATCGCGACGGAACCCATACACAATTGGCTGGATGTGAAGCTAAATTTCGAAATCTAGATTATGATACTCACATTTCGATTCGATATGAAAATGATATTTTGACAGTTTCTACCGATATTGAAAATAAAGCAGCTTGGAAGGATTGCTTTCAAGTGAAAGGTGTGAAATTACCAACTGGGTATTTTTTGGGAATTTCTGCTACAACTGGTGATTTGACCGATAATCATGATATTATGTCTGTTAGATTATTCGAATTGGACATGCCAGATGATGTAAGTTGTTTTTTTGTATTTAATAGAATTTTTTTATAATAATATTCAAACGTTTTGACTTGCGTTAATTTTTAGCCTCAAACAGATGAAGACCGTTCGAACATTGTTCCTTCGGCCACGTTTTTCGAGCCACCTCGTGATCATGTCGAAGATCCCAAGCCATCTTCTCTCTCCGGAGTGAAAATATTTTTATTAATGTTAATTGGTAGTATTGCTGTTGTTGCTTGTATTGTTCTTGGTATAATGTTCTACCAGAAACAACAGGAGAAGAAAAATAAGCGGTTTTATTAAGTAAATGTGGTTATTTTTGTTTGAATATAGTATAGGTGTTTTGTTTTCGATGACGGCCGATGGCGGGGTTTATATTTGCGGTGTTGACTGACGCGAAATACTTTGGTGAATGTGTTGGTTACTGTTTTTTACTATTATTAGTATTATTATTAAATGTGTAAATAATAGATATGATAAAAACTATTTGTAAAAAAACAAAATAATAATAATGTACATCGACTGATTATATAAATTTTAACATCACCATAAGATTGTTGTCCGGACAAATTTTGTACCTTCAAATTGTAAAGCGACGTAACTTTTAAATACATCTTTTCTAAAAGATTGATAGTTTGTTTATCAACTAAGCGAGACACCGTTAATTGAAAAATAGCTTCGCTTATTTTTTGACAACTATACTCTGAATTCAACTAACAACATGCCGCCCGCTGCGGTGAGGAACGTGGCCTTGTCTTAGATTTTGGAAATATCACGATCCTCAAGGATAGCGCTGTTATAGATACTATTAGTCACTGCACGTTATTTTGTATTCAAGGTATAGCAGACCCAAATCATTTAAATCTGATTACTTGCTGTGTTGTTCTAGCTTAAAAGCAAATTCTATTTATAGTTAAAACAATGACACAACCTTTGATTCTAAATAAATTTGTATTGTAAAAAATTATAGAGAAATCCAAATAATTTGATTCTTGCAGCCAGAAAGAAAAATAGTAGCGCCGGGATCGGACAAAAAGTGTAATGAATTAAATTGTTATCACACAAACCATTACTTTTTTATTTGGTATTTTGTTTATAAATACAACATATAACATTAATTGAAGACAACTCAAAATATTCAACACATAGTCTTTGTATGGAAAAAACATTTAACAAATTTAACATTTGGTTTTAATTTGTTCATATCTTATCAATAAAAACAAGAGAAGAGTTGAAACGTCTTGACAAAAATCGGTCAAGCCCCCCTTCAAACTCATTAAGTATTGTGACTAGTACATTATTTTACATTTGTTTTGTTTAGAGGCTCAATAAGTACATTTATTCGGCCATTGTTACACTGAACATAGAATTTAACACTCAACATTTAATCACTTAGATCGTTATAAATTTACTTATAAAACCAAGACGTGACAAATACAAAATAAATAAGGTTCTTACACAGCCCTAAACATTCTTTTTTGACCTGTTTTTTGTTTTATTTTTGTCTTTTAAATCGTCGGCAAAGAATATACGCATTGTAACCTGGCAAGCTATGGCATTGACTAATAATGAGACAAGTTTCCAAGATATTGACAGTGCTCAGTGCCCTATCACATTTTGGTAAATGATTGTGGAAGAGTAAAAGGAAGACTAGACTAATGTGATAATAATAAGTGATGTAATAAGATGGAGCACCACCACATTATCTTAAAAACACTAACAAAGGTGATAAGAAAACTATTTAAACAGCGGTTTCTCTAAATATCTTAACTGGATTATCAATATTTTGGATGTAAATATATCTGGTGCAAGGGTCCATTGCATCTTGGATTTTATTCACTTTGGTTTCTGATACTTTTAAGCTATTGGTCACATTTAAGGCGAGGCCTGTTTTGGAACAAGAAAAACAAATGATTATTATCCAGAGATAAGAGAAAGTGAGCAAAACAACATCTACAAAAAAAACAAAAATTAATAATGCAAAGACTAGGCGTGCACTAAATAATAATAAAAAAAAAATATGAAGCACTACTTAACTAATTAATTACTGAATTAGATAGGAACGTGCAAATGCATCATCACATGACAGAGCAACAGTTTAACTTGTTTCGTTTCTTATTAAGCGTTTTATTATTGGAATGAGCCTCGTCAAGTATAATTTCATCTGAAATAGCTGAGTCTTCTTTAATAACATCATCATGTTCATCATATTCAAACCAATCCTCATCAGATGAGCTATGATGACTTTGTAATCTTTGAACAGAACCTATACTATCTGTTGAAATCAGTCTCATTTTTCTTATTTTGGGAACTTCTGACAAAGCTCGAGTTCGGAAAAAATTTGACGACGAGCGATTCCCTCCATTTACATCAACATTCTCCGAAACTGAACGTGTCATCGGATATTTTCGTTGCTCCAATTTCAAAATAGACTCCAATCGAGTCTTTAGTTGTTCTGGGGAAACCGAATCGCGTCGATTTTTCACTGTATCATCATGAGACAGTGGTAAAGGTGAGCGAGATTCGGCACTTTCCGGTGTATATGGATCATGAGAAAGCATATCTCTTGTTATTGGCTCGTGTAATAATTTTGAATCAATCACTACATTTGAATAACTTCGTTTAGTACTATCACTCATATCTACTATATTTATGGTTACGGAAGGCAACATTTGACAACACTGGCATGTAGCAGGCAAACATTCGTAAGGACTATGCTCACAACATTTAAGCGTACCTGAATTTTTTTTCAACTCCATGAGAAGATATACTGGCTGAAAAAGAAAATGAAGCAGAACTCAACGTTTATCTATTATAATATTTTATAAAATAGAAAATAAGACTAACACATGAACCTTCGAGCCGGATTTAATTAATACAATATTCGGTAACTACTCTACAAGTCAATAATAATTATACTCTCTACAAAAACAAACATAAGTTCGATACCTTTTATTCGACTACCAACATGTGAAAGTCCAGAAAAACTGGCTGCATAGATTACAAAACAAAAAAGTAACATCACTTCTTAATTGTGTGTTTTTTTCTCACTCTAAAAGCTTTAGACTTAAAACTTTACTAGTCAAATATAACATACTCAACAATAAAAAAAAATCTTTTGGAAGTTATAAAGGCGCACCAAAATTGATATCATCTGAGAATTTATTAAATTTCATAAATAGGGCAGCATTGAAGACAAGCTGGATAATCCATCTCCACTTTCTTTCTTAATTTGCTAGTGAACAGGTCGTTGATTTGTTTTCTCCAACAAAACCTATTATATTTGACCACTTCTCATTTATAATTTTTGAACAACGGTTTTATTAGCAGTGTCCAGCTCATATATTAATCTTTACCTGATAAAACTTAACAAGTCCAAACTATGTATAAGGTTCATAGGTTAAATTTAACACTTACATAAGATTCTGGGCTAACTCAGATACGGTTATACAACTGAATTGTCAAAAATTCCTCAACTAAGTTCAAATGCAAAAAAGATAGCAACCTCTAGATATGGCTGTGTCACAAGACACTCAAGCAATAAAAAAATGATAGAATTGAATATATAGAGACAGAGTCTAGTCAGTAGAAATTCAAAATAACTAAAAAAAATGTGACTGTACCCTCAGCTGACGAATAGCGGCGTATAAAAGAAATATAAATAATAAAAAAATAGTAAAAATAACAAAGTGTTAAAACTAGAGCTTTTAGAGAAAGATGATGAAAATATTTTATAGTTTCATACCTTATGATCCCCCATACAAGTATCCAATCCCATTAATCCATACTCTACGTGTTCCTCGTCATTAACAAGCTGTTTAGCTGTGTGGTTCAATAATACTCGATCACACCAAGCTGGACATCGTGTCTGCATATAGCTGCTCGCATGTGAGGTTTTCTCCTCAAATGGATATGATGGTGGAAATGTAATAGGATATTCAGTCACATATTTATCGAATGCTTCAAGTTCTTTATCAAACGATTTTAACTGTGATTAAAAAGTAACAATAACATTGTCTCAATGTCATAATATAAACTCACCCATGTTGGTGATGGGGTTAAAAAAATCTTTTGATGATTTTGATGGTTGAATTCTTTTTTTCCAACGGTTAAAATTAATTCACTTTCGTCATTTTCGTATTGGAGTTTGGTGTGGTCATTGCTTTTGTTGTTTTGTAGGCGAATTGTAGAAAGGCCTTCTGTCAATTGCTTAAAATATAAAGATTACTCATATGAAACACATTAAAAAGTCTTAGTGATAAATCCAGATTTAGTTTATTCAATTTCTAAGCAAAATTAAAGTTAAACACTATCTGGGACTACAAGTGCAACGTGGAATATAGAATTCTAATGCTTGCATAGACAAAATGATATTAAAAAGAACAATCAGTTCTAATAGTTTTTAGTGGTGAGCATATAAAAATCGTCAAGAGTGAAGTATACGCTTTAATATGCATTATTATTTTATAGTGATAGGAGTGAGTCATCATACCTACTTTTATCACACTTTCCGTGTCCGTCCGAAAATTAAAATCACCAAACACAAAATACGGTGCTTTTCCATTTTGGTCATTATGAAATCTTTGTAAAGTATGTTCCAGTGCCCGACGTCTATTCTTACAATACACCGATGGATACGTTTCCATTGCAACAAAATTCGAAGCATCATGAAACAAATGTATATTTATCATATCTACAACTGTTCCATTAATAGACCAACGAGTACGTAAAAAACCTTTACGAGACCATTTACACTGCGACAAAAGAATAAATCATCGATACGATTAAGTTTGTTTATTTGGGTACCTCTGGAAAGAAATCTTGTGGAAATTTTGCTTTCTCTTTCGTTACCACTGCTTCAATGTTGCCGGAGTGAATTTGTTTTCCATCAGCTGAAGTAAATTGGCGCTCGTTGAAATCCCAAATGAGTACATTATCGATTGATTCGTGAATGAAATATAAATTACCCAATGCCTGCAGATAAATATTTAATGCAAACGAAGACCATTTTCATATAAAAAATTTTCAAACAAAAATAATTATGTTTGTTCACAAATTCTAAACCATGTACACAAAATAAAACGACATACCGTAAAATTTTCTGCTGAACTATAATCTTCATCCAAAAATACACGAATTTTGTCAAATAAGCGTAATTCATTACTGGACATTAATAATTTTACGAAATGTTCAACATGTTTCATACTATTTTCGTAATTTTTTCCACCAACTTCTTGACAATGAAGAGCAATAAATTTTGGATCTAGTTTTGCAACCGTCGATAGAAATTCTTCTGTCCAAATTTTGAGCATTTCTGAAGGCTAAATAGAAAACAAAACATCGTATTTAACTTGGGTAAAATATTATGCGTTCATATATTATTTAGATCAACTCTCGCTATGAAATTTTAAACATATGTCAATTTAAACTTACGCAGATACAGGCATGTCGTGTATTATTGGATGAGCACGTCGCGATCATACTGTCATTGTATTAAGCTAAATTGCGCAGCAGGAGTTGATCTAATCAATTTGAATCTTCTTCATTCTGATAAACCAAAACATTTATACATTCCAGAAAACTTTATTCAAATACTTTTATTAACAGTAAATAAATTTTAAACACAATTATTATATATGTCTATTACTAAATTACCTAGGTGTAGAGTGCAGCCTAAAAATAGCGTGATGGGTCTTTCGAGGTAAAATAGTGGGGTAAAGCCCTAATAACTACTGTGAGTTAGCTTTGACGCCCAAGTTTCGTGATAAAAAAAAAAAGAATTTTAAATTTTCACTCCTCCAATCAGACAATTATATCGGCACACTAATTTCATGCTTTATACTCTAAACAGCAGATCAGACCTGACCTAACCTGCTTAGGCCAATATTGTGCCAACCAATTATTAAAAAGTTTATTTATAAAAAGCTAAGAAGATCGAATTGAAGTTTGTTGAACCTCTGTATCTGCAATTTTATTCTGTCAAAAATTTGTGGAACTACTTTTTTTTTGTTCCTTTTAGAGACCCTCTTATATTTGATAGTTGCAACGGTTAAATCAAACGTAGATCCTCATTTATACATAGACTTTTATCACATTTACAAGAAAAACCACAATTTTACAACACATCAAATTTCCTTTAGCAAAATTTAGTAAATTACAAATAATCTTATTATAGAACTCATAGCAGAACATATATAATTCATCAATAATATCCTATAAGCACATGCAAACCAACTTATTATTTTATGTATCTGTTAACTGGCATAATTATACTTCTACCGTCAAACTACAAGTTTGTGGGAATAATCGAATTTTTACAGAATGATATAAGTCTGAAGGATAGGCTTTAGGATCCATTTAATGCTCCATCTTGGTCGTAGGCTGTCCAAAATGTTCACTTGATGGTCTCTAGTTCACTTTTGTTAAAAGTGGCATCTAGCGAAAAATATTAGAAATATTTATTAGACTTTAGTGAGAAAAACATGTAACAAACCCAAAGTATATCGTAACATTTAAAACGCAAAAGTCTACAATTTAATTAACAAGAAAAAAAGCTAGACCTAAAGAAAATGTAAACATTTGATAAAATCTTGAAACCATTAAACCAAAATACAGTCGCTCACATCAAATAGTCATGAATAATGATGAAGAATATGAGCACATTGTATTAGAAACAGAAACTTACAAAAGAGTTGTGACAAATTTACATTACTTACGTCTTCAAATATCGAGCCAACATTTGCGGTGACTAGCAGCATTCGAATTGACGACGACGACGACGAACTCATTTTCTTCCACACTGTTTTCCTTAAATAAATCACCAAAGTGCAAGACTCCAGAAATGTTAGAATAGAGGGAAAAGACTCAAATTAGGTCAAAAAACCGATCAATCTCTCCAAACATTTCATCGTCTGATAACTTCGTTGACCACAAACGCAACACATTATTTTGTGTTATATCAACGCTGTATTTGTACACACCACACAGTCAAATCTATTTTTGCTTGTGGGATGCTCTTCCTTTCGAGTGTGTCAAACAAATTGATGTCTTTCGAGCGCCGGCGCAACAAATGCTTTTCGAGATTTTATTGATCTGTTTTAACTTCGTTTCGTCGGTTTATAATTGAGAGAATAAATAGAATTGGATTGTTGGGTATACTTGGAACTCCTATAATAAATGACAAATTTTAAATTAAGTATAGCAATTTTAATTCGTTTCATACGTGTATTCGTACTGAGTTTGGCCGTTTAATTTCACTATTTTAAGTAAAACAATCTAGTTTTGGCTTTAAATTATTATAAATAGGTGAAATTATGTACATTTTTTATTAATTTTTGAAGGTTATGACGTCAATTGATTACATGACAACTGACTTTTAAATGACATATGACATAAATGATAAATAAAAATTGTTGTCACGTTTATAGTTTGCGGTGTTGTCAAGTTTGTTTTTTTAGATAAACTATTTTTCTGGATCCAACTCGCTAAAGCTGTAATTTGTTTAATTTAATAGTCGACTGCTGACGTTATGTTTAGACTATATAAGATGTAAACATTACTATTAAAACCATCATAAACACACTACAATTACAACACAAAATTTTAAAAACTACTGATTATCATATTTATAATTAAACAAATTAAGAATTTGAAAAAAACCGACTTCAATATAATTAATTATTATTTAAATTGCTCTTTGTTGACATTAATTAAATAATAAACTAATATTAAATAATATTTAAATACATTTTTTTTATTTCTTATAATTTCTTATAATAAATTGTTAGCGTCAAAAATATATGTCAAAAAACGCATTAATAAAAATACTATTTAGATCTTAATCATGGCACTACATAAAAAAGATCCGCTTTGAACTAAAGAAAGAATTATCAAAATCGGTTCACTGAGTCAAAAGTTCTGAGGTAACAAATAAACATAAAAAATACAGTCATATTGAAAATAAATAAATAAATAAAAACAAATTTTATTAAACAAAATAACAAAAACAATTTATTTAGTTGTGATGAATATTATCAAGGATTAAGATAGCATTTCTTAAAACCACGATTTTCATAACTGCTTGTTTGTCTGGTTGTACTGTCCATACTGGCTAACTCCACATCAACCATTCGAAGCAAATCTTCTACATGATACTCGTGAGCATGTTGACTGAATACTGTGCAAAGCGTTTGAATGTATCGGGTGCCAGTAACAGGGTCTCTGTAGGAAACAAAACCTAAAAAACGTAGCAGATATTAATATTTCTGTAGCCCCAGTAACTCCCAGTAACCTGGTATTGTAGAATATGCAACTAAAGCGTCACGAACCGGAGATTTTTTATAAATAGGCGTTGCGTCGTTTTGCAAAAATTGCTCATTGTCACCTCTGTAATTAAAGAAAAAATTAAAATAAGTAAGATTTTTTAATAAAGACTGGTGTAGAATAGACATAGATCAACTGCAATCTTATTAGTGTATAACTAAAAATTGCACATATTTAGTCTAAATAAAATTTATTGTTAGATAAAAATAATAAAAAATAAGGCTTTACCTGCAGCATTGGAAGATAAAAATCTTTGGTTTATCTTTCATCGATTTGCAATTAGCGTCTGTAAAATTTTCTAATATCTCTTCAACAGCAACGGCTTGTTCATCAAGACCAACAATTTGTGTATCAGACACGCTGTTATTTTTAGTACCATGACTCATAACAACTACCACAGCAATATCAGCACTTTTAAGTGAGCTTTTTCGACTAAAGTCTTTAATTTTGGAAATCATTTGCGACGATTTTAAATTATGGTGCACTTTTACAGTAAAACCGATCTGTGAGAGTAGTTTTTTAAGTTGCTTATCGTCTTCTTCAGCTCCAAGTCTTTCTTTTTTTCCTTCAAACATTATGTTGTTTATGATAATGGCTTCTCCACGATTTCTTGAATTAGTTTTGTAAGTGACAGGCGATGGTTCTTGGAGTTTACCAACAGTTTTTTTTACCACAAGATTTTTATTGAACGGTTGTGATTTTGCTTTAATGTCAGGCTTACTGATAGTGAGACTAGTAGCCGGAGGTTTATGAGATTGGAAGCTTCTATATTGACTAGAACCTCGGTAAGGACTTACATAATTTGGGTTGAAAGGCAGAGCATCAGTACTTGCAATAGTACTACGTGGTCTATCCCAAATAGTAGTGACAGGCTTTGAAACATTTGTTGTATTATTAGCTGAAAAATCACAATTAATCAACATTATCTTCCTTCTAAGAAAACTTAAACAAAGTTTTTACAAAAAATCATTTAATTTAAAGACAATATTTATTTATATTGTTTGAAGCAGTGAACTGATGTATTATCAGTTTGGTCAAGCCATTTATTTCAAAATGTAATTTTTTTAAACTAAAATTCACATTGAAATTAAATCTAGTAGGTTGTTTATATTTTTATATCACTTATTAAACTTTATAAAAATGTATAATTCAGAATAATTTTTTGTTTGCCTTTATCTGTTTTGGATGTTGGTTACCATTATGGCGTTTTATTGTCTGCAGCGTTGAAAAGTTAGTAGTTTTTATTGTGATTCGAAAAATTTTTCTACCAGATGGTCTTCTATCTTAGTTTTACTTTATATTTTAGTAGCAGTTTCAGCTGCTTATTCTTCTGATGACTTCTTTCTTGGTGATCCAATCCAGTAAGCGGTGGCAGAGACCAATAATCAAGGATATTGATAATTGGTCTAAGTTTTTGAAAGACTGTACAATCTGTTCATAACGTTATTTTATGTAAATTTCATGTAATTGTTTCCTGTTGAATGGTCTTGAAGAGTCTTAGCACGTGCTTTATGGATTATGCTTCATATCTTTAAACCGCTGTACGAATTTTGACACACATGTCAAAATTTGTCAAGATGGGAATTGATTATTACGGCATTTTGAAAGTTCAACGAAATGCTAAAAGCTTGGAGATTCAAAAAGCGTTTCGAAACCTGGCTTTGGAATTTAATACAGAAAAACTTCACTGTGAAAATACATATCGAGTTTTTGGACTTATTTGTGAAGCTTATGACGTTCTAATAAATCGTCTAAAAAGAGCCGTTTTTGATCAATATGGCGAAGAGGGTCTAAAAAGAGGAGTGCCTGGACCTAACGGCTACATTGAGCCCTATCATTATCATGGCGATCCCATGCTGACTTACAGAGATTTTTTTGGCACAACGTCGCCTTATGCAGACTTATTTTATTATTTGAAAGATCCTAAGCGGATTTGCCTCACAAAGCACGGACGGGTATTTTGCGAAAAACAGCCTTCAATAACACATCCATTAAAGCTGACTTTGCATGAAATGTATTTTGGTGGTATAAAAAAAATGAAGATACAGCATTTAGTTTATACAAATGCTGAAAAAGCACAAACTGAAGTGAAAGAAAAGATTTTGACAATTCCGATTAAACCTGTAGTTTCTGCAGGAACAGAATTAGTTTTTCCTGAAGAAGGTGATCAACATCCTCATCAAATTCCAGCTGATGTGGTTTTTATTGTAGAGGAAAGACCTCATGAAATATTTGTTAGAGAAAAAGATAATCTTGTCATGGCTTATGACATTTCTCTGGAAGAAGCCCTAATGGGAACTATTGTTACGCTCCACACAATTGACCATAGAACAATTCGAGTTCGCATTACAGATATTATATGTCCTGGTTATGAAAAAGTCGTTGAAAATGAGGGTATGCCAATATTAGATGACTACTCGAGAAAAGGCGATTTGATTATTCGATTTAATATATTTTTTCCAAATTATTTACCTAAAACTTCAAAAGAAATGTTACAGAAAGGTTTTCAGTTAGCAAAAATTGATAACGGAGTTCAGGAATATGAAAAAATTAATAAAATAATTCTAGCTGACAAAATTCTAAGAGTTGATGCTAATGAGCAGTCACCGCCTTAAATTATGTGCTTTTTTACCTTTTTTGAAAAATAAGAACATAAAACCTACATTTTTTTTTGATTTTTTAGTCGTTGTGTTGTATTTTCCACTTTCTCTTTAAATTTTCTACTTTTTTTAAGAACTGTATAACAGTAAAATTTTAGAATGTTGTTAAACTGAGCTCAAAAGTATTCTCTTTGCTACAAATTTTTTCATGAAATATTAGTGTTATCAGCTTATATAAATGTTTTTTTTTAATTACAATAGAT
This sequence comes from Lagria hirta, assembly GCA_947359425.1. Lineage (NCBI taxonomy): Eukaryota > Metazoa > Arthropoda > Insecta > Coleoptera > Tenebrionidae > Lagria > Lagria hirta. The sequence goes on along the minus strand of OX375796.1, from coordinate 18,021,941 downwards.
CCAGCTTATCAATTGTTTGGCTATTGCCATCATTCAGCTATTTTGGATTTTTTTATGTGAGACGGCTTTATGAATGTGTCGGTGAATCTCAAGGCCTGCAGTTTTCACTTTTCTTTTCCCTTTCGTCATCTTTAAATTTTTGTTGATCTTTTATTATTTATTTATTTGCTGATGTCTAACTGGAGTTAAAAATGATTACAAGTTTGAATCAGCGAGCTCTTGATAGCCGTTCACATGTCTTCTACTCAAAGATTTTCTAGTGATGTTTTTTGTTTTGCAGATATTATTTTGATTATAAGCCGATTTGATAATTATTGTCTTGTTTGAAAAGGAATATCTCAATAAAAAATTGAATTTTTGAAGTGATGATCGAAATTACACCCCAAGAGTGTAGCAAACTGCTCAATTTTTTCAATTTTTTTCAACCAAACCATTTTGTGCTTATTACAATAAAAAAAAACAATTAGATGCAGATGGATATAGTTTACATAATCTAGTTCTCTGTTAGAATGATATAACGTGTAAAATTCAAAAAATAAGAAAAAGAAAGTCTTTTTTGTTCAATTTGTTCGAATGAATTAGCTTCTATAATTTAAAAAAGCTATAAATAAGTAAATATACTAGAGTATTTTTTTTAAATTTGCTACTTCTTATTTTTCAATACTCAAAAGAAAAAGTAGGTGCATCATTTGTGCAACTGTCTAGATCTAAGAAGCTCGAAGCTGGTATTCCGTTACAGCTTTCATTTTTCGCACTCTTTCACTTAAAACATCATTTGGATTTATTTTAGATTACTCTAGAGTCTAGAAGCGTTTCTTTACTTAAAAAATACTAAAATAATTAATATTATATAAGACACATAAATATTAGGCTTAAGCTGGAATAATAAGACACTACTTAACAACTTCTCGTTAAACTTACTTAGTTTTGGTGCTGAAGGAGAGAGAAAAAACCGATCTCGACTAACCGTTGATGGTGTAAAATAACTCGAAGTGGTACCAGCTGGAAAAAAAAACGATGTATTTTTTTCTTTTTTCAAATATTTTTACATTACTCAATTTTGGATATGAGTTTGAAAGAGAACTCGCAGTAGATCCTTGGAACTCGTATGAATATGTTTTTTTTTCATAAGAATTTCTAAAAATGACACAATAGATCTGAAATTATCAGTAACAATTACACTTACTGAACTACAGTCTTGGTTGTAGAAGTACTGCTTCTTGTGGAACTATAATTAAATATTATATTAAACTATTTTTATTTTTCCTTAGACATACCTAAAAGGCTCAGTTTTCGAGGCTTTTCCTGTGTTTTTGTTGGAGAACATGATGAACACAATGCACAATAACGGTCACCGCAACAGAACAAGATAAAATGCTGATAAGATAATAGAAGTGATTCAATTGAAATGCCATATTTATTAGCAATTTTTATATTTTTAATCTAATTTCGGACGTTTCTTAAACAAATAACAAGGTATATGTATTTCCTAATACACTTGATAATTATTTTGGTTGAGATATCTATCGTTTGATAATTAATGACAAATTTTGAAAACAAAGAAAATATAAAAGAATTTTTATCAAAAATCCTAATTATGAAATTATTTTTTAAATCTAGAAGAGATATTATCTACGTTCTTTGCTTATCGAATAATAAAATTTTATTGTTGGCATTAAAATTGCTACAGTGTGATCATACATAATTTAGCTATTTTTTTGTAGAAAGAATGACCAATTTGATTATTAGAACTATAAATTTATTTTAGCTTGTAAAGAGGAATATATATATATAAAAAAAATAACTATTTTAAGTTTTGAAACTTAAACTTATTCTAAAGAATAAGCTTTAGAATTAAACTTATTCTAAAGAATAAGTTTTCTAAAGAATAAGTTTCGTTTCAAGCGTGGTTCACACGTTGAGTTACCGTGCTTTATATCACTTTTATTTTTCTGCCCTAATGACGCCTCCACCGATGAAGTGCGAAACGACGCCAATTTTATTAAACTTTTTGACACGGTCTTTTCCGAAAGATGTCAATATTTTAACAATAAAATTATAAATGTCAAGATGATGGTAAATAGTAGATTACATCTACCTCAGTGAATTACATGACTTGTTATGTGTTTATCCGTCAAAGCTTAAGTTTTAAACCAAAAAGCTTGTAAAAGATTAGTTTCAAACCAAAAATAACAAACTTATGTATTATTTTACAAACGCTTACGTTATAATGATTATGAAACAATTTATGGACAAATTTCTAATTTAATTAGACGCATTACGTAGACGAAATAATTAAGTGCTATAAGATCGCATCTTCAAAAAAACCGAAAATAAAATATTTTCGGACGCTTTTACAAGTTTTTTTGAGTGATTTACAACTATACAAAGTTTTTTGTGCACAAAAAGTAAATAATAGCTTATTTTCATCTGTAATCAAAATTTTATGGAATACATTTAGCGTTTAGTCTATTTTATTTTGCAATTTTTTTTTAAATGAATAAAATAGTACATTAACTACTTAAGATCATATAATTAAGCAGTATTTATATTAAAATTATCAAATTAATAATAATATTTATAATAAAATAAACTTTAAATTGCATTATCTGGCAACGGCGCCAAACGAAGCTTTGACAACAAACAAAAAAAATGAATGACATCTGTGGTTGACAACACGTTGACAATGACAATGATAGTAGTGTAGTGACAGTTGACGGCTTGTGTTGGCAGAGGCACGGTTGAGGTTGAGAGAGTCAAAAAGTTAACCTCTAACCGGAATGTAGTGCAATTTTATTACTAAACTATTTATTTATTGTTTTAATTATTATTTCTTTTACTTATTTTAATGTTGCCCGAACAAAAAGCTTTAATTTTTAAATACTTTCCTGGATTAGTTCGGGGTATTGATTGTGCAAGAATTCTGGAAGTATTATTAAAAAGGGGCTCAATTAGTGATGAAACTTACGACAACTTCCGATTGGTGAGTAATGCAAAATATTGTGCAATTATTTGATTTTTCTAATTTCATAGGAGAATAATGATTACCACAATAATAGATGTATCTTATTCAAAATATTGGATTGGAATATATTTCCAGAATTCGTTGAAGCGCTAAAAGAAACGGGCGCGACCAAATTGGCTGCTGCGTTAGAAAATAAATTGGAAAGCTTTAACAGAGGTTAGTATCTTACTTTTGCTGTAATATACAGGGTGATTTATAATCTATGATATATACAGGGTGATTTATAGTCTATGTTGAGCAGTAGCAAGCATCAAAGAGTTCAATGCGAACTGACTGGGCAAGTTTTTTTGAATTGTTATAATGACGTACTATTGTGTTTATATTATGCAACTAGTCTCAAAACTTCAAATTTTTTGTTAGCATGTAAGAAAATGTTTCAATAACTTTTTTCAAAAAAGTGTAAATAAGTTAAATTCAAACAGTTTTTTTATGTAAATATATAACAAAATCTTTTAAATATGCAATTTTGTTTTCAGATGCCAATCCAAATGTCTTAGACGTAGATATTAATGTAACATTATCTACACAATTTTACGACAGTACCCAATATAATAACACAAGTTTTTATTCGACGAGATCAAAGAACCGAGGACATGTTCTAATTATCAACAATATTAATTTTTTGACTGAACAATCTGAGCGTCATGGTGCCGAAATGGATGAATTACAACTTAAAGAACTGTTTGAAGAAATGGGTTTTAAAATATTCATTAATCGAAATCTCACTGCTGAACAAATGTATTTAAAATCACAAGAGTTTGCTAAAGACGTCGTTCCTCTCGATCAAGTTCCTGATATTGCCGTAGTAATTATCATGAGTCATGGAGTAATCTTTAAAAACGAAACAATGATTCTGAGTTCAGACAATAAATTAGTTTCTGAAGATCATTTCCGTACTATATTTAATAATGAAAATTGTCTTTTATTTAGAAAAAAACCGAAAATTTTTATTTATCACATTTGTCGAACGATAATGACAGAATTGAGAGGTGGAGAAACAAAGACTGATGCTAATTTTCTACCACCACAAAGGACCTACAGTGATATGTTGATTTGTCATCCGTCAGTAGAAGGTAGAAACATATTTGCATGTAAAATTGAATTATTTTCGCAAAGCTTTTTAGAATTTAAGTTTATTACCTCATGCAGATTACCAAAACTTGAATAATTTTGCTATAATTTAATTTATGGTTTATTTGCTTACTGCCTGGGAGATTCTTGAGTAATTAGATTATTAATTGCTATTAGAATTAGTTGTATTTTCTCAGATAGAGGCTCATTGTTATTAATCTTAATCAATATAATGTTGTTTTTTTTAGGTTTTACTGCTCATCGTAACACCAAAAAAGGCTCTTGGTATTTACAAATGCTGTGCAAGGTTTTTATGGAGCATGCTCATGACATGGATGTCGAAAGTATGTTTAAAAAAGTTGATGAGGAATTAGAAGTTGTATCTTCGTTACCATGGCCTGTAGAAAATTTTAATCAAAGAACTGAACAAACGTCAACATTTCAAAATATTGCATTTAAGCGGTGCTATTTGCATCCGGGAATATATGAACAAGATGGGGAAATTGTGCATTTTAAATAGTATGAAAATAATCTGCCATAACATATTTTTGTAAGCAATCTTTTAAACTATGTGTTTTTTCATTTTAATAAAAAAAATTTATATATTGCTTTTTTTTTTTTTGGAAAAACAAAAGGTAGTTTTACTATGTCACCGCCAAAGCTGTTGCTCACATCTTCACGGAATATTAATTGAAGAAAAATAAATTAATTATTAAAAAACTGCAACAAAATATTTAAAAAAACATTAAGCAAGTCTCTTATGCATAAAAATGTAGCAAAATTCTTAATCTGTCAATTTGAAGAAGAAATCTGGTAAATTGCTTTGGCTATTTTAGTATACTAAACACAACACATCCTCAACAAGAGTGTTATGTTGAACAAGCGTATCCGGTTACAGTGTTGCAAATAAAAAAAGTGTTGCCAACTCAACCAGTCATTGATGACCACGCTGTATAAATGACATTACAACTGTCAATTTTAGTAGATTTTTTTTTGACTTTATGGATAAAAATAAGTAACCTAGAAAAATTGGTCTTATTTGAAAATGTTTTTAAAACGTACATTTGGGGCTGTTTGGCTTCAAAAACGTTTTTTAGATTGTTATTCGGCGAGTATTACTAGACCTCATAGACTAACCTATAAACAATTATATCCAACGTTACTTGTAAACCCCGATGGGTCTTCTTACACAATCAGATACCCCGAGCCCCGTAAAATAATTAAGGTAATTGTCTTTATGGTAGTAAAGTAGTAATTATAAGATATTTTAGTTACCCGAAAATATTTGGTTGTTAAGCGAGGCGGAACGGAAAGCGAGACTAGAGGCTCGAAAACCAAAGAAAAAGGTGAAATTTGTTGATGATATAGAAGACAGCTATGATGCAAATAAATATTTAAAATATGTAAAAAAGAAATAGTTGATTAGGTAACACAATATTCCTATTATGTAGTCAAAAAATACATTTCTTATTAAATTTGGGTATTGTTTGTTAATTAAATTGTCTCAGTCCAAATAATACTTTCTTTATGATAATTAAAACGATTCTATCAGCAGAGGTGTGTTAAAACAATTGTTCTTTCTCTTCCAAGTTTAATCAAAAACGAAGAGAAGAAAAGAAAGTATGTGAATTACATTTCCTGTATGAGAGAATCACATTTCACTTTTTGTGAAGAAAACATTCCAAAGGTGTTATCGTCAGCTAAATCCCCACGATATTGTTTAATTATTTCGTAATAAACAGACTGAAAGGTGGCTTAACTACTATTCATTCATAAAGTTTTTTGACTTCTATGAGATTTTATCAAATTAAAACATGTCTTACAAAATGTTTCCATACTTTTTGAGAGAGCGTCTAAATTCGGTGTTTATAGAACCGTAAACTATATATGAATTCCAACGATAATCAATATATTATGCTTTTGTATCATTTCTAATTATTTAACAATATACGTTTTTGGATTTTTTCTAAAGCTACTATTATTGTGTTATGCTTTTTCCCTGCTTGCTTCTTATGAGATTGGGTTGAGGTAAAAAATTTCAGCTGTTTTGCGATTTTTGCAGAAAAAAAACTTACAAAAACTATCTATCTTTTTATAAGTTAAGCCTATCCTGCCTTTTTTTCCGTGCGAAGAGTTTTGTAATCACTTTTTTATTAAAATTGTTTTGAAAATAAGCTTTTTTTTTAATTGATCGCATATGGAAGAGTTGTCACGATCTTCGGTCATTGAATTTCCGAGAAATGAAAGTGTATGTCACTATTAAATGCTCTTTAAAATAAAATCGGTTATTCGCACAATTTATAACACATTTTATGCCACAGAGTGAAATCTTGTGTAGCATAAACGTTTTATTAATAAAATCAGAATCACATGCACGCATTATTATCATTTTGATGATGCGAAACTCGCCGTAAGCCAGAAAGTTGAGTAAAAATTTTATACGAAAAAAAAAGGTATCTTCTAATCACGTCATTAAATTTTGGAATATCCTATTTATTTTTAAAGTTTTTTCTTAATAAATTGTTTCTTTAAAACAAGCAATAATAGTCATTTGTTAAAAAAAATGATGAAAAGCTTAAATATAAAATTGAAAAAACTTTGTTAAATAGTCTAATTTTTAAATTGAAAAAAAGTTGCATTTAAGTGAAATTTAGTGATAAATTTGCTACTAATTGTGGGTATATAGTTTTGGATGGGTAGAAAAGCTCTACTTTGTAATTTTTAAAAATGTTTTTCGATACATCAGTATATTACACTCACAATCAGCTAAAACCAAGATTGTGGGGTCGCCATTCTTGTCTCACGCTTATCATTTTCGCTTAAAACTTTTTTATTTAAAGTTATACAACAAAAAGTTACTCGACCAAAGTTGTAGAAAATTTAATTTGCAACAAAAAATGTTGACATGTTTTTTTTATCAAATAAATAGTTTAAGAATATATCGTAAAAACCGTTTTAACCTTTATTTTTAAGATGGCGACCGTGTGACAAGGGTGGCGACCCCAAAATCTTGGTTTTAGGTTTATACTGACTTCCCTTACACATCAAAAAAATAAAATTGCGTTCTTTTAAAAAACACAGCCCAAATGTAACTTTTCAATAGACTAATAACATTTTGGGCTTTTTTTGATATTCAAAATTTTGGCTCATATATAAAAATCAGAAGAATATTTTCTAATATTTTTTTAAATCTTTTAAGTAGTAGCCTCAAAAGCGTTACGACATTTTAAACTATTTGCTATACATATAACTAATTCTCGGGCATAATGGATGACCTACTTTAGTAACAATAAAATTACTTGAGATGCATTGACGTATAAAAATATGTGTCTAATAAGTAATATTATAATTAATTCAAAAGTTTTTTTGCATTAAATAAAACTAATTGCGGTAAACATTAATTATTTAGCTCATTATGTTACTAAATAGATGGAACGATTGCTGCTAAGATGAACCAATAATTATTCAACTAATTCTAAGACTAAGTTTGTTTAATCTCGTTGGTTTTAGTACTGCCCATACGCCACAAAAGTTATAGAGTAAATTAAAAAATTTACAATTAGATCAGTTATAGAATATACCGGGCAGGACGGTCAGTCGCAAAACATTAACAGAATTTTCGGAAATTTGCTATTATTAAATGAATTTAGAGGCGAAAATTGTTCGACATTGACGATACCTACATTTTACTAAAACAATAAAAGCAGTGAAATTAATATTGTTTGTTACCTTTAACGGAAATAATAATAATACTTTATTAGTACCTACTACTTGTTGCTTTAACAAATAACGCCAGAGTACAAAAATCCAGCAATAATTTAGAAGCAGTTGCTGTTAATTTTGGAAATTTAGTCATTTGTACAGTCAACAATATAGTTCCAAACATATTTTTCAAAATTTAATCTCACTGCACTAGTGCGGTCATAACACACTGGTGCGGTAAACCTTTTTTTTTAATTGTTTTGATACTCATACACGGCACGCTAATAATAATAACATAAAATTTGATAAACCCACTTTAATACACATATTATGTAATTATAATTAATAATTAATTGATTTATTTGATAGATTAATTTGTTTAAATTAATCAAATGAATAAATTTACTTATTATTTTTTTATCATATTAAAGTCAATTTTCCAAATTCTTGATTTGCTATCAATTTTTAATAATCAGTTGCCAGTGCCAAAAATGGATGTCATAAAACGAAATGAATAAGTTTTCTTTTAATTACTAAAAAAAAAAACAAAAAAAAATAGATAAAAAAAATAAAATAGCAATCATAAGACAAAAAAAAACAGTTGAATTGAAAACCCGGTTAAAATAAACTATATTAAGCATACACTACACAATAATATAGAAGTTGATAATAGTTGATCAACTTTTCGCAAATTATTAGATTCAATTATGTATTTTGTTTAGTTTATAAATTGTATTAAAAAAAAAATACTACAATTAAATTAAATCACTTTTTGCTTTTATTTAAATTTTTTTTTTACTTTTTTTATACTTTTTAGACAGTAACCGTTTTTGGTGCTTATTAGAGTTATGCAACATTTTTTTAGCTCAGTTTGAAGTCTCTATATTATCATTCACTAAATCTAGTCTATGCTATATTATCTATAATCATTTAAGACTAAAAATACCATGTCAGGGTTTATTAACTACTTTGAGATGCTACATTGTGAATACTCAAACCATTAATTGAAAATGTTCAAAAATATATATATAGCGTGTTCAAATAGAACTGTTTGAGTTGGCAATTCTACACTTTATTTTAAAAAGGTACAACTGCAAACATTTCTAGTTGTTGACAGGTGACACCTTTGACACTAACAACATCATTGACAGATGCCAATTAAAAAATTAGTAGCTGTGACATAGCTTACAATTTTTTTATGAGTGTTTATGTCTAATATTTGTCAAGCAAGCGTATCCGGTTACAGTGCTGCAGCTAAGCAAATAAAAAAAGTCTCTAAAAAGTGTTGGCAACTCAAACAGTCATTGTTGATCACGCTGTAGGTAATATATAGAGCATCTCGTTTTTCGTTTAAAAACAAAATGTATTAGGTAGCACCATTGACTAAATATACCTTTGTTTACTTAGTCTATGGTAGCACTCAGACCAAACGTCCTGTATAAGCAGAACTATTTTAACAAAAGTAAATTTTACATATTCTTCAATTAGCAATCTATAAAAGAATGAATTTTAAGTGGGACACCCAGTATATATAATTTTATATAGGTATGACTTGATTTAATTCAAAATGCTTTTCTAATGAAATTGCTTGATAAAATCATTTGACAAAATTAAATAAAACAACAATATTACCTTAAATTAAATAATTTTGTAAAATGCTGATTCATTAATTTAAAATATAATATTTATTTTAACTTGTCACTTGACGTATATTGGCGCATGCGTCAACGTTTATAAATACCAGTATAATATATGTCAAAATTTGACGTTTTTTCTCTTTGTTTGGTGTATTCAATTGACTGAGAGAGGTATATGAATGTTTGTTGTAGTAAAGAATATGGCAGCTTTAGCAAAATCGGTGAAAGCTTGCGCCTTGCGCTGTCATTAGTGTCATTAGTTTACATTGAAGAATTGAAGAAGAAATACGTCGTGAATTTAGAGCTCTCCTAATATTATGGAGAATCAAATAGAATATTGAGTGTTTAATAAAAAATAAAATTGAATGTTGAGTGACTTTAGATTTCCGGTGTTGATTCTAGTGATGCTGTTTACATGAGTGTTATTTGTGAATATTTGGAAGTGCCTTTTTCCCCTCAATAATGCTGGATGTGTGGAAGATTTTCTTGAGTACCTTCATGTTCGTTTCAAACATCCCAAATTTGGTTAATCTAATAACATAGAAAGATACAATCTATTTGCAATAATAATGCACTCGACCGATAGCACGGCCAGCATTTATGACACCCCTTGCGACCCTCGTGACAGCGATTACGATAAACTATTCTGTCCAAATAATGAACTTTCGGAGCCCCCAAAAGCTCGTTCCGATCGGCTGAAGACAGGCTCGTCCTGTCAGGCCCTCAAACATGCGGTGGCGGCCCTTCATCGGATGGACGATTTTCAAAAGGAGAAAATCGGCTCCGGATTTTTTTCGGAAGTTTTTAAGGTAACACACATTATTTAATGGTAACCTCGGTTAATTGGGTCGAATTAACCTCGGATTACCTTATTTGTGACTATTAAAAATCCTTAAAGTGACTAACCGCAATTTTCGATATTACTATTATGTTGTATTACCAATGCGAATGTGTTGTTTACTCCTGCTACATGTTTTTTTCCTCCAAGGACTCTACTTCAACTTTAATCATTATCACAGGTTTTCCGAAAATGCTCATTTTTATTATCAATAAATAGTTGGTCAAGGTACAAATCCATATACATAATAATAATATATTATTTTATTTTCTTATCAAAATGTCCTACATCTCTCTTTTGATTGCTCCACACTGCAGATTTCTGTGATTTAGAAATCTAAAAGACGGGAAAAGTATTCATTTATCAAAGATATTTATATATAAATGTTTCTCCATTACATTATAAACAAATTGTTGACGGTTTATTGCACTTTATTGGCAAACGGCAATGATAAGAAAAGCAGCTCTCGCTAAACTTCGCCTCCATCTAGCAACATTGCTTTTCACATGTAATGTTGCTAGAAAAAATAAAGCTATTCAATTTGGAGCGATCTACAGCATCAACACGTAGAAACCTGGTTTCTTGACTTTGATGTTAAGGGGGAGCTTGGAATAGATGTTGCTATAAAAAAAAGTCTGTTCAGATTCAAGAAAGAGTATTTTGGTCATTTGAATGTTGAATGGTTTTTAAACCATTCAAAATTGGTTTAAAATAAAATATACGATTTGTTCTGCGACCTGCCCTGTCCGAAAAATCGTCAACCATCTCCTAATTCATAGATGTGGTCACGTGGAGCCTGCATGCATTTGTTTTCATGCACTGTTTCGTGAAAGTGAATAGAATATAGATTTTTCATTGCTTTTAGAATCCCAAAGCGTACTAGTTTTTAGATTTCTAACACTATAAAGGGACTTTGTGTTAATTAAACTAAGACTATCGCTGACATTCTTCACATAGGTGTAGAGTTCATGTTTTGGGCTTTTGAGTCGTTATTTAATAAAACAATTATGAACTAGTTTTTCAACAAATTTTTTCTCACCGACAGAATCAAATCGTAATTTTGTATCTTTTGAATTTCCAAACAAATACATTATTGACTTTACATATGTATTTAATTGTTGTACAGTGCGTTCATAAATTATTTAGATCTACTCTTGTCATGGATTTTCAGACGTATGTTCAATTTTTAACTTATCATTTCGAAAACCATATTTGGAAATGTTAATCAATATGAGAATAAATTTCAATAATCGAAGATACACAATAAAATTGTGTATTTCAATATTTAAATAAATAAGTTGACTATACTCGGTTTCACAATTCTAGATGATGGGAAACCGAGTATGTACTTACATGATATGGTTATGATCCGTTTATTATTAATAATATTTGAACTAAATTGCAGTAATTGGATACAAAGTGCTATAGATCAAAGCCGGTTTTGGATTCGTTTTATAATATCTTTATTATCAGTTGCACGTAAACCGATAAATTCTGTTCTCACTTCTTTACTATTTTTAAGATTTTAGCTTAGTTTACGTTATAAAGTTAAAGTAGCAAAAGATGAGGAATTGTCAGATCTTTTAGTGTTTAATATCAAAATGTATATTAAAACGTTTGAATGTGAGAATTTAGTTGTATATCAGATGATTAAGCTAAACAAATCAAAACAATAAGAAAGAACAAAAAAATAGTAAAAACAATTGAGAACATTGAAAAAACACTTTAAATGTTTTGTGATAAATAAGAGTGATAAGTCACATGAGAATACTAGTTATAAGTTTCCCAATAAGTTTGAACTTTTCATTATTGCATGTAATTTAATTTAATTTTTCTCTATAGATTTATCTGTTGGACATTGTATTTGGAAAAATAACAGTTTTTGCCGTATATATTTTGATCTAACACATTATAAATAAAATAAGTTTTTTTTCTCATACAAAATGTTATCTCTGTTCGTTAAAATGGAGATGCATCTGTAGTAGAAATTTTAATTTTATAATATAAATTTATAATATAGAAATTGTATAAAATTTCTGGTTTTTAAGGTTTTCTTTTGAGTTCTTCCAAGCATGTTTAATTATTATCTAATTTTTTTTTGTTTTTTAACATTTGAATAAAAAATGTCAGTAAAATACGTTACCTTGAGGTTGGTTCATTGAATCTGATTACTTAACCAAAATTAAAGTCTAATTTATTCTATTATAAGCTAAATTAGGATGCGAATTATATATAGGAATTATTTCCAATTTACCGATTTTAAATGTACTAACTTTCTCTGTTTTTTTGCTAATCAGTTCGAAGATTGGTAATAATTATACAACATTTAAACAATTATTATATGATTAAAATACCTTAAAAGTCTTAAAAAATATTTCAAATTATTCCGGCTTTAAGTTTATTATTTATAGCTAACGAGCATACAATTATTTAATCTGGAAAAAAGTGACAAAATCCGTTAAATCTTTAAATTTTTAATTTTTTTCTTTTGGTAAGCTATTAAAGTCTGCTTTTACATTTATGAATTATTTATGATATAATTTTCAATATCTTCCCAATGAAATAGGAAATATACAAGGTGCTTCCTGAAAACAGTCTTGAAGATTCTGATAAACGATCTAAAATGTCATTGTTCAAATTCCACCTTCGTGGAATTTGAACGTGATCAAACATTTTGATTCTCTCTTTAAGTTTTGCTTAAATATATTATACAAAAAGAAACTGAATTATGTTGTAAAAATTAATAAAGTGAAAGCATTAATAATAATTTCGTTTGAAATTTTAAATAAGATAATTATTGTTTCATGATGCACACTCTCATCAAAACGATTAAAACCTCATCCCATTATTATTATTAATATAATACAAATCTCGTGTGTGTAATAATACAAATTCTTAACATTATTTAAACAGCAAACACTTTCGTTTATCTTATCTAAGTATGCAAATATAATTCTTTTTAACTTTCGTCATTAGATAAGATATTTAATCCTGTTTATTGTTTTAAAAATATCACATCAAAGATACTAAATTTGCCAAATAAAATTTATAACAATTATCGCAAATTCCTTAACTATAATAATAATAATAAAAACCTAATAATACCAAAAAAAACATGATGCTCACACCATACACGGTCTAGATATCATACCTACAGACATATTAGAAACGTCTACTTTCTCTCAACTAAGAAAAGTATAGCACCCAGCAGTTTTTTTTAGTAAAAAATGTACATCTTTTTATAAATTCAAATAAAACTATCAATCATTATATTAGCCGACTCTAAAAAGTGTAGTAGGTTTTTAATTCTAATAAATACATGATGTGAATAAATATTGTAAAAATGATACCACCAAGGGTGGTCATATGAAAATTTGGTGGTTTTATAAAAAAGACTTTTTGGAGCGGATGAATGAAAATGCAAATAAAATTGTATAAAGAGTACAACAACAACAAAATTACAGATATAGACTAATTGCAAACATGAACCGTCCTCTTCCATCAAACTCTCCATTAGATTAAGATAAGATATTAAAATTTGTAGAATTAGGAAGTTCTTTTTGCCCAATGGTTTTAGATTAATAATTAATTAAATAAATTAATTATATTCAAGTCGGTATTCTGAATTTTTATTTTGTAATTTCTGTTTATATCAATGTATAGTGAAATCATATAGTTTTTAAATGTATTTCCTTTTTGTTCTTAGAAAATTTCAAAATTTGTCTCCTTCCAACAATGAAAAAAACAAATTAACACAAAACATAACTTTTTTTTGGATAGAAGGAATGACTGGCAAGTATGAACACAGATTAGTATCTATATTGTGGAGAAAAAAGAAACATACTAACTATTTATGATAATAAATGATTTTTAGTGTGACATAGAGGTAAACAGTCTATATCTATAACAAAAAGATAAGAAATATATATAAGAAACACAAATATTTCTGGTTTGTTTCATTTTATCAATACTAACCTTAGATAACTATACACAGATATACATTTTTTTACCAATTGTTATCTATTTTTTTTTGTCAATATTTAATAATAATATTTAGCTTTTATTCAAATGTTTTTGCCAGAGCAAGAGGTTTTTTTTATCTTATATACTTTAAATTTTGGGATTTTTTGCTACTGCACTAATAAGGCAACAAACAAAAACTATTATTTATCTCATTTGCTTGATGTGTTTTTGATTTCTAATATTTTTTAAAATCAATGGCGGAGTGAAAATGTTAATTATTTTAAAGCCATTTTGTTAACCTACCATATTTTAAGTGAGTGACATACTCGTCAGATCTGTTTTAACTAAGCCTGTATGCATATCTACCAAAAACAAGTAGCCTTAATTAAGAAGAGTTTTTTAATGCACTTAAGTATAGTCCTAACGATAGTGACCAGCATTTACATATAATGGGTACGACTATGCACTAGTGCTTCAAAGTATGGAAAGCGGAATTAATTCTAAATTTATAATACAAGGGAGGTTATATGTAAAGTGTCTCATATAGGTTTTACGTATTCTGCAAATCGTGAGAAAAGCTCTGTTTCATTTTTATTGGTCAGCGCAGTTTATTATGTATTTTGAAGTATTTTCATTCTTTCATGTATGTATTATAAATTTAGAACTTTTTTGCACTCATCGCTGGGTAGTTTCCGATGGTTTCCAATGCATCGAAAAACATTTAACAATTTTTTTATTTTGCAGCCGGAAAACTAGGGGAAAATTTTCGAAACAATGCTTTTTTATTTCAATAAAACCATAGCAACCAAATGATGAGACCATTTTAAATTTAAATTATTAGGTAATTGGCGGGGGCAACGCTACCAACCCAAAAATAAGTAAAAAACTAAATCATTTATTATTAAAAAATTGCGGGTTATTCGTTGCAAAAAGTATTATACCTAACTTTTTCGGAAAGAAATTTCCACATGAGCACTATTAGTGCGAATGTGGAAATTTCACATTCCGAACTCGTTAGGTAAATAACTATTGCAGACTTAAGCGCTTTTAACTGGGTATAATGTTTTACTAATTAAATTATTAATGTATTTAATTTATAAATTATTAAACATAATTTATAAATAATTTGAAAAATAAATAAATAAATGAAGCGTTGGCATTACACCACATTAATGAAAGCATCCTGTATATATGCCAAGCGAGTAAATAAAATTCCTGGCAAAAACGTAAATCTGAGAAAACATACACACATTGTATGATTCATCTTTATTGGCAAATCAATAATAAAGGCCGAGATTAAAATAATATTGGGAAAGATCCGTTCGTTCATAAAATGAGAAAAATGATTTTTCACTTATTATTATCTTTTTCTTAAATATGAGAGCTAAATAACTGAAAATATCCAAAATGCTTCTCATCGGCCCAAATCCAATGTGTTATTTTTGAAATGCGTGGGTTGCCTAAACGTTGTCGTAAACAGAAATGTAAAAAGGTATATATAGGTGAATAATTATCTTCAAAATTGCAAAATGTAAAATAATATCTTTATAATAAACAAATATTGTTTTTTTCATTCGTAATTTTCCTGAAATCGTATCGATTGCCCAACTTACTAAAAATAATTTATTATTAATTGGAATACTACGTTATTTTTAGAAATAGGTGACATAAAATAAAAAAAAAATAACAGAGATAAGGTTTTCATTTTATTATTATATAATAAGAAAGTTTTATTAACAAAAGCAAATGGACATTTTTGTTAATGCATTTTAGATATTTTTTATTTCTAGCTACGAAAAACCTGAAATTTTTTTTATAAATAAATATTAAAAAATATACAAAAAAGTATTTTTGGCTCAGAGCTCGCACTCCATTGAGTGATCCTACGTTTTTTTTTGTTGCTAGAGGAGCTTTTATCTTTTATTATTCGTATGCTGCGTTTTATTTTTTAGTGCTACACTATTTTTTTCCTATCTGAAATTTGGCAAAATTAGTATTTGCAGACAGATATCTGGTCTACCTTGAGGAATGTCAAACTCTATTTTTCCATATTTAGAAAAAGAATGGTTTACTTTTATAGTTTGATGTCTGCAAGATAAAAAATATACAATCTAATTTAGAAAAGAAGCATATTAATTTTTTAAACAGTCAAAATATTTGAGTAAGCACGTCTTCTTTAATTTAATAGTTCAGGAAATATCTTAAATCCATAAACATAGATTTATATAACTAAGCTAAACTAATTAATTACCAGTAACAAATTTATCAATTGAAAAGAAAATATTTAATTTAATGCACTACTTATAAATAATATAATATACTTTCATTAATTCAACAATAATACCAAATAATAAGAAAGTTCGTTGAATAAATAAATGATTGTGTAATTAAAATCTATCTAGATCTAGCTGATGTTGTTATTATAGATAATACTCTCATATTTATTATAAATGTATAATATATAAATAGAATTTAGTGCAGCAAACCAGCGCAGACAACTGTTACAAATCTGCTGTTATGATTTTAATAGCTTAATTATACCAACCGTAAGATATCATATTAAAACAATTATTATTGCAGTAAAACAACAATCAGATTTGGTTGAAGAAAGTTACGTTTTCTTTACAATTAACAGTGTTGGCTAGAGACACCATTCATCAAATTTCTTTTCAATTATTTAAATTTATGCAAATTTTTATGAAATCCATAGTTTTTTTCCATTTTATTATCAAACTCGTACACAGCAAAAAAAACGCGCATATCGCATTCCAAACGAAATTATTTGCTAATGCTTTTACCTAAAAAATTATCATAGTTGAAGTAATTTTTAGTCATAATATTTTCACAGAGCGATAATTGTATTAAAATATGTGTATCAACAAAAAAAAACACCTAAAGATAAAAGCATTACTTTAAAATGACAAACAATTACTAAACGGAGAAATATTATAACAAAAATTTATACGAATAGTTTGAGATTTCAAAAAAAGATGAGTGTGTGCCGCCTAACAGACTATATGTGATCGATAAGCTTTAATGACAGCAAAATATGCGGTTTTGTCCGAAATTGTCTGTTTAGCAAAATTTGCAATAAGAAGACAAGTAATTAATTTATTCTAATTTGTATCTACACATCTTCACATTACTCAAAACTACTATGATGACTGGGCGTTTGAGAATGTTATGAAAGAAATTATTGTATGATTCATTGTAAAATGGAAGAAAATTAGTTAAAAAAAAATTATATCATGAAGTAAAGTTTGCTTCCATTATTTTGTGGAAATGTGTTTCAAGACATGATTTTTTTCTGAAGAAATTAAAATTGCAAAAGTGTCAGCTGCTTAAACCTTGTGAACTGCAAATAGCAATTTCATGGTAAATTTTAGTTGGTTGAAGATGAAAATCAGTTGCAACATTTCAATGTCATTGGATTTTGGAAAAGCTTCAGCACATGGCTTTATTCCTTTTCTAGTAAATCTATTGTAAGAGCTATTGCTAAAATAATATACTTTCTCAAAAACCACACTGTGGCCATGTAGGTACTATAGACAAATTACCAAAATACTTTGATCCCCATTGTGCCATTAATGACATTTAATTATTGAAAAGCAATCATTATAACTGCTATACCAATTATTTACTATGGTTTAAATCACTGTAATTTGTTAGACGATTTTTTATTTATCAAAAACTAAAAGTGCCATGTTTTTGACAGGAATTCTTTGAAATTTTCTTGAACATTAATGTTTGATTTGCTTTTGAAGTAACAACCCAAGTATTTTTTCCGCAAGAGCACTTATTAGGTAGCTGTTTTATCATTTTTCTCTAGAAAAAATATAGTGTGTTTTAATTTTTTCACTTTGAATGACAACTGAGCTTACGAAATGAGCAAAGCTATAATTCATTTCATTTCAAAGCTATTGTTGCCTTTAAATATAATAAAATTAAATAATTTTTATTAAAGAAATCGCCAATTTTTTCTATGTAACTAAGCCTACATATGTGACAAACTTTAGTTGATATATCTTGTATGTCTTCATTGAATAAAATAAAGTATTATAAAATATTATAATTTATGATGACATAAGTTTAAATCAAAAAGAGTCCATGAGCTTTAGACTTTGGAAAAAAACACAATAAAAATTATCGTCACTATTTAAAAATGATTCATTATGGTAGTTACGATTGTAATTATTATTTATAGTAAAATTTATTATTAGATATTTTTTTATGTTCCGACATTTCTGATGCTTTAAACTACGTACATTACAATAATTACTTTTGTTTTCAATTTTAATCGACTGTAATTGCACGAGAAGTGTTTTTTGTCCGGATAAAATTAATTAGTTTTTATGGGAATTTGGTTGCTTGGTGAATGGTCGACAAAAAACAGCTTGTTTATTTGGTGATTTGTGGAGAGAATCCAATAGACACTGAGATTTTAAGACTTTTCCACGAAATTATTCCAGTATTTTTTTCCTTAACTAACATAACTGATATGTATTAATAATTTTTTGCAACAATTAAAATCTACACTTGAACGAGAATTTGGGAACATTTTTCCACTCATAATTAATGAAAAAGCCGAATACCATTCGTGCATATATATTTATTAATTTTTTTCTCATTAATTTCAAAAACAGGTAGTTATCGGCAAAACAATTAATATTTTTGAAAAAATTATCGCAAATAATATTATGCACTTATATGTGACAATTTACCAAAAAGAAAGCAAATTAGAAATTATAAAATTAAGTTTTATCTATTTGCTTTTGTATTAAAAAGTAAGGCTTAGGGCCTTAGTTTTCAATTCACTGTAAGCCATTACTATAATAATTGTGTTAAAAGATTAACGAAAATGAAAATATAACTTATAGACGGTCACTTCTGCATCAGTTTAATGACTTAAATTTTATCAATATCTGGAACAAAGCTATGTTTAATTTAATACGTCTAGAAGAGATATATTTATAGAAAAAAATGTATAACAGATTATAGCTCACTATAAGATCGATAAAACGTGGAAACATATGAATAATTTTTGGATTTTTCTGTCATTTTTCATTTTCAAACATTTAATCAATCGTTTTTGGTTGAATCTGTAATTAAGTTTTAATTTGACTCTAATTCAACAAAATAAATTGTATTTTGACGTCAGAGATATTATAGAATCATTATTTACTTTCAAACAGAAAGGATTTAAAGACCACCTACATACCACTAATAAATTGTAATTAGGGTAATAAATTAATATTCAATATATTGTAGCACAAGTAAAATCTGTGCATGGCATATGTAGAAATTAGACATTAAAGTTTAAACGTTCGAATCGAACAAATAACAGTTGTTTTTTTTTATATTGAACAACATGTTCACTTTCCAAGCTCTCGAAACGTGAATGTACTGTCTACGAGTAATTAGCCTTATTTAAACTTTTATGTGGATATTTTAAATAATAACAACAATGCATTCCATTTTTTTTTTCTAGAATTCTGTTTTTATTGTAATTGTTTTGGAAGCTTTTCAAAATAGGTAAATTTAATTTTACTTCTGGCAAGGATCGTTTCTCACAAAACAATAAAATGTAAATGTGGAATATTTTGAGTTTTTATATAACATCATGATTTTGTTTATTAGTTTTTTATTTTACGTCAGACAATTAGATTAGAGCGTATCTAATATATGGTAATTTATTCATCATAAACTTTTAAGAAAATAAAACACTTTTAATAGACTTTTTCAATATAATGATGATAAGACAGGATCTTTTAGGGATTTTGGTAGTATCATTTTTTTTTGTTTTTCTGAGAATTCTTTTTTGTTTTTAATATCACACCTATCGGAAGCGTTTCCATTAGACCGAGGTCGAGAAACAAAGCTTTCACATTTCTATCCATTGGAGGCGCCGATGACAGATGTCAGTGTTTTTGTTTAGGTAATTATAGGAATGTTGAAAGTTGAGTAATCATTTTATACTACTTTATCTGTAGCGCGCACAAAAAAACGTGCAAATATTGTCTTCTTTTGCCAAACAATCAGAAAGTAGTATAGTCACAGCGAATTCATTTAAAACAACGATTTACGGACCCATATAGACTTGAGATGTGAATATTCATAATGTATGCAATGCTAGAACAAGATGTATTTCTGTTGAGTAAAAGAGCTATATGTAGCTGATAAGTTCTAATAATGATTACTGACTCATTTGTCATTCCAAAGACACAAATCTTGTGGAAAACAATAAATTTATGAACCATCTATGAAGTAGATGATTAACTTTGATTAGAAACGAAACTATTTACCTTAAATTCAGTTTGTTTGCAATCACACAATGAAGGATTTGTTTCAAACATTTTTCTCTTGGCTAAAACCAAATTTTACTTTTAGGTGACCCATCGGGTGACGGGCCAAGTAATGGTTCTGAAGATGAATTTATTGCGTTCGAATCGTCGCAATATGTTGAAGGAAGTACAATTGATGAACAAATTATCTCATCCAAATATATTAAATTTGATGGGTGCTTGCGTCCATGAAGGGCAGCTACATGCGCTTACCGAATACATCAATGGTGGTTCTTTAGAGCAGCTGATACAAAATAGGAGTATAGACTTACCTCAACCAATGAGGGTTTCAATAGCCAGAGATATTTCATTGGGGATGAGCTATCTTCACTCAAAAGATGTGTTTCATAGGGATTTAACTAGTAAAGTAAGTGAATATTTTTACATTTGTATGTGAATGATAATATATTACAACTTTTTTTTTTCAGAATGTTCTCATAAAACGTATAGATTCCAATAATGTCCAAGCGGTCGTTGGTGATTTTGGTCTTGCAAGTATTTTTCCTGATGGCAAAACAAAACTTTGTACTGTAGGTTCCCCATATTGGATGTCTCCCGAGTGCCTCCGTGGTCTCTATTATGACCAGCAAAGTGATGTGTTTAGTTACGGTATAGTGTTATGTGAACTGATCGCACGTGTTGAAGCCGATCCAGATCAATTACCACGAACAGATAATTTCGGTCTTGATTATTTAGCATTTACCGAAATGTGTGGCCAAAATGTTGTACCTGAATTTTTGAAATTAGCATTTCGATGTTGTACAATTGAGCCAAGAAGTCGGCCAACCTTCATCGAAACGATTCACATTTTAAATGATATTTTAACTGATTTAAGAAAACAGAGTGAAGAAAAAGAGTCTGCTAGATTGGCAAATTGTGCAGCTAAAAGTGAAGAACGGCTACCAATTCTGGAAGTACTAGCATCAGCCCCACAACATCGGAAGAGTAAGTTTATCACGAATTTTTTTTATTTTATATAAATTACATTTGCCAATTTTTTACTTTCTGTTGTATTATTTTCTTGTCTATTGCCTACATTTCTATTCTTATTTTAGCTTTTATAGCTATATAGTCACTTCTTTTCTCTTTCTGCTACTTTAAATGATTAGCCTGCCTCACCACGTCTCTTGATTTCCATTCTATTTTTCTTTTATTTAACTCTTTACATCTTTCACTATTTTAATAATGAATGATCAATTTCGCTATCCCTCTTTTTTCCTACTTTATATGTGATATTAGTGTCATCTTACTATATTGTTTAATGAATGACTAATGAATTTGTTTTCTTTTTTTATAGTTGTTCACCGGCGATCTCTTTCCGAAGATGTATCAATGTTGGCAATCGCAATGCACGCCTCGCCTAGCGACAAAGCTCGTCGCCATGCCCTTACTATGTGCCGCCAGGACCCCCATTACAAGCCTCGTACAACCAATCCGTTTGCGGCTTTAACTCAATTTTGTGGTGTGAAAAAGTTCCTAGGAAATTTTTCGTCATGCGAACTTCCTGCTCCGTTTACTCTACCTGAATCGACCGATCTCCCAAAATCTCTTCCCGGTTCACCAACAGCCGTTCGTAAAGCGTCGTGTACCCGTTCGCCTTTATTTGTCCATCCATTTTTTAAGGGCGGTTCGAGTACCAATTTATTAGACTTGAGTTCAACGGATACAACAACTCCAGGTTTGCGACGACGAGGTTCTTGCGAATCAGGATTTTATTCTAGTGTTGGTGAATGTCTTTCGCCAAGTAGTTTATGGGATAGTGGTACTGCTGTGAGTTCTTTGAGATCTTTGGATGAATTAGAACCGACTGATTTTCATATGTTTTGTAAACGGGGCTCTTCAATTTGTACTGATAGTAGTGAAGATATTTCGAGTTTGACTGGTTCCGAATGGATACAGGATTTAAAGCCAAAAAATATATCTGATATAGTGGACTACTTTGAGAAGAAGGGATCTAGTTTAAGGCAGACCGGTGTTCGAGGAGACTTGCAATTGAATACACGCATTGCGGCTCTTCGATCTTTAGAGAAACATGGCGCAATCGGTGGAGGAAATCCATCACATCCAACTTCTCAGAGGCGTAAATGTGCTGCACGTATTGTGGTCTGTGAAGGAGCAGTTAAGTCGAAACTGCCCCTCTTTGATAAGAAGTAGTTCAGTCTTCCTTTTCATTTCTTCTCTAGTCAAATTGTACATTTTTGGGTTTAATTTGAGGCCTATCATGAAGCTACTATTTTTTGAATATTAACGAAAATGTTTTTGTTTATAATATATTTTTTAAACAATCGTAAGGTTTGTGATGTGGCGTTTTAAGATTTTGGGGATTTCGAAACTCGAGATAAAAAAAAATCATTTTTCAAATATGACTGCAATTTTATTTGAATCAAACGCCGATGATGAATCAGTGACATATCCAGTTTTTCATTATGTTACAATTGGATAAAACTTCTGAAGACCGTCCATCTCAAAGTATTTCAACACGTGTACCGGCTATATTAATCATTGTATTTATGAAATATTTAGCAAGTATTACAATTTTAACGGTCTGTTATGTATATCTTCCATTGTCTTGTCAATAATATATATAGTTGTTTAGAAAGAAAATAAATTTTTCATATACCTACCAGTGTTTTTTATTATGAACTACTCATTCTATCGAAGCAAATACAAAATAACACTCAAAACCTGTAACTTGCACGTGAGAGTAGACCGGCTGACATTATTCGTATTAAACCTCATTCGAAGATCTACCGCAAGTTTGGTATGTCGATCTTCTGGTTTTTGCGATCAGATGTGATAATTCATTGAAATCTGAGGACGAAAAGTACCTACTCTAACTATATCATGTGCAATCAAAATCTATACCTTTTGAGTAAGCGCATTTAACTGCTACCAACTTAGAGGGCGAAGAGCAACAAAACTAAGACCAGTTTTTGACTTAGCCACTTTTATTACTAATTGATTTGGAATAATTACTAACTAAAATAAAGTTCTCCGGAAGGCTGCAATTAAGAAAACTTAAAAATCTCGAAAGATTTTATTAAATAATATATTAAGTGTACTAACAGAATCCGAACTAATAGTTCTATAAATAATAATGGTTTTGTTATAGAAATAATTTTTAAATTACTATATACCTATGAATTTCTTAGATCGCATGTAATTATTTTTAATCGGTTCAGTCGGTTTTCAGTCTTTTCACAACCATTTCGCTGCCTTGGGAATTGGAATCTTCTGAAAATGTCATATGAGAGGAAGAGAAATCCGTGGGGCCCTGAGAATCACTGACTGTTGAAAAACCTACAACACATATGATAGTTTTTTTTTCTTGTCAATCAATAGAAATTAAATATACAGGTATTGGAATCATCCGCAAGACTGAAATTTGAATTGGAATTGGAACTATCAACCGCAGCGGTCGGTTTCCGTACGACGTTCTCTTTGTTGGCGTCTTTGTGATGTTTGATACTTTTTTTCGATTCTGCAACAGGTACCCATTTGTAGATTTTCATTGTTGTGTCGCCTATTGTTACCCACTTTTTTTCCCTGTAACAAAATTGAAAATGTGCCAACAGAGTTGATACTAAAGCCTAAAATACTTTTATATTGTGATTTGTCCATCAGAGCATAGAAAAGCCCATATTTTAACTGATGTAATATGTGACTGTGGACGTCAACAATGGACTATAAGTATTAATACTTGTTTTTTTTTATTTACATATTCATTTCCTATTTACGGATAAAAAATTAAAAGCGATAAGTATCAGTTTTCTGTAAGATGATTATGCTGGAGCCGACTGTTACGTCACATTTTCTGATAGATCTGATTGCCGATTGGTTACAATCTTAATGATCCATCCTTTACAATTGACTTACCTTAATTTACCACTTTATATTGCAGTAAATAATTAAACGCTTGCATTATTTAATGGAAATTTACAAATACTATTATAAAATTAAGCATAGATAATATCGAATGGGTCTAAATAAAAGGTTGATGCCTTTTGCAAAAAAAAAAGTTTGCAACTTTGCAAAAAAAAGTTAGGTTATGCTCAAAAATATTGATTAAACAGCCATAAATATAACAAAAGTAACAAAAAACAGGATTTAAAGCATACAAATAATGAAAAACAGCAAGAGACTCACCAATGTCTCACCCGATCTATAACATTCATAACCTTCTTCACATCATCTTTTGCCCGACTTCTTGTCTCAGCACGAAACGATCTAGACATTTTTATTGGATTTTAATCTAATTATAATTGTAAAATTATAATTATTTAATTAATAACAAAAACACGATGAAAAATCTATATTGGAGTGGTTTAATAAACACACTCTACAGACAGTGACCTAGACAAGGATGAAGCTATATCGTATAGGTATTGAGTAAAAGAGAAGTGAAACATGAAAAAAGTCATGAAAAAGTAGCTGTTTTATGGTTTGATTTTAGCTCAATATTTAACATTTTATATAAGCAATTTAATAATAATTAACTAAAACATCAATAACCTAGTTAATTATTGAGAAACTAGCAAAAATATTTAAAAAGTTATAACAAGCTAGCGCCATCTTCTAGTATTTTTAAAAAGCTCACAAATTGACAACCAGAGTTGTCAACCACAACTGACATAATATTAGTATTATTACTAGATGCGTTGTGCTAAACTTTTTTTTCAATAGAGTAAGATACCGATAGAAGATTTCAGCTATTCTTTGCACAGCTTTATGACGATGAAATTGGTTTACGGGTAGGTACTTTCAGCAAGCTTATTTTTTGTTTATTTTAACACTACTAGTGCTTTTAATTTAATCGTATTAACATGTTAAACTATCGATTCATTATTTTAAAAGTAAGGTTAAGTTTAAATGTCAAATTAATAACTGTCACTTTAATTCAATGGTAAAAGTACGTTTATAGTTCAAAGTTAAACATTTAAGACAAGCTTTAATCTTAACACATTGTTACATTATTACATTGACATAATAACCAGTTATAAACACTACAAGATTTTGAGAGACTTCACGTAACTATAACGATTTGCTGTAGTAGTTTTAATAAGCTACAATTATTAAGTTTATCTAACTGTATTATTATAAAATATAAACCAAAGTTTTTTTGTAGTTTACTTTTAACATAAAGAAATATGTAATTAAGACATTGCAATAACAACTCAACACACAAGTCAAAAACTATAGCTAAAGTAAATTAAACTACTATACACGTACAGCGTTGTTACTATTTGTACAATACGTTTTTTTTGTGGTTATGAATAAATACGTAGTTATTTTTAGTTTACTGTTAATTAAAAGATAAAAATGACAGCACTCAATGTTTAACTATCTATGGTATTACTTTCTTGTTGTGAATCTGTCTATCTGTGTTCTGTTTCTTGTTTGTGAAAAAAGTGAGGCTATGTTTACATTATGGATCCATTGTGTTCACAACATTATGCGTATTATGAAATAATTTTCATAAAACCATAAATAGAATAGATGTTTTTAAAGCAATTGTGATGCCAAAATGCTACCCGAACAAGAAACTCTTCTTTATGACAATTTCGTTGAGCTGGTCCACGATTATAATTTGGAAGGAATTATTCGAAGTGCCAATGATAGGAACCCTGTTTTGTCCAAGATATTGGATAACATAAAGTTCGTAAGTGATGAATTAATCAAATTTAATATAATTAATTATAATCGAAATGCGTTCGGGGACCAAATAGGAAGAAAACGTTCGTCACAATAATAGATGTATTCTCTTTCAATTACTTGAGTCCGAGTCACCAGCTATATTAAGTACGTTTGCCGACATATTACGTGAGCAGAATTACGACTATATTGCAAATAAATTGGATAATAAACCTTCAAGTATGTAAATATATTGTCATATACAGGGTGATTCATCGTATGCACTCTATCCAAATCAAACACTTAACTATTGGAAAATTTCGTCCTATTACGAGAGTACACTTTTATAAATTATAATAGTTGGTTTTTGATTTGCATTTTTACGTTTAAAACTATTTTCGGTTTATTGTTTTTTTTCAAAATTATTTAAGACATAATATCTAACACTAAACTCTAGCTTTGCTAAGCTTTAAACTAACTATTGTTTGCATGTTTACAAGTTGTCAGGAGTCAAGCTCTTTGCAAAAATATAGAATTGTTTTAAGTAAAAAACAAAAATTTTGATCTGAAAGATCACCAATTGATCAATCTGTAAAATTTCACAGGTGGTAAAAAAAAATTACATATTTTGCTTTAACAATGAACTGTTGTAAAAAAACGAATCGTACTTTGCGTAACGCAATGTGCAACTTTCTTTGTGTTTTTAATATTTATTACTTTTATTGTGGTCCTATGTATACGATGAATCACCTGGTATTGTAAATGTATTGTCAAAGAAGCTGATTGTCATATTTTGGTAAAAGAGGTTCAAGATGCAAATTTGACTAAATCTACTGCAGCATACAATAATACTGTTACATTGGCATATAGTCAATAATCATGTAGATATACGTTTAAAATAAATTATAAAAATTACTTTTAATTAGATAGTAAGATTTTGTATGTTAAAACTAAAGAAGTATAACACTTATCAAAAAAAAAAATTAATCGAGGATGGAAAGCAAAGCTTCCAGTTTAGATGTCAAAAGGCACTGACGACAGATGCCGATATGGAAGATAACATCAGACAATAACGGAGATTGCTGGTCAGGACCAATTTTTTCACAACTGATTTGAATCTTAATTCTGAGCCTACAAATTTTGGTTTAGAATGAACATGTCTTGACTTTGAAAACTAAAGTTTTCAGTCTTCTAAGAAAGAAACTTAGAATTATTCCAAAATTGATAGATTTAAAGAAAAACACTTCAAAATTATATGCTATATTCATAGTCTGTTTGTTTTATAAACGATTGTCAGTTGTCAAAAATTCTGCAGTCATGTTGGAATTTTGCTTTATTTTGACTACTGTACATGGAATAGTATTTTTGAGCATACGGCGAAGATGCTTTTCAGAGTTTCTTTGCTATTATTATATCTCAATGCTGAATATAATAATTATTTTTAGATAATATATGATAGCGCCACTGTTTAAATTTTTAAAGTAGATTATTAGTGCAAGTACAACAAAAATGTACGAGATGGCGCTAAGTGGATAAAAAGCTTAAGGTCACTAGATTTACACATCTAGTGAACACGTAGTGTGTTAATCTAGTGACCTTAAAAAAGCTTTAATAAATTAGAAACAATTTTTTTTTGTAGAAAATAGGATTTCACAAGAAATGCAATTAATCAGACAAAGCTAAAACCTTGGGCTATATTAAAACTCAAAATTTTATCAAATATTATTCGTGCGAAGAGTCTTTCGCTCTTTTACCAAAATTATGCCAATCAGTTTTTTTAAATATATTGATGTGCAACATTCAAAATTAAACTTTTAGCTTCACCTCTTCATAAAACATGTTGTTTTATACCTTCATACAATTTTGAGTCTGAATGTACAGTGGTAAGCAGCGAACAACTTGAAATTAATGTTAAATTGGCAACAAAATTCTGTGATACGGAAGACTGCTATAGAACAAGATCTAAGAATCGAGGTCATGTTCTAATTATTAATAATATACAATTTGATACTGATCGATACCAAACAAGACGAGGAGCCGAAACGGATGAGACTAATTTAAAGGAATTATTTGGTGTGATGGGATTTTTTATTGAGCTGAAAAGAAATTTGTCGATAGAAGTATACATTTTCTATTATAAATTGCTTTTGTAATTTTTTAAATTAAAGCTGGTTTGCTTTAATCTACAGAAAAAAAATTAATCAAAAGCTATGTTTCATATTGCTTCAAATTAAAATCTTATATTTATAGGAAATTAAAAGTGCTGTGGATAAATTTACCAAAAAAGAATATGAAGGTACTCCCGATGTAGGAATAGTCATAATAATGAGTCATGGAGAAAAAGTTGATAATAAAACTGTTATTATTGGTAGTGATGGTAATTGTTTGGAAGAAGAATGGATTATAGAGCAATTCAATAACCAAACTTGCTTATTATTTAAGAATCGACCGAAGATTTTAATTTTTAATGTTTGTAGGTAAGATAGGTTTTCATAATGCTTTATACTCAATATAAAGTTTATAGAGAATAAGCCCACCTCTTTTGGCCGCTTTTTTAAACATTAACGCTCTTAATTGGCGTATTTTTACGTATTATGTAGAAGACAAAATTTTTGACAACGTTGTGTGTTTTTGTTTTGTTTTTTCTGTTTTTATGAAAGTTTTTTTAGTCTTTAAACGTCTATTGTCATAGTAGCTGAAATAGATATATGATTTGTCATGTTGGAATTGAACGGTACTAGGCTAAGTTTAATTTTGTAAAAAGTTTTACATTAATTAAGTTAAAATGTCTTTGAAAAATATTTTTGCAGGGGGGAGTTGGTGGACAATTTAGCTCAGTTTGCTCAACATACCCAATGTGATTCAGCTCTTATCCACAAACAACCAGATGACGACGATCGATACTATTCTGATCTGATTATTTGTCATCCTTCAGTAAAGGGATTTCAGGCGCATCGCGATACCGTCAGAGGCTGTTGGTATATTGAACTCATTTGTAAAGTATTTATGGAGAATTCGGATAATGTTGACGTTGAGAATATGTTGAAGATGGTTGAGAGGGGCTTGAAAACTCGAGTTTCTGAGAAGAAAACAAGACAAACATCCACTTTCATCAATATTGCTTTCAAAACGTGTTACTTGAATCCAGGAATATATGAACAAGGGGGAATATTGATGCAGACAGAGCAATCGTAGGGAAACTTTTTTCTAGTGTTATGTTATTTATTTTTTACATTTAGCTTTAATATTAATAGATTATTCATTATAAAATACTAGCCAAATAAACATTTTCTAAAAGCATTTTTATATATTACCTACGACATTTTAGTAACATCGAAAAGCATAAGCAAACAACCTATCCGCTTACAGTGTTGCAACTAAGAAATTAAAAAGTCACTAAGAAGTTTTGCCAACGCAAACCGTCATTGTTAATCACGCTGTATTATTATTTTGTTTTATTGAAGTAGAATTTTTTTGACATCTGTCAAACGCAAACGTCAGTTTAATTTTATAAAAATGTCAATTAAAGTCAAGTGATTACTAACCTCTTCATGTAATTTTAGTAAATTTTTAATTAATTAAAGCGATGAAGATAATATACAATTATAAAAGTTAACGGTTCATGCATTGACGTCGATCTATGAACTTTTAAAAGTTTGTGGACCAAAATGTGAAGTTATAACCTAAGAAGTATCAGCCGAGATAACAGCATAGTATGCCCCAATGAAGAATAAGAACTTTATTAGATTTTTATTGGGAATCATAATTATTAGTTTATTACTAATTATATTTAGACAGCATAAGCCGGAAACTATTCAAAATATTGTATCAACAACGCATCAACAATTACAGAACCTTAAGGTGATAAGGGGGATTGTTGTCATCCTAAAGCATTATTTTATGAATTCTTCTTATAGGATACTCTAAAAGATGGTGAGGCCAAAACATTAATAGCCGATGCGAAATATTTAAATCAATTAGGGTTCGTTGAGAATCCACGGTTATTTCCAAATGATGTGTGGAAAAATACATCACTACCTGTTATAGTTACCTATGTTATGGAAGGTCAAGAGAGTCAAGCTATTGGTCTTATTAATAATATAGCAAAAATACTACCCAACAACACAATTTTAGTTTATAATTTAGGATTAGGAAATTACGGATTAAAAACAGTTAGTTTATGCAATACTGTTTGATTTTTGTAACTCATTCTAATTGGTTTTAGCTTTTAAATTATTGCAACAACAGTAGATGTCAGTCATTAAAATTTAGTTTATCCGAATATCCATCGCATGTTGATGAAGAAAGTATTCGTGCGTTTAGGCCATTAGTCATTCAAGTAAGTAAATTAAACACAAAACACTTTAAATTTACCCTAATTTTTTGGTTATAACTAAATCCGAACAAAAACAGTATTGCCACAGAAATGTACATGCACTTGACGAGTGACGTAGGAAGTTGTCTTTTGTTGTCTAAAGTTACATATTTTTTATCGCGCTAGCAAAAAAATAATGAGTGTCATGGAAAAATGCACTTTATGTTAGGGAAATTCCCTCTAGTTTAGTGGCACTGATATCTCTATTTTGTTGTCAATCTTGAGTTGTTACTATACATATATTATTTTAGGACGCCCTTCATCGAACAGGTGCAATTCTATTTCTAGAATGCAATTATCGTGTCTCACGCCACATCACCCACGATATCATCATGAACCTTTTCGAGAAGCAAGTAAAAAATCGAGGCATTTTGACATGGCCGATGGCGCTGAAGAATCCAGTCTCAAGTCTGACTCATAAAAAAATGTTTCAATACTTCCATACCGATTCCGAGAATTTTTTATTCCTTCAAATGGTTAGTGCTGACATCATGTTTCTGATTAATACCGAATCGGTACATTACCATATAATGCTGCCGTGGGTAAAGTGCGCTTTGACACAAGACTGTATTGTTCCAATCGGGGCTCAATCGGCCGGTTGCCGCTTTGATAAGAAACCACAGTATAGATATTCAGGATGCCATAGTTATGATACATCAGCGCTCAATATAGTTTTAGGATTAAAATTCAATATGGACGGAACGCAGTATATGCTTGACGAGTCTGAAAAACTGTTCGAAACTGTCGATTTAGATAAAGCGGAGGCTCTACTTCGTGAATTTGAACAAAATATAACGACAGAAGGACGGTTTTTGTCATTTGAAGCGTAATAAGATAATTTAAAAAACGCGATGAATTGGACCAAAATTTGTGTGATAATTAAAGCGTTACAGTTTTTCCTCTGGATTGTATACCAAATATTGCCAAAACAAATTGGTATTATTATTGTTATAAGTAGTACTTTTTTTATATCTAAATAACTCCGGCAGCTGTACATACACATCACTATTCCAAAAAAAAAAACTAAGCGAAGAATTTTGTTGACATTTGTATAGAATTATTTATTAAACTTTATTGATTTTAAACAAATCTTAATAAATACATAAATCAATGTATAAAGAAATATGACTATTTTTTTAATCCTTTCATACAATATTCTTTCAACAATTTATTTGTTCAAAGAAAGAAGTTCTGAGAAGGTTGTTTTTAGTACTGATTTAATTCGTCAAAAAAAAAACTAAAGTCAACTGTTCCATAATACTTTTATTTATCTGACCGTAAATGCTTCACAAAATAATTACAAAAATAAAATTATTAATAAAGTTAATACATAGACAATATGCCAGTTTGTACTAGAGACGTAGATTAAATCTACGATCACTGTTTGCACTCAACAAAAAATTAGATCCCATCAACATATCACGACAATTTGTAAAATATCAAATGAGGCTCATCAATTCAATATCATGATTGGTTAAAATTAGGAAAAACCCATTGTAAAAATCATACATTCTCTGTTAGCTCACTTTTATAATGATCTAATTCTTGAGCGCATTCTTTCATCAACATTATATGATCCATTTTGTCAGCAGCTTCTTGCAATTCAGATTCCCACACTTGTGTTTCTCCTTCCCCACCTTCAACCGGCCGAACAGCTAATTCCTTAAATCTAATCTTCAAATCGTCCAAATCCTCATAAATATTTTCTCTATCATCTCGTTCGCTCACTGCGGAACTATTTGTTTCACTAATCGAGCCAACACTTCTCATTTCGCACTTATCCAGCTCCAGATTAAAGTCTGGCAAGGGGGAATGTTTTCGTTGATTAGCAATTTCTTCGTGAGGCGTCACAAGCTCAGCACCAACTCCTGGTTCTCGTGGCCCATTCAACATTTCCTCATTCATGTTACCGCGCTTCATATGAATCTCATTCGAAATCTGCTCTAGCTGCTTCAAAGTTTGAGCATAAAAATTCTTAGCTTTTACAATATCGCGTTTTATTGTCTCGATTCGGCTCTTTTGAGTATTGAGCTGACTCTGGCATATAGCTTTCTCATCGAAATATGGTCGCGATTTAATTATAGATTTTTGAAGTTTTGCTTCCAATTGCTTGGCATTTTCTTCGGCAGTTTTAAAGATTGTTGCACGACGCTGATGCTCTCGTCCGCTTTCTGCTTTTTGATTTTCTGCCTCCATCACCTGGAAAAAGGAGCAGGTAATGATAATGGTTTTGGTAAATATGTAAATTCAGATTATTGACGATATTATCTAAAATATTTGCAGTGATGTCATAATGAATAAAGCCTTGAAAATAATCTAGGTAACACTATTGATTTACAACGATAAAACAAACAATTAAGTATTGTTAACGTTTTCTGTCACCTATCAACTCAAAAAGCTTCATAATGTTTAATAAATAAATTTTATATTAAATTTTGAAAGTTTGTAATTTCGAATACTTTAAAGTTTTTAGAATTACTAATTTTTTCCCAGTCTTTGTGAATGTTGAAATATAATTGCATAAATTAATTATTTGGTCATTAGGATCAAATCCATTGTTTCATAACTTTCAAATGGTTGCAAAGTTTTTATTAAAAAAAAAAGCATTCATGTCTTATATGAATCGCCTGGCTTGAAAAAAAAAGTTCACAAACCACCAACGTTTCGATAATGATAAAATTCCATTTCGAGAGATGATATTATGTTAATAACTTATAAAATTTTTCCAAAATATTGTTTATTAATGTAATTTACGTTTAGAATATTTTAGTCAACTATTATTCGAATGTGTACATTGTATATTGATTTAAATAATTAAGCGAACAAATGTCGACTTTTCGAGCAAATTCCAAACAAGGATCAAATTATCAGTCAAGTTTATGTAGTTATTTATTAAGATAATACTTTCATCTCTTATCTTGACATTCAATGGACAAAACAATACAGATAGACGACTCCATAAATTCAATGAAAATAACGCAAATACGTTTATATAAAAATATTTTTTTTAAAATAACCATCCTGTTCGGTATTAATAAAAATTAGTGGTTTTATGAAATTAAGCTATTAATTAGATAATAAAACAATTTTAGTGAGTTTAACGACAAGATACTTTAGTCGCAGAATCGTAAAAAAACCTAATTATATATTTTTGTCCTCTTTTTAGACTATTGAATCATAGTTATTGCCAATTTTTTTTAGGTTAACAGTGATAATTAACTTGGCCAGGGTTAAGAAACACTTAAATTCATATTTTTGTAAAATAAACTTTACTTGCGAAGGTTACAATAGACGTTTTAAACACAAGTACAAAAAATATACGATACTTTTGGTGCAAATGGTCCATCTTTCCTTTATTTATAATAAAAATAAATACAATTCTCATGGTTATAAATTCATATGTTTAAAAGTGTGTGAAATTCACTTGCCTCCAACCTCTAAAAATGCAATAAATTCCCATAATCTTTTAACCAATCACGTAATAAATTTCGTTTAAAAAATATTTATTTTCAATCAGTCTATATTATTATTAAAAAAAAATTAATTGGGCATGTAACTGCCATTTCCATAAATATTTTGGAGGTCATTAACACAACAGTTTTAATACAGTATGAGATAATAGTCTGAGAATAAATTTGAGAAATTGTTATTGTTCAATTTAATAAGAAGAATAAAAAATATTACAATAGAATAGCAAATTTCTGTGTGATTACACTAAAAATTTCACTTTTTCCTAGTTCAATTCTGAGGACCATTGTCAATTAAATTATGTGAAGCAAAAAATATAGCCTTCATAAATATTATACAAAGT
This sequence comes from Lagria hirta, assembly GCA_947359425.1. Classification (NCBI taxonomy): domain Eukaryota; kingdom Metazoa; phylum Arthropoda; class Insecta; order Coleoptera; family Tenebrionidae; genus Lagria; species Lagria hirta. The sequence goes on along the minus strand of OX375796.1, from coordinate 17,987,547 downwards.
GGTTATTATTGAAATGTCCTTTTTATTGGCAAAAGTTGTTTATCCTATCAACTTACCTTAATCGTAGCATGATTGAGCATTTCTTGCCACGCATTATCAAACTGCCATTCGTGTTGATTACTTAGAAAACGATTTTCAGCTAGTGCAACGGTTTCTTTCGCTGCAGCATGAATTTCTGTAATAAACAATTATAAGTATGAAAACAATATTAAAAAAAAGCAACAATTTAAATCTCATAAAAATAAACAAACCGATACAGCTCTGTATGGTACTTTGACATTTTACCTGTCTGTCAATAATATTGTGAATTAAAATTTGAAACTGCTATTTTCAAACAATAAGTGCACTGGTCTAGGAAGAACAACCGATTCCAATAAAGCAAAAGCCACAGTTTATATGCCATTTTCGTATTTTGGGGCTGACAGGATTAGAATTTTTGGATAAAACAAAAGAAAACCCAAATAGATAAAATTTTCACTTTTAAAATCAAGATATTGCCAACCCACTCTAAAAATCCCTAAGTCGATCAAATTAAAAAAAAAAGCTCAAAAATAGCATAAAAAGGGCAAATTACAAAAAATATTATAAAAAAATCGTTTCATAAGACCTTAAAGCACTTATTCTTTAAAAAAACTCGTAGCTTTACCACTCGTTTTTTAAACTTGACTGTGTGCTTTAAAGACATGTCTTATGAAACTTGTTTTTTTATTAATATACTATTGACAGTGCGATCGACGGTGAACTGTGACAAGCAATACCACGATACAGAAAACAGTGTTAGGTTCTACAGGTTAAGAAATCGAACAAAGCTCTTTGAATTGTAATATCAGGTTTTTTTCTTTTAAATTTTTTGGAAAAAAAAATATTTAAATCAAGAAAGACTTTTGCAGACAATGCGAAAAAAACATCAAAAACAGAGATGTAAAGAAATTCGAAAATAATGTATTCCATAATAGATATAATTGAATTAACTTTAGCATTTGGCTCACTTTCTAGGTCAAAGGATTGTTGACCGTGCTGTAAAATGATATAAGTTTATGATAAAGATCACATACCACTAGCCCTTTGAAATTGGACGGCAGCCTTTTGACATTCCAGTTGGGCCCCCTTGGCAATGTCTAAAGCTTCATAATAAGGCCTGGCTCGGTCTATGCAGCCACCCAGTTTCTTCGAAAGAAGTTTGAGTCGTCGCGTAGACTCACCAAGTAGCATCCGAAAAGTGGTGTTCGCTTCATCATATTCCAGTTCTAATTTATTGATATCATCGGTGGTGGTGTTCAACTTTTCGAGTTCGATTTGAATTCGAGGGTCCAATGCGTTGTCGTCGCAATCACTCATTGTGTTTAATTGATCAAATAATAACACCCAGACTCAGTCTTATTATTGTTTTATCACATTTTAGTCATGTTATGGTAATTGAATGGGAAAACGAATAGTGTATTGCATTTAAATGACGTTGGACTCTATAAATAACACTTGAAAACCTTCAACTGGTGCAAAACGAGAACACCATCTTCTCGCTACGCTGGTGGATGCCTAACTGAGACACTAATACACAATGATAACACATTAATAATTTAAATAATACAACGACTATTTATCTTAATCATAAAAACTATTATATCAATCAACTAATCAGTATACGTCACAACTTGCTCCCCAATATGACTATGACATGATGTCAATGTCATGATAATGACAGTATTGACAGTATGACACTATTTTGACTTTGGACACCAACGCAATGACATATGACAATATTGACAGTGACAGGTGTCGAAAATAATACATAACTTATATTTAATTTTTGGTATTCCATTTGACGAATAGCAAATTTTTGGGTGATTTTAAATTATTTTTAAACATGTTAAACATTTAGCGACTCAGTTGCAGAAACGGAACTTAACATTATTACTTAAAATAAACACCTTCTGTCGGTTTTCTTTGTCTAGTGTCGCGGTGATCTGATACTGTTGTGTTTCAATATATTGATCCAGGTGGTTTAAATTGCGAAGTACCTAGACAAAGCGGGCTACAAGTGCAAGAAAATACGATATAGCAATCGCAGTGTCCAAAATAGCATTTTAATACTTAGATTGTGCACTTTACAATTTAAAACTCTCTACCCATTATGCTCTAAAAGTTTCGCCGGTAAGGTATTTAAAAAATACCCGTGAACTCTTCTATTATGCTTATTAAAAAATACTGTCCAAGCAGAATAATTTTGAATCCTCAAATAAAACACATTTTCAAATGAAAACAATTTTATTTTAAAATTTGAATTATGAGGTAATACATGAATGATGATGTCTTTGGGACTACAATAAATATATAAATATGGCACGAAACGAAAATAGATGATGATCACTAACCAACTAGCGCATTCTTTAAAAATTTGATAAGCCCCCATTCAGAAAATACAAGCCGATCAAAATGCAAATACGTGAGTATGTTTGGCTCTTGCTGTAGCTACACTAACAATCCAATTAAAATAAAAAATACTGATCTAAAAATCCTATTGAAAATGACTAGAAAACCAAAAAACATAATAATGCAATTATATTTATGGAATTATACAAACATTACGGATATGTATAAATACAACAAACAGATGATAATAATAACATGAGCTATAATATTATAATAATAATAACGTCTAATAGCTAATTAATTTTAGTCAACGATAATTATTTATTTGGAAAATCTGGCCAATAATTGATGTGATAACGTTGTGTTGTTCCCTCAAATAAGCGATCTAACCAATTAGGTAAGGCGTCGAGAAGATTCTCTTGTAGCAGTATTTCCTCCTCTGACTCAGAACTATCAGATTCAAAACCTATAAACGTTCCACTTTCACAGTCTTTTTCTTGAAACGGTACTTTCACCGTTTTACTGCCGCCGACAACACCCCCGTGTTTTCTTGACGATTTTTCTGTATGTTTAGCGTGGAACATACAAAAATATTTCCGGTGTCCATTCAACGAAAGTACGGTTCCAACACAATTCCGTGGATTTATATTCAATTCGCGTTCGTCTGGTAAGGATAATTGCAGGAGCTCCTTATACCAGCTAAGGCCCCGTTCAATATACATATAAGAAAACATCAGCGTTTTATTCCTTAAAGCAAGACTATTATTATTATGCAAACAGAATACTATAAATACACAAATCTTACTTCCGGTATGGCCAGACCGCTTTGTGGAAAGGAGGAATTAATTGTTGACGAGATTGCATATCGAGCACTAATAAAATTGTTCTACAGCCAGGCTTAAGCAGTCTTACCAATCCATTGTATTTTTCTGCCCTGAGTTCGTGCAGACGGAGTTCAGGTTGATAATTTGAATTCGAACTATTGTTATTATTGTTTCCCGATTGAGCTTTAGCTTTTTGCTGTTGGATACTCTCCTCCTCTAAACGACTACAAAGATAACAACCAATTAGCCATTACGAACCATTCATTTATTTATCAAATTTTATTTGTAAGTCAAATATTGAAATTTTTCTTTACTTTTCTACAAACAATCTAAGAGTAATTGTTTAAGTATGTACAGTTTTACTTATTTATAAAAGCAAATAGAATACTTTGAAAACAATTTAATAATACCACAAATGCGATATTGCGCATTTTAGATCGACGAGTTGTATACAACAAGACAATTTCATTACAACACAAAACTTTGTATTGCCGCTTTTATTGCTTCATAACGATATGAAAAAAAATTTCGAGATTATCTGAGTGACAATAAGTTGGTGTAGAGTGTAGACAGCATAATTGATGATAATTTAGTATTAGTAAGTTCTCTTTTATGAGCGGAATAAAATACCATCGAATCCAATAATAATAAAAGATCTATACTTACACTAAATAGGTCATAAAATATCCAACAACCAATATAAAAATAATTGTTGCAACAATCGAAACTGCCGGTAGAATTTGCTCTTTACTTAAACCATCATAAACTGAATCTACAAAATGCCCAACTCGTGAAGCTATCCTGCCGAATATACCTTTTGCATGTTCATCAAATAAGTCCTTAACAAATGCTTCATTTGTTAGAGCTTCGCTCGATCTTAATAAGCGGCTAATTGTATTATCCAATTTGTGTGAAGTCTCATTCAAATTATTCTCCGATTCCCATTTATCATTAATCCATTCGTATTTTACGTGTGAGGTATCTTTCCGCCAAAGTATCACAATTCGAAGTAAAGGTTCTACAAACTCACCTTCTAAAAAAAATTATTAAATTGTAATTTTCTCCTCAAATTAACCAAAATATTTGGAATTTATTTTGAATAAAACCAAACATTGTTGGTTAAGGCTTATTTCATTATCAAATACCGGGAATTAATGAGTTAACAAACTCAATTTGTTTATCGTGGTATATATAAGCAAAGCGTACTTTCTCTGCGTTATATGGAGAGTTCTGTGCGTATATACGAAACGACTGTCTATGTAAATCGTGACTACTACTTGCTTCGGTGACTAGAACAACACATAATCGCTTTCGAGGTTTATTCCATTCACAAGGACACAATGCTTCCAAAATTTCCTAAAATATAAAAAAATATATATTTTTCTTCCAATAGACGACGAGAATTATGTTAATACCTGAGATGACAGTCTGGGAAGAGCCAGATATTGATTTGATGAAACAATATGATGTAATGTATAAGTTGGAATATCTTTCATCGAAAGACTCGCCATAGGTGTTGAAGTATTTTCATTAAATAACAAAACTGTATCCATATCTCTCGGAATTTGGTACTTTTCACGTACGTGTTCAGAGTCTACAAATCTATAACGAAATTTTAAAATAAAATGATTACATATGTACTATGAAATTTATATACCCAAATGCTACTCTGTGTCTAAAATGATAAGCAGTGACTAAATAACGGAGTCGGACTGTTTGTCTAGGCTCAAAAATTAATCCTCTAACTCTATTATCTTCCCAACCTTCTAGAAATGGTTCTACAGTGTCCTCTTGGATTTTAGGGACCAATTTATATGGCATCTTATTACGAAGAAATTCTGAAATAAACTATATTAACAATCGAAAAAAATTAAACGTGATAGAACGTAAAATACTAGAATAGGAGCATTTTCTTTGGATCTGATAGCAAATGTTCTGCGACAGACAAAGCTGAAAATCTCATAAAAAATAATTTTATGTGACTAACGTCGACCTAATCCTAATATTATGAAGAGAAATGCTTAACAAAGTACTCAACCTACCACCATCAAATTTGTCACAACTACAGAGGGGCTATAGAAAAAAATATAGAATAACACATATTTAAAAAAAAATTGTTTGTACTGTTAAAAAGTTAATATGTATAATGAAGAGGTTTTGAGGGAAGAACTGTTTTATTGGATATGGTGATAAAAGACTCTCAATAATAGTTTTTCTCATAAAAGAAAAAAGTTGTAAAATCGAAAATATAATCATCTGATGTTGAACCGTGGTTTCCTGGTTTCGAAACCGCCCGATTTCCCACCTGAGCTATTATAATATTCAAGATAGGAACGAAATTTATCTTCGTATTCTAATTACATTGTAGTAATTTTTCATTAACTGAAAACAAGAATAAAACGGCGTTTTCAAAAAGTGAGACCTAGCTAGACCGATTTATCGCCCCCCGAAACCCACTGCATACTAAACTTCATGAAAATCGTTAGAACCGTTTAAATACAATTAACAGCTGGCAAAAGTTTGTACAACTTAAAGACAAAAAAGTGTTAAATCCTAATAGAAAATAAATCAGCGTATTAACTCACCAATAATTTTTTGTACACTAGTAATTGTTCCTTTATAAACAAATATGTTGCCATCGAGTAATAATACAAGGCATGGTATTGTGTGTATGTTAAGGCGTCTACCTAATGCAGGTTCTCTGCCCGAATGGACAGTCACAAAATTAACTCCGAGTGGCTCCAATTTTTCAATCAATCTTCGGCAGTATGGAGCGCTTTGAAGGCAAGTGAAACACCAATCGGTGTAAAAAAATATTAAATGAGGTGTTTTTTCACTTTTCGGAATTATTAATTTCTCGTATTGCCTAAAAAAATTAATAAATTTGCCAAAATTTCAACCTTCTCGATGTGTCTTATGCAGATGACTTACCTTGTAGTTATCGACAATTTATGAAAAAACGTAATATCATTTTCTTGGAAGTTAAAGTGGGCCCCATGTGCAGCAAATATATCGTCAAAGGGATTATTGGCATGGAATGGTGGATGCTCTGGTGCATTATAAAAAGTGTCTTCCGTAATTCCTTTATCATCATACTGTTTCCTCCTTTCCGGATCAGATAACAATTCGTAAGCCTGTTTAATATTAACAAACCGTTCTTCGGCCGATGGATCACTGGTCTTGTCAGGATGCCTAAAATTATTTTAAGAACAAGGATTCAGCTGAAATTTCCAAATAATCACCATTCTTTTGCTAATTGCTTGTATGCTTTTCGTATCTCCTGTGTTGTGGCTTTTCTATTCACCCCCAAAATTTCATAAGGGTTACCTAATGCCCCGGCAGCCCCCACAAGCAAACAAACCACAAGGTAACCACAATATATCCAATATTTGAACTGCCATCTCATTGTCAATTAAAATTCATATAATATTGTAGTTAATTAATACGAAATTAAACCACATCGAATGAATTTGGAGAGAAATTCATGAAAATATTGATTTTTGCTTTTACTACACGATGTGTCAAATGTCAGTCGTACGTTGTGTATCTATGGTTGTGTCAACCATAGAATAACTAAGTCAGGTAGAAATGAAATCCCCCAAGTAATCACTAGAAACAAAGATCTGCACTGCCCCCGGTGGAGTGTTCCAAAATTAAGTAGTTCTATTTATGGCCGCCAAAGCGCACATGTTATTACTAATACAGATCTTGTAATTTAAGGTTGATATCACCGCTTAATGCTGCGGCTGCGCATCAAAAGCAAAATTTAATGAACTTTGATGTAAATGCAATATTTGTTTAACTACAATAAAAAATTACAGTAAACAAAATATTTACTGTAAGATTTCATTGAAAGTTAACAAACATTACAAACACATCATAATTATATTAAAATACAGACAGCAAACACAAATAAAACAACATTTGTATAATACATACATACTTGTATTTTAAGTCAGAAACTAAAAAATTTCAATGTTGTCAGTTTACAAATTAGAATACCACTTAAGAATTATACCTACAAAGCTTTTACGCTAAATAGAAAAAGTCAAAAAGTACAAGTATTAAAGCGTTACAAAAAATAGATACTAACAAATTTTTTCAACATTAAACCATAGTAATACCTTACCCAGTCAAACATATTAGATATTAAAAACATTTTATACAACAATTAAGTCCCAGTAATAACACATTTAATAAGTTAAACACATAATCTTCATATAACATTTGAACTTAAGACTAGAATTCACAATATAGACACAACTGAAATAAAAAAGATTGAACATATTCAATAATCGATTTTAACGTCACACGAAAACAAAATCAATGCTCGCTAATAATTTTTGACACGTTAATTTCGTTGACATAAATAAGAACAGGGTGTTGCATTTTGTTGCACATCTCATAAAAATAAACAAATGAAATGAGATGAGCTTAAGCCTCTTCACCACGACAAGGTAACAACACTTGAAGAGGAAATGTAAAAGCCTACAAAAAAATAGCCTATTATTTAAAATTATCAACAAATACAAAAACTAATTGCAGATAAAGGGTGCGAGCCACCGAGCCGTAGAGATGTGACTAGTTGAAGCGGTCACCCATCCAAGTACAAACCTCGCGCGACGCAATGATAGCCGCAGCGGGTGTTGACTCTCTACCGTACATATCGCACCAAAAAATTACTTAAAAGCATGAAATATGTACAAGAAATCTAACAATAACATTCAAAGTAAAATAAAATATATATATATAGAAACACAAACAAAATTCTAAAAATAAATAACTATGAAAAACAACAAAATTCTAAAAATATGTATATAATTATAATAAACATAATAAAATCTCGAACATATAACTATAAGAAACATAATAAAATCCTAAAAATAAATAACTGCAAAAAACATAATGAAGTCCTAAAAACGCATAAAAATAAAATTTGGTAATAAAATTAAAAGTCGAACTATAAAAATACATAGCCATAAAAGATAACAATATAATTCTTATACAAAACAATAAAAGAGTGACAAAACTGCTAAAACTAAGCAAAAAATTTTACGTTAAGCACATTTTGGGAATAGTTCAATTAGCTTTGAAACGTTTTACTTTCGTTGTATGACCTTTTGAATATAATTTGCTCTGACGTTTATCTTTACAAAACTTGAAAATAAAAAATGTTACACTTTTATCCAATATATAACTGTTGCAATGATGTTCTAAGCAATCAGTTTCGGTTAAATCAACATGAAGGTTAAACAGCCGCTTGAAGTCGTCTTCCAAATTTCTTTGAAATCCTCTAACCTCAAGAAAATTGTATAAGCAATCATGGACATTTTGAATGAAAAGTATAACATGATCACTCGCATATTTTAATCGCTGCTTCTCATCTATTTCCTTTAAAGAAGTAAATAGATGGCGTTCTGTGACATTTTTCGAAAAAAGAACTGACTGACAAACGCCGCATTTAGAATCATCAATGTTTTTTAAAATCCAACCTGCAACATATGCAACACCTTGAATTTCTTCATAAGAAAGATTTTCCATCGTTTTGAAATCAAACAAAATTGATGGTTCTTCTTGCAGTACCAAATTATCTTCAAAAGAATCTACATTGCCCATAAAGTTTCTCAAATCATAGAGAGGCGAACACAAATCCTCTTCACAATTTCCTAAATTCTGTGTTGACACAGCTAATCTATTGACAATAACAGTTTTCAATGCAGCTGAAAATTGGTGACAGGTGGGATTAGTGTTCGCTGCTCCATGTTGTCGAATGGATGAAAAAAGATTTTCAATGGGATCTTGATTAAAAGACCGCATTGATAAGTAAGTAAAACCTTCTACTTTATTCAACCGTTCCCAAATAAAAATTATCGAATTTATTGTTGTCTTCCAACCGATTAAAAATGAAAAGCGATTTGTTACATCCCTTTGACTCTCGCGATTGATAAGTTTCCATTGGTTTATTTCTGCCAACATTTTTTTCCAAAAAACAAGATGTGGTGATTCTGCCGATAAAGCCCGCCGAAATTCTTTATAATCGTGGCTTGAAAAATTACAACTATTAAGTGAATCGAATAGAGAATCAATAGTCTCGACAAATTCAGCTGTGTGAATTGCAGTTGAAGGCAGTTTGCCCATAGCAACGTAAGCCCCAATAGCCGCTGCTACTGACCTACTAAGCTGAGCAGCAGCAACCTTCACCTTCATCTTCACGTAAGAATCTTTGAAATTAAAATAGCCGCTTTTTAATTTTGGAAGCAATTTGAACTTGTTGTTTTGGTCAAACTGGTGGGCAGAAACAATGTGCTCAAAATCGGCATTTTTGCCAAGACCATATTGAATAATTGACGAAATCATCGCATTTCGCGTGTTTTTCAACAGATGCGGAACATCAAAAATAATTGCGACCGGGAAATTATTGACAAAGAAATAATGTGAACTTTGCTGCGAATGTTTTTGTGCGCACAAATCCCGGAGAGCAGCACAATTGGTAGGGCCTTGATCGCAGACGGTAGCGACTACAGTTAAACCAACATTTTGCAGCTGTTCAATTATTTCTACAATAAGAATTTTTAAATCTAACGATTTCACCGTATAGGAAGTAAAATAGTAAGCAATCACTTGTTTCCACTGCTTACGAATCCCGCGAATCATGAAAACAAGAGCATGATTAGCTATTTTATTACAACGACCAAGTGCACCCAAATCCTCATAACCACAAATAAACTGTTTAGCCTTTTCGTAATGGAAACCTTCTGAAAGAAACATTTCATCAAAAAGCAAGCAACAATTTCTATCTGAAACATCCATTTGAGAAACTTGTGTTGATAAAATATTCAAAATTGACATATTAATTCCAGTTCCAAATGGAATTTTTGACAAAATGCCTTTCAGAGTCCGAATAGAAGGCAGAAAAAAGTTTAATTGTAAATATCTATACAATCGAGGACTTCGTTTATACAAAGATAAAGCAAAAGCTTTATCTTCTTCAGTCCATCGCCTAGCATAAGGCTTGCGATTAACGTTTCTTAATTGAGAATTAATAAAATCTTTAGTGACTTCATTCAAATTTTTACTAACAAAATCAAATTTTCCCGAGTTGTATTCATTTACAATTGCTTTGACTTCTGCTTTCTGTTTTGCAAGAGCATTAGACAACTTTGACAAACGTGATTGCAATCTTCGATGCACTTGATACATAATTTTCTCATTAGTCGTTAAATTTTCTCTCGAAGTTCCAATTTTTGTCAAAATTCCGCGTGACACATTTGCCTGACTCAAAGAATTATCTCCATTCTCCAAAGACCGACAATATAAATGATCAATTAAGAATTTGGGTGGTTGGTCGTCAGTTGATGAGCCTTCCTCTCTCTCGGAAACAAAACATACATTTTTCGATGTTGAAGGATCGTAACACGTACAAATAAAGTCAGGTGTTTTAGAATACGACGCTTGTTCCACAACTAGGTCTATGCTTGTTAATTCACTTACTTGAAGTGGCGATTTATTTGCACCTGTTCGAAAAAATTTTGGTAAAGCCCCATGTACTAAACGTAGTCTATTGCCTCGTATAAACTGAGCCTCTTCAAAATGGTCTTCGCAAACAAGAAAATGTCTCACGCAAGTATCAACCGGGATATTGCAGCAGCTTTTCCATGCATCCGTGAAACCTTTGGGAAAGTGAAAAAAATGCTTGTTTCTTTTCAACCCTTCAGAAAGATGCCTATAGTATTTATTGTTGCATCCTGGATACTTGCAGGAATATTTAATGGGAGATTGATTTTCCATTACCATTCTTTACCTAAAACGTGTAAAAAGAAACAAACACCGAATTAAGAATCTCAAAACGTTTCACCTGATAAATTAGGTTTCAGAGGCAGCCCCCACGAATTTGCTTAAACGGAAAACGAAACGTGTACGCGACGCGAAAACTGTAAAATAAAAATAACCTACATTAGTAAAAAACGTGCTTAAATCGCGGTAAAATTACTTGACAAATGACAAGAATGACACATGACAGCAAAATGAAAGCGCAATGACAGTACAATAGCAACAAAATGTCATAAAGTATGACGATGCTATAGCGCGTTTTCGTATCTGCACGCTCACCATATAGCTATCTCACTTTGGGTCATATATTTACCATTGCGCTCTTTGTAAGCGTGGCTGGTGTGCAGTAAGAATTATAGTTGTTTCCATGTTTTGTATGTAGGCTTCACCCCCGTGGTGTCAACTATCTATGACTAATTACTGTCAACCAAATACAAAAAAATGACAACAAGCATGAACCAAAATAGCACGCAAGGTTTCCATTTTTATGTTCACAATAAATTAATAACATATTTAAAATATTTTTGATTTTTTACTAAGAATCTCATAAATTAAATACTTATATAACATAATTTTGCTAACTTATAGAACAATATTGCGATTATGTATAGCATGGTCAACAATGACTGTTTGAGTTGGCAACACTTTTTAAAGATTTTTTATTTGTCTAGTTGCAACACTGTAACCGGATACGTTTGTTTGACAAATATTTGACATAACAGCAACTAACTTTTTAATTGGAATTTATTAGTGATGTTGTCAGTGTCAAAAGTGTCACCTGTCAACAACAAAAAGTAGTTGCACTTGTATCATTTAAAAATAAAATAAAAAGTTGCCAACTTAAATAGTTATTGTTGACCACACTGTATATGAAGCAAGGTTATTTGGTATGTATATTATAAAATGTCACAAATCAATACAAAGAAGTATCAATATTTCAATACCATTACATTTATAACGTTCTAATTTTTAAATAATTTAAAAAAAGTAATATGCTAGCATCACTTTGTATAAGTCTTTTGCCAATATTTTTTAAAAGATACTCAACTTTATTCAATCGTTTATTTTATAATTTTTTAAAAAGAAAAATATTTTAAATACATAATAATAGTAATGCAATAAAAATTAAAATCAATGCAGGTAAAGTTGTTCAAATTAACTCGATTGTCTGACCTTCAAGTAAATAACGATGAATAAATTTATTTATAAATAAACTTAATAATATTTGTCTAACTAAAATTGTAATTACAGTTAAAACACAGATTAAAATTAATAAAGTATGATATGTGTAATTGTAGGGGTTTTCTGCAACCAAGTGTTGGTATCTGTTGGCTTTATAAGCCAGCAGCAGGCTGCAATCTGATTTATTTTTTTATGATTGGCGTTTTCGTTTTTTGACAACTTTTGAACTTCTCTTTTCTCTTTGCTGTCATTTGAAAATTAAAAACATGGCGTCGCCCGTATATGTTGAGGAAGAATTAGGCCGAAAATGGGACCGCTGCTTCTCGGATGCAGTTCTTAAATTCGGTAAGAGTTACTACATATATTATAGATTTGTAATTAGATAAGTAATATTATAAATAATTGCTTACAGTTATGTCATTAACATAACCCTAAAATGACATTTTCAGGCGGTGGTATCGTCTTGGGCTCAGTCTTTTCTCTACTATTTTTCAAGAGAAAACGCTGGCCAGTTTTAATGGGAGGCGGTTTTGGCATTGGGATGGCTTATTCAAATTGTGAGAGAGACCTCAACAATACACTTCGTAATCAAAGTTTATAATTGATTTATTTATTCAAATATATTTACTGCCTCACTTATAAAAATTATTTTGTAGCTTGTAAATAAAGTATGTTATGTTAGAGCTTAATGTGTTTAAAGTGACCTAATAATACCTGTCAGGGTGACAATTCGTAGTTTTGCGTGAAAATTCGATTATGTATGAGCGAAACCGTGCCAAAGTCTACTTCAGAGTTTTTCCAAATGAAAACATGGATTGGACCTATTTCAAAATTTTGAATGATTGTAGAACTGTTTATGTTCGCAACTTGCAACAGTTTGTTCAAGGAAAGGGGATAGTAGAACCTCTATTTTGGATATTTAAGACAAATAGGGTTTTCTATAATAATACACAAACGGAAATTTATAAAATTGTCACAGAGAATTTAATTGAAAGGTGCTTATTTTTAATTTTTTTCTAATTAATATATTGAAATTTAAGCTTATTTAGTGGAAGAGATGGGGTTATTGTTGGATATGGACAAACTGGAACAGGAAAATCATTAACATTAAATGGGCTTCATAATGCTTTTGAGGTCAACAAAAAGGCTGACTATATATATCTACCAATTATTTTATTAATTAAATTATTTTTTTATTGTCGGAAAAGAGCAAATTTGTTTGATTATAATGTAATCATCGCATCACTACAGCGGCAAATAGTAAAACTTAAAAAATTTAATTTGATACATGATTATATTGGTAATCATATAGTAGTCCAAAGGGAATAACGTTATGTGGTCCTTTCTTTCAGATCAATATGTTTGCTTTCATCTCGAAGCAGACAATACTTGTTTGCAGTTTTGTTTCACTTCACATTTTTCATACCGTTAGATGTTCATAAAAAAAAATTGTTATGATTACACTATAATTAAACGCGTCAAACTTGCAAATTACACTAGAATAGTGGAATTTTTGAGTAACTCAAATATATTTTAGGATCGAGGCATACTTCTACGTCTGGTTTACGACGTTTTTGAACTAATGAAGACTGAGATATTAAAACCCAATTTGAAAATGTGTATTCAAGTCTCGTATCTCGAATTTTCACATTGTTTGATCTTTGACTTATTGAAAGAATATCCAAATGTAATTCATAATCTAAAGGATATGACAAAATTGAAAGTGACAAGTGCAAGTGAAGCTATCAAATTTATTTTTCAAGGTTGTTTTCAGTTTTGGTAGTTTTGCTTTTGTTGTTTATTTAATTACAACCCGCGATACTTTGAACACTGACAATAATTTGAACGTTAATTCATAATTATTGTGTTTTACGGGAGTCTACTACAGGATAACGCAGCGCGGATGACCATATTTGTAAGAGATGCTTATTTTCATCATTATTCGTAGAATGTGTGAATCTACAGATGTCATGTATTGGACGTTGTGTTAGACATGAAAAAAATTTCAATTATTTCCACATTGTTGCTAAAAAATACGCTTAATTTCAATCTCTGATCTTATATTTAGCATTTAGTAATTATTTGAGATGTGGTTATCCGCACTGCGCCACCTTGTATTTCAACCGAGCAAATATACTGTCTCATATGCGTAGACCTAGCGTAATTGATTAGTTAATAACATTGGTTGTACGGAAATTGATGTGTGTCAAAAATATGCAGCGACTTCAAAACTATACTGTACATTTTAATTCACAAAATTCATTTTTAAAGGTGAAGGACGTCGAGAATGTGTAGAAAATGCCTCTTATTTATCACATATTAACAGCAGTGTTTTTACAGTTTACGTCACAATTAAAAATACTAAAATGCAAGAAAATATATTTAAAAAATTTAAAGTAATTAATACGTTTTTATCAAAAATAGGTTTTTTTAAAAAAGAAAAAAGTTACATGTTGTAGATATGGCCGGAGCAGATACTATAGGTAATAAGTCATGTTTATTAAAAAAAGAGAAACAAATTGGTTCAGCTAATTTAACAAAAAGTGTATTGGAGCAAGTTTTTTTGGTTTTGTCAAAAGGTATGCCGGATTCAATCAGAGTCAAGCATCGGCTAAGTCCCATGGTACAGTTTTTAGGGGATTCTCTTTGTAGAGCTAGTAGTTTTCGGTTGGTACATCTAAGTTTTATGTTTACAATAAATGTAGTTGATATTTTTTTCTCAAAAAAGTAAAGTGTAAAGTATCTTCTCGCGCTTACAATAACTAATATTTATTTATTTAGCACCACTACCTACAATAATGTTTTTTTCTTAGTTTTATAGGACATATACGAATAAATCAACCAGATTTAACAGTTACTCTATCAATGCTGCGCTTTGGCCAGATAATTTCCGGATTAAAAATGATTAAAAATTATTCAATAAGACAATCTCAGACTAATCAAGTAGCAGCCAGTTTTAGTATAACCAACTCAAAAGAACAATACAAATGCAATAATAAAATACTAAATCAGGATTTAGGTCAATCTCTTGATGAATCTCGTTTTGAACATATAAAACGTACAGTAGAAGACTATTTGCACGATAAGATTACAGAAACAAGTTTAATAAATGTTTGTGACGTAAGTATCGTTCTGGAAGTTTTGAAAGCAAAATGTCATCAATTAGAGACTGAAAAGACTACTCCACACATCAATGAAGACCTCCAAAGCGGCAAATCTATTGGAAAAGTATTTGAATTAAAATAGTAAAGACTCGACGGCTTAATACTAATTGTAGAACCCTTCGAAATCTGTTAAAAGTCTGGATCAGGTATCATCAAAGGATGTTTTAAGATGGAAAAATACTAAAAGATTACAAAAACGCCCTTCGACTGTCATGAAAAGTCAAGAAAAGCTAATGATATGTATAATTTGTTTATTTAGAATTTTCTATATAGCTTTTCTTTCTATATAATATTTCTACATTGCAGTACAAAACATGTCACCTCAGTCAAAGTCTAAATCCAGCATTGCGAGTTCAACAAAAATTAAAAAGCGTTCCAGCGCAACAAAATCAGACATTATTTTAAGTGCAGAAAGCATACCATTATATAAAGAAGCCTGGCTTCAATTTACTGAAGAAAAAGATGATGAATATACAAAACTCAATGAACTACACCGAGATAATGCGATGGAAGTAAAAAAATTCCATCAAATATACTTAGCAACTCTTGAAAAATTAAGAAACATTGCTGCTAAACTCAAAACTTTAAAAAATAATTTAGCAATAGCTAAAATCAGTCAACAGTTTTGCAGCATTGAGGAAAATAATGATGAATGTTATGAGAACTTTGTAAAATGTGCCATTGAGGAAGTTGATAAAGTTCAAAAGCTGTATGATCTTACACGTGAAGATGTACTGAGTTGTCATTCTATAATTATCTGCTACATAAAGGCATGTGACGAAGTAAAAAAAGAATTACAGGATAGTTTTGATAAATTCTGTAATGCGAAATATAACACAACTATTTCAAATTTAGAAGAAAAGTCATTCATTGATGTTTGCAATCTTAAACCACTTTGAGAATAAGAAAATTTAAATATTTTTCTTTTAGAACATAGAAGACATATTGGAAAGTGGAAAATTTGATAAAGATCAAATAATTGATGTGGAAGCTAAGCTGTTTGAAGATTATAAGATTCTAATTAAAAATGAACAAATTAAAAAAATGAAATACAAAGCAAAGCATAGACAATGGATTAAATATTAGTTTTAGTAAAATAAAAATTAACAATTACCCAATTAGTTTGAGTTTTTCAACTTTTTTCAAAAATACTTATTTCAAATGAAGAATGAACTCGCTTGTTGCAGTAGCTTTTGCTAAGATTCAAAAAACAATAGAATTATAGCTCTATTTACAGCTAGTGTAATCTTTAACTTTTCAAAATCAGATCTTTGTGTAGTATACCTACCTATATCAATGTTATAAAAAAAAAGGTATAGTAGGAACGTTTGAGATACACCCAGCAGTAAATTGTATAGCTCATAATGAGAGGAACAAACCAGGTAGCTGAGTACTACCCTAAATACAGAACAGTCTTCAATAATCTTCAATTTGTGACTGTGGCTTCAGCTGTCAAACTTTCTGATAAATTAGTGCAATAAAATTAACTACCGGTTATATCTCAAACGTTTTTACTATACCTACATCTTATATGTTATCAAATATTGTTTTATGACGTACTTTTAAACTAATGTGAGTAATGACAAGGTGAGCTTGTCATTCGCTCCTATTTAGCACTTTCTATAAATAATACAAAGAAAATTGTTTTAAATGTAACAAAAAATATGTTGCTTGTAATCATAATTATACTCACGTTTGGTTTTATAATACCGTCTGGGCTTTTCCTATCAATTATGTAACAAGTGTTACATTTCATGTTACAGTTTAATGATTTTATTGTATTTTAAAAAACGGCTGCAGAGTGACAAAAAAAAAACAGTATGTTCAAATTTTGTTAAAGAAAATTAGACAACATAATAATGTCAAATAGTCCGATTATCGTTATTTTACAATTTATACAACACTCAATCGCAGTTTTTTTTACGTTTTGCAATAAAAATAGGCCTTTGGCATGTGTGCTACAAAAGCGTACTATATTTCACACTGGAAAAAACTACGAATACACGTTTAGACCAGCCTCTATTTTGTTAAAATGTAGTTACTACCTACTTAAAAAATATTTATTATGTTTCATCTTTACAGAAATACCTCTAAACAAACCTGAGTATTTTAGTACTTGAGTGGATCGTCATAAACTATTAGTAAAGTCAAAGCCTTTACTCAATGGTCAAAGCTATATTCGCCAAATAGCGTCAGACAAACTGTAAATGTGTGTTATTATAACCTCTGCATTAACATGTAAATGTAAACATCTTGCTTTGAACTTTGATGTAAAATTAGCCTCTAGATGTCGCTTTTTTCACTATTTTATATTTAAAATAAAAAACAAATTCAATCAATAATTGTAATAATTTTATATATTATATAAACTTGTTTTGTTGTTAAAAATTAGCAATAAAATAAGAAAACCTAAATAAAAACTTTAAATTTTAATTAAAAAAATGCAACATACAATACATCGATGGTTAGCTCGGTCAGTAGCGTTCCACCGTGGCAAGTTGTCAATATTAGACAAAGATCAACAAAAATACATAAATTAGTGGAAAAGAGATAGCACTAGTGGCTTGTCAAAGCCTACAAACCGCACCAAAATAACAAGATTTATTTTTCACTCTTTCGTTTATCCTCTATTGGATATTTGTTTTGAAATCAACTGCTGTTTAATTGGTTAATTAAGTATAATTAAGAAGGAATTGCATCAAAATGGCGGGAGTTAAGTGTGCAATGAATAAAATTTCGGTTTTATCGAGTTTAATAAGACGTGCGGGCCCCCGAAATTACTATACTTATACCAACGAACCAGCACAACCCATTCAAGGAAAAGAGCCCATATGGACAAGTCTTGATAATGCATTTGACATTTTGAAATCAGGTAATTAATTAATTAATCCAATAATTCAAAATCAATTATTTTATTTACTATAATGTTATGAACTTTGAGCGGGTTTATGAACATCCTGTTTTCTTAAGATTGTTTATAAAATATTTATAAATTGATTCCAAATCACCTATTGGTTTCAAAATTATAAATAATTTGAAGTATTAAAAAACAAATACAATAAACTTATAAATCTTCTTTATTTATAACTTTTATTCATTCCATTTTAAGAAATATTTGGAACAATGCGAACAATAATCCGATAACATTGTTTGTTTATAGCCTTCAGAAAGATAAAATAATGTAAATAGTACGTTGCTTTTATTTATTTCTAATTTATACAAGAAATAATACATTGGTCGAAGTACGGGCATCGTAAAAAAAGGTTATTAGTAATTAAAAAAATAGACGAAAACAAAAGTATTATAGTAAACCCAAAGCTATTAGATTATTGGGGGATGTAATTCACACAATGAGTGGGTAAAAGTACTTATGAGACTCTTAGAGCTATTGTGTACCGTAATATCGAATCATAAAATTTAAACGGACGACAAAGAGCCTCCCTTCAATGCGGTTGATGACCATGCCTTTTCTATGGGAAACCCACAATTTTACTACTCTTTTGTGCCAATTATAAACCCCAATAATCTTCAGAATATTGGGTTTACTATAGTTGTCTTGGTTTTGTGTTCAAGTGGTTGAAACACAAAACTCAACTATGTTAGTAAAAGTTTTTACATTTACTTAAACTGTCAGTTTGCTACCAGTTTTGGCACTTTTTTTCCCTCTTATTCAAAATCTGGGGATGTATAATTTTGTATAGCCTTGGCTTGGTTCAGACAATTTACAGTTATAGCCTAAATGTCATGAATATAAATTGTGTAAACATTAATTTCGATAAATATTTATGAATGTAGTTAGTAGTTGAACGAATGTTGAATAAGAATGAGAAATTAAGCAGTTTTTGTGAGTTACCTGAATGGGTGTCTCAGAAATGTTATAATAAGTTACTAATGACTAATCGTCTCTTATCTGTTATTTTTTATGTTCAACTATGCAGCTTATTAGGTGTTATCTACCTACCAATAATTAACAAATTGCCATAAAACAACCCACTTTAATACGATGTACTTAAGATCGTTATCATATCAAATTGTAAATAGATAATTAATATTGCCTATCAAAGCCGACCATATTGTTACTCGGAATAACCGATCCTTTTAATATTTTAAGATGATAGGATGTTAGCGACCGCATCATCCCGATTACTTCTATTCGCGTGTCGCACGCAAGGAAGAATGATAAACAAGGTTTATTTTTGGAAATTTTTAAAATTTTCAACATGGGGGCAAAGTGTATTTTATAATTCAGAGTATTTTGACCTATGACGTTGCTACTTCTTTAATTCTTATCTAATAATTGAAAAATTTTGGCACATTTCCCAATTGTGATTATTTCAAGCATGATCTGCTTTACGCAATTATTTATTTTTAAAGTTAATATTTTCAAAAAGAAAAAATGTAAAGGCACCTTCTCATGTGAGATTAAAAAAATAAGAGCGTTTTAAAGACGAACACACATGATTGGCTCTCGGTATCTGTCATTTCAGTCACTCTCTCGTCTTTTCTTCGTCTAGCTGAAGAAAACCGGCTCTTCGAATGGATATCATAAAATTGTACCCAAATCTCATATGTATGTTTGAGCTGAAGCACTAGGTGCTCGCAAATCCAAAGCATCTGATGTAATTTTAGATAAATTAACATTAGTGCCAAAGCAGCCAGAAAAAATAATGTACCTAGCTTCGTCAAACATTGATATTGAGATTTTATACAAATAGGTCTCTATTATTTTATATTTTTTCAATTCGAACACTTAAGTACCAATATATTTTTTTGTTTGTACAGTGCGCGTCAAAAGTATAGAATAAATTTAATGAAAAGTAAACAATTTTTTTAAAGAAGTTTTCGGACACGTCTATTTAAAGTTAAAGGCAATAAATATACATTTAACATTAATTACTGCAAATGTTTCCACTAATAAAAAGAAAAACGGTGGACAGCAAAATTGATTCGTTTCCTAAATATTTTTTTACAAAACGTCAACTATGTCTCAAAACTATTTAATAACGCTAAAACAAACTCACTCTATTTATTTCTTCCATAATGAGTGAAATGTAAATTTAAATACTGAACATTGTGCGTAAAACAAAATGAACAAAAATAGCATGCACTTTTGAAAACAATAGAAAAACATTACATAAGACTGCAAAAAAGATGATAACACTGAATAAAACCATTGGTTTTTATAAAAAAAATTGAATTACTTAATCAAGCAAAAAATTTCAAAATATAAATACTGATTGATAACAAGAATGCAAACTTATCTGATTTTCTCAAACTTTCTTAAATGTTTTATGCAGATTATTACTAAGTTTTTATGAGACCACGCTTAAAACATTTCTTTTGAAGCAAAACAAAAATTATCAAAATCGGTCTATAAACAAACTGAGTGACTCACTCTGTATATTGAAATACTGGGCATCGTCCCCGTAGATAGATTGAAGAAGCAAAATAGCCTGTACTGCACTTCACAATAATTATCACACGCACGAGAATTTAATTAATGCACTTTTTATTTTATTATCACACACAAAAAATATCCGCAGCAAAGAGCACGAAGTCTTAAACTAAACTAACGTAGGTAATTCTTTCGAAAACAAAAGAAAAGCATTACATAAAACTGCAAAAAAAGTGATAACAAATAAAACAAAAGTATTGTTTTTTTTTAAACTTGATAATTATGTGATCAAGCTAATAATTGCAATCTACATATTATTTTATACCGATTGAAAAAAAAATCTAAAATAAATTATTAAATAATATATTTGAATTAATTAATTGAATTTAAAGTAATTGACCCATAAAAATATATATTTTTAAGACATTCTAAATTTTTTTCTACAACACAGACCCAAAATCAGTCATCTCCTCACCCATTCCAATACCAAAATTTCTATTTGCTAAAAGGGGATGCGGTTTTCATGTTTTATTATTATTAAATTAAATAACAAATAAGTAAAATATTAACCGATAAAAAAGTAATTTTAATAACCTGTTCCGCTTCATATTTAAATAATTTTTGGAAAAGAAATTTCACAAAAAATTGGTTGTAAGGAATATTTATTTTTATATTTTATTCTTTTTTTTTTATATATTTTTCATGAGTCAAAAATACCCAGATTTGAAATTTTTCGAACTTCCAAAATTAATATCTCCAAAAATATCAACTTTATCGGAAAAATTCATAGAACCTTTTTTATTTGAATTTTAATAAAGAATATGAAGAAAACATAAACATTTAATATATAATAATTTATAATTTGGCACTATAAATTATTAACACAGTTTTTGCAGTAGTCAAAACGTTTTTTGATAACTGGACATGATTTTTTGAGTACGGTTCTCTTTACAGCTCCTTGGTCGGATTATTAGGAAAAACCCACAAAAATTCCCTAAAGCAGGTAAAATTAAGCAAATAATAAAATAATACAGTGTTATTTATCTTGTGATGATGACTACATGGTGGTCGTAAGAGCTCTCGGGAGAGAAAATTAAAAATTTTCGGCAAGTGGTAAAACTGTGTTAATACTTTATAAGTGCTATAGAACCGAAGATTACAAAGCAATCATATCTTTATTACTTATTTAAGGAGTTTTATTTGATTGGCTTTGAAAAATGTTGTTCTGTTTTTTGTTACCATATCAAAAGATGTTTTTTCTTTCTATATTATTGTTTTGTTTCATGAATAGGCCAAACCGTTTTTGTGCAAGGAGCCGCTGCGACTCCTATTCCCCTAGTCAATGCCATGACCGAATATGGAAAAACCAAAAAATTAGAAAACGTAACCGTTTGTCATATGCATACAGAAGGTCCTGCGGCTTATACAGATCCTTCGTGTGAAGGTATTTTCAGGTGATAATTTTCGAATGAATCAAATTCAGACATCACTTTTCATTGCTTTTAGATCATTTTCTTTCTTTATGGGAGGCAATGTTCGAAAAGCAGTAGCTGATGGACGGGGAGACTGTCTTCCAATTTTTCTTTCGGAAATTCCTCTTTTGTTTACGAGAAAGATTTTCCAACCAGATATTGCTCTTATTCATGTAAGTAAGACTAATTAAGTGTTTATTTAAAAATGACTTCTAAATGTTGTTAGGTTTCGCCTCCGGATGAGCATGGATATTGCAGTTTAGGAACAAGTGTAGACTGCGTGAGAGCTGCCATGACAAATTCAAAAGCTATAATTGCTCAGGTAAATCCTCAAATGCCACGAACATTTGGTGATGGCATTATTCATATTAGCCATGTTGATGTTGCTGTTAAAGTCGATACTCCTCTACCTCAACATGGTGGCCGTCCTCCAACGGAAGTCGAATCAAAAATTGGTGCATTAATTGCTGAAAATTTAGTTGAAGATGGAGCTACATTACAAATGGGTATTGGAAATATACCAGATGCTGTTTTAGCTGCGTTAACCAATCATAAGGATCTTGGAATCCATTCGGAAATGTTTGCTGGAGGTGTTGTTGATCTCGTTGAAAGGGGTTGTGTTACGAATAATAGAAAAACGATGCATCGAGGACGAATTGTTGGATCGTTTTTGATTGGAACACAGAAATTGTATGATTTTGTTGATAACAATCCATTCATTGAAATGCTGGCTATTGATTATGTCAATAATACGGGTGAGTTCATCTTTTTATTTAAAAAATGATATGAGTTTCAATTACACTATTGGGCGCGTAAATTTGTCAATTTTTGCTCATTCCACCATTGCCTTTCAAGTATTGAAGGGGCAAGAAGCATAACAAGCTTTACTGAAAAATGGCAAACTTTCTAAGATTTTTTTATGGTCTCTTTCATTTCAATGAACTTCTTTTTTTTTAATTACTTTTCTCACGATTATGATGGCTTTCGAAATTTATTGCAAATTTTAAGTAGTTTTTTTTTCTGTTTCTAGTCTGGTCGTATTTTTTATTTTAAAAGTTTTGTATTATACATTATGTTGAGGTTTTCAAGTGCTAATTCTGCCCTTACCAAAAATGAATACAAATGGCACTGTTAAATTATAAATGTGATTATTCTACAGGTGCAAATTTATTGAATCAATTTTCAAATACATTAACATTAGAAAACATGCAAGTAAACTTTCAAGCGCACATGTAAACACTACTACACAATTATTAAAAAAATTACAACTCGTCTTTAAACTCTAACTCTGAAACATCATTTTTCGGGGGCTTTAGATGGTCCACAATGTGTAGTGAATCGTCTAGATATGGTTTGGCTTTGCCACGTCCTCGAATTAAATCGTTCAAAAAATCATCAATCCCTTCCTTTGAAAAAGACCCACGCATAGTCAAAAATTTGCGATTTTTCTCATTTACAGCTGTTAAAGCTGGGTACCCAAGATCACTTCCCAGGTCAAAAACATTTTCCAATCCTTCTTGGCTTTCAGCTTCTAACCAAAACCATCCCCATAGTTTATTCTTATATTTTTCACTCAATTCCTCTAAGATGTTTAGATACTCATTTCGACATTTATGAGAGCAGTCTACAATTTTTGGAAGAAATGCAATAATGCATAGAGGTTTTCCTTCGCAGAAGACTTTAAATATCTTTGGTCCTGTGAGCTGGATAATTTCAGGAGCCGGAGCATAGTAGACAAGTTTTTCTAAAACCCATGAAACTATTTCTTCAGAAGATCTGGATCCATCATAAATAATTCCATCATCTGCCGTTTTTTTCCCTGGTGGGAATAATTTTATTGTTGGGTAACCATCAATGTTATGTTTTGACATCTGTTCAGTATGAATTGTGGCATCTAGAGCTCCAAGACGAGCTTTTCCTTTTAATTTGGCCGCTGCTTTTTTCCATTCTGGAGCCAATTTCTTGCAATGTCCACACCATGGTGCAAAGAATTCCACTAGCCACATGTCATCAGACTGCAAAACGGTATTTTCGAAATTAGCATCAGTTAATTTTATCACAGCTGATGGTATTTCTTGTTCACCTAATTTAGGTTTGACTTGAGCTTTAGCTGCTTTCAATGCGGCCAGAGCTAATCCTCTAGCTGTTTTATCACCTTCATAAGTTGTAGGATCTGCTTTGTCGCCAGCAAAAATTTTAATTGTTGGTGATTTATTTATTCCATAGCGTTCTGTCAATTCTTTCTCGCTTTCAATGTTTACAGCTCCTATTTTTATTAAACCTTTTAGAGCATTAGCTGTTTTTTCATATTCAAAGACTAAACCTTGAGATTTGGAACAATTGGTGGCGTAAAAATTCACAATCCAAATTTCATTACCTGATATTACAAGATTATCGAAATTTAACAAGGATAATGAGACCACATTAGTTAAGGGGTCATATAAGGCTCCAGTTGATGCGAAAATTGCAAGTAAAATTGCTATTTTCATAATTATTTTTCTTCACTTCGATAAATTATGGCAGTTAGAAGTTCGATTGACGCCAACTAAATGTAAAAATGATGTAAGTTTTGTTTCACAAATATAAATTGATTAAATGGGACTTACAACATTGAAAGTTTTCCTTGTTTCCGGTAAATGGTGATGATTTGGAAAGAGTTAATTTTACTTTAAATACTTCTTGATGGTTGACACTTAAAGTTGTCGTAATATTATTGAACAGTTTGAGCAATTAGCGGCTGAAATTTACTTTTTCAACTTTTCGGTAACATGGGGGATTTTTATGAAAAAAGCATAAGGTATATTCCTAAAAAAATATTCATTGAATCAAAAAAAAAAACAGACGAGGACTCGGCAGAACAATTAAGTTCTCTATTGTAGCTACATAACTTGCTTTACGTAACTTTGATAAAACCACAACTATGACCTAGTAATACTAGGTCATAAAATATTCCAAAAAGTCTCATAAAAATTGTTTTTTTGGGTCATGCGCCTCAAATTGTGATTTTTATCAGAATGCATGTTACGATTGTCAAACAAACTATTTGTATTATAAGCATCTTACAATGGGACACAAATAATCATAGTCTAAAAGAAGTCTAATTGAAAATAAACATATGTCACATCCCAGTTTAAACTAAGAAGCAAAATTTGCTCAAAAAATAATATATGTAAAGTTAGAATAATAACAAAATGTCGTACGAAAGTCAATTTTTAACTTATGGAAGATCATAGAGGCACGAACTCAACGTACATTGTAATCATGCGCTAAAAACAACTATTATTTCAGGTATCATAGCCAGACAGCCTCGCATGACGGCGATTAATTCTTGCATTGAAGTAGATCTAACAGGTCAAATAGTCTCAGATTCTATTGGAACAAGAATGTATTCGGGTTTCGGGGGACAGGTGGATTTCATTAGAGGAGCCGCTGAAGGTTTAGATGGCCTTGGGAAACCGATCATTGCCTTACCTTCCTCAACAAATAAGGGCGAAAGTAAAATTTCTCCTGTAATCAAGCAAGGTAAAACATGTCAAAGTTTATAAAGTTAGGTTTAAGCGTTATTTCTGTATTTTAGGTGCTGGAGTTGTTACAAGTAGAGCGCATGTTCACTATGTAGTTACTGAATATGGTATTGCCTTTTTGTTTGGAAAGTCGCTTCGTCAAAGAGCACATGCTCTTATCAATATTGCCCATCCTGATCATAGAGAAAGCCTAGAAAAAGCGACTTTTGAACGTTTAAAAGTAATGCCTAGTGCTTAGGATAATAAAATTCACCAATTTTATACAGATGTTGAGCTATAAACAATACCTACTATGTTTTTGTTGTTATTATTACAAAATGATATTTCTACAATGTTAAAAAGTCAATAAAACCACAATAAAATAGAAATTTCAAACTTCCGTCAGTCTTTTCATTTTTTAAGTAATATTGTAGCTATAAGTATCTATTTACATTAACAACTAAAATTAATTGAAATAAAGCAAATAATAAACAAAAATGGTTAATTTATTAAAATTTCAAGTAAAAACAGTATAATAACACACTAAGAACTCCACCAAGTTGGTAACATTCCATTTTTCTGGGCAATTGCCGCATTTTTATAAAACGCAGAAAAATCGACGTAAGATTTAACCTTGTCATCTGGACCAATCTCTTTAATTTTAATGGTCTTATTCGTAGACGTACCCGTAGCTTCACTACTACGAATTGTACTATTTGTATTGACTGCACTTTCAATCAAAGTCGCCTGGGAGTGCTGTGAATTCGAATTAACTGAAGAGTTACTAGATGGCGTTGTCGGCGTTCGAATTGCCCGAGGCAAAGGAAAGTTAAAATTACGTAAAACTAGAGTCATGTCTTCACGATTAGCGCAGAAGGTTTTGTCTGAATTAGAATTCGACATGTACCAGTCGTGATGTAAGCGAACTGCTTTATCGACAACAGCTTGAGCAACGCCTGTGAGTGTTGCTTGTTCGCGGAATTGTTCCACAACACATTGAGCTATATATTTATTGACTTGGTCAGTACCAGTCGCTGCTTCAATTGTTTTATATAGCTCGGCGCTCATTAGTAAAAGAAATCTGCAAGAATCATCTAAAACAATGCCACCGTGAATGTCCGGCTCGGCAGATACAGGCTCTTGAGTGGCTGCACTCAAATCTTCAAATTCTTTATAGCCTCCTTTGACTAAATAATTGCCTTTAATAAAAAAAAACAGTGTCAAATACAGGAAATTTTCATACACAATGTGTAAAAATAGTAGAGTATAAAATGTTCATTTTGAACCAGCACATTTGGCTGCTTAAAAAACACAGGCAGATTCTTACAAATTTAGCTATTTGCTCAAAAGGCAACAACCAAAAAAGGCCTAAAACCTCTCAAAAGCATTAATTTTTTATCCACCCCAAAAGAACCCAAATATGCATAAACCGCCAAAAATTAGAAACACGAAAAACAGGTTTTCTGAATCTATTATGACGTAACTGCTATAGAAATAAGTCATGAAAATTGTTTTGCAGCTAATAGAACAACCGTGGTGGTGGCAAAATTACATTTGCAAAAGTATGATCTTTAATTAAAACTTTAGAATGACATGAAAATTCAATAATACATTACCGAGACATCGTGTATTTTCCTGATTTCCCAAATAAGTACTATTCCTGAGTCCTTCTCTATTGATACCAATTTGTCCTAATCTCAACAATTCATCTTCATTTTTCAAATCATGATCAACACTTAATTGAACAACTTTTAGTACCGAATTAGTATCAGTTTTACATAATAGAACACGACAAGTTCCAATATTAGCCACATACAATTTATTTTGATGTATGAGAGCGACAGCCACTGCAGCTCCTGATCCTAATTGTGAGTTAATTCTTTTAATAGTTTCGACAATATGTGGTACTTTTTGGTAGGCTTCATACGAATTTAAGCCTTCTGGTAGATCATATTGTAATCTTTCTGCCAAAAGATCTCCAATTGATTGCATATATCCGCTTTCTACTGATATAAAAGCCTGTTTTATAATGTCTCGTACCTCTTCATCAGTCTTTTTATCCCCAAGAGGGGAAAAATACATTTCTGCTGTTAATTGAGACATGAAATGGGAAGCTTGTTTTCCTTCGTGTCCATCAAAAACTGTGTACCACGACGTACCATTACTAAATTCATAGTGACAACTGCAGTCCTCGTAAGAATGGTCTTCTTGGGGGTTACCATCTTCACGGTAAATTTGATTCGTCGAATAGCCAATTCCAGTGTTTTTGCACACTCTCAAGGCGTCTGTCCAATTTCCTTGGCTCTTGCAATTTGTATCCAAAGGTTTTAAAGGCTTCATATCCAAATTACGACAAATAAATATTACAATAACATAACCTCTAAACTTCAAACATGCGTCAAACTGACATTTGTCAAACGTCAAACTAAACAAATAAAATAGCAATTTTGTCTAACTAGTTTTTTTAGAATAAACGTGAAATAGAAAAAAAATATTTTTCATACATTGCTTAATCACAAATTAATATACTATTTCACTGATTTCCACACCACCTTTCAGAGGTACAGTAATTGGTGCGTTTTTTTTATAGTAGTGTCCCCGTAGGCCTAGTCCACTGTCGAAATAAGAAAAAACGCTTAAAACTTGCAAAAACAAAAGAAATTTTACTACGATCTCACATCCGTTTTCTCCCCTCAGAAAACGATATCAGCCACCTAACAACTACAAAACTTTAAAATAAACGCTGTTTGTTTAGATCTCACATCCGTTTTCTCCCCTCAGAAAACGTCACCAGTCCGTTGTGCGCATTTAAAACCTAACCGAAATTTCCGCATTTTTATAAATAAATCATCGCAACACGTAATCACAAAACGTCAATAAAAAAGAAACATGTAATGCAAAAAACAACTTTATTTACAATAATCAGTTAAAAACGTTTATTTGGATTAAAATAGTCTGTTACTTACGGTTAGGTGATTATAGTTAATTATCTATAGACGCCATCTTGTCATAGATTATGTCTTCAACAATGTTTTGGACTTGACACTTCAAAATAAATGCTATAATTGGATATTCATCATACTAAAATCAAATAATATTAATATAGAATTTCAAACAGTTTTTATCTTTTATTTTTTCGTTTCTATCTTCTTTTTGTATCTGGTGTCTACTCTTCTCATAATAGGTCATATTATTCGTTGCAGCCCATCTTCTATGTTACTTTTTTTTACTTGGTTTTTCTACAGTTAATATTCACAAAATATGTACATATTTAAAGGTACCGTAACAGACCAAATAAAAAAATATTTAAATAAAATACGCGTTTGCAATTTATGCAAAAAAAGATCATTTGTTTTTAAAAATGTTTTATCAATAAATACATAAACAGCAAAAAGCATCAAATCTATATTAATTACCCAACAATGCAGACTCCCTTAACATGCCCTCACATATGTATGTACAAGACATATTCACAGAGAGGCCATGCCGATTCCTTCTTGCCTAAGCAAGAAACAATCGTTATAAGAAACACTATTATACCTAACTCCTTAACGACTCTTAACGAGTTTTGTAGGCTCGAATTACCAAGGGTCAGAGTTTGATACGCTCCTCAATGAGGACTATCGTGCACTTACGCGGAGTCAAACAAAGTTAAAGGCAATAAATATACATTTAACACTAATCACTGCAAATGTTTCCATTAATAAAAAGAAAAACGGTGGACAGCAAAATTGATTCGTTTTTTAAATATTTTTTTTACAAAACAATAATTACGTTTAAAAACAATTTAATAACGCGTCTACAAGCTCACTCGCTAATTTAATTACCGCGTGACAAACACTACCAAGTTTGGAACTAGACTGAAGTAGATAAAACTTTTGAACACTACAAGAAAACATTACATAAGACTACAACAAAAATGATAACAAAGAATAAACCTGGTTTTTTTTGTTTTGTACAAAAAAAAATTATATCAATAATATTTAGACAAAGGAAAACTGATAAACAGCTTATTTAAGAATGATAGCGTCTACTATAGAACCGATTAGAGAGTTTAAAGATTTATAGTTTTTTATAATAATATAATATAATATTTTTTATATAGTTTTTATAATATTTTAAAGACTATAAGAAATATTAAAATAGAGATTTTTCTGTGTGTTTTCAACTAGTTCCTCAATAATTTAAAAAAAAAATTATCAAATAAAAACTGAAAAAATTTAGAAGAAATAAATTGAAAATTAGCAAAAATTAAATGGCTCATTTATGCTGAAATTAAACTCGTTTCCATAAGTGAAGCAATATTAACTAAAAAAAAATGCAAAAAATTGAGATAAAATACAATAAAATCCAAATAAAAAACACATTATATCACATTGAACCAAAAATAAAGTATCTTATCTTCTTTTTGTTATTTTTTCTTATTTTTAAAAATTAATAAAATTTATAGCAACTGTTATAGAAAATCACATAGAACAATTTACAAAAAAAATTGTATCTGGCGAGATTTTTACAAAAGAAAGCGGCGATGCCAATCTTTATTAAACGTACTATAGAAAAGATAGTTATTTTCAAGAATAATAAAAATTACGTTGGCAATAGCTACTGATCGTTTTAATTCAAACAGATGACATTTTTAAAAATTAATTTTTTAAAATTTAATAAGAACTTTAATTTAAATTTGGTACTTCTTGGTCATTCTCGTTTTAAAATAGTTTTTTTTCTAATAAGCTGGCTATTTTTTCATAGCCTACTTAACCTAAAAATATAACATTATAATACTATTGTTTTCAGCGAATTTCTTTTTCATAATAAAAACTACGCCCAAACCAACACCAAAATTTCTGATTTAAAAAATCTGATTTAATCTGATTTGGTTTTACTTTTTTCTCCGCGTTTTTCTTCTCTGTTCCCCGCTTTTTCTATTTTCTTCTTCTCTCATTCTACCTCATTCACCTAGTTTAATCTTTTTATTGTTTCTTTTTCTATAATTTTTATCTATTCTATTCCTCTTTTTTTTCCTTTCATTACGTCTTCCTTCTATGCCACTATTTGTTTTTTTTTCTATTCTTTTTCCGATTTTTTGTTTACCTATTGTCGTTTTTACTTTTGCTTCTAATTTTTCTACAATTTTTCTTACTCCTTTCTTTCTAACTGTCTGTCTTTTCCAACTTTTCTCTATACATTTTTTTTTATTTTTCGTCTCACTTTATTATTAATATCTCTTATCTTTCTTATTTGTGGTTTCTTTTATCTTTTATTTCTGTTTTACAATTTTGTATTTGTATCTTTAGCGGCATTTATAATCTGATCATTGAAATTACTCCTTTTCTGTTTTTCTTCTTATCTTCGGTTTGCTTTCACTTTGTTTTCTGTTTTATTTGGTTCCCATTTACATCCTTCATATATTTGACCATTTATAATAATTTTATTGTATTTAATAAATGCAATAAAAGATCTCGACGATAAATAAAACATTAATTTTTTTAACCTTCTTAAGCAAAACAGGAATCGATTGAGTAAAGGATCAAAAGCGGAAAATTTTGCTTAATTAGATTATGATTATTACTTTCAATATGATGAGATCTCTAGCAATGACAATCTCATATTTTTTAAAAATTGTTTAGCTATAATTTTTAAAACAAAGCAGTAATTGATATTTTTGAATTATTAAAAACCTTACATAAAACTGTAAAAAATGATAAAAAAAAGTTTTGGGAACAGTTATAATGAAAGAAAAACAACAAATCGAAGAATACTGTTACATAAGTTATTATTTAATAGCTGTGCCAAAGCAAAAGTTATTTAAGTGGTCTACCTCTACCAGATCTTGTTTGAAAAATTTAGAATGCAAAAAATGTTAGAAAAAAAATCCCTCTGGCTATGTCAATTAAGAAATTGGCATGATGTTTTATTAAACTCCATTGCAGAAAGTATTTGAAAATACTTGTCGTTGATACCTAATAGACACTGTAACAAAGATTTTAATGGTATATTAACGAACTAGTTTTATATAGACTGATTTGGCCCAGGTTAAAAAAACGAGCTGCAGGCAAGTTTTCTATTTAGCACGTGCGCCAATACCTCTTATAATCAAACGCTATTTTTTTGAAATTGCGTCTTTTTTTTTAAATTTTATATAAAAAAGTTTTAAAACTTTTGTTTGATATAATTGGTTTAATTTTAGCTTTTTATTACCAAGCATAGTTTTAAAGAACGTTTAATTTAATCAAAATAGATAATCTTACAAAATCTTTAAAAAAAGATTCTGTGTCTGCTGCTTGTAGTATTGATCATTTTGTGATTTTCAACATAAATTTTATTCAAATGTTTTTAAAAATTATCTTCACCTAAATTTCTAATCATGTCTTCGACGACATGCAACGTTTTTTGGTCTTCTTCAATTTTTACCGTTTGTTCGTTCTGCCACTTTTTCAAAATATCCATAACTTGTTCATAAGATTGAACATGAGATAAATCTATCGATTGAATTCCTACAAGCTGTTTGACATTTTCTAGTTCTTCTAAAAGTTTAGAGTCTGCTGTCTCTGCATCTGGTATTCTCACAGGACATCTGCTTAACATATTTGAATAATTCCAAGAAAAAATTGGTGATACTTCTTTCGTTGCAAAATCGTTTAGAGTTGCATTGCCATAAACGGCACTTTCTTCTGACATTTCTGAATATGCGTCTATCAAATAATCTCTAATTGTTTCAATGCAAAGAAGTAAATCTTCTGATAAAGCGTTATTAGTGTTATATATTGATTCTAGACAATATAAAGCCCAATGTAACTGTACTATTCCTAACCTATCTCTACTAGACTCTTTATGAAATAGTGTCCAAACAACGGCTATTGTATGATCAAATAGCAAATAAAATGGAGGCGGTTTTGCAGTGATTTGCTTCAGTTTACTACTTTGTTTCTTAAATGGGGCTCGAAAAGTGTACAAGATTAATTCCTGGGAATCTGAACTTTGCACAAATTCTGGTATCGACGTTAAATAGTGTTTGTTCAGTTGATCTTTTATGGAAGAATTTAGGTTGATTTGAAGTGTTTTTACTTTTTTCCTAAAATCAGATTATAGAAATTTATAAAAAAAATAAGTTTAAAGCAGCACAATACTCTTTCTTGCTGTTTTTCCTGATCGGCTTGATCTTTCTGACTCCGATCTTGAATTTCAGCGCTTGATTTTTGTTCTGGTTTTTTTTCTAATTCTAAAAGAGTTTCTTGTTGAGTTTGAGATGATTCGGGAACTGCTTCTACATTTGGCTCAGTGGCTTCAACAGAATCTTCTAACATTCTAAAAAGAGTCTAGCTTACAATAATTTTGACAAAAAAATGACATTTGCTTGGAATAAAAAATAGCTATCTTGTAAATATAAGAGACGCTATGAGCGACGTAGCCCACATTAACAAATCAAGACTAAATATTTGAAGAAATTAAACTTAATTATTAAATTAGATTAATTGGTAAACTACTTCTATTTGGTAAATTAATTTCAACTTTTTTAGAGTTTTTCATCATTTATAAGGCAGTCATCTTCAAGAAACATAAAACTTTATGTCAAAATGTATTAGTTATAATGATATATATCAACAATTTTTATTCTTCTTGTTGTGTGTTTTCTTTTGGTGTAGCTGCTTCTTTTTTTCTAGTTTGTATATGTTTTAAAATGCTCCGGACATTTGGAGGGCAATTCCCCGATTCATCTGTGATCTTTTCAAGACACTTTGTAGTCGATTTCAAATATTCTTCCGAAATATTTGAGTGGTTAGCGGCTAGCATAATGATAGTACTAAAAGCAATGCTAAACATCTGCGCAGCATCTGCCAGCGGCTTTGCAGCACTCTTAGACTCAATCGATTCATTCTCTTCAAGCGCTGCTTGGATTCGAAACTCCCGAGAAGTTTTTTCATCAACAGAAAAAGGAATTAATTGCTCCGAGTCTTCCATTGGGGTTGAGTGTTTAATTAAAAGTTCTTGCTGAAAAGGTTTACCAATTGTAGTACCCCGTCGTGGGGTAGCTTTTAGAATTTCATTGTTGCGGTCAATAAGAAAAGACACCATTTCTTCTTTTGTATTCATTCTCACTCAAAATTTTGACAGCTTCTCACATCTAGTAAGTTTAAAATTTTTTTTGTGTCATTTTAGAAAAATCGTTAAATTTTTTGTGTAATTAAACTTTCTCTAAATGGCCTTTCAGCAAGTGATAATTCCTAAAGGAGTCATCAATCCTAATGAAACTACAATAGTAGAAATTCCCGAAAGCCTTAAAAGCGTTGCAACTGTAGTCGCCAGAGTCAAAATGCAACCAACTCAAAATACAGCTTCTGCCCAGTCTGAATCAAAAGTAATTAAGAAAACGTCTTACACTAGACGTACTATTCCCAAGAAAAAACCAGCAAACTTTGACGAAATGCATGGTGGTTATCAAAATGATTATTTGGAAGAGGAGTTTTGCGTTGGCAAACGTCAAAATGCTGCGCAAATGCAACCTGCTGCCGCTTACTCAAAACGCTATGAGCCTGATATGTCTTTACAAGGACAGCATAATATTGCATTTAATCCAGCTCAATCTCAACAATCTACAGTCCAAAATCGCAACCATAGAGACGGTAACAATAATTATAAATCTAATCCAAAAATAACATTTCATTTAGGAGGTAGATCCGCTTGTCAAGATTTTAGACAACCTAATCACTCTACATTAATTCCAAGTTATCCAGAAAGAGTTTGTACTTCAGATTCTCAAGAAATGTCTTACTGTAAGTTTACTTTTTATGTAGATTTGGTTTCAAACACTTTTCACTTTCTGGCACACAGCTCTCACCTTTTTTTTTCGTACCGTTTACTTTGCTGTTGTTCTTGTTCCATACAGTATTTATTTATTCATTTTCTTGGTGGCAACTCTGTTGTAGGTACTTTGCTCTACTGTTTCGCTTATTCGCTAAATTTCTGCTATTCGTTCTCATCTCTATATCCATATAAATACATATGTTCTTTTTTCTTCTAGCTTATACTGCTTTTTGTTTTTTTCTTTGTTTTAATTATGTTTTTTTACCAATTTGTGCACGTGTTTTTAATGAAATATGTTTTTGGTAAGTCGAGGAATCGTACATAGAAACTACGCCAGAAAAAACAATTCAATCAACAAAAGAAGTGACTGAATATTTTCCAACGGAAGGCTTGTCTCGCCCTTCTTGTCCTAGTAGTGCAACTACCAAAGGAAGGTACAAAACTTACAATCCTCCTACAGAACCTTGTGGTACATACCCTGAAAACTATTTACCTCCCTCTGAAGCTTGTTCACCTTGCTCTCCTGACAGTAGTCAGCAAAGTACAAGCAATGTTTTGGATTCCCTCAGTAAACTTGAATCTTCGGAACTTCGCAAGGTTATTTCAGATTTAAGCAATCTTCAGTCGGCAAGAAGAAAATTAGTTTTAGATGTATCAAACTTAGCAAGCTCTACCGATTTTGCGTGTAATATATTAAAATCTAAAACGGCCTAAATATACAATATCATCTGAGTATCTTTGTGTCTTTCACTAGCCAAAAATAGAGTATTTGAAAAAAAAAGCAAACCAACAAAAAAATTTATATGATTCAACAAATCAATTTACATGCTTTGGCTTTTTGCAAGACGAATCGCGCATGTTTGGTTTAAAAACACTCCTATTCTATTGCTTAAAGCAACGTCCTTATCAATTTATCCTAACCTCACTTTCATCTACCAAACAAAATTTTTCCTCCACGGCGTACAAATCCTGTTTTGTTTGGAGTGCAAAAAAAACA
Source organism: Lagria hirta (assembly GCA_947359425.1). NCBI lineage: Eukaryota > Metazoa > Arthropoda > Insecta > Coleoptera > Tenebrionidae > Lagria > Lagria hirta. Next base: position 17,952,008 of record OX375796.1, on the reverse strand, counting down.
GGTAGAGTTGCACTAATGCAACTCTACCTTGGGCTCCTGAGGGATTCTGCTGAGAGATTCCGGTGCTTGTTTGAGGTTATGTAAACATAAAACAATTTATTGACACTGTTGACAGTTAATACGTAAATTTGCAGCAGATTCCTATTTATTTCCTAAAAATGTACCGAAAATCCTGCCAGATTTAATGCGCGCGCATACGCCTTGCAAGAAAAATATAGTATTAAATTGAGAATGTGTCAATTTTTTTTACTGATAATAGTTGATGTTTACCTTTTTATTTGTCAGCATGACAGGTTCAAAATTCTAGTAAAAAATGGGTTTGCGCGTCAATGAAAGCACAAAAAGAAAAAAAGTTTACAAAACAATCATAATTCCCAAAGGAATCATTGACCCGAATAGTACCAACGTGATAGAAATTCCTTTAAACTGTGAAACCAATAGTAATTTAGTAGTAAAAGCTCCAACTGATTCAAACTCCTGTTTTACGGTAGAACCATATCATGATGAGCGTTCGTACAATCCAGCCCCACTATTTCCTGTTCCAGTTCAAGAGTTACAGCCACCAAGATTTCAGTACAATAGTGTTCCAGTTCAAAAGCATGATTTTAGTGTTCAAACGCAAGCAATAGAAATGCAACCTTTAAGACGCAAGGCGGCACATTCTCCTATATGTCCCATTTGTGCTAGACCTTCTTGTAAATTTTCTAGCGACTTTTATCAAAAAACTTCACAGAATAGAGGAATCTATGGATCACCTAGCTCCCATTTAGACTATTTGATTGATGAAAAAAGTGAAACATTTTATCCATCAATTGGAAAAAGGGAGGAAGTGTTTAGTAGAATAATAGAAGAAAAACTTGATAAAATTTTGAAACCAGTAGTTGCTCAACTCACTTCGTCGATTTTAGAAGAGGAAGAGCAAGACGCATTATATAGATCTCAACGGGTTTACCCTACATCTTCAAGATTATATAGATCGAGTAATTCCAGAAACAATTCATTTTTAGGAGCGTCTTATAGAGATTGCGCTCAAGACATACCGAATTATAATAATAGCATTTTTGATAATTCAGGGTCTAGACGCAATAATACATTGAGATTTGGCCCTGAAAACAATACGAATCCAAATAGAAATTTTAACAATAGTCCTAGATTTAGAAGCGCTATGAGAATAGAAGATGATAACAATTTAAAAACCGTAGATTCAAAGTTTAGCTGCTCACCAGCAGCATCTTGGCAGAACAGACAATCGGATGATGTAAATAATACTTTAGATTCCACTTTTGCTCCTATGGATGAAAATCGACAGGAATCTCTTAATTCTCTTTTAGAAACCTCTAATTTTAAAATGCCTAAAAAAGACTAACTGTAATTACTTTTTTCAAGGTTTCCAGTTTTTAGTAGTGTATCTCTTAGCGTTCGCTGAATTGTCTATATAGCGCAATAAATTTTAATGTAAAATCGCTTAAAATAAAACAAATACATCTTTCCATAGATTTTGCCAAAATTTTCCGATCTGCAGGTTAGTATGGTAAATAATAAAGAAAAAACGTTTAAAAAATCAAAATGTATTAAAAAAACTATACAAGTAATTGCTCAACTAATCTTATTGCTAGTACATATCTGTCTATGCCGAGTCAGATACCAAGAAAATAAAAACTCTTTGTTACATATTTCACATCTATATTCAGTAGCTTTCTTTTCATGTAATCCTTGATCTATTTCATGTTCATTATTAGTTCTCAAGCATACTTTCATATGGTGATATAGTACTTTAGTATTTTGAAATTTTTTTTTACACGCAACACATGTATTTTTTGTTTCAATGTGTTGTGATGTGTGAATCGCATAGTTAGCAATAAAAGTAAAAACTTCGCTGCAAACACTACAAATAATTATATTGTAATTTGTTTTTTTACTTTGTGCTTGCTTTTTAGATTTTTTTATACTTTCTTTTTGCTTGTCAAAATTCGCCGCAAAAGGTTCAATTACAGGCGATAGATTATTTTGTAATATTATTTGCGTATCTGCTTCAGGTGGTGATAATGAATGTTCATTAGTTACATTTTGATGTGAACTTATTGGCTCATTTAATATTGATTGTGTATTTGCTTCATGTGGTAATAATGCATTTTCATTAGTTACATTTTGATGTGAATTTATTGGTTCATTTATACAAGATGGCGTAGAAATATCTACTTGGTAGAAAGCAGGTTCTTCTATTATTTCCATTGTAGGTGGGTCAACCATTATTATAATATCATTTACTACAGTTCTTTCTGTTCTTTTCTCATCAATAATGTCGTTAAGTCGCTCTTCTGACGAAAGCCACTTTTCTTGCAATTCAATACTATAATTTACCAATTCTACACATTGGTTACAAACTAATGAATTCGTAAAAACGTTCAAATTTATATTGGGCAATATAAACTTCACTTTATTTTGAATATCAGATTGAAAATTTGCATCATCAGTTGTAAGAATTTGCCACTTATCATTTTCTATGGGCTTCAAGCATATGCGGCAAATTTTTGTAAGACTTTTTCCCTCTGCTATAAAAGATAGAAGTTATAAACAAGTGTTCAAAAAAAATTATGGAAAATAAACCTTCTAAACATCCTTGTAGTGAAGTAAAACGCGGATTGGCCCAAAATGATTCATCAAACTCTTCTTCCGGTTCTTCTTTCACCTGTATCATAGTCATCTGCTCAGCAGGTTCATCAGTTGTTTGCCCATTTTCCAAATCGGTTGGAGCTGTCCCAGCTGTAACAAAATGCAATATATTAGAATAAAATGTAAAAAAAAAAACGAATTTTGTCCGATAATCAATTTCCCTCGTAATAAATCTAATCTAAAATAGATAAACCACTTTCAAGTGAACTAAAAACAACTTTTCTGCCCATAATTTATTCAATTTTTATTACGCTTCTTCCTTCACATCTAAAATAAATTCATTAAAAGCGGATTTAACAGTACACTGTAATTTTGAAATAACCAAATTTATGAAAATTACAATTTATTGTAACATTAATTATATTAAACGAATGAATACTTCATCCTTAACAAAGAATGGCAAATACAAATGTCGTAAGTGTGACGAAGAAGTCACCAGCTTTAGAGAATTTCGTTTGCCAAATTGGCAGCAGTGTTTCAACGTCAAGAAAATTAGGCTTTGCGCATATCTTAACATCTGATATTTTTTATTTTGACTGACATAACATAGCCAGATTGACTTTTGACTTTTTTATTTATTTTTTTATCACTAACCTTTTAACTTTTCATAAACATCACATTGTTTTGTTCGTCACCAGATTGGGTTTACGCTGCGACAAAGATAAACATAAAAAATTACTAATGACGCTACCTGAACACGAGGTGTGTTAATCAAGTGGCCTTAATTTGAATTAGTTTAGGTATAGGTTAATTTTAAATTGTTTACGTTAATGACACAAAATGTCAGAAAAAGTGAGAAACCTCAGAACACGATTGTATTCACAAAACGCACTTAGAAGTACCCAAAAAATTAGTTTCAAAAACCAGGAATAAACTATTTTTTTAAGTTATTTATTGTATAAAAGGTATTATAGCCACGGATGAATGTTTAATCGCAAGAACGGAGCTCGCGCATTTAATAATTTCTTGTGGCTAAAATGCATAAAAAATTCTTGTATCTTTGATGCTCTCGTAATAATTAGCGCGTTAGTGGGTAATGCATCCTTATTAAAAAAACTTCCTTTTTACCTTGTGGCAGGTGGTGATAAGGTAAAGCCATTCTCTGAAGACGATTATATCTATTAAAATCTGTTTCGGCAAAATGTTTGCCACATACACGGTAATGTTTATATACAGACATTGGTTCGGCGTTGACTAATGCAGTATTGCCGATAAGTTCCATCCATTTGTTGAAACACTCTGTATCTTTTACAGGATGTGGAAATCTGTAAAGTGATTGTTGTGGCCACTTGGACATACAATCCTGTATACAGCAACGCAACGTCATCTTACTTCACTTCACCGTAAGCTCTTGCTCTTAGCATACACAAAAATAACCTCACTTTGTATCTCAAGACAAGTCTCGTATTGGTCACAAAATCACAATTTAATAATGTTGTCTCTCAACACACAACTATTGAATACTCATGTCACCTGTTTGTCACAAAAACAAAAATTATTTGTTTCTTTTAAGGTTAAGGAACGATCAATTGATCAATATTGTTAAATATATCATACATATGCTCTCCAATAAGACCAATGTCGAACACAGATAACCTATAGAAGCACAAGTAATATTGCCCAACCAGAACATCCGCATCCCCCAACAATGCGCCAAAAACAACAAAATTGACAAGCGATATGTCATGTCTCACAATTGACAACACACGTACACAAACCACAGAAAAACAATAGACTACTTAAGCGATGACGTATAAGTTCAATGTTGTCACATACAAAAGTTATGTTGCGCCATAAAAACAATAAGATTGTTAACAGTAAAACAATTATTAAAGAATTTTAAAAAACTAATCCCGTATGCAACTTTCATTTCTTTTTCGCATTCATTGCAATTAAAGATCGGTGTTTTCCGTTTGTTTCCAATGAAATAAAACGATTGTCCCGCATTTTTTTTACTTTGTTGCCGAATCTATAGTAGAATGTTTGAAAACAAATATTTTGTATTTAATTAGAAAAAAAATTGTACCCAACTTTTTCGGAAAGAAACTGCTTCTATTCGCACTAATGCAGAACTTTTTTCAACCGTCTTGCAAACAAAATGCTCGAAACGGTTATTTTCCGAAGTCGTTAGATCAATAACTTTTACCGGCTTTTGCCATTTTTCCATGTTGATTTCAAGACTGTGACGTCAGAATAAAGTAATCCTAATATAAATGTGTCACTTGTCAAATTGTAGACTGACAACTGACATGACATATCGGAAAATACGCAGCCATTTGTATTTTTTGCAATATTAATAAAAATTTTGCGAAAGTGTGTATTGTTGCAATTGATAACAAATTTAATTGTGTTTGTGATATACGCTATTTGTAGTTTTAGCAAGACTAAATTGCAGCGATGGAAAAAAATCTCGGAAACGCAGATGTTATCTGGAAACTATGGGTGTGACCTTCGGAGACCGATTTTTGTGATCCAAGAATAACATTGCAAAAAATGTTGACAACAAGAATTGTGACGCTATGCTATTTTTCTTTACAATTTTTTTTGTATAACACTATTTTTTTCGTTTTTTATACAATTATAGCATACACATGTGCCGTTAATACTATGTATAAATTGTATTTTTATAGTTTTTTACTTATGTTTGTGTTATTCACTTTCACCATTTATATCTTTATAAGGTTTTACTTAACATTTTGATTATATAATTTTAGTATTTACATTTGTGCCTGATAACTACCTTATTTTTATCGCTTTTTTACTTAGCATTTCTGTAACTTTATCTGTATAGCTATATTATATATTTTTTTTCTCGTAAGCACTTTTTTACTTTAGATTTAACCCTCCGACATTTACAAATGAATGTCAAGGGCGTAGTGAGTCATTGCTGTCATGGGCTATTGTTTACACAAACGAACTCTATTATAGTATTATATTGTTTTGTGTATTGCATTATTGTTACTAGTGTGTTAACATCTAGCTAACGCACTATTTTTATTGTACTTTTGTCAATATATATATAAATTTTTTTGATAAACAATTTTTTCTTTCAATATTAAAAAAATAAGCGGTAAATTTATAAAAGTTACAATTTATTGTAACATTAATTATATTAAACGAATGAATACTTCATCCTTAACAAAGGATGGCAAATGCAAATGTCGTAAGTGAGACGAAGAAGTCGCCAGCTTTAGAGAATTTCGTTTGCCAAATTGGCAGCAGTGTTTCAACGTCAAGAAAATTAGGCTATGCGCATATATGTCACTTTGATTTGACATCTGATATTTTTTGACTGACATAACTTAGCAGTAACTGACGCTAAACTTCTTTCCAAACAAAATGTTTGACTTTTTATTTATTTTTTATCACTGACCTTTTAACTTTTCATAAACATCACATTGTTTGGTTTGTTTGTCACCAGATTGGGTTCACGCTGCGACAAAGATAAACATAAAAAATTACTAATGACGCTACCTGAACACGAGGTGTGTTAATCAAGTGGCCTTAATTTGAATTAGTTTAGGTATAGGTTAATTTTAAATTGTTAACGTTAGTGACACAAAATGTCAGAAAAAGTGAGAAACTTCAGAACACGATTGTATTCACAAAACGCACTTAGAAGTATCCAAAAAATTAATTTCAAAAACCAGGAATAAATTATTTTTTAAGTTATTTATTGTATAAAAGGTATTATAGCCACGGATGAATGTTTAATCGCAAGAACGGAGCTCGCGCATTTAAAAATTTCTTGTGTGGCTAAAATGCATAAAAAATCCTTGTATCTTTGATGCTCTCAAAGCTTTTTGGTAATAATTAGCGCGTTAGTGGGTAATGCATCCTTATTAAAAAAACTTCCTTTTTACCTTGTAGCAGGTGGTGATATGGTAAAGCCATTCTCTGAAGACGATTATATCTATTAAAATCTGTTTTCGCAAAATGTTTGCCACATACACGGTAATGTTTATATACAGACATTGGTTTGGCATTGACTAATGCAGTATTGCCGATAAGTTCCACCCATTTGTTGAAACACTCTGTATCTTTTACAGGATGTGGAAATCTGTAAAGTGATTGTTGTGGCCACTTGGACATACAATTCTGTATACAGCAACGCTTCGTCATCTTACTTCACTTCTCCGTAAGCTCTTAGCATACACAAAAATAACCTCACTTTGTATCTCAAGACAAGTCTCGTATTGGTCACAAAATCACAATTTAATAATGTTGCTAATAAAATTATTTGTTTCTTTTAAGGTTAAGGAACGATCAATTGATCAATATTGTTAAATATATCATACGAATACGATCAATGTCGAATAACCCATGGCCATGGGAATCATAGAAGAATTAAGTCAGGTAGAAATGAAATCCTCTAAGTAATCATTGGAAACAAAGATTCGCACTGTCCCCGGTGGAGTGTGGAAGAATTAAGTAGTTCTATTTATGGCCGCCAAAGCGCACATGTTGATACTAATACAGATCTTGTAATTTAAGGTTGATATCGCCGCTGAATGCCGCGGCTGCGCATTAAAAGCAAAATTTAATGAACTTTAATGTAAATGCAATATTTGTTTAACTATAATAAAATATTACAGTAAACAAACTATTTATTGTTATATTTTATTGAAAGTTAACAAACATTACAAATACTAATTAGAAAAATTCAAAAAGTACAAGTATTAAAGCGTTACAAAAAATAAAAATAAATACTAACAAATTTTGTATGACAAAATCAAATTTTTCCGAGTTGTACTCATTTACAATTGCTTTGACTTGTGCTTTCTGTTATGAAAGAGCATTTGAGAAATTTGACAAACGTGATTGCAAATTTCGATGCACTTAATACATAATTTTCTCATTATGCGTTAAATTTTGTTTCGAAGTTGCAATTTTTGTCAAAACTCCGCGTGACACATTTGCTTGACTCAAAAAATTATCTCCATTCTCCAAAGATCGACAATATAAATGATCAATTAAGAATTTGGGTGGTTGGTCGTCAGTTGGTAAGCTTTCCTCCCCCTCGGAGACAAAACATACATTTTTCGAAGTTGAAGGATCGATAACACGCATGGAAGTATAATAGAATTGAGTCAGGATTCCCCACTACAATTTGGTTTTGTTGTGATTGCAAAATTACGGAGAGCGGGGCGCTTCAGCCGTTTTGGGGGGGGCCGACACTTAGAATGGAAAAGCAGTAGCGGCGCAGATATTCAGAGAAAAGCCAAATATGTTTAAAACTACATATATATAATGAATCTGTAATTTGTATAAAATAAATAACTGTCACAAGTTCTGGAATTAGTCCTTTGTTGTTTACGATGCTTTTAGTTGGATGTTATCCATAAACTAATAAGTCATTTACCGGTTGTGTATAAATTAACAATATTGCTATAAATATTTATTGATAGATGTAATAATGAAAGACACTTATTAGCCTTATAGACTTCGTCAGAAAAAAATCATAAAGCTGTGACAAAATATAAACTTCTACACCCCTGTTGTTGTAAATACAACGATGATTGACCTTGACCAGTGAAATATTTTTATATAAACTTTTTTTGGATCCACACACCACATCCTAATCGAACCATTGTCTTAAAGCTCTTATTAACACTTCTATTACTATTTGCTTGAAAATTTTGTTGAATTCATCCACAAAACACTAATTTTCCCGCAATTAAAAATGATATAAGCAGACCCCCACAACCAGATAATAAACAAAACTTGGATCCAACGTTACCGGCCGTTGCGATTTTTTCCAAAAAAAACGAACTTATACTGCACCACGCTTTAGCTTTGTAGCCACGTACCTTGTAAACAAAGAGCGTTTGGCAACATATATACTCCGGGCTTAGAATGCTCTCTTTTTCTTGTATCAAAACAAATTGCCTACATCCTGATCCTGACTCCATTCTATTATGGCTCCATGGTAACACGTACAAATAAAGGCAGGTGTTTTGGCATACGACGCATGTTCCAATTTCCAAACTAGGTCTATGCTTGTTATTAATTCACTTACTTGAAGAACAATGCTTGAAGTAGCGATTTATTTGTACCTGATCGAAAGAATTTTGGTAAAGCCCCATGTATTAAACGTAGTCTATTGCCTCGTATAAACTGAGCCTCTTCAAAATGGTCTTCGCAAACAAGAAAATGTCTCACGCAAGTATCAACCGGAATGTTGCAGCAGCTTTTCCATGCATCCGACAAATCTTTAGGAAAGTGAAAAAAATGCTTGTTTCTTTTCAACCCTTCAGGAAGATGACGAAAATACTTATTGTTGCATTCTGGATACTTGCAGGAATATTTAACGGTAGATTGATTTACCATTGCCATTCTTTACCTAAAACGTGTAAAAAGAAACTAACACCGATTCAAAACGTTTCCCGTGATAAATTAGGTTTCAAAGGCAGCCCCCACGAATTTCCTTGAACGAAACGTGTACGGCGGTAAATTTACTTGATAAGAATGACACATGACAGCAAAATGAAAGCGCAATGACAGTACAATAGCAACAAAATGTCCAAAAGAATAACGATGCTATAGCGTGGATTCTTATCTGCACGCTTACTATATAGCTATCTCGCTTTGCGTCATATATTTACCTATGCGGTCTTCGCAAGGGTGAATGTTGTGCGGTGAGAATTATAATTGTTTCCATGTTTTGTATGTAGGCTTCACTCCCGTGATGGGAATATACCTCCATGGAATAACCAAACAAATTACAAGCATTTCTGTTTTCTGTCTACAAGCAAGGCAAGGGAAGGAGTAGAGATGATAACACTAAAGTGAAGAACCATTATAGATACTAGATAGACGACAATTGACATCTGACATCTTAAATTTTAAAAGGTCTGCGATTTGTCATATCATAAATGACGTTGACGTTAGCCGTTTTTGTGTCATAGATTCTTGTGTCAAGTTGTATAACCTAGAAATGGGGTTATAATTATTATTTTTTGTACTTATAAAATTATATATTTTAAAATGTCTGATGAGTTAGTTTTTACATTATTTTATATAATATTTACGGTGTGTGTTGTCTATCCACCGGTAGAATTTGTATCTGCGGGCTTCACGATACCTATAATTTTTAGTAGGATTTTGGGGTCAGAAGATGAAGACTTTATAGGTTATCATACTCGTAGGATAGTAGTTACATTAATAATCTACTCAATTTTGCCTTTTGGATATGTGCTTGCTTTAAATGCTACTGATTATTTGGTTAATGTAAGTGATAAGTTTTCTAGAATGTGATGATATATGAAGGTTTTTAGGTAGGGTCATTATTTGAAAGCTCAGTTTTTTGGAAAGTTTTTTACACAAGCAGTATCGCTTTACCCGTTTTAAGTATAATTTTAGTTACATATTGGATAAATGATAATTATAGAAGCCATCCAGTAGCTGTAAATCTATCCAAGTTTTGTAATAACAACAACAGGGATTGGAGAAGCGTAGCTGCCGATATTAACATAGAATTTAGGCGGTTTGTCAAGTTTTCAAAACTTTGTTAAAATCTGTTTAATTATTTGATTTCTAGCATTGACAAAATATCAATACGCACAAATACATTAATTAAAGTAATCGCAACCGAAAACTGGATTTTAAAAATCACTCCATTTACAATTTTAGTTGCACATCAAAGCGATACAAATTTAGTTGTAAAACATGCAGACACACATCAAATATCACTACAAACAGCTAATGAAATACAATACCTAACTATTGAAGTTAAATCTACGCGCCAAAATGTCGATAGCTTTACGATTAGGATAAATGCTGCAGATTTTAGAGATCTCGAAGATCGGATTTGTAGAGATATTGCAATTTTACCTAATGTGAAATTTCACAAAAATATTATGGAACAGTTTATTGATGTTTTTAAAGAGACTATAAAAAGTAATCCGAAATATGAAACAACAAATGTAAGTGAAATTGTAAAGCAATAGAGAGAGCATTAATACGCTAGTAGCATTCTAACCCGCTAACAGTTTTCATATATACATAAAGCAGTTCATTCATGTCGCGGGGAAGCATTAGAAGAACATTAAAGCTTATTTATTATTATTGCATTAAAATTCATAACATCTTTTCATTTAATATTTATTTAGTAAAACTTGAGTTTTACACCGATACATAGGCTGTGGTCATATTTAATTTAGCTTTTTGGCGCTTTATTTTAAACTTGTCTAATTTGACAGTTCAGCAAACAATTTTACCGAGAAGTGCACATATAATTTTTTCCGTATTCTATGGTTTTAGGCTGCATACATTTTTCTCATTATTTTATATCAACATTTTAAAAATTTTTGTTTTTGAACTGTGCTTTTTGTATCGTGTTGTTGCTGTGAATTAGTTTTACCTTAATTAATAAATATTATATTTCATAAAAATATTTTAGGGGTCTGATCAATGTATAGGTTGTATGCAAGCCAGGCCAAATATAAAACTTCAAAAATTATGTATAGACGACGATACAGCAGATAATAAGTGCACGACGTGTTTCTGTAAGCCTTTATGGTGTGTGGATTGTATGGCCCGATGGTTTGCTTCCAGGCAAGAAGCCGATCAGCAAAATACTTGGCTATCATCAAAATGTACGTGTCCTATGTGTAGATCTAAGTTTTGCATTTTGGATGTATCTTTAATTGATATTGATGAACCTGTAGCTTAAGTTGTTATCAAAGCTTTATTTTTATAATACTATTGATTTTTTTAACCTACTATAATCCTAATCCACCTACTTATCGTGGGGTATCTCTTACTAAAATTCAGAATTCTTCAGTATCTAAACAATTTTTTGTTTAGATACTTTTTTATGTCATTTAAATTTTTTACATATATACCGCTCATGCGTTAATTTGACTCTAATTTTAAACTTAATCTACGGATATTTTTTACTATGATATTTACTGCTTCTTAAGAGATTTATCAACAGGTCAATCAAACGGTTCTTATCTATGAAATCACTGAATTGAACCCTATCAAAGTCAACAAAAAATTTTGTGTTATACTTTGCTTTGTAATAAAACTACACGTAAAAATGGCGGAATTTAGTTTTGGTCTTCTAGCGCACATTAAAGCATAAGTGCTCTTTCTTTTTTACTTCTATGCTTGAATTTTAATGTCAAATTCCAGATTAGCCAAGCCAAAAAGTAAAAAATTCCTAAAAGCGGGGGTGTAAGTTCTAAGCAAAATTCCCTATAAATTGAGACAAAACGAAAAGTTTTACGGTTATGACTTCGTTGTTGCAAATTTTCTTAGAAAATGAGTGATTTATTTAAGTCTGCTTATGAATATTTTAGTGGCCCCACAAACGGCCAAAGCGATAATAATTTTGTAGGCCAAACAGTCGAAATATCCAATGTCAAATTACGAATAAAAAGAGTGATTGCTGAAGGTTTTCAATATTGATTTTTGTTAAGGTTTTGTAATATTTACAATATATTTTAGGGGGCTTTGCGGTGGTTTTTGTTGCCCAGGATATAGCCACCGGGAAGGAGTATGCTTTAAAAGTGAGTTCTGTGAATTTTGTGAAGAATTTGGGCATTCTTTTGCTATTGTTTTAGAGGCTATTAGCTAGTGATGAAGATGCAAAGAGAATCATTATTCAGGAGATAAATATCTTAAAGAAGTTGGCTGGACATCCCAACATTATTCAGTTTTTATCTGCATCTTTTATTGAAAAGTCTCAAACAAGTCATGGACAAGCAGAATTTTTATTAGTCACCGAATTATGCACTGGTAATTAGTTTTTTTTTAAATACGTATATTAAAGCCAAATTCATTATCTTTTTTTTTTAACTTTTATTCAGATCATATTTGATAAAATGAGAGCATTATAACCATAGATTTGAATTGAAATCTTAAAAATAATCTTTTTAAATTTGCAAAATGTTAATATTATGTTCCGACCAAGGACATTCTTGTTGAGATACGTATTTTGTCTTTGATTTTTTTTGTGTAATTATTAATTGAGATGATTTTATCAAAATCAAGTGTCAAATTTAATTTGAATTTTTGACACTTGATGTCATTGAAAGAATCACAGAAAGAAAATTTAAGTAGAAGCGCATTAATTACCATAAGCTACTATATACAGAGTGATCAATCTCAAGCTTCCAGGATGAACCATAAGTTTGTTAATCGTAACAAACGTTAACTTATATAAAATATTATATTATTAACTTTTTACCTGATGAACATTTTCTCAACTGTGTTATGAAAAAATATATTTTTTGAAAGCTGTGGTAGCCCAGAGTGTTTTTAGCCATATTGTTCAGCTGTTTCAAAATTATCGGTTTTTTTTGGTTGACGATTGGCTGGGGTTTTCTAAATTTATTATTATTTTTTTTTATAATTTAGCAGTTACTCTATATTTGGTATCGTCAAATAATAAATTTCATATTTTAGTTATGAAAAAAATTAAAGAATTATTTTAACTTTGCCACCTAATTTACTCTGATAATTATTAAGATTTTATTCTTTAATATCATTATAATTATTGATTTTTTTTTAATTATTTTTAGGTGGTTCACTAGTTGAAGTTTTACAGTCCCGCACTACTGCTTTCGAACCAGAACTTATTGCTAGAATTTTTTATCAGACATGTAAAGCACTCCAACATATGCATTCCCAAAACCCTTCTATCATACATAGGGATATGAAAATAGAAAATTTATTAATTAGTTCAGAAGGTAAAATTAAATTATGTGACTTTGGATCAGCTACGACGGAAACATATAAGCCTGATATCACATGGTCGGCTAGTCAACATTCGCAACTTGAGGAAAATGTAAGATGTTTTTAGACTGTTAATCGAGAGAAAAGTTGCACTTGAGCTTTTTATCAAATGACTTATTTGGTTATTACTAATTAACTTTGTTTTTATTTTAACAAATACTTAAATTGAGTCCAGCTAATCAGTGGTTTTTTTAATTAAATACAATAACGTTTGTGTGTAAGGCACAATGATTAATACAAATATGTCAAAAAAACCTTTTTTGTTTTATTAAAAGCAAAATAGTTTCTTCAGTGTACTATAGCAACTATCGTCGGATAATAAATTTATTCAATTATAAATGATTTACTTATTACTCTATGATTGTTGTTAAAGTCAACTGAAATATCTTGCAAAGCAAACAAACATTGTTGCTTTTCATTGAGCAAAACATATTTTTGGAACCGTTGTTAATTAATGTGTCTTAAACAGTTATTAAGATGAATTTTTAACGAGATTGACCTTGCTTACTTTACAATTATTAAATAGAATTGAGAAAGAAATAATGGCTTTTATATAGAAACATGGCTTACATTCTTTACTTATTCGAAAGACACTCACATTCTTAAGTGAAGATAAATTTCAAACCCCCTTCGTTGGTTGAATTTAAATACAAAATATCGGATGGTAGGGTTATTGTTATTATCTAATTCGTATAGTGAAAAAAACATTTTTTTAATATAAGATTAATGCCGCGTTAAGTAAACAAGCTTGTTTTATTTAGATGTCTAAATTCACAACACCAATGTATCGCGCTCCTGAAATGGTTGATACTTGGAGCAACTATTATGTAGGTCCTCCAGTCGATATCTGGGCACTCGGCTGTATTCTATATACTTTTTGTTTTATGAAACATCCTTTTGAAGATAGCGCCAAATTGCGAATTATTAACGCTAACTACAATCTTCCCGTCGATTCAAAATACGCTTGCTTTCATGACATTATTCGTAAGTACTCTTTTGTTGTATAATTCAATATTTATAATTTAATTTAATTTTGACAAGGTGGCTGTCTGCAAGTTAATCCCGATGAAAGACTAACCATATCCAGTGTGTTGGAACGTGTTGCAGCGATTGCAGAGTCTAATGGCTACAACTTAAAAACGGCTTTACAATTTCAACAAAAAACTACGACGTCAGCAGATTTTGAAAATCACGGTGACGGTTTACATAATAACGTTAAATCAGAAACACCTTCAAGACCAAGCCAGCCACCAAGACCGACACCACCTCAACAGGCACCACCTCAACAACCACCGCCAAGACCGGCGCCTGTAATGTCAAATGTGCAGCAAAAACCAATTGAAATTAAACAATCAGGCTTATTTTCGTCTTTAAAAGGGGGCGCTGGAAGTTTACTCAAGGGGCTAAGAGATACTAGCTCGAAAGTGATGGCTACTGTGCAACAGTAAGTACCTTATGCAGTTTATTTTAATTAGGGTTTTTGAATTCATTTAATAACCAAAAACCAATCTCTTACTTATTTATTCATTTTTTTGCACTTTATTTTTCTTATTTGATCCCAAGTAGACTGTTTACATTTATTAATTCAATATTAGGTGATGTGTTTTGGGTATATTAGTGAAGATGTTATGTAAACAATATTGACAAATTTTAAAAGGAATAAAATTATACCTAACTTTCTATTTTTATATAGTTATCAATATATATTTTTTTCAGATCAATGGGACGCAATGATCTTGATATAAGCTACATAACTTCTAGAATAATAGTAATGCCGTATCCATCTGAAGGAATAGAATCTGCATATAGAACAAACCATATTGACGACGTTAGATTATTTCTTGATTCAAGACATCCAAATTTAAAATATTCTGTCTATAATTTATCTGGGAAATCTTACCATGCTAAATTTGGTCAAATTCGAGTGATAGATTGTTCTTTTGCTTTTCCAGAACATTTTAAAGCTCCGCTTTTAAATTCATTATATCAGCTTTGCGAAGATATTTATCAATATTTAGCTGGCGATAGTAGAAATGTTATTGTTATTCATTGTACAGTAAGTAAATTGAATAAATTCATATATATTTTTTATATTGTGTCTGTTCTAGGATGGAAAAGCAACATCATCAATTTTAGTTTGTGCATTATTTATTTATTCGTATTTATTTCAAGTTCCTGAAGATGCATTGCAAATGTTTGCGGTCAAACGATGTCCTCCGAACATGCCAGCATCAGAATTAAGATATTTATACTATTTAGCTGATATTGTGCAAAATCCACCAACTTATCCGCATTATAAACCATTAACCTTGGTATCTATTCATATGCAACCAGTGCCATTGTTTACGAAAGTAAGGTAAGTTTTCATACGCCAACTGTTAGCTATACATTCTACAAAATGTTGGGAAAAAAAAATGATCTGAAAGTGAAAAAATTAATCTTAGACAAACAAGAAATAATATATCTTTTAGTATAGTATTCAGAAATTGCTTTAAATTACATCAAAATTGTTTTGATTATGAAATGATTGAGCAAATTTCATCTTTGTTTTTGCTATAGGCTTCTAGTTACGATGACTTGGACTTTTGATGTATTTCCATCATACTCATAAGTTAGTTATATCTAGCAGTGCTTTAAAAATATGTACAAATCTTCCAAGTGATTTATTTCAGTATTTTCTAGGGATGGATGTCGTCCTTACATTGAAGTATACAGCGAAAGTCGCTGTGTGCTTTCAACTTTACAAGACTACGAGAAAATGCGCTTATATCATGTAGCAGAGGGTAAAGTAAGTAATAAATGAATTCAACAATTGATTAAATATTTTAACAAAAAAATTTTAGATTTTATTGCCAGTGAATGTGACTCTTTGTGGAGATATTTGTGTCGTAATTTATCATGCTCGCAATATCTTAGGGGGTGTTATGACACAGGGTAAAGCAACCGGTTATAAAATTTGTCAGCTTCAATTCCATACAGGCTTTATTCCGGAAGAAGAGACATCTTTGAAATTTACTAAGTATGCATTATTATTAGTGAATTGCAGTGTGGATTTATTTTATCTTTGATATTTAGGTCAGATTTAGATGAAATATCAGAAGGCCAGGATCACTATCAAGAAAAATTTGCTGTCTATTTAAATGTATTTGTTTCGGATACTGAACGAAAACCTTCGCAACCACCACCATGGTTAACAGATCAGACAGTACGTAAATGTGAAACCGTTTTTGCTACAAAATTAGAACAAGATGAAACCATTGATAATTTTGGTAAGTAGAGTATCACGTATTAAAAAATATAGGTTGCTTAACTTTTTTTACAGCTAGTAAGCCTAGAAAATCTTCTCCAAAACCACCAGAAAGACCCCAAAGACCAAGTCGGCCAGCACCACCGTCTCCCAGACCGATCCATGTTGATTTAGAACAAAGAGATTCTAGTGATAGTGAAATAGAAACTAACAATGTAAGTTATTTTTTGTAAATTTGATTTTCACATCGTTATCTATGTAAGTAAAAATTTTCTTGGAAACAAGCATTTAAGGCTTCTTGATCAATCTTTTGCAACCTGAAAGTGCAATAGTGCAAATCTGCCCCGTCTCATATTCTCCATGTACATAAGCTTTATTTTATCACTGATTTTCTTAACTATTTATCTATATTAAAGTGTATTATACTTGGCCATAAATTGAGATAACCGCTGCACTTTATTGTTAATAAAATTAATTATAAATCAATTATAATAAATCAATTATAAATTTCAAATTTTATAATCGCTTATTTTTTCTAGCCTTTACCAAAAAGTGAAGAGTTTCAACCACCTTTAATAGAAGCCGTTGATTTTTTGAATCTTAATAGTGCAACTAATGCTAACATAAAACCGTCAAAAAGCTCAAACTTTGATCTTCTCAGCGGTCTAGACGCTTCCAACGATAATATGGGTAATTTTCAATCTTCAACTGAAACCTCTAAGCCTCAATCGAATCTATTTGACCCATTTGGAATGACCGACATTCAAAATAATCTTTTAGACGATTGGAGTAATTTTAGTTCGGCTTCAAAATCTGATGCTACTCAACAGCCTCAAAAACCTACAGACTTTTTTGCCGATCTAGGAAATTTAGGTAGTAATAAGGGAGGCTGGAATAGTAATGTTTCATCACCTAATAAAGTACCGCCTACAACACCTCAAAATGTGACACCACAACATAAGCCTGCAACACCACAACATCAAGCTAAATCACCAGCCGATTATAGTCGCTCTCATTTTGAACCATCTACCGATAAAAAAGGAAAATCTGATGATGTCTTTGGTGATTTATTGGGACAGCAAGGGTATACATTTACAGCGAAAAAAGAAAATTTTCCGAGGACAATAAACGACATGAGAAAGGAGGATATGGCGACGTATATGGACCCAGATAAAATAAAAATAATGGAATGGGTATGTAAACTGTAATTTTATTTAATTAAATAAAAAATACGATAGTTAAGACACATTTCTAGCACACCTTAGATGTGCTTTGCGACGTCTCGAAGCAGTCTATATTTTCTCAGATGTGTGACAATATTGCTTTTATTTTACGCTTATACTTGGGTTTGTTTATAAACTTTATTATGATTTACAGATAGAGGGCAAGAAAAATAATATTAGAGCCCTATTATGTTCTATGCACACAGTATTGTGGGATGGAACTAAATGGAATAAATGTGAAATGCATCAATTGGTTTCAGCAGCTGATGTGAAAAAAGCCTATAGGAAAGCCTGTCTTGCCGTACACCCCGATAAGGTATTTTATAAATCTATATCAATATTTTGTTATCATTTTATTTGTTTTAGCAAACCGGAACTGATAACGAAACAATGGCGAAGCTTATTTTTATGGAATTGAATAACGCCTGGAGCGATTTTGAGAATGATGCTTCTCAACAAAATATGTTTGCCAGTTAATTTTTTCTCTGCGATGGTATCATTCCATTTTTATGATTAACTTATGATCTACATATATTTTAGGAAAATGTGTAAATTTTAAAAATTTTACCCTTAACAATAATCTAGCTCTAAAGTTAATGAGCAAACGATGAATTGTCAAATATTTGGACATTACTTAATATATGGTTACTTTAGAGTTATTGTTGTTGATTGTGATTATTAATTAATCAACATTCGATTGATTAACGAAAATTATTATTGATATTATACTTAAAATATTTATTTTTAATTATTTTATATCGTTTAGAAGCTATATTTTTATATTGTGTCATTGTTCGACCGTTGACACTTTTCATTATGCAATTGATTTTTTGTTCAATTTCAATTTTATTGGAGATGTAAAGTTTGAAAAGTATATGTAAAAAGTTGATTGTGTTTTATTTAATCCTTAATGGATATTTACCATATTTATTAATAAAAAACAAGAACCCTTGCTCTGGCATTATATTGGTTAAATCTATGAAAATTTCGGGATTTTAGGTTAGCTGCGGGTTTAGATCAGATTTAAAATTTTTTGTCATTAATTTATTACACAAAGTCTGCTATACTTATTTCCGCTCTAGATTTGTCAAAGTATTAAATTATTCTTATCACTTAGAAGTATGACATTTACGTTTAAAAATTCGCAGCAAAATTTGATGACAAAGGCAATCGATTTTTTTTACTAAAAACATAGCACATTGATGCCAGTTAAATTTTGAGAAAAAACAAAGACTTTTCTTTGCCTCTATTAATTTCTTTAAACCTTTTACTTTTGTGATTTACACTGTCACTGACTTCTCTCTGCTTAGACTTCTATTAGTTATAAGCGTAATGAGTATTCTGTGGTTTAAAAGCCCACATTTAAAATGTCAATTGTCATTTGTCGTCTGTCTGTGGTAGTTCGTCACTTTCACGTCAGAAATCAAAAATCATTCAGAAATGTTTGAGGTTTGATTATTTGATATGTGTCGTTCCTAAACACGTGAAATTATTTTAAGTTTAACCAACTTTTTACATGTTATTTACGTTTTCGCATGCTTAAAAATGGTAAGTTATTAAATATTTGTAATTTAAAAAAATGTTAATACTAGGAAATTGGTGTAAATAAAACATTTTATAAAGCGATCAATTGAAATTTCTAACATAACCTTACTTATTAATACCGCGTTGTTATATTTGTAGTCGAAACTCTATGTATTATATGAACATGCGGCGGGATATGGAATATTCAAAGTGCAAGAATTTGAAGAAATTGGGATGTTTATCCCTCAGTTGGAGGCAGCAGTTACAGATTTGTCTCGATTTAATAGTATTGTTAAATTAGAGGGATTTCTTCCATTCAAGACAGCGGTATCTGCCCTTGAAAACATTAATGCTATTTCGGAGGGGCTGCTTCCGGACGATTTGAAACATTTTTTGGATATTACGATTCCAAAATCAAAGAAAAAGAACAAAATTTCTTTGGGAGTTGTTGATGCTCGATTAGGAGCTGCTATTACCGAAGCACTTGGAATTCCATGCAGTCATGTGGGAGCAGTGCCTGAAATATTAAGAGGTAATCATCATGGCGGAGGTGATGGAAATTGATTAAATATTATTTTTTAGGAATCAGACATCATCATCCTCAATTGATTAAGGGGTTCACTGCTAAGAGTTCGGCAGTTGCCCAGCTTGGACTTGGACATTCTTATTCAAGAGCTAAAGTTAAATTTAATGTCCACCGTGTGGATAATATGATTATCCAATCGATAGCCCTGCTAGATCAGTTGGATAAAGATGTTAATACGTTTTCTATGAGAATCCGGTAAGATACTTATTTTTATTTTCTTAAAAATGAAAATTTTGGAAAATCTATTAAATTAATTTCGAGTTACGGTACTGTTGTTATTTTTTACGTTTTTGGAAAATAAGGGACGTCTTTGATGTATTGAAACATTTGTGGCTATTTCCATGTAGTAAACAACTGCAACTGATTTTACAATTATTTTTTTATTGCAGTGAATGGTACTCCTATCATTTCCCAGAATTGGTGAAAATCGTTCCCGAAAATTATACATTTGCCCGCTTAGCCAAATTCATAAAAAATCGCAAGGACTTGACCCAAGATTCTCTTGCTGGATTGGAAGAAATAACAATGGATTCTGGAAAAGCACAAGCGATTTTAGATGCTTCCAAATCAAGTATGGGTATGGATATCAGCATTGTGGACTTACTAAACATTGAGATGTGTGCCAGTAGAGTAGTAGGTTTGGCCGATTATAGAAATCAACTCGCAGAATATCTAAGGTCGAAGATGTCTCTAGTTGCTCCAAATCTAGCTAAATTAATAGGGGACCAAGTTGGGGCTCGTCTAATTGCGCATGCTGGCTCATTAACAAATTTGGCAAAATGTCCTGCATCAACTGTTCAAATATTGGGTGCAGAAAAAGCTCTTTTCAGAGCGTTAAAAACGCGTGGAAACACCCCAAAATATGGTTTGCTTTTCCACTCAACATTTATTGGTCGTGCTGGTGCTCAAAACAAAGGTCGAATTTCCCGATATCTTGCAAATAAATGTGCTATTGCATCTAGAATTGATTGCTTCACTGAACAACCAACACAGATTTTTGGAGAAAAATTGAGACAACAAGTCGAAGATAGGCTTAAATTTTATGAAACTGGTGACATTCCAAAGAAGAATGTAGAGGTCATGCAAGAGGCGATGGAAGCTGTTGAACAGGAAACGGCACAGCTCAAGTCTGAGAAGAAGAAAAAGAAGAAGAAACGAAAGTTAGCCGAGATGCTTGATGAATCAGTGGGAGAAAATAATACAACTAATGGATCTGTGGTGGCAGATAAGTCTGTAGCTGAACCGCCGAAGAAAAAGAAGAAGAAAAATAAGAAAACGAAGCAAGTTGATGCAGATGAATAGATTGATTTAAAAGTTTTGATTCTGGGAAATTATTTTTAATAAGTTTTATTATAACTGCTGTTTGTCTTAATAGATTTTTTTTAAAGTGCAATGCGTTTTGATACGGTACGAATCCTACTACAAAAGCAACCAAACTATACTTGTTTTACAAGGCATTCTACATCAGAATCTTCTCTTTGAGGTTTTGTTTTCCACAAGCATAGTCAATAGAGTACTTTAATTAAATCGAAAGTCCACAAAGAGGTGCCTAAAAGATCAGCAAAAAGAGTGGCAGAATTGCCTTCTGTGCATTTTAGTCTGTCTAGTTTTTGATTTAAGCACAAACTGCATACTGGTTTCTTTACAAAAAACTCAATAAAAAAATACGGATGAATAAAAAAAAGGTCATATATTTGTAACACAATATATAAAAATATGTCTTTAAATAAAGATAAAAATTTCGTTGTTAATTTGGTAAATATGACGATGAAATAAAATTGCACATTACTACATATTGTTATAGTCAGCGTCAATAAAACGTCTTATATTCTTCAGAAATATATGTTTTATATGTCCACAATTGGTGTTTTCTGTTTGGTCTAGATATGCTTCAAGAGACTGATAAAATTCTCGAAAAACATCACCTCCCAATCGAAACTGCAAAATAGAATGTACTCCCTATGACTGGAACAATTTCAATAAAAACCTCTTCAAATGCCCTATAGATAGCGCTGAATACTGGCTGTTTTTCGGAATGGAAGAATCCTCTTGATCCATGCACAACTGCTACGCCATTTTTTTCAGCTGGCTTACAAACACTCATATACATACAATGATCTGGTCTAAAATTATATCGACACGAATATAAATACAACTTATCTGGGTGATAATGGAAAATAATATTTATTATATCTTGGTCACCCCATGTTATCTTCAATTTGTACTTTCTATAAATAGGAACAACATATTCACTCCATTGAAATGCCCGCATTCGAGTGAGATTCATCAACATCACACCAGAATTAACTCCTAAAAAATAATTACTTGATCAAAAATTTTTTCATTAGTTTGCTATGTAGAAGAGCATAATAAACTATCTACAAACTAGTTGTCAGAATGCATTATCATCAACTAGCGGTGATTTATTGAATTAATCACCACCAGCTGATGATGGGCTTGCATACTGAAAGATGGCTCCTTGGATACTTTATTTTGCTTTTTAATTAAAGAACCTTTAGAAGTATTCCACAAATTTCACGAAAATTAAGGATTAAGCTATAGAACTAGAATATTACAAAAGTCAAACAACCTAAATTTCCATAATAAGGATGTCTGGCAAAGCGATTATACCACCCAACGTTAGGATCTTCATGTTCAGGAGCCAAAGCCGCCATTTGACTAGCATTCATTTTATGAAAATAACTCCATATAAGTTCCACTGGTGTTAGAAAAAGTGTATCGGTATCCATATATAAAACCGAATCAACTTCTTTTAAAATATTCTAAAACATTTTTCAATATTAATAAAAGAAATAATAATGTGAAGCAATTTTTTACGGGTAAAAATAAACGTTGAGCAGCGCAGGGCTTAAAAAGCTTTTTCCATTCATCTGGATCTTTTGTTGGAAATGTCAGCGGCATTACTGAATAGGTAAATCCATTATTTGTAAATGCTTTCCATTCACTCAGCTAGAATAATAAGACTTTTATTTGCATTTTCTGATAATCCACTGTATAATCATAGTCTACTCTATTAATAAATTTAAATGACCTAAACCAAATAATATACTCTTTGGCCATATCTATCAAAACACTACTAATTTGGAAGAATTCCACCTGCTGGAAGAATTAAATCGCTTTTAAAGTGAATTATTGTCGACTGTAACTAGTTTAAATTCAACGTTTCTATCAACATAACAAAAACTGATTTCAACCTTTTGATTAAAGCTCTCAATTAATCGGTCTTCAGCAAGAACAATAAAATTCAACTTTTCCTTTGTGAACATCAATGCTGATTTAAGCATAATCAACGTTTCTCGCAAACGGTCTCCGCAAGCCACAACTGCCACAACAATATCATTCCTGAAAAACTATTGTAAGACTTTGTTGTTTAAACAATTATGGTAGATTAAACCTATGGAATTCCAATTTTTCAGTTGTTTTACCATCTTGGTCAGTGGGAGAGAGTGGTTCAACCACCTCATTTTTCTTACTACTCAAACTTCTGATACTGTACAAATAAAATAAAACTAAAAGCAATGAAAATATCACTCCTACACGTAAATATGTGTATAATTTCATGGTCTAGGAGGGCCCCCTAAGACCATTTTGGAATGTATACAAACAAACACCCCCAATTTAGCAGTTATGATTTGTTTGACAAGATGATTGACAATTGACATTTAATTATTTTGACAACCGACAAACTATGCAGCGTTGCCAAATTGAACGTATTTTTTTGTACAAGCTTAATCTCTATGCTTAATCTAAGCAAAAAAAAATTAAAAATATTTAGCAACAAAATTAATTAAAAAAATTGAATTATTTTTATTTATCTAAAACTGTAATCGTTTTTTTCACGGTTTTTCTAATCATAGAGCAACTAAAATAGACGTTTCCTTGATGGATATTCATTTGACGCTTGACATCACTCTTGACATTAAAATAGTGACAGGCGACAGCAGCCGGATTCTGTAACGTCTAAGGTTTTATTTAAATGTCATTTGTCAATATTAATAATAAGAATTTGATGTGTTGATTGTTGAGTTTTATGAAATATTCAAAAATCAGCGTAGTTTAGCTGAGCTGAATTATTATGGAAAAAGGAGAATTAACAGACGATAATATGACACATACGTTTTCTTTATCGGATCAATTTATGGTACAAGTTGAAGAAATGGATGGTACAATGATCTTTTTGCCCCCATTTAACAGTCTTCAATAAATTGTTGTTTTCTAGACGAAGCGGAGCAGTTAACTGCCGAAAATACAGATGACTCCAATCACGATTCTACTGATAAGATGGGCGCGCCTTTACGCGAGCAGGACCGCTTTCTACCCATTGCAAATGTCGCCAAAATTATGAAGAAAGCCATTCCAGATACGGGAAAGGTAAATAACAAAGTATGACTGTCTTCAAGTCATTGAAAAGCTCTTTAATTTAAGTCAAATCTTTCCGTTTTTGAACTGGTTTTAGATTGCGAAAGATGCACGAGAATGTGTACAGGAATGTGTCTCAGAATTTATTAGTTTTATCACCAGTGAAGCAAGTGATCGGTGTTATATGGAAAAGCGGAAAACTATAAATGGAGAGGATATTCTTTATGCTATGAGCTCATTGGGATTTGATAATTATGTGGAACCACTCAAAATTTATCTTTTAAAGTATAGAGAGGTAATGAAAGTTTTATTCAACTTTTTGCTAGCAAACCTAGCTCAAGCAGAGATACTATGGTGTACCACGCATAGGAGAAAAATAAGACTATTCTAATATTATCGCAACTCTTCATGCAACTTTTCTTTTTATTTTAGGCAGCTAAAAGTGATAAGAACTTGCATCCGAGTGACTTGGGCTTTGATGAAGTTGTAGAAGAGGGTTTCAGTAAGCTTAATTTGAACATTATTGAACTCTGAGTAATGATTTATTTACAGACACAACTGTAACCAGAAATATTATTACTGCCGAACCTGGTGGCACGGAAACTGTTATTTATACATATCAAGATGCAAACATTCATCAATTTCAGATTAATTAGATACGTTAGATATTATTTTGTAAATATAATATATAATTTGATAAGGACATTATTCTGTATGTGATTGCTTTGTATAAATAAACTTTTAAAATTAGCGGGTTGTTGAAATTTTGACAGCTGTCACTTTTCAGCCAATAGGAATATTTCTCTCCCGGATACTAATTTAGCTGTCTGCTGTCGCAAATCAATTTCCCGTCGCCATTATTGCGACGAGATCGCGAAAGTGTTTTTGCGGAAAATCGTCGTTTTCCAACGACAGGGGAGTTTCCTGCTCCCAAGAGTTCATTCTTGAGTGTTTTTCATCTTTTCCGCGTTTAAAAATCGAAGAAAACTACGATTTTTTCAAAGTATTTTTCTTGTTTGGTGATTTTGTAAACATGGCTTTTTAAAATGTCTACTTCGAATTTGCGTGTTACCACTTCATGTGGAGGAGCTCAACTCTCCGAAACCATCATCAGTAGTTTTAGTTTACTTAAGGCTGGAGGACGGAATGGACAAGAAAGGGAGTCGTTTGGTACAATCTTCTGCAAAGGGGCTGCTACCAACTGATTCAAAAAAAAATCAAGGTTAGTTCGGGTATTAGGAGACGCGCCATCTTTTTGTTGAAGGTCATTGTGGGGGCAAGTGTTTACGTAATGTCAATTTTTTGCATAATGTAGTGACTAAACAAAAAACTGCATTGACCCATCTGTTGTGAATTCTTTTATGTTTTTTTTCCTTGAGAACGATTTTTTTTAATTTTAAGGGAGTATAAAAAATTGAATTGAATTGCTGACATAAAGTTTTTTCTCGAAGAAACTACTTTGCCACAAAATACTAATACCGAACACAAAAAATCGTTCAAAAATGTTATCAGCGTCATGAGTTTTAACAGTTTTGGACCTAAAAAAAGGTAAAAAAAACCAAAGGGTTGAACTGCTATTAGCTTGCGCAAAATACTTGCTGATAGAGCGGTCATTAATTTTTAAGCGATGAAACGGGCTGATGCATTCTTGTGCCAAGTGACACTACCAATGCTGGCGGCTCAAAGTCAGAAAAAAACTTAAATTAATATTTTATAGCACAATAACCATACTATTTTAACAGACATTCCCAAATTTTTTTTTTTAAATATCAGCAGCCAACAAAATTCGTTTGTGATTTGAAATTTTTATTTTTTTTTATAGATGTTGCTACTGCAAAACCATGGCCTCGCTCGGGGCGCCGCCGCGAAGCAACCGGCGGTTCTCTCGCTACTAGAGGTGAACCGTCTCGCAAGCCGCCGCCCCAACGCCTTAAAACGTTTGATATCAAAAGACCAAAATCAAGAGCAGTTTTCAACACCTCATTTACGGATCGAACAGAGACAACCAGGCTAGAATCTGAATATGAATCTGAATGGGGTTCAGTTTTCTCACCAGGCAGTAAAAAGCAAAATCTAAATCATTTGTTAAGTTTTAATTCAACAGCCCCTCTACTCTTAAGAGGGGAAGGAGGAAGCTATAATTCACCGAGAGGAGATTCATCGAATTATCGATTGATTTCTACCAAGAAGCATAAATATAATAAAAACCAGTTTTTACAAGCGAATTGTCAATTTGTGGTTAATGCTTCCGGTGATTATAAACAATATATGAAAGATCCAGACGCTTTAGTCTCTTGGAGTTTGGTCGAACAAGTGAATGTGCAAGATTCCAATTGTCCATCATGTCCTATTTGTCTAGATCCTCCTATAGCTGCTAAAATGACTAAATGCGGACACATCTACTGCTGGTCTTGCATTTTACATTACTTATATCTTTTGGACGAATCATGTCACAAGCAATGTCCTCTCTGCGAGGAACATATAAATAAAAATGATTTAAAAAGTGTTGTTAGTAAACATCATACAACATTCAATACAGGAGATATTATTATTTTTAAATTAATGAAACGCGCAAAGGACTCTCTTGTCACATATCCCGCAACATCAATGGTTAGGAATGATGGAATTTTTAAATTTTCTGAAATTGACACACTTGATGCTTATTCTAAACTACTTTTAGCAAATAACAGCGAAATATTGTCAATTATCGATCGAGAATATAATGAATTAACAGTACAAAAGCTAGAGAATGATGATTGTTCTGCAGATCCTTTTATTGAAGAAGCTATTTCATTATTGGATAAACGTCGAGAAAAAGTTTTTGGTAGTATTGGAGAAACTCCCATTGGCCCCGATTTATCTAAAACTTTCAACAATTTGGAACTGGGTGATGCCAGTGAAAACACGAAATATTCCTACTTCTATCAAGGTATGATACTTCTTTATATTGAGCAACGTTTTTATGTCCAAAGCGTTGAGTACACATTGCTTGTGTTTTAGCTTTGTGAAATGAGTACTTTGGAAAATTAACTGATTTTTAATCAATTTTTATTATTTAAATTTATGTATTAAATAATAACATTTAAATGTCATACATTATATCTGTGCTACTACTCTATTATTACAACTATTGCAATCTAGAATGTATGATTAAATTTTAAGAATGGATATAGACCCATTGTGGGAATTTTTAAGTCTAAACGACACGGATTAAGCCGAGCGATTTAGAGATTTTTACACTGTCATATTGTATTTTTACCGTGTTTAAATCTATTCTTCTCTAGTAACTAATAGATATTTGACGCCTACCAAAGCTGTATTACGTAGCACTCTCCATTGGAAGCTATAACAATTGTTTATTTTAGCTTTTGCCGTAGTTTTTCGTTAAATATATGTAACGTCAAACTGTAATTTAGCGACAATAAATAATATTTTATAATTATTTTTATTAAATAAATTGCACTCATTTATAATTTAAACTTGTAGCATTTGATGGACAGCATATCTATCTTCATGCTATGAATGCCCGAATGTTAGAACATACATATGGTTCTTTAGAATTTGGGCCGACTACAATTACAGGCAAAATTTTAGAAAAAGAAGGAGGCTCAATGACTGAAGAAATACGAAAAAGACTTCGGTATCTTCAGCATATACCGCTCACTTGCCAATTTGAAGTTGCCGAAATTGAATTAAAGCAATCAATTCTTAAAGCAGAGACTTTTAAACTTTTTAATGGTAAGTTTGATTTAAGCTTTATTTGGGGCACTTATTTCTATTTGAATTGTCGGTATTTTTTTGACAAATCATTTTTTTTGAGTGCCAGAATAAAGTAGAGTTAATTAACTTTTATTGATTCGATATCAATTCAAGTCAGTCCCTCTACTACATAACCTTTAATGACAGGTTTTATTTGTTTGTTAAAATAGCCAACTGATGGGGATGTAAAGAAAATGCTTTTATGAAAATTTCAAGTAGTTGATTCACTTGTTTAGTCTTTCCATAATATTTTTAAAATTAATCCCAAATAAAAAATGTATTAAATAATAATTTATTTTTATTACAAAATTATAAGAATTATCATTTGATTTGCAAATTTTGTCGAAAAACGAAAAATTACTAGTTGAAAGCTGGTTTTGCCAAATAACCTCAGTACATAACTCTGACAAACTGTAAAAAGTCTACAAATTTTTTTAATTGTCAGCGCTTTCATACCAATTTACAGCACTTGTGTCAGGCTAACCGTGGCATTAATTTGTCAAAGTAAAAATACTAAGATTTTTGTGTTTTTTTTTTATTGATTATGCTTATATGTTTAGAACAATTGATCTCTCGTAAAAAACGTCGTCAGAGACGTGCTCGTGATGAGAGACGTCGAGAAAAGAAAATTGCTGTCGAGGAAGACCGGCTTTTAGGAAAATATCCCATACCCATTCTACATATTGAATCGGAAGATCAATTTCCAACTTTTGATAGAGTAAGAAGCGAATCTGAATCTACTCACCCTAGTGAATTAAGTTTTCAAGCTACTCCACCAAATAGTCTTGAAAATGAAAATGCAGGACCCTCATTTGCCAAGGTGGGTAGTATAAATTTTCAATGTTACTTATCGAAATACTTAATATCGAAACTGAAAACCGTTGCTATTATGACTTTATTTTTAAAATTATACGTTACTGTGATAATATACGTTCAATAGTTATTCTTATATAAGTTGAAGATTTTTTGAGAGTCCAAATGTAGGGGCAACTGAAACATGTTATCTATTATAATGTCACCAAACAGTTGTAGTATATATCGCAATTATCTTGTAATTTGAGATTGATATTGTTTTTAGATTCTGGCAAGTGATAGAAAAGGCGACATAAAGTGGCCCGCTCTAAAAGCGACTACATCTACATTGCCTAAGTTAGTCAATTTTAACGGTCAAACAATGAGTTCAGCTACGTTTGATGATAGAAATCGCAGTGATAGCGATCCCGATTTGGAAAGCAGCTACGGACAAATGCCACGGAATTTCAATTTAGGTGATGTCCTACATTTTAAGCTACCAAAGGGTATGTTGTCATAAAATTTCATTATAACTCTACTGTTTGATAAAGAACTGCCTTATGCTGCTTTATACTAGTAAAGATAACTTTACTAAATAAATTATGGAAACTTTTCGCTTACTGGATGAGCTTGTGCCTAATTTTTTGGATTTTTTGTGTAGTAAAAAAACTGAATTGTTAGTAGACAAGTAACCTCAAATATAAGTTCTGTTGTGTTAAAAAAAATCAAGCTGACTGGTAGTTCTTTAAAAAAACTTTATGCAATATTTTCTTTTTGACTAATGATTAAAAAAATATGTTGACTGCTTTTATTGTCATCTATTTTAGGCACAAAATTTTCCTTGAGTTGCCATTGCTATTTTTGGTAAATCGTTCTTATTTTGTGCTAGAATAAAGTGGAGATAATTAACTTTTATTGGTCTAATATCAATTGGAGTCAGTCCCTCCACCACATGTCATTTGTCACAAAATTCTTTTTATTTCAAATAATAATAATGTTTATGAAAGTAAAAAGAAGATATATTCCCTCCCTCATTCTATTATATACTTAATATTAATATCTGTTCGCAACCTTGACAGAGTAGGTTATGAGGTTTTTTTAAGCAGGAGAGTAATTAAATATATTTTGTTACAGATACACAACATTCAGGCAAGAAGAACAAAAAGAAGAAGAAACCAGTTGGTCTTCAATAAATACTATCGCTTACTGTTCCATAATAAATATTTCTAATATTTTTGTTGCATTTTGTGTTGAAATTTTTGCTTTTTATTCTTTCTAATCCATGGACAATTGTGTTAATATTTATTGTATATTACTAAAGTATCATGGTAAGAAAAATCTTTTAATATTTCGCTGTTATCAGTCCAGAGGGTTAGTAATTATTTTATTTTTATTACTGCAATAAATACATAAAACATACGCAGAGTTTGAGTTTTGTTAAAATTACCCATATGACCTTAATGATTTTTTGGCTTACGCATTAACTTTTTAAAAATACCATTTCCCCCGCTGGATGCACGCAACGGATTTTAAAAATAGCTCGTCTATTTTAAGGGCCAAAATAAGCCAAATTTCTTGCATAAGCAAAAACACCGTAGATTTCTAAAAAAACAATGCGCAGTGGGTGCTGGAAAACAGATGAGAATGATGAAGGTATGATTAATTTTTTTTACTTTTTATGAATTCTGTAACATATTGCAGCTGAACCGGTCACGAGCACGTTTTACAAACGGGAGAAGCACCATAATTTTTCGCATGAGCTATGGAATGAAATGTATAAATCGAGAGCTACCTCCTCAAAAGGTATTATAATGTAATGTTATCGCCACTATTTGGAACACATCAAATTTAGTAAAACGTTTGTTATGAACCAATAGTAATTTATTTATTACTTTATTGTACATTCTCAAAATATGCTCATTGACTTATCTTTGGACTCTGCCAAAATTATTCAGTTGATCGAAGTTTGGTCCAACTAATTTTAGAAATTCTATATTATTTTTTTTTGACCATACACTTTAATCAGATTTATTGTATATTCTACATAAAATCTAAATTATTTGCAATGAAAAGCTTCAGATACAACTGCTCAATAGATGCAATAAGAAAATATTTATCAAGTAAATAGCTGATAGAATTAATTAAAAACGGACCTTTCAAGTACTTATTGGTTTAGTCTATGGTGCTCTGATTGGTTTTTCACTTCCCGAACCTAAATATATATTTTTTCTAGCAATTTACATTGACTTAGAAGAGGAAGATCAACGCGATGATGAAAAGCTATACTCGAAATGGTCCGATTTACCCGATTTAATACTAGAAAAAATATTTTCATACTTATCAATTCGTGAAAAATATTATTGCAGTTTAGTTTGTCGGACGTGGCATAGAGCTTTCTATCTCCCATATGTTTGGTCCAGATTTGTTCTTGAAGACACAACATTAACACGTGGAAGATTCAATTATTATTCCGGATGGCAGGTTTTCACCGCCGTCTTTCCAGAACTACCAATAGTAAAATAATGTTTATTTTGTAGTACGTATTAGACCATCTTCGGACTCAAACTTGCCTCTCACAAGTTGGAAGGAATTTTCGACAATTAACCTTTGAACCAATGCTGAATTTTTACAATTTATATGAGTTTATGAATATGATATCATGGTGCACGGAACAAGCTTTAAGTAACAATACAAATCCAGAATTTGGGGCAGGGAAAAACATACATACTTTAAAATTTACCTTTCCTTGTAACATGACAAATAGAGATGATACTGAGCGAATACGACTTTTTGGGACAGGAGGTAAACTCTTGCAGGCTTTAAAACGTCTAATGTCCAATTTAAAGAAGCTGAAGAAACTTGAACTGATTGATTTAATGTTGGATCCTAAAGAAGCACAATTTTTATTAGATGAAGTTTGTCAAGGATGCTGCTCAACTTTGCAAACTTTATCAGTTATTAATACAACAAGAGTTCAATACGAATTGTTTCATGTGGGCGTCTTCATTCATTTAGAAGTAAGTATAGATTCTAAATATTTGTATCAGATGATGCTGTGATGGTTCATCTGCACTCTTTTTTTCAGGTTTTGAACATCAGTCCTCAAAATTTAGGAGATGAAATTATAGAACTCCTAAGTTATACAACCCTTAGACATATTCACATAATTCAAAATAGATACACCCCAAACGATGTCAACATTAAACCTGTTTCATGCAAAATCTGGAAACTTGCAAGAAAAAACAATACAAATTTAAGGGTTCATTTACAGCTTGAAAGTTTGAAGGAGAAAGCAATAATTTGGCAACAAGGGGCACCTGTGGCGACTGTATTGTATGATTCTCCACACGTCAAGGTACATTATCCAAAGTTATAACTCTCAATTATATGTTATTGCTTCCGCCTAATTCAAATTTTGTTTAAAAATACACACTTAAAATATAATTGCACTTAAGCAAAGTTTCTTAAACTCTGTATAAAGTGACTGTAGAACTTATTTTATTTACATATTAGTAAATGTGAATGAATTTATTAATGTTGTAGTGCAGAACCGACGGTTTAATGACAGTAATCGACTTCTACAAAGACACCTTACGCACCTATGGCCACAAGAATATACCACGATTTCACCGGAGCAAAGCTTTTGATGATAGAGTAGATGAAAGTTTAATGTTATTGGTTCGCCAATGCCACTTGCTGACAACTCTGGTATTTGTTTTATTAAAGAGAATTGCTAATTAATTAGTTTATATTATAAATTTAGGTCGTGACTGAACGTATTTCAACTTGTACGGCCCTTCTTCTAGCTTTTACTGGTAAAAGCCTCAAATTTTTGCATATTCGTGGCAATGCTGTGATACTTCGTTGTGATTGGCACCAAAATCCTGAATGGAGTGATGAATTTTATTTATGGCTCAAAACTAACAGCCGAAGCTATGAACTTGTTGAGAAAGAAATTGGGCAGATACTGGGGAGGAAATGGAAATTTTTGACAGACAAGGAATTCAGAAATTTAGATTGTAATTTACATTAATTTACTTTCGCATTATAAATATACCAAAATTAAAAACTTTTTTTATTTAGAGAAACAATAAATAAGAAAATAGAAATACTAAATACACCCAAAACTTTGAAAGCACTGAATATTTAATTTCAGTTTTTACCTCTGTTAAAAACTAAATAGAAATTTATCAATAGTGTCTATATTATTTGTCAGCACTTTTAGGTATATTGATAAACATTTGTGAATACATATGTCCCAAAGTTTCCATATTCCTCTGCATGATAATTTTTAGAGATTCTGTGAACAGCCATGATGGCTTAGTTGTAGTGGGATCTCTCCAATGCACTCCATTAGCATCACAAGTGAATAAAGCCGGTGATGGAATCTGGTACCTCATATCTGTCCAAATCCTTTTAAGAATGTCTCCAATTTCATTGCAATTCAAATGTTGAAGTACATCTCCAATGTTTGGCAACAGTGGGTGTATTAGTAATTGTCCTAGACACATCACATCTATTACCTTAATCGTGGTATCCAATAAACTTTTGTAGTTTTCTGTAGAGTTAGATTTGCTCTGTTCTCCAATGTTTTTCCATTGTTGGATTATTGTCGCTGTTAAAGCCCGTATCAATACAGAGCAGTAACAAAGGGCAGGACGATGCACTGCTAAAAAGTTGAGTAAATCCCATAAAACAGGTACATTGGTAAATAAGCGTCTTATATATAAATCCCTTTCAATTGTGAGCTTAACATTTTGATCCCTCGAATATTTCTCCGGCCATGGTAAACCATTGTACATTACATCAGGACTCACAAAATGTACCAATAATAACGATACTATTGTCACACTATCCAAAGATACACCTAAAAATTTTGATTCAGCCTCTTCGTTCGAAGAACAACACGATTTTATAGCATCTATCAATTCTGAAGTGTTTGCAGCAATAACATCCATTGGCAAATCGTCAGACCGTAATAACTTTCGTTTTCCACTTCCAATAATGCCTCCATTAAATACGGAAGAATGCTTGGTCAGAGGTATTGTTTTATTCTGAAATAAAGTATTAACAGTAGCAGTGTTACTGAAACTCATTTATTTACATTTGTCATTAGTACTCATTAACAAAAAATAATAAAATAAAAACTTACCAAATTTTTATTTTGTTTCAGCAGTAACTTTTCGGAACCTCCATCAAAATTGGCTTCTCCTGTAGCTCCAAATAATATATTATCTTTACGAAATAGTGCTCTTTCTAATAGTTCACGTAACGCTAAAACTCTTGCAGCTTTTGAATGAATACAAAAAAGCTTCAAAAGTCGATTTATTCTTTCAAAACCTCTACTTTTTGATAAAGTTGCAGTTTCATTGCAACAAATAAAAAAATAGTTGACCGTGGCGTGAGTTAGTTTTATAACCACTTCAACTGGGATTCCATCCAAACTGTTACTAATGTCAAAATTTGTTAAAATCTCTGCTATAATATGTACATTTTCTTCATTTTGTCTGAATATATCAGTTAAACCAGCTAAATTAGCTTGAATTGCTTTGCTAATTATGTGGGATTTTATTGGAGCTACTTGTTCCCACCTAAAATAAATAAAAAAATAAAACCCATTCTCTATTACGATAGAAAAGTCATTAGAAAAATACTTACTTTAATAAAACCAATAAATTCTTAAAAACTTGCTCCATCTCTCCACCACTACAGTTTCTACTCAAAACTTGTTTAAGTACCACAGAAAAATACCCTCCTTCATCAGCATATGGCAAAATTTGTTTATTTATCAATTCATGTGATAAAATTCGCACCAATAAACTTAAATGTTCCATATCTACTCCATTTTGAAACAAAAAATTTACAGAACATATGAATAATGAAGGATTACTATGCCCTAAAAATATAACTAGTTGTGCAGCAGTCTTAGCTCTCAGTTCTTTTGAACTTAACAAGTTTTGATGTATTGCGCTTATTTCATTCGAAAACGATCTTAGAAGCTCAAATTGTCTATCATTTCGAACGTTCTCATCTATACGATAAAGGACATTTTCTGAAAAAGCAAAAAAGATAAATATGTATGGGCAAGTGATAGAAACAAATTAGGTTATCGGTTCTAGCCCCTTAACAACGTATTAACAGTTATTTCTAAAAAAAAAGCATATGTCAAATTAAAATCTTTTTTTCAATAGGACGAAATACGGTTGGCTTTTGAGAAATGAGTGTCAATAGAGATTGCCAATAGTAAAAAACTTACGTAAAATTTCCATAGACTTGTCTTTGATGTCATAAAGTACGTGCTCACTTAATGCACAGTCAAGCAATAAATTAATAATTTTAGTTCCACCATTCGCACAACTTAAAATTAAGGTTAACAGAAGGTCTTCCAAAATTTCGTTCGAGCCAAAATATTTACACCAATCATCAAGAAAGGGGCATATCTTCTCAATAGTGCTGACCGATACTACATTCAATATAAATCTGCTATTAAGTATTGTCATAAGCAAAAATCCACTTACATATGTGTTTCATTTCGCTGCATATGCACGAGAATAATGTTGTTGATAAGAAAGATAATTGTAAAATAAATGGCACTGTAGCCTTTTTTTGTAATCTTGAAGTGTCAGTCTCTTGCTGCTGTTGTTCAATGCTCCACTGAAACAACATTAAAAAAAAACAATAAAATTGATTACACACAAATATTAAATATATTGCTGAAGAAATACTATAAAGAACAAAAAACTCCAATTACTAATAAAAAAAAGCAAAACAACAAGAACCACTTTTTTATCCCTGAAATATATTATTACTCTAATAAAAAAAAACCAACACGAGAAATATCAAGCAAAAAATAAACAACCAAGTAGCGGTTATCTAATTAATACAAAGTAAAAAAAAAGAAAGATCCAGAACATGAAATGTAGATTCTAAATCAGAATACCACATATTTTTTTCTAATCTGGTGTGCAGAAAAACTACTTTCAATGCCCAATATTTATAAAAAATACTAAAACCAATGAATTCTTACCAAAAATATCTCCAAAATAGCTGATTGTATGTCACTGCTATGACTTCCAGCTAAATGTCCCAAAATTCCAACAACAGATCGTAGTTTCGGCGAATTGCTTCCTTGTTCATATGACTTAATCTGACAGAAATCTTTCAGTCCACATGACAAAACACGTGTAATTACCGTGTGAGGAAAACAGCTCCCCACATGTGCTACCACCCAATCAAAATTTGGCGAATGCTTTATTGAGGTGTCTAGAAGAGCATTAATGCAGGTTTCTGTATCGGAGTGCATTAAGCTTGAGAGACATTTTGTGTTGATGTCTACTAATACTTTAGTAGCTACGCAGTTCATCCAGACTTGCAGAGTTTCATTTAAATCTAGTAGAAAATGTTAATAATAAATAAAAATAGCAACAAAAACATTTTAATAAAAATTATAATATTTAAAGAGCCTGATTATTAACATTTGGAGATAAGTTTCATGGATCTTCAAATTTGTTGTTCCTTACTATACTTACGTGTTAACAAAACATAGGTCTACAAAACCTGTTACAATTTTGCTAATTCAATAAAAACGTTATATTCTTAAATTTAAACATTTCTTATAAATAGTTGCAATGAACAATTAACTAAAGCATAATATAAGTTAATTCTTACTTGTAGAGCTATGTCCTCTTCCAGCAAATTTAGTGGAAATCTCGCCTAATAAATCAAGAGACCATGTGCTTACAATGGGGGCCCAAGCTGCTGCATTATCGTTAATAAATCCACCTAATACCGTGTGAATCTCGGCAATAGCACCCTCATTTGTCGTTCCAGGTCCTCTCTTGACATCATTCTAAAAAACAATTTTAAAAGAAGAAATAATATGATAAGTATACTTCAATATCCAGAATATATGTTTCGGCTGCTTTTTCAAAAATTTTACTAAAAAATTCAAAAAGAGCAGGTCTAGCAGCAGGAAGACTCTTGAGTAAACGAAGAGCTACTTTTGTAAGATCCAAATAATTATTAGAATCAGAGAATTTCAAAGATTCCTTTATAAAAATACGAAGCTCATTGAGAAGGTCCTGTTGAGACGTATTTCGAATTACAGGGGCTTGAGACATGTCTGTTTTTTTAAACTAATATTATATATTTTAAAAATATAATTTGTTTTAATTTTGATAATTTTTAGTTTTGACAATTGACAATTTGACATGCCTAAGTTGACAAAATGACAACTAAACCAAACTACGCCAATTATGTCATGTTTTAATTTTGCGGCGTTGTCAAATTGTCAAAAAACGGCAAGATCATACACAAAACCGTATGTGTCAAGACGTCGCGCTGCCAGTAGTGTGTCAAAAGTACTAGCACTTTAATAATAAAATAAATATATATATATTTATACAAATTGTATATATATATACAATATTTATTAAATAACAATAAAAATTTAATTTTAAAAATAATCTAATTTTTGTTATTTTAACGGTATTATTGCAATTATAAGAAAATTAGAAAAGTAATAAGTTATTTATATATTATGCAAAACACCAGCAACTAATTAAACACTGAAAAAAGTTTAATAAGTAATTATAGCAATTTGATATTAATTTTTTTTATAGCTACATCGTTTTTTAAAGAATCTGATAGTCCGTCTTGCTTATTAAAACATTAGAATTAACATTGTTTTTAATATTTTTATGTTAATAATTATATTTTTTAGATAATAGTTAACTTAAGAACTACATAATCAAACTTTTAAGGTTGATCCTACGGTATAAAATTTACACAATTTTTTAAAAGTGCCATTTGACAACATTGTTAAAAAATTTAGTGAAACAGTGTTTGTTACATTTCCCCCAGATGTTGGCAAAGCTTAAAATTCGATTTTAGATTAGCAATTGTTACTTGTCACTTGTCTTGTCATTGTTGTCAAAAAAAAGCTAAGTTTAATAAAATGAGGTGGATGAATGGTGTTTTTAAGTTAAATTTCAATAAAGACAAAAGATAATAGAAGAAATAGTACCGTAAGTTCAAACTAAAAGTTTTCGCTACATTTTGAGCTGATAATTTTTCAGATGATAGCCATGGAAGATAATAATACAATGACTTTTGTTTGTTCCGAATTATCGACGACAATGTTCCAAAAGCTGTATGACCAAAAAAAGTCTAATAGATTTTGCGATTTAACACTTCATGTGAACAATAAAATAATAAAGGCACACCGTAACGTTTTAGCATGTAGTTCTCCATATTTTGATTCGATTCTCAAGCACCACAAAGTTATTAGAGAGCAATTGATTATAACATGTTTAGATAGTGAAATTTTTAATACAATTCTGAATTATATGTACACTGGAGAGATTACCATAGAACATTCTAATGTAGAGGAATTGCTAAAACTAGCAGATCATTTTATTATAACAAAAGTCATAGAATATTGTATTGAGTTTCTCGGAACGAAGCTTAATTTAGATAATTGTTTGTTTACCTATTTTTTAACGCAACGTTTCAAACTGAAACATTTAGGAAATATTGTTGAAAATTGGATAGTCAGCCATATAGATGATGTTTGTGAAGGTGAAGAAATCATAAGCTTGACAACGCTTGAACTTCAAGAGTTTTTCAAAAACAAAAACTTTGCATTACCAACTGCAAAATCTCTTAATATTCTATCCCAGTGGACTCTTCACAATCTAGACAAACGTGAACAACATTTTGATAAATTAATTAAATGTTTTAATTCAAATTCTTTGGAACCTACAGAAGTGTTTAAACACATAGACACTTGTATTCTATACAGCAAAAGCGAAGTTTGTCTATACCGATTTTTAGATTATCTAGTACACAACAATTGGATGTTATCGAATTTTAAATGTCGCTACGATAATCTTCGCATCAAATATAGTCAAGTCTTACCGAAGCATGACGATGAAGAGGATTTATTGAAAGCTGATAAAATTGTTGTTTCCGAAAAAAATGATGCGAATTCGTCACAAAATAATTTCAGTTCGGTATTAGTTAAAGCAAAACTTCGAAATAAAAAGCAACTGATTTTAAAGAGGTTGATGCTTTTTGGACTCAAACCAAGTCTGAGGATGGCAGCGCTTAAGATGCTAACCAGCAAGAAGAAGATGCTACCATTGGAGGATTCTGACCAAAATGATGAGGGTTTGTTGCTATATTGTTTTGCTTATCTTTTGTAAATATGACGTTTTTTGTGCTTGATTTGTAACAGATTTTTTATAAGAATTAAGATAATAGAACATTTCTAATTTACTCCATGAGAAATTTAATTTGTTTCAAAAAAAAAAAATTTTATGTATATTGCGCGGGCTTAAATACTTAATAATAAGATTTTTTTTTGCATGATTAATTGTTTTTTTTTCAGAAGAGGACGATGAGAAAGTTGGCATTAAATGTCCAATTTGCTTCACTACAATAAATGATAGTCTTCTTTTGGAGCAGCATCTAGCTTTGAGTCATGCAAAAGATGTTACTTATAAATGTGGAATATGTTCATTTGTTTGTCAATATCATGGTGATTATTTAAATCATATGAAGAGCCATTTTACTGGACCACCATATAAATGTGATTATTGCGACACAACCGCCGATCAGATATCAAAACTTATTTCTCATCGAGCTCAACATTTAGATGAATCTGTTTACCAATGCACTTTT
Source organism: Lagria hirta (assembly GCA_947359425.1). Taxonomy (NCBI): domain Eukaryota; kingdom Metazoa; phylum Arthropoda; class Insecta; order Coleoptera; family Tenebrionidae; genus Lagria; species Lagria hirta. The sequence continues at coordinate 17,912,398 of OX375796.1, read as the reverse complement.
TGTGCATTCAAGTGTCGTTTAAAACAAAACTTTGTGTCACACTTGAAAATCCATACTCCAGATAAAAGTTTCAAATGTGAACAATGTAGTAAATCTTTTAGATTTAAACAAAATTTAGAAACTCATATGTTGACACATGGAAATGGGGATAAGAATTTAACTTGTGAATCGTGTGGATTTCACACAAAATTTTTAAGCCATATGATAGCACATAAAAGAATACATGCAGGTGACATCTATCGGTGTTCATATCCACATTGTAAATACTCTACAGCAAAAAAGAATCAATTGGCAAGTCATGCTAAAAGCCACAATGGAGTACGACCTCATTCTTGTAATATTTGTGGTCGGGGATTTATGGAAAAATCACATCTAGTTCGGCATGAACGAATTCATCTCGAAGAAAAACCTTTTAAATGTACTAATTGTGATTATGCAAGCTCTCGAAGAGATAAATTGAAAGAGCATTTTACAAGACACCATGGGGAAAATGCTTCAGCGAAAGTTCCTTATAAAGCCAGGCCAATGCGCAACAATACTTCTAGACCAAAAAATCAAGCAACACAAGACACTACTACTACTACAACAGCGGCTGCTAGCAGTAACTCCTCTACAAATAACGTCAATTTCACTCAAACACAAACTAACACAGGAAATGCAGCCGTTCCAGCCGTTGCCCAACCTTTAGGAAACGAGATTCAAGATCTGATAATGCATCATCAGAACCATTCAACAACATCTAATCTATCCGGAATTAATTCTAATTATCATCATTTTGGAGATCCGGGAGAGTTTCATCATCATAATCATACGCATGGTATTCATAACCAAATTTTAGCAGGGGGTCATAATCAAAGAGGTACTGGACAACATCATAATAATAATATAGTCAATCATCATATGCTAGCTCGAGGGAATCATTCTTCAGCCACATCCACCGCTGCGGCAGTCGCCGCTGCAATGATGCTGGATCCAAGGTTCCATCATAATACGTCGGTAAGTATTAAATTAGTAGGAATTGTCATTTTTATTATGACGTTAATATCTTATAAAATATTTTTTATATTAAAATATATGAAGCACTGAATATATTTTTTGCTTCTTTTGGGCTTATTTTGCATAAGTAAATAGTCATGTAATACATTTTCCAACAGAATAATGAGTATGTGTGATCCGACTTGTCTACGCAAATGTGGCAAAACACTTTTTGTTTTTTTGTTACAAAAATTTTTAATACACACTATATTATTGTTGTGACTACTGGCTCAGTAAAGTGTTTCTAACATCATAATTTGTTTTAGGTGCCCTATCACCCTACAACAACACCAGTTTCAATGGCCATGGCAGCTGTACAGTCATCTCAGCAAATTCAAACTTCTGGACAACATTCCGAATATCCCCCATCTCTACAGAACTGCATGACATTATTTTAGTCTGACTAATTGTGATTCTATCCTATTTTGTTATCTAGTCTTATTTGTTACTATTTATTATTAGGAGTTGTTGAAAAAATATTGGAAGTAATAATCTTTTTTGGATTAATACTTTGCGTATTTTTAAAACAACTGTGTTTATTAATGTTGTATTTTTTGTTATTTTGTATTGTAAAAATACGCACCAAAGATTAATATACAATGTGTACCGTCTTTTAGTTTTTTTTTAATGCCTAAGTCGGTATTTATCATTTTGCTGTTTTTTCCAAGTCTATAAAAAAAGATCTAAAAGTGAAGTTTAAATAGTTTTCAATATTTTAATAAAAATCTCATTTGTCAAAAAAATCTAAATAAAGCATGACAGAGGATCGTTACTATCAAAATAAGATAGTTTATAAGATATTTTTTATCATCAACAAAAAAGTGATACAAAAAAGTACATAATTATAAGCCAGTAACTTTAATATCTATATTCAAAATGTTTTTTTGAACCTAATTTTAAAGACAAGACATTATTTTGTCAAAATTCAGTACTACCCTCGTAAAGGAAGATTAACCGTAAAAGCTGTTTTAGCGTTTAAGGTATAGTGATAGAGGCGTAATGGGTATTTGATACCTAAAGTAACTTCCTTTCTTTAAATAAAATTTTTATATATTACCTTGTTTATCTAATCAAACCCAAATGGCAAATTAATTAATCAATCTAAAAAATTAAATTCGCAAAATTTAATTCTGGAGTAAGTATTCTTTATAACTTATGCTAACAATTTGCTTAATAATATGTGAATTGGTCTAAGAATTTGTAGAATCGGTGGTTATATTATAATAAAAAGATGTTCCACTTTTTCGAGTATAAGACTTTAACAGAAAGAGTAACCTATCTTAGAAAATGGCTTAACAAAGCGACACTCAGCTCGGCAAAATACTAGTTTTTTTTTTAATATAGTTATTATGTAGCAACATTAATAATAAAGCCAAGAAATTAATATTATTTTTTGTTATTAAAGCTACGTTGTAGGCGTGTTTAAACTAATGGTAAGTTGCAGTGTTGATCTTTTTTTAACAAAAGCATTAAATTGCAAAATTGGGTGTTAAACTATGACATCACAACTCATAGTGTGTTTAGTACGCAGTCCGGACATTACAACTCATAGTAGGTTGTGTTTAGTACGCAGTCCGCTAAACGGTTGACAATGGTTTTTTTATATATGATAATGAATGAGTAAAGAAATAAACTTTAATCTTCAATATTTACATAGTATACTTTAATTTGAAAGTGTGATTGATTGTGTATCCAATCAGTTTACAAAAAATCCTAAATTTTTAAAGTATTTCGCGCCAAAAATCAAAAGTACATTCCAATGTCGTCTAGCTATTTTTAAACAGAAGAAAGATGGCGACCCGCATACATTTCAGTCTCTTTAAAATGTTAACAAAAACCCATTTCTATTGATGATAATAATGTGAAACTAATAAATAACTGTGCGCTAGTGATAAGATTTATCAAAAAAAGTGTTTTATTTAGTTTTCCTTTTTTGTAACAAGGCAGTTTTTTGTGTAGTGTTGGAATTGTTTAATAGCTATATACCGGGTGTTTGTGAAAAAATTTTACTAGGTAAGCAATAATAAATGAAAATGGAGAATAATAAAAGGTTCAAATCTGTCACTTTGACATTTGTTGTGTCATTCGAGGTTAGAATTTGTCGATTTATTATAAATCTTAGCAAAAATCAAAGTATAATATGAGTCATTAGTTTCGAAATTCTTGCGATGAGTGTGCTGGAGCCGCCCACGTAGAGCACGTGGGTAAATGTGGGTTTTTGACTTTTCTTCCTATCGATGAATGATTAAAGGGGGGCACCACAATTGAAAGCAGTTTTCGAAAACTTAGCTCAATACGTCATTATTTAAAGAGAAGGATAAGAGTTAAATTTGTTGATTAAAAATAACCGAGAAAACTATTCAAACCTGCCATCCAATGCTCTTAAAATAGATGTCCCGTCTTGTTCGTTTATCTGCGATCTTATATCCTCCTCTATCCCGAACCTATTTTCTAAAAAATATATTTTATTGGTTTTTGTTGTCTTTGCAGAAGCAGCAAAATGGTGGTCAGCGATCCGAGTATTAATAATATTATGAGTGGCATTGAAAATGCGGGAGGAGTTAAACAACACAATCACAAGAAAAAGCTCAAGCAAAGGTAAGACAGACAATTTCATGCCTGACTGCTACATATGAAAATTACTTTTGAACAATTGGATGGGATGATTGACAGGAATTACGGTGTTTTCATCTGTTTGGCACTGGATTGATTGGCTTAACTCCAGCTTTTAATAGCATAGCTAATAAACATCTTGTCACTTTCGATGCAATATTAATATTATAAATTTTCGTTATATTTTGGTTTGTATCAGAACCAATTGCAACAAGTGCATCCCACATACAATTTTCTGCGATTGATTTTAATAACCGAAATATATGTAGATTAGATTCTAGGACTAAATTTGTTCATTTATTGTCATAAATTACCAATAAATTGAGAGTCGGACCGAAGACTAAACATGTTTCTTTGCTATTATACTATCCACATACAAAATTAAAGAGTTGGATAGATTTTTACAAAAAATTTATTACTGGTCATTTACCTCTGCCCACATCACACATAACTCTAAGCTGAGATAGAAATCAGATGTGATTGCGGAAAATAAAATTTACTATACTTAACCAACATACATATAAGTTATATACATGTTTACGAAAAATATTGCTATGCGAAAAGTTACAAAGAAGCGATGCAAGGATCATAAATAAATTTTTGTAGTACTTTACGATTGCATTACCATTTTCTCACCATTTTGAAAACAATACAACCAAAACAACACTAAGGTCATCTTACCGAAAAGGTTGAAAAGTCTACAGCATTGTCATTGATTTTTTTATATTTTTTTGACTCTTTCGTATTTCTCTTTCAAATTCAGTTTTTAGTGTTCTTTTTTTTGCTGTGCTCAGATTTCCATTCGGTTATCAACATATAATAAACGAAAATGGAATATTTTTATAATTATTTAAATTATATCAGATTCAATATCCAAGAATCCAATTCAATATTTTTAAAATATTAAAATTTAGACAATTATTACAATTAATGACCGATCATTTGCTGTTTTTTTCGAATCCTCCCAGTACTTACTGAGAAAGCTTTATCTATTATAAATACAATATAAATGAATATTACAATCTTTACATACAGCGTGCTCAAATAGGTTGAAATGGCAATCCTACATTTCATTTTAAAATAGTATAACTTTCTGTTGTTGACGGGTGACACCTTTGACACGTACATTATTGACATATTTCTTTAAAAAGTTAGTCGCTATGACATAACCTACAATTTTTTCATAAGTGTTATGTCAAATATTTGTCAAACAAGCGTATCCGATTACAGTGTTGCAACTACGCAAATAAAGAAAGTCTCAAAAAAGTGTTGCTAACTCAGACAGTCATTGTTGATCACGCTGTAGTATAAAACAAAGTCACTTTCTGCGCCTGGTTGTATATCCGCAAACTACTCAACAGATTTTGATGCGGCTTTCACTGGAGATACTTTAATAGTATAATAAAAAACTTGTTTCATAAGACATGTCTTAAAGCACGCATTCAAGTTTAAAAAACTAGTGGCAAAGCCACGAATATTTAAAGAATAAGTGCTTGAAGCTTGAAGGTCTTATGAAACAAGTTTTTTTATAATATTTTTTGTAATTTGTCTTTTTCATGCTGTTTTTAAGCATTTTTTTCTTAATTTGATCGATTTAGAGATTTTTGGAGTGGGCTGGCAAAACCTTAATTTTAAAAGTGAAAATTTTATATAGTTGTCTTTTTTTTTGTTTTATCCGAAAATCCTAATCTTGTCAGTCCCAAAATACTAAAATGGAAGAAAACTTTACATGTACGCCCCCGTAGTCGGTGAAATAGGAAATATTATTCTGGTTTTTATAATTATTATAAGATACATACCTACCTTTTTAGGTTAAGTGACAGTTAATCTTTGACTTTCGCTTTATTGGAATGAGTTTTCTTCCCAGACCAGTGGCACTTATTATTTACAACATTATATGCCATATTTCACATAAATATACTTTTCATTAATTGTTCACTTCACTTTGCTCTTAAAAAATTCTATACTATTGACAGAAAGCTTAAAAGTGTGTAAAAAGTCAAATTAAGTTTGGCCAATCTAAAAAATTTTTAGAAAAAAAAGTTTGGTGCTCTAATGGCTTATAACCGCACCGAAACCTATGACGTAGCGTTCTCTAATGAGTCTATTAGAGTATCAGAATGGAGGCAATTTGCAAAAAATTATTTACTGCAAAATTTTATTTTATCTAAAATCTTAAAGAAAGCTGCTTGACTTATACGTAACCTGAGACACTTTTTACTCCTATTCAGTATCAATTCTTGTATCTAAATCTAAATATGATGCTATTCTTGGGCAGTATAATTGTCTTTTACAGTATATTATTCTGTAAAATGCTTTAGAAGACATGAAAGGCTTAAGCAACTGAAAAATAATTTACAGACTGGAGTCGCTCCATCACTGCAGACCGCCTTGCTTCTACAGCTCTCTCTACGCTTTCTCTGCCTGTAAATAGCGCGTCCAGAGTTAGTTGGTCTTATTAAATAGGTCATTGCCTAGTTGATCAAAGGTTCTACGTCAAACTAAAGTTATCCCTGCTTAATCGTTAAGATACCAAATTGGACATACCTAGTTGTTTTGTTTTCTGTAGTGAGAATTTAAAAAAAATACAAGACTTAAGATTGATTCTTGAGAAAAGTGGTTATATATTTGTGGTTTTTTATTCATTTCAGGATCAATCCTTTGTTAAATAAAAAGAAGTTTCAAAAACTGCAAATCCAAAAACATAAGCGCTATTTGCTTAGTTCTCAAATCTGTTTACTTTGTCACAAAACGATTTCAGCCACTTGTTAACTACAAAACTAAAAAAGAGACGCATTTATCTGGTTTCAATTATTTCTATTCTGCATTTATTCAAATGAAGAATCTTTTATCTTTATGCGCTTTTCTACCATAATTAAATGCGTACCAAAATCAATTAATACTCTAATATAGGAGGGTGTATACAGCTTTTATTGTCGTCTCTCGCATCCCAGTTTTAATTTTTTGCGATCGTAACATTTTGGTCAATCTTTTTAGATGAACATGATGTTATATTTGTTTTTTTTTTGCAGATATATCTATGATAATTTTTTTCTTGTTTTTCTTTCTATCTCGTCTGGTTTTTCTACAGCTAATACTTCTTTATATTTATTTTAAACGTAAATATTTTGGTTTAGTAGCAAGCCAAGCAAAGAAATATCTAGAAAAAATACGTGTTTGCAATCTACGCAAAAAAAGGGACGGTTTGCTGGTTAGGATGTCTTATCAACAGATACATAACAGCAAGATGCATCAAATCTATACTCATTACTCAAAAATGCGGACTCCTAACATGCCCTCACATAAAACATTTTATGGAGAATTCCATGACGCTTTTATGAACTAATCAGACACTGAGATTTTAAGGCTTTTTCGTGATAACGACGAAATTATCCCGGAATTTTTTCTCCTTACCACTCATAATTATTAAAAAGAATAATTTTTTGCTTGTTTTGACGGTTAATTTGATTTCGATAACATTTAGAGTTCAAATTTCATGTATTACTTTTTCTTAAAACCTCGGAAGCGTCGTGGGATTATCTACCCGAATCCTATTCGTGTATATATTATTTTCCGTAATTTGATATTCAAAAACAGTGTGGGATGAGGGAGACAAGCTGAACTTATTTTTTCTCTCTGAACAATGAAAAGCAACTTAATCTATAAAGTAGTAATATGTAGTGTTCCCATAAACTTCTTTAAAAAATAATTAAATGAAAGAGTACTGATTTTTTATCTTATTGGTTGACTAGTTGATACCAATATCTTATAGTTCTTATGGTGAAAATGTGTCTTTATTTGCTTTTTCAAAATTAATATAGAAAATGTGGTCTATACGTGTTTTTCATGTGAAACGTGCTATTGCAAGATAGTATATTTGTTTGCTAAATAAAACGATAATTATCAGTCAGTATACAGTAAAGTTGAACATCGGACAATGACGCCTACCGCTCTGATCTTTGAAAAATCTGAGTTCATGTGATTTTTAAATTTGGTTTGTAACATGTGTTTGACAGACAGTACGGTATTTTTTTCTTTTTTGGCAATGAATAAATTTGGCATTGCATCAGGTTTTAAAACCAGTTAACAATCTTACCATTTATAATCTGCTGCAACATAATAATGTATGCACTTTTAAGACTGCTAAGAATGAAAATTCAATATGTTCTTATTATGGTAGTATCCCGAATACCAGTCTCGAACTTTCTATTGTATTTATTTGAAAGCGTATGGATAGATTATCAAAATAAATATATAGTATAATTAAATTATTTGAATGAAGGAAAATGAGATTGAGAAGGTGTTGAGTGGTGAAAATGTCAAGGATATTATTTTTCATTCAATTAAATGTAATTTATTTTTAGTGGGATGGAAACTGGTGTTAGCTGCTAAGTTCATTGCCATTTGCTATTTTAAAAATCTATTAAATTTATAGATATTATTTTGCTGCTACATTTCCTCTTTTCGTCCTGAAAATAACAAAAACGACACTATAGTATTGCGAACGGAAACCCTACAGATGTTTTAAATCATTAATTAACATTTTTCAATGTAAAGTAGGTGAAATATTCCCCTTTCAACGAAGTTTTTCCAAGTGTTTAGTCTACGGTCCGAATTAAGTTCGCTGCACTTTGAATTCATTTACTATATTATGAAAAGTCATAACAATTATTTTCATGATTATTATTAAAGTTGGTAACTTTGTATTTTTCTTACTACCTAAAATGATGAGTTTTTTTTTTACTGGTAATATTACTAAATATTTTCTTGGAATAGGCTTTTTCAAGGAAATTACACATTTATTACATTAAAGTCACTTTTAATGTGATTGGTGCATAGTGAATGTTTTTTAACCCAAAAGACCGATTAATTCACACAAAATTCCAAAATTACGCATATGATAGAAATTCTGATATTTTGTGTTATAGACGTCAAAGTTACCAACTGTAGTAATTTGTAAAAGCGGTTGTTTTGCTAAAATTTAGAGCTTACGATGTGATGGGACAATATTTGTGAAACAGCCTGTCTAATTAGCACTCTAATGATAAGTCTCAAAATATAACTGTTTGATGAACGATTTTACCACAGACAAACTTCACAGGTTTGATATTATAAAAAAACTAGGACAAGGAACATTTGGAAAAGTGCAATTAGGTATTAACAAGGAGACTGGACAAGAAGTAGCAATCAAAACAATAAAAAAATCTAAAATAGAATCAGAAGCAGATTTAGTGCGAATAAGGCGAGAAATTCAAATTATGTCATCGGTACAACATCCTAACATCATTCATATATATGAAGTTTTTGAAAATCGAGAAAAAATGGTTTTAGTAATGGAATATGCAGCAGGAGGAGAACTATATGATTATTTATCGGAACGAAAAATTTTAAATGAGGAGGAAGCGCGAAGAATTTTTAGACAAATATCAACTGCTTGCTACTATTGTCACAAACATAAAATCTGTCATCGAGATTTGAAATTGGAGAATATTTTATTAGACGAAAATAACAATGCTAAGGTTTTCGGCCAACTGTCTTAAATTCTTTTGTGTTGATAATTATTTTTTTAGATTGCCGATTTTGGGTTGTCAAATGTGTTCGATGATCAAAGACTCTTAAGTACCTTTTGCGGTTCACCTCTTTATGCTTCACCCGAAATTGTGAAAGGTACTCCGTATCATGGTCCTGAAGTGGATTGCTGGTCTTTAGGCGTTCTCTTGTATACTCTAGTCTATGGTGCCATGCCTTTTGATGGTAGTAATTTTAAGCGTTTAGTCAAACAAATTTCACAAGGGGACTACTTTGAACCTGTCAAACCCAGCCGTAAGTACTTTTAGAAGTTTTAAATTCAATTAATTGACACAAATTTATTAAAACTTAGTTTCTTTAAAGATTTGATTTAAAATCCTGGTTATTTCACGACAATAATAATCTTTAGCTCCAAGAGTCCTTCTGTCTCAATTTATAGCTCAATATTAATTTAGTTGTCATATTTTTAGCTGCATCTCCTCTCATTCGGGAAATGTTAACAGTCAATCCTAAGAATAGAGCGAGTATTGAAAAAATCTGCACCCATTGGTGGGTAAATGAAAACTACGACGTTGACTGCTTAGAAATATCTGAAGAATTAGCCAACCAAACACCTGTAAGATTAGATTTGTTGTTATCACTAGCACCACCACCTCCACAATTAGAAAGTGATAAGCTTGTAGTGACTGGCGACGTAAGTTTTTTTTTAATAAATCATAAAACGATTGTTAAAAGTTATAAACTAGGTTGCTGAGGAGATAAAGACTGAAGCTGCACCCCCCACTCGCTCTCAATCGGTTGGTAGTTTAATGGAATTCACACATCCAGCGGAACGAAGGATAAAAGAAATGTTAAATGAAGAAAAAGCTTCACCTAAGCGGAAATTAGAGAATACAGTAAGTTCTGATAGAATGAAAGAAGGGCTAAAACGAAAGGATAAGATCATTAAAGAAAATACTGTAGCTGATATTACTGTACATGGAGCATTAACAGAGGTTTCATTGGAAGACGCAAGCATGTCCGAAGCAATTCCATTGGATAAAAGCTTAACCCAAACTATATCTCGAGAAATGGATGTAGAATCTAATGAAGCAAATCAAGATATTTCTGCACAGGGAGCCGCGTGCACAGAACTTTTAGAAGAAGCAAAGAAAGCAGAAAAATCTGAACCTAAAAAAGCAAATAAAATAAAGAAAACTTTATCTACTAGTTTAAGTAGTAAAGTCTTAGAGGGCATAAATGAAATTCCTAGCCAAGAAAATGTAGCAAGCAGTGTGGATAAAGAAAATATTCAAACAGTTGCTCAAAGTGAAGATAAATCTGAAGCAAAACCTACTACCAAGAAGAGAATAGTTAAGAAGAAAGTGCTTGCTGACAAGAATGAAGTCGTTAGACCTAAAGAATCTGAACCAGAAACTGAACAAAAATTAGAAGAAGAAGAAGCACCGATCAAACCTGTAGAACGAAGAAAATCTCGTATATTTGAAGCAGCAGAGAAATTTCAAAATATGATATCTCCTACGGAAAGTAACAAATCAGTTCCAGTTGAAAAACCGAAGAAAATTCTTATCCCAGGAGTTAGTGTTGATGGTTTTAAGAAAGAGTTTGAAAGAAAAGCAAGTTTAACATCAGTGCCACGAAAAGTATTGAATAGTGTATCCAAGAAAGTGCTTGATCAGCAAAAATCAACTGATTCAGAAATACCAGAACCTAAAAAAGAACCACTTCCTAAAGATGAAAAACCTTCAGTGACTGAAACTGTAGAAGACGATAGAAAAGAACGGGTACGCAACGCTGTTAATATAATTTCAAGTGCCTTAGACAAAGAGGGAACAAGAAAATCAAAATCTCGTCCATGTTGTGTAAGAAAACCACCAATACCATTTGGCGTCGGAGGACGATCTGCTTCGGGAAATATAGGTCTTCTAACATCTCCATTGTCACCTCCATTGGGTCCTAAACCATTTGTGAAGCCTCAATTTGATGTAAAATCGGAAGCAAAGCAAGTTGCAGAAACTCCAGAACCTGTAGAAGAAAATAAAACATCTTCAGCGGAAATTACTTTAAAGAGTGCTACTCTTCCACGGCGAAAAACTACTAAAGCGGAAATTAAATTAAATTATCCAGCTCCAAAACCGGCAACTATGGAATTTAAGACTGAAATGGCACATAATGTTACTGCACCCTCAAAAACATCGACGCAACGAAGCGAAGTAGTTGTACCAGTAGCAAACTTTAGAGAGCCAGAAGTGAAACAGTCACCAAAGGAACGTATTATACCGATTTGTTTTGAGCCTCAGGAAAATGTACCAACATCGCCACCTGCAAAACCTCCCACTCCTAAACCATATCAATCGCAAAAATCGTTGCAATCACAAAGATCTGGAAGTTTATCGAGACAGTCAACTCAAGATTCTGATACGGAAACTACATCTATTGGTGAACCAATTAGAAAATCTCCGCGAGAATATATAATTCCGATTGCTGTAGAAGGGGGAGGATATGTAACTCCAAGGGCAGGCAGCTTGGAACCCAGTGATACGGCCAGTACGGCAAGTACTATGACGAATAAAAGTCGAAATAAATTTGGAAAAGCTCGTAGGATTAAGTAAGTAATTTATTGAGATTTAGAAGAAAAAGATGTTAAATCATGAATATGAATAATTAAACCGCACTTTTATATTTCAGTTCATTGTTTAGTGATCGTGATTCAGAAGACGAATCTTCGTATTCTGGTCTCTATAGACACAGTTCCTTTGGTAAAGACAGCGATAATGAAGACTCTAAAAAGGACAAGTTTCATTTGCATAGACTGCGAAGTACTCGTCCTAAGAGGAGTATTTTAGAACACAACGATTCACTAAGTTCAGGCGAGGAGGATGATGACGATGGTTTTGAAATTTTAACAGCGGAGCATTTGTTCTCAAACTTATTATCGCGGGTATTATTATTTCTTCAGGGTTTGAGGTTTAAAGTAATGATTGATTTTATTGCAGGTGCGTGATTTAACTCAAAAACTCAATGTTGAGGATACGAGCAGGCCTGGATTTCCGACCAGTCGACTTTTAAGTCATTTCGATCATGGAACTAACTTCTGGAATTTTCACAATAGGCTAGAACCTTTATCCAGGTATTTACATGATAGTTTTTTTAATCATTAAGGTCAACTGAAGCTCAAATCAAAATTGGTTTCTTGCGTCACATATAGTTAAGTCAGGTTTTATTTTTTGGTTTATAATTTATATTTGAAAATAATGCTACTAATGTTTTGTTTTTAATTTGGGCTTCGGTAAGTCATACCTTAAAGATGTAAATACTCATACATATTATAAATGTACAAGCTCTCAATATAAGGTTACTTATGTGAGGGAGATAAAAACATATAAGTAAGTTAGCTGTATTATAAAACTAGTAGTTTTGTTCCTCATTGTTTTTTTTTCACTATGTAATTTTAAGCATTTTGTTTAATGAAAAGAAGATAAAATGGAGCTAGAATATAGCAATCAATTTGAATATTTTTTTCAAATATTTAGATTAATTTTAGTTGCGTTGGTAAAAGTAAGCAGCTGATTATGCACAATTTTATGTGAGCGGCATTGGCGATGCTTTCAAAATTAACTCCACAAATAGTTGATTAAAATTATTATCGGAGCCTAATTTTTCAGAAGGCACCTCCCTTTTGAACATCAAATTATTTAGGAAAATTGGATGTTCAAGTTTGTAATTTTATCAGCAGATGTGGTATTTTTAACACTTTTGGCGATTGGAAACGGTCAGATCAGGATTATCACCTGCAATATTGAAGACTGGCTGCAAATTCATTAGCTCATCTGTGGCATTAATTTTTTTGTGTTAACTTGTTCAATGAATGCTTTGTCAATCAATTCTAATTAGTTTAGAACTAACTAATTATTATAATACTATTTTTTTACTTTTAAAATGAAAATTTTTGCTATATTTCAGCTACGATGTGTTTTACTGTTACCCCACCATAGTCTGCATGTTCTGTTAATACAATATCTTATCATACCTAACCTGAGTCAGATGTTGTACGGAAATATTTTTTTTGTTTATATTCTAGACACAGCACTTTGGGTCGAAGTCTCAGCCGAGAGCGTGGTAAATCCTCAGAGAGCCAATCATCATCCACTCCTTGGCGTCGTAGCGTTAGTCGCGACTTAGCTTCAGACATCGAAAGTGTATTTAAAGATAACAACACCACACAACGGCCAAGAGGTAAAATCTTCTAAAACTGTTTCACCACTTTTTGTTTTAATAGTAGTTTGTGTTGTGAAACACGGGTAGAGAACTTTTTGTGCCCGAGAGTAGTATAGGTTTTTTTGCATTAAAGCACATTTTTTTTTGTTTTTTGTTAATATTGTATTGTGTAATTTTTTTCTATAACTACTTAGTTGTATTATCATGTTATTCTTGGCATACTTGATGTATTGAGTATTTGTTTATTTAATATTTTGCAGTATTGTGTAAGATTTAGCCGTCTATACTAACATGTTATTTAATAAATTCTTATCTGAAACATGTTACAAATTAATAACGTTTTCTAAAGGTAAGTCGCAGTTATTTATTATTTGTATGTAACAAAATAACAATAATGGCGACTGACAACATGGTGGCGGTTTTGCACAATACTGAAATTTGGATAACACTTCTAGTTATCACTTTATTTATCACCTGAAACTAATATTTTTGATATAATGATATTGGAATTTTGAATCAACAAACAGGCCGTGGAGATAAGACAACGAGCTGTTTTGTTGGCAGACTAACGCTTTTGCAAGCATTTTGTGACAATTGCTCTACTGCCTAGGTATATGACATTCATTAAACTTTTTTACTTTCTATACATGGACATTTTTCGACATCATCTTTAAGTCACGACCCAAGACGAAATGTATTACCTAACCTACCTACTTCATGCGATCTTTAATTTAATATTCATAATACTAGAAGCCGCTGACATTGTGTGTCGTAATTAAAATATTCAAATCACATGAAGATTGTGGTCTTTCTGTAAGAGGTTTTTAAAACAATATTTTATTGGAAGTTTTACGGGTAATTAATTGAAAAGTAAACTGGCTTCATATGCTGTTGGCTTTTTTTATAGGGGATAGTTTGCTGAAATTGGCAGGCTTAGTAAATTTTGCATTTTAAATTATTTTGAGATTTTGTTAAACGCCAATTGTTTTCTAAAGCATACGAAACTCATTTTTGCAGTTTTGGTGTTATTTTAGTAACAGTACTTTGAAGGTGATATATAAAATGATAATCTTAAGTCTACTAAATATATAACAAAATCAAAAAGGGGGAAAAATGTAATGGATACATCAGGATATGCCAGGCAATGGAAAGCATGGCCGTGACGGTGTTGTGGTTGCAGCGCGAGTGCGTGTGACGGTGCATGTGCCCTGCGGACCAGCCACACAGGGAGGCACCCACTAACTGCCTGGCTACCTGCTACAACACAGACTCGGTAGGCTGCATGCACTAATTCATTCTCTCATTCATATGATTATTTTTCCACAATCTTAGAATATTGATACATTATAAGTAAACACATCTATAAATAAGTCATTAATTTTTAAAATTAACTTTATTATCTACAAAAATTATTGATGCCCAGTTGCAGAAAGAACGTCTATTGATTTGTCACCGGTGTGTGAAATAAAACCCTCTATTTGATAAAGGTGTAGACATTGACATGGACCATGTTAAGGTAATTATCCACAGCGCAATATCATTTTGGCGTAGGTGCTAATATAGCTTTAAATTTTGAAATTTAACATTTTGTCAACGAATTGTTACGCTCTTTCTGCAATTGGACTTTAGTATGTGTCAGATTAACTTTTGATAATAACTTTAATCGAGACTTTCTGTAAAATGTTTCAATTTTTTTTTGCATTTTTTTTGCAAAGTTTGAATTAAGTAGATGTAGACTCTTTGGTGGTATTGGGTAAATCAGTATGGAAAGGCTTTCTTTTTTTTTCGTAAAAGGGTTTTTCACACAACAATGATTAGAAATTTAGATAAAGGTCTAGGTTTAAAAAATACTACGTATTAGAGTGTACAGCAAAGCTTTTGTATTTGCAATGCACTTAAATTTATTTGTCTTTATTCTAAGTATGTGATGGTGTCACATTTTATACATAAGATTTTTTCTTTGTTATTTTGCTTTAGTACTGTTATTTGTAAAGTCCAGACTCTTTGTTCTAGTAACAAACATTTCAGCTCGCTAACGCATCACTTCATTTCTTTTTGTTTTTTTTATTTTTTTTACTAATTTATTTTGTTTATGTTTATTTCAAGCAGCTGCAGATGTTTTGTGCCAAAAAGTCACTAACTAGCAGAGGGTAGGTAGTGTTTTTTTGTGTATTTGGTGAATGTTTTGGTGTTATTTAGCTTTAACTAAACTGTGATTTTGTGGTTAATCCTTTCAGATAAAAAGTCGAAGAAAGAAAACCTTAATTTAGCAGATGTTGACTTAAAAAAGTTTAAATTTTCTGATGAGGACGCCTTAGCCTTGTCGTATTTAACACCTGGTTTATCGCGAAGAATTCAAAAACATTTATTATCACAATTAGCCACAGCGCCGGAACTACAAAATTCACGAGATTCTATAGGAAGGGCATCGTCGACTTTACCTCGACGATTTGACAATTGTTTAAATCAAGATAGTAGAGGCTCGAAATCAGGATTACCGGTGAAACTGCGAGATGATAACCGATCTGTTAGTCTTGGTTACGATTCTGATGTTACTTATAAAAAACCTAATAGAGCATCAAGATCAGTGTCTCTAAGAGAACCAAAAGCCTACAGTAAAAGTCCCGATTCTAGTTTATCCGAAAGTTTAAATAAAAATGATTGTACTGATAGCTTCGCTTTATTCTCACAACCTTCGTCATTCTCAAAATACTCAGATTTATCTCTTAATAAATACTCACCAAATCATAAGACTGAAATTAGAAAACCGTCCCCAAAAAGAGTTTCACGCTTTCTAAGACCCGATTTTTTTGATCCACCAAAAGAAGAAAATGCTTTAGTTAAAGAAAAAAAGGAAAGGGAAATGGAAACACAGAAAGTATTAAAAGAAATTAGAGACAGGCGAAAATGTCGATTAAGGCGAGAGCGTTCAGTATCACGTGAAAAAAGTGAGGCAATTGAAGAAGAGAAAAAAGATGAAACTAAACAATTGCTCAATAATGTCTCAAATAATATTAGAAATCTTGAAAACAACGTAAAAAGTATTCACGATTATGTTAATGTTAGTAGTCAACCAATAATCGACAATAAAATTATTGAAGAAAGTAGAATTACACCGAAGAAAATCGATGAAACGAAAAAAAGCCGCATTTCGAAATTAGTTCGTCCAAAAAGTTACCCAGCCGAAAATTTAGATAAAGACAAAAGCGTAACTGTTTCACCGGAAAAAGAATCAAAAATTAGTCGACTACGAAAAGGCTTTACGCGTCAAGGTTCAAAAGAAAGGGACAAAACATTAAAAGACGATAAAAATCAAGCTAATAAAATTATCAATGAGGAGGAGAAAGGTCACAAAAACAAATTACTTCACTCGATTGAAAAAAAGTTAGAAAAATTCCGTTCGTCTTCCACCAAAGATCCTGATATGCAGAAGGAGAAAAAATCTGGAGTAGAATCAACAATTAAACGTCTTCGTGAACAAAGCCTTCCTAGAAATCTTGAGCATTGTACCGAATCAGGTCTAATTAAACGTGCAGTATCTGTTGAGGATTTAACTGGTACTAAACCATTGCAAGCTTCTAGAAAAAGCGTTACTAAAATTCTTGGTCTTTTCAAAAAATATGAAGAGCAAGATAATAAAAATAAATCAGTTAAAAAGAAAAAAGACTTATCTGTGAATGCAAACGAATCTAGTCAAAAACCTGAACGGCCCAAGTCTTTATTAATTGATAAAATGAAAAGCTTTCAAACGAATAATGATTCTAAAGCTAGTAGTAAAGGTTCTAAATTACCCATTACTTTTCGGCGTAGCCTAAATTTGGACAACGTTAATACTGAGATTCCTAAAAAAGATACAAGCAATGCAAATCTGAAGTTAGACCTATCAAAAATTCCTCAAATATCTACATCTAGTGAAGATAATCGTAATTCTGTGGTAACAGACGATAGTTCGACTCTTTTATCGCCAGATGATAATGCGAGTAATGACTCTTGGTCTGTGGGCTCAGATTATCATACACAAGACTCGTTACATTCACCTGTTTCTCCAAACGGCCATCTTTGTTCGGGCGATGAAAGTGAATCTGTGAGTGATAGAATTCGTAGAAAAAGCTTCTATACTAGGTTTAATGAAAAGAAAAGAACCCGTAAGCCCAGTTTAACTAGAAATTATAAAGATTTGGATTTATACAAAGACATCAATTATGGAAAATCTTCAAACACTGATCAGGGATACGATTATAAACGTCGTTCAAGTTTGCTCCAAGAACCTAAAAATTATTCTCGAACTAACTTATTATTAAATGATTACGTAAATGTTCCGAATCGCTATCAAACTTACAATGCTAAAACTTCGAAACCCACCGTTTCTCTTTATTCGAACTCAGAAGATACTACCACTTTGGATGAACTTCTGACAGCTGCTAAATCCAGAAAGTAATTATTTTTAAGTTTTTGGAAAATCCAGAATTGTATTTTTTACGGTTGCAGATACAGTTCTTCACTGCAACCATCCACCTTCATCAATCATCGAAGATCTAGTTCACCTCATGGTGAACCATATTTCCTTGACCCACGACCAACGTCTTCCGTTACCTCAACAGAACCAGTTTAAGTTACAAAAATGTAGTCATATCATCGTTCTGTTAAATTAAGGTTTTTAGGCTTACTAAGAAACAAACTAAACATACATAGAACGAAAGTATTCTCACTTTTATTTCATTATCTATTTATTTTGTCAATTATTAGTGAAAGAGAATGTCGATATATAATTTATTTAAATGTAAATGTTTGCTTTTTTATTTATTATTTTTACTAGTTCTTAGTTGTTTTAGAAGATTTTATTCTCAAAATTAGCAATTTTTCTATTTATTGATTATATTAAGTATTTATTTATCATAATTGGATTGAAATTGTTATGACAAAATTACTGTTTCCTACTAAAATAAGCAATTGTTCAAGTTTTTAAATAATTTTTATTGATGCAATTGTCATGCAAATGCGAACTATGTAGATGAAACTTTTTAGGTTGAGTTTGTGTGAATTGTTAGAATTGTATGTTGAATTTTGTGATTTTATATAAAAAAATAAATAATTTAAATCTTTATTTTGTTATTTTTACAGACCCAACACAAAGCCCAAAACAGAACAAAACTTTTGTAATGTCATTCTTTGAAAGATCATTTATTTTATATGACCAAACTTTAATGCTATAGTATCATACGTATTTTACAAATTTTAAAAAGGAGACGTTAACAATGGTTTTTGGTTTCGTTCGTTCCATGTGTTAAGGAACCAGAAGTGTTTTATATGACCACACTTCAATAATACAATATCATATGCTTATGTAAAATCTTAAAAAAAAAGAGATTATCAATGCTATATGGTTTCTTTCTTCTGATAATCTTCTAAATATGTTGTTCAATCGACGTCTCACTCTTGTTTTTTCACTTGTCTTATTTTTTTTTATTATTTATGATTATTATTATTTCTTGGAGACATTTTTGATGTTGTATTTTTCTATGGACGGCAAAATAAAATTTATATTTGCCGCTTTCTTTTCCTGGTACCCGGTGGTACAAGACTGCTGCACCTTGACACAATTCCCCTGACCTGTTGTTTCGATTTGCAATGGGTGCAAACGTATGTAAGAAACAAAAAACAACTAATTTTCAAGGGGGCTCTATTTTGGATAGGGTAATTAGTCAAGCCTCAAATCAAGATCAGTGTCTGTTGTATAAACTTGTAAACTATAAAAAGGGTGGAGAATTGATAGATGCGTATAATGCCGGAGGGCAAGCAGCAGTTGAACAGCTAATGAGGGAACAATTTGGACAGCTAATGTATCAAGAAGGTAAAGGACAAACTATTAATAGGTCTGAGTATCTTAGGTGGAAATTTCGAGATCATGAACAAGTTATTTTACCAATTGAAGCTTCTTTAAGTCGATATGATCCCTTAGCTAAATGGACCGATCACGAGGCTTGTTGGCAGATGCAATACAGGTCAGTAAAGATATTGAAACATATCTTATTCTAACACCTAATATATCTGCACTCATCTGCTTTTTAAAAAATTATAAAGCGGCTAATTTTAGGGGGTCTTTGGGTGAATCACTGCTTCACGTCCTCATCATTTGTGATACAAAAATTCATACACGTCTAGCCCGAACTCTTATAAAATGCTTTCCAAAACTTGCACTAGATGTCGTTGAAGGTGAAGAATATCTTGGAGCTAGTGCTTTGCACCTAGCTATTGCATATAACAATAATGAATTAGTACAAGATCTTGTGGAAGCTGGCGCTAATGTTAATCAACGTGCTATAGGCAGTTTCTTTCTTCCACGTGATCAACAGAGACAACGACCAGCCAAACATACTGATTATGAAGGTTTAGCTTATCTTGGAGAATATCCTCTAGCTTGGGCAGCTTGCTGTGCAAATGAAAGCGTTTATAATTTGTTATTAGATAGTGGAGCACATCCGGATTACCAAGATAATTTTGGGAATATGATTTTACATATGGTTGTCGTTTGTGATAAATTAGATATGTTTGGCTATGCATTGAGACATCCGAAGTTACCAGCAAGTAATGGAATTATTAATACGGCTGGATTGACGCCTTTGACTTTGGCTTGTAAATTAGGGCGTGCTGAAGTTTTCCGCGAGATGTTGGAGTTATCGGCTAAAGAGTTTTGGAGATACAGTAACATTACATGCTCTGCGTATTTCTTGAATGCTTTAGATACACTTTTACCAGATGGTCGTACAAGTATGTTCCAATACTGCATATTTGTTTTTTTTAATTTTTACTTTGCTTTTTTCATAATGGTTGCGTATTTAAATAAGCCAAAATTTTGGTATTTTTTTTTAATAGAATAGAAGTAGAAAAACATCGATGCGGATTTTCTGCGAGAATGTAAGAAACGTCAGTATATTTAGTTGAGTCTACAATTTGTTATGTAGATGTACAACCATCTAGTTCAGTCTATTGTTTGTAACGCCTAAGATGTAAATATTCATTTCTTTTGCTTCAATACAGGTCATATATAAATCACTTGTAATGCCTATATAGACTAATACTTTTGTTCAATTTTGTTGAGTGCATAGTGTGTAAAGTTTAAGCCTAGTTCTTTTTGCTTTAATATAGATTTATTTAAAATGTTTTGGTTTTAATTTAGACTAGTAGTTAACAGCAGGTATGTAAATTTTGTTGTAAGAGGCAATTACGGACCTCCGCGGTCCTTAATCATGTCAAGAAGTTTTAAATGAAATTCTTATTCTCAAATCTTATCGTAATTATTGCACTTTTATTTCTAGATTGGAATTCAGCTCTATTTATTATTCTTAATGGGACCAAAGAGGAACATTTAGACATGTTAGATGGTGGAATTATTCAAAAATTACTAGAAGAAAAATGGAAAACATTTGCAAGGGTTTGATTTTTTTTCATAATGATTGTATTCTTACAAAAGGACAGTCTAGTAACTAGAATAAAGTGGTTTAAACTTTAGACTTTTGCAAAGAATCTTAAAAATTTAAATTATAAAGTTTGGTAACATAAAGCGCAAGGTAGCATATTGTCAAGTATTCTTATTATCAATGTCTAATACCCAAATTTAGCAATTAGGTTAATGGATCTGAGGAATTTTGTAAGAGTGGTGATATTTATATCAGTTTCAGCATCTTATTGTTTTAGAACCAATTTCTTAAGCGGCTTTTAATCCTAGTACTTCACTTATTATTCTTATCTCTGGCTGTGTTTCTCCGACCCGACGATCCCGATGAATCTCTTTTAGCTTGGTCTAATGATGTTAAAGTAATAGCACGGTACACTTGCGAGATAGGTACTATTCTAGGAGTGCTAAGTTACTTAATATTACAACAAGGTGATGAAATAAGGAATCAAGGTCTTACGGCTTTTTTAAAGCAGCAGTCTAATTCTCCACCAAAATTAATTTTTCTTGTATCAAATTTATTGATTTTGGCATCGATACCTTCTCGTCTACATGGAGATCGAGAGACTGAGGAGGCCATTTTGTGTTTTGCTGTACCGGGATCGTGGTTTCTGCTAATGTTTTTTGCTGGGTATAATTTAGATTTTGAATAGGTAAAGTATTTTATGGTTTTTTGCTTGTAGAGCTGTACGTCTTACTGGACCTTTTGTTACAATGATTTACAGTATGATTACGGGTGACATGCTTACGTTTGGCATTATATACACCGTGGTCTTATTTGGATTTTCTCAGTCTTTTTATTTTTTATATAAAGGATTTCCAGGAGTAAAATCTTCATTGTACAATTCTTACGTCAGTACATGGATGGCACTATTTCAAATAACATTAGGAAACTATGATGTAAGAATAATTGAAAATAAAATTTTTAGAGATAATTTTGAAAATTTGTAGTATTCTGAACTTTCTTTGACTACTTATCCTGGGGTTAGCAAAACAGTGTTTGCTTTATTTATGGTTTTTGTGCCTATTTTACTTTTGAATATGTTAATTGCCATGATGGGCAACACATATGCGCATGTCATTGAACAGAGCGAAAAAGAATGGGTGAAGCAATGGGCAAAAATAGTAATAGCTTTAGAAAGAGCAATTCCCCAAACAGATGCTCAGCATTATCTTCAAGAGTATAGTTTATCGTTGGGACCTAGTGAGGATCCAAGTACAGAAAAGCGTGGGGTTTTAATTATTAAATCAAAAAGCAAGACTCGTGCAAAACAAAGAAAAGGCGCTGTAGCAAATTGGAAAAGAGTTGGAAAAGTGACTATAAATGCTTTGAAAAAGAAAGGATTAACCGGCGAAGAAATGAGATGTTTAATGTGGGGCAGAGAATCAATCAACACACCTATTAAAGCCAAAAACAAAAAAGATCCTTTAAATGCTCCAGAAGGTCCAAATTTAACTGGAGGTTTTGGAGATGCTTTAACGACAGCATTAGATGTAATGGCTATTACACACGATCTTGATATTATGGGAGCCTCACAAGGGTTGAATTTAGCACCCAATTCTAAGACACCTTCTTCTACTACACCTAACACAATTGCATTATCTAACCAAATAAACACTGTATTGAATACTCAAGCATGCATGTCTGCTTTTACGCAACTGACAGACCATCAATCTTATAACATTCCAGCTCTAGATCAAAGCATAAAAATCACATCAGAAGACCCTTTCAGGGAATTAGTTATCAATGCTAGTGATACAAATTGTGATCCAGTAAAACTAAAATCACTTGCTCTATCTGCAGCAAACATTCATAATGCAGAAGAACTAATGATTAATAAACAACAACCAAAAAGTGTAAAAAGCTTAGCTGGAATCTTTTCTGGAACGGAAACTTTTGTGCGAAAAGTTGAAGAAACAATAAAGAAAAAGTATGCTGCTTTGGATCCTAGTGATAGTGAAGGCTTTGGGGGTTTGTGGGCAAATTAGTTTTACATATTTTAACACAGCTAACTAATTTTTGTAGAGCCACCTCTTTTGGGAAAAGTATCTAGAACTCGCAGGGCAAAGTCTGCTAATTTAAGGAACTTATCTGCAAAATCTAAAGCTTCAGATAAGAAGAAGCTAGTACCTGGGTCTCAGTCTAGCTCTACAGATACTGTAAATATTGAAAATAATGGAAAAGAAAATGAAGACAATGAAGATTTAGATTACGCGGCTGAACGAATTAAGCTTGTTAAAGAGTCTTTGAAGCAAACCACAGATGTCGCACAAATTCGCCCTATTAATATTGACGTTGCCTTGGGAGAAGAGCATATGTAAGAGTTGAACACTTTATTGTATTATAGTTTTCTATTTGATTAAAATATTGCTCACTCGATTGATTATAATTATGCAAAATAATTTTATTTTAATTCTAGTTTTTGTATTATTTTGATAGCGTATTGTTTTCTCCGTTTTTATCATTTTGCGCAGCAGATTGACTTATCTTAATTTTGAATAGCAAATTCACTTCAAGCTTACATTTCCGTTTTTGTAAATTTAAAAGTGTTGTGGTTTGTTAAAATGGTAGTGTGGTGAGCAAGTGAGCTTCTTGTTATTAATTTAATTTTTTTTTGCAAGCAGATCCGAAGTTGTTCATGTGCGTGGTTCTGGAGATGGAGTGGAGGTGCAATCTTTTAACCCGAAGCATAGAAAAAGACGGAAACGCAACAAAACTTCAAAGAATAACAAGTAATTATTTAGTTTCTTTTTTGTTTTTTGGCTTTAACATTTATTTGTTTAGAGTGGCTCCATCTTATGAACCACGGGGCTGTCGTTCTGCCAACGAACAATTTGATTCACTCAGCGATTCACCGGATCCTCTTGAGCCCTGGAGTACAAAAAAAATTGCAAATATGAATAAAATTTTAGCTTGGGAAAATGATCAAGCAGACAGTATGTAATCTATCAAACAATTTGACAAATATATTTTTGGTTTTTGATTGTTTTCTTTCAATAAAATGAGTCGTCCTCATATAACACCAGCATTTATTAAAGAACGTTTTGAGAAAGATTTGAAGTATTTTAAAGTTCACGAAACTTATACGCCAAATTTCAAAGGTTTCTATTATATTTACATAATTGAGGCTTTTAGTTTTTTTTAGAGGCTATGATTACTAGAAAATTTTATTCAAAGTATGAAGGATTGAGTTTTAATAATCCCCTTAACGAGCTGATGAAGCAAATTAAGAAAGCCAAGTATGATACTCCAAAACAGAAATATTCTTGGCCGGAAACTGAAAATCAGTGGTTATAAAATTTTAAACTAAAGTGCTGACTTAAAATAGTGATGTGAATAATTGTTTAGGTATGGATGGTTCTCAGAACTTTTAGTACCATTAGATGCCAAGGATAAACGATTTTACAATCCTAGATGTACCACAGAATTTATAAAACACGAACTTCAGTTGAAAAGAGATGAATCTAATTTACCTAAAGCTAAATTTATAGGTGTACCTTTTAAAGTTAAATAGACATAACTAAAACAGCTGGCCTAAATTTCTTTAATTTTTTTTTTGAGTTTTTATTCAATTTTTTGCTTGCAAAATGTTATCTGTTTCTAATTTTGCAATAGAAAACACCTATCGGAAAGCTTCTTCAAACAGACAAAATTTATACTTATTTTTGTACCGTTTTGAGTCGTCGTAGAAGATAAAATTTTGGACTGATCGCCAGCTCATACACTCATGCTGTCAGTAGCCAACAGCACAAATCCTTTGAGAAAACCATAGAGAGAATAACTAATTTAATAGACCACCTCTCACCAAAGAGCCGAAATAGGATTTTAAAGTAGCCTCTAAAACACTGTTTTCATCGCGGGTTTGAAACCCCCTCAAACAAATGTAAACTTTTTCTAAATTTAATATTGACTGCAATTAGTTTGAACACATGCTGCATTTGTTTGCCGAGCTATGAAAGCCCAACAGGAACAATTAAAGTTATCATCTGCTTTTGTCAGGTGAAGGGAAAGTTGAAATGTTTGAAATAATATTTACGTGTAAATATATGCATTTGTTTTTCAAATAGTGTTAATTTTCCACGAATACGAAACTCGTCAGTTTGATAAAGCTAATTAATAATAAGCTTGGCTTCTATAAAAAGGTTATTTAACAAGTTTCTGCGTACCAACTTCAATCATAATTTGAAAACATTTGTTTGTAGAACGTGTTTATGCTGAAAGGTTGTAAATAAAAGAACTTTTTACAAAAAGGCTGGAAAAAAAAGTTTGCAAACAATTTTTTTATTTGTAACTTTTGATTTGAAAGGAGGTTATTATTTGTTTTACTACAAATCAGAAGAGAAGCGTGGGTAGGTGTAAAATGAACATTAGAGAGAATAGACTTATAAAGAGTGAGCTAACGCCATAAAATAAAAAAAAAAAATTATTTTCGTAATTATGTTATATAACTATTAAATTTATTCAAATTTTATAAAACTTTATTGGTAACGATGGAATGAGCTCAAAAAAATTCTGCTACGAGTTAGTGAAAAAGTTCAGTCTTCGACAAAATTCTGAATAATGAGCATCAGTTTACATAATACATCTAATATTATGAAAGACACAAAATACTAATTTTAGACTATAGCAAACCTGTGAAAAAAACTTATAACACTAATTTTTTTGTCTGGTATTAAATAAAAAATTTATTTACTAAAGTTTTTAATAAATTTGAACAATTTATCAATATTTATAATAAAAGTGAAATTAATTATTTTTAAATTAATTGCATTAATAGAATGAATTGAAAAAAAAGCAGAAGAGGGAAAGAGCAAAAAAAACTTCAATATGTATTAACATTTATTTAAATAGGTAAAAATGAAAAGGGAATATTGTAAGTCAGTGATGGCAAACAAATAAAGAATCAGGAAGAAACAATTAAAGAAACAATTGAGTAGACTTACTACAAAGAATAAAAATATTTTTCAATAGAAAATATTGAGAAAAGTTGCTTTTTGTTATTTTTAACATCTCAAAAGCTTTTAACGATCTAATAATTACAATAAACGGATATTCGTAGAAATCTTGTTATTGGTCATTTTCATCACAAAAATGGCAATTATCAAATTTGCAGTTTAGGAAATTCTCTCTAATAAACATCTGACAAACTTTTTTGTGGGGCAACCTATTTTTTCTTGATAGCTCATAATGCCGAGCGTTTATTTATTTTGCTTTTCACAAATAACTTTGGTATAAAACCTCAATTATATATTTACGCAGCTTTTCCAAAAAACCACACAATGTGGTCCGAGGCTATTTGGATTTAATGATGTTGAAAACCCACTTTCTGAATAGTTTACAATTTTTTTTCTAAAGTTTACACAAATTGGTTTCATTAGAATAAATTCACAAATTCGAACGAAATAAACCTGCTCTAATTCCATAAGTAATCCAATCTCAAGAAATTCTTAGCTGGTAATCTAGTACTCTAGCGTAATATACAATTTCTCAGATATTTGCAAAACGCTTTTTTTTTAAGTTCTTATTGCACTTGATATCGTGTAATTAAAGGTTTGTAATACACCGGAGAAAGCAACGTTTGGCATAAATCTCATAATAATTGCATCTTTTAAAAAGAAAAAATTTTTTTCCCACAGTGACATTAATCTCTTAACATACAAAAATTTATCTTTAAATTGGACACAATTATTTAACTAACCAATCTTAGACTACATTGGATAAAAGCAATTTCATTTCTATATTATAAAAAGTATTGTACTACCTTATTAAAAACAGTTTCTTTATTTTGTTCTAATATTCGATATGCCGCCCTTTTTAAAAAATAAATTTCAACGATTTTGATCCAATATTTTTATTTAAAAAGTAACTTTATTCATTGAAGATTTATTAATGAATGTTTTTAAAAATAGTTTGAAGCATTTTTAATAATTTTTTAAGGTTTAATTTATATTTTTAGTAAGTTTTAAAAGTATTTTAGAATTTTTTGAGAATTTTTTAGAATTTTCAAAAAATTTATACAAATTTTTTAATTGATAAAAAAATTTAATTGAACTTTTTATTTATATATTTTTTAAAATTTTTTAATACTTTTTAAAATTACTAAAAGTGAAAACAAATTACTATAAGCTAGTTAGAAAAAATATTTTAATGTTTTGAAATGGTTTAAAAGTCTTTTAATAAGAAATAAAGACTATTTTCAATAATTTTTAATTTAAAAATATTTAAACGTCTTTAAAATTTGTTTTAACTTTTTTAAAATATATGTTGAGGTTTCTTTAAATTTCTACAATAATTTTTAAGAATTTTTTAGAATTTTCAAAGAATTTATAAGAATTTTTTAATAATTTTTAAAAATTTTTAATTTAATAATAGAAATTAATTAATGATTTTTGCAAACATGAGGAATATCGAATAATTTTTTTCATTTTAGATAAAAATTTAAATTTTAATTTTTTTACCAATTATTTTGATGCTTCAAAAAATTGTGTTGGGAAAAAGACGCGATTTATTTTTCATAAAAAACTTTTTTTTTATAATCAAAAAATGTTCTGACACTTTTGAATGGATATCAAAATGACTTCAAAACGCTAGATCTCACTAAAGGAACAAAAAGTAAAGAACATTACTCGATAAAAACTGTCATTAATCTATTAAAAAATTAACATCTTACCCATACAGATTGAGAAGTAAATTTTAATTGGTTATAATATATTCTATAGAAAATTTTTTATAAAAACCAATCTGAACCAATTTTCAAATTGATTGTCTTTACTTTTTTTCGCCTCTAAAATTTTGCCATTTCGAAAATTTTGCCATTTCGAAAATTTTGCCGCTCTTCAAATTATGCCACCCTAGGCCCGGGCCTCGCGGGCCTAGGCCTTTTAATCCATCACTGATTAAAAACCAAATCTAAACTTAATTAAAAAGACGATATTATGATAATATTATAGATAATTATTAAAAGCAAATAAATTTTGATTGATTTTTGCTATTATTTATTAAATTTAAACTCCTAAAATTCTAAATAAACGAGAAAAAAAAATTTAATTCAAAATATATTATTTTGCTTATTATGTATCATAGAAAATATGCATAGTAGTGTCAGAAAGTATATTAGTATAATATAATACAATATTTTAATATTGTATTAAAATAATAAAATCAATATAATATAATATAATATAATATAATATAATATAATATAATATAATATAATATAATATAATATAATATAATATAATATAATATAATATAATATAATATAATATAATATAATATAATATAATATAATATAATATAATATAATATAATATAATATAATATAATATAATATAATATAATATAATATAATATAATATAATATAATATAATATAATATAATATAATATAATATAATATAATATAATATAATATAATATAATATAATATAATATAATATAATATAATATAATAAACTAACTGTTTGTTTTATTTCTGCATAATTATCTTGTGCTATTTTCTTCATTATATATTTTTTAAGTGTTTTGTTACGTCTTTTGCTTTAAATCTTTTATACACCTTGTTGTATTTTGACTTTGCGCTTTTTACACTAGTCTGTATTTTTATCTCTTTTCTTCATCGTTTCAACGATCCAACAATTTTTTTTTCTCTTTTTTTGCTTTTTATTTTTTTAACATCTTTGCAATATCACAATGATTTTTTGATTTTATTTAAGGTTGGTATTTTATTGCTTTCTTGTCGCTTCTACTCTTTTTCTTACGATGTAAGTAGATGCCTCTTCTTTTAAAACTTTTTGATAATGTTCTTGCATCTCTATTTCGGTTTTTTTTCTATTCTGCTATTTTCACTCTATTGCAATTTTTTTATGTCTTGAGAAAGCTTTCACTGATATTCTGAGTTTATGAGTGCATTCTTTGTCGGTTTTTTCCAAAAGATGTCAATTTTTCAATATCTTCTAACCATGTAATTTTTTTATTTAAACATTTAAATATATAAAATCCAATGAACACAGAGTTGCACATTTACTTTTTTTGACTGTAGTTTCTCTTGCTTTATCATAATTTTAGAAAAAACTTTTTTTAAAAGTTAATAATTACAGACTATTATTAAATAGTATCTCTTGAAGACAATTAGCTGTTGGCATGCCATGACATAAATGTTTTAATTTATTTTTCAACAATCTATCAATCGTTAATCAAGGAAGTCAAGAATAGCTATATAATTATACATCTACGTTTCTCCATAATGTGGCGTTTTCGAACTATTTAATACATGTATGTTATTGTTACAGTAGAACTTGTTTTCAGGAATGATACATTTTTAATAAAAAATAGTAGAAGACATAGAAAACATGATTATGATATGTATTTGCATCTTTGACAGCAACATTCAGTGTGTCAAATTAGCGTTGAATTTAATTTGTGAAATCTCAGATGAATGAGGTATACAATAGTCAGAAACATGTTTATTTTTTTAATAAATCGTTGCACTGGAGAGAGAGTTCAAATTTTAGAAGATTAAATCAATATTGTTTTATTTAATAATTTTTTGAAACAAAGAGTTAAATTAACTCATTAATGCGTTAGTCGGTCAGTTTATTAGACAGGTTATAAAACAGATTTCGTGGCCTGTGGGAGGTTATTTATAACTAGCTAAATTTGAATTTGCAATGTTTTGAGATATCTGCGGAGTTGGGCGTATGGCTCAGTTTAAAGTACAACACTGGTTTTTTGTACGATGTCCCACACGAGTTCAATAGGTGAAAAGTCTGGAAAGCGTAGTGGCCAACGCAATACGTTTACCTTGCCACTTTTCGGTATAAACTGGGCATTATGTTAAAAATTGTTATGTTCTTACATGCTCAATAGTTATAAACAATAATAATTACTTATGTATATCATTGACTAAATATACCTTTTACTTAGTCTACGTACTTAGGTTTACTTAGTCTATGCTTATATCTTGAAATAATCATTTGAATATCTGTAATAAGATATTTTAAAACATAAACAATTGGGTAATTAGAAGTAACATTTTTTTTATAATATTAATTAATTTAAGTCTTTATGTGAAATTGTCTAAACAAGCATATTTTACAAACAAAATTAGGTTTACAATTTTTATTTCTTATTTATTAAATTTAAGTATTAATTTATTATAAAATAAACATAAACCGACAACTATTGAGGTTTGCCAAATACATTTCTCAAATAAATAATTTTAAGACAAAATACTGCTTAATCTTATAACTGCTTGAAACAAGCGAACAGTGCATTGAGTAGTTAGATATACAAGTTTTACTTATTTTTTAAGTTTACGTTAAGATCAACTTAAAAACAGTATTAATATGATGCGTGCATGTGATTTTATATTGTGAATTGCTAACGCTTATTAACGCATAATTATTTGACCAATGTTTTTCTTAAGAATTGTGCAAAAAAACCACTTTATTTTAAGCAGCATGTAGAAGTAGTAGCTTCATCAACTCTCTTTTCGAATTTCTGTCAAACTATGTTGAAAAGGACTAGAAAATTATCAGAAATTGTGGTAATTATTTTCAACGCCAAACACTCAAACGATTGAAAACAGAAACTTAATGACCGAGGATCGTTCAATAGCTCCAATGCTACCAATTGAATTAGACTATTTTGACGAAAAACTTACCAAAAAATTTAAAATCAGAAAATTTGATCACGTAACACATTTTCTTTAATTTTATATATTTAAATTTAATTTAACAATAATTTTGCTATTCTAAGGTTTAATAAATTTTTCTAATTTTTATTTATTTTATAAATAGACCAATCCTAAATTAGTTTAAGAATGCTTAATCAATTTTTTTTTAATAAAATAAAATTAATTTTATTATAATTATTTATATCATAAGAATGATTTTAGAACTAGTACAGTTTCATTGATAAATATAGCGCAAATCAAAAGAAGAAAATGTAAAATAATAAAATTTATCCGATGCCCTGATTTCTTGACAGTAGTTTTTACAAGAAGAAAAACAAATTCTGCATCTCATCGAGGTACATATTAACTGCAATTATTTCGTTGATTAATTACAGTGTTTTATGAAATTAAAAAAAAAACTACTAATTTTACAATCCGTTTTGAGAGAATTTATAATGTGTCGAGTGCGTAAATTATTGTTAACACAAATTCTGGCTCATTAGCATCTAGGTTTTGCAAGAAGATTATGATCTTTAATTCTATCAATGATAATATTTTTAACTCTTTATCGACCATTGTTAAAAGACTACAGAGACCACAAACTAATTGTTGTAAACTGTTTACATTTGTTGTGGCCTTTTGCTCCACACTGCATAATTTTTACATAATGAGACTCATCGTAAAACCATACAGAATAAGAACCACTCTAGCTGCATGTTATATATAATTTAGGTATTTTACTATTACTAACAACTTTGAACAATTCAAGAAAAGGAAGCACAATAGACCAATAATAAGTCGCAGTGCATATGACACTCTATTCCTAATATAATCTAATTTACGATTACTGATCTATGTAACTGATATTTTAAAAAGTCTAATAATTGTAAATATTTTCTGATAATATAACAAAATAGTAACAAAACTGCCTGCAATCAATCCTAATAAAATCGCAACTAAAAAAATTAATAAAAAAATTGTGTCTGTTTGAGGCCTCAAAACAAATATTTATAATTTTTTTATAATCGTAATTGATAGATATAATAATATTAATATTATCAAAACAGTGTTAATTGAACAATGAGCGTTTAATGGTAGCTATTACGCACGAAGATGAAAGTTGCACCACGAGCATAGTGCGAGTCTATTACATCTACACTATTGCAGCACTTACTTGTGCTAAAACAATGTATATGATTAAACGTTTCAATAAATTTCTCAAATTCAAAAAGTGATAATTTGGAGAAAAATTATGGTTGTCATCTTTTAAAAATCATCATTGCCAATATGAGCAACACAAATTCCTAACAGGATTTTTTTTTGTAATGCAAACATAAACCGAAAAGTAGCTGTAGAAAAAAAAGATCTATATATATTTTAAACATTAAGCCCCAAAAAAGCTATTAAATTTTAAATGATTTTTGCCATCAGGCTAGCTAGCACATTTGTGCATGAAGAGTTTCTCCGGTGTGGTTTGTGGCGGTACGCATAATTTCTTCGTAGATGGTCAAAGCCGGATCTACGGCAATTTTAAAGCTTCACTGAATGTTATGATGTTGCTTTATGTGGAAAATATCTGAAGATAGTTTTTAACCGCAAATTGTTGTAGATAAATGTGATTTCACTTGTATGTCACGTTCAAATTGGTTTCAATTTTTGTGTAGATATTAACTATTATAATAAATAATTAAAATATCTTACTCATCATTTTTATTTCTGTAAAGTGGTCGAGTTGTTTTTTATTTTGCATGGTGTGTAACCATCTACGTAAACTTAGTGCGGTTTTATCCCATTAGATTAAAAAAATTGAGCAAATTTTCTATCTAGTCAATCTAGTTTTTTATATCAATCCGTATCAGATATGCTATATTTATAAATAATATTAATCTTGCCGTAAATACGATTTTATTAGAATCGTCTTTTTGCATCAAGAGGAATATTAATTGATAGCTTCTAAACCGGATCAATGTTAATTGGAAAGTAAACGAGTTGCGAAAAAATTAATCATAATTCTTAAAATAACTGGAAGACTTTTTGCAAATACAAATAATTTTTTTTGCAAAAAATCATTATTATGAAAATATAAAAAAGCACTACTTTGGGACATGTTAAAATATCACAAGTTTACCAAACAATTCATCACATTACGAAAGCATTTATATCCTAAACTGATATTACAAATTAATATTACAAACATTTGTAAATCATTAAGAACATTTTTGACTTTGTATTATTTATATTGTTTTCTTTTTTTATTCAACGCTTAAATGTAAACAAAGATTGGCCACATTATACAATGTAGAATGCTACAATAGCTATTTTGGTATTAAAAGCGCAAAATGATATATTGTCAATTGATTAATGCCGCGTGACAAATAAGGAATTGTTGTTTGAAAAATTTTGACAGAAAAAACAACACTACTAACTTAAATCTGACGGCTTTTTAGCGTTGCCAAACTAACAATCAACTGGTTATGTTTAAATATAAATGACAAAGATTATAGTAGCAAACAGTTGTCAAATGCATTAAGAACATCAACGTGTAAAAAGAAACTACAACACACTTTCCATTATATATTTAAAAAATATCAAATAAAATTAGCGGTTTATATTATACCGCCTAATAGAGAATTCTTTATGAGACACTGCGTCTACGGAAAGTAAATAATAAATAAATTTATCTACTTTAGTTTATAAATAAATTTGTTATTAAATCAAAAAAAGTTTAGTGAATAATTTTGCTTTGTCTGCAAAAACGACGCTCTGTGACATTGTTGAACGCTTTGTTTTTCTCACATTATCTATTAAAAGCGCTATACTCTTTATATATATAAAGAAATTTTGATTTTGTGGACAAAAAAATCTTTAATAGTCTCTTAAGCAGTTGTGCGTACATCAGTCAACGTAGAGGTAAATATATCGTTTTTAGTAAGTTGAACATTAGCACACAAATAATAAAAATTATTAAATTTGTTGAACACGCAATCAGTCAAAATTTTAAGAATTAATTATCAAGTAGGTGAAATAGTACACACTATTAAACACACTCGTGTGACAATACAACATGTTATTATAATAATTTAAATTAAAATAAAGAGTGTCAAGTAACATAAGAATTAAATATTTTAAACATAAACATAATTTGTAAAAAAATTCTTATCAAATGTGACAGACGTCACGCCATTAACACTTTTATGTTTTTTGATTAAGATAAAATACACTAGATTACTGTGTTTAGAGTCGGTAGTAGTTGTTTTGATCTTATTAGCCTATTATCATGTTTGATAAGCCATTTATATTTTCTCACGCAGACGCTCAGATGTTAATTGTAGCAGCGGCAGCATTTTGATCTCACTTTAGTTGGATCTTATTTATTTATACTAAACTTTAAAATTTTTGAAAGAAGTAAAACAATTCAATTTTTACTTAGTATCTAAAGTAAACTGTTTCGGTAACTAAGTAATTATAGAAAAATAAGCTTGCCAACCTAAAAAAGTTTTTTTTTCAGTGCTATTAGTGGGACATAAAAATTTTCTATGGAATTCGTTAATTCGTACATAATTCGGCTTAATTATTGACTTCTTCAATGAATGGCTCTAATTAAAAACTTGCTCTGTTATAAACTGGAAGTCGTCAACAGATTTAAATTGTACCTACACTCATTAAACAAACAACTATTGTTAAACATTTCTGTTTTGCTAATTAAAGCAATTAATTTTCTTTCTTTTTCTTAGTAAAACTTTTTAAATTTTTTGTTTTATAATTAAGTTTTTTTTGTAATTGGTTAGAATTATATTTTCTAAAATTAGCATTAAAATACTGAAAAATATGACGTTACATTTTTAAACCTTTCAATATATGACAATTTAACAGCATAAAATTTCAAAAAAGTATAGCAATTTCCACTCCATCAAATATCAGCTTGCTGTCAATTTCTTATGCCATTTGTTTTTTTCATTATTTCATTTATTTTGTTTTAATCCTATAAACGGCATAAACCACTAGCTTTTTATATAGAAAATTGAAACATGATTGGATCTTACAAATCTTTACTAGACTGACAAAACAAAATAAAAGAAAACTATATGCAAATTTGAATTTTGATTAAATTGTCGCTAGTTTTGTCAATCGTTGTAAAAATTTTGTTAGAGACGTGTTCAGAAAGAGCGATTAACAATTTCAAACTCGACTTTATGTCTTCTATTGATAATTACTGATCTTGTTGGTTAATAGTTATTTACATAAAAGTCAGGAAATATTCACATTACTGAAGAGGAGCTAAATTGATGTGCCGAGTATTTTAAAGCTCCGAGTCAAGTAAGAGATTTTACTGACGTGTTTTGTATTAAATTTTTCCGGAAATCGTAAAATAAGACGAAATTTACAAATTTTAGAATTTTTTTTGACAAATTCCACAAAAATGAAGTTTGTCAATTTTGTTGGCAATTATAGTTACTAGAGTATCTTTTTTATTTTGCGTCTTGTAAAGTTTTTACAGTACTAGTTCGAAAAACTTAATTTTCCTGCGCGTAAATAAGCAGCAAAATGTTGTTTCTGAGACGATTTTCGGAAAATATATATTAAACGTAGCAAATTACTTTTTCTTGACATTACAATAATTTAGTCAAGCAGTAATTGATATTTTGAAATTATTACTCTATTATTTTTCTATTATTTTTATATGTACTCGTAATTAATAAATTGTAATTAATAATATCAATAAATCAAAAATTAATAAATTAATTTCAGTAGGTATTTGCAGTAATTTGGTCGGTCGAGTTCTGTTACGCCTTGTTTTAAACTTTTTCTAACAAAATAGTAAGTTATAAAAAAATAGTTGCAAAAGCCGAGAATGTAAATTATTGACCTACACATGAAAACGAAGCTCTGTAATTTCAGCGTCTAGAATTACAAAGTGTTATAGTAGAATAAATATAAAAAGCATTCGTCCGTAAAGTAAAGTAGTTGAGCTTTTTCATCTTTCACATTGCATTTCTTTAATTATTTTCTAATAGTTCTTTTTTACTAGACTAGTTTACTTAAATTCAATTTTCCGAAGAGTATTGGGTGCAGAATTTCATCCGTATCCCTTCTATCCATCTTTGTTCCAATTATTCAAGTCTATAAGAAGCCGCAGAACTACCCGCAGTATTTCATTTAACGTTAATCCCACTTATAGCGATTATGCACTTCTTCCTCCACTTTTGTTTTTCAGTGGTTATTATAATAATCGTTGTTAACGCCGATGAATACGTTAACGAAATTCAAGGAAGATGCCAAGCAACAAGCAAAACCTACCCTTGTGCGAAATATAGACTTTTCAAAAGTATTAATGATTTCCAATTTGGCAATTTTAATCTAACCAGTGATAGTTCTCTTAAATTTGTTAATATTCCGGATGTTAATTTAAGTGATGTTCCTGAAGTTGGACCGTTTCCAACAGCAAGACAGTATTTTCCAGGCGATACGGAATTTATTAAGGTTTTCAAGTTTTTCCAACGACAAGTCAATAAATTTTTCCTGCATCGAGGATTCATGTTTGATTTGCCTCAAGGCATTGAAGTCATCGAACAAGATAATAATTCTATTGGTGAGTTAAATATTTGTAATCGTTTTATTGATAACACTTTAATTAGTGTTAACATGCAAGAACAATGTAACAACATCATTTTTTTCTAATTGACGGTCAGCTGCAAGTGGGGAATAATCACCTTACAGTTAGATACAGGTTTAAGTTTCTATACCATGCAATGAGCGATAAATCATCTAAAAAAATCTGAATTCTGCATTAATAAAATTTTTATTCAATATTGTTGACATAAAAACGTTTTAATACGTAGTCATTTTGTAATTTCACAATTAACTCTAAAAAAATCGTAACTTTTTTGTTGACACTAATCGATCACATATTACTGTTTATCTCATTATTGAACAAAATATTTTTATAAATAAAGATAAATATGATTTTTTAAAGGCAAGCGGAGAGCTATAAAAGCTGCAAGTTCTTATTGAAATTTTATATGTAATAATTAAGAAACTCTTATATATAGTAATTATTGTAGGCTAAAGTGAATAGACCAATTGAAATAAAATTTTGCACCTACTAAGCATTAAAAAATAATAGTTTTAAGATTTTGTTAATTTTTTTTTGTAATAATATAAATAATACTCAAATAACCAAAAATAGTGTTACATTTTTGTTATTCTTTGTTTTATTCTTAAAAATGAAACTACGAGCTGTCAGATATACTATAAATATAGTATCTGTCATCAGCCAATACATATTTTTTCAGATTTTTGGCGATACCTACCAATAAAATGTTGTACTATCGGTGCGTTAGAAAATTGATTGAATCATTACTCTTAAAATTACTGGAAACTTATAAACTCGTAGACACAATGAATACAAACTCTGCATTATTGTATCATAAAATGCATAAAAGAAGAAGAAACCAACTTTCTTCTATTGCTAATACAAAAGATTCAAAAAACTATATCTAAAAAGATCTGCTTCTTCTTAATTTTGTTGAAAACACCCGATTCAATTGAAGATTTTGTTAAGACTTATTAGGGAAAATTTTTTTCTAGAAAAATTAATACCAATTTATTATAAACCTGCCAAAAGTAAAGTTGTTATTACACATTGAGGATTATTGCTGTAAACGATCTGGCTGTTGGACATAAGCCATTTGGACAGCAAATCGTATTATATTTTTAAAACAACAGTTTTAAAAATTTTTACCTTGCCTTAGATTTTATGCGGTTTGAAGGAACAAAGCATTCAGCTAGGATGCAGAAAATTTAAAATCAGTTTTTTTAGAAATAGGACTTTAAATATACAAGTGACAATCTTGACTTAAAAATAAAATAAATAATTTGTATTGATTACAGAGTAAATAAAGGAATTGTTTTTACAATAAAATCTAACAAGTTGTCGAAATAGCTTCAAAAGTGATGATGTTTGTAGAAAAGTTTAGTAATACATTTAAACTTATACATTTAAGAAGAATATTGTGGATTTTTGGTAGACTATGTGGCTCAAAAAACAAGGTCTCAAAAGCCAAACAATTAGTGCGTTATGGCGCAAGGAATGAATTTAGAGTTTGGATAACCTTGTTGCAACTTATTTTATTGTCGAGCCGATATTAGAATAATAACTGAATAGCAATAAAAATTATCTCACTCGATTTATTTTAAGGTT
Organism: Lagria hirta; assembly: GCA_947359425.1. Taxonomy (NCBI): domain Eukaryota; kingdom Metazoa; phylum Arthropoda; class Insecta; order Coleoptera; family Tenebrionidae; genus Lagria; species Lagria hirta. The sequence continues at coordinate 17,874,673 of OX375796.1, read as the reverse complement.
TTTGCTAAAGCCGTCTAATACAACTTAAAGTATACTCAAAAATTACAAAATTACTTAAAAAAACATATTTTTTTAAATCATTTTAAAAGTGACACTTAGAAATACACATGTTTACAGTTTTGCAGTTGGTGCAAATCTTGCTCACAAAGTCAAAAACTGGCGTTTTTCTCTATTTTTCAGATCTTTACTGCAACCTGGCCCTCCCTTACTTCATCAAAAAATTTTTTTTGACCATCTAGTTTATAATTTGAACACCGTACTTGCAAAACTGTCAATGCGACAGACGGGGCCGTTTTTCCTCACGTCTGTAATACAACCTAGTTCAAAGTAACATTTTTAGCAAACTGTAATGCTAAAATGTAGAGAAAAAACTGATAAAAATTTTATCTAAAATTAAAAACTAAGCATTTTTTTTTGCTGTTTAGATTGTTTTATAAAATTTTATTAACAATTAAAAAGGTTTTGTGATCATTATTAAGATTAGTTTCTTTAAGTTATAACTTGAATTAGTCTAGGCTTATTTACTCGATAGATATTTAAATAATTAAAACAAACTTTGGTTTTATTATTAGACATTTTACTGTAACATCACAATGTATACAGCAAAGCAAGTTCAAGAATTAAATTTATAAACTAATTATTTTAGAACAATAAATCATTTATTTTAAAACTAATTATTAAATTTTTTAGATATTTAATTTATACATTTTTTTAATTGGAAGCAATTGTATTATCTAAAATTAAACCACAAAAAATTTGTTGTTTGAGGGGAGTTAAAGCAAGATAATAATAGCTTAATTTAAAAAAAAATATATTAAAATTATAATACATTGTTGAAATTAGAAGTAAAATTGACAACTTTTAATACTTAAAACATTCAATTTAGGATTTAATTTAAATCATTCTGTTGCTAAAGCTTACTATAAATAAATTAAAATCAATTCCATTGATTTTAAAAACTAGTGTTTAAAAATGGGATTTTTATGCAGTCGTAAAAAAAAGGTTTATTTTGGCGGCAAAAATATCAATCTTTTAAAATGAATATTATTTATGCTTTTGTGCCAAATTGACACATTTGTATGATAATAATGTTTTATTTCACTACTTTAACCAGCAACTACTCTAATAACATACATTTATTAATTATAAAGTAAATCAAAATTTAATATGTACTAGTTTGTGTAAAAACACAGCTATTGACGTGGATAACATAATATAATTGTTGATCAAATTTGCATAGATTTCCATTGGTATGTAGCTTACAACTAATGATCCAATAATTATTCAAAAAAAAAATCTGCAAGCTACTAATTATAAAAATTAGGTTAGTATGATAGGAACTTTGACAACGTGGGTTGTTAATTAATTATTTATAAAGCTATAAAATCTATGTACTCTAATTAAACAACCCGTTTATAATTATTACATACTGAATTTAAAGTTTTTCTATAAAGCTTATAGGATGTGATCTGAATGTATAATAAATAATAATCTGAATTGTTTGCTTTATATGTTTTTTTATTTTTTCTAGGCGAAGGAAGAGCGAAAAAAGAAAAGAAACACATGAGTCTAATGATAAACATGTTAATGCTTTTAAAGCTATTTAAAGTAAAAGTTTTGGCTGCATTTATACTAGCTGGTGTGATTTTCATCAAAAAAGCTATACTAATGGGAGCTTTTCTTCTACCTGGCATTATAGCAAGTATAAAAGCTCATTGCAAGCAGTCCCACCAACAGCTTCACGTAGTGCCGTACCATTACGAAGACGATCACCATCATTATGAACACGAGCACCATGATGATTCTGGTGGTGGCTATGGAGTACCTGGGTATGGCGATATTACCAGAAATCAATTGTGGAGTAGAAAGAGAAATGGCTATTATTAAAAAATATGTACCTAATTTGTAGATTTTCCCTCCAAACACCTTTGCTTTTGTAGTTGCACCAAATATTTTATTTGATTATCTAAGTTTGAAATAGTTTTTTTTTTTGAATAGGGTTCGACGGTACTTGAAAAAGCCTTTAGTGTAGTGATCTTCAAAATTTTAACAAGATGCGCTGGGATTGGAAAACTGCAGTTTCTAGATGTTCGACAACTGCTTTTTAAGACTCGGATGTTGAGGAACGTTTAATGTATTTGCAATAATTGCAAATTTTTCTTCAGTATCTGACTTATTGTAGATTATTTAATAATTTATTGTTGAATGTAATATTTATTTTTTAGTGGAATAATAAAATGTTTTGTTTTGATAGTATGTTATTAATAGCAGTAAACCTGTATTTAAACTAGTCGATAATAGTCCAAATGCTAGAGCCATAATTTGACCGGCAAACAATTGAAAGGTAAGAACACTGTAACCTGTCAAATTGCGATTTGAATTAGACCTACAGACTAAGCATCAGCTTTGGCAACATGTCTCAAAAACGTTTCTAGCGTACGAGAAATCTAAGAAAGAAGATGAAACCTCCGTAAGGTGGTGGTAATAGCAAGACAATAACGATGATAAATAACAATCGATATAAAATCTGGCTTAAAAACGGAACTAGTTGTTTGCTACTTTAAATAAGTTTTCATTTTTAAATACTTGACTAAAAAAATAGACCAGGGTAGAAACCTTTAAAAATAATAAAAAATGAAAAAAAATAATAGTAAAATGAAACCCATTAGAAAAGGAAGAAAACATTATAATAATTAAAGGAAAAATAATTTACGGGCGATCTAAGGTCGGGAAGGGGATGGGGGTGAGTTTTTAAGAGTAAAAAACGGTTTTTCTTGATTTCTGGCAAAACTAAAAGTCCTATCAAAAAAAATCAAATAGCAAAGTTGTAGGTAATAAAAAGATCTAAAACTTTTGTATTTACATTTTTTTTACATAACCTCAGAATTTATGTGAAAAATTCAAAAAACCAAGTTTTTGGTTTTTTATTTTTATCGTTCACAAAAAATTTTTTTTTTTAACGAGATTTAGTGAAAACTTACCTTTCTATGTCCCAAATACGCTGTAATTTATTTGATTAAAAATATTTATTTTTTCACCTTATTTTGAATTAATATCGAAAAAACACCCTAATTTTCAATCGAAAATTCACCCGTCAAAATATCAGCTTTTTTCAAAAAGTGGGTATGGTTTCTCTTTGTTGAAGTCTCTACTTTCCGATGGTAAAAAAATAAATATATGTTACTACAGTAAATCTTCTCAGAAAATGCAAAAATTAAAAAAAAAATTTAATTCTAAATTTTTTTTTAATTAATATAAATTAGGTTTTGTTTTTTAATGTTAGGGTAGTGTATGTTTAATTATGTTTTTTGCAGGAATGTTAAGGGAAAACAATGAAAGAATGTTAAGGGAATGTATGTTTAATTATGTTTTTTGTGTTGAATGTTAGAGGAATATATGTTTAATTACACTTTTTTTGTCGAATGTTAAAGGAATGTATGTAAATTTTCTTTTTCTGGAAAGACGTTGCAAGTTCAGAAAGTCTTTATTTGACAAGAATCTATCAAAAAACACATTAAAAAGTTAAGGGTAAAAGAACGTTCAGGGTAAAAGAATGTTAAGGGACATTAAAAACTCAAGGGTAAAACAATGTTAAGGGAATTAATTATGTTTTTTTGTTTAATTACAGTTTTTATGTTTTTATTTTACAAGTCTAGAAAGTCAAAATCTAACAAAAATCAATCCAATTTATTGTTTTTTTATACGAAACTACTCCTTAATGTACTAACATCTAAAGACTTTTATTCGTTCCAAAAAAACCCACACTATTGTTTAAAATGCACAAATTTATGTTCAAACTGTCATGGTTCTAAAAATTGCTCTAAGATTGAAGAAGAAACCTACGAGGAAGTTAATGATTCAGAAGAAATTGTGGATGAAGAACCAACGCAGTCTGGAAATAATGTTGGAGAGGAAGAAGGTGATGGTAATAAAGATTTCGAAGATCTACTAGAATCGGAGATGTTTGACGAATCTAACGATGAAGAAATGCCATCAAAAAGACAAAAACTAATGGATAAGTGATTAGAATTGAAGATAAGGTATTTATGAATGATAAGATTAATGTGTTTAAAAATATTGTAATGAATAACGTAATCAGAATAAAGCATCTACATTTAATAGTACGATTTACATTTATATTTATATATAATGAGATTTTCTATGACATAAATGTAATTAGCATTAAGTAAATCAACTTTTTAATTGAAACAAATTGCAGCAATCACATTTTTTAGATAAAATTATTTACAATAATTAAAAAAAAATTTCGAATTCAAGTTTTTTTTGAATTTTTGCATTTTCTGAGAAGATTTACTGTAGTAACATATATTTTTTTTTACCATCGGAAAGTAGAGATTTCAACGAACAGAAACCATACCAACTTTTTAAAAAAAGCTGATATTTTGACGGGTGAATTTTCGATTGAAAATTAGGGTGTTTTTTCGATATTAATTCAAAATAAGGTGAAAAAATAAATATTTTTAATCAAATAAATTACAGCGTATTTGGGACATAAAAAAGTAAGTTTTCTCTGAATCTCGTTAAAAAAAAATTTTTTTGTGAACGATAAAAATAAAAAACCAAAAACTTGGTTTTTTAAATTTTTCACATAAATTTTGAAGTTATGTAAAAAAAATGTAAATACAAAAGTTTTAGATCTTTTTATTACCTACAACTTTGCCATTTGATTTTTTTTGATAGGACTTTTAATTTTGCCAGAAATCAAAAAAAACCGTTTTTTTACCCTTAAAAACTCACCCCCATCCCCTTCCCGACATCAGATCGCCCGTAAATTATTTTTCCTTTTATTTTTATAATATTTTCTTCCGTTTCTAATGAGTTTCATCCTACTATTATTTTTTTTGGTTTTAAAAATTATCGACCCTGGTCTAAAAGCAACTATAAAGATTGACAATGGTGTAAATACACAGAAAAACTTGCGTCGTTCTAGTCACAAAACATTTAGATGCTATCAAATACCGTATGATTCACAATTATTTAGATTGGAGAAGTTTATGAAAAACCAAATCAGACTCTTAGTTTGACTCAATGCGTTTTGCGCGACATTTGTTTTATGATTTCTATATCCAAGACCCTGATTTTGTTTTCCACAGCTTTTTCTAATCAAAATAATTGTGAATCGCACGGTAGGTATATTATAAAAAAATCTGGTAAAAAAAATTGTAGATTTGATAATACCTATCTGAATTTCATCAGGCTAGTTTCTATGTTTCTCTCTGTTGATATATATTTATACATATACATATTACCGTGTAACAACGGACACTGACGCTGAATTAGTTGTAGCTAAAATGTATTGATACCTTATTAATCTAATTCTAATTTATTTGTCGAAATATGTTAAAAATGAAACGACTTATTTCTATTTCAGCTAATACAAATTCTCCTTTGATGTCAGTTAAAAAACGCAAAATAACTTTTTGACTAAATTTTTTACACGTATCGGAATTACTCAACAAGATGTAACTAAAAGATTAAATAATAAATTCCCGTTTACAAGTCTTCTGTTACAATAAATCAAATTATAAGGTTCAACTCTTTGAGAAGTTTTATATTAAAATTGGCTGTTAAAAACTCTTCTGCTTGTTAAGGTTTCTATGTCTAGACTTTTAATGAAGACATTGCAAAGAAAATGTAAGCAAAGCAACGTTTTAAATTTTCAAACAATATTAATTAAATCAGTTCACGCTCCAAACTAATTTATTGCTTGTCACACTTTAAAACGTTCAGAGTGTGAAAAGCCATAAATTATATATACGTTAGATAATAAGTTAAATTTATTATGATAATTTTATGGGTAGGTCTGGCTTAAATGCATTCATGTAGCGTCGCTGGTACATTTCTGGTACCCGTAGGTCGCAGCTTTCCAGGAAATAATGAAAGAGAAATAAAAAGAGCTTTGTTTTGTTTTAGTAAATACATATTGTTAGATTACTTAAAAAGTGCGTACAAAACGCACATTTGCAGTAATGTGCCACAGAAACAAAAATATCTCCATTGCAAATAAATTACTAATAGAAACTCTAGTAAATCAGATAATTTTTTATTGTAACTGATGAGATATAAAATAGTGAGACAAAAAAACAGTTATTTTGCAATCTTGCTGTAAGTACAAATTTTTTCTACGAAAAATAGGATTTTTTATGTCTGGTTTATGTTATGTTTAAGAATTTCATTTGTATACCACAACAATAATTAATTAATTTATATATATATATATATATATATATATATATATATATATATATATATATATATTATTATTTCATTATAACAATATTGTTCCATTTTTTCAAACTGTATATTAAATATTCTTCTAATTTGATGAATTTCTGCTGAAAGTAATTATTTTCCATCAATTTTCCAGAAATTGGAAAACAAGGCGAAGCAAGGATGATAGAAATTGCGTTGTTTCCACCAAAACTTTTATTCATTATCTTTATTAAAGCCTAGGAAGACATCAACCTCATCTTTATATCATTTAATTAAGAGAGACAGAAAACGAACGAATGATTTACGGATATCTACTATCCTCAAGTGTTTCTTGAGTAGCCTAATATTTCTAACCGATTTAAAGCTTTGTGCTTTACATTCATTGGCTATTACAATGCTTATTTATTGTATCAGAAAATGTATGTACAAGAAAATGCCGATATCTCAACAAGGGTAAAGTATCAGATGTCAAGATCAGATATCAAGAATCAAGATTTTTGTCATGATGATATTTGAAATGAAAAAATGTAATTAAAAATATAAACAGAATAAACAAAGTGACACCTAACAATTTAAGATATAATCAAATAATCCCTATTTTTAATTAAAATTTATTTTTAAAAAACTAGTCTAAATTTCATAATTTTTTATTTTAAATCGTTATAGGTTTAAATTGTAATAATATACAGTAAGAAATATAGCAAAATATTAATCTAGACAAATTTCTCTTGCTGTAAATGGATAAATTGTGTTGTCAAGTGTGTTGTTAAACAACAACTGCTAAAGATATTTTAAATTAGTGAATAGTTGTTTAATAATTATTAAGCATAACGTAACGGTTTGACAATTTTCATTTATAATTCTTGCAGATTAATTTTGAATAAATTAGTTTTGGCTTATTCTTTTGCTTTTATTCTTTTTGTCGACTATTGAAGCTAGGTAAATAATAACATATTCTAGTTCAATAAGTTTATTGCATAAAAATCAGCTTTGCTTTTAAAATTTGTATGTCATTATTTGTTTGACATTATTCTTTATACCGAAAGATTGTTCTACTTTTTTTTTTCTACTGTTTATAATTTGATTCACTATCAGAACTTCAATTAAATTTTTACTAAAACCGTCTCACGTTGATAAAACAAAAAGCTTCCTTATGGTTAAGAAAACTTTTCTAATATGACAGCAGGGCAGATCAACGGCACAATAAAGCATATTTATTTTAATTTTTTTTTAACTAATAAAAAATAATATAAGGAACAACAACATTTAAATTCTAATAAAATGTTATAATATGCGGTCTAAACGAATCTAAATTATAGAAGTCAAGCAATGAGTTTGTTGTAGATAGTTGATAATATGCGTACATTGTTATTATTGCATTTATCAAAAAAATATGTGTACGGTAATTTTAATTAAATAATGGTATATTGTAAAAAAATTAGCTAAGCTAATTAGAACAGCGCCTCCACCATTATTCGCATGTAAATCACACACTTGAACGCAAAAATTTATAACACAATGTCTATTTAATAAAAAATATTGATTAGAAGACCATTTTTGTAATTAATTTTTGTAAACAACCAAATTTGCAGCTTTGAGCACGCAATAAAGACTATTCTGACACACCTATCAGCTAAACATACACCTGATCACCATACTTGTTATATTGTTTTGCTAAATAGTCAGTGTTTTGAATTTTAAAAATTCAAATTAAATAGTTAAAAAATAAATTTTTGGCATAACAGCATTTCACTTTTTTCTAATTCTCAATTTCAGTCTGCTTTTGGGTCGTTTTTATCGTTCACTCAACAAAATGCCACTAAGTTCCAAAACCACAGCTGCGGTAATTCTTGAAATTACTTATTGATTATTGGTAATTTAATGCTTTATGTCGGAAACATTATGCTCAAAGCCTTTGTCTTCTAATTAAAAATTCTTTTTAGAATTTTTGCCGCTGTAGCAAAATGTAGACTAAAATAAATCTTTTTTTAAATATGCTGCCATAAGCGTCCAATTTAGATTTTTTAATTTTTAAAGTCATTTTCTATATCTGGATTCAAAGTTGAACCAGAAAAGTATTGAAATCTTTTGCTGTATTTAATATGCAGAAACGATGATAGTACTTATGCCACCATTATAAACTTTTGAAGAGCTATTATTATAAATGATAATTAAACAATATATTTTGAAAATGCAAATCTGCAAAACATGTGTATAAAAACTCTGTAGAGCCAGGGTTGATAATAAGCAAGTTTATTGCTTGTTGCTGATTTTATTAATTAGGCAATGGGAATAAGAAAAGTAATAAATAAATAAATTGGTTTTAATTTAATTTGCAGCGTTTTTCTTGAGTTTTATGAAACAACAATATAAGTGAAATCTTTTCTTTTAAAATAGTTTTTGTCTAATCCTTTCATGTAGATCACAAATTCAGTTTAAATAATTAAGGTTTCACCCCTTAAATAATGAATTGCTTGTTTTGGGTGGTGGCATCATAGACATTAAATAAATTATTGTTCGGTAGCATATTGTGTTAGAATAAATAAAAATTAGTTTATTAATTCTTATTTGCGTAACAATACTATTGCAGAGTTGTGTACTTTATTTGAAATCAAAAAGATAGAATGTTGTTCCTCATTAAGCGCTGCAGAATGTAGGTATGCTGGAATGTTTTTTGTTTTTCCATTCAAGCAACAACAAATTGGACTGTGTCTCTGTATAATACAAGAATTTATAGTGTGGGTTTTTATCTCATATGCTATTAATAAAATGATGAAGTTCATTGATATATTTTGTATCAGAAACAAAGATTTGCATGATTTATGAGATTGACTATTATGATTGTGCCTTCTGTCGCTAACATGCAACAATGACTTGTTCCCATTAAGCGATTGTTTGTTTTGTATACCGTAATTGATCATGTCAAAAATGTGCTTCTATCTATTGACTAAAATATACAACTCATCAATCATGTCGAGTATCATCAACTCCCCGCTAAAGTGGACAGTAGCATAAACTTTCAATATTTGCCCGTAGTGAAAAAGCTACTGATAATTAGAGTATCTACTGTGACATCATTTAGGACAAGCCAATACTAAATTCACTCCAACAGGAAATGAATGCATCTACTTTTAGACTGATCCAATTAGTTTATTATTATTTCATCCAAATCCTATTTGTTCCGAACTGAAAGCGCAATCAAATTGAAAGCTGGCGGCACAAGTTACAACAACTCTTGACTTTTATTGTATAAATACTGCATCAGTTTTATAGAACGAAAAATAAGACATTGATTTTTACGTTTCCAACCTACGTTTTTGTATGGTTTATAACACAAAGGTGCTGAAGAAAGCAATAAAAATATAGCTAACTTAATTCTTTAGTTATTTGTTTGCTGACTGTACGATTTTAAATGTAGCAAATCAAAATTTTATATGAAAAACGGCACCAGACCTGGTTTAATATCTATTGCAAATGCAATGTATTGCTAAAAACATCATAGTAATGTATTATTAAAAATACACCATAAGAGATAAAAAAAATAATACAAAAATTTAGACAAATAGTTGCAAAAACTGCATTAAAGTTTTCATCTAAGATAAACTGCACGTTTTTGATGATCACATAGACGAAAAATTAAACTCATCTTTTAATTAACAAAAAACATTCGTTTAATAATAGGTTTTTGAATAGATTTTAAATCAACATCACAATAAGACCACAAAAAGCAATTTTTTTTTAAATTAAAACAACCGTAGTAGAAAATACATTTTTATCCTACACTAACTTAAAATAAAATTTTCTCATCTTTCGACAACCATTTTTGGACTAGCTGAGAAAGCTGACCATTTCTGAGCTAGCCAAGAAAGTTGTCCATTTCTGGACTAACCGTGAAAAAAAAATCAGATTTGTGCTGCTAAATCAGTCGCTGCTAAAAACAAGGAAAAAAATTTTCTATGCAAAATAAATAGTGTAAATCACGATAGAAAAATAATTCATAAATTTTTGACATCTATCGAGGTTTGACATTCTCAGTTAACGGTAATAACCTCTAACCAATTTTATGACAATCTTCGATTATAAGATAATTTTGTGTAGGATACAAAATAATGTGTGCCGCAAAGTAGTTTTCCAGACCTCGAGAAGTGACTAGGCTCGTTTTTGCCACGCCTGTTCATATCTTCTATCGGTCTGGGAAAAAATAGCACATTTACGCCTAAGTTTACAATATACTATAAAAAAATTGTTGCTACTTTAGTTAAATGTGGTATATAGTTCTACTTTTTTCTATATAGTTCTACCAGTCAAACATACCGTAACAAACGTTGTAACTGTAGTTTTAATTAATTTTTTTAAGATACTTTTAAAAATTTAGTTATTGGCAGTTTGTAGTGTAAAACCAAAACATGATAGTTTTTTCCTTTCCACACAACTTTGATTTCAAAAATATATTCTATGTGTACTAAACCGTTATTGAGTTATTAACCGTAGAATAACACAGCTAGTATAATTATTAGAGATTTTTGCATTGTTAAGATCGCTATTAAAATGCCAATTATTGTGATTGATAATTGACATTCTGATATTTAATTTAAATTTATTCTTGTTAAATGTTTAAATGTGATTTTATTAAAAAAAAATTGTTAACATTGCCAAGTTGTCTTGATTGTGGTTGATAATTGTCATTTTATTGTTCAAATCATTTTAATTTTTATAACTTTATTAATTATTAAGAGTAGGCTAAAGTAAACTAAACTAAAATAAAGTTAAATTTAAGAAAACCAGATGCAGTTGAATGTGTTAACTTAATTGCTGTTTTTTAGATCTTAAAACAAAAAAGATTTAATTGTAAGACTATCAGACATACTCAAAATCAAAGATTTAATTTGCATTTTTTGATATGTTATTACATAGCGAAAGCGCATTTGTAACTAAATTCTGTAGTTTAATTTTTAAACGTTAATTTTTATTAAAAAAATAATTAAAAAATTAATGTTTATAAAATTTTAATTTCTTTTTTCTATAATAACTACTTTAATGTTGAATGGTCGAAAAAAAAAATTATCTGTTTTTGTAATCTCCGCACGATAAAAAGCTTCTAATGGCACTAAGTAAACAGTGTAATTCCAGGAAAGAAAGAGCAAGTTTACAGATTAGTCAAAAACGTTAACAAAATTTTTTATTTAATTACCAACATTTTGTATGTGTTTTAGTTGTATTTGATTAAAAAGATAAGTGTATTTGTTCTTTTAGAGCTTTAAAGCTTACTCTTATTACAGTGTTCACAAAATTACTTTAAATTTAATTAAAAATAAAACTCTAAAATTGTTTAAATTGTATATTAAGGGTAATGCGGTTTACCCTTTTATTGCGCTATTTTCAACTGACTGTTGACAAAGAATTTTATGCTTTGTATAAATCTCCTAATATAGTGAAACCGTTTTATAGGACATAACAGCAGTTTAAATTCCATTTTACTTTATTTTGTTCCCAATAGCAACATTCTAACATTCTAATAACTTTTTTTTATAAGTTTTGTAAAAAATATTTTTTTAAAGTTTTAATTGAAAACAGATACAGACGACAACTGTAATTTAATTTATTCTTTTGTTATTTTTAATCAACTTTGTTTTATAAAAACTATGTTATTAAAGTTAGAGTTTAGTTTGTGAAGAAACGCTAATATTATTTGTATAAAAAAATAAATCTGGAAAACATTAAACTATTAACCACTCTCAAGTGTCTCTCTGACATTTTAATCAATGCACATCTAGAATGTAGGTGATTAATTGCATAGCTAATTCTAGGATGCAGTTTAACTGTGAGGAGAAGTCACAAGCATGGGTTTAGGTGCTTTTATTGCAATTTCTCAATTGTGTCTTGTGAAGGTGGATTCCCAGACTCTGGTTATATGTATCATGCAGCTGTAATTAAATACAGCCAAACTAAGAAATTTGATTTAAAGTACTATAGATTGTAATTACCACACAATTATCTAGTGTTTCTACTTACTTCTAGCGTCACAAAACCGTTTGACATCATTGTGCTAAGCATTTAGATAAACAATATCAAAGTAAATTCATTCGAACTAGATTCGTAGACTTGTACATGTTTGGTTTTTATTAAAACTCTTCAGCAAGTTGCAACAGATCTCTATTTGAATAAATTTACAGCAACAGATTTGGGCTTATATTCACCCAAGTGCTTACTGCTTTTATGGTAAAAAGACAACAATGGTAAAAATGGTAAGAAAAGCAACATCTATCAGAAGCTAACCTTATATCGATGTTGAGAAGCCAGGTTTTTACATGATAGGTCACTCTAATTGTCAGAAATTCTGATAGACACAATTTAAGACAGTTTACTCAACACTTTACTCAACACTTTACTCAAAACAAAGAGTATACTTGTGCATGGAAGTTAACGTACTGTATTAAATATGTATCAAACTCAATTTTATTAAGCTTAAAGTTTTCTATTATGATACGCAGAAAGATATAAATATGATTTTTTATTGGTCACAATTGTGTGCTTTTCTTTATACAGAAGTTTAAATATTTTAGCATTTTTATTATTGATTTCTACTTTTTACAATAATCATAATCAAGATTAAAACATTTTGTAGAGCCGCAACAAGAACTGAATGATCTATCGTATAAAATGCTTCAAAAGACTTTATAGATTCTGTGTAGTGCAAAACAGGTCTAATAACGTAAAATTGGTTTTAAATAAATACCTGGCTTGTTTGTTTTGCTGCACGTTCAGATTGATCAACTTAGTATAATGTCATGTAATTAGGTCATGTCTGTCACTTTAATTGATTAAAAACGTATTTATTTTTTTAGGTATTTTTGACGAATTTTTTATTGGCTCACTTAATACTATTTATACTGCTTTGTACAGTCCAATAATTTTTTTATTGTATAACAACTTCTGTTATGTATCGAAATATATAAATATCTTAAAATACGTTTCCTGAAATACAATATATAACTAAAAATAACTTATTTCTATCATTATATTATTTTTATTAATATCTCAATAAAGTTAATCATGTAATATACATCAAAACCATATTCAAAGAGGGGATGGAGGATGCGCCGCGACGCGTGCCTTAGTTATATCAGCGACAAGCCAGGGAAAATGCACAGTGCGAACGGCATCGCGACGCAGACCTTATAGATAATCGAAACTTAAAGCGCGCGGATTTTTTTTGAAATTCGTAAGTGCGAATGTAATAATTATAGAATTTTTGAGAACATTCTCAACAAGACGTAAGTCAAATGTATTAAAAATATATAAAAACGTAGAAAAAAAATTAGTAGCATTTTTATATTACGATAAAACCGAATGAAAAAGCCTAAATTACTAAAAAAATACTTAAAATAGGATTTTTGCAAAACCCCGCCAGAAAAATTTTTAAACTGCTCCAAATGTTTGATTTATTGAATATTGCTTAATTAAATATTTTTAGTAATCGTAAAAAAAAACGTAAACATTTTGATACTTTTTTTTGCATTTTAGTATATAACCAGAGTCAATATCTATATATTTTACATTAACTTGTGTTTTATTTTAATTTTATTTAAGAAGTTTTATTTTTTTCAATTATTTGTAAAAAAATATTCTAAAAATTGCACTTTATTTTTTTATAAAAGTTTTGACTCTTTGAAAGTTTTGTGAATATATAAAATAAACATAAAATCTTGAAAAAAATTGTGAGAATTTAATTTTTTTTATGATTTTAAAAATCTATAATTGTCCATAAATTCTACTGTGGAAATAAAATTTCCGAATAAAAAAATAATTATTCTTAAATGTTCAGCTAAGATAAATTTTATAGTCGCTTCAATTTTACGATTTTTATTTTACACCAAACAATTTTCCAATTTATTTTAACTGTTTTTTTTTTATTTGCATTTAATCAAAAGTAATAATTCTTTTCATTGCCTTGAAAACTGTTTACCAAAACTAATAATTTATCTGAAAAATGTACATTAGTATAATTAAATACTCAATAATGTGTGTGACACTCCTTTTTCTTGTATGTAGAATAAATACATTCCAAGTTTAAGCTAATTACTATATAGAAAAAATAAATTGTTTGGTAAATTCTATTTTTGTTAACCGACTTCAAAAAAAAAGAGGAGCTGTATATATATATTTTATGTGTCTTCATAACTTTTTTTTGAGTAACCAATTTTGATAATTCTTTTTTTATTTGAAAGCTGGTGCTTTACATTTAGTCTCATTTAAATTTCATCAAGGTTTGAACCGTAGTTTTTAAGTTATTTTTATTATTGCTTTTTTTGACACACATTTTCAACACTTACAATTAATTGATTATAAAAACAAGTAGAAAATTAAAAAAAAAGTAAAAAATTAAAATTTAAAAGCTGTTTTTAAAATAATTAATTATTAGTTTATAAGCAATTTGAGTCAATTAAATAAATAAAATAATAATTAAGTTATCATATTGAAACCTGATGACTCTGATAATAACCATTCTGATGATGACCACTTGGTGGTCAAAAAAGCTCTCAAGATTTAATAATTACGGCTTTAAAAATGTTTAAATTTATTTTAAAAAAAAGTCTTGATTTTTGCACATTTTATTTTAGATTTTACAAATCAAAGCCAAAAAGTTAATTAGAATGGCTTTTCAATTATATTCTATACAACTTCTCAAATAATGCTTGTTGATGCTGTCCAACTCCTTAAATGTCTTTGTTTTGATTGAATGGAATCTAAATTTCTAATTACGGATATAATTATCAGCTCTTCTTAAATCGTTTTTGTTTTAAGTGTTTGAATGGCAGACGGAATATGATTTTATTTCAACATTGTTTTTTTAAGTTGACTGGTTTGACCTCATTATTAACTTGTTGTTCTATGTACCGTTAATAAATTTATACAAATTTTTTATTGTTATATGTCTATGTTCTTAGAAGATCTGATGTGAGAATTTTAATAACATTTCGAATCAAAGTGGCATATTTGATAATCATTGTGTTATCAGGAATAAAAATCAACTTTTTTTTGCAACAGCTTTAGTTGTATAATCAAAACATTAGAATATATTCTTCAAGATTAGCAATTTAATCAATGCAACTGATCTCGGTTTCCTCATTTCTTTATTTTGTACAATAATTGATGTTTCCACATGTAGTAGATTGTTGATTATAATGTAGATAGTTAATTACTATATAGACTGATGCATAACTCGCTTATTTGACGCATGTACCAAAACTGCTCATTGAACGTTTAAAAAGTAAACACGCTTTTAAATAACTATTTAGTGTTTACTAGGACGGAAGTGACGGAAGTTTGAAATAAAATCTATAAAATTCTCTCAAACGAGATAAAATTTATTTATTTTAATAACTTTTTATATTTATTTTTGCTTCTCCACTTGTTAATTTAAAAAAGTAAACATTTTATTATAAAATGCTCAGATCACTATTGCCGACAACTCTTGTAACTTCCACAAATTGCGTGTCAGAAGTAAATTTGTAAACTTTTCCCGTACTGGGAGCCGTATTTTTACGTCAATGTCAATAGTCCTCTCATTTTCTAAAGGAAAACATGCAGATACACTTTAATTTTCACATCAAAAGTCAACAAGTCAAATAAATTAATAAGAAAGAAAATAAATTACGAATTACGGTTTCAAATAAAGTATTTCAAGATGCAATTATGGAGTCGAGTGAAACCTGACAAGAAATGTGCGGGTAGTATTATTATTACTAATTTGATTAAAAAAGCTGTTATTTTGAGAATGTAGGAAGCAATTTAACTCATCAAAATTTATTAAATTTAAATATTTATTCATCATTCATCTTTGATAAATTAATTTCGATGACTTTAAAAAATAAGCAGCGTTTAGTTGGCTTCAATAAATTGTCATTTTTATGAGGTATCTATTTTGAAATGTCGACAAATTGTTTAAGAATTAAATTTTTCTTCTCCTAAATTTAATATCGAAAGTTAAACACGAGCATCTGCTGCTTCACGAAAAAAACAACTAGCAAAAATAATAAATTTTCTAATTTATAATTTGTTGACGAAATAATTATGCTAAAATTAGTATTTTTTTAATTTATTTTTGAAACAAACATATACGCAAAAAAATGTAAGTTTATTAAAAAATATCTTAGAAAAAAATTGATACCAAACATTATTTGTTGTTAATGTCAAAACTATAAACATCCAGTACAAATATTTGCGTACTTATTTTTTAAGGTAATTTTCTACCCCAAAAAGAGATCTTACATTTAATTTGCGTTAAGTGTTGCTGCTTCAAAGAAATATTTTGCTCAGTTGATAAGGGGTGATAGGCGACCGGTTTATGCGCCACTCAGAGACTAGAGGATAGAAAACACTAACTTAATCCCAATTTAAACTATCAACTGAGATAAAAAAAAATTAAGCTGTTGTGTGCTTACTAAAATAAGCTTTTTTTTAAAAAAAATAATAATAATGAATGTTTTTATACTAAACTTTAGCTCCTAAAAACTAATAATATAAAAAATTATTATACACTGCAATTAAAGAAAAGAATACTACTTACTAGTTTTTAAATAACAATATATTTGGTTAAAAAAACAGCGACAATTTTCAGTTTGTCTGTAAAAAAAATATGTATTTTTTTTAAAACTGGCTATCTGATTAGTAGCTTCTAACTTCCTTTATTTGCGGCATTAGTTCTAAGCCAAATAGACCACTGTATTAATAAAGTTGTACTTTCTCATTAACTGAACTAAAAAATAATTCACTAAAAATCTAAAATACATTTTTTTTTTATTTTTAAATTAGTGTAGTATGTAAACATAAACTTTTATTATTAATATACTTATAATTTAAAAGCATTTCAAATTACAATATTATCAAACTATGATATTAAAAAAAAATTTTTTTTGACACTTTTAAACAAAAAATATGTACTTTTTAAAAATGAAAAATTTTACTTCTGTTGCTATTTAAAAAAAGCAAGTTGGTCTTAAATCTTTAAAATAAATGATCAAATTTTTCTTGAAAAATTACAGCTAATAATTTTTTTTTCAATATTTCTTACGCGTCAAATTTAATTTAATTCTGATAAGTGGTTTTAAAAATATTTGACCGTTTCCATACTTTGACGTAACCCTGTATAAACATTGAATACGTCAAACAGGTGACAGAAGCTACAACACGCTTAAGGATTATGTTTTAAATTAAAAAAATTAATGAAATGCATTATTTTATTTTAGATTACAAAGTTTATACTTTTTCATAGATTGCACACTGTATATTCGCTTTTTGTTTAGAATAATTATTTAAATTATATAAATAATTAACAATTTTTTAACAAAGTTATTGAAAGTTTTTCCATCATTTAACGAAGTTATTGCTTTGACGTTATTGACTGAACATGAAATTTAAGCTAAGTGTGCGTTAATTAATACTTAACTAATTTTGTCTCTTTGACTCAATTTATTTGTCAACCGCTGAGCTAGACAACCAAAAACACATTTACATTACCGTCAAGAGGATTTCTCTGAAACTACTTCATATTTATCGGACAACACATGCTACAATTTAGATAATTGAAATAGCTAGCCAAAGTGGCGTTTTGTAAATTGCGTAACAGGTTGTTGATTAAAAAAAAAAAAGATTACTCTGGAAATTCGTCGATGCCGGTAGGGCACAGATCTGCAGAGGTTATCATTTAAAACCTCTGGCATGTTCTGAGGAGCTGTAATTGAATCTTGGTCCATTTGTTGATAATTTGATATTGTATCGGTATTTCTAGACAGGTTCCTGATAGAAAAGCATTATCCTGACAAAGATTGAGTTTGCAAAATAAACGTTTCAAACAAAAAGCTAAGATTTATATATAGGTATTTTTACAAAACTGTTTTTTAATTTAGTGCTAGCTTATGATTATACTTATAAAGCTTATCTACCTGATAAATGAAGCAAAAGAAAGTTACACTTGTAAATATAAAATTTTGTCCCCGGCGACAAGATCAAAAAATAGCTTCACTATTGGTGGAGGGGCTATACATATCCGAATTTCAAAATTTTAATGAAATTACCGCAAACAAAAATATACTTATATTAAAAAAAATTGTGTTTAATACCACATGACACGTAGACCTGTTTTCCATTTTGTGCTTAAAAAAATGTTTTTAAAACGTAAATTTTTTTTTTTTATTTCAGTATACAAGTGTTTTACTATCTTGACTAAGCCTCAACTAAGAGCCCAGTCGAGATTTTTTTAACGTTTTTAAGATGTTACGCCGGGAGCAAAAAGCCAAATCGTCTTAAAATATTATTATACAAAATTGTTACAATTAACCAAATTAACTTTTGTAAATTGGTTTTTTTACGATTGGAATATTTTTAGATAGTTATAGATAGTTAATAATTAATTGATATGTTTAAAATTGTTAACTTTAAATAAGTTAACTGAGTGCTAAACGTACAAAAACATTACCGTAACAATAAAACACAATTTTTCACTATTTGTCTATTTTGCCAACACTAATTTTAGTAGTAATATATGTTTTTACAAGCAAATAAAAAAAATTACATAATAAATAAACTAACTAAAAAAATTTACTGTTAAAGCTACTAGACCGACTAGATCTGCGAATAGAAATATATTTTGAAAGATTAAGTCCTATTTTTGCAAATCGCAAATAGTAAATCCACAAATAAAAAACTTAAAAATAAAATGCTTAAAAATTTCAAGAAAATTTTTAAACAAATCGTCAAATTAGTTTTAAGAATTTTAAACATTTTATAACTTGAAAGAGGTGTCGTGCAATAAACCGTTGATTTTTACTTGTTCTTGTGTAAATTGTGCGTTTTACTTCACTCGCGAGCTTTAAACGCTGAGTGAAACAAGCCATTTAGGTACTAATAGCTCACTAGTGATATAAAACGCCAATTTACACAGAAACTCGAAAAATAAATATCTATATTATGTACAAATTTTAAGAAGTTATAAACAACATATACATTTTGCTATATGCTGAATACAATTATTATTATTATGTTCAAGCCTCCCTGCCCTGTCTTGGAGGCACAGCAGTTTTGCTGGATTCAAAAATCATTACGGTCTTTCACAAGTAATGATAATAAAATTAATTGATGTATCAATATTAAGGAAGTTATGATTGCTGCGATTTTAGAAATATACATAATTGTGGTTTTATTAAATTGAAACTGATAACATCAAAGCAGGTTAAATGTGAGCTTTAAATAAACAACGAAACTAATGAAGTTACATAGTTCCCCGTACAGTATTTCTATATACATATTGCTCAAATAATAATTTCTGAGTGTTCTGCCTTCGGCAACTATAAACAATAAAACATAATATATCATCTATTAATTGGAAATACTTTCTTTAACTAATACATTTCAAATAGTTTGCAATAAATGATTTTATTTAATTAAACAAATCAATATTAATCTGTAATTGTATATTCAATATAACCGGATACAAACTTGTATAATCAGTTTTGTAATCAAGATTGTCTAATCAACAGCCCGATGTAATCAATAACCGGATACACACAAAATTGGATTGGAATTCACTTGGAAGATCAGATAAGATTTTTTTCATTTTGTCTTATTACTGCGAAAAATAACGTTTTCTTTGAAGTCTAAAAGCTATAATACGGATAATACTTGAAGAGAGTTCAAAATCCGTTTTAAATTTTAGTTCAGTGATTTTATGTGACTAGCTAGACAGCTTACATTTTTATAGAATAGTCCGTTTGCTTTCAAAAATAGTTTTTAGGAAAAAATGTGAATTTTATAAAATAAATACCATTCCTTTAGCAATAATATTGCAATTTGATTCCGGAATTGTGCCATATCCTAGTATTTTACACCCCAGTGATTTTATTACTTTTTATCGAATTTTATTACAATAGTTGATTTAAGAAATTGCCACAAAAAATTATTATGCGGAAGGTTTAACTTAAAATAAGATAAATTTTTATTTCTGATACAGAATTTTATTTATCTAAAAAAGCTATATCGTACATAAACTGTTCTGCAAATTGCGACAGTGAATTATAAAAGTCAAAAATTACACAGTTTTGATACGAAAAGTGTGATAGGCAATAGTATTGAAGAAACAGCAGATTGTATCTAAGATTGAAAAGTATCTAAATAATTGAAGAAGAAAGACTTCTTTAATTGTATCTAAATAATGTTTATTTAATAAATGCTACGATCATAAAATATGCTCAAATTGTGCGGCTTTTATAAGAATTTTTAAACAACAGCGTGTCAAATTGATTTTACACAAGGTGTCTTTATTTTAACATTTAACAATTTTTCTGATTCTGTCTGTAATCCTTTAAGCAAATTATTGTTCAAAACTGAGTATAAAGGGTTTACTAATAATTAGCTATAAGTGAATGTAGCGAGATCTATCAGATGTTCCTCACATTAAAGTTGAAATACTAGGTTTCTACATGTTGATGCTAAAGGTCCTTCTTAATGACAGCCGACGTTGATGTGAGAATCTTTAGATAAATATTTTTATTTTTATTATATTGTAGAAGTGAGAGACACCTGAGTAACTGTAGAACCCAATTATCACTGCAAATTTATCAAATCAATCTGTTGCAACTTACTGGAGAGTTTTAATTAGAACGAAGCATATCAAAGTCTACAGATCCAGTTCAAATAAATTTGCTTTGACGTTATTTTAGTAGTGACAACTAGCATGGTAGCAACTACGCCATTGTCTAAGTTTAATATCGTGTATTGGTTGTTTGACTGGCTATCTTAAAAATAATAAAAATACATATTTGAAAATAAAACGTTTAGAAATAATTTTGTTTAAAATTTCTCTTAATAGCTTTTTTAAAGAGTAAAAGCTTTCGAACAATTGCCACAATAATTAGATTGGGGATTATTCAGTTGCAACGGTCGTGTCAGATTTACATAATCGTCCCACAGTTGAATTTTGTGTTAATCATACATCCTAAAGATTAACATTTTGATTAAACTTTATGAGATTCCTTGAATTTGCTACAATATTTATTAGAAGCTGTAACTCAGGCTACAATAACTCCAACAACTTGCAACACAATAACTAAAGCTTTATGTTTATATGAGATCACAATTGAGGAAGGTTTGCAACCAAAGACGCTTTAACGAGGAATGACATTAGGTTAATACTGATTTTTTCGGATACCACTATCGAAAGTAGTATATTGTCATACTCATTCGACTAAAGAAAATTAAACTTTACGTTTCCTAGTCAGGTAAAGTCAATTTTACCTGCCTAGTCAAGTAAAGTATTTAACTTGACTGTCACTCTGACTAAAGTGACTGATTTGTTACTTAATTATAACACTTTTTTTTGTTAAATCTATCTTTCTTTAAAAAAAAAAATTGAAAAATTTCTCTCTAATTCTACAATAATTGCGGAACAGTCTTTTTGTTTTATAAAAATGTAACTTTTTTAATTAACTTTTAAAGAGAAATTACTCGTTATAGCGAGAACCAGAAAACTTTATTGTTATTGAAAATAAAAAATAAAATATTCGGAAAATAAGTTTTTATTACAATTCATTAAAAATAAATTATCCTATTTCAAAAAGAGTTCATAAAAAGATTTTATTAGAATATTGCTATTTCATTGAGTTAAATTAAGCATTTCATATCATTCTCTGCTCGAGCAGGTTATTGTAAAATTAAATTTTAATAGCAATATGCAAATTTCGTTTGCTTTCATAATTTGATGGTGTTTATAGTATTGTAAAGTTTTTATAGATCTTTTGTTCTTGTTTTTGTCAGTTGCGCATCAAAAATTTAATGTATCTAACTGTGCTGTTGAAGTCACTAAACGGTTAAATTAAATTTGATTTATTTTTATTTATTTGAAAGATGCGTTAATCAAGAAAAGTCCTAGCTGAAATAAAAAAAAATTTCATCTTGTTTTATAGCTTTTAATTTCTTTATCGTTAATAGAAGAATGCGAGCATCTTTCACAGGTCTGATCGAGTCAAAATTTAATTTTTCGTATCTTCAATGGTATTAGAAACACGGAGTAAACCCAAACTGATGCTATAGCATCACCCGAATTTACAAGACTCGGTATGTAATCTCAAAATTATATTCGGTTTTTTAGCACCTAAAAAAACTTGATGCAACTCGTATAACAATATACTATTGATAATTTCTTACAGTGAATCAAATAGCTTCTCAAAAACGTTTTAAGACTTTTGAACTGCTTGCAGGCTTTTTAAAATTATTAACGTTTAAAATTTGTTATATACATATCTCATTTGGTATAGCTTTAAGGACATTTTTTATCTTCAATAGATGGTTCATTATTTTTGTTTGTCACGTAATGCATATTCTGTTCTGTTCAAATAAGAAATCCAATATCCAAAGTATAGAGCAAAATCTTATTGGAAAAAATATCGAACTTAATTGCTATTATGTATTTCCAAGATCTTTTTTTGCAGTCAATTAATAAAAAAGCTCTTCTTTTAATAAAGCTTTTTATATATTGCGCATTTGCTTTAGCAAATAATGTGCAGTAGAATTTTTATGTGATGGAATGAAATAAAAATTAGATAAACACATTTACAAAATCTCGTTTGTGATATACGTAATACAAACATTGTTAAAATGATAACGAAATGGAAGCCAATCTATGGGCTCTCAGATAATAATAACGCAAAAGTAAAGTTGTCAATAGGCACTCAATCTAAAAAATCCCAACAAAAAATTTGCAGATAAAACCGACATTTAGAATCAAAAGTTTTCTTTCTAAGGAAATTTAAATTCAAGCTTTCCATTCCAATTGAATAAATTAAATTGCTATATAAAACGCAGAAGATGAAAAATAAAGAATAAAAAGCTTTTTACCTCAATTATTTATTTTAAATGGTTGTGATAAGCAGCTGGTAATAAAACCTAACAAATTGCCAACTAACAAAATGGCCCAATCGAAATATAGCAGTAAAATTATATTGGACGAGCCATTTATCACATCCTAGAACATTATAGGGAACATATTTTCGTTTCGAGTTAAGAGTCTGAGGACATTTGACATTCAAGTCGTTTTCCAAGGCATTTGACTCTATAAAAGGTTTCGTATTTTTCTTGTGTTCGAAAAGAGTCGAATTTCTTTTCAATTGACCACTTAAAATCCTGTTGTTAAAATGCTACTGTGTCAGCAATTATTCCAGTTTTTTGGGTGGCTGTTAACTGTTAAAATATCCGGAAAACATCAGACCTAAAATCGATAGTGTTGAAGTGGTCATTTTTCAAACTAATTAACTCAACCTCTAATGACGTGATTTTTTCCAACAATTCGATTAAGTGTTTTAAGCCAACTTTATAAAGTGTTGTGATAATCCGTTTTATCGTATTTATATAAAAACTTAATGAATTTAATAACTTTTTTTCAACAATATTTTTTCACTTTATTGTTTATCCAACAATGAAAATCGTTTGGTAAACCACATTTTCTGTAAAAAAAAGTATATTATAAACATTTTCTGAGAAAAAGATGCAGTACTAACTCTTTTAGCAGGTCTTGATTGAGTTAGTATATGTACTTAGTATTAAATATACCTACTTGTTTTGAAATACAGTGTGATACTTATGAAGGTCTGACAATAGTATATTATTATACGAGTTTTACACGACGCTTTATTGCAGCTATCGATAAAGTGTAAAGTCTCCAAGAAGGCTGTAATATTTTTAAAAAAGATACCCAAGCTCTGTCAATTTAAATTCTAAAAATTGTCTTAAAACACAAAACTGGTTTTTTGTGTTTTAACTTTTAGCTTTACTGTAATCAATTTGACATCTGAGAAGATTAAAAGATTTTTTAAGTGATTAATAAAAGTATAAATGTAACTATTAGTAACATTAGTAACTTTTGAGCTACGGAATTATTCTTCAGAAAGAGTCATAGAAGAGAAAAATAGATATATCATGACGTGCAAGTTTGTCAGTTTGAAAATTATTTTTGATCTTGTTTGTGTTATTAAATTAAATTTACAATCAACGTACTTAGCAAGAATTATTTAACTAATTATTCAATTATATTTATTCAAATACGTTTTAAAAAAATACAACAAAATGTATGCAACATTATACACCATTTATATTTTATCTAAATAATGCAGCTACAAAAAATATTTTATTAAAATACTTAATGTCACTACTTATTCACCTAAATTTGCGCTCTGCGTTATAATCCAAAAATAAATCAAACATAATGTTTTACATTTACATTTACATTTTACATTACAACCAAGGTATATTTAAAATTATCTTTGTTTATCAATAAATCAAACTGAAGCTTTGTTAATGTCTTGCATTGTTTTTACTGTATTTATCTCAATAAATATTTCTGTAGCTAGCGGCACGTCTTGTTTCTATTTTGCGAACATAATAAAACCTTTCGCATGAAGCTCTGAAGCTTTTTTTTATCACATGTTTATTATGTGTAAACTTAATAGATGTGGTAAAGTGAACAAATAAAATTTTTTAGACATTATGAATTTAAACAGCAGCAAAGCAATCATCTGGTCGACTACATTAAAAATTACAAGCATTATTACAGCTTATTTAAAAAAAAAAAAAATTGAAATAATTTTAAAAAATTTTAAGCATTTATTAATTAATTAATAGTTATTTACATAAAAGTCAGGAAAATTTCACATTACTGAAGAGGAGGTGTCGAGTATTTTAAAGCTCCGAGTCAAGTAAGAGATTTTACTGACGTGTTTTGTATTAAATTTTTCCGGAAATCGTAAAAAAAGACCAACTTTACAAATTTTAGAATTTTTTTTACAAATTCCACAAAAATCAAGTTTGTCAATTTTGTTGGCAACTATAGTTACCAGAGTATCTTTTTTATTTTACGTCTTGTAATGTTTTTACAGTACTAGTCCAGAAAACTCAATTTTTCTGCGCGTAAATAAGCAGGAAAATGTTGTTTCCTAGACGATTTCCGGAAAATAAGTTTTTTTGAAACAAGGAAACTACAAAAAGTGTATACATATTTACAAAAAATATGTTATGAATTACTAGTTGAAAAGATTATAGCATTTTACTATTAGCTTAAAGCTTCTAAAAGAAAAGCTTTTAGAAAACTGTAAAAGAAGATTGAATATGATGCTTTCTTAACTTGCTTAAAAATTGGCTAAAAATGCAAGTTAAATTTCTAGGCAGTAGATTGTTAGACATTACTCAAACACTCCACTCCCTTTTTATCCAAATTTAGCGTTTAAAATTGTTTGAATCACACAAATTACAAAAAGTAATTGCACAAACAACAAAACTAAAAAAAAATCAAAAAAAAGGACAATTTGGTTTCTTATGTGCTCTTGGTCAAGACATTATTCAGAACTTTGCAACGATGACGTCGTACTGTAAACTTTAAAATTAACCGACAATTTTGACAACTGACAAACCAGTAGCCTTTTTTTGTGGCTCTAGCTCTTAAAATTAGAAATAACCACTAAAGTAGCATTTTTGTTTTATAAATTAAAAAACAGCATTTTTTCTCTAATAAATGCTAAAAGCTCAAAAATTTAATTATTG
Organism: Lagria hirta; assembly: GCA_947359425.1. Taxonomy (NCBI): domain Eukaryota; kingdom Metazoa; phylum Arthropoda; class Insecta; order Coleoptera; family Tenebrionidae; genus Lagria; species Lagria hirta. The sequence goes on along the minus strand of OX375796.1, from coordinate 17,848,855 downwards.
TTGCTTCTAAGCTTTGTTATTTTCTATAGCAACCTTTAAGAAAATTGTAAAGGAAAATTCCTGCTCGTAAATCTGGAGATTCCAGACAATAAAAAGAAAATGGCTAATAAAAGCTGCAAGTCGCTAAAGCAAAATGTTTTTGCATTACAATAATAACATAGAAAAATAATGTTTGTACGGTGTAAAAATGTTTACAGATAGTTTATTTTGTATATTTTGTAACTGACGTTCTAAATTTAGGAAATAATGCTTTTGTAAACTTAATAGCATGTATTAACTGAGGATAAATCTTGTAAAATAAATTGCAAAAATGCTCTAGATTTTTAGTAAAAACCAATTTATTTAATACAGTAAAATCTTGCTGGAACACTTGCTGTGAAACAATTTTGTTTCAGTTGCGGAGAATGCTTGTTTTTTAAGATTGTTTTTATAAAAAAAAAAAAAAATTAAAAGTTAGTAATTAAAAAGTAAGAATAAATGTAAAAAATAGCAGTGAATAATTTTTTTATTAATGTTTCCTGCTCTTTGAGGAAAAAATACCAATGATGTTGCCGGTCTAACATATAAATTATTAGAAATTGCCACACCGACCTATTGATCAATTTCGAATGTAAATACATAATAATAATAATTATTGTAATTAAAATAACACTTACTTAAAACTGTCTTTATTTTTCAAAAACCATACAATTTTGAATATATCTTGGGTCAAATAAATGTAATAACAATTTAAAACGTCTAACTACTTGCTACTGCTCGAATTTTAAACTGACATTTGCCACAATTATGACATTAGTAACATTTTTAGATTTGCTAATAGTTAATGTTTATTATAAAATATGTAAAATAATAGTTATTGATGATAAGCATTAGCTAAATACACTTTTTTATGACTTTGCTTTAAGCTTGTTAATTTGTGCATAAGAACACAAATTGCAGCATGTGTCGGTTGAAAAAATTTCGGTTAATTTTTCTAAATTTATGTTAATTGTTACATTTGTTATTTATGGTTACATTAGTTAATTATGGTAATCTTTCTAAAGTAATTAAATATATGTTAAATTAATATTAAATTTACGATAAATTAGTTGTTTCTCACCGATAAGACTGAACCTGCTCAGCAGATTCCTGCTCCTAATTTATTTTTTGTTTGTTGTTGTTTGTAAACTCTGGCGTTAGAAATCGTTTAATAATGTTAGTTTTATTTAATTTACATAAGTTTTCCACACTCAATTTTATTTATTTATCTACGCACATTAAATTATTAACATATCTGTTTAAATTAAAATATTTGTATATAAGCCAATATTATTTTTCTGATTATACTGTTGTCATATGATAAATTTATTGGGTACTAAATCGACTAATAGCACCACAACACAAAGACACAAAAATGCATTTAAAAAAAATAGCTTACATTTGCTCAAATTTAGTTGCAATTGATTTAAAAAAAAATTGTAATAAAGCCAGCGTGCTTATGTTGAAATAAATAAAAAAATACTTTTTAACTTCTTTCGAGAAATTCTCATCATTTGAAGTCAACAATAAAAACGTTTTAAAAAAAAATGATAAAAATTTATAAACGATTATAAAGCGCGGTTTATTATATTAAATTATCTAAGTTTTCTACAATTTTTTTTCAGACATGGAAACAGTGCTGTATCGAATTTATACGTTCCACTAGAAAAGCTTACATTTTGCCAAAATGGACAACGACAGCATAAATAACCTCCTCGAAATGGCATCAAAAAACTTCGACCAGAAATTTTTCGACAGATACGTCCGAAATCGAGCAATAGACGAGCCTGCGTGTACGGTTTTAATTGCCATGTACTGCATTCTAATAGTCTTGGGAGCTTTAGGAAATACCTTGGTGGTGAGTCTCTTTGATTCTTAAGACTGCATCAAATTAACCCACTTTTGGTGTAAAGCTTTATCAAAGTGAACATGCAAATTTACTTAGTTACATTATTATCGTGTGCTTTCAAAGCATTTTTGCATATTGTCGAGGGATTGTCAAGTGTCTCTTCTAATAACAACATTAGCTGTTGTTTGAAAGATAAGGGAATAGAATTTATCGATTTAGGGATTAGCGGTAGGGTTACTATTATGAGAAAACTTTCAAAAGATTTATTGTTACTCGAAAACAATACACTAACAGTATTTATAGGGTTTAATTAGTCAATTACAAAAGTAAATAAATTACGAGATGTCCGCCTAATGGACGGATTTACTAGATACATTAAAACAAAACAGAAGTTTGACGTTATAGCACAGATGAGTTATACCAGATCGCTCACTTAGAAAAGAAAGCTTAAAAAAGAGAGAGATAGAATATTAACCAGTTTAAAGGTCCAGCTGACGCATGCTCAGTAGAAGTTTATTTCACTGTAAGCAAAGATACACTCGGAACGCTTCGAGATGATTGTATGCAGTGTCTAAATTCACGATTTGGTCCGATGTCTGTCCGATCCAGTTTTATTTGCCTCGGGGTTTTATCTACCAATTATAAAACGGCCCACCTTTAATATCTTTCTTGCTGTTGAAAATATAAAAAATCGAAAAGGCACGTCAATCTACCATTTTAAAACGTGACTATTTGGAAACCTCTAGACAAAAAACAAAGAAATCTATTTTAATGCATTTGTAATTATGTGAATAGAGTAGGATCTTTCTTTAAAACCAAACGATTACCTCCTAATTATGCTTAATGAGTAAAATTAATGTTGATTACACAAGTTTTCTTCAGAAAACCTATGATGTGTCAAGTAGCTCCAGGACGACACTTTTTGGCACCAGCGCATTTTCTGTAGTAATTCTGACAAAAAACTGCGCGCGGCAACACTGCTATTAACCAGTTTAAAGGGACAAGAGACGCCAAGGTCATAGAAACGATGCGCAAAACATCAAAGGTTTCGAGGCAAGTGAGCAATCTGGTATAACTAATCTGTGGTTATAGCTTAAACTGTTTGCTTACAAACATACATTATTTAACGTCTAAATAAAAATATTTATTGATTTAAACTAACATTTAACAGATTATGATAGTGTCTTGGAATAACAAACATTAAATTTTTTTGTAAACGTTTTACTTTAGAAGTAACAGTAATTTGCATGCGCAATGTGCGATTAGTGTTTATGAAAAAGGTATATATTGATTGCATTTATTGTAATATTTTCTGCTGATTCAGGTATTATCTGAAAAAAGCATTTAAATAATAATATAAAAGACCCACACTTGCATAAAGCAACTTTTGTAAGGAAAGAGCTTTTTCTAGTGACGAAAAGTACATTTGGTGTTAAACCAGAGATAAAGCTTATTCATTGTGTTGGAAATTCTAAAGCTTTACACTTAAAGTTCTTTTTTCAAAGTTTTCCGTATTCAGTAAGATAAGCAGAAAAATTAAGTTTTTTATTCTTTTGCAGATTGTGGCTGTTATTCGCAAACCCGCTATGCGTACTCCAAGAAATCTTTTTATTGTTAACTTGGCGGTTTCCGATCTACTTCTCTGCACCGTTGTAATGCCTTTAACTCTTATTGAAATTATTACAAAATATTTTCCATTTGGGAACAATGTCTTGATATGCAAGATTGTAGGACCTTTACAAGCAACGAGCATTTTTGTTTCAACCATATCGATTACAGCCATCGCTTTGGATAGGTATCAGGTAGGTGTAAATTATCATTAATAATTAATATGTTTTCGACCATTGGTTGTTCGTGTCTTCATTTTGTATAAATACTTGACAAATAGTTTTGTACTTAATAAACACACTAATTTTATTAACATTCCATTTTTAGAATGGAATTCTAAAGAGAATTGCCACTACATCAGCCAATAATAATGTAAAAAATCTTCCAAAGTTTAAAAAAAAATCTGGTCAAATATAAACAATTTTTTAAAAGTTCTGAATAGTTTTTAAAAATCTATTATATAATAATATTTTGAAAAATACCAAGTAGCTTGTAAAAGAGATGCATCTATGTTTAAACGCAAGTGCAACAGAAGAAGACAAAATTTACACAAAGCCAATAAATAAATCAGTGCGTGTTGCAAAAAAGGTGTACAAAAGATCGTACCAAATGTGAAAAAAATATTAGATTTGTGACGATAAAAAAAATATTATAAAATCAGACAACTATGAAATCACTTCAGATTGTTAATCTGTTGGATGTACAATAATTAAACAGTTTGAAAGCCGATACTCAGCTTTGATCAGCTTTAGGAAAATATAATTAAAAAAAAAAGTTTTGTAGAAAAGATTCAGTAATAAATCAAGCAGTGTTCTAGCATCTGGTATGAGAAATCTGAGATTATTATCTTAGCAGCATTATATGTTTTGGGCTTAAGAATACAAAACCGCAAGGTCCTCCTCAACACGATGGTTGTCGGCATAGCTTTTCAAATTAAACAACATCAATTGAGGAAAATGTTGAATTTGAAAATTAATTAAATTTAATATTCAACAATTGCTAAAATACTTGAAAAAAAATTTTTTAATTGTAAATTTAATAGATTTATATAAATATTCTCTCAGGCACGTATTTTTCGTTTCCATGGTGCACCGCTCTTTAATTGAATAATGAATATGAATCAAAAAGCTCTTCAAATATTTAACTTTTCTGAAGTAACAAAACTGGTTTTGTTACAAAATCAAAACTTATGATGTAGACTATGTATTTGCATTTCACATTCTATTGCATAGTTTGCTAAAAAAAAATGCATAATTATTGTTTAAATTTTCTTGAATACATGTTTATTCTAACACTAGGAAGATTAATACTATTATTGGTAGAAAATATTTTTAAACTTGGAGAACTGGCATTCACCTAATCCCAAGCAATAAATTCTGCCAACGTTACATAAATATACACTCGCAACAAAAGCAAACAAACCGCCAATAAATTTTTCATTCAGTTTTGTTAGATCCCCTTAATCATCTCTCGCCTTTTTCTGATACTTTTTTGCCCTGTTTGGAATTTATCGTAAGTTTTTCAAACACAGTACAGATTTAATTTATTAGAGCTTTTTTCGTAAATGTCTCTTGAAATATGGCAGAGTTTTTCCAGTCTCAATATATTTATCATTGAGGGTATTCTGCTTAACCGTAAAAATTAATTTTTTATATTTAATCACTACGAAAATTTACCTCAAAAACTGAATACTGCAACATGACTGAAGGGTATAAATTTTAAGCATAATTACACAATTTATTTGAACCGAATACGGAAATTAAAATTTCAGATAATAAGGAGTCGGATAATATTACATTCATAAATTTAGTCTACTGGAACCATTCATCTTGTGTTTGATTATTATTCCATTCTTATAACCTAGTCTATAAGCTTATTCAGACAGAAGTTTCATTTTCTGATGTGTAATTGGAAAAAAAATTAAATTAAAATAAAACAATTAAGTTTTTATATTTTAAACGTTAGTTGTATTTATGCATGTTTATTGTTTTTATAACCACGCAATTTACTAGCCTAAAAGTCCCGCTAATATCAATCTGGTCGGTTTAGAAATAGACAATAATGACTTTTAAAGTCAATTGATAATTTCAACAGCCGATAAAGTAATTAAGCACTTAATTAGTTCTAGCCTGTTAAACTTCAAATTTTAAATTATCAAATATTATGCAAGATGATAAAAAGCCCTCACTTATAAGAAACGATAATTGCCTGAAGATTTTAGATTGTTTTATTATTATGCAAAATTAAATAAAACTTTTTGTCTATTGACAAACAATATAAAACTTGCAATTGTTGCTTTTATTATGAGCTCATCACAAACAATTTGTTTTCCGTGTACTAAAAGCATTACATGGATCAATATAATGTATCACAGTGAGAGAGATAGAAAACAAGTAACTAAATCTAGTGTTTTTGAGAAACTATATGTACCTGATAAGCCTAGAAAGAGAACTGAATATGCATGACTTACATTGTTGATTTTCATAAACTGAATGAACAAATTTTATATTAACTGTTAAAATTACTGAATAGTTTCACGTGGTCATAGAGTAGGTATTTATTATACGTAAAAAGCTTTAAATTGAAAAACACACAGAACGATGATAAAAAACTCACCAAATCACAAAAGCAGTGACCAAAATTAACTCTGCTTATTTTACATTTTCCAGTCTCATCCTGTGTATTTCTCAATTTAAAACATTTGTTTATTAATCTTTTATTCGAAGTTTCACACTTTTCCTGCAATAATTTCCAATAATTATGCACTTTGTTATAATTGATTAAAAGCACAGATAAGAAAACATGTGCAGATAATCTATTATTCAATATTTTCGTTCCCATCAAATTTATATCGCTATAACTATAGGATATAAAACACTTCATTGAGGTAAGATTGATTTAGATATTTTGAATACATGATTATAATAATTTTATGTGAGGATAAAACGTATTTTACCTCATTCCACGTGTACCTAAAAAGCGCTAAAAACAGAAGGAAAATGTCATAAACAATTTTATTACTCTGAGCAATATATCAAAATGACTATAATATCGATTTCTCATCTATATTTTATGATCAGTGAAAACAAAAACAGTGTACCTAATATGATTATTAATCTATAACTCTTATTACTCTAACAAAAGCAATTAATCATATATAAAAAGCTTAATGAGCATTTTTTTCTAAGCCAGTAAATTAGTTATTAATTCCGAATAATAAAAGTTATCAATAAAAAATATAGATATTTTTTAAATCACTAAAATTATCTATACTTTTCTTGAATCGATTGAAGTGTGAAAAGTTTTCTTTAAATCTTTAAAAATAATACGATTTCGCACTATTTGAACGGAAGACAAATATTTTCCAAGTTGTGGCTTTTTAACACGGATACGCTGGGAAGAGAACTGCTTTATAAATATTTAATTTTGTTAGATGGACTGTTCACGGGCACTCAGTGAGGTGACAATTATTTTTCCAGCTTTGACGTATTTCGATAAATTCTATTAACACTTGGAAAAATATAAGCTTTTTGATTGTTTACCTTAGAAGCTTTAAATTCTTAATGTTTCCGTCTCATAAGTTTTTCGAATGGCTCTAAGACGCCAAATAGATCTTTCAAAGAAAAGCATTAGCATATTTTTTATTACTTCAATCTGGTGCAAGTTATACATTTTCAGCTATTTTATAACGTTCTAGATATTTTTTCGTAATTCAAATAAATAACAACTAAAATCAATTTTTTTTTCAACAGATAAATTGGTAACTGCAAATTTTCTTGAAAACTGTTTGTCTAATTAAACACATTTTTGCAACTTATGTATAGATGAGAAAAAAAAATTTCTTGACCAGAAGTGATAAAAAATAAGCAGCAACATTTTTAGCCAATTTTTTCGGAAGTATTTTATTTATAGGTCTTTGTCAAGCAAAACTGATTAAGTTTTGTTATTTGACATTACAATCTAGTCCAAACAAAGCCTTTGAGTAACCTCTAAAAAGCAAGACTATTAAAAAACACAATTGAAAAAAAAACTAGTGAAATAATAAATATACAACATTATTGTACAAAATATATTAAAATGAATCAACGATCAATAAAGTATATTATATAAATTTAAATTTTCAAGAGTAAAAGTTGCTTATAACTCAAGTAGATGAAAATATATGTTATAAACTAACAATTAGCAGCCGTACAACACTATGCTCTGTTCAACAAGCTGTCAACATTCACCGTACAGTTCAAAATATTATCATATCACATTAAGTGAGAAATAATAATAGTTAAAAGATTATTTTGAAAATATTATTCCGACAATACTCAAACTATAAGAAAACCTAAGCACGCAACACAAAAAAATACGCCGACATGTCAGATGCATATAAATGTCAGATATTTTTCAGTCCAGTGTATACATATCTGACATTCATAGAACAAATTAAAGAAACTTTTCTCGACATATTAAATCGGGCAGCAGTTCTGAGTTATTAGTTTTGTAGAAAATGTCGTGATGAAATTTTCTACTGAGAATTTTCAGATGGTTTCGGATGGATGATAAAACAAAAAATATTTGTCATTATATTCGTAATCATATTAAAAAATAGATTAAGTTGATAACTAGAAAAAGATAAGAAAAGTAGATAAAAGATGCTGATATTTATGATTGTATATTAAGTTGCATAGGTCTAAAATGTAATTATATTATGGAAATTTATTTGGAAACAAATTAATTAATACACGAACCATAATCAAGGTTTATATAGTTTGATTTTTTGTTGTCAAGCTTAATTTTGAAATTATCAGGTGTATAATTAACAATTATGTTTTAATTAAATTTTCGTGCAGTGCTCTTCAATAAACTATATTATGAATTTTTAATTGCTAATTAAAAGTGAGCTTTGATTTATTTCTATCTTGTGATGTTTTATACATAATTTTGGTAATTATGATAAAAATGTTTGAAATATATTTAGCTTTGTTAGGTAAAGAAAAATTATGATGCGCAATGTTTCCAGTCGAGAAAACCGAACTCTGAAAATATGTAACTTATAAAGCTCGAATGTTGCCTTTATGTTTGTTTAGACATTTCTAGCAGAATGTGCTCGATCTGGAAACTGATGTCGATGTTCCCACAGCAGTTGGGGCAAGACCAATACACAAATATCATAGCCCATAATGGCATCTTCTAAATTTGAGTAACTGTGTGGTATTCTACAAACATTTTATTTAAGTCTTGTAAAATTAATTAAATTAAACTCAAAAATGAATAAACAATCTCACAATACATTGACGTACTCTCAGAAAAACAAAAGTAACTAATGATTTAACGGTCTTAAAAATTATGCGCATTTATTTACGCACAAAATCAAAATCTAATCAAAACATTGAGTTGTTTTACTTTGTTTTTACTTGTATAATACGCTCATATTACGTTATTTGTATAATAAGTGCGTAAATATTGCACAAAATGTGGCAAAGTTTGCGTAGTATTATTGCACAAACAAGCGATTTAATTGTAGAAGAAGCCAAAATAAATACAGTTTATTCAAAATGTAGCATTGTGCCGTCATCTGTTACTTGTTATCTATAAATTTAAGAAATATAAGCCGCCACTTTTAATGAATTTGGAGGCAAAACAAAAGAATATAGTTTAATTCTGTCGGAATTGTAAGTATATGCAATTCACAAAGGCAAACAAATTAAAAATGTTTTACTGAAAATTTTGTCTTCTTAGATTCTATCACTCGAGCCATTTTATGAAGCCAAAATAAATACAGTTTATTCAAAATGTAGCATTGTGCCGTCATCTGTTACTTGTTATCTATAAATTTAAGAAATATAAGCCGCCACTTTTAATGAATTTGGAGGCAAAACAAAAGAATATAGTTTAATTCTGTCGGAATTGTAAGTATATGCAATTCACAAAGGCAAACAAATTAAAAATGTTTTACTGAAAATTTTGTCTTCTTAGATTCTATCACTCGAGCCATTTTATATTGAGATATTATTGAAACTTGCTATAATGCATTTACGCACCCTGTATATATATATTTATAAATAGCGCCTCAAAACAAATTTGTTGAAGCATAAACTTCATTACCGATAACGTTCAACTCTAAAAACATTATAGGAAATGTGGTCCAACAAACAACCGATTAATGATTTTTTGGTCGTAATTTAAACATCCTTTTTATTTCCAGGTCATTGTATATCCAACAAAAGAAAGTCTTCAACTCTTCGGCGCCGCTTTTATCCTCCTTCTGATTTGGATTTTGGCCTTATTTTTATCAACGCCGATATTTGTAGTAAAACAACTAAACACCCACAATGTTGCTCTGGGTAATGGAGTTGATGAACTCAATTTTTGCATTGAGAATTGGCCGTTTGCACATGGGAGAGCATACTACTCAATATTTTCTCTTATTTTCCAGTATATTCTACCTGTAATCATTGTTTCGGTAAGTAATCTTGTTTAAATAAAAACATTTTATAATTATTGTCTGTCTTCTAGCAATTAGAAATTTTAAAATTGAGTTTAAAATGACGTTATACATTTTTTTTTGTTTAAACAACTTTAAATATAAAATGTACTTTTTAAATCACAACAAATTTGTTATTGAGTAAAAAAGCAATTTAAGCATTTGTCTTAAAAATAAATGGTTTTTTTGCGTATAAAAAACAGAACAAAAGATCTAATAATAATATATTAAACACAATTAAAACTAGATAAAAGTATTGTTTTAATGTGTTTAATCAACATAACTCTAAATATATTGGTTTAAATTAATTGAATTTGTAGCGATTACACAAGTATGATGTTGATTAGGGTATAGATTTGATTTAACTTGACTGCAAATTTTTTTAGCCAAGGTGTCATTTAGTATTTATTATGACTTTTTCATAACATTTTTTCTTTTTTCTTTGCCTTTAAATGTATCATGTCTCAAGCACTACGCGTTCGTTAAATAATGTAGAATGTTAAACCAATTGATGGTTATTCTAGTTCAAAAGTTTTTAAACTTCAGCCAGAAGACTAAAAAACGATTTTTTTTAATACAGTATCAATATTTAAAGCTTGAATATAGAACGTCTGTGCTTCAACATTTGCAGTAATATTACGCTTTTATCTTGCAGATACCTAAAAAACCACTTATTTTCGTAAAAAGCCAAATTTCGACATAATACTTCTGGAAAACAGCAAATCTTGGAAAATTTGTTTGAACGAAAAGCCGGAAATATCATTTCTGTCCAACTAACAGCAATAATGGGATTAGAGTTCAAGCGTGTATAACTCAGTAAAAGCTTTTTTGTTGGTAACAAAGCGTTTATTCTCATGGTGGCACTTATAAGTAGCAAATTGTTTTTTGTATTAGGAATAGAATTAACATAATAAACGAAGCAGCCTAATAATAACTATAAATAATAAACACAATTTATTATTGTTTATGAGACTTCTTAACGATTGCAAAAATGTATCTGGAGAAAACATTTACAAAATAAATTTTTTTACACAATTTTGTTTGCATAATACTTTAGTTTGTTTAGAATGTTTTCTAAATATAAATTCGAGACTTTAACTGCCTACGAAGCATTTTAAATTATCTTAAGATACACAAAATTCTGAAGATTATTTGTTGCTGCTAAAACTCTATGTTTAAAATATATTTATCTCTTTTTCCGGCAGATTTAACATATCTTCTTTCATATTTTAAGTAGTCTTGTTTTTCCGCTTTACTTATAAACTTCAGTTCATCTTTTTGTTTTTTATATTTTTGATCTTAAGTTTTGCTGTATTTTAGACTGTTCATTATAACTATTTATCAATTATTTATACATGTTTCACTTTAATTCACATTTTTTTTAATCAAACATTTTTGTTTTTTGCCTTTCTCTTATTTAATCCGCTTGTCTTTTATCCAGCATTCTCTTGTACAAAAAACTCTTAACATTTTTCTTAATCGTATAGGATTATCTAATTATATTTTGTTAATTTCTACAAGCATTATAGATTTAACAATTTTTTTTTCTAAGCTTAGCACTTATTTTTAATATAAACATTATTATATTGATGTTATTTTTAATTTTGTTTTAAATTTTAAGATTTTGCTTTATACATTGGCATATTTCAGTTTTAAAAAGTTATCAGAAGCTTTACATAATTTTTTGTTCTTGTTATACTGTCTTTCAAACAACGTTGTTACTGCGTTTTTCACTTTTACACAATTATTTCTATATTTATTTTTTATCAATATCACTATAAAATTTTTTATTTTTTTTAAGCTTTAACACACTTTTAAAAGTACTACTCTTTTTTATTTCACATAATTGTACAAACTTTTCTTTCTTCTTTCAATCAATACAATCTTTAACTTCGTTGCTTTGTCGTTAAGTTTTACCTACTGTCTTGACTTTGTGAATTATTGTTTAAAATTATTTATTTTAACTAAACAAAATCAAAAACATAAACAACATACACAGATGAGGCACCGTTTATAAGACGTCTGAGAACTTTGAGATAACAAGGTTGACAGACAAGATGGCTTTAGATTGTTGTGCTCACAATTGGTCAACAAATAACACATCAGACAATACATGCACGCCAAAAGTGTTTACTGTTTTATAAAAGTGGTTTAGTGCTTCTTCTGTCTTTTTTTAAAATATTATGTACTGGCTGGCCCGGCGAACTTTGTTTCCCCTAAACATAGATATTATTTTTAAAATAAACAAACCAAAATATTTGAAACTATCTTTATTATGACTATAATGGGTACAAAATATCTAAACTATAACTTATAATTATTGTAGTTTCAGATAATAAATTCTAAATAATATAAACTTTAACTAAATTAAAAAATTAATTCTAAATTTTACAGTTAAAATTTAATGAAAAATTAAAAATTAAAAATTATAGAAAAAGAAAAAAAAATAAGTAAAAAATTAAATAAAAAGCATTATGAACATGTGTAACTCCCTTCACTTAATATCCTACTCTATATAACATGCATATTTTAGATCTTGTTTCCTTAGATGTAAACTTATCAAAAAAGATATCAATATCACTAATATTGATTCTTGCCATTTTTTATCCCTATCTCACCCTTTTTCATCCCTTTGTTAATAAAAAGTATCCTATCCTTTCCATTCAAATCCAGTCATCAGTTTGTAATTTTCCGTACAAACTTTCACACAAAGTTGGTATATGGGAAGTTGTCTCATGCAAGACGATTAACATAAAGTTGGTAAATGGGAAGTTGTCTCATGCAAGACGATTAACATGTAAACGCACGGTCCGACTTTGGTCTGTGGTAGGGGTGTAGATCCATTTATTGCAAAAAAATTTATTGCAAAAAATTCAAGTTTGGGAAAATTTCTTAAGCCACGTCAAATAAATTTTAATGTAAACGCTTCTTCGTGGTTGCGTAAAATTTCTTACGGTAGTTTAATTGAACCGTCCCATGACTTATTCCAAGCTATCCTTAAATACGACTATTACTTCAAAATCTATATATATAAAAAAAAGTCTGTTAGTTACTCCACTTATAACTCAAGAACGGCTTTACCGATATGGTTGAAAATTGGTGAGGTGGTAGTTTAGAGCCAGGAGAATGCTATAGGATACTTTTTATTCCAGAAACCACCCTCTAAAAGAAGGGTTAAATCAAAATTAGAATTGCGATGTCGGAAACGTTCGGTGAGGCTCGGCAAATTACCGTTCCAAATAAATCAATCCACTCCCCCACCACCAACCAAAGTCGGACCGTGCGTTTACATGTAAAGCCGGCCACTGACCGCAGTCGTACTGCGGCGTTGAATCTTGGATCGTCAGTGGCCGTCTTTAATCGTCTTCCATGAGACAACTTCCCATATAACAACTTTGGGTGAAAGTTTGTATGGAAAATTATGATGACTGGATTTGAATGAAAAGAATAGAATACTTTTTATTAACAAAGAGATAAAAAGAGGTGGGATAGGAACAAAAAATGACAAGTAGCAATATTAGTATGATTTTCAAAAATTTTGGATTGTTTATTTTAAAAATAATATCTATGTTTAAATCCGAAATTTTAGAAGTAAAATATTATCATTCTTTGATAGGGCGGAAAGAGGGCAAAATGTCTAAAGATTGATGTCGTTTTCATAATTTTTCCCATAAATTGCCTAAGTTCTCAAAAAAAAATAAATAGGTATGTTTCCTGCTTTCTAAAAAATTACTCTTAGGAGGATGAAAAGAGAGTGTTCTAGGGATAAAAATGTAAGAAAACGATATGGGTATTTTCGAGGAATTTCAGGTCGTTGATTTTGAAAATGATATTTAAGTTATAGAGGGTTGTAAAATGAATGTGATAAAGGTAATAAATGTGAATAATTAATTTGGGTATCATTTTTATAGTTTTTGGGGTCGTTTATTTTAAAAATCTTATTTATGACCGATTTGGCTGAAAATTGGTGGAGTGGTTGTTTAGAACCAGTAGCCTAACAAAGAATATTTTTTATCCCATTCCGTGTGACGTGACATACAATATAAAACGTAAGCGCATCTGACATATAATAACAAAACAAATGACAAAAAAAATAAAAATAAAAAATAAAATAACAAAACTAAGGCGGAACAAAGTTCGCCGGGCCAGCTAGTATATTATAAAGGCAAAATAAATTTGGAGCAAAACGTTGTTAAAAGATTATCCGCTGAAATTTATAAAAAAGTGAAAGATTTTAACTTGGACATTGTTACAGCCTACGTGAAACAAAGGACATTTATTAGAATGAATTACCTCAATCAAATAAACGCTAATAAACATTTCAGAAAAGTGAAATCGGCGAGAAGTACATCGGCAATTAAGAAAACAAAAAAAGTTGCTAGATGATTAGAATAGTGTTGAAAATAAAATGTTCTGTTTATTAATAAATAATATGTTCGTTACATGCCCTTTCAATTTAATTATATATATTATAAAAATATTGACATTTACAGCAAATGTTTAATAAAAATAGGTAATTGTTTATGCTCTTTTCAAACATTGGGCTGCTAAACATACCTAGAATCTTCTCTGTTTAATTCGAAAAAATGAGTCCTGGATGTTCCCGACAACGCAATTCTTATTTTGACTTTTACCCTTCTTTTAGAGGGTGGTTTTTGAAATAAAAAGTGTCCTATGTTCGTCTCCTGGCTCTAAGCTACCTCCTCATCAATTTTCAGTCATATCGGTAAAGCCGTTATTGAGTTATAAATAGTGTAACTAACACGACTTTCTTTTATATATATAGATTAAAGACACTCAATAAGACTAGGAAATATTTTAGCACAAAAGAGTTTTAAACCACACAATTAATTAAAATTTGTTTAAGCTTATAAGCCTAAAACAGTTTGCTGAGTAAAAATACTGCTGAGTTGAATTAAAAAATTATTCAGCAACCGTTGCACCAGAACGTGGTTTTACAATTGTCAGACACAATACACAGATTGGTTAAAGTGCTTTACCGCAAACGAAACAGCACAAAAGAGCCAAAACCTCTAATTATATCTTTAATTCTAACAATTCACGCAAATGTCAGAAACAGAACTCTTGAGCTTGGGACAAAACGTATTGCTATTTCAGTAGAATTTATCAGAAAATGTTTTTCCTTGAACAGATTTACTTTTTTCTATTCAGAGACACTTATGGAAATGAAGCACAATTTGCTGTTGGGTACGAAATATTATAAAACTGTCTCAAGGGTTAGTTGCTTTAAGTAATATAAATGCCACGTGATTAAATCTGATGAACGTTTCTAGAAAGGGCATAATCCGTTCCAAAACTGCCGTATTGTGTAAATTAGGAAGGCCTAAAAGAAAAATCTTTTGGCTAAATACGTTCTGTTGAATTTAGGAGACACTGTAAAATTACGCAGCGTTGTAAATCTCAGGCAATAACGCCCCGAATGCATGAATTCATTTGGCTCGTGAGATCAGCAAATTCAGCGCGCAATAAAAGTTTGTTTGAAAAATTTTCGATTAAGCAAATTGAATTATTACCAAGATTTATGAGCGTGCAGATCTATATGGCGGTGTTTGGAAAGTAATCATCATCTGCAATTGAAAGTTATTGCAATGTAAATGTAATTATTACTATTTGAACAGTATCAAATAATGTAGTCATCAATAGTTCTCAAGCAAATTCCTTCTAACATTAGATTCAATAAAATTCGAGTAAATCAATCAACTTTTATGTTGAAAAGTTTTACTGAACAAAAACTTTTCCTGAAAGGTAACGCGAGTGAGGAGTTGAAAAATTTTAATTATGTAATAAAGCTCATCCTTTGAGTAAATTAAGCTTTTGAAACGCTGTACATAATGAACAGTTTATTAATCAATAAGTTCGATAACAATTTTGACATTAAAATTTTTACTGGAATTATTTCTAGACAAATTGCTACAAGATTTATAAATTTATAAAATCAACTCTCAGATACTCTGATTATTAGTTTATAAGCTGAAAATAATTTGTATTGGAAAAAAATGTTACTTTAAGAGTTTTTCTCGTTTATGTATAGTACTAACAGAGTAATAAGATCTAATAGTCTTTCCACCCAACTTTATTTTTTGTGCAAAGTATTAAAAATATTAGAGATGTTATGACAAATTTATATTATATTTTATTTTAAAGTAGGACTTTACAAAATAAAAAATTAATTTTTTAAATTGTTTATTGGTTTAAAATATGTTTTTTTATTAAAAATAAATATTTTGCAGTTTTTTAAACCATTAAATATCTTTTCTCAATCTCGTACAATTTATATCTTAGTGTTTAATTTATTAAAAATAACAAACCTATTAAAACATAATAAATTAAATTTTAATAAAACACAAGAGATAACAAAATATTCTATCCGATTATGTATTTTTGTTGAGTTTTATATTTTGTATAAGCAAAATTAATCTATAAACGTTACCTTCGCTCCAATATTAACGCCATACAAAGATTAAATCTTCAAACATTTTTGCTACAACAAAAAAAATCTATGATTTTCAAAGCTTTGCTTGTTATCGTTTGATTAATATAAGATTTCTAATTACCGCTTAACTGGTAAGTCATTTCCACAAAGGTAAAATTGCTTTAAGATAATTAATAAGAATTCGAGTCGAATCCAAAAAGAATTAATTAGAGAATTATTATTTCCAACAATTAAGTGTCAATAATTAATTAACTAATGATTATGTAGTAAACTTTATGTAAAATTTTATTATGTAAAAAGTAACGTAATTGTTCTATCTACACTAATATTATAAAGAGGAAAGATTTTTATGTTTGTATGTTTGTAATGAATAGGCTCAAAAAGTACTGGGCCGATTTAAAAAATTTTTTCACCAATAGAATGCTACATTCTTCTTATTTGACATAGGCTACATTTCATTTTGAAAAAAAATAGGAATCCTTGTTAAAATTTGAACAATGTAAGCGAAGGTGTAGAAAAATGAGTCTTAAAATGCCTTTCGTCAAATGCGCTGCCGAAACTATTAGCGATAGAACAAAATAATGTACAACAATATTGAAGAACATCATAATGTCTACAAAAAACTCCCCGGTAGAATATGTCCAACTATTGTATTTATGTCACTACAACAACTTTTTTCATTTTAAACATTAATGAAAATGCTAACCAAATTCAAACCATGCTATTTATGTGTTTATATTAATCTTTATTTAAATAAATTATTTTATGGTCAAGACCATTTAACTACCTATAAAATAGTTTTTAAATTATTTAAATTGGTCTTTCCATTCAAAAGATATTACGAATTAAAAAATTCAAACAGTAAACAAAACCGCCATAGCGCCGTGGCCGTTGTTTGCGATGCAGTCTGAAAAGCGCGCCGGGCATCGCGGCGGGCGGGGAGGAGGGGGCACTGGGGGGGCAATATTTAATAAAATTAGTAAAGTCTTTCTCGGGTATGACGAAATAGGGGAAATAGGTATTCATTTTTATATGGAGGATATTATAGATTCCAGTTCAAATTGAATAGGTACGCATACATAAGATGGGTCAGCTATACAAAATAAAGTAGTGCATCAAATTTACGCTAAAGCGGTACGAAGTTCGCCGGGTCAGCTAGTTGAATAAATAAATTTGTATATTGCAATTAATGAGAAAGCATTATTTGTCTCTTCTAGAACAAAGTTAATGTGATCAATAATAAAAATAAAAATGGAAAAAACAGAATAAAATTGTAATATTCCTTTATTTTCTTGTTAATCATTTATACTTAATGACAATTTGAATATTAATATGTATTGAATAATTACAAAAAACAAGTTTTTTTTTTGTTTTTAATCTTATAATGATACATAAAATACCGTGAAATGTATTGACGTGTTTACAAAGAAAATGTTTCAACAGACTCAACATGTCAACAAAGTTTATGACCACCTTCATTTTTCTACTTTTCCAACTACTTAACTAAATACAATATTATTGATTTGTACAGAAAAACAATTCAGTTTACTTTGCTTTGTTATGTTCGTACAACATAATTAAACAATCTCCTCCTTAAACAAATTAAGTCGAAAATCCATAAAAATTAATATGATTGCAAAGCTGATTGAACCCTTTTGGGTTTTTTGTAACTGTGCCGCTTTATACGGGATCTGGGCACAGATTAGATCTGGGTATAAACTAGACATAAGTTTCAGGAAACGTTTCCAAATAGCTCAGCTATCAAAAATATTTTATTGTGGGTCGTAAAAAGCCCTGCTGAGTTTAAGGACTAACTTACAAGAATATTTTCTTTTTAAATTTATTGTTGAAGTTTCACCAAAGTTAGTTTCAAACAGTAGTATTGTCCAAGTGGAAAAATTTGATTACTTTGCACAAATATATTGAAATTGTATTGATAAATTCAACAATGTAGTGTTTTAGAAAACATCTAAACATTAAATTCAAATTAAATAAAAAAATTTTAACATTTAATCGTAGTCGAAAAACAAAGATTTTACACTTATCAAGAATAAGATTTTTAATAATTTAGAAATACAGCATGTTAAGCAAATATGTAACATTTACAACTTTTGGCACTTATAGAGTTACAAGTTAGGCACACAAATCGAGAGTTAAATTAGCTATGCTATAATGATACAGCTGAATAAAACAATCTTGTTTTAAATAAATTTGATATGACTGAAAGATTTATGTGTAAATCTAAATATTTATTATTAACCTAAAATATAATACAAAAACACCCTTTAAAAGCTTCTTCAACAAATTAAGATAAAAAATCAGTTTTAGCATTTAGAGTCGCCGAGAACAGATGTTTAGCAATAATTTTAATCTAATGTTTATCTAACAAATTTTTAAAAAGCCAGAACGCAAGAGAAACTAAACTACCTTTTTATTAAATATAAATGATAGACTGTGTGACATTAGAAACAATGTGTCAAGTTTTCTGATTTCTTAATTTATAGAATTTTACCTTATTGACTTCTGTAAAAAGAAGTTGACAGATTATACTAATTTTATCAGTAACTTAATCAGAAGTTACAATTAAAATGCAAGAGTTTTGCCTCTAAAATAATTGTTTTAAAAGTTGTAATTTCAACATATTTTTATTCTTTTTGTTGATCTTCTAAAAACTTCTGAAATAAACTTTTATAAAATGGCGTGGTAGAAATCGACTTTTTTGCTGTTACATTAATTATTTGAAAACTAAATAATGTAAGAAACTAGAGCTTAATTGAAATAACATTGATAATAATATTATATATTTTTGTTTGTTTCAGGTGGCTTATTTGCGCATTTCTTATAAGCTCAAATACCGATTTGCTACGGGATTTGTAAGTAGTGAAGAATCTTCTCAAAAAGGTCGTCGTCAGCTACGCGGTCGTCGCCTTCAAAGAACCAACGTCCTTTTGGGTTCAATTGCTATAATCTTCTGTATAAGTTGGTTGCCTCTTAACCTCTTCAATCTCATCGCTGATTTATACAATTCTGGCTCTTTTTCTTCTCAACCTATGATGATCTGCTATGCCGTTTGCCACATGATGGGTATGTCATCAGCATGCTCAAATCCAGTGCTTTACGGATGTCTAAACGAAAATTTCTGGAAAGAGTTTAAAGATATTCTGTGTATCTCTTCAGAAATTTCAGAAGTTGCAGGAGGAGAAACGCAAAAACTTTCCTTTCGCAATAAGTTTCAAAAAGTTTTGGGTAAGGGAAAGCCAGATGTAGTACCAGGAGCAACAGAATATCGTCCATGTAACACCGGCAGCAGCGACATGACAGTTTTAACAAGGTGCTAGCCTTTAAGGAACTTGCGTCCTGCGAGAGTGATTCAAGAACATAGTGAAATTTGTGTAAATAGAACGCATCAGATGTGATATGGATTTTCTAAAGTTTTTTTATTAATACTTCGTCGTGAAGTGAATGTGTAAATGTGATATGAACCAATTTTTACAAAAAAGATGCGATCTCGACGTTTTAAACAGTGCGACTAGTTGACCTATTTTCCTCTTCTACTTTCGCTGCTTTTGGGCTGCTCCGGTGAGTCCACGGAGGTGAGCCCACGTTGAGGTCGGGTCTTGGTTAATTGTTTCCTATGTATTTAATGGACACTGTATTTGTGTTTAGAATAAGAAATTATAAGTACATATTTTCAGAAACATTCATCGAATATATGTCAATTCGTGATCTAGTGTCTTGTCCAAATCTAATAAAATTTTAAAAACTAATAATAGAGTTTTTTTTTAATAAAAAGTTTATTTATGTATCCAAAACCTTCAACAAAAAATAAAAAGTGTAGAAATTAAGCATATATAAATTTAGTAATTTGGTTAATAACCATAATAATAATATTTCACTTTATTGTCTTTTAAAATTACAATAAATTTTGTAGACAAAGCATAAAAAAAATAAAAGCAGAAAACATAATTTTACGAACTTGTATAAACATAGAGTCAAAAACCAAAATAAATATATATATACACGTGTATATACTTTATATATATATAAAAATTTTACTTAATCATAAATAACAATGTCATTATCAATTTAATAATAAATAAAAAGAATATATATATAAAAATAAAAAAAACGCAAGTTGGTGCAATGCCCAGATCTGCCTACATCAATCTTTGTCATTTTAGATAAAAGTCAGATACAGAATAAAACGGTTTGTCAACTAGATACATTTTAACTGATTTCCGAAACATGGAATATGATGGTTGCGATTTCAGGTGATAGGGAAGATGATTATATAACTTATTTGCATTATAAATGATTGAGTTTTTAATCAATTCTAATCTAAGTGAGGCATAAGCAAAAGACATCCGAATTCAATTTTTTTTTCCTAGTAGCGTAATTATGGTGAGATGGCTTAGGAAGTGCATTAACATGTTTACCCACAAGACACACAGTTTCTAGAATAAATAATGCCGAAAGAGTTAAGATTTTATGTTTAATAAAATAATGTCTGCAATGCGTTCTATTTCTAAGTCCAAAAGTATAGCGTAGCGCTCTTTTCTGTAGTTTGAAGATTGTTTGAAATTGGGATGACGTACAATTACCCCAGAAAGGTGAACCATATCGAAGATGAGATTCGAAAAGAGCAAAGTATGTTTTTCTAGATATTAAAGAAATAAGTTTTTTAGAAACCGATCTTAGAGCGTAACAAGAAGCAGATAAATTGCTCATCAACATATCAATATGAGAAACCCATTTCAGCAAATTATCAATACGTAAACCCAAAAATTTAACCGATTGCATCGCCTTAATTTTATTGCTGTGTAAAAATATTGGTTATAGATTACCTTTAAAAGAAAGAGAAACAGTTTTGTGCGTATTAAAACTGAGGAGGTTAGAGTCGCACCATGTTTTTATTAACGCAAGGTCAGCAGCAATAACCTGATGAAGAGATCAAATATCTGAGTGACTCCAAGTAATGGTTGTGTCGTCCGCAAACAAATAAAGCTTACCATTGATATTCAAGTTTGTAATATTATTAATATAAACTAGAAAAAACGCGGGACCAAGAACCGAGCCTTGAGGAACGCCAAACTCTATTGTTGGAAACAGTATCATATACTTTTACAACTTGATGTCTGCAGGATAAAAAAAATTGAACCCAATTCAAGGAAATACCACGTATACCATAAAATTCTAATTTTTTGAGTAAAATGCTATGGCTAACGCAGTCAAAAGGTTTTGCAAAGTCGCAAAAGACTGTAGCCGTACATAAGTTGTCGTTCATCGCTGTATAAATCTGGCTTAACACCAAAAAAAATTATTTTTTTGATTGATATTAATTATTTGAGAAACATTTTCATTGCCACAATTTAAACTTTAGCAAACATTTTTAAGCTACGGTTAGTTTCTTATAGCATTTGCTTCATTTGTTATGCTGCCTTCATTTTCTTTTAAATAATTATATTTTATTTTGCTATTGATTTTAGTAGTACTTTTTTTTTATTTTCATATATATGTCGCCGACGTCTGTCAAATTTGACATAGAGGCAGGCCACATCTTTTCATTACTTTGAACCTGAATAGAACCATTTACTAAATGATAGAAATGATAGACTTAGTCTATGATAGAACCTACCCCTCAATGCTAAAAATTATACTTGAATAAGTACTTACTTTATTTAATATCATTGATTAAATTAATGATAATTTGATAGTTTGATTTGGCAGCAATTTTTTTAATTTTTAATTAAAATCCAATGCTTTTTTAATATTTTGGCTAAGGTTAATACATTTCTTTTTTTAAACGCAGAATAATATGTCTTTTTTAGTTAAACTATAAGATTTGTCTAAAAACAATTGAAAATATATTGCGTACATTTTGTTATATTATCTTGTTAACAATAGAAGCCAAATTTGCCATAATCTATCTCTACAGAATAATAAATAAATCCTAACAAAAGTAGACTCTATGGCTTTATTTCATCAGATATCTAATCATTTCTGCAATCTAAAATTACGTCAATTTACTAAAAAAAATAATAATAAAACTAATTTTGATTCTAGATTATGCAAGCACACTCAAAGTCAGTGTTTGAGACTGAATAAAACCATAAGCACGAAATTTATTTAAAACATTTTTTGTGTTGATACATACATGTCTAATAAATGCTTTACGTCTTGCAGTAAAAAAAAATTCAAATTTATGTCAGATAACAGTGAAAAGCCTACTTGCGTATTTTCACAGTTTGCTTTTCAAGTGTTTTGCAAAAAAATGATTAACGAGGAAAGCATTACTACCGAGGAAGTCACATTTTTTGAGTTTTCTACTAGAGCTTCAATAAAATAGCAAACTATTAATCCTGGTTTAATCAATCTTATCATTTTTTCATTTGGAACTTGTCAAAGAAGTGGAGAAAAGTTAGAACATTGATCACTTGTTTGAAGGGATTATTAATGAAAAAGAAATTGCAGGTGCGTCACGAGCAAACACGAAAGAAAAATAACGATCAAGTTTTACCATAAAGACCTACTATTTGAATGAGGTTCTTAAAATTTGCCAGTTTTGGAAAATATTTAGCAATTCACAAAAACTTGACTACTTTTTTTACCATTTTATGATAAATCCATAACAAGCAACAATATTACGTGCAAAAGTTAATACCGCGTCATGTTATGATGAATCCATCAGCAGCAATCTATTATATCGGAAACAATTTAATCGGATTATTAACAATTCTACTCATTTCACACTCTACTTCATCAATAAATTTTAATAGAAAATTTCAAGCTAATAAAAACCTTTTCAGCAAATTTAATGAATGCAAATCTTCTGACAGGCCTAATCATGCTTTTACTCAAAAAAATGCTTATTTCTGAAACAGAAAATTTCAATGACTTAGTTTTTACAACATTTGCGAGCAGAAAAGAACGTAGAATAAGCATAATTTGTAAAAACAAAATAAATTCATCAATAAAATTCAATTTAATATTTTTGCCAAGAATCAGCACTTCCTGCATTTGTCCAACAACCGTAATTTAAATATTAGTGACTTATTGTATCAATTGCAACCAGAATCAGTAGCTTGACCGTTTAAATCATATTGTTATGAGTCTGTTTATGAGATGAAAAAATTAGTGAGCAATAAAATGCTTTAAAACAATTAAAGATTGTTAAAAATTTTTATATTTATTATCACAACAAATGCACCTTAAATTTCCTACACAATTCTCAAAAAGCATTACCAACCCTAATAGCATCATCATAGGCGTGTATAGGAGCGGCATGTCTGTTATCACTAAATCTTTGACATAGGTCATCGTATCAGAGGAGAAAGTTTCCAAGGTTGAGCGACTACTCATCATCGGATCCATTGTCAATAAAAAATAGCTACATATTAAAATTTGTAGTCCAAATAACGGAACTCGAACATACTTTAAATTGCCTCGCCAGTGTCATATAAGTATGTGCGTTTGCTAAATTGAAGTAATATTATTGAAACTGGTTATTTCTTTTGAGGTCCTTCTTTAATAACCGTTCTATTTCGGTCTAATCAAAACGTATTTTCCTTCATTTATTTTTGGCTGATCTAATGATGATAATAAGTGCTGGTTCATTTATGTAATAGACTAGCTTTATTAAGCGACTAAATTATTTAATAATCTCCACTTCATGTTGACACAGAAAACTTTGAATACGAATGAATAATTATTATTAAATACAAATGTGTTCCAAACTTATTGAAAGTTAAAATAAGAAGGGATATATTATTTATCGTTAAATCTTGGCCAGATGTCAAAAATTAGTTATAGTTAATTAGCACAGTTCCAAAATTTCAACAGCTTTCTCTTCAAATTTGGTCAGTTTTCAACTTACTGTAGGACCTTATACAAAACTGAATCCGTTGCACGTCATGAATCACGTCATTTATGTTTATCAGGAATTGCAACTTTCTACACGGTTCATCGTATTTAGCTGCCGTCATGTGTTTAAATTTTCAGCTTTTACTTTGTAATATTTTTTGCTTATACTGTGAAAATTTTAAGCCGCTTGCATACGTTTTTGCTGTAATATTTTGAAACAAAACTCATATAACATGAGCTCATTATTAACGCTTACTGCAGTTAGGTGCATTCATAATCCAAGCTCTAATATACTGAATATCTTAAGCGTATTGTTTCAGCTCCGAATTTAAGCTTTTCAACCGTTAATATATAATTTAGGGTTTGAAATAGCATTATTGTAATACAGCCTATGAAATACAAAAAAAATGTCATGTGAGATGTGTTGCAGTTTTATAGTATTTGGTACTTCTAATGAACTATATGTGTTACATTAGCGTAATTTGTATGCAGCAAATTAATTAACGCAAAAACATTAAGCACAGCAAAAACATGAAAACGGCCAAAACAAAGTAAAATACAGCTGTACTTTTTAACAAAATGTTTAAATTTGAAAATATTGCTCAAAACATGTTATACCGCGAACGTCTCGTAGAATTTTTAAAAAGTAAATTTTGATCCACAAGTGAGAAAAAACTTTGGCAAAAATCTTTGATACTTTAAATTTGTGTCGTTTAATTATTATAATTTATCTGTTACCTAAAGTAAGATGCTTGATCTGGTAGCCTTGACAAACAATTTTTTTTTGTCAATTGAAAAATAATAGCATTTGTAACCAGTTTAAAAATGTTTTTGTTTTCTCAATCTGCACTCTTAGTTCTGTGAAAAACCGTTGTCTTTTGTTTGCAGATGTTTCAGTTTTTAAATCCTTCTTTTAAGAACAGAGCTAGAACACAAAGCAAAACCAGAACACAAATCAGTTTGTGACATACAAAAGCAATATTAAGTAGTCTTAAAATATTTTCTAAAGTAACTAAGCTTTACATTCATATTTCTTAAAACTTCCTAAAGATAGTACTCAAAAAGTTTGCAAAAACGACAAAGTCTTACGCTGTTTTCATTGCAACAGTAGTGAAACTCTACGCATTCGATTTGTTTTCTGTACAGGAAACGAGAATCTCAGTATTTTAATCACTATTATCTCGAGTTTTATATAAACAACTAGAAAAATTATTAAATATTTATATTATTATTAACAACCGTTTACCACTTCCTAAAAAATGTTTTTACTATTTAATTCTGAGATTTTTGTGAAACACCGCAAAAGCTCTTAAGATCTTCTAAAAAAACTTTTTAAAGTGGTAAAACTGTGCTATTAGTTTAGAGTGCCAAAGATTCTGCAATAATATGGTTTTTTCAGGCGATCACCTTGCTCACAAGCTGCATACTTTGGCACATATTTAGCTAGATAGATATCTGTAACAAAATATTGATTAAGTATGTCAATATTCAACGTAGATTTTCTTATTAATATTATTAACATTATCGCAGCGCAATCGCTTTAAAACAAACAAATCTTGTTTACCACTTGGTGCTTTGCTTCTAGTGCTCTCTCGACAAACGAATGTTTTGTACAACTTTTATAACCATATAATATTATTTGTTTTATAAATGCCAAGCAATTTGAAATGCTTAATAAACATTTGAGGAAAATCTTGCAATTATTCTGACGAAAATTTAGCTTTTGCTCAGACTGTTTCTATTAGAACTCTAAGTTATTATTAGATAATTAATTATTTTAAATAATATAATAACTTGTCAGATTAGACTAACATTTACAGTTTCTGAAACAGGAAACAAGAGCAAAATAGAAAAAAAAAGAGAGACAAAATAAGAGAAAAAGTAAACAGGTAAGAAGAAGCCAGGAAATTAATCTTTCGGTTAAAGAAAACAGTAAGATCGCCGATCGAACAGAAAAACAGAGGAAAAATAAAAGATCTTTTAAAAGACATTTGGAACGAGTTAAAGAAAATAAAAGAAAAGAACAAAAACGTAAAAGAGCAATTAAGGGGACTATGGGAGAACAATAAAGAAATAAGACCCAAATAATAAAGAAAATAGAAAAACTAAGAAAATAATTAAAGAGAAAGGAAGAGCAGTAAGAAAGAGAAAAAAAATATGACAAAAAAAATAATGCAAATAGAAGATAGGATGGAGCTGGAAGAGAGAAGAAGAAGAAGAAGAAGAAGAAGAAAGCAGAACATAAAAATAACAGGTCAAAAAGGAAAAAAGAAGTGAAAAAGTTTTTGAAAAAGAATGTGGTGGAAACAAAGATTAAGAGCTGCGAGATAATAAGAGAGAACATGCTAGTAGTGGAGATGGAAGACGAGAAAGAGAAAGTAAAAGGGATAAAAAAGAAAGAAAAACTGAGAGAAAAAGAGGGATCTGAAAAAGTATTCATTCATGATGATATGCCGAAGAAAGAAAGAGAGGTGCAGACAAAAGTGAGAGATCAAGCAAAAGGAGAGCAACAGAAAAAGAAGATGACAGAAGTAGATTACAAAAAAGTGGAGATAGAAGGAGTGAATAGGTTGATAAGCTAGAAGTAATAAGAAAAAAAGTTTATGAGATGGGTGCTAGGGGTTGACAAGGAAGCTCCGGGATACATAATAAAGAAAGAAGAAAAAAAAAATAAGATGAGCATCAAGGCAAGAAAAAAGACGGCAAAATGCAAAGATAAATTGTCGAGGAGAACAAAATGTAAGTTAGTAAGAGAATGCTGGAAAGAGAAGATGAGTAAAAAAGAAGACAAGGAAAGGGAGGAGTACTTTAAGAGAAATGGATATGTGAATGCGGAAATAGAGAGAAGAAAAAATGAAGGTATATGGATGTATGGAGAGAACTATCAAAGAGAGACAAGGACGTGGATAAACAAGGGAGAACAGAGAGAATCAGAAAATTCAGATAATGCAAAGTATGAAAAAATAATAACAGAAGTAAAGCCAAAATACTTAAAGCTGGAAAGTATAAAAGAGGGAAAAAAGATGGCAGGATTCAGATGCAGGAACAAGGAGAGAAAAAACAAATATTGGGCAAAAAAAGAAAAACTGTGCAGAATATGCTATGAAGAGAAAGAAACAATAGAGCATCTGCTTACAGGGTGTGGAAGAATAAAAGAAAGGAAAGAAATAAGTAGAAAAGAGATACTAAAAGACAGTGGAGAGGGAAGAGAATGGATGAGAGAAGTATGGAAAAAAAGAAAGAAGACAGAGAAAGGAAGCTGGGGAGAGAGAATAGTAGAGAAAAACAGAAGAAGAACACAGAATGCCAAAGGCATAATATTTGAATTGTAAATAATTTGGATGTAAGTTAGGGGGTGATAGGGAATCAAATAAGCCCAAGGGCAAATAAAAATTATATTACTACTACAGTTTCTATCACCAACTAGGGTGTTGTAATTTGTTATTTTTGAACTCATTAGAAGTTAGTCCAGAGTAATTAATATATTTATTTTTTGTTGAAAGCAAATATTAAATTTTAGTGTTCACTAATTTTTCTATACTTTATTATATTAAATAATTTTTTTTACATTTTAGTTTTGTTCTAGCAATATTTAGGTTTTAGTTCTCAAAGATTGTTCAAATGTTTTGTTTTGTCAAAAATTTTTGAAGTTTTATTTAATTATTTTTGTTCTAGTAAGCTACGTATTTTTTCTTAAAGCATAGTTGGAATATAGTAAAAAGTGTTGCAAGTTATGATTAAATTATTAATTAGATCCCGTATGCCCGTCTATAACTTCTATATAATTCAAGTATTAGCCTTCTGAAAAGCAGGCTGTAGCTTTAAAAAACTAATTATCTCGTTACGGTAATTATTATAGTTTTAAAACAACATACATATATGCATTTATACCCAAAAAAATTAGTAATGTAGAAATAGTTGACCGTTGTCGTAAAAACAAACTTTTATATAGTTGTTTTTGTGTGCTCAGGAGTATTCTGTATAAATGATTCAATCATTTAGATTAGCATTAAAAAGTAAGCTACTTCAAGTATTTTTAATAAAAGCTTTGCCATTGATAAAAAATTTGAATAAAATAAAGTATTTTTTTCCAATTTGTTTTTTGCTTTTTTGCAAAGCTAAGACTTTTAAAGAGCTACCAAAAATTGCGTCAATTGTAAAAGTTTTGGAAAATATAGAATAGAAAACTGGGCGGTTTCTATTTCATACCAAATATATTTGTAATTGTTTTAAAACTATGTTTATCTAGCGTTTTTTAATTTATTTCAATTTTAATTTATTATTTTTACAGCTATGCTAATTTCTTGTGGTACTAAAGCATATTACTGTAAAAGTAAATACATATTTAAAAGGTTGTCAAGATAAAGATCAAAATTACATAGATATATACTAATTTATGTGGGTCACAAACAAATGCAATTTCTTAGAATGTAATTTTTTTTTGAACATAGACCAACGTAGCAAAACGTTGACAGTATAATGAAAATTACGAAAAAGTAGTTCAGCCATAACGATGTTATGAATGCTAATTTTGGACAAACCATTTGCATTACAGCCGGGTTTGTCTATGTGAGTCCGTTATACGAGGTAAATTATATTCTATTAAAAATATTGAACAAGCGGAAAAAATTGTACATTAAATAATAAAAATAGGTGCTGCACCATTTATTTATAGCCTATTGAACACATTTATTACGTCAACACATTGCTTAAACGGAACATTGGCTGCACGGTTAAACTACCCCTCATTAATGGTAAACGGCCCGGAAAACAACAATAAATCTTTGGAAGAATTCAAATTTATTATGGTTTGGGTTTGGTATTATAATTATTAAGATTGAATAAAAGCTCTTTCCAAATAACAATATAAAATTTGTTTTTAATTAGTTTTTCAATTGAGATGGCAAGCCATCTTGAACAAAACACCCAAAAGCCAGTGCTTAATTAAACTTATTAAAATGTATTGCTTTCAACAATCTAAACTTGGCTTATAATTATTTAATTTTTTTTAGCAATAGCAAATTTTACAAGAATAGACGCGGACAATTATTTAGATTTTAAAAACTAATTTTTTCAAATTGCGGCATCAGTGCATAATAAACCATTATTTTGTTGTCAATTAACTCTTTTGTAAATTTTAGAGTTAAATAAAAAAGCTTTTTTTTAACATTAATATCCGTTGAAAAACTAGAGTAAGCTGAACTTTGAAATAATATTTTTTATAAAATAACTACTTTTGAGATTGCGGGTGAACTTTTTTTGCCATTCAAAATGTCAAAGTTAGGTTCTAAAGCTAAGTATGTCAAAACACATATATTAAAAAAAAAATAAGAAAAAGTAGCATAATTTTTAAATTACTTCCAAGATTAAAAACAGTTCAATATTTTCACACAAAACAAGCAAAATTATCAATTAATTAACAAAAATTAATAAATAATGAATGACTACAGCCAAAAAATTCAACATCATTGTCCTTCCATTCAACAGTTTGAATTGAAGATTAGACCTATAGTCACATCATTTGATTTTTAAGAATTATACGTGGCTTAATATGTTTTTTTATAAACAGTATAACAATTAAGGTTATCATCAATAATTTTCTATAAATGTCACTAGTTCTACGGTAAACAACGTATTTTACTCCAAAATACGCGTATTTTTTAAAGATCGTTATTCAAATATGTAGTTCATTTTTGAAAATTTGTCATTAACCAATCACAAGTCGTATTTAGCAAAAATATCTGAAAATAATCGAAGCAAATTTATTCAAACTGGATCTATAGACTTGCTCATGTTTTGCTCTTATTGAAACTTATTACCAAATTGAAACATTACATATTGTTTGCCATTCAAGTCAATTTATTTTTATATTTACTTTTATTTTTACTATATTACAAAAAAAATTTATATTTGTAATACGGGAGAAGGTTTTAGAAAATGTTTTTAAAGTTTGTTACAGATAATGTAATTTGGTAACTACATTAATTATCGTCACTGTCACTATGCGTTGTTGCCGCGATAAAATTTTAATCTCAGTTATAAATAATTGCTGAATAGAGTTTCTTATTAATATAAAAATAGATGAAAATAATTCAAAACAATTGTCAAAATTAACGCTATTACTGTCAGTAATAAACTGCCATAATTTGAAATATTGTTTGACGTTTAGTTGCTTCCTATATGATAAAAGTGCGTTTTTACAACAAAATTACTTTAAATATTCATTTTTAGTTTTATATGACTTTGTAAGTACAAAAAAACTTTCAAAATGTATAATCTTTTTATTTTATTCTAAATAATTTATCAATCTAATTATGAAAAAATTTATGCAGGCATTAAAAGCAACTTTAATGGGTAATGAAAATAAATATTATTAAAAATGGACCACAGCTAGATTAGATATTTACCTATACATGCTCGTATGATTACATATTTCTATCTAACAAAGCCCAGTATATCGATACACAAAAGTTACTCACATAATAGCACATAATAACTGTTTTGTACAGAATAAAAAAAATGTAATTTGAAAAGCTTTTGAAATCATTCTGGTTCATTCATTTTACATACACCTGTCATATCCAACAGTTATTAATTTCTGTCTATTCAAACAAGGTTTCTAGCAATTTTTATTTTCTTTTCTACTGAGCTTTTATGCGTTTTTAACAACATACATCTATTACCGAAAACTGGTTGAATTTATTATGTTAGAATTTAGCCCAATTTTTATGTTTTGTTGATAACAATAAGCAATTAATACTATATTAAAACATAAAAATTACACTTTAAACTACCAATTCGTAAATTTGATAAAAATTGCATTTACATGTCTAAAAATCTAAAAAAACACTTCATATAAAAGTTTTTAATTTATTAATCAAGAATTGAATTATCTAAAAAAGTTAAACATAAACACGGATTATTGTAATAAACTTTTTTCAACATTGTAGTTTTTCATTAGTTTATTGTTCATAAGCTGATTTTATTAGAAATTATGAAAAGTTTTGTGAGTAAAAACTATAGTATCTTACACGATTTTTTAAATATTAGCAAAATAATGTTAATGTAAGCTTAAAACTTTCTTTAGTATCAGTCGTTCCTAATTGATACATTTATAACTTATACATTTGCACCCTAACCGGTTCCGGACATTATAACAATAACTTTAAACAGTTTTCCTAAAATAATTTGCATAACTTTGATGTACAGAAAATCTAATGATGACCACATAATATGTCCTAAGCTTGGTTGCTTGCTCTCGAGTTGAATTAAGTTAGGGTAACTTTCTATTTATTTACGAATAATGCATGAGGCTACGCGTTTCCTCACACGTTACTCACGGTTTTTCCTCATCTAATGTATCATTTCTAACGCGGATGTATGGAATTAATTAAAGTTTATAAATTATTTGTGGAGAATGTTGTTATAAATTTCTCTTTATGATGCATAAATAGCTATGCAAATTATCATTATTGTTTTGTTACTCATAAAAATAAGCATTTAAATAATATTGTTGCTTTTTAATAATGAAAAAATGTAAATAATTTTTCTCAACTGTTTATAATATTTAAAATTATATGCTGAGTAAGCTATAAAAAGACGATATTTTCCAGTGAATTTGGGACATTTTAACATGTAAAGCAGATCACAGAACAAACTCTTTAGATATATCTTTAATATTTCAGTCAAATCTTTTTAATAATTCAATGGATGTTTTTCGGTTGATAACTTTGTAAATAAGTATGTAATAACGCTAATCTAACTTTAGAACTGAAAGTATTCGTAAATGAATTATGAAATCTTCAAGCTTTCATAATTTTTTGCATTAAATATATTAACTGTATTTTTAAAGATAGCAAAATTTTAATAGGATTTTATTAGATAATTAATATTTTTTAATTTAATGACTATAGTTTACGGTGTAAGACAAGGATTATTTTATTATTCTAAGATGACAGTTGTGTGTCAATAAACCTTTATTTAGTTTATTGCTAATATCTTTTTTGTTGTGTTAGCCAATTTTAATATTTTTTTATATTGATTTAATTTTTATAGATTTGACATTGTTAGGATAGTAGTAGTAGAATGTATATTTGTTCAATTAATTTAAATTTGTTTAGATTAAGCTTTAGATAGTGTACAGTTTCGTCTATAAAAAATATTTAATTATTGGTAATGAAAAAAATTGTTTTTAAAAACCAGAAGTTTGAAATTTTGATTGACTTGTGTTTGTATTATGTTGGTTGGAATCGACTTTCATTTAATATAAATAGTTGACCACTTGCTAAGTTTATCAAAATATTTGCATAATTATTTATTCTTGTACTAGATTTAATAATAATTGCGCTTTTTAAACAAATAATAATAGTCACTTAATGTGGAAAGATCTATTATCTTAAAAAACGCACTAATTTATCCACGTGGAATCAATTGCTCACGAATATTCTATTTCTAGGTAAAAGCAAGAGTAAATCTATTCAGATTAGCCTATGTTGTTACGTGTTAATTTAAATACAGTCAATTTGTGGAGGTTTTCTTAGTTCACCAGTTGATGATATTAATTTGGTTTTATATGTATTTGTCTTTTCAAATTAGAAAAATTAATTAATTTGATTATACAATATTAACACATCATTTTATAAGTGGTATAATTATGAGTCTTCTTAACTCGAATAAGAGGTTTAAATGACCTCGATTAATTTTTTTTATAGAAAAGATTTGCTTAGAATGACTAGCTGTATTCTAATGTATATTTTAAGATCAAATTTTAATTCTAACTGAAAATTAGAAAGGTACTCGTCTGAATGATTGTATGAGGTTCTCATCTTAGTTGTGAAGATTGTCAGATCTTTAAAGATCGCTCCAGTTTGGTGTGAAAAAAACTTTATTGTTGTACAGGTGCGCAATTACTGCAATTTACAAAATGTGTCATTTTACGTCTTTATTATCGTATTTTCACATAAATATTTAATTATGTATGCAAGCAGATTTTAAACCAAAATTATTATTTGAAAAATCAAACATTTACTGTATTTTATATAAACCTTATTAAAATATCGTTATTGTTTAAAAAAATAAATTATTAATCGTAAAACTTTTGTAGTTTTTTTTGCAAGATTTAAAAAAGCAAGTGATTTTTTTCTATTTGGTAGCACTATGAAGTTCTGAGAAAGACAGGCTTAGCGGCAGTTAATCTTCCGATGCTCTTAAACTTTTCTCTAGAAATTATAGAATATCTTAGAAATATTCTAGAAACCATAGAATATTATATTTGATTTTAATATTTTTTAAATAAGATTATTATCTTAATAAAAATTTGTAGAAGAAATAAGTCTAATTCTTTAAAATTTGGTCATATTATAAAATATTTGGATAAAAATTCAAATATAAATAAATAATTTTTTGTGATCCAAAGACAAATCGCAAGAGAAGACTTTGAAGACTTGAGAACGAAGTCATTAATCGTCTTTCATTAAAACGTTAGTCATGACGTGTACCTCATGATTGTTTCTTCCCAGAGTGTTAAAATCAAAAATCCGAAGTGCAGTAGATTAATATACACTTAAATTTAGTAAAATGCTCGCAAATGTAGCGAGTAAGTGGTATTGAAACTGCTAAATCTAGAGTTTCAGACTGGTCACTGCTTCTGACGTACGTCTACCACGCTTGTTACTGGTCTGATTTCGTTGAAGAGAGATGTCTACCTAAACTTACATAAAAAATTCAGTACAAAAAATTAGTAAAAAGTACACATTTTTAATAAATTAATTATTAAATATTTTATCTTTCAAACAGTAATTATAGCATATTTTGACTATAACAAGTTTATTTTATTTTTGATTTAGACAGGTACAAATTTTTTGACAATTGGATTTTGATTGTTTTAATGTTTTAATGAAAAACTTGCAATAATCAAAGATAAGCAAAATATTTCTAACTTTTTCTCTAATCTATTTGCTCACTCGTTATAAATATAAAACATAATATAATTTTTCATCAATCTAAAATGTAAGTAAAGCAGAAAAGTTGTACATACTTTTAAAGATGTAAAAATTAATAATTTTAAGAAAAAAAGTGTTTTTGTCTCGTATTTTCAGTGCAAGTATATAAAAAGCAAAAAATACATAGCAAAAATTTTATCGCTTATTGAACGCTGAACTAATTTTGATCAAATTTGGTTTATCAAAAAGTTGTAATCTGTATCGGTTTGTTTTATATATTTTTTATTTGATAGACTAGTAGATTAGTTCTTTAGAGATTCTCTCCTTCAGCGACCTTGAGAAATATCAGGAAACTTGAAACATTGATAGCCTGCGGAAAAACTAAAAGAAAGTTTAATTAATGATGGATTAGATCAGACAAAATAATTCGGAAATGCAATAGAGATAGTGACCATTGGTTGGCTACTTCTGGGCAACAACACCGTCGCGGACGACTGACCCCATGACCTGAATACTCCAAGTCAACAATCCATGCCTGATATACCTACCTTTCCGTCCATCCATACACCGAGACCGTCTCCGAATAGTGTTGTATGAAGAACGTGCGAGACAGTTTGCAAAATATTATTTTTCTTGCCACAAAAAAACTCTATTATTTTTTTGAGACTGTGAACACGTGCTCCAAGTGAATATTGATAGATTCCACAGAAAAATATATTCTCGAGTGTCACACGAAATGGATTACCAATAATGCGCAGGTGAGCGGATATCTTATTTCTTTTCAGGGTAGTGCTTCCTGAATACCAAATATTTTCTGTCAGCAGAACATTAAGCTTGAATTTCAATTTTAAAAGCTCTTTACAATCATTAAAAAACCTCCATTCTATTTCAACATAAATTTACCGAAAACGGTTCTGTTTCTTTAGTCCGGTCAATAAGAAAAAGATAAGAGTCTTGAGCAGTCTTGTGTTAAGAACTGAATTTTATTGTGTATAATTCTGCTATACTTTACATTGATTATGTAAATTAATTTAATGTCTGACCAATCATAAACCTTTATTTAGTTCTTGATATATTAAAGTAATTGTATATTTTATTCCTGCAAATCTTTTTAGTTCAAGGGTCGCTAAATACGTTGCGTCTTACTTTTAAATAATAATAAAATAATCTACCAATCAGTATCTTCTAAACCTGTCACTTAATCTGTTCAAGGTTAGAAGTTTTGTCATTTTGTGACATGATTTCAATCTCAACACTTTTGATGTAAGAAAAAATATGCTACTCAGTGTTAGCTGCATTTAAAACCAGTTTTTTCAACACTTAATCGTTACCTTTATTAAAAAATAATTAATAATTGTTGATTTTAGATCCAATCATTAGCTGGCTAAAACCTTACTTTTATAACTTTTTATATCAATGACTGATTTATGACATAGTACTTTGTTTTTTAGAAGAGATTTATGTATTCTATAAAACAAGTGGCCAAATTGAAATTGCGTAGCAAAATGTTTGTTTTATAGAAATATAGAACATCTTATCGTTATTATTTTGTTACAATATTTAGCTATTTTAAAACAACACAATAATTAAAGCGCATTTATGCTTTTTATTGCTGTTAGAGATGTAAATTGTTTACACAATATTTTATAACCTATGACTAGTTCAATAAAAATCTGTAGCTAAAGCTCTCGATTTGAACGTTTCAGCCGTTGTGAGATATCTATTGCAGTAAAGAGTAACATTGACTTAAAATTGTCAAAAAAATATCAAAAAAATGTTAAAAAATGTCAAGTATTACGCTAATGTAATTATAAATAGTAAGAATTTTATAGTCAAACATGTTACCATTGTAACAAATAATCTACTTAATTCATGGCTATGGTACGGGGGGTAAAACTTACCGGTACATTAAACAACAATTTAAGAACAAGTTTCTTAAAGTTGATTATGTTCAACCCTCTCTGTCCCGGAGGCACAGTAATTTTGCTGGATTTAAAAATCATTACGTTCTTCGACATGTAATGATAATCACAATTTTATTTATCAAACAATATAAAAATTGTTAAAAAACAAGCTTTTAAATTTTAATTAGTTTTAAATCTAATTTAAGAATTGAAACTAATTGTGATTTAAACTAAATAAACTTACAAGTTTGTTTTTTGAAAAATTAAGCTAAATTACTATCTTTCCACGCGTCTGCAATCATATTATTTGAATTGCTAGATTTAACATTTGAAAACATTTGAACAATATGACATAAACATAATAATGTTGCTTCCTGTATTTTCGCAAGGATTTTTAAATACAAATCTAAAATTTGGAGATTTTTACTTAATGATATAGGTACATCACCCATATTTGAAATAACTAAAGGTAAAATTTTTACCATTTTTATATTCCAAAGAATCCTAATGGCCACTGAAAGCAGCGAATATTTAGTCATTTTCGTTTTAAAGGTATCAATAATACTATAAGAATTTGGAACAGCAACAATCTATAAAATATACAACTTTAGTTTTCTTCAATACGATAACAATATCCGGCCTATTGGCTTTAATTTTTGAAGCAGTTAGCAAAGTTCGATCCCAATATAATTTGTAATTATTATTTTCCAAGAAATTTTTTGGATTGTAATTATAATACGGTTCTACATTTTTGACCAAACCAAACTTAAAAGCCAAATTTGAATGAACTATTTTTGCAATCGCGTTATGTCTTTATTTATATTGTTTAATAACTAGCACTGAACAAGAAGATATAATGTGTTCAATTGTTTCCGACGAACTAATTCTAAACATTCTACAAACGTCATTCACTAATTGTTCCTTAATTATAAACTTACAATAATTTTTAGTGTTAATTACTCTATCTTGAATAGCAACAACAAAACCTTCAGTCTCTGGAAAAAGTTGTTCATTCTTGATCCATAAAAATGACAGCTTTTTATCTGTCCCATCTAACTCAATTTCTTTAAAAAATCTACTGTGTAATGTCTTTTGTTTAATTTTTAATAAAAAATTAATATCTTGTTTATCTAATTTATTTGTGATAATTTTACTTTTCAAATTTGATGGTGTAAGATTTGTATCTGTGTTCACAATAAATTTTACTAATTTGCTTTTTTATAATCAATGCAAGTAGTGTAGATGTAACGTTTATTTAATCTAGCTTGTTTCATTACTACTGAATCAATAATTAATTGTTCTTTACAACCAAAAGAACCACTCATGCAACCTTTTTGCTCAATATTTATAATATTATTATTTATGCAATGGTTATAAATTAGATCTTTAATGCATGATGTAAACCGTTTATATAAATTTGGCAAACACGTTATATGCCTATAATTTTATATAATTTGATGTCATTTTCCTTGGGCTTCAAATAGGTTTCACCTTCAGCCGAAATTTTGAAAAACTTTTTGGATTTTTTATAAATTTGTTAAAATGATTTAATAGTTATTTACATAAAAAACAGGAAAATTTCACATTACTGAAGAGGAGCTAAATTGAAATACGAGGCACTTTGTGCCAAGT
Organism: Lagria hirta; assembly: GCA_947359425.1. Taxonomy (NCBI): domain Eukaryota; kingdom Metazoa; phylum Arthropoda; class Insecta; order Coleoptera; family Tenebrionidae; genus Lagria; species Lagria hirta. The sequence continues at coordinate 17,811,114 of OX375796.1, read as the reverse complement.
ATTTTAAAGCTCCGAGTCAAGTAAGAGATTTTACTGACGTGTTTTTTATTAATTTTTGCGGAAATCGTAAAAAAGACGAAATTTACAAATTTTAGAATTTTTTTTACAAATTCTACAAAAATCAAGTTTGTCAATTTTGTTGGCAATTATAGTTACTAGAATATCTTTTTTATTTTGCGTCTTGTAAAGTTTTTACAGTACTAGACCGGAAAACTCAATTTTCCTGCGCGTAAATAAGCAGGAAAATGTTGTTTCCAAGACGATTTGCGGAAAAAAATATTTGTGAAAATTAGTAAATTTTTTAATCCAGAAATTGTAAATTTTGTCGTTTCTTGGTGACTTCCAATTAATTGTATTTGACCAATTTTTGTTTATTATTTCTAATGATATTTTATAATTTTTCATTGATCTAATATTATTTGAAGAAGATTTATTCTAGTGGATTATAGCCCATAGCCCACTCCAAAAATTTTGCAAATCTACTATATTTGGTAGACCATTATTTTTATTATTTTCATAATGACTATTTTCCAAACTTTGATAAAATTGTTTTTCATTGTTTTAAAATTGTTTATTTTAAAATTTTCTTATAGATGGTTTTTTAATAAACTTTAAGACGTTTTGAATACAAGCATAGTTTTTGCCTGATATGTACCTTGATGAAAAAAATATTTTTTTGAAATATTATTAATGCATTTGTTTAAATAATTTGATCGTTTTTCTCGTAAATATTGAGTAATATGGCCTAAGTCTTTTATAATTGAATTAATTTTTCTATTTAACCTAATTTCTCATTTTGGAATTGTATTTTCAGATACAGATCTAAAAAGAAACTCTTCAAAACTATTGGTTCTAATTGCAGCGATGCAACTACAATATAAAATTTCGTGTATTTCCATGAAAGAAAGATTAGAGTTTAATATTATTATTGACTATTATTGATATTATTATTGATTAACTACAATCTTATATCCTATCAAAATAAAATAACACAAAAGTTTGAAATGATTCCGATAACTACATTTTTCAACAGTGAGAAAAAAAAATATAAACCTATAAGACAGGAAACGCTCTTTACATTTTTTTTGCATTATGATTTTTAATGGTAATGTATTTTTTGAGATGAATTTTATTTCCGATTTATTGAAATAAGTGTGTTTCAAAATATCATATTAGCAAACGTAACAACAGGTTTGTTACTTAAAAAATCGCAAGCATAATTTGAAACCGTGTACCGAAAAATAGTTTGTGTTAAAAAACAGACAGCATTGGCTTATATCAATAATTTGTGCAACAAAATCAGCTCAAATTTGTCATGATAAAAACGATTTAGTGTTGAAAATTGCTTAAGAGTTGAAAAAAAAAATGTCTAGGTTGGTCTTTTCTTACAATTGGCTTTTAGGTTTTTATTTAGTCATTTTAAGGCTTTTTATAAAAAACTAATAATCTGCATGCAGCATCAGTATCTAATTATTGCACTGCTAGTAATCTTATTCATGGAATAAGGATTCAACTCTATCTCTGAATCAAAATAAAACTCCTAGACAGTTCACCAAATTTGATAGATTTGAATTATGTTTGCAACTTTCTACGAAATAAATGTAGAATACATCAACCGAAACTTTAAACCGAATGAATATAGTTATAATTTGCTGGTATATGGCTGCAAAATAAAGCCCTATATTGGTAAATTAAATTCAGAACAAAGCTTTATAATAAATAACTTTGCCGAGTTTGATTCATGGGTCATTGTAAATTGCGTCTATTATGAACGCATACATATAGAATGTATTATTTGGTAGGATTCAATTGGAAACTAGTATGTTTGATCATTTAAGATATGAGCTTCACATTTGTATTATTGCCTTTGTTCTAAATTAATAATACATACTCTGTTTCGATTTCCAATTTGGATTATTGTTAGTTATATGACTAACATCAACCAAAATTAATCAAAAACTAAAACCTTCCTTTGTTAAGTGTTATAAGTCTTTACAAAGATAAATATTGATTCAGTTTGTCTGTTAATTTTGCACTGTCTAGCTTTTTAAAATTATCAATCAAATAAAGATATTCTAACGGTTTTAATATTCAAAGCTGTCTAAGACCAGATGATCTACGACCGACGTCAATTAATTATGTCACCGGAGAGTTTTGCTACTATAATAATATAAGTTTAATAAGAAACCTATCATGAATAGTGATTTTAGACTTTTTAATAAAATAACGACATTTGATATGAAAACTTGCTGGTGACAAAACTCATTTATATCAGAGTTCTTGTAGTGTCCAAAATGTTAAAAGTACAACAACTTGACAGTTTCAGATGTTGATTAAAGCAAAGTTAAAACAACATGTTGATTTTATTATTTTTTACAGTTTTTAATTATTAATTTATTTCTTTTAAAGAAATATTTCGTTTTACTGTTTTTTTTATTCGTTAATCTGTGTTTGTTTGACATTAGCTGCAGGCTAATGTCAGCTATCATTTTTTTATAGTATGTCGGCAAATAACATTTTTAGCTGTTAGAAGAACCCTGGTTATTCCGGTTGGGTGGGAACCGGATAATTAAAGAGAACGAATAATTGAATTAATTATTTGTTTGAAATAAGAAACATTGGTCATGTCAAATATTTTGAAAATAGAATTTCTACATAGTACCTAAATACAGAACACATAAATCAGGACACTCTCGTAACAAAACTAGGCAAGAAAAAAAAACTACAAATACATATGTACATATGGACATACATATGTATTTGATGCAATTTTATAAATTATGTAAAAACATCTTGTTAAACTTTATTGTTTCTGGTTCAGATACAGTTACAGCATTTATTGTTATTATTTTGTATTTATATCTAACTGTAACATAAATTAACACATCTACAATAAAGATAATATAACTATTTTATAACTAAACTTATCTGTAAGTTTGTTTAATAATTATTTTTATACCTGTTTTATTTGTGTGTATTAATAACCTGCAGAAAGTTAACTCTTTCTTCAAGCATTATTATTTTCTATTTTTAGATATTATTAAAACAATAATAATTTTAAAGATTATTGAAATAACAGCTTTTTCTCAAGAAAAAATCTTATTCGGGTTTTCCATGTTATTGACTGGCAGTTTAAAGACCGTTTAGTAAATTTGTAGCTGCTACTTACCACACTTCAGCTCTTCTAATTGAATTTTCATTATAAATTCAATTTTCTGATATTTGACACAATGTGTGGTATCAATGGCAGTTTCAACACAAAAGAGTCTTGCCAAACAATCAATCAGCCAGTTGTGTGTGTGGAAGTTCGTTCACTAGGGTTTTTTTTATCATGTATTTTGTCATAACTTTTTTTCTTTTAATTAGGCAATAATTTTTTTAAAAATGTTGTTATATTCAACTTGCTGTAAACACAACTACTAAAATATATTTCTAGCAATTGAAATTATTAATGTAGTATAACATATAATTTAAAAGTAAAAATCAGTATGCAAAAAAAATTGTTGATAAAATGGTTTGAAGTAATTGTATTATATTGAAATTTTACAAAAACTTACACACGCGCAGGAAGTAAATTATAAGAGAGCATTTTGCAGCGGCTACAATAAACGTTAAAAAAATATGTGTAGTATTTTGTTGCAAGTAGGAAAATTAAATATTGAACTAACTTTATATTAAAAAAAAATCACAAAAACTTAAGACATTTTGTGTTTAAATAATAAATAAATAAATGTTAATTTAATTGCTGTTTTTAGTCATAATTATAGAATCAAATATTTTGTACATTTATAAAATACTTGATATATAACATTATAAAAATACTAACGTTGGTTGTCAAGATGTTTAATACAAACCTCGAGAACGAAGCTTTTGCCTTGCTCATAATATATTTTGCATGTAAAAAATTTTCAACATTGATTGGTATTACATATTCAAATAATTGATGCCTTTTAACTTATTATTCAGTTTAATTATAACGTTTACGCTTGGATAAAATAAAAAAATTAAATGTTTCAAAAGCATTATTAGATTGACGTTTCTACATCATTTAATTAGTTTGACTCTAGCTAACTCTAATTTTCTCATCATAGAGTTTAATTAAACTTTATTTATATTTGAGTTATATTCTAAACAAGCAAAAAAGTTAATATGTTCACCTAATAGAAACAGAAAATTACATTTTGGTATTTGCACTATGGCACATCTAGGCTCTCTCTTAGTGGAAAAGCCAACAAATACCCAATTACTCTATTTTTATTTAAACATGATGTCTTCAACCTAATTTGTAATATCTATTTATTAAAAATTATTTTTGAAATGAAGGAAATGAAGCCAAAAATTATGTGTTTGCTCGTTTCAACATCTGTCAACCGTAAATACTTTCATAGAATGACGTTTTAATTTAAATGACTTTAATTTTATCTCTATTTATAAATTTTTTTACATTTTTTTTAAATTTTTTGCATTTTTACTCTATTTTATTACCTTTATGTTAAACCAACAATTGTGTTAATTATTTGTCCAATTTGTTTTATTTAAGTTAAAAAGAATATTTTTTATTAACTTAAATTAGTTTTTTTTATATATTTCAATAATAATGATATTCAAGTATGGTGAATATAACTTATTTATTGTTGCAACAGCATAGTGACCGTTTGACAGTTTTTTGTATATTTTGTTCTAATTGAATGGAAAAAATTGTATCAAGTTTTACTAATTATATGTTATAGTAGGTATGATAATAAGATTAATGCCGAAAAATAGACATACGTACGTACGTTTCCACAAGATAATGTGTTGTGCGTGAGTAATTCAGTATTTCCTTCCCTCAACAATTCAATTTTCTAAGATCGTGTTGAAACCTTGTCAATTTAATTAAATTTTGCTGCTAATAATAAGGAACACAAGAGCTCCTGTTAAAATTAACCAAAGAAATATAGTAATATTAAAGATAGAACTTATTTTAAGCGTTGAGCCGAATAATAAGTTTTGGATGTTCCGAATTGGAGTGATTGTTTGTTCGATGCGTTGTTCAAACTTTACAACATCTCATTTCACAGTAAGATAATCGAGGACTAAGTTCAAGTTTAAAGTTATAAGTGTTAAGTTTCATAGATGGGATGGAAAGAGTTTCCATATTTAATAATAATTTTTTGCTTAAGAAAGTTTGATTGAAACTTGTTTTGATTAGATGAGAAAACAAAGAAATAATTTATAAACTTTGGGGATACAGTTTTTAGTCGTAATTTTTATATATAAAGCAAGCCATCAAATATTTTATGAGAGAAAGCCAGTTGTTACAACTTCTACTTCGTTTTTTAGATTATTTTATAGGCGTTTTATTTGATAAATTTAGTTTTTTATTAACTATTTTTTTTCAAGCTATCGACTGAAGTAAAGAGTAAATAATGATTTTTTTTATTCACTTTCTAAAATAGTTACAATAATTTTTGAATTTCTGAATTTAACAATAATTATAGAAACAACTGCAAAAGCAATATTTTGTAAAAGCTAGCACTGAAAATCAGCTTACCACAATACAAAGTTTTAAATGTTTTTTTATTTTATGCTTGAATGAAACACATTTTATCTAATTTTACTACGTAATGGTTCATACTTCAAATTATTTTTGAGTGTCGTAATGACACTTTTTACAGTTAGTTTAAAGCAAATAAATTTATTATAACTATTTATTGATACAAAGTACACAATTTCAAACATTTTTAAAATTAACTAAAGACGCCGTTTTTAAATTTATTTATTGTAGTTGATTTTTCAGTTAGCTTATAGTTTTGACAGCTTTTTGGTTTCCAATCTAGTGGTTTTATATTATACACATAATACATATTTTTATTTTATTTAATCTGACAAAACTGCTGTGTTTTTGGGACAGGAAGGGTTAAATATATTAAAAAACGCAATAGAAATTTAATTTTTGTAAAAATACGCTGACTATGTCTAAGCGCCAAAAGATATAAGAGATGAAAAATGTCAGTCATAGAAAAATATTAAATAAATATGAATAAATTATAAAAGTTATACACAGCATAAAAGTAAGCAAGAATTGAATAATTAGGAACAGATAAATAATAAGGGTTTTGATACAAACTATAAATTAAAGCTTGAGAAAAATGGCTTTAGAAGTTTTTTAGAGATATTCATAATTCTTTTATAAAACAGTTATAACTTATAATTTCAGTCATTATGGAAAAAAAACGAGTGCCAGGTCGCATTACTCAACCTTTCACACTTCTTTAGCAGGTTAATGAAGTTATTTCAGCAGACCCGGCTATTTCTTACAAAAGTAATTTATTCTTTTTAAAACACTAATTAAATGAGCTTTCAAGTGTAGGTATCAAGTTGAATAAAAGTTTTGCTAGTGATTAAAGCGTTAATAACTTTTTGTTTTATTTTATTAGGTTTGCAATATTGTTACCCTCTATATATTGTCGCTGTTTTGCCAACCGAATAAATTGAAATGAATGTTCTAAGCATTCGTTGAGAATTCAGAATGAATCCTTGAAATTGTATCTATAAACTTCCAAGAAGCAAAAAGATACCAAAGAATGTCAAGAAAAATTCTATTATTTTTGTTTGATTTTGTAGAAAAATAGTAATAATGGTAAATAAATCTTTTTTTGCTCTTATTTGTTTTATATCTTGTACAGTCATGTTTCGACAATCTCTGTGTTTTTTGTTCAGTAAAATACTGTGACACGATTTTGGTAAATGGCGTCTGCTGTCTGTTTTAGACATTAAGCGATGCTTATTCAAACGTAATATCTTTTACTAGCATATTATAAAAAGTGTCTTAGAGAATGAGATTATTTATTCAAAAACATTTACAAGCTATTTCTAGGTTTATAAGAGCATGACTTGTATATTGCACATCGTATATTCTTCAATTTGTACAATATTTATTTTACAGAGAAAATACCTAGAATATATTATTAGCGGTAAATTGATCAGAGCTGAGTGGTGCTTTGAATTAATTAACTAATATAAGTGTTAAAAGCGAGTGTGTAAATTATTAACCTAGATCTTAAAATAAGCACTCACTAGTTATGCGTTGATTAAGTATTTTACGCATCTGAAATGTTAGAATAAATGTACGTGTTATGTTAATAGGAAATACACAGAAATTGCCACTCTTGTTTATCTCCGCTTTATGGAAATTCTGGTATCAGCCTCGTCCTGAATATACTATTAAGTAGTTTCTAGAAATTTACTTTGCTTTTCGGCATCGTTTAATTATTATGCTTTCCTATTGGTCAAAATATACTATAATTGTTAAATCTAGTAAAAAGCAGTGATTTTTTTTGTGTTCAAGCTTGTTTCAAAGCATTTAAAACCTGAAAGTTACATAAAAAACTAAATAAATATGAACATTTTAGTCTACACAACTAATGCCGTTAAAATAAAAACCGCAATGAAAAGATTTGAAAACAAAATTTGAGAAGAAAATCTTGGATTGTTACCAGCCAAGCGAAACCAAGTGCTAAATAGCAAAAGAGTACAATCTGATTAGCAAATACTATAACCATAACAGTAGAAGTTTTTACTTTGTAACATACTTTCATTGTTGTAAATAAATAATTATGCATTAAACTCTTTTAATTCGAAAATAATCAATAAAAATCTATTTTTAAATAAGTTGTCTATAGGTTTACAGTGTGATAAGACAAAAAACCAATATATTTTATTCATTTAAATGGTATTTATCAGTAGGAACATAATGTAATAATTACACATAATTAGTCCTCGAGTCAACTCAAGGGCTTTATTTAATAATAAAAACGTTAGTCGAATTCTGTTAAACAAAAAAATTGTTTCCAAAATATTTTCAAATTCTCGTTCAAGTGTAGATTATAATTCTTGGAAAAAAGTATAATTTATTAATTTCAGTCATGCTGTGTAAAGAGAAAAAATTACCAGAATAATTTTGTGGTTATCATAGAGAAGTCTTAAAATTCTAGTGTCTATAGGTTCATATAAAACTCATAAAATTCTTAAAAAAAATGTATCCGATAACAAAATTAAGTCTTGTTAATTTTTTTTTAATAAAATAATTTTTTGACAATAAACTGAAATGAGACATGAAAAATGAAAATGCTTAATTGAATTAGACCCAATAAAACAATTAAAGTAGTAAAGATATTTGCTTAAAAAAAGATTGTGTGTAAAAGAACTAACAAGAAGAAAATCAGCTTAAGAATAAAGATTAAAAAAGTATAAAAAAAAATCAATAATAAAACATATTGAAAATGTTAATTGTTTTTAAAAAGCTGAATATTGCATAAAAAAAACATGTAAATGCAAAAAACAAAAATTAAAAAAATGTAAGATAGATTCTGGAATAGATAAAAAAGATATCAAACAGTAAAAAATATAAAAAAATAAAGCAACTGTAGAAAAAGGTGAACAAGCTGTAAAGTATAAAGACAAGCTCCAAAAAAACAAAAAATGTAAGAAATTGCACTATTGTACAATTATAGAAAAAATAAATAAAACAAAAAAACAGCAAAAAAAATGAGAAAAAGCAAATTCAGTTGCTAATGCGGAAATAAGAAAAGAGAAAACTATTACTGACTAATAAAAAAGTAGAGAATTTGTGAACTGTGTGGGAGAAGGTGAAACCCATGAATGACAAGTGTAAGGAGGTAAGAAAAAGCAAGTTAAGGAGAGCAGAAGTTGCAAATTAATAATATATAGTTTTGAGTCAGTTTAAATAAGAATGATCAAAAAAGCCACTGAGAGTATATTGACAAAATAACAAAACGAACAGAAATAGGAAACATTTAACAGCGGAAGTGTAAATAAAAAAAGTTTAATTTGCTGTATGCATGTATTTATATATTTCATGTATTTATTTGTATTTCTATGTATTTCAGCCAGCAGGAGACAAATCAGCATATTTTAGACAAATTAAAATTTATAATTTATCAGAACTACATTATATATAAGAATCTAAATGTGTCCAGTTATTTAGCATTGAGCTCGTTCAGTAACCCTTTGTGGGTAACTATGTTTTGTGATTGCTTTACTTATATTATGTACTGTGCCTTGACTTCAATTATTGTGGATTTGACATTTTATCAATGAGTGAACGACATACAAGAAATTTCAATTTGTAAGGAGGTTAAACTCATCAAGAGTTCGAATGCATGTAAACGATACGAAGGCGTTGAAATTATCAAAAGAAAGTAGTCATAAATACGGTATCGTAAGCTCATTTCTCCGGAGATTCCACTTAATAACACCTCTAATTTCTATCATACGCAGACATTTATCGCAAATTAGTCATAATTTTTGTCGTTTAATGTAAATGAAACAAAAATTGTTGTTTTCCCGAGTACTACTTCATTTAAAAATGCGATTTTTTTGACCTACTAACCTAACAAACACGTCAAAAATTCAATTCACGAAGCTGTCGTTATTTTTATTTTATTTCGACACCCGCACTGCAATCTGCTGTTGTTGGCGGAACCGCTAGGATTTTAATCAATGTTAAATTTGTCGTAGGTCTTAAAGAAGACCTACGGATAGAGCAGGCTTGCCTTAGCAACATGTTCTCTATTAATTAACTTAGGAAATCAAATCTATTTATTCAGAAAATTAGCTAAGTTTTCTCAACATACGTAAGTCAACACGTGACAATTTTATTATATCACCATCAAAGCGTACAAATTCATTTATTAACGAAAAGCTTAAGGCTATTTAGTATTTATGTAACCTATTGAGTGTAGATTCAAACTTGAAAAAAATAATTAATCTTAGAAATCTCCTAAGAGTTTTTATATAATATAATATTTAAATAAACTTTCTTAACGTTTTGTCAAGTTTTAAAACTGAGGTAGAAAAAAATTATAGACATGATCTTGCACAAAAACTTAGAGCTTCATGATGGTTTAAAATAATAAAATAATTTTTAATGCAAAATTAAATAAATTTTTCAGAATTTTTTAACAACTTTGTTTTTGCCAGTTTTTGCTAAAACACGAAAATCAAATTTGTCAGAATATTTATCCTTTAAAAAAGCGATAGATTAAGTGACTTCAAATTGAATTGAAAAGTTAGGTACTTTAATGTTTTACAAAATCTTTTTTTTTATTTTGTAATTGTTCTTTTAGATTTTATTATTAACATATCTAATCAGACAAAAATCAAAAAAAAATTTCTAATATTTCTTAAACGAGTTTAAGCTTTTAGCGTTGTGTAGTTTTTCTTTCTCTGGTACTACAAATAATAGTATATTATATTGCATAAGAAGATCAATGCAAATTCATTCAAACTACATCTGTATAATTAGACATGTTTTGCTCTTATTAGAACTCATCAGCAAGTCGCAACATATTTAGATTTGAATAAGTTTGCACTAAGTTTGAGTCTATATCTACCCAAGTGCCTGTATTTACCCGAAACTGTTCTATTTCCAGTCAAGATGATCTTGTTTTCAACGCGCACAAAAGTGGTACATTAACCTTGGTTCACACATTGTTTATTAGTAATTCACTATTTATTCACTTACTTTTTATTTTATTTTTGTGTAGCATTGTGAACATAAATAAAAAGAAACTTTTACAAGCGTTTATTGTCTAATTATATTATTATACCGTACGACACATTATAGCTTTAAAGTAGAATCATGACTTTCAAAACAAAATGTACGCTACACCATTTTACGTTACATCACGTTACATTTAAAGAAACTTTAAACTCTGTAAGATATATCATATAGACAAATAAATAACTGACTACAAATAATAATAATAATAATTTAATAAAAAAATTTCTGCTACAAATTGCTTCTTATTCAAAACATGATCATGAATATTCGGCGATTTGTTATTTAGAGACAATCAAGTAACAAAAGAGATAGATAATTTTAAATGTAAATTACTCAATATAGTTCTAACATTAGTCTTTGTTTTAGATGACACCAAATGGCCCTACAAAATGGAAAGAAAATGGCTAAGCAAGGGATGTACAGAGTTAAAAGTGCTACTAATAATATTCTTCATTGGAAATGTTCAAGCATCCCAAGTGAATTGTGGAGGTGTTTTAAATAGAGTGTTAAGACAATATGTGGATAATGTGTTAAGTGTAGACAATTTTTCAATTGTTCCAGGAGTTGAAGTAGAAAAAGTAAATAATATTTCTAGAAAAGTTCATAAAATATGTGGGATCGACACTCAAAGTCCATTATCGATAAAAGACTACGTGTGGGATAAATTGGACGAATATGTCGATAATCATATGGTTTCCGTTAATGTTCCAGCGACCGCACGGTTTTTTCAAGGTACATTTTGTTATATATTTTAAACAATATTTAAATGTTTATGTAGAGAAAAACCAACTATTCAATTATCATAATTGAAAGGTTTTTATTATATTTTGCCTAAACATATCAATTCTTTGAATTTTATAAATGGTCTTTTCGTACTAATATATATATATTTTAAATGTGAACTATTTAATAAATAATTACAGTGATTTAATCAATATTAGATTGTAAAATACAATTTTAATATTTAATTATTGTATGTTAATCACAACTATTAGTGTTGACATTTCAAAAATAATACTGATAAACTTATTATTCTAATTATTGAAAAAGGTTTTATAATATACATTTTACCTAAAAGTGTAAGTTTTATAAGAAATAGAAACGACTATTATAATTAACCTTGATTTTGATGAAAGTGTGGTGTGCTAGAAGTTTCATCTTATACAGTTTCATATGTGCATCTTTGTCTGACCTTAATAGACTAGACTACAAAATATTAGGCATAACGAGGTGGTTCCAAGATATAGTGGTGTATGCAATAGATGTGATATAAAACAGAAAAACATTTCAGAAACTACATTTTATAAAAAACTGTATCAACTCACTAAAGTTCACTTACTAGAGCTTTTTATTCTAATGTTTTAGACACTTATTATCCTCTCTAAAACAAAATTAAAACTATTCAACTTCTATAATTTTTTCGAAAATTTTAAAATTATTATTATAAGGCAGAGTCAGTATTGCATGTGACAATTTTTTTTCTCATGTTGTTATTAACTTATTTAGGTTTTTAACAATAGTATTTTTTATCTTAATTTTTTAGCACTTAAGCATCACTGAATTGAAAAAAAAGTTTTATTAAATTTGCCATTTGTTATTAAATTTTTTGTTTTATTTAAGAAAACCACGTTAGCATTGTATTTCTAAAATAATAGTAAAAAATTAAGAAAGTTGTTAGATAATCAAATTTAAACACTTCTAATTGTATCAAATTTCTACATGGTCTGCTAAAACCTTCTGAAAATATTGAGCTGCATCTATATTTTTGAGCAACCTGGATATGTATATATTATATATGTATAAAATGTATATTAAAGAAATTATAAAAATCTGATTAATTTTTGTCAAATATCGATCAAAAACCACTTTTTTTCTATAATACCAATTTTTTTCTATGTAATTTAAAAAAAAAAAACGTTTATTTTATGTGTTGCAAGTTTTAAAAACTCCGTTTTAAAAAAATAACCAAAAAATAATTTTTTTTTTACAAAACATTTTGTTGTTTTTCACTTTAATACTCATCTTAAACAAATGCGAAAGCATAACGAATATCTTTATAAAATATTGAATAAAATGTCGACGGCTTTTTAGTGCTGATGGAAATTAATAAATATTTAATTGTCTTATTTCTTAGTAAGAATAGTAAGATCAATGTTATTATTATTTAAAGCCAATAAAAAAACACTAAATTACGTAAAAATTTGAAAAAAATAGTGTTTCTGTTTAATCACCTGTATTTTATTTAATGTTCTTCACTATGAAGGTAAATTTCAGAAGAAAAAAAAATTGCTTAAGTTAGCACAATTTTGACAAGCTGCATGAAGCGATTGATATTTATAAATGAATTTTAGTCAATCTCATGTTGATATTTGACAATAAGTTTCTTACCACTGAAAAGTATACATTACAAATGATTATATGAGTACCGTAGCATATCATTGAGATTTAACAAAATACTTATACAATATAAAAAGAGGGATAGAGTGGCGTGCACATCTTAAGAGATTTAAATTATAAAATTAAAAATTAATTTACTATGACTATTAATAGTTTTTTGTTTTATATGTGTTATAATAATAAAATAAGTCAACATTATACAAAAAATAGATAAATAATTTATAACAAACTTTCAAAGCGGCTCAAGCTTTAACACTAATGAGAGATTATAGAAAGAATATTCACGTAAAAATCTAAAAAAAATTCAATAGTTAAAAGGAAAGATACATGAAAAGAATGATCTAAACAAGACCTACTCTATTTTGTCAAAACAAAATTTTATAACAAAAGCTGGAGATAAAACCTAAATATTGTTAAGAAATATTGGAAAGTCAACAAAAAGAATGACGTGTAGGAGACAAAAAGATGTATGGTATAAAAATACCAATTTATTCAATTAATAAATAAAAAAATATATATTGTATAATTAAAACCAATTAATTAACTAATAATATTTTAATAAATAATCTTAAAATATTTATATAATCTGTTGCCAGTTACAAAAAATAATTTATATTTCTGTGAAATAATTACAAGTGAGTCCGACAAGGTGGAACAGCGAAAATTGATCCAATTGGTTGTAGAATTGCACGACACAGCGGAATAGACAACAGCTTAAACAGTACAAAAGTATTTTTTGTACTTGAATATGAGAGTTGTATAGATTTAGATTTTTGTGTATGTGCAATTTATTCCGAATTCTTTATTATAAAATATTATTATTATATTATAATAGTATTAAAATTATAATTTATTTTTATTTATTTAATTATAGTTCAAATTATTAATTTATTTAATTGCTACTTCTAGAGGAGATACATTATTAAAAAAAGTTTAAAATTGGTAAACGTTTTGGTTGAAATATTATATCATACTGTAATATGATTGCAGTAAGTAGATGAATTTCTACGCATTAAAAGTTAAAAGTTAAAAGTCTCACCTAAATAAGGATATATAAAGTGTAAATAAATAACAGTCACAAACTCAAAAAATATACATTTAATATACAACAATTAGAGACACTTATTACTTACACTTAAAAAAAGCAAAAAAACTTAAAATAAAAGTTTACAAAGATTATGCTGCCAAAGTTTCTATAATATAATTAAAGCAAGAAAGTTCAGCTTATCTCTAGTATTATCCACTAATAAACGGTCTATTTTTCTATGAAAAGTAAAGTTATAGATAATCTACAACCAAGAATCGATAGGGTCAATTTTATCAGTTCTCATTAGTAAGATCTAATAGGCTTAAGTCACCTGCAAAAACTAGTTTTATGAAGTATCGTGGTTTGATTATATGTGGTAAAATTTCAAAGTAAAAAAGTGATTACCGACAATTTAAAAAAAATCATAATTTTTTTTTGTTTTATTTATTTCAAGTACTTAAAATATCTTAATTTATTTAATAAAAAGCGGTACATTTTGACTATGTTTTTTTGTTTTCAATGTATTTCTATGTAAAGATAAAGTTAAAGCTAATTTAGACTGATATATGACAGACTGATATTTAAAACATCTGCAAAAATCTAGTGTTTAAAGGCTTTATTAGGTATAGTAAATACAAGAATTTTAACATAAAAGTGATTAACGGCAATTATAAAACCATTTCATTTTAAAGTACATGCCAGAATTTTTTTCACCAGTTAATGCCTCTTGCATATTTTTAAATAAATAACATCTAGTTCACATAACTTCTAAAACTGCAATTAAATGTCTTTCAGGTCGCAACGTGACTGGTCGGAATTCTTTCATGACTGGCTTTGGGATGGGTTTCCTTGCTTTTGCTTTGAAAAAGCTGCTATTGCCAGTCTTCATCGGGGCTCAACTGGTGAAATCAGTTTTGATTGCCATGTTCCTGCCTACAATTCTGGGTGGCGTCGGTAAACTTCTTGGAAAGGGGCTTTCTACATTCTCGGGGATCTCTGGAGCTTCAGCTGGGTTCAACAACAATAATCAACAGATGGAAGATTTTGAATTCAAAGATTCGGATCCTTATAATAATGATCTGCAGGATTTCAATGGAGAGGAGACTGGAGACACATTGAGTCTGAATGTTGCTTCGACAACAGCTGCGTCGGTGGTAAATGCGAACAGCAGGTAAAGTATATAGAGCATATTAGAAATAGCAGTAGAAGAGTCTTACGCTTTGTGAATAAAGCTTTAGTAAGAGTAGACGACGTTATTGCTCTTTTCAAGACACGACTCAACTAATGTAATGTAATGGTCTCAAAGCGACTTTTTACAAAAATACTATATTCAGCTCTATGCATAAAATTTAATTAGAAAATGGCTGCAATTTAGCAATTTACAAAGAGTGTAAAATAATGGATGCACTTTAGGATATTAAGATACTAAAAACTATATCTTTTAAACGTTTTTTCTAAAGTTTTTTTTATATTAATAGTTAATTACCTTACCTAAAAGACTTTAACATTTATTTTATTAAAAAAAAGTAAAGAAATAATAGAAACGTCACTTTCTGCTTAAGCAGTTCAAAATAAACAGGGTAAAGAATCATGAAAGTTACATATTACATTATTAATATTTTTGATCAAGTCGTAGGATAGGTTCTCACATATATGTCGTGCTGTCTGCTTTAAGCTGCTTTTCTTACCTTGTGTCTTAATTAACAATTTAAATATTAAAATTTGACAATGGTTGCTTGCCAAGTCGCTTGCTGTGAAATCAATTTTAAAATTAAATGGTTTTTTAAAATTTTTTTGTAAATTTTAATGTTTTATAAAACCAACTTGTTTATGAAATTTTTACTTTGACTTGAAACAATTAACTGTTCTGAAATCTCTGGCACTATAAATTAGAAACACAGTTTTACTATTTGCTAAAAGTCTTGTATTTAATATCGGAAGCTTTTATTTTCAATATTAAATAAAAAAATTTATAGCAAGTGGTCAAACTCTATTAGTAATAAAATCAAGATCAATTTATTCAAAACGAAGCTTTACCGCCATGTTTTGTTTACTTTTTAACAAATTAGTAAGACTTAACATTGTTAACTTATTAGATTATTACCTATATAACCTGAGATGAAAATGTATTAAAATGTTTTGAAAGTTACTATTTTATTAACGTGAATAAAAAATAATTTAAAATCGTTTCTTGTTCAACAAGCAATTAGCTAAAAAATTCAAAAAAACATTGAAAATATTTTTAACTTTTTTTTAATCAATTGTATGATGAGTTATTTTATTTGTATTTATCAAATGTTCACAATTATGAAAAGTTTAAAAAATATACAGAAAATATAATGAGTATAAATAAAACAATTATAGTGTCATTTAGTAAAAAACAATATAAAAAAAACATATGCTTAAAAAAATAGCAAAGGTTTTATTTTAAGAAATAATATTTGTATAATAATAATAATTGGTAAAATAAGATTAGATTTTAAAGACCTTAACTCGACAAATTGCTGGTTTAAGGTTTGGTTTCACATCTGTTAACTATAATCCCTTTTTATTCCATAATTTATTTAATTATCTACACGCCGAGGACATTTTGAACAAAAGCAATTTTCTTTCACTTCAATTGTACTTTTTCTCTAAATCTATATAAAATTAACAATTACATTTACGATTGTTAATTTGTAAAAGCTGACATAATTTGCAACGTTGCCAACAACAGGTTTTTTTGGAAATTTTTTTTCTGCAATCTGATAAAAATCAGCCAAAACGAATAAAAAATTAAACTGTATGTAAAATTGTTAATTTAATTAACAAAGTAAAAAAAATCATATAATAAAAACGGTTATGTTTGTAGTCCATTATTTTCACAAAAAACAAATGACACAAAAGCTCAAGTCACGCATACGTCATATAAATTAAAGCTCAATAGAAAATACTGATTTTCTTAAGTTAGAAATAAAATCAAGTAACTGCAATAATTTTTATAAGTAACATTTTTTTTTTTGGCAAAATTTGGTGCTTATTATAATGTGATTTGATAGGTAGATTAAAAGTGTACATTATTTATTATGTTTTATGTTGTTGAGCTTCTAATAAACTACGAAAACGTCATTTTAGCCTTGCTCTATTAAAAACCAAACTAACTCAACCAAATTATCTAATTGTCGTTTAACCATCCATAAATAAATTCAACAAAATACTACAATAATATATCTCAACCGAATGATTTGTAGACAATAATTAAATATCTTGGTATTCCTTGTTACGGTTTGAATAGCAACAATTTAGAAATTCTTGTAAGTCACTATTGTTCGTGTAGTTAAATTTTCAACCGTCACAAACACAATACTACTTTATTTGTCTTCTTTCTTGTAAATTATTTTAGCGTTGGAGTGATTGCCTTGAATATTTGTTTAAGTCTTGTCTTTCCTAATGGTAAGAAATTGTCGTGCTGGCGTAGAAATACAATAAAAAGGAACGCTATTAGAACGCCCGTGGCACTACAATTAGTAGCGGAAAGGAAGACAATCATTTTCAGGGAGAATTGGATAAAAGTGGTTTTTTCTAGAGAAAAAGTTTCTCAAACTACTTTAGAAGCTAGCATTTTTTCAACTACTTTTTGTAACAAAATTAAAATGTATTCAATCTAACAGTAGAAAAGCATTTTTAACTCATTAAATGAGTTAAACTCAATAAGAGATGAAACATGTTTAATAAAAATGTTTTTTATTGAAATCTTAGACGAACGAAAAATTACTTTATTGAACATTTTATAACAAGTATTTTCAGTGTATTATTACTTTTTGTTACATTTGCTTGAAGCGTCTTTATTGTAATTTGTTTTTAGGTTTGGTTTTGGGAATCATCGCATTTATACCACACATCAGAACGACAATTATTATATGAGAAAGCCTAATAATAAGAAGACAGACTATAAAGTATTTCATAAAATACCAACATCTTCGTTGCTTCTCACAAGTTATGATCCCTTCTATAGTCCTCTTCTATCTCGGCTCGATGCAGTTTTCCAACAGCTAGGATTTGGTAATGACAAATCACCGGATACGGAAAAATGCCGAGAACGCCTTGTCTGCATGATGTACGCTAATCCTGCAAAATACGCTCCTTACAGCAATTTGGTGTCAGCACAGTTAAGCAGGTATTATACTTATGAAAACAGTTTTTTTGTGATGAAGCTACTTTTTTATGCTATTGGATGGGTAGCATAGACCATCAGCAAAACTATTCCTCCTCTGCTGATTGAATAAAAATATCCAAAATTTATCAGTAAGCTTTATTGAAATAAAAGTTTCAAATAAATATATAAAAAACTTAAATTGAATTTTAATAATATTTTTTTGATTATAATATACAACAATTTTCAGACAGCATAGTTTATGTGTCTTATGCGTCTTTAGTTAGACTTAATATCTTGATTGTTTTACATATCAATAATTATTTTTAACTTTTATATTTAATTTAGGTATTTAGATAATTTGTCAGCAATTTCATAGTTAAAGACATTAACTGCACTTATATGCAGCTAATGTCTTTCTATAGAGTTTTCAAAAATGTCTATAACTGACGTCAGATTTATGTTTCCGTTCCCAACAGAAATAGACAGAATTTAAATTCTTTGTCGTCAGCCAAACATAGTTCTGGTTAATGCGTTTTTGTAAGTCACACAATAACACTTTTAGTTTATTCTTTTTAGAGCCATTAGAGAACTAGTAAAAAAACTTTTTGTACAATGACACTTGCGCTTGCATTTGACAACGCAAAAGTAAACTTTTTTGACAATTAACACTTTGTCTAACCAATCAAGTATAGTTTATTTCATAACAAACGATAAACAAATATTATTTTATATAATTAGGTAACAAAGATTTGACAACAGCTTGAAATTTTTGACAAAAATATAACAAATAGTTTTTTCCGGAAATCGTCTTGAAAACAACATTTTCCTGCTTAATTACGCGCAGGAAAATTGAGTTTTCCTGACTAGTACGGTAAAAACTTTACAAGACGAAAAATAAAAAAGATACTCTAGTAACTATAGTTGCCAACAAAATTGACAAACTTGATTTTTGTGGAATTTGTAAAAAAAATTCTAAAATTTGTAGATTTCGTCTTTTTTTACGATTTCCGGAAAAATTTAATACAAAACACGTCAGTAAAATCTCTTACTTGACTCGGAGCTTTAAAATACTCGGCACAAAGTGCCTCGTATTTTAATTTAGCTCCTCTTCAGTAATGTGACTTTTATGTAAATAACTATTGTTCAATAGATAGTCTGCAACTTATTTTTGACAAAGATTCAATTCTTTTTGTAACTTTAAGCTTCATAATTTTTTTCTAATTTATATTTTTGTAGATTACCTTATCTTCACTTTTAATGATAATCATAATAATAATAATAATTTTTATATTTAAAACCATTAATAAATGTAATGAGTAAAATATGTATGACATTGTAAAACTATAAATTAGATTAATATAAAAAAGAATAGAAAAAAATATTCAAAACTGCAAAAAAGACTCTCTTAACTTGATGTATTGTTCAACTTCTAGTAATTTCGTTCCACCCCAAATAGCACTTGAAACAATTTTTATCTATCTTTCCCAAGTAAGTTTCTTAAAACAAGATTTATTCACGAAATCAATTCACTTGTTTGCTGACAGGGAATTAGAGCTTCCTCCGGGCATTAACCCACACAACTTAATAAAAAATGTAGGTTTTCCTTCTCTCGTAACATATATCTTTCTGAAATTTCAGGGAATTAAACGAGTTGCGGAAACCATCTTCAGATAATCCTGATATATTGAGGTTCTTCAGATACATGAAAGCCGCTAAAGATGGACAAGATGGTGAAGAGTGTTTAGCCCATGGTGGGTGCCCTACTTTAGTTACTAACCAGCCTAGTCCTGCTATACTCACCACCTACAATGAAATCAACAAGTTGGTGCAAGCCAGAAAACTTAATAAGTGATCTGAACAATGATAGTGAATATTAATAACTGTTGGCTATTTATTCATTTATTTATTTATTTATTTATTTATTTATTTGCTTTTTTATCTATTACTTATTTAATTTATTTGTACTATTATTTATACATTTATGTGTTTCAAACTTACAAACTTGTTGATGTTTTCTGTGTTTTTAACATTTTTGTTTATAGGGAATTTTCTTAATAAACAAATTTCAAATATAAAAAAAAATATTATAATTTATTAGACAAATTTCTATACGTGTTTTTGTCTATGACATTCAACGTTGTTTTCCTATTATGTATTTTAAATATAATGTTATGACTAATTTATTAAAAATACAGATTTATATTTTAAAGATTGAATTTCTCTCATAAGAGATTATGAGCTAAAAAACATCTCTGAGTGTAAATCTCAAATTTTGTTTTTTTTTCAACTATATATAAACACGGTGAGTTATATAAGTGTACGGTTGGTATGTTATTTTCAATTTTTGCAGTAAAAATTTAGGCTTTCTGTTGCTATTTTAAATCAAAATTGTTTTTTCTAAATTTTAGAATGCTTACAAATATAATTATTTATATTATGATTTATTTAAACAATTTACATTTTAAACATTTGATAGCTAGAACTCAAGTTCGGTGTGTCAATATTTAAAAAGTCTGAAAGCTTTTTTTTTCAGACAATAGCTTTTTTGTTATTAAGTAATACAATTGAGAGAGAAAACTTCAGATAATACCTTAGAAACGAGCAAAATAGATCGTTGCACTTTTTCGACCACTTTGGCGACTGCTTATACAATTCGTTTGACTTTTTTAATACAAAAGGGACTGATAGCTTTTTCTTGAACACAACACCCGACGGGCAAACATTTTCCCGTCAAAACAAAGCTTATTTAAAAAAACAATATTGATTTGGCTTTGTTTGATTAATACGTGAAACATGTAAAAGGATTTTGAGGACAGAAAAATAAAACAGATTTAGGTTTAAATGAAAAAGTTTGTACCGAACGCGGAAGCTGGATAAGCCTAATCATCTTGGAACAAAAAAGAGCAGAAAACAAACAAATTGATAAACAACACGATTTACGATAATAAGAAGGAAAGCGGTTTTTTTGTCGCGATCAAACATATCATCCTAGCGTAAAAAAACCTAGTCAGGGAAAAATAATAAGTTTTTATCAGCGCATTTCATGCTTAAAGCCGACATTAAAAGTGATATTTTATATAAATGAAACCGTTCTTTACAAAACGGTAGAATCAGGTGGAAAAATAATTAACTGGGTAAAGACGCATAGAAAAACATTATGTTTGCACTTTTTAAAATAACACGTTTTTAATTAACGGATTATTAAATAACTTATACCCTTCAGTACAAACGTCAGTTTGTACTAAGGTTTAAAATACAGTTACTTTAGTAAAAAATTAAAGTGTTAGAAACAAAAAGATATAAAGAAATATTAAAAATTATGTAAAAAATAGTAAATATACTATAGATACAAGAAATAATATAGAGAACAAAAAACAACTGATTGCAACTAAAAAATATAGATGTACAAAACGTAATAAAAAAATCTAAAAATTGTCTTTATTTTTTTTATGTAAGAGAAAAATGAGATAAAGTACAGCGGTAAGAAACAAATATAAAAAAAAGACCGATAAATTATTTTATTTTAGGCTTTGTCTATAAAAAAGTAAGCAATTATTGAGAAATATTATTATAGTACAAAAGCCTAAAAATATCATCAAAAAGTCAACAAGTGTCTAGTTTGTGGTTATTTGTTTAATAGTAGTAATTGTAATAAGGCGTTAGTCAAAAGTAAAGCTTGTTAAGAGAAAAAATCAATAACAATAAAAAATGTTTGTCAAGATAAGTACAAGAATAAAATTATCAAAATAACTGATCTCACGCATTTAAAAACAAAGAAAGAAAATCTTACAACAAATATAATTTTGATTTGGAAAACGTAATTTTTTGCAGTACATCTGTTAGTGATCACATATTAGTTTTTTGTTCTATATTGGTTTGAAATATAGAACCGAGTGTGCTGAAAATAGCACGCCGGGTCAAGTTTCTTTCTCAACGTTCCAATAACTTCATAAATATTAAAACTGTCCACACACATAACGACCGCATTTGTAACAAAACGACACATAAATATAAGGAAAAATGATATCTTTCAGTTTCAATTATAGTTTAATCAAAAATATTTGCTCACATCTTCGGCAAAGAGTAGTGAAACACTAAATAGAATTATTACTTCCACCATTTACGCTTTTCCGTCATTATAAAGAGCTTGTCAGAGCTTTTAGAGCTGAATAAATCGGTTATAACTGCCATTAGCCTGGTGGAATTATTATCTTCTATCATTAATGGATCTACAATGTGCAATAGGCCTATGTTAACTTTAATGTTTGATGTAACAATGGGTATTAAAAAATGCTAACATAAACAAGCGTGATTTATAGATCGTTACGAGCCAGAAATGATAATAATTTACAATGTTTAAAAAATGAACTTTGTTTTTTAATATAACAAAATTAAATAGCATTACAATAACATTTACTTATTTCTTAAATATAATTAAGTAACATTTACTTATTTCATCAACTTAAATACCCATGTCTAAATGTCTGTCAAAATTTTACTGTTAGTTTTCTCATAAAAATTGAAGTTAGCATGAGATTTATGCAGTTATACATAAATGCAAACAATTAGAAGAAAAGAAGCAAACTATAGGACAAGACAATCTGACTAGTAGGTAGGTACTCATACTTTAACAGTTTTTACAAAAACGGACCGTTCATATCATATTAAAATTGTAAAAAAATAATTTTTTGTTTGTTTTATAAATTTTTTTGATTTAAAGTAGCTTGTAATAGAGGTCGCTTGTTTTCCCATATTACGGAACTAACAAACACTTGGGTATATATAAGCCCATATTGGTCACTAAAAATTTATACAAATGTGAATCTGTTGCGACTTGTTGAGGAGTTCCAAAAAAACCGCAACATGTTGCGGTTTATGTTTTGTTTTGCTCTTTTTGAATCGCATCGACGATACGGGTTCACCCTTTTGGGAAAATTGCACAATAAATCACTTTGAATGCATCTTTAAATTACAAAAAAGAGCTCTTTGCTACACTCTTGGATTGACTAGTAGAGAACATTGTCGTCCGTATTTTGTCGAACATAAGATTCTAACACTCTCTGCGCTGTTTATTTTAGAATCAGTCTGTCTTGTTCGCAAACACCTTGACGATATTCTTACACCTAACGCTCATAGGTACTCAATAAGAAATTTTAACAGTGTCTACTTACCTCTCCCTTCATATGAATTTACAAAAAACTCCATTTTCTACAAAGCAAAAAAAATTTATAACTTATTTCCCATTCACTTAAAGTCTCCTTCCATCTACTATCTTTTCGCCAAGTGGTTAAGTCTCATTTAGTTAATAAACCGTTTTACTCTTTAGCTGAATATATTTAGTTAACAATTTGAAAGTTTTTTGGGGTAATACATATACTAGTCCATTAGTAGTTCTAGAATTTGTCCTTTTAGATGTTCTAATCTTTATGTGTTCGTTTGACATTTTTTGACTATTGATCATTATCTCCTAATATGTTAAGCGAATAGCTTTGTCTACAAATTTTGTAATTTTATGACAATAAAGCTTATTATTATTATTTGTTTAAGTTTACAGATATACTTTGAATGAATTTGCATTGATTTTTTTATTTTAGTAGCGTAGTCTAACTATTACAAAATATTAATCTTTCACACCATGTACACAAATATTTCAGTAAAGAAACAAAGAATACCTTTTGCAATTGATTATTTTAGAGCTTTTAGTGTTGGAACTAACGTTTGGCGTAAAGAGATTAAACTATTTAAATATCAATCAACTAATGTTCCACGGTCTTCCACAGAAAACGCAAAGCTGATTCTAATTTATTTACTGTGATTGCTTTAAGTTTGCAACTGTCTTTTAGTTTTTTGTAGTGTAGTAACTCCAGACCGTGCATTTACATGTTTCCAAGCTGAAATAATGTGATAAATCATAATGTTGTTTAAATAGAGTAACGCTAAACTTACGCAATAAATTGCATCTGAAAAGAATTTACAGCCGGATTTACTTTCACTTGGAGATTTGTGGGATTTTCAAGCTAGTGATTCACTATTTTATAAATTGCAACTGCAACCACATAAATAATAAAGAAAGTAAAGTCAACTTTATGTGTTGATATAAAATAAATATTAATTTTCAAAGTAAAACTGCAAACTGCATATGTAGTGTCTCTTAAAATAATTATGTAATTAGCATCTATCTCAAATCTTTTAGCAAATTAAAGCATTGCTTTAGGATAATTACATTGCAATAATTTCACATAGTGCTCCTCTTTTTCATTAACTTATCTGACTAAAAAATAAACTAAAGTAAAAATTATATATAAAAGATCATAACTATATGAAGGAGTGTTTGGTAGATGTGCCAAAGCAATGTTTGTTTATAATTTGGTTTGACTACTTTATAATGATTTTATTGAAATATTTTAATTTAAATAAAATAAAGCCAGGCAGATCTGGCATAGAATAGAGTTAGTTATCTGATAAATATAAATAAGAATAAAACTATGATAGTAATAGGTTTGCTATTACTATCATATACTATATTAATTATATACTAATGATAAGATTGATAACGTACAACAATTAATTAGAAATAATGAACATCAGATAGATGGTCATCAGATAATCAACCATTACCTAAGAGACTTTTTGTTAATTTCAAAATTGAATTAAGTTTACGCTTGCCATTAAAAAAAATTGTAAATAATAAAGTAAAATTAATTTTGAAATTGACACTTGTAATAACATGCATAACCTGGTGTAAATACAGAAAACAATAATAAACGTAATGATTTAAATTGTCAACGTTTTGTTCTTTAAATAGAAAAGCACTGTAAGTCAACGTATAAACCACGCTGTAAGCCAAACTTCTCAAACAAACTTCATTGCTGCTGAGGAATAAATTACTGAACAGAGAAAAGAAAACCAAAAAAAAAGCAAAACGTTTGATGTAGACAATAAAAATGTTTTATGGATCTCACCTATTTCTCTGTCATAAAACAAACTTTGATTACAAATTATTAAAAAATGATTTAAATCAATATTAGCTGACAAAATTGTTTTCTTTGTAACTACAGTATTTGTACATTACAAAGTATTTGCTTTGCCGAAACTTTGATTTAGGTGCCTTCATTAACTGCTCTTTTCAAATTGTTTGTCATAATTTTTTTATGTTGTTTACTATAATTGTTAATATTTTGTTTACTTTACTTGTTGCTAAAATATCAGCAATACATCACCTTGATTGACAATCGTTTGTTTTGCCATTGCATTTTAATCATTATTGAAGCTCACATCTTTCAGAAATAATGCGAGAAAGGTAAATACCGTAAGCAACAAAATAAAAACGCTTTTGTATGCGTTTACAAACGCTTGTTTATGAGACTGTCGTAAAATTTGGTTCTTTTTACAAATAATAATAATAATATCAAAATTTAGAAAAACAAATTATATTATATTTTTTTCTTTCTATATAAAGTGCTACTGTTATTGTTCAGACGTTTAAAGTAGCTTTAATAAAGTGAGGTAAAAAATACTTATAACATTTTAAACAACATCTTATTAATGTCCTTTTAATTTTACAAGATACCAAAGTAATAAGAGCAGCAAGAGCGTAGATTGCTATATAAAATGTGATGTAATATCAGATCAGCTAACACTAGTTTTTTGGAAAAGCTTGCTGTTATATAAAAGTTGAAAAGAATATTGCTTTTAAGCATCATCACATTGCAATTTTAACGACAAACTGTTAAAAAATAGTAAAAAAACTTTAATAACATATCTCAATTTTAAAACAAGTTGGTTTAGAATTATTTGTGCTCAGCTGACAAATGGCGTTACGTTGTCTGTCTGACAGTAATCTTACTGTATCATTCAAACAAACCCATCCACAAAAAAATTAATACAGTATTGCCCCAATATTCATTTAAATTAATCTTGAGTTGTTGAGTCTCCCTCATGAGAGCTAATCAGCCTAAACTACGTATTTGAGTCTATAAACTTTTTATTTTAGATAACTTTGTTTTTATTTTATTGGATTATATGTTGTTAGTTTACAAATATGCACATAATAAATGTGCCAGTCAAATAAATAAAATATCTGAAACACGTCATAGTTTGTTTATTATTTTTTTCAATGATAATTTTTTCTTAATTAAAACACAACGCTTTTATCAAAAATTAGCCAAGTAGACGTTTACCTACACGAAATATTTGACAGCTGAATTTTGCAATTGTGTCAGCTTACACAGTAAAAAAGCTTTTTACTGTCTTTTTTAAATATTTTTTCTAATAATAATTATTATTTAATGTTTATTACAATTTTGTTCAATCTGCTAGAATAAGCAAAAATCTTCAATGTATTAGTTTGATGTAATAAAATGTTGACAAGTCTCATGAGCTTACACTACATCACAAACAAAGCATTAATCAAAAGCCCAAGCTCTCTTGAGAGTCACTCGTCTTGCTCATTGTCTACAACTACAGAATTCGCAATAAAAAAAATTGAACTGAAAAAATCGTTTGTCTTAACGCATTAAAAGCTTTTGAAACTTTTGCAACCCATATTGTATTTATCAAATAATAATTATCAAATGCTGATACGCATTGCAAATAATTAAGTATATAAACAGCTACAAAATTCAAATTGCTTTTGTGTTTGAGAATAGCTATATGTAGACTACTTTCAAAAAATAGAGTTTTAGGCAGATTTATCATTTGACTACTGTGGCATAGATAAATGTTTCTTATTTTTTGCAGTAGTAAGCTTTATGATACACATTTAAAGTAGTTTTTTTTTGGTGAAAAAAATCAGTAGACTGAGATGTGATCAAAGCAAATATAATATTTTCATTGAAATGTGTTTTAGTAAAATTTAAGAAATTACAATATTTTAAAGTTTTTAAAATAAGTTGAACAGATTATGATGATTTTTGACAGTATTATATTAAAAGTCCTAATTAAGTGAATTACCACAACATTAAAAAATGGTCTTAAGAAACTTTGTCTCGTAAAGTGCTCAGTTTAACTAAAATACAAAAAATTAAATTAAAAATAAAATTATAACTGATACCACAAGTACAATGAGCAGTTAATTATGCACCACTCAGTGGCTGGAAAATAGTAAACATTTGATCTTGATTTAAGTCATCAGATGACAAAAATTATCAAAACAAAAACTCGATATTTATAATTTATAACTTATAAAATACATTACAGTTAACGTTTTAATCCAAAACATTGATTTTAAGTTAGAATAGTGTTAAGAAAATATGTTATCTAGCATTAGATATGAATATAAAAATAAACTAATAATCCGTTTTAAAATGGTCTTAAAAAAATTATTAAGAACATAATAAGAAAAACAATGAAATATGTACAAAAATATATTTTGTTTATAGAAACACATAATAGTAAATATTAAGTAAGAAACGGTTTTAAATTTTCTAAAAATCGGCTTATTAAACATGTGTAAAAAGTAATAAACATTATCTTTGATAGACTGTGATTGAATTTTACGAGTTTCTTCCGTATTATTTATACACTTTTCAATTTTAATTGCATTAAATGTTTGGTTTTTCCACAATGCAACTATTTTGACGGCAATGAACTTTTTCTCCCAAGTTTATTGCCAAAGACTTATACCATACAGATCCGGCCGCTTCACTTTCTCTGGGCATTGCTCCTTATTACAAACATATTACCTAATAATTTGGACAAACCCAAAAGCAAACCCTTACTATATAACATTCAACGGTTCTATTTCAGTCCACAGAAACCAACAAATTCCAACCAACAAGACACCTCGTCTGATTGTACAGTTAGTGACCTACCTTTGGTATTTCACGTCTCTGTACCTCATCCGTCATTTAATCTATTTAATATAAACTCAAAATGTTAGAAGCTGCTAAGTGGTTATTTTTATCTAGTGTTATATCAATGGTGACGCTTCAAGCAATTGGGCAAAATGAAAGAGGCTTTGAACCTGAAACACCGGAGGAATCAGGTGAGTGATTTTACATGCCAAAGAAACGAGTGCATTCAACGGTAGATTGTACACAGGAAAACATGTTTAAGAGAAGTATCTACTTCGCAAATATTTTGACATAATTTTGAGTAACTATGTCTAAAAGTATGTATATTGGGTGTTTTAGGACGCACATTACTAGATTGGATAGGTTTTGGAACTGGACCAAATACAGATCCATATTTAGCCAAACTGAATGCAGCTTGTTTGGAAGGAGATTTGGCAGAATGTTTCAAATCAAGAGCTATAGCCACATTTGATGAATTTTTCGATCAAGTAAGATGCCTTATTTTTAACTATTTTAAGTATTTACAAATTATTGATTTATTTCTATATTTTACATATAGAAATATATAATTCAAAAGTTTAATTAAAAATTCAAAATTTTTTTTTTTATTTTGTTAAAATTTTATAAAAAGTCGTAAGCTTATCAGACTAGTAAAACTTATTAAAAATTACTAAAACAAAATCCGTAATTAAAAATAACTGTATTGTGCTAGGCTACTGAGATATTCTAGGCTTGTTGCATAAATAAAAGTAGCTGCAAAAGATTGAATTTATTATTTTAAATAATAATTTAGTATTTTTGTTTATCACACCCGGTTCCGTTACAGTTACAAAAGTTAAACACGTTATAAAAATAGACGCATTATTAAGAAAATATAACAACAAAATAAAAAAAAATTATTTAAATTAAATGAATTAAATCATAACTTTAGCAAAAATAGTTTATTTAGCTTGATTTTTTTTAACATGTTGTTTTGCTTTATTATTATTATTATTGTTGTTATATTTGAACTATTTCTATTATGCAATGTTCTGTTAATTAAAATTTCATATATACTTAGTACTATAAATGTTTAAAAAATTTTGCTTAAAATTGCATTGAAGTTGTTCTTTGATTATTCTCAAGTGATAAATTAAAATAAAACAAATTCTTAGATATTTTTTTGTCTATCCAAGACACTCTCTTACTATTTATTTAATCTTGCTATTCTAAAATTGTAATTTCTAGATAGCTAAAACTTTCCAATAATTTAAACTGTCCTGTCCTGAACATGAATTGTTTTTCAAATTCAACGTGTCATGCTCCTACAACCTGTTAATGTTGGATTATTTTTTAATTTATTTTCAGCCATCCTACACGCTGACTGATTACGTCAGGATTCAACGAATGCCCACAGCGCAGCTACGACAATTATCCCAGGAGCCCTACGAATACTCATCATCTCCACGATCGAATGAGCCAGAATGGGACCAACTTGTTAAATTTGTTATGAGAAAAGTGAGTTGTACTTTTTTTTAATTATTCATTTTAGAAAATTTAAAGTTTTTATACTTATTTTTTTGCTACGCAGTCAGCTATTGTTAAAATTTAATTAAATTTTACTCTCAGTTGGCGGCGCTGGCAGACGGAATAAATTTTAATAATGATAGCGATAGCAACAAAGTATGAGATTTTAATGCGATGTGTAAATATGATAGAGTGATCATGAAATGTTGTTCTTTTAGCAGAGGAAACTCATTATTTTCTTTAAATAATAAAAGAGAAAAATAGACCGAATAACGTAAAATTTGACATGTTTTGAATATTTTTATAAAAACTATGGCTTTTCGGAGAAATCCATCTCTGTTACTCTTATTAGCTTAAATTACCCAGATACAATATGGTTGGTAGACACCACTTTTTAAATTTTTTTTATTTTATTTAATTTTAATTTGGCATTTGTTTTTTAACAGCTAATTTATTTGTACCAGATACTTTTTACACAAAAATGAGTTTTGCTGCAAACAGCATTTGGTTAAGAACAATGTAGAACATGTACTATTATTCAAGATGTAATTTTTTTTAATCTTTTTATGTTTTTTTTTAATTCAATTTAATAATACACATAATAATATTTATACCAGTTTAATAAAAAAATAATTTTAGATATTGTACAGCTTTGTAACGTTTTTTATTTGGTTCAAACAGCGAGCATAACTGTCCTTCTTGTAGCAACGTTTTTTTAGGTTTTTATTTTCTTAAGCTTTTTTTATCATACTAGTCTTAAATTCTTTTTTACACAGTTCAAGTTATTCATTGCTGTTTATATAACTTGGTTTATCTTGTTTCCAATTAAACTTTTTTTTTCATATTTTCTTGTAGCTGTTTTGTCAAATCTACTTTTTTCAATTTCAAGTTTTTGCTTATAAACATTCTTTGGCTACATTATTGACATATTGTATTCTTTTCAGTCTTGTCTCGCATTTTTTTATTTTGACATTCATACAAAAACGTTTATGTTTCTTTTCTACACTTAAACGTAAAAAAAATCTTATCGTTTTTTTTATTAAAACTTTCTAGCAGTTTTTCTGCTTTTACTTTTATATTTTTTATAATAAGTGTTTTATTTATACTTTATTTGTTGTCTTTTCTGATCTACATTTGTATCTCTTACTTTTTTTTATAAGCACATTACTTATTAGTTTTTTATGTAGTCTTTTCTAAGTTTTATTTTTTTCCACTTTCTACTTATTTGTTTCTTTTATAATATAATTTGCACTTTTTATCTTAGTTGTCTCTTTGTATCTCACGGATTTTGATGTTTTTTCTATTAGTTGTACAAACTCTTTTATTTCACTTAATTGCTAAGTCAGATTAAAACTTGCTTATAACAACCTTACTTTTAAAAGACATATTTTGATTAAAAATCCTTCAACACATGCTAGTTCACAGAAAATCTCAATATATTTATCTAACGTTGTATTTGGTCATAATTATAAAACTGAGTATGCATAAAATACAAAAAACAATTAATACAAATTTTATCTATTGTTTAAGCTTTTTTTTTTATTTTCACAGTCTAATGTTAACTAAAAATCGTAAACTAAATTGCAGCTTTCTATCAAGTTTTAAAAAGGTTCAACTGATTTTTTTTAAAAAGCTGAATTGCGTATAAATGTCACGTTTGTGAAGCTGTAGCTGTTAATATTTACTCCTTTTTTTCTCAGTATTTCAAAATTGCTTTTATAGCACTCTGAGCCCTGTAATAATAAATGATTATTTTTCAGGTTGAAAAGTTTCTAAAATCGACTGTAATCGAAGTGGGCTTTGATAACGAAGTTACTGAAAGAGGCCGATATTCGCCGCGATTTATCGACGAGATAGCCGGCGAAATCGACGTAATTGAAGATAAAAAGGATTCTCTTTTCAGTAAGAGCTTTTAGCTAATCTTTAAGTAGTCACTAATGAAATTGAAATTTTTTTAGAGAGAAAGCAACTGAAAAAACTCTTAATTCCCATGCTGATTATCTTAAAATTATTTAAATTAAAATTGCTTTTGTTCTTACCGCTAATCTTGGGGCTAGCATCTTTCAAGAAACTATTAGGATTCTTAGCTATTGTAGTTCCTGGGCTTATTGGCTTCTTCAAATTATGCAAGCCTAATCTACAAGCCCCTAATTATTACAGCGGTCCTCACTATTCTTCTGCGGGAATCGGCTATCAGCCGCAATATGGAGGAAATTCTCATGATTATAGCTCCCATTATGGGTCCGGTGGATTCAGCTTTAGAGACGACGATCACGCCCAGAACTTAGCTTATAACGGCTGGAATCATTATGGAAGAAACAATGGTGATAAAATTGAGGCTGAATCTTCAGAAACAACGTCGAAAAAGTCTATATTGCCTGACTCGTAGAACCAAAGACTTATGTGCCATTAAATAAAATGTAAATATTTATTTTTAAAACTTTTTTGTATAAAATTGTAAATAAAGGTTTTTTAAAAGGTTAAAAATTTTTTTCTTAAAGTACATACTTGTTTAGAACAATTCCTTCCTTTAATCAAAATTGTTTTATAATTAAATTTGACAAAACTTAATTATTCAGCTATTAAACGTAGTTTCGGCAATAAATAATAATTTGGTAAACAACTTTTTGTCACTCATGTTTAATGGTTGTGAAAAAAACAATTAAATTAAGTTTATACAATAAAATTTTCAAAAGTTTTAAGTTTAATTAAATGTATAAAAAGCAAATAATAAATTACTGAAAGTAATACCGCTGAAATAACGTTTTTTTGTTAAGCATAGTTATAGGTTTTTAAACTCAAAAATTTCATTAATTGCTTAGCTTGATTTGATTTTATATTAAAATCAAAGTTTTTTTATAGATAGTGCATTTTTATTAAAATAATATTCTATTTTAAATTTTTACACAAAGTTTTCATATTTTATTTTGATATTTTGCAGCGGCAATTACTGCTCAAAAAAAAAAGAAGAAAGAATAATAAGAAAACTGTTTAGTTTCTATTATTTAAATTTTATTTTTTTTGATGTAAGACTGCAGAATTGTAAAATTTTTTGACAAACAAAAAACTTTTATAAAGAATGACTTGTCAATTAATAGTTATTCTATCCTTTTTTAAACTGCATTCGAGGCCTGACTGTAGAATAGAATTTTTAGCTTACGGTAGATGAAGCGCTTCTACAGTCTTCTTTATCATAAAAATACAGGATATTTGCTTATTTTTACTGGTATTTTCCATCTTCCTACAAAACCCGTGAATTCATAAGGCAGAAAAATAAACTCGATAAGTACTTCATTTGGGTTTAGAGCACGTTCACTTTTTATAGACGTTTTTTACAAATGTTTTCATTTTAATTATTTTGTATATTTATAATTTGTATTTACGCACGTTTGCGTACAAATAAAAGTTTTCGCCTTTTTGTAAACAGTGTTTATCGGCTTGGATCAGTTTACTATAAACAGATAGTTGTTGATTAGGTGTTTTGCTGTACTATTTTTTCTTTACGTTTTTTTTTAATAATCTCAAATCTTTTAATAAGTTTTTTTTGTCTAGCTTTCTTTATATATTTCATTATTTTTCTCACATCTTTTTTTATATACTTATTCAATGCGATGTTATTAAATTTGGCAATTCACGCTTTTTTCCGTATTTTTTGTCGTTAATAACTTGTACTTTGCTTTCTTCTTTTCTATTATTGCTTCTAGGAATTTAATTTTTTATTGATTTGGCTCATTTCTTTGCGCTTTTTTTAAAATTATTTGTTATTTTGCTTAAGCTGTTTTGTTTTTATATTAATTTTGACTTAAATTTAGGTCAAGATTAACATTTTATTTATAAGACGAGTTGTATAGAACAGACTAAGTATATACCTATAAATAAAACCAGTAAATCCTGTATTATAAAGCTAAAATAATTTTTAATCAATTTAAAAGTACTCAATGTTTACTTTTTCAAGTTTGCACACTCTGACTAAATTACTTTCTAGATAGCAAACGATTTGCCAACACAGACACTAAAATATAAATCTTCAAGAAATTTCTTTATAATTAAGTTTTTTACGTAGAAGATAGTTTACTCTACCAGACCCTTCCGTAAGCTAATTTCCTCTACACAAACAACAAATAAACGTCTAATAAGAAGCTCAAGATTTATGCCGTTTCAAAACTATTTACACTCGTTGATTAATTAGGATAAAATTGAGTTAAGACGTAACAGAAACTCGTAACTTTTCTGCACCGAGTGTTTCAACATCAGAATAGATATTCTCTTAAAACATTTTTTTAAATGCAGTAAGTTTTATGTCTATTTTTTAAACATTTATTTTTTAAATAGCATGTAGTAAATACAGTTTTTTTACTAGTTTATTAATTAAAGTATTTACCAACGTCTTACCATAATGATGTGTTTAAAGTAGAATAAATAAGAAGTTGAACTGTAGCAACATGTATAATTGCAAAAAATTTGGTTTTGACAACTTAGATACAGCGCTGTGACGTAGAAAGAGATTTTTTCTTATTTTTTGCTACTTCATCAGATTAATGTTAGAAGAAAACTATCAACAAACAACATAAATTTAAAATAATCTAAATTTAACAACAATGTTGTTAAACATTATATTTAATCTTATTCGAAAAAAAACCGAAATTCTGAATAAATGTATTACTTATTGAGAAAAAAGTTTAAGGTATAAGTGAAAAAAGTCTGTTGTTAAAATATGTAGCAACCAAACTCAAAAACTTAACTTAAAATACTCAAATGTGTAAGATAGACTTCGCTAGTTTTTGTACTGAACATCTAGATTGTGTCAAATGTAAGATTGTCTTTAGAACGTAAAACATATTATCTTATTTTTTTTTCACTTGTTATCTCTAAATTAAGGCTTTGAAAATGCAAATTTATCATGTAATTTTAAGATTTATTAAACGCTAGAAGGAAATCAAATACTTACATTGACCAGCTATATTTAAAATTCGAAGCAGATTATGTCAATGTAATGTAAATCTAATCAAAACCGACACAAAAAGAAAAATAATTTTGGTAAAACGTTGTTAGCTAAAAATTTTTGCAGCTTTATGTTAAGCAGTTTGCAAACTACTTGTGTACAATCTACTTCCATAATATAAGCTTTATAACAACCAAAAAGCTTCAACAGAAATAATATTATTTTACAAGCGCTCTTGTAGAAGCTGTAGACGGTTTCAAAATAATCAACGATAAAGATAACTTTCTCCTCATCAAGGAAAAACATTTGAAAATACAGTGCAGCACAAAACGTTACTAGTACGATACAATGTGAAATTATAAAAGCAGGACTAAATTATGTTTAGAAAAATATCTGAAAACATCTGACGTTTTGGAGTTTATGCTTTCAAATCATGTAGTGTAAACACAAAACTCTTTATTTAACGCTCAAGGCGAGAAATTTAAATGTTTTGTACTTTTAGTACGTCGAGTAGAAATTAATTAGAAACGTTAATGTTGCTTTTTGTTTTTGATGTATACTTTTTATGAGGGAAAATTATTTTGAACTTTTTTTATGTGCGCAGGTGAAAATTAAATTCATCTACTTTTTATTAACAGCAAGTAAAAAAGACGCAGAAAAAGCATGTTTAGGGAAGCGTGTGGAAAGAAAATAATAGTAGCTTACGGTGAAAATACCTTCACATCTACTTTGCATCAAATTCAGACTTTTCAATATAAATTTCAATATGTATTACCGTTGATATTACACTTGACTAAATAAAACCTAGATCTGATATCTAAAGTAAAACATTTTTTCACTTGCTACAACTGTGTTTGATTATACAAATCTCTTTTAGTTTTTTATAAAAATGACATTTATCAACGGTCACATAAACAGTACATAGTTAAGAATTAATAATGACTAGTTTTTCTAAAAGATTTGAGGCATTTCAACAAGCTGTAACATTTCATTTTTAGCCAATAGTAATCAAACTGTGTATGACAATTTTATTAAAAGCAATGATTTTTAAATTTTACATTAGATAAAGTTAGTTTTTATTTTTCATCAGAGATGCTTGTAAACGTTCAAAAAAGACTATCTGCAGCTTATTAAGTAGTTGTCGCAATGATAAAAAACTTGGTACAAACCAGTCTATTAAAAAATAAACAGGTTTGTCACAATTATTAAAGATAATTTTATGTCACAAATATTAAGATAATTAACAAGTCACAAGAATGACTTTTTAATTATCTCAACAAAGAACTACGTACGAATAATTGGTATTCTTGTAAGAATAAAACTGAATTTTTGTAAACTTTATTTTACTTTTTTTTTGAAAAACTTTTTAACTTTTTAACAAATTTTTTTATTGTATGTAATTTTTGTTGTATCTATAAAAAAATTAATTTAAAACAAATTAATTTAAACTAAAATTCGTAGACTTAAGCATGTTTTGTTTTTGTTGGAACTCTTTAGTAAGTTGCAATTATATATCAAAAGATTAATTTCTTATAAATAAAATATTTTTTTCTATAAAAATTTATCTTTTGTGTAATTCTAGTAACACTGGAAAATATGCAATTTTTATATTTAAACTGTTAATAATCTAGTTTTTACCTTTATTTGTGCTTTGATAAATATTATTTTTATTAAAAAAACTCTAGAAAATGAGTCGTTTTTCAAGTTCGAATAAAAAAAGTTTATATGTTTATATAAATAAAGATGAAAATTTTCTAACTATTTTGTAGGTACACTATTAATATTAGTGTAATATGCTATCTACTAATACTAAATAAATAAATTTAAAAATTAAGATCAATTTGTACGTAAACAAAGTTTTCAGACAAAGATGATTGATTAAAATAACAATATGCAACGTTCTAAATTCAAAATTTCTAAACTTTGCTTTCACTTTAAATTTAATTTTGAACAAAAGCGATGATTACAGCTTAGCAGAACAGTACAAAATCATATTTTATGCATGATCCATAATTTTGAAAGTTAAAATATTTGTAGCTCACAATAAATTTTTCTTATTCTGTAAAGTTACAGTATCTCAATAATTAAAGCCGTTTTCGTTTACAGCGCTCGAGAAAATATGTTGATTCTTTTTGAACCGAAATTTCCTTTTTATCTTGGACTGTTGCCAGTCTCCCGTCCTTTAAAGCGCTTATTGTACAAGTTTGGCAAATGAGATCGGTAACCTTTGTGTATGCTAAAACTTCAGAGAAAACTCTGGCTATCTTTCACTTTTCAAATTAATTTTTTGTGTAAGCTTTTACCATTGATATTACATTCAAATTGTTGGTAAAATTTCTTCGCTTATACAACTGACAATACAAAGAATTTTTGTTAGATCACTACAGTAACAGCAAAGTGATAAAAGTAGTCTAATATGTGTGTTGCCTGTGGAGAAGTATAGGCTCTTCGGGAAAGTTTTATTGAATGGTTACAAACCCGCAAAACGTGACTTGAAGTTCAAGTGGAAGTAGAAGCTTAAAAGCTCTCAAAGAATTTTTATAACTTGCAAACGCGTTTAACTAAATTGCTTGTTTAGAAACACTTTAAGATGATTTCGGATACAAATAATCTGAAATTCCTACGTTGGCAAATCTGCAACAACAAAGTACTTATTATAGACAAAAAAAACATACAGAGACGTGTATCTCAGTCCCACAAGAACTAATAAGACTGAATTTTTTTAACAGCTATTAAATTCACATTCTATTGAAAACAAAAATTATTTACAAAAAAAAACATTTTAGGTTTAGGATTTAATATTAATTTCTTAATTTTTGTATACATAAAATAACAGTTTGTATACATAAAAGATGTAAAATTCCCTCAAATCATATTATATTATAAAATCTAAAATCTGTAAACTTTTTCTCTATTATTTTCTATCTTTCCATTACCAATATGTCTTACCATTCAAAGAAATTTGCTTTTTAATAATAAAAATAAATGTTTACTTAGTACATTAATTTTAAGTTTATTTATTTTTGAAAATATGATGTTTATCATTACTTATTTTTGTTAATCAGTTTGTCTATTAGTTTAATTTTTTTTATTAAATTGGGAGCACTTTTAGTGAATAATTTTTGTGCAAGTGTTATTCAAAAATTTTTTTTTCTTACTCGAAAAATGTTAAAATTTGTACACCGATGAAGCTACGGCAATTTTCAGTTTCCGCACACGTGTTTCAAAAAGTCAGTAAAAAAATTGATTGAATGTCAATCTTTGCTGCAAACGCATTTTTAATGATGTAAAATAAAGTTTATCAAAATTTATTTACTTCAAGTATTGTTGATAAATTTATTCACAAACAATAGAAAGTTAAAAATTAAATTTTAGTTAAAAGTAGCTCAAATCAACTATAAATGAATTATGATTCTTAAAATAAAAAATTGTGCAAAAAAGCAGACGTTAACGGAATTTTGTAATTTGTGCCGAATTGCGTAGGCATCGTAGGCAAAGCCTACACGGAAAAACGACACTAATATGAATATCATTACATAGACAACCATTGACAATTGATAGCCTGAAATAAACTGCAAAAATGTGTTTTGTCAAAACATAGCGTCATAATCAAATAAAATTAAATCTTTAAATAAATTTTTTCTAAGATTAATTTTATTCAAAACCATAATACCTAACATTACAATCAATTTTAGTATCAACTTTAAGCTATTTATTATACACTACAAGAAACAATCTTAATTATCATGTATAAACCAATTTTTTCCCTATAGCAAAACTTAGAAATAACAAATATCAAAAAAAAAAAATGTTGCACTAAACGCGATTCTTTTCAATTTTTGTTTAAAAATTTTGCGTATAAAACAAATACCATCAGTACAATAAATAACAACAAAATAGAAAAAATATGACAAAAATTATATTATAATAATTACGGACAGTTAATTAATACAATTGTTGTTACAGTTAAAAAATTAGTGAGACAAGACAGACACGCTAAAAACCTAATAATCAACCAAACTGCTCCTAAAAACACAATATTAGTTTTAAAACTATAAATTCGAACAACACACAGCACATGGTCGTGGCTTATAACAAAAAAAGTTTTAAATTTTTTTTTAAATTGTTCTATTTAAATGTTTTTTAGTAAACTGTCAATTTAGCTGTCAAAACTCTTTTTTTAGAGTTAAATACACATCAACAGAAAAGAATTGAATACACATTTAGTTGTTTAAAATACCTTAAAGAGACTTAAAGCCATTAATCAACAGCAACTTGTTATTAAAATTTAAAAAAAAATTGTTTTTGTTTGTTGGCTAAATCTGCTTCTGGAGAAACAGGACGCAGCATTTAAATCATACAGATTCATGTAATGCTGTAACTTCAAAAATAAAAAAGGACGTCAACACTATCAAAATAAACACAAAAATTAGCAGACAAATTGGCCCAGAAACATAGCGTATATACATAAGTAGGCATTTTCATTGCGTTTTGACAGTGTTCTTATTAGCAAGAAACAAAGTATTAAAAAACAAATATTAAAAGCTCTTAGCTTTGTTTATAGAATTGTTACAAAAATTAAATTCTAGTTCAGCACTGTCTAGTTAATCTGCGTCGGATTAGTAAAGTCAATATAAAATCGCGTCTTGTTTAGGTATAGGCTCATGAATAGATATAAGCCCAAGCTTGGCACTGCAAATTCATTTAATGTTGTATCTAACTGTTGAATATGTTGTATCTAACTGATGAGTTCTAATAAGAACAAAACCTGTTCAAGTTTATAGATGTAGTTTGAATGAATTTGCATTTGTCTTTATAAAAATTTACAGTTTTAATCGTACATAGGCAACGTTACTAAAAAATAACACAATAAAATTTTTGAAATATAATTGACACAAAATCTCTACGAACCATTTAATAACAAAAAATACGTCAAATCTGTTCAAATAAAAATCAGAATACCTAATTATCAAGCCTGAGAAATTGCAAAGCCGAAATCAAGTGTCAATAGCGAGCTATATAAAGCTCTTATCAAAAAAGTTTAAATTATTTTAGAACTTTTTGAGTTTGTTTTGCTTACGTGTTAACATTTTTTGAACGCGTTAACTACAGCTAAGAAACACTGTTTACTTTGTTATATTTTTAATTAAATAAATTTTACTTGCCTTGAGCTGGAGCTGAAAAGCTTATCTTAACTGCCTAATTGTCATTTTTTACAGTTTCAAAAAGTCAAATCAGAAATAAAATCTGATTATTACTTGAAGTTATAAATTAATGAAACCACGTTATATTTCAATAATTCTAAATAGATTATTTAAAGTATATTAATAAATGCGTTTCAATAAACTGAACAGTTTAAATCCAATTTACATAATTAACAAGCTTTAAATAAATGTCAGTAATAATTTGCTATGTATTATTCAACACTGTAAGCAATAATTTATAAAAATAGACCGTTGTTTATGTTAAAGTGAAATAAATTTATAGTGCAAAGCTCCAATTACCAACTACAAATAATTATATTTTATTTTTAATTAGGATCTTCACAATGCTGTGTTTATGTATATTAATAACTTTATAACACATTGAACAGTTACTTGACTTGCGAATGCATAAACTTATATGCGTATTTTTTACTACTTTGTCTTACTTTGTAATTCAAATAGTTCCGATAAATATTTAAAGATTTGTATTAAATCCAAAACAATAATTACAGACAATTTTGCCAAAGGCACACTACAACGTACAAAACAAATTAGTTAAGTATACTTGAAATTTTATTTGTTTATCTAATTATACACTATTGTGTATCTTAAAATAAGTGATAAAAAATTATTTATTATGTTGTAATATTTATTGGCAGTAACTATTTGATAAAGTCAATTCTGTCTCATAGCATATTTTTTTATACTTTTATATAGGCGTTGAAATATTTTTCTTCTTTTTTATAGCAATAGGGATCAGATATTTTACCTGTAATTCTATTTGTATCACAACTAAATATCAATTGAGAAAATTAATCATATGACCTGATAAGTTTCAATAAGAACAAAACATGTATTACATTGTTGGTTTTTACTATTAGAAATACTTTTGTTAAGTGTAGCAGAGAACTGAATTCTACTATTCAAAATTGTTGATGGTGAAGAACTTATGACGACTTATAGACTCAAAATTTTAAATGTATTTTTTAAAACGTTATATAATATGTATACAATTTATTAAAAAATAAATGTTTGACAACTAACATCTTGTGAAAACTCTATTATCAAATACTACTAGTTAAATTTTTTTTATTTATATAATTATATATATTGTTGATTTTTCTCTTGTTTTAGAGTTCTTTTATTGCTATTTTAATACTTTAATTCATCAGGTTTTTAATTTGTTGCTTTTTTAATTTTATTATTAGTTTCTACTTTAGAATTTTAATAACGTCACAGATAACGCATGTCTAAGCAAGCTCTAAAATTTTATATTAAAAAACTTTTATTACACTTATATTAAGAAAATTATTATAAAAATTGTTTTAAAATTGTAATTTTGAGAATTAAATGCAAAGACATGAATGTATCTGTTTTTTCTTTCTGATGAAAAGTTGTAATTAGGTATATTCTTTCAAGAAAATTCTAAATTCTTTTATTTAAATTTGAATATTAATTATTTTTGTATTAATGTGTAAATGGTTTCGTACAAATACCGTTTTGAAATAGTAATAAATTCAGTTTAAAAAACTTTTTCTGACTAGTCATAAATATAAAATATTTCTACATATTCGATTCAACCAAGCCGTCATAATTTTCTATTGAACTAGATTTTCCACATTCTCCATTTCTCCATGCTCCTTGCTTGGCTAAGATATTTTCACCTAGTCTGAAGGTAAACCAGAATAATGTAGGTTAGTAGCAGCATTGCACCCTAAGCATGGTCAAGGTCATCACCAACGGCCCTGATTGACCTCCTTTAACCCAGATAATTTCTCTAACGGAGTCAGTGCCCTAAAGGACTGACCAATTCACCAAATATATTGGAGATTTTAACGATACGACAGGGCGGAAACGCTAAAGCAGAACAACGACAGCTCAGCAGACGGAAATAATTACGATACTACAACGAATAGTCTTTTGCGGTCAGTTTTTGTTTCGTTGGGAAGAACCTAATTAATTAGTAAGAATTTA
The DNA here is from genome assembly GCA_947359425.1 of Lagria hirta. Taxonomy (NCBI): domain Eukaryota; kingdom Metazoa; phylum Arthropoda; class Insecta; order Coleoptera; family Tenebrionidae; genus Lagria; species Lagria hirta. Next base: position 17,769,568 of record OX375796.1, on the reverse strand, counting down.
TGTATTTAATTAGTTGAATATTAAAGTAAACTTAAAAATTATTTTTATCTGAATTAATTCGCAAAAAATCAGATAAATAATGTTTGGAAAATGCCTGAGTTAATTCTCAAATGGCGTAAATGATATTTAGCTTTGAGAGAGATAGGTATGTTGTCGAAAATGTTTCTCGAGATTGTAGCTCGTTTGAAAATTAGACACTTTATATATTTGTTCCAAAACCTTATGGAACAGATGGTAAAGTTGTTTGAAAGGAGGTTTCGGTCAGTCAAGTGATAGATAAGATCTTTTTTTTCAAATCTGGCTAACTCTTGATTCCGCAAACTTTCCACCGGAAGGTAGTGAAACTGGATCAAGATTATATTACACTAGATTTGAATAATAAACAGATTTACTGCATATTGTCTCGGTAATAAACAGTGCAGAGATTGCGATTGCCGTCTATAAATATGCTTTTAGTACCAAAAAGACCGGATTTGAAATCTATAGATAGGAACGCTAATAAAGCAGAATATTATCTAAACTTAAGTGAAGTATACTTCTAGTTATGCGGCAATTTTATTGTTAACAACTCATAAACTGATGTTAGTAAAATCAATAGATACGTCAATAAAACAAAACTAACCATTGTTAGAACCTTATTTTCCATTTTTTTCTGTGGCTTTTAAAAATATTTTTATTTAGTTTTAGAACTTACTATGAGTCAAATTTTTCAAACTGTACTTATTATCTTTAATGAAAATAGCGCAGATATAATTAAACTTTTATTAGATAATAAAAGATTATAGTTTTACAAATAAACAAAAACATATTCAAACAAAATATAAATATAATTACATTAAATCGGGTATTAACAAAATTTTTAAAATGCTATTTGTATACACTAATTGTTGATGTCAATGATTGTATTTTAATAAGCATATTGCTAGGTTACAAAGATTTCTTAAAACTAATATTATGTTAAATTGAAACTGAAAAAAAACTTTTACTTTTAATCTGAACTTTACACATAAACGTAAATATTAGTTAACTAGAAATAAATTCTAGACTGCGTTTATAATACTCTATTGTTTAACTTTCTAATTTAAATAATGGTATCTCAATAATGGCGTTATCAAAACATCTTCTACATTCAAAATTTAAATTCCTAGAATAATGACATAATCTTAAAATAAAATTTAATAAAGTGTAACATGTTTTTTAAATTATGTTTTGCTCTAAAATGCACATCAAAATACTAATTGATTTTCCAAGTCTCCATTATTTAGCTTTGTTGTTAAATATTACTTCTTTTGTGCAAAAGTAATAACACTAATTTGCAACCTACACGTGAATCTCAAAGACATCTTTCATTTTATTTCCTCAAACAATACAAAAATAGGTTTATTAAAATTCATTTCATTCTTTCCATTGTAAACTATGTTACCTTTTGACATTTCATTTCACATGTAAACGTATTATTCTGTGCAAATCAAGGTCAATCATTTCATAAAAAAGACTAAATTGACTTTCTTCGGCAAATATAGCTAACGTACAGCCGGAGAAGGCAAAGCCATTAGCACAATAATTAAAGCCTCTGCAGAAGTCTTTACAAATACAAATCAAACAGAAAGAAGTTCAATGAGGTGAAACTGCAGAAGTTGAAAAAAGATAAAGTAATATCGTTTTTTGTTACAACAACCCTAACAATTCTATAGCAAAAAACAACTTTTTCTATAAAACCAAAAAAAAAAAAATTATATATACAAAAAGAATATTTTTTTAAATGTAGAATACTTAAGTTTAAAAATATTAAACTTAAATGGTTTTTTTTTTAATATTACTTTTTATATGATTATTTTATTCATAAATATAAAAAGCCATTGTTGCTATAGTTTATAATTTTTTTTTTATTAGATTTGAAAAGTTAAAATTTAATTCAGTAAATATCTGTCTCAAAATTCGATTGTTTTAATGCTTTAGTAGCATTAAAGCATCATTATAATTATATATCATATATTATAAAAAGCGTATGTGCTAAGATACTTTTAAGAAATAATTAATATATAGTTGTATATCTTTTGCTTAAAAACATATTTAGATTAAAATTATGCATGATCGTTGTTAAAGCTTAAAAACTATTCCAAAAGTGTAGTGTTAACATTTTATTAATTTGAAAATTAGATAATTTACTTGTTGTGGCATCTTTTTCGAACTTCCAACCAATGTGTTGTAATGAATTATTCATAATACACAGTTGCTCACTGTCATCGTTTTTATACGATGCGCAAAAAACGTGCAAAAACTAGGAGCTTTTATGATATGAGATGACGCAAAACCACGCAAAGCACTTTTATGTATATTTGTGCAATGCATTGTAAAAGTTTATCGATTTTTGAACAAACCTCTATTGTGTTCTATATGTCAGAGCAATTTTGTAAAAACTTTATTCTCATTCTGTTCGGCACTTTTTTCTGCTTGAATTAGTTTATGTAAAGCAAAATAAACAATAAAGATGAATCTGAAATGTAGAGCTTTGTATGCATTGTTCTGCTTAACCTTCCTTTTAAATTGTGGAGGAGTCATGTAGATAAAAAGATAAAATAAGATAAAATATTTTCCACAATCTAGAAACCTTTTTCCTATTTACTTTAAAGTCAAAAATCACATGTTTGTATTATTATAAAAATATATTTTAATTGTGACATATCTTTCCACTTTCTAGTTGGTTTTTATTTTAATAATGTTTTAGAAAAAGAAAATTGCTTAAAACTAATCAAACGTGATTAAGATATTTTTTTTAGTTTGGTAAGTCATCAATTAAATTAACAAGCACTTATAATTATTATTGGCTTTGACTAGAAAAAATTTGGCACATTGCATTATCAATCAATTAACGTGTTTTGTCTGAAACGCACATCTAGGATATGAAATATTGTCTTATTTTAGGTGTTCGTTTTTTAGATATTTTAATTAATATTGACGTATTTTATAGTGATAAACTTGACGTTTGGTTATTTTTTAATACTTTTATCAGATAGTCGCTATTGTAAATTTCAACAGCATTAAAATTATTTTTAACCGACTTTAATAAAAAAGGTTCTCAATTCTGGGTTATTCTACGTTATTAATAATTTTTTTGACATATATTTTTACACTTACAATTTGTGGGAAATTGAAAAAAAAATATTTTGATATAATTAAATACTAGTTTATTTATTTAATTAATTTTTTCGGAAATCGTCTTGGAAACAACATTTTCCTGCTTATTTACGCGCAGGAAAATTAAGTTTTCCGGACTAGTACTGTAAAAACTTTACAAGACGCAAAATAAAAAAGATACTCTAGTAACTATAATTGCCAACAAAATTGACAAACTTCATTTTTGTCGAATTTGTCAAAAAAAATTCTAAAATTTTTTTTACGATTTTCGGAAAAATTTAATACAAAACACGTCAGTAAAATCTCACTTGACTCAAAGCTTTAAAACACTCGGCACAAAGTGCCTCGTATTTCAATTTAGCTCCTCTTCAGTAATGTGACATTTTCCTGACTTTTATGTAAATAACTATAAACAAATTAAGCAAAAAAACAATTTGAATCAATTAAATAAACAAAATAATAAGTAATCATATTGAAGTCGGTTTTTCCCAAACTTTTGATGTGCTTAATTAATTGTTTACAATATTTTATTAAATTTTGCCTAAATAAATTTATAAAAAAATGTTAGTTTTTTTGAGATAACGAACGCAGTCTTTTGTTTTAATTTAGAAATTAAACATTTAAGATCATGGCGTTGTAAATTACTGTTCAGATTTGCTTCAACGTAATTAGTTAGTATAATTTTGAAAAAACATGTTAATTGGTCAGCTCACAGAAACTAGAATAAGCGCAAAAGTTGATCAAATTAATACAAACATCTATCGCACTACCGCTACCAGCCAACAAAAAAAAATAAGGAAGTGGATACACAATTATTTTGAAACAGTTTTGTTTTGAACATAATTTTGAGTTTACTGCATCAACCGAAGTGAAACAGATTCCATTAACTTTTAATTGAACAGATCTCACTAATTAGTTTTGAAAGATCAACCAAGGTGGAACACACATTATTAATTTTGGAGAGCTGGACATTAAACATCCGTAAAAAAAAATTAATAAAACTACATAGAATCATCATTATCAAAGAAAATATAACAAAAAGAAGATGTTTTTGAAGATTCATATTGTTTTTGAAGATTCAAAAACAATATGTTGAAAAAATTCTATGGATTTTTAAAGATACATAGTGTCAAAATTAATTGATTTTTTTCTATAATGTTTGTTGACTTGTAGAGTTTAACTTTGAACTGCAGACGTACCATTACTATCGAATCAAAATGAGAGTTCTTAATTTGACATCTAAGCTTAACCTCATTTTTAATTTAATGAATCGGTAGTCAAACACGTTAATGCGATTAAATTAAAAGTACTTGTAGTGTTATAACAAACAAAACAATAAACCTTAATAAGGTTTATAACAAATAATCAAAATGTTGTTCATCAACTTCAAGGCATTTGTGGACTCTTTGTACAATTGCATTACTGACCTGACGCAACTAATCAAGGTTATAGTTCAATAATTCGCTATTCACTAGCAACTCAGCCGTTACGAAAATAAGATTCCATCACAAAAATTGTCTGTTCTTGTGAGAAAATTATTTTAAATTTAAAAATAAAGATACTGAGAAATTTAGAAATTATTTTGGCATTTAAAAATTATGATCAGTTTACACAAACTCATAGACATAGCCGACTATAAGATCAAATTTTAAAAAACACTTGTTATAGTAACTAAAAAATCAGTAAGTAACATTGAATTTTTCAATTAATTAGTACTAGAAAAAAATTGTGTCAAAAATTCAGTTCCAATTAGGTCTACTTTTTAATTTTTTTATTATTCACTTGTTTATACTGTAATTTGGATAATGAATGGATGGAAAAACATTGTGTTTTTAAAGATGTAATTATTTTAATTTAAGATAACAAGACGCTATTTGTCACAGAGTTTTGACTTCCTAAAAAGAACAACTTCTAAATTCTGTGTCATTTTATGTTGTGGAAAGCCAATACTGACCACGTCCCACATTGGCATGCGTGGGTCTTTCAGCCTCAAACTACAAAGTTTTCTTAATCTGTTTAGGAAAGCATTTGTTCGCCCAATAAGAAACTGAAGCGGATTATTATTTAGATTCAACTGATAACATGAATCTGTGCGCATTTCAAACTTTATATTTTTCCATATTCAATTTTTTAAATAATAGAAGAATAATGCTGTGTAATTTTTGCATTGAGAAAATTTCTATGTCGTTCCACATTGTAAGATCATTTTTAGTATACTGACCTGAAAATAAAAGAAAATGTAATTCAGCTTCTCTACAAAATTATGCTATTTAATTAATAAATTGTTAAAAAATTCAAATTTCCGCATCGAATACTGTTTTTGAATTCATTATTGTTAAACTTCAAATCCGGCTGAAACGAGTATAACAACTGAATAATTCATCAAATTTGCTAGAAGCTTTATTATTTGGCTAAAAATTATTATTAATATTTAAAAAATAAGTTACAATCTCACGGTTTCTTAATCCACTTTCTATTTCTATTTTTTGTTGATTGATTTGAAAATGAAAGAAAAAAATTATCAACGGGCTTTCACGATCAGGAAACTGCAAAGAATTTGTGTCCGGTCTCGATTCTTAGCGAATTGAAAGCTACACTTCTAACTGCATTATTGTAGAAAGCTGAAATTTGTACATAAAAGGGACATATATGACACTGTCCAACCTACATAGTATTTTTGATGTTTCTAATGACTTGAAATGAACAATGTTGCACTAATAGCATTGCTAAGAACCAAAGCATCTTATTTAGACAAACTTCAAGTTAAACTTTTTCCTGAGAAAACTTCAAGTGGTTAAAATAAGAAAATCTCTCTTAAGACTTCAATTATTATACATTATAAGACCAAAAAAAGTTTTATAAAAATTTTATTATTTGAATCAAATTTATCAAGTTTGGCAGTCTTATCGGGTTATGCTGAAAATTTTGAAACAATTTGCGGTGTTGTTTAATGGATAAATTTTACATTAAACATCTTTATTTCAGAGATAAACACAATTTTATTCCAAAGCAGAAATTCGATGATCTAGAACCGTATTAGCGATGGATAGACGTTTGCATTTAATAATCATTATCAGTTAATAATTGACAATCATATTTTAGATGATCACACTATGTTTGACAAAAATTTCATAGCCAAATTGATTATTAACAACGTAATCAAACCAATCACCTTACATCAATCTTGAGAACAACACCTGAAAGGCTTACAACGCTCTGATTTTTTGATTAAGAATGTTTCTTTTTTAAATGCTTTTTGAGCTGTTCGTATTTTTTGTTTGTTTTTGTTTTGGCGTCTTTTATAAACATTTTTTTTTAAGACGCAAGTTTTAAACATCTCATATTTAATTTAAATTTGTCGTAAACTAAAAAATGCCGCAAAAGTTTAATATAAACAATCATGACTATCTAATTCCATATCCGCGTGTCTCGCACAGTGTTGTTTTGTCATTCAATTGTTATAAATTCATTCATTAAGATGTTATTGAGTGTTCAGTATAGTAAGCTCCACTAAAAAAAACTATTCTGGCTGTTTTTTTTTTAATATTGTTCAATTACTTATCTAAACAAGCAATGAAACATTGCATATACGTACGCAGCATTGAGCTGCGTGCTGTTGCACTGGTCGTCTGAGGCCAACGAGTTGAAAGGGTTGAACGAAATATTCGTACAACCTGAGAATGATAAACAACTTGAGATGTGTAATGTGATTGATGTAAGATAAACGAACTGGGCTGTTGTAAAATTGTAAAATAAGCCAGCCGTATATGTTTTGCATCAACAATAACTAAGTAGATTTTAAAAATTTCTAATTTTTATTATGCAAAAACTCAATTAAATTTAAATTAAAAAAAAAGTTTAAAAAATTACGTCACTTATAAGATATATAAATAATATAAATATATATATTTATTTATTTATTATAAATGTTTTATATTGTTAATTAGACAAGTAGGTTGTCATAGGCTTTTTGTCTGAAACCTCCATCTAAGATATGCGATATTTTCTATCTGTTTCAAAATTAAAAAAAACAAAATTAACGTGACGTAATAGATATTTATGCATTAAGGGAGATATGAATGTTTTTTCTCCGAGGTTGACGTGTTACAGACCAAGGGCCGGAGGCCCGCGGTCTGTAAGTCTACCGAGGGTGAATAACAGAATATCAGAATAACCATGTGTTTGAGGGTGAAAAACTTTACAAAGTCCCAAGGGAGATATGAGATACGTTTCATATATCGTATCCATAACGAAAATCAACAATATCATGTCACTAAAAAATAAAAGCATTTAAAACTAAAATTTGTAGTATTTTTAGTCTCAGACATGTTTTGTGACTCAGTTTAATCAACAAAACAAAACTAGAAGAGAATTTTACCTATTTAAATGCCTACTAATCACGTAAAATAAACTAAGTATACCTTAGTTGCATATTTAAAACATCTTATAAAAGTTAAAAATTTCAATTTTTTTAATTTTGATTGTTTTGGTTTTGATACGTATTTAAGTTACAATCAAAAGATTTTTTTTTAATTTTATTTTTAAACGTTTTTAAGTTGAAAAAATTGTTTTTACTAAAAACGTAAAATTAAAAAAAAAATACTCTAAGAACGTTTTAAGGTTTTATAAACTTTTGTCTCATAGACTTAACATCAAAATTTTTATAACAAATTTAAATAATTACCAATCGTGTTTTTTTTTAGCTTAGTTCTGTTTATCGTTGAGTTGCAAGAACTTATAACCTCAAACTTTAAAAATTTACAAAGATATTGATATTTTCTAAGATTTTATTAAAACGCTCACAATACAAAATTATTTTTTATTAAAACCTGTTTAAAAAAGAATTATATAACTGAACATAAAAAACTGACTAATACTTTGCAAGATTGAGCAAAAAACAATTTTGTAATTAAATTAATACAAATTTTTTTGACAAAATCAAACATAAAAAAACTTTAAAAATTGGAAAAAAAAATTATAGAATTTAAAATTATATTTTGCAAGCAAAAAAAGTTTGTCAACCTGTAAAAAATACTATGTTTTAGAGAAAAAACCACTTTTAAAATTAAATATAAACAACTATAATTTGATTTTTTTATTTCTTTGTAAAATGTATTTTTTAGTATTATTAAGTAAAATATTCTATTAATGTTTTCTAAAATCAAAAATTTCTTTTTGATATTAAAACGGTTTTATTATTAAAATTATATAAAAACAAAAAATTATCAAAAAAAATATATAAACATTTTAAAATTTTTTTGTTTACTATATATGAATTTCTATAAATATTTTCAAATAATTGCTCAACTTAAAACATTTACAGTTTTAAAAATAGAAAATTTTAAAATCGACTAAATGCTATTGTAAATACAAACACTAAAAAATTTTTGAAAATTTTTTAATTGAATAAAAAACACAATTAGAAACTTATTTTCATACCTAATAGTGTAAAATAAAATCAAAAAATTTGAAATTATAAACGACTATAAATAAAGGTAAAAAACAATTTGAGCTCAAGTATAACTTATAAAAAATTTTTTGTTTTTTTAGTGACACAAAGTAAAATCTAGACCTAAGCAATTATAATGGGATATATTATCAACTTATAAGTTTTAAGTGTTTATAAAAATAAAAAAGTATATAATTATAAAAAATTCAAAGCAGAATCAAGCCAAAACAAAAGTATTTTAGCCAAAAAGAATAGTTTAGAAAGTAAAACAAAATCTAAAATCTAGTAGATAACAAGAAGTGCTAAATGAAAAGTTAATTAATAAGAAGTGTTTAAAGACATTAAATAAATTGTAAAATATTGTCAACATAATAATTATGCATAGCGTAAGTTTACACAGAGTAGCTAATTGAGACATTTTGTGTAATAATCACTTTCCTCGTTGCATCGAAAGTATTTAGATGCCTTAAGGTTTAGACTTTTTGTTAAAAGACAAGCAATTTGTAAAAGTGTGTCGTTTACTATATAAAAAGCTTTTTATTTAAAATTTTGTTAAAAAGCCATATATTTGACAATTTTTTTAGGTCACAATTATGCAAATTATGATAAAAATCGATTAACCTGGAAAAATCTAAGACTGAAGTTTCCTTTGTACTAATTATTCTTGCTGACCTTGCTCCTTCATGTAGAAGACCAAACGAACAAATCCTGCTCCCATCACTTTTATCATTGGAAGATACTTACCATAACCCTAATTCTTCAACTGGTCCATACGACATACTTGCAAAAGCGCTACCAACAGATATAAAGTCTTACCACTTCCTCTATGATTTCATTCCTTTTGCAACCACGGTCATGGTCAAAGTTTTTATTTTTTAACGTGCAGAAGATTTACAGTGATACAAAATGGACTTTAAAGTGCTTTGTGTTGTGTTTGCTTTGGCTGTATTAGCCACTGCTGGACCTGTGGTTGACGATGCCAAAGGAACTATCAATAATTCGGTAAGCTCAAACACTTTTTTTTTATTTTTTTATTTTTTACGTAAATGATTTTTAGGTTCACAGTAATGAGCCTACAATTGAAGAAAATCTGATGAAAAAGCTTAACACAAAATGTGTTAATAGTGATATTAGCGCTTGTATGATGCTTAAGTTAGTAACTTATTTCAACCGTATGCTGAAGAAACAATCATTTGAATACGGAGATGTTGAAATAACGCAAACCTCGACCGAAACCTTCACCGCCGATTCATCCAGAAGCTTAAAATCGGACAATTTAAGCGACGAAGAGCAACTCACCCAAGTGGTTGCCGACAAAATTTACAGTTTCTTGAGAACAAGGTCGTTGAAATGGAAGGTAAATTTTGTAAACAATCGGTAACAAAGTGCTATAAAATATATGTTTAGGTTTTGGATGACGCTGATGTCGTAATCTCTGGAAAACCTGATAAAGATGGTGGTCTGAATCTTGGTTTCTCTTTTAAACCTGCAGAGTCCTCAGAAGGAGATGCTAGAAAAAAGAAGGGTGGTAATGGCATGGGAGCTATTATTGCGGCTGCTGTTATGAAAATCGGTCTGCTAAAAGCTCTCGCTTTCAAAGCTTTAGTTCTCCTCGTCGGTAAAGCTCTGCTTGTGAGCAAGGTAAACAATTACCCCATTTAAATAATCAAATTTATTTACATTCCCAACAATTTTTCTTACAGCTGGCTTTAGTACTCGCAGCAATTATTGGATTGAAAAAATTGCTTTCCAGTGAAAAACACGTAACCTATGAAGTTGTAGCCCACCCGCAACACGAACACCATGAGCACCACAGCAGCGGCCACGAATACAGCGGTGGTGGTGGTGGTGGCGGTTGGGGAAGAAACTTCGAAGCCCATACTCTGGCCTACCGTGGGCAAATTCCACAAACCCAATAAAACAAAATACTTTTGCTAAGAAAACAAAACGCCATATTGGCGTGAATTGTCACTTATTATATTTATTGAATTATTTATTGAATATTTAATATTGTTTTTCTGTTATAATAAAAATTGTGTTGTTTTTGATATGGTTCATGAAATATACCATGCGTTTGGTAACCTAATTGACTGCTGACCATTAATTAATGGTATTCACATGCATCCGGTACTACTTAAAATTCTAAAAATGAGATTTTCTTAACACTTACAAAACCCACTATAAGAATGTGTTTATTTTACTCGAAACGCTCAAAACACGTGTGATAGAATTTAGATAATCTAAAATTAAAAGTAACGGATTAAATATGGTAATTGGTACTACTTCCACTGAATCAAACAGAATGAAGACAAAATAGATCTCAAAATAGTAATCTAAAATTACTGTTTTAAACACATTAAGTTTTAAAGTATAAACAGCTGTTTGCTGAAAAAAAGTGAAAGAAAATATTAGAAAGAGATACCTAATTGAGAAAAAAACAAAAAAAGTAAAACAATAAAATAAAAAGATGAAAAAAACGTATTACTTTTCAAGTAATACGTAAAACTAAACAAAGAAAAAAAAATTATAAAAAGGTTAAAACACTATAACAATCAAAAAACAAGTGGTCCAAAAAATGCAACTAAGTAATCAACACAAGACAAAACAAAAGTATTCGTGATGTAAAAAACAAAAAAATTAAATAAAAAAAAAAAGCTGAAAACATGGATACAATCAGTGATCTGATAAAAAAAATAAACCAATGTAAGCATTAATTAACAACAAAACAACAAAACTATAGTCTGTTGAGATTCCAGAAAGAGTATTTTATTCATTTGAATGTTGAATGGTTTTTAAACCGTTCAAGATTGGTTTAAAATGAAATCTACGATTTTTTCTGCGGTTTGCCCTGTCCGAAAAATCGTCCTACTTTATAGATGTGATCACGTGGAGCCTGCATGCATTTGTTTTCATGCACTCTTTTTTGAAAGTGAATAGAGTATAGAGCTAAACACAAGAAATTGTTTACAGAAAAAAATTTAAAAATATCAATTTCTTAAAGTTTGAAAAAATAATAAAACAACAAAAATAAAACAAAGCAAATTAAAAAAAAACTAAGAAAAAACCAATAAAGAAAAACAAAAGACACAATAACAACAACCAAAATAATAATATTTTGATACTTAGTAGAGCTAACAAATATAGAAAAAATACTCAAAAATACAAGAAAATATAAAACAAAAACCACTTAAGCTTAGATACAAAAAATGTTAAAAAATGCAGACATAAACAAACACGAAATTTTAAAAACATAAGAAGCCAAAAACCACTTTACGCTAAGCAAAAACATAAAAATAAAAAAAGTTACTAAGTGATACAATGATATTTTTTTTAAATAAATGTAACAATTTAAAACTAAAAAAAATCTTTTAATTTTTCTTAAAACGCCTTGGTAAATGAAACAATTTTTGTCAGAAAAGCATTAGTCAGGTGTAAACTGTTCAAAAGAAATAAAAAGTTTTTATTATTGCCTTTAATGATAACTATCAAAATCAAGACAAAATTTTTATGTTTTGTGAGACAAGTCTTTGATTTCTTGACATCTGATTGGTAAAAGTATTGATATGATTGCCGACCAACTAATTATTTTCATCAAATTGTAAATTGACATTTGTGCAACCGGACTTTATACTATACTAGCTAGCCCGGCGAACTTTGTTCCGCCTTAGTTTTGTTATTTTATTTTTTATTTTTATTTTTTTGTTATTTGTTTTGTTATTATATGTCAGATGCGTTTACGTTTTATATTGTATGTCACGTCACACGGAATGGGATAAAAAATATTCTTTGTTAGGCAACTGGTTCTAAACAACCACTCCACCAATTTTCAGCCAAATCGGTCATAAATAGAAATAGATTTTTAACATAAACGACCCCAAAAAGTATAAAAATGATACCCAAATTAATTATTCACATTTATTACCTTTATCACATTCATTTTACAACCCTCTTTAACTTAAATATCATTTTCAAAATCAACGACCTGAAATTCCTCGAAAATACCCATATCGCTTTCTTACATTTTTATCCCTAGAACACTCTCTTTTCATCCTCCTAAGAGCAATTTTTTAGAAAGCAGGAAACATACCTATTTATTTTTTTTTGAGAACTTAGGCAATTTATGGGAAAAATTATGAAAACGGCATCAATCTTTAGACATTTTGCCCTCTTTCCGCCCTCATTCAAGGAATGATAATATTTTACTTCTAAATCTTCGGATTTAATAGATATTATTTTTAAAATAAACAATCCAAAATTTTTGAAAATCATACTAATATTGGTACTTGTCATTTTTTGTTCCTATCCCACCTCTTTTTATCTCTTTGTTAATAAAAAGTATTCTATTCTTTTCATTCAAATCCAGTCATCATAATTTTCCATACAAACTTTCACCCAAAGTTGTTATATGGGAAGTTGTCTCATGGAAGACGATTAAAGACGGCCACTGACGATCCAAGATCCAACGCCACAGTCGTACTGCGGCGTTGGCGCGTTGGATCGTCAGTGGCCGGCTTTACATGTAAACGCACGGTCCGACTTTGGTTGGTGGTGGGGGGGTGGATCAATTTATTTAGAACGGTAATTTGCCGAGCCTCACCGAACGTTTCCGACATCCCAATTCTAATTTTGATTTAACCCTTCTTTTAGAGGTGGTTTCTGGAATAAAAATATCCTATAATGCTGAATAAAAATGCTATCCTATAGCATTCTCCTGGCTCTAAACTACCACCTCACCAATTTTCAGCCATATCGGTAAAGCCGTTCTTGAGTTATAAGTGGAGTAACTAACAGACTTTCTTTTATATATATAGATTTAATTAAAACAATTTAATGTATTACCAAATTTTATGTCTAAAGTGGCTAAAAGCTATTCTTAGTACAGGGATAGAAGAAGTGAGCTGGGTAATATAGACTTTATAATTAGATTATTGACAGATATTTTTTAATTTTATTTATTGATTTTTATCACTGACAACTGATTATTTAGGAAAGCAATTTGTTTGAATCAGTGAAATAACTAAATTAATAATTAATTATATTAAATCTTCAAGATTCTGGGAGAGATCTTAGTCTAAATAATGTTTAAAAGATTATAATAAACCAATTTTTTTTATAATTTTGCATCTTTTTCTTGACAAAGTTTTTATTTCATGCATTAGGAGTTTTAAAATTTTGTGTAACTTTTAAATTGCCCAAAGCTATAAGTATAGGTCATGTTTCAAAAACAAACCATATTTTTTTTAAATGTACATTTTTAATATTTGATTTTGTTTTATTTAATATGAAAGAGATTTTCCGGCAGCTATTTGTTGAAAAAACAAAATTCAGAAACAATGTTGTGTGGGAAAAAATTTGTTTTATTTGTTATAGTATAATTATATTTAATTTTGTAAAAGGTCAACTCACGCAAGTTATTGATCTTAATAATAAAAATCATAAAGGTAAAAGTGCTTTATTTGGTTTGATAAATAATAAATTATTTCTTTGTGATAACTTAGTCAACAGAATATTCACGGATGGTAATAAGAGGATGGTTTCTTCGCCGCTTAGAAAAGTTTCTACGCTTCGCACCTGCAACTTGTTGATAGGTTGAGTTTGTAGAATTGCCTATAGCTCCTTCAACAGTTGAATATTCACTTGTTGGAATATAATTTGCATAAGCAAGATAGTTTCCTGAAGCAGAAGTATGTAGTTCTGCCATATCTAAAAACAATTAATAACAATTAATTGTTTAAATAACCATTTATCCTAGATAATCTGTTATTTTAATGCTAAAAATTGATGCAAATCACAATGATAAAATCTGTTAAGTAAGAAGATTAATTGATTGGTGGAGAATCTTTGCCACTATAAACTATTCAGACACTCTACAAACTCCTGATGAAGACCACATGGTGGTCAAAAGAGCTCTCAAAATCTAATAAACAAATTTTTTGGCAAGTGGTAAACCTGAGTGAATTCTCAGAGAAATCTAAATATGCGCAATTATCAAAAAGAAAATTTGAAGAAAAATACGTGAGATCAACGTGATGATATTTGATGATAAAATATGGAAATAACAATAATGATCATAAAAAGAAAAGAAAAAAAAAAACTTCAACATCATTTTTAACATACTATCATAATGTTTTGTCGAGGGCTAAAAACAGAATAAACTACTGATAAAATAAATAAAACTAGAAAAAAGGAAGAAAATAGAAAACAAACTACAAATAAAAGAAAATAAAAATATCCTTATCGAGAAAGATTTAAACGCAAAAAAAAAGAATTCTTACTGCTGTTAATCGAATATTAACACACAAATCAAACTTTAGCATTATTACAAAAAAAAAGAAAAAAAAACATTTTACCTGGATGATAATCCAATTCTGGAGCATTTTCATATTCTACGTATGCTGGAATTGAATGATGGTAAGACTCGTTTTCGTTTTTAACACCAAAAAGTTTACAGAGAAGCATGATTAAAGACGCTACTATTGCAATTTTAGAAAAAACAATAGCTTTAAACACTAAACCAGCTAATCCGACAAAAATTAGAGTCATCATTGTAGCCATTTTATATCCGATCACAAAACTCATAGCCTCATCATCACCTTCTTTTTTGCCTCGTCCTAAAAACTTTTCTTAGAAATAATAGTAAAAGCAAAATAAAGAAATACCTTCTTCTTTCGTATTTTTATAAAGGCTCATTTCTAAAGCACTTTTATTAGCAATTCTTCCTAAACTTAGTCCATAGTCCAGATAATTCATTTTGAGCATATGATTGTCAAAAAACGAATCATTTGATAGATGTTTTGAATTAGTCAAGTGAAGCGTTATCCCATTTCCGAGTCGATATCCTTCCGGTGAAATTACATCTTCTAGCCATCCCGCACTGGCAGGGAATAACAAAACACTGAGGTATACACAAGAACTCTTCAAATGCATATTTGTAAATACTATATGAGTCTTGATCTTCACCACTTATATCATTGAGCAATGCTCTCAACCCTAACGTTGCATGCATCGTTCTTAAGTGCTGATAATTAAAAGAGCTCTATGGCGTGAAGCCTTGCACTATTAGTGCAATCAACACATCTACAAAAACAAATGCATTTTAATGCAATCGAAAAAAAATACCAAATTTAAGAACAAACTGAAAAAAAAATAATTTAAAGATTGAATCAAAGTTATTGCATAATTTTGTTTGTCTTTGTCATTGCAATGCTGAAGTGTAAGAAAACAATTTTTTATAAAATTCCTTTGTATTTGATGTTAAATCTTTGGTCAAATCTGTCTAAACTGTGCTTAAACTTATTTGACTTTGAAATAACGCAAAAAACCGACTTATCACATTTTTGTTAAAATGTAATCTCTCACAACCTCTGCAAATAATTCAGAACAAAAGAAAAACAAAAAAAAGTATGAAATAATTAGTTAAAAACAAATAAATATAAAACAAACTGAAATTAAACGTACAGAAAACGAATATCATACATCTATGTTTAGAAAAAACATTATATATATTAGTTGAGTCTGAGTCTTTTAGATGGTTATTTTAATAATAACACTACAAAAAACCCACACTCAAAAGGCTTTAAAAACAAAAGAAAAATAATAAATCAGGTATAAACATAAAAAAAACTAGCTGAATAAAAAATGAGACATACATGTTATTTTACAAGAAAATTAAAAATGCAACATTTTATAATGCAAAAATAGTATAATAATTAAAAAATTATATTCCAATAAAAAACAGCAATAAGTATAAAAAAAATAAAAGGCCAAACTGCATTTTTTAGAAAACTGTTAAAAAACGAGAATAAGAAAAGTAGACAAAAAAATTTTAAAAATAAAAATATGTCAGAATTAAAGGTTAAATACTAGTAGCAAAAAATGTTGAAATAAAATAATAAGTTTAAAACAATAGACAAAGAAAAACTTGAACAAAACAAACAAAAACATTCAATAAAATAGAAAGCCAGCTTTTTAATATATTGAGAAAAACGGATTAAGTAGGAAAAAAGAAGAAAATAAAAGATGTAAAACTAAATTCTGTACATTACAAAAAAAATTTAGCTACATTTATGCAAAATGGCTATAGAAAATTGTGAAAAAGTGTGAACTTTATTATAATCATATTATGAGAATAAATAATGCAGCAGGGCTTTACTAACCCTGTTTGCATGTCTGACATCACTAAAAACTTGTGTTACAGATCTTGCCAAAAATAAATAAACAATGTTTTGAGTTATTATTAAATACATTGCCGTATACATCTTTTTTCTGCTCAAACGTTGTCATAGCTACTAAGCATTTTTTAATGTTGATCATTGTGCATGGTGTACAGTTTTTTTGTAATTATTTAATTTGCGACATTATGGAGTATACAGTTGTAAGCTTTCCTCCGATAATTAAGAAGGAGCCTCATGTGTGAGGTATTTTGCATAGCTATAAATTGCGATATCAACAAAAGTCAAAATTAATTAGCATTCCAGCAAATCTGAACTTATATCAAGTTTAGAGCTAATTAAAAATTTCTTTTTGACATATAGCAATCATCAATTATGTGGTTAGAGGATACGAATTAATTAATGTAAATATTACGTTAATTTATCTACGTTACAATACCGAAAATTACATATTATAGGTGTAACAATTTTCCCAAAATAAATAATACCTGAAAATTATACAAGCCATCTTCCAAAAATAGTCAATTAAATAAAAAATATGACATAAAAATCAAATTAGAGCAGGTCAGGACAAAGAAAAAAACAATTTGCATAAATTGATACTACAATTTTTTGAGTGCATATTGAAATTTTTGTACCGTTTTAATTAAGGCTTCAAACTGGCTGTAATTATTTGAATGTTTTGATGATCGATAAATGATGACCGTTATCTTTGATTATTGTGGCCCCATAACTTGTTACTGCAGTTTTTGCAAAATATGAAAATATCAACTTTAACCACCCCAATCACCACGGTCTTCTGAAAAAAATTATTTAAAATTTTACTACACTTTACAAAGATTTTAGGAGAACAACTTAAAATCATTGCAAATTTTGTATAGAACGTATATCTTATTATTATTTTTATTATAATTTCAACCGGAAAAATTTTAACAAGCGGAAGCTAATTCTTTTGCTTAATGCTTATAAAAATAGAGGATATCATGTGTGAGCAGAATTGAGTTCTTTTATGTTAAGTTTATGAGAAATAGACTATCTTGTAAATTGTTCAGTTTTTTATTTTATGAGAATTTAGTAGTATTTTTGAAAATGTAGCTTAAAGCCGCCAGCTGTATAAATAAAAATAGTAAATCTTAGCTGTTTTTCTGTGACAATATTTTCTTTCCACGGAAAGCTATCAGCGTGTTTGAAATATTTCCACTTAGTAAATATACGTTCGTCTTGTTTTATTTTATCAGCAGACTTGATATAAATCACGAAACCATTCCACTATCCTTTAAAAGTTGTATCTTTCAGGTCTTTGACTTTATTGAAGATCATATAAACCCTCCGCAAACTTTGGAAAATCTAGGAAATTCGGGTGATATAATGATATATTATTTACTCGATCGTCGTCTTTATTGGCTTTTTGCATTGCAGATTCAGCGTTTCTCATAAAAAGTCCTTTTAGAATCAATAAAATAATAGAAAGAAGTCATAATATTCTGCTTTGATGGAGCTGCAAAGGTAGAGAAGAACTTTCTCGAGAGAAGCATTTTTAATTATTGTTTCTCTCAAAATATCGTGGAATTAATGAAAACACACTCATGCTGCTAAAATAACCTGAACGAACGAGCATTCCACATGGAAATTGTTTTCCAGCTAGTTAGGCACAAATTTAGATTTGTAACATCATTAATCTATAGTTTCGAAACTCTTGTAATTAGTCTATTAATTTACTACGAAATGCATAATTTATTTAAAACTTTGCTGGATTTAAACTATTAATGTTTGACGTTGAAAATTGATTCAAAAATATTTTTCATCTTTCAATTAATTTAGACATAATTTACTCTTAGTTCTAAATTTAGAAACATAGATCTCTAGGAGAAGATAATATTATTTAATTTAATTATTAGCATCAAATTAACGTCAACATTATATCAACTCCGCATGCTAAACTATCATTTGCCTAAATTATCTTTAACTTAATTACATTACTAAAGTGCTACTCAACGTAACTATAACTTCATAGTTGTTTCAACATAGCTAAATGTTTAAAAATTGCAATTTAATTGGGAAAAAGTCATGTTTTTAATATTACAAAAATAAATACAATTAAAGATTACAATTATTCTGATATCTTCACAGCAAAGAAAAAAAAGTGCAATAAATGAAATTTTAAACGAAGATTAAAAAAATAAACCAAAACATGAAAAAAAAATTAAAAACTAGTGTCTAATGTCTGTTTTGCCACACCAGGTAAACAGCTCAACCGTCTTTCTTATGATCGTAACGTAATCTAGAATCTGGATGAAATGAATCATTTGAGTAATATTGGAAATTTAGAATTTACATCTGATTTTTTGTAGTAACAAGTCAATGATAAGGTTTAAAGTCACAACATTGATTTTTTAAATAAAATTATAGTATTAACTTATCTATATATATAAAAGAAAGTCGTGTTTGTTTCAACACTTATAACTCGAGAACGGCTGGACCGATTGCCATGGTTTTTGATTTGTTGGATTTGTTTCCGTCCCGAATAGCAGAATACATCTTAAAAATAATGAAAACTTGATATGTGTAATAAATACTTAATCATTTCAATAGATGCTGATTTGTTTATTACATGTCAAACATTTGTTGTCCAATCCTGTCAAATAGTGTAACAACTATTTTTTTTTGGAGCTTAAGGCCTGGTTGCTGAGACCTTTAAGCCACAACTTTATTTTTTTCTGAAGACATCATGTGTGCGTTCAGAAATTTATTTTTTGTAAAATGTCTACAAAGTTCAGCTACTGTTATATTTGTTTTTAATTCCCGAAAATAATACCTAAGATTTATTCTACAGTAAAAACATAAAATCATCGGAAAGGAACGGAATTTAGGGAATAAAAAATCAGTTGGTAAAAGTTATAAGATTAAGGAAAAAAAATCTACAGGTTAACAAAAGTGTAAATGTCTTTTTATAGGTTGTCTATGATTTTTCTTGATAAGCTATTCATACGTAGTGGTTATATACTCTTTGAGCTATTGTCTATGTCTCGAAAGTTCAGGCACTGTTATTCTATTTGGTGGTTTTATGCGAGTGCACATTTTAATAACAATGCCGCGTCCTAGAAGATCTAATCTTTCCCAGCGAAGCCGTATTGCAATTAGGCAACGGAATATCGCGAGTCAATTATCTGCGAGAAATTGCACGCGTTGATACTTAAAGGAAAATTTAAGGATGAGGAAGTTCTTATTCCAAGAATTCCGAAGATCCCAACGGATATGCCCTTTGAGTTTAAACGAATTCAATTCCCGATTCGTCTTGCCTTTGCCATAACGATCAACAAATCACAGGGCCAATCCTTGACTATTTGTGGCTTCAATCTAGAAAATGCATGTTTTTCTTATGGTCAATTGTACGTGGCATGCTCACGTGTCGGCCAACCATCCGCTTTATTTGTTCCTGCGCCTGACTAAAAAATAAAAAATGTCGTTTACCACAAAGTGCTTGAATGAAAATCCTATTAAGGAGGTTTTGAACCCGTGATGAATCCAGTGTTTTAGAGGTTTAGTAGAAATCATCTCATTGCGTCAATTGTCACCAAAATGTAACTAAATTTTAACACTGTCTTCATCAAAGATGTCTTCATGGACGTAGCTCGTTTTTTTTCGTGTTAAAAACTTTAAAATGTCTTTAAAAGCAGTTTATTTATGACCTTAATTAAAATAATTATTTTATTAATTTAGAATCTGATAAATACAAAATAAACGAGCTACGGCGGTGTATTCAAGTGTTATCAACAATAAGCATTTTTAATTTTAAAAAAATATACAAAAATATGGAAATGGCATCTACACAACCTCTGTCAAGTTGAATTTTTCTGAATTTTCATTAATTTTGTCGGCTGGCCCAGAGTGGTCGACGTGCGGTCAAAAACATAACATCCAAAGGATTTTCGGAAACGACACCGTCTACCGATCGTAAAGTTTATGACTTTCTTTTACAATCGAGTAACTAGTGGATCTACAGAAGTTGATATTTTTGGAGATATGAATTTTAAAAGTTTGAAAAATTCTAAACTCGGGAACGTTTAATCAATGAAAAATATATAAAAACAAAAAATAAAATATAAAAAAAATAATTTTTTTTTGATTATTTATGCAATAGTTAATAATACTAATTAATAAAAATTTTAAAAAGTTTTCTTGTTTATATCTTTTTTCTGATTTTAACTCGCGCGCTTCCTAGTAGGTACTTTTCAGTACCGTATGAGTCTTTCTGACTTATATGCGGCACTGGTCCTCTTGGTTTTAAATAACTATTTATCATTTAGGTTCATATATTCTTCATTTGTAGTTGAAAAACGAAAACAAATTAGAGTACGTTTTAAAAATTGTCAATTGTGCCGTAGAATTATATCGGCGTAAACGTAAAGTAGAGGTTGAATTCTGCTGCGATTGCGATTTAACACGTTTTGGTAAAACAAAATTCAGCTAGCACTTTTGTGTTTTATCACTGTGTATGAATTTTAAAATATTTTGATAGCTGGTAGCTTCTGATCAGAGAATCTATTTATATTATATTCTATTTATATTAGATTCTAATAATATATGTCGATTTCGAAGTGCTATACAAGGAGCTGTAAAGTATAGATGCATCTTCCTTGCATCAAGGAAGATAGATCATGAAGAAAAGGTACATAAACTTCGTCGTGATATACATAATTCAGTATATCGTTATTGTGGCGATCATTCCAACTGCGATAATAATTTTTGCAAAAGTAATATTTTTTTTCCAAAACCAATTTTTTTGCCAAATGGTATTGTGTATTTTTTGAGCAATAGAAGCAACAACAGGAACTGGGTAGAAGAAATGACCATCAGCGGTTTATTTCAAGATTTAGAAGTAGTTTTGAATCGCTTACTTCAGCATGCTGACAGTCTATTATTTGATATGGACAACAATTCGGCAGAATGTTATAATTTCCTTGTTGCAAAATTTGTGGGAGGAAAACGAATTAATTTTTTGGCAAAATAATCGAACCAACTCAGGTGCCATGCAGCTGGTATCAGTTTTAGTGCGGGATCTCATGATTATTCGCGTTTAATTCATCACGAGATCGCAAAACGTAGTCCAGGCAAATTTCTAAAAAATTATATAACAAAAAAAGAAAAACAATATGTCAACCGAAATGTGCGACGACGTCTTTCCCCTAAATTATTTAAAAAAGGAAACGCTACGCTAAATCTGACAGAGAATACGGCCCAGAGGCGGCATTGCCAGAGGAGAAAAAAAAATCAGAACCGCTTCCAGAATCATTTGAGGCAGCTAAAGACGATTTAAATAAATCGTTAAAAAAAACAAGATCTGAAATTGCACAACTAGAGAAAAACACTATTGAACAAAGCAGTGGTCGATTGTAAAAGGATGAAAGATATAAGAGGCTAACGGCGTCTTCATGTGGAAAAATTTGCAAAATGCAACGTTTGAGCAACTTCTTGTTCTTGAGGTTACAACTTGCGGCTTGTTTGTTGACCAAATGTTTGGTTTTCTCGGAGCATCTCCAGATGGTCTAGTTGGAAATGATGCCATAATTGAAATTAAATGCCCTTATTCGATGCGAAATTTTACACCGCATAAGTATATAAAAGAGGCTCTAAAAAAGTGATACATTATACAATATACAGAGAAGAGAATATAAACTTCAAAACAAACTTTTACCAAATACAAGGGTAGCTACATATAGCCAAGAAAGAAATTTGCTATTTTGTTATTTGGACTCTAGAAGGAATGTCTATTGAAAAGGTATGAGTTTTAAAATGCAGTAATTGTGTTTAAATCAGTTTTCCGTGATTGATTTGTTTTTTTTTGTCAGATTTATAAAGATAATTCTTTTTGGAATGAAAAAATGTAACCACATCTGATAGAATTTTACCATAAATATATTGTGCCGGAGTTATTATATTTCCAGCATCCTAAAGAACTTCCTATCAGAGATTTGCGAAACAGAAAGACCTCAAGAAGAACCAATTGTAAATGATTACTTTATAAAGCAATCAATATTTTTTACTATTGAGGTTATTATTATTTATTTTATCTATTTTTATTTTTTTATTGTACTTTATTTTTATTTATTCCTTCTTGTGCTTATTCTACTTTCTCATATAGAAGGTTACCTGCGGCAACATATATAATAAAGCAAACCTATTATTATTTATTTTTAAAATTAAGATTACTATTTATTATTACATATTATTTAAAAAATAAACTTGAATCAATTTTTATTACATAATTATACTTTTTTTTCTTCACCCACACTATTTTTTATCATTATCACGTTGTATGATTTTTTTTCTTCACTCACAATATTTTTTATCATTATCACTTTGTATGATTTTAATATGTATATTTCTGTCTATATTATAATTGCTCAGATTTTTCAAAAAAATTATTTAATAGTTGTAGATTTATATTAGAGCTCAATACTTATACATGAAGGATAATATTTAACTCAGATAAATAGGTACACCACTCGCTTTCAGCTCGTGTTGCAAATTTTATCTTTGAGGGTAGTGTTGAATAATTTACTGTTTTAACTGCAATAAACAATTATTATTACAACAAAAAAATTGATTATTGTTTATAAAACATATCGTAAAATACCTACTTTAATTACCAATTTGTATTAAGTACTTGTTTCAGTCAGCAATGAACAAGAACAAGCTTTTTTTTGCGGCAATAAAATTATGTTTGCCCGTGCAGTTCTTATTTGAGTGAATGGTAATATTTACTGTTGATCCTTAGCATTACGCAATGGATATATCAGAAAGTATTTTTATGATATCATATCTAAGGGTCGGTCTTCTTCAGGTAGACAGGGTGACGAAAAAAAGACGAGTAAATGACTGAGATAAAATATTTGAACTCCGCCCCTCAGCTGACGTAGAAAAACACATGGGATAGCAAGAACCGAATTGAGTTTGTCTTTAAAACGCTCTTAATGAATTAATCCGAGTTTTATTTTTTTTTTCCCAATCTGCACAACATAGTTTTTTATCATTTTTTTCTGACATGAGTTTGAAGTACTTAATTATTATTTTTTATTTTTTTTTATTTTTATTCTCATTCTGTATGTATGTTTTCATCATCATTCATCATAATAAAATAATTTTTTGTTTCTATCTATATAAATATATTATTTTGTATCATTGTTTTACGTTCATTAGTTCAGCTAAAAAGTAACACGACATTCATTGACTGTTAGGCGGTACGAAGTTTGCCGGGTCAGCTAGTTTTTAAATAAGTCTAAATGTTAAAGTTAATTAAGTCTACATTATGTAAATTATGAAAATAATTTTTAAATTGTTTTTGTTAAATTACATTTAGAAAGGCTCAATTATTTTCATAGGGAACTAGTAGTGGTTCGTAATAGTAATCAATAGCTGCCTTCACAAGATAAAACATAACAACAATGCAGTATTGTTTTCAGAACATGGCTAATTCGAACAAGCTTGCAATACTGCATCTAATTACATTGGGATTTGTTGAATTATATAATGTAGTTGCTAAAATTTAAAAACAAGAAAAAATACTGACAATATAATACATAGTTTTGACTAGCAGGGTGCTGTCAGATCAGTTTTAAGGTCTATCTTCCAGCGAGGGCGCACAGCGAGAGTATCAAACATTTCTTACAATCTTAAGACGCTAAAAATCAATGTATTCAAAAGGTAATAAACCGAAATTTTAAGTTCAAAATTTCAAAAAGATAAAATAGTTAAACATCATGAAAAAAAAATCACAGACTAACAATCCTGCACATGTTTTCGCTAAAAACAAGATGTTTGATTTTGTATATGTATTTAAATCTACCACAGCCAAACTACCAGAACAAATCACAAGAATTTGGTATTTGTAACCTAACTTTGGCATTCCAGTTATTTACTTAAAAAAATGTTAAATTTGTCAGTCTGATTAAGATGTAGTAAATAACGTAATAATCGAAGATGTAAATTTGAAAACCTTGAGTAAGAAAAAGAATAATAGTTGGCTTAAGATCGTTAACTTCTATAGTAACAATATTGGTAACAATAAAATAGAAAGAAGGTAAATTAATAAAAGTTTTTATCAAACTTTCAAAACACTGATTGTATTTTGTTTAAAATGTCTTCTTAACAGCCAGCTTTCCTTCTCCAACCTGCTGTCATTTTCTAGTTTATTATTTAAATTTGTCAATAACCGTCTAATTACATTTCTAGCCAATAAACGCAAAATAAAATTATTAAAATTTTTTTTTCTTATTGATAAATCTCTTAACTGATTTCTTTTGTAATCCTTCACTTTTATAAAATTCGTTTTGATTTTAAGCTGCTATGTGAAGCTTCTTTTGTGAAATACATAATCCAAACTTGATATATGACTGAAATTCTAAGTGGAATAAAATGTCTTTTGAACTCTGATTTGAGTGAGTACTCCAATTTAAACTACAACAAATTATACAACGCCATTTTCAACTGAAAAAAAAAGATTTATTTATATTTCTTATGAGTTTTTGCGTTGCAAATTTATTTATATACCTTTAATTAAATTTTTACACCTTCTGCAACTTGTATTTTTGTAGCGTTTTTGTCTAAATACTGCATTAAAACCAAAATAAAAAATTTATAAAGATACAGTTTAAGAACGTCGTAGCACTTGTGAGTAGAAAATCGTCAAATATTCCAACTCAGAACTGTGCAATTTTGAATTTTTAAGTAGTAATCGACAGATTATTAAGTACAGTTGTGATGAATTGTAATGATTACTAATTATTACGAAATAAATAGTAGGTAGTAAAACCATAAAAAAATTATTTTCTGTAAATCCAAAATGTTTTAGTCTTACCTTACCAATTTAATGATATCTGCGAAACGACTTTTATTCGATTACTCGAAGTAACTTGAGATAAAAGTCTGAACATTGGAAAGTTAATGAAGCACAAAGTAAGCTTTAATATCAATTATTGTTATTGCTATATTTGTGGTTAATAGAAATTAAACGTTTGCGATATTATACACTCGGACTTGAAGCAGTAATTATATTCTATGCAGCTGCTGGAAAAGTTGTTGCATTGTTAGAGATGATGTATGAAAGTGTTAATATTGCATAGTAAATTTCGCTTAAATACTAAGGGTACAATTGGAAAGGATGTTCAGCGACCTGCTTGCTACCGGTGTGTTATAATTATCATTAGTAAAGGCGTTATAGAAAGATGTTTGTCGTATTAGAATTGGTTCTGACCTTAACTCGCTCTACATATCAGCATCAAAATTCAAGAGATGAAAATGTACCATCACTTACCGTTGTCAGGCAAGAATCGCACTTGTACTACAAGTAATTGAGGAATTTATTTAGTATCGAGGTCAGTTCTTCTATTAAATTGCTTTATTTTTTCGCGAGTTCTATGCTCCATTAAGCTTTTATTCAGATGAAAAAGCAGCCACTTTTTAGCTAAGATATATAAGTCTAGCAAATTCAACACTCATCAACATTACGACTGTGATTACCATGATGTGCAAACTGGTAGTGCTGATGATCTTTGTAGCAGTGGCGAATGCCGAAACGGCAGATATTAGCCATGGAATGCTAATTTTGGGAAAAATAGTTCGACAGTATCTAAATTCTCAGTCCGAAGATGTCAAACTGGGTGATGGTGTCCACTTGGTTAGTGTCCGAAGCGAAAATGATGCAAGAGCTCATACTGACGACAAAACGATTCTTGGAGCCGTTGAAAATTATCTGCTTACGCATGAAATCAGGATCAAGCTGCCGGAACTTATGCCTGGAGAAGGGTTTGCCCGATCGTTTACAGACGCTTTCCAAAATATTGAGGGAAAAGATGAAGGTAATTTACAATTTTTTTTCAACTAAATCTCTTAATTTATTCAAAAAGAAAGTGATTTTAAACTATTAAAACATAAGATTATCAATAATAGTGCTGCATACTTAATGCGAATAATTATCACATTTTTAAGACTTTCGCTTAACCTAGATTGAAAATGTCTACCTAATTTAAACAAATAATTTCAAAATTAATTGTATAAACATGCTGTTTTAAAACTAAATTACCCATAATAACTTGGTAAAAGTTATTATTTATTTATGCAGTAAAACAGTTTTTTTATTGATGTTTAACAAAATTTGAAGTTTTTCAAACAATTTAAGCTTGTGTTTTTCAAAATAATTAAAAAGTTAGCGGTTATTATATAAACTAAGTGAACATAGTGCACAACTATTAATTTTTATTAACTTTGTTAATAATAATAAAATTAAAAAAACAAATATCTTATTTATTCAATTTTTGTAACTGTCAATACACAGCTTTGCAATAAGACATGCAAACGCCATCTTTTAAAATGTATTATTTTCGATCTGATTATTTGGGCATTTTGTACAATTTATCTACTAAACTGAATAATGCTAAAAACAACTCTTAATTATTAACTTTTTGTACTTAAAAGTTCTATTACCTACTTTTTTTTTTTTTTTTTAAAATCAATTTTTTGTTAGCTCAGTGGTAGCATGATTTGTTTTTAACGCAATTTAGAGTATATAATTGGTTAAAAATCTCTCTAAAATCTGTATGTGTTTTGAGACAAAAAAAACTCTATATTTTTTTAAGTACATTAATCTTTTTGGTAGATTTCTTTAAGCGTAATTAATTGATCGATCATCTCTTTTTTTCATACTTTTATTGGTATTAGCATGTTTAATCAATAAGCAATTAACCCCTTCTTTGTCGTTAGTTTCATTTTTAGTTACTTTTAAATTTTTATACCAATATTTTTTACCATTTGCTTTTTTGCCAAGTTTTAGGTCTCACATATCTAGATTATAATTGTTAAGAATTTAATTATTCAAAGTGTCTTTACTATCTCACTATTTTTTATTGGCATCTGACAAATAACTTTTTTTTTAATTTGATTTTTTGCTTGAAAACCACATTTTTGTTTTGTTTTGATGCTTATTTTGTATTTTGTTTTGTTGGTATTTTTTTTTCTAATATTTTTTTACGTTAATTCTGGCAAAATTTAATTTTTTTTTTGTAGATTTGTGTTAGTGTGTTTTCTGATATTTTTTAATGTTTTTTTCGTTAATTTTCTGTGTACATTTGTTATCTTACTTTTTTTACAGACATGCTTTTTATTATTTTTATCCTAAATTTTTTCTACATTGTTGTATTTTTAGATTTATTTTGTATATATTTGTTTGCTTTATTAATGGAGATTTTATATAAACTTATGTTGTTACTTTTGGTCTTTAATCTTATTTTAACAGCTAACTTAAGATTTATTGGTATTTTTATCAAGAATTAGCAAACAGTTCTCTGTAGTTTTCTATTTGTTATAGATCTTCGTTGAATTTCTTTTATAAGCTCATCTTTTTTGATTTACACTTAAATCATAAAAATGTTGCATTTTTTCAATTAGGTAATATACTTTCTGGTGTTTCAAATTATAACATTCTTATGATTGAACACCCTTGTAGTAATAAAAATATACAAATTTCAAAAGTTTTGTCAATAATCTATAGCACGAATCAACAAAATTTGACCGGTTAAAAAATATTTGATGTTTTTTTTGTTTTTTTTTTGTCAAAGCTAGGTCATGGTTGATCTGTACACATTTTATTTCAAGTAGCACATAAAATAAAAGGTAAAAAAATTTTTACATTATTGGTTGTATTGTGCTCTGACGTTGTTTGTAAATCATTTTTAACAGATTTTTTTTTTAAAACTCAGTCACTCGAAATTATAAATTTTAGCTCAAACACAAAAAGATGACAAATAAAAGTTAAATTAATTTACATAAGTTGTTTCATCTTCAAAAATAAAATTTGTTACAACACGCGCTACTGATCGGATCTGAATTTTAATTTTTCTTTTAGTAATTTTTTCAGCCAAGGCTAGGCAACATTGTATACAATTATAAAATTGCTCTATCATCTAGCGATTCTAGGGCAATACATCACTATCTTGTTCAAAAGATAATTAAAAATAATAGGTCTATAAAATGATTGATGTTTTTTTTTAATTGAAACAATTAATAATTATTACACAAATAAATTTTGTAAAACATCGCAGCCGACCGCATAATTCGCGAGTAATTAATCATCTAGGATTATTAGCGTGAATATTATTAATCAAGCGGTTTGGCAGAAGTTACAATAGTAGCAGTAAGCCATCTTCTGTACACTAATAAAACAAGCCATAAAAATAGGCACTCAAGAAATAATTTTTCAACGGAATGGATAAAATTGAATAGAGAATGTAAACCTTTTTAACGTCAAACATAAAACCGAACGAACACTTTGTATTACAATCTTGTAAAAAATTTAAAACTCTTAGCCTAAAAGATTGAAGTGCTTTAAAAGCATTTATCAATATACAAAAATTCGTCAATTTGCTTTATGGAACATAAAATGAAATATTAGACTTGTATGTTGGAAAAAGCTTAGTTATTTAACTAAGAGTTTATTTAGCTGTCTAGACTTATCACACAAAAAATACATAAAATTTATTTAACAATCAATACTGAGTCGTGTACTAATGTTTATAATTACGTGAGAACACAGTTTAAAGTAATTCTGTAATTTAACTTTAACAATTATTTATCACATGTTTTATTGCGACCACCCAAAAGAAAACAAATACATAATCCCAAAGCATTTTTTTTTCTAAATATTTGTAAGTAGCTGCATGATAATTTTTAGATTTATATAAGTAATTTTTAAATTTTGGCGGTTTTACCATTTGTTCCAAAAATATAACAGCAGAAACAAAAATATATTTTGATCTTCCTCTATTGCAGTCGGTTTGCTATTATTAATTGATATTATTTTGATAATCTTCTTCTTTAAAGTCTGCGTACAATAATTTTTGAAATTATCGTGATTATCTTTTGCTATCTTCTCTTTGATTCCAAACCTATTTTATTCTTTATTTTTCATGAATAATGTTTTAGGTTAAGACAAGATATTTATTTATATCTTTTAAATACTTTTATTTATACTAAATATTTTTTATAACATTTTTCTACCTTACTTAAGCGTTTTCTTATCTAGATCTTTTAATCTATTTTTGATAAGTTTTTTCAATTTCTTCTTATAAAGAAGATAACCTTTTTCTTAAGAATCGTTACGTAACTTTTTTAATTGGCTTAAATTTAAATACATTTGACTTGCTAAACATTTTTGACACTTTTTCTATTTACAACAATAGGTAAAATTATGCTGAAATTAGAAGTAAAAAATATTTGCTTATCTGTTGTGACAAACCAAATTTTAATACGTACAATGTTTATTTTTATGCAGGATCCCCTCGAGGAGGTGGTGGTGGCGGCGGCGGCGGAGGCAAAAAAGGAGGAGGAATGGGTGGTGTAATGGTGATCGGTTTGATGATGGGTAAAATGATGGCAGCGTTAGGTCTTGGTGGTGTGGGTCTCCTCGCCATGAAAGCATTGATGGTATCAGCTCTTGCCTTAATGTTGTCTGTAATAATAGGTCTGAAAAAATTGGTAAGTTCTGGACATGATGAAGGTGGCCATACTGTAATTCATGCTGGTCACGGCGGTGGTGGCCATGGTCATGAATACCGAAGAAAGAGAGAAGCTGTAGATCTAGCGTATCGAGGGTGGAATGCATTCAACTCTAGTTAATCTAATGTTACCATTAATTTAAATTATTTATTTAATTTATACGTGATAAAAAAATTGAATAAAAAGTTAATTTGTTGCATCCGTCTTTTTATTAACATTGACCTGAATAGCAGCGACCACTGTTCAATTTCTCCGTCTATAATACATCATTCTTTTTGTTGGTCTTGTCAAAGAAAAGTTCAATGAATGGTCATTACCTAGAAATACACTAACCTCGTTTTATTGACTGGTTTTATGGAATGGGGAACCAAAGAGAAAGAAGCTAAACCAAAACAACAACACGAGCAGGTTCAAGATGAACAACTTCTCTGATGGGAAAAGAGAAAGTGTTGCATAGCATCAGCATCACCATCATCGGCATCATCAATATGAACAAATATTAAAACCAGTGCAATAGGTCAATAAAAAATTTCTCAATTTCAATTCCTTTCTATAGGCTTTCTAGCAAAGCTTTCAATTCAATAATTACTTGCCATTATTCCATTTACTCCTTTCATTCATTCAAAATACATCGATGTTTAGCATGGGACGAATCGAGAGCTTCTGACGCGGTTTCTCGTTACCATCGGGCTTTATAAGGATATGAAGAAGACCCAGAGACCTACATTTTCAAGAAGCGAGACGAATGAATAGTATTTTTTCACGGTCACTAACAAATTTAGAACTCGACTATCACGGTTAAGATCAATGAATATTTATTAATTCTTTCACAAGTCCTAAAGTTTTGATTTTGCTATAAAAAATTCATTCATTAGAGTACACGCTTTCTCATTTAATGCCAATAGCAAAATAGTTTCTTCATGATTTATAATTTTTATCTTTTAATTCTCACAGGACTGTTAATACCAACACCAAGAAATTTCTAATAAATGCAAGCAAAATCAGACATTTTTATTCGTAAATTAAAAAAAAATTCTTGCTTTTGCACTAAATAGCGCTGTACACACGTCATTACTCCTATTAATTAGGCAAACAATTGCAGATATCAGTCTAGACTTTTCTACGTTAAATTACATATTATTGTTTTACTAAATTTCTCTGTAATAAAAGAAAGCTCATAAAGTCTATTTATTTTCTATTTTTATTGTAATGTTGTCGGTGTCAAAAAGGCATTTGAGATATTAATTAAACTTAATTCTTATTATCGTTTCCAAAATGTTAAGTTTCCAACTAATTGCATTGTTTAGTGATTTTTAATTTCTTTTTGTTTTATTTAATTTACTTGTATTGGAAAATATATATTTTTTAGATTTTTGTTTTTGAGATATAATCTTGACAATTGGCAATTATGATAATCTCTAAATTTGAAAAAATAATGTATTATGTACTATTAATTTTTGTTTCAAAACATGTAATAATAACTCGTCAAAATTTATAATTGAAAATTTTTAACGCAACAAAGCGGTATTTTAATAATTATTTTGCATGAGTTAGTTTTACATACTTTTTTTCTTTCTTATGTTAATTTATAGTTAGTCTTTTTATCATTTATTTTATTTTCTATCTGCTTTGGTTACGAAATTTATCAAATGCATCCTGACACTATTTATTTATAATATAGCTGCTATATAACACTGTATTATTTAAATATTAGTCGATAATTTTTAATTATTAACAATTTATGAATTAATAATGTTATGAGAGTTCAAATGGATTGTTAAATATTTAGTTTGTTATTGAAACAAAAACCCTTCCGTTTAATAAGCTCTCTAAGCTTGTTTCAAATTATATATTTGTAGAGGATTATAAATACATAATTTGTTTGTAGCATGATCCAAACAAATGTTTTAAAAGTTTTTTCCTTTAAAAAACAACAACTGAAAAAGTAAATTTTTGCTATTAAAATATCATATAACCAATATTTGTTATATTAAATAGCAACCGCTTGCACAAATGTTTGACAAGAATTCAATAACATATATATCGCTTTCTTGCATGTAAAAGAAAAAAAATCATTATTTGTTTGTAAAACTATATTTATGTTAAATTTTTTTCAAACTTTTAATCACCACACAAAAACGCGTTTCTGCTCACAAGAAAGCTAGAACGTTAAACTTATTGAATAAAGCGGCGTTAAAATTTTAGCGCTAATTATAACACTTATTTTTTAATACTGCTTTACACTATTTATTTAATTATTTATTTATTTAATAATTTATAACTTTAAAAAAAATACTGCTTGCTTTATAATAAAGATACTTTTAATTTAAGTTTTTTTGTCTGTTTTATTTTTTCTAACAATTCCAGGCTATTTCAACGTCTCAAAATTATTTCAAATGCTATTTTGTTACAGTATCTAATTGGTACTTGCTTTGCTAGGGAAGAGAGTAGTTATTTAGAACAGTAGTTGCAAGGGAAGACGATTGTCGAGTTTGATGATCAATGAGGTGAACATATTTTATTTTAGTGTAATATAAGTGATTTTTTTATACTTTTACAAAAACTATATCTAAACAAAAATGTGAGAACAGAAGTAGTCTAAAAGTGCTCTAACTTCCACCTAAAAGACCGATTATTATATTATATGTCAAAGCTGCAGATGAAAAATAACTACAAAAGGTGCTAAATGTGTAACATCTTAAACGTTGTAGAGACCTATTAAATTTTGAAGATTAAATAACTTTAAAAAAATTATAATTTTTTTTATTTTGACGGTACAGAGATGACTTTAGAACGCTTTAGAAACACTGCAAAAAATAGACTTTTAGAGCAACTCGAACGGCTCAGATATTGAAACTGTGATACTTCTAAGATTATCTGAAAACCAAAAAAATAATAATTAAAAAAAGTAACATAAATTTACACGGAACGTTAACTAAGCCTTAGCAAAACTTTTATAAAAAAAAATTGAAGATTTTAAAGTGACCTAAGTTTCTGTCAAATTTTTTAATTTACCAATGTGTAGCAACAATAATTTCTATTTTAGTGGCATATGACTCTTCCAACATTATAAATTTTTGTTTACTACAATGCAAAGAAGATTTTTATGATCATAAATAGATTAAATAATCTTAAAAGTTACAGAAAAAATGATTTAAATTTAAGAAACATTTTGGTTCGTTACGAAGAAAAAGTAGCACTTTTGTTGGAAAACCAAACTAAATTTTTGATAAAGATTTAATGAAAACCAATCTCTATCAAACTTTTACGCTTAAATGTAAAAAGATCGGCCAAAATTTTGTTTTTCGGTTATCAAAAAAATTTTTTTGATATTGCTTTTATTATTTGACCTAATTTAAATCTTATCTCACTCAAATTGTAATTATCTTCATCATCTTACAAGTAATTGAAAATATTAGACATTGTTTACTGGGTTACTATCAATTAAAACTCTCTTATCTAATTGATAATTAAAATTCAAAGATTATAAAAAAATATTATTGAGAAAATTATGAAAATAAAGTCGAAAGAGATAATAAAGTTTCTGTAAACATTTGATTCCTCCAAAAAGTGTAATCCGGTTTACAATTAAAATCTAATGAATGAAGAGAAGACAGGTGTGTTATTTATAGCCTAGCAATCACATCCTTGCTATTGCGGTCAATTTCACGTTCAGTAAGCACTTCAAGTTGTGAAATTTCTTCAAAAAAAGCGTTATAGAATTCTCTTTGGCATTGATATTGGCAATGGAATGGAAATGTTTACATTATGCAACGCAACACAAAGTTTCTCTGTTATTGACATTAAACCAGAAAGCAGTTTATTATGTAAATAAATGTCGAGATATGATGCATTTTATGAAGATTATTAGTGCAACTCTGCTATTTTGATTATTTCAGCTATAACTCTGTAATTACATTTTCCCATTAAATTATTGACAACGTAAAAAGAAACTTAAATAAATGTCACTTTGTCGCACACGCGCATCAAAATGTAGAAACCGTCAATCAATTAATTAAATATATTTAATTTCATACTTAAAAATAAACCAATTTTTGTTTAAAGACTAACATTTCGATTTTATAATTTTTTATAAAAAAAACTTAACAGTTTTAATTTATGTACAAGCTGTGTGCGTTGTAAAAAAATCTTGTGTGTAATAAAAACGCCAAATTTATTGCCGATTTTCTTCTCCAAATTATAACTTTACGTTTTTAATATAACAAATCACTATTTGGAATTTTGACAAAAATAGTCTCTTACTATTAACAAACAATAATAAGAGACCAGAGCCGCCACGAGTAACTTTGGAACCGAGCTTTGACACATTGCTCGGTTAATTGCTATTAGCGTTGCATCGTAATTTAATCTGGTAATATAAATTATGGCTTCTGAAGCGGACAAACTTTGGAAATTGATTCTGAAATTTTATTCTTGCTTGTTTATTAGTAATTATATAATCTAAAATCTTAAGTTTTATTTAACTGAATTTTTTTTATGCGGTAATAACAGCTGGACATTTTTCTACAGCTTTATAGTACTTAGCGTCTTACTTAAATGTCTAGTCAGGACATATTGAGGATATTTCTATACTATATTCAAGTTAAAGATGAAGCTGGAATAAACACTATCACGTGCGGTTTACGTGATCTCTTACCACACCAGGCGTCTCTGTTCTGACAAAGCTGTATTCAATGAGTGCATGCTCTTCATCTTATACGTCATGTGATAACGTTTCTCACAACAAAACCAAAATATAACTCAAAAGTACTTTCTCAGGCCCTGTCTCGTCACTCAAGCTACGCCTTTATCTGGTCCTTCCATCCAATAATTTTTATACCACCCCAAAAATGGAATACCAAACACGAGGTGATCATGCAGTGTTGTTTGTTTATTTCAGCTTCCTTTTTAACGTGAATATACTATAGCACATTTTTCAAATCTTAACTTATTCCAGCAGCAGTTTGTATCTAGGTTTTTGACCTAATTTCTTTGACCTGACCTAGCCTGACCAAACTGATTTTATAATTTTTTTTTTGACATAACAAGTAAATTGTGCAAAGCCGCAACATTAGCTATCATCTGTCTAAGTCAAATTGTCACCCTAATTTACAAACTTTTAAAATTTACAAAAAAACATTGGTGAGCATGAATTTTTTTTTTTTTCTAATTTAATTTTAGAGATTTTGTTTCTTTTTCTCTAAATGCGTATGAAAGCGGTATTTTTTTCATTTTTTTACTCGTGAATGAATAACACGATAGTCAGATCTCTCTAACCCTAAACTGTGCCTTAAAAATATACAATAAAAGCTTAAAAATATACCTTAAAAATAAGTAAAAATAAAAATGGTATTGCTTACTGCTTATTTATCAAAAACAAGTAATACAACATTTACAATTATTATCAACATGAGTAACTTTGGATTACGATAATGTTCTTTGCTTTCTTCTTTGCTTGGCCCTGTTACTTAAATATGTAAGTCACAACAATTATTTTTGTCTTAATGTTTGGGCAATAAAATTAGATTTAAAATGAGAAATAAAATGCTATTTTGTTGATACAATAATGTTTCTAATTTGTTAATACTTTCTAAAATTTACAACTCAAATTTTTTGAAAATATTTTTATTTCATAAAAAAGAAAATTCAGAAAATAAATCTAAATGGAATACCCATCAATAAGTTTTAAAGATTGAATCTACCAAATGCATTTTTACATTTTTTATTGACTATAAATGTGATTTTAGGAATAGGCAAATTGAGAGGTAGTAAACCCACTCATAAAACATAAATTCGTTTTATGAAAAGCTCCTTTCAGCACCCTCAAGTTACTTAGAAACGAACCATTAATGCCAGAATGTGCCTTCTTAGATGTCGAATTATACATAAACAAGGTTAATAAGTTTTTCCTTTATAGTTTCAAATCAACCCTTTTGATCAAAGTGAATTTGTCATCAAAGTATCGCACATACGGTAATTACCAATTAAAGATAACATTTCTTATTGAGAGATTAAACACAAATATTTGTTTTGGAAAATGAACATTTTAATTACATATTTATTTGTGGAAATATCTGGAATATTGCGTCTAATGGTGCTTTTTCAGAGTAGGCCATGAATGTTTAACTTTAAACTGTGAACGTACCTTTACCATCGAATAAAAGTGTCAGATATTAATTTGACATCTGAACCTAACATTTCAAAAAAAATTAAGCTGTTGTAATAAAAGCGTTTTGTTTAAGATGCAGAATAATTTAAAAATGAAAGTAAAATGTTTAAAAACAAAATAAAATAAAATTTTTTTGTCGTTTCGTCACTTACGCACTAAAGTAAATAAAAAGTTTTAAAGAGATTGAAAATAGTTTTAAGCAGATAGAAAGAGATGGAAAAATACCGACAAAATATAACCAATAAAAGAAAACAAAAACATTGTAATCGAAAATAAATGATTTTAATTTATATAAAACTTGAAACACTTGATTTGTGACTGTTCTAATAAATAAAAAAATGCTAAATGACCTGTTTTGGGTGATGTTTCAGCATTATTTCAGAAAACCAATATTTTTTATAGTATTATAAAAGGCACCTAGTATCAAATGTCGACCAAAACAAAAATTGAAAATTTTAAACAATGATTTTTTTTAATTATTTAAAACACTCTTGATTACCTCGTATTCGTAAATACAGGCATATACACTACAAACTTATGAAATCTTTTTTGTCAGCAACGTGAAACAAGCAAAATAAACATAATAGTTAAAATTAAAAACGCTATCTATTATATACCAACAGCAACACAATATAAAAAATTAAAAGATATTTCAAATATCAAATTGCATGCTAGGCAGTAATTTCCAGGAACCAGAATTTTCTTGAGGTTTTTCCTTTCTTGAATTGAGACATTACTTTGTTCCGCCTGTAATTTTCTTGGTGTGTCTTGCTAAGTCTTCTGTTAATGAAAGACTAACTCTGATAATCCGCTAAATTTGATATTTCCATTAAAAACCGATGACAGCCTCAAAAGCTCGTTAAGCTTTTTTGTTGCTGAAAAATTTCCTGTAAGCTGCTGAAAGCAATTGCATCGTTAAGTTGACGGATGAGGTTCTATTCCATCCTCAACGCATCGCATCGCCTTCCGTAAACGGTAAAAGTTTTATTGAAAAATTTTATTAAGTTTCTCTGCACGTATTACATTCTCAATAATTTCCGTCAAAATGATAAACTTTTGGGTATATTTTTCATCATCAAATTTAATATCATTTTACATAAAGTATCAGAAAATTTATTTATTTATTTACTTCTGGTATACATTCTATAGAGGTGCATGACACCTGTGCATAGACACCAGAAAAATACAATAATGTTTAATTATATATACATCGAGTTAAAAAATTCATTAGCAAATGCAATGTACAAAGTATAAGTTTTCTTACGACTAATTAGACAATATTTGGCTATCTAATATAGTATCTTGATTTATAATTCAATAGATCTAATCCACCTCCCAGAATTCTTGCTTAAAAAGTTCTTTTTGCATTCAAGAGCTTTTAGATTATTGGGAAGTAGATTGAAATATTTTATTGCCACAAAAAACGCATTTTTGGTACTTTTTACTAAGTTTTACTAATTGTTGGTAAAGTTATCTGTCTATTACGTGTATTTATAAACCTCTCAGAGTGTATTAATTTTCAATCTGTAAAATAATAAGTAAGCGCATTTACAACTAAATACTGGTTGATTTTTAAAGGTACTAACATTTCATTTTCTATTTTCATTTTACTTATCAACTTATTCTGCAAATTTACAATAGGTTTCATCGTATTATCATATGCACCACTCCAAGCAATGGTTTCATAGTTTATAACACTTTCAAAAAGACCATGATATATTGTTTTCAGCATAGATGGGTGTAGCCAATTACTTAATTTATAGAATAAAAAAGTGAAATACTTGACTTTTTTAATCAGCTCAGTTACATGCTTGTTTCATTTCATATGATAGTCATACACCACCCCTAAGTATTTACAGCTTTCTGCTCTTTTCAGTTTTCTATTTTTAATAAACAAATGAAAATTAATGGGAGCACTATCAATGTAGCTTCCAAAAGTAATATATGTAGACTTATCAACATTGAGCGTAAGCTGATTGCCTTTTAACCTCGTATCTAATTTTTTTAACCATTCAGTCAAACAATTAAGCATGGATAACTACTTTCACTGCACTGGACTGCAGTATCATCTGCATAAGAAACTTGTGCATTCGCTGGTACAATATTAAATATATCATCAATATACAAGATGAAAAAAAGTGGTCCCAAAATAGTTCCTTCAAGAACCCCAATTTTCACAGATCTAAAATCACTAGTACAATTATTTATTTTGACACACTGTCTTCTATTCGATAAATAATTAGCAACCAATTTATGAGAAAGACCTCTTATTTTCTTAGGCTACAGTTTATTTAGAAGAATTTTATAATTCACTGTGTCAAAAGCTCTAGCAAGATTCAAGTAAACTAACACGGTAGATAAGTTTTTATTCAAATTATTGTAAATAAAGTTAGAGGTAGAAGCTAAGGCATCATTACTACCTCTATTCTTCATGAAACCATATTGATTGTTTGCGATCAAGTTATTACAAATACAAAAATTATATAATCTAACATATATGATTTTTTCAAAGATTTTAGCCAAGCTAGAAATTAAAGAAATAGGTCTGTAATTAGTAGCCAGATAGGCGTTACCGGACTTGTAAATAGGAATAATATCAGTTTTCTTCAAAACAGTGAGCCAGATGGCTCTGCTTATGCAGGCAGACCAATATCTTTGGCTATACATTTTAGTATCTTGCTATGAATATTGTCAACGCCACCAGCTTTGTTTTTCATTTCATGGATAACTTTTTCTAATTCAAATTTATTAGTAGGTAATAAAAATATACTATTACAATTATATTCAACAGTTTTTTCAAAATTAATTTCATTATTGTTACCTAGCCTACTCGCAAGATTTTCACAAACATTAGTAAAAAAGTCAACAAAACTATCAGCAATTAATTTTTTATCTGAATCAATTTCATCATCACTAATAATATAATCAATGTCTTTAGCTCGATTATTTTTTCCAAGCTTGCATTTACATAACTCCACAGTTTTTTACTATTATTTCAATAATTTCAGATTCTTTTAGATTCAAAGTTACTTTTGGCTAATTTAATTGTTTTGTTAAGAATTTTACACTATGTATTATATTGGCTTTTAAGTTCCGCATTATCCCTGTCTAAATTGCAAATATTATATAGTTGCTCTTTGATCTTCAAAACATAATGCTCTGAGTTATCCATTGACTACGTAGACAATTTTTGTTTTTTTTATTTCTGATTTTAAACTTAGCATCACCAACTAAAGACTATCAGTGAGTACATTGAAAAATTTATCAGGTTCTTGTATTTCAAGTAATGTCGACCAATTAAATCTACTGCTCAGAATAGCAAGATGGTTGTAATTTATAGGAGCAATACCATTGATGCAATTATTATTACTAATATTACTATTATTGCTTTTAAGATGATCAAAACTGACAAAGATTGGAAAGTGATCAGTAAAAGTATTAGTATAAGTAAAGGACTTTAAATTACATAAGTTAGATTTGATAAAGAAGTTATCAATACAAGTTCCACCAGAGTCATTAGGTCTGGTTACACCATTGAAATGCGGAAAATAACCTCTGTTTAGAAAATTTGACAGAAAGTCGTTTGCTAAAAGATCTGTTGACAACAAATTTATGTTTACTATAGCATGATTTTTGACATGATTATTTAAATTAATGCATTCGTATGTTGTCTTAACAAAGTCTTCCTTGCTCACATGATGACATCGGTACACACCAGATATTTTAAAAACACTACCATCATTCAGTTTAATTTTAGTAGACACAAACTTTACTTGTCCCGACACTTCAATTGACGTGCTAGATTGTAGTGTTTTCTTTATATACATAACAACTCCATCGGCTTTATTGAAATTACTATGATTATAACAACATCTGTATGCAGCAAGGGGGAAAAAAGTAAAACCGAGTAGATGCCAAGTCTCAGAACATATTATAACTTCGGGTTTGACACTTATGTTACGAATAAAAATTTCAAGATTTTCAAAGTTAGAATTTAGACCTCTGACATTGAGATGCAGTACCAGTAAGTTTCATGACAGAAATTTATTTAAGCTGCAAAGATCACTAAAGTTTTCTTTAATAGAAGAATTATTATCCTTCATTAACAAGAAACTATGTATTGATTTTGATTTTTCAATCTATTTCCTACATTACCAATAGAATTTGGTAAAATAGGTTTGATGGGATAATCAGTTTCATTGACAATCTTGTTCAATTTGTACTTGAGATATTTGCAGCACGTATCAGTAGCGCAGTGAATCTTTTTTAAATTTGTTATTGTAGAAAACACAGTTTATGCATTTTTTAGATTGGCTTGTACACATTTTAGTAAGATGGCTACCAGTTTCATAAAGCTACCTACACTTGAGACCATAGAAAACTAGGTGCCTTATAT
This sequence comes from Lagria hirta, assembly GCA_947359425.1. Taxonomy (NCBI): domain Eukaryota; kingdom Metazoa; phylum Arthropoda; class Insecta; order Coleoptera; family Tenebrionidae; genus Lagria; species Lagria hirta. The sequence goes on along the minus strand of OX375796.1, from coordinate 17,728,697 downwards.
ATATATGTATGTATATTGTAACCGTGAAGTTACACAAGGGGAAAAGGAGAGGAGGGAATAAAGGAAATAGGAAAACTCGAGGACAGGCTAATCTCGGCTAGCTTTACCTTGTTCAAAATTTGCCCGGTAGTTCAGCCGTAGAGGCGTGAATCTAAGAACACAGGTGGTGGATATAGCGCCACTCAACCTAGCACAGACAATAGCCGAAATTAACCTCCCTTTAGCCTTTTAGGGGTCAAGACCTGCAGGCTAAACAAAAGCTCCAGTAAAATAATATTAATATATTGAATAAATAAAAGAAAATACAACAAACAAAAAAACTAACTGATAGCAATAAGTGATATTGGCCTCAAAATGAAATATAATAAAAAAAACAAATAAATCCGGAATGTTCAAATAATTAATTAATTCTAAATAATTCAAATAAAATTTTATCACAATTTTCACACAATTAGACAGGACTCGATGCAGTTTGAGTTAGACAAGACAATTCCCTTGTAATTAACTCAAGCACCCCTTACAGGTTGTCCTGATTACCACAAACAATAAAAGCAATAATTTAATATAAGGAAAAATATAATATAAGGAAGGTTTTCTTCACTTTAAAGGTGTCGTTCAAAGGCTTACTAACATTCACACATTCATTCTACCTTTCATAGACCTTGAACTAACCTTATCTGCTGTTTCCGTTGGAGATGGTTGTTTTTGCGGTGCTTTACTCCTCGGAAGCTCGATGGTAGATAGTTGGATAACAGGAGGAAAAGAGATCGAGTGCCGCAATTGAGTCGTCTTTTGACCCTAGACTCGCCTAGCCCTACATGACCCGCGAAGTAAAATCGTTAGTGGTGGAATTAATGAGACTGTTTAACTTACCCCTTCTAACGTCACGTAATCGCGAAAATGGTAAAGTCGTTATCAAAACGTGGCTTCAAAGCCGTACCAATTTTCTTGTCAAAAAAGTCGTGAACACACGTAATACCCACTACCGGGTTTATTTGACTCACTACTTTGGCGTAGAAGGGTACACTAACACTACGTACGGTGGCGGACTTAAAAATGCAACATGGGCGCTAACACCACTTCTATATATAGAGTCGGTATCTTTCCCGCCTAAAATCTGGTAAATTCTGCTTTACTATCGGATTATTCTTTTCCTATCCGTTAAAAACTACCTGGTTTTTTTCCCCTGGCCAATAAAAAAAAGTTAGCTTGCTTTACTTTATATACAGAGTGTTCAGAAAAGACAGTTACTCGAAAGACATAAATTGTCTTAAAGGCGTCGGGTCTTCGCAGTTCTAGACTAAATCGATGACAGCGAATTCGATCGTGCACAAACTAGCGTCATGCAATGAGTAGTTTACCGCAAAATGGCAAGAAGGCGCTTATTTATCGTAATTTTTGGCGTGTGCCGCAATTCAACCGTTACAATATTTTTAGTTAAATAGTTTTTGACCGATCACTATATATGAAGGTAAACCTGGATTTCGGGGATGCGGTCTTCTGGGTTTGATTGATTTATTGCCCTTTAAGTAATACTCTTTTATTAAAAATCAAGCTTTCGGAAGATTAATTCCTTCCTTCATCAGGATACTAAAATAATAACAATAATTACGTATAACTTATAAATATTTTGGAGTACACTTACTAATAGTGAGGTTACATATAAAAAAAGATTGCAATTTATATAAATTAAAAGAATACATAGAATTTACGTTATGTGAAACATGTCTTGATGTGAGGATGGCTTAAAATGAGTGGTTATTCCCTTTTTTTTAAAAAAAGTATAATTTCTTAGAGCTGATTGATGTTATCGATCGATAAGATTTTTTATAAAAAAACAAAAATCAATAAATTTTGTATTTAAAAAAGTAGGTGTTGATATCACTGATCTATACTAGTTGTCAAAAATTGAGAGTAAATTTTAAATTTTAAATTTTTGAATAGAATTGTGCATTAAGTGAAAGAATTGTTTAGACTTTTGTTATTTTGAAGATAGTTTGAATAGATATGTGTAGATGTTACTCAAGTTGTTAACATCGCTCCTTTTGTTCATTGCATTCCGACATTCTCTGATTTTAACCATCTCTTTAAATTCTCTTTTGAATTGGTTTTTTTCTTTTTCCAAGAGCTTGGCATTGTCGTAGTTTATTTTGTGTCCTGTAGAAAGATGGTGTTCTACTAAAGCACATGAATTTTTCTCTAGTCTACAGTCACTTTTATGCGACGTAAGACGACCTTTTAAATTACGTGATGTTTGACCAATTTATTCTTTCTCACAATTGTGGCATGGAATCATGTAGATGATGTTATATTGCTCTGAAGGAGTAAGTCTGGATTTTATGCTACTGAAGAGCTTGTTGATTGTTAATAGGTTTTTTTTGGCTATCACTAAATTTTTGTTTTTAAAGATATTAATAAGTTTTGGAGTGAGATGTTCTATGTGTGGTAGTGACGCATAAAGTATATGATTTACTTGTGTATCGTTTTTGTTGTTTATGGAGTTTGTGTTCTTTGTTGTTATTCTGTCTTTCAACCTATTTTTATTGTAAGTGTCTGTTTCAATTTGATTATGTGGTGTTGAAGAATATAATAGTTTATTAATCAATTTTTCTGGGTATGAGTTTTGTAGAAGAATTGTTTTTAATTTTCTAAGACCGATGTTCAGTTTTGTTGTATGAGATAATCTATGTACTCTTGTTCTTAAAGCTTTAAATCAAGTTTATCTTGACTTTAAGAGGATGATAAGAATGATAATAAATGAATCTATTGCTGTCCATAGGTTTTCTATACCATTCGGTTATTAGGGTGTTGTTTGTATTCCGTATGACGCGCATGTCTAAAAACGGTACAGAGTTGTTGGATTCTTTCTCTACTGTGAATTGTATGTTTGGTTCAAAACTATTGAAAATTTTTAATGTTTCTTCGATTTTATCCGATGGTACGACTGTTATTAGATCATCAACATATCTTTTCAGAAAGGGAACTGAAAAAGTAAGCTTTGCTAAACAATTATCTACAAGCTCGTCTAACACATAGTTGGAAAGAATAGGAGCAATGTTACTACCCATTGGCACTCCAAATTTTTGAATATAGAACTGATTTTCAAATTTGAAAACATTAGATTCAAATACAAAGTCTAAGACAGAAGACCGCATCCCCGAAATCCAGGTTTACCTTCATATGTATGTATATATAGGTGAGAGAGAATAATAAAAATTAATCTAAAATAATCATTACTTGTTTTTATTAAAAAATTAAAATAATAATATAAGTAATTGTAAATTGAAAAAACACAATATCTTCCCATAGATGCTTTTATGGGAAGCATTAACTTACAATTAATTATTACAATCCCATTTTTTGTCAAAAAGATGGAACATCTTCACAAGTTAATAATATAAGTGTTCTTAACTAGTCGAGAATACAAAATCAAACAAACTGCTTTTAATTTAGTATTGGTTGAATAGTAGTTGACAAAGTATTTACTACACCTGTTAATTTGATCAGGTGTAGTTAATTATTTACCTTTTCAAAGTTTGTTTTATTGTTTAATTTAACCCTTATGTATTACCAATAAAAAAAAACTTATTTTTATATATAAAAAGAGAAGTAGTCTCTAACAATTTTAGGTATTTATAAAAAAAATTTAGTATTTTTTATAGTTCAAATAATATGAATAATTATTTAATTTTTGTGTTTTACTTTATTTTGGAACAAATAAAAAATGAGAGCATTATTTCAATCTGTACACACCTTGCATTCTTGGCACCTATAAAAATAAACGGATATGGTAAAAATATGTTATTAGCGTAGATTTGTATGCAAAATATCTAAAGTAGACATGTCGGATATGTTAATTTTAATTTCTACACGATATTGTTGTATTGTTAAAACAAAACTGTTAGGTAGCCTACCCACCGACTATATGGTTTAGATGCTTAGTCAGCAGAGGCCAACATTCATATTCAAGAATTCTACATATGTTGTACGGCCACATAAATTTTATTCACTAGGTCAGTTATTACTAAACATACGGCAAAATAAGGTTAAAAATAAACCCAATGGTGACAAAAAACCAATTGTGGCACAAGAGAAGAAATTTATCAAATCAACATTGGTATGCTAGAGAAATTTAAAGGAGGAACATTATAAAACACTTTAAGTATTCCATTAAAATATATGCAAAATTACAATAAAAGTCATTTTAAATTTCTTAAAAGTATACAAAACTAGGCCATCCATCACATTACATGATGCACAAATTGTGCATGGCTTATCACTATTATTTATATACCTAGAACATTTTTTATTTTTATCACAGCTGCAAATGTCAGGTTGGTATTAAGCTTGGTAGACAAAAAAAATTTTAATAAAACTTTTTAGAAGTGTAATAACTTATAATAAAAATTAATAAATCAAATAAAAATCATAAGATTTTTTTTAATGGTTTTTAGAGTAAAACGTGAGTATTTACTCAAAAAAGTGCTGAATACGTTTGAAAAAGCTGTTTGTAAGCAAGTTAAACTACATAATTATTTTTCTGACTTAAAACACTGTCAGAAAATTAATAATTGTGCAAAGTTAATTAGTAAAAATGGTTTTTTAGTAAGTATTTAACAACTACTAGTAGTCTTAACATTGCTCCTAATATTAAGTAGTGCTATTTTACAATACTTAGAATTCTAACCGGTATTAGTAAAATCAAAACGCTTGAAAAAACGTTAAACATATAAAATAATATTGATTGTTACGGTTATAAGAAGAAATTGATTATGGCAAGAAATATAGAAAGCATTTTCATGTTTAGAAGCAAATTATAAAAGTAAAAAAACGTTAAATTATTAAAAAGTCTATATAAAACCAAAAACAAATAATTAAAATTTAAAAGAAGCGTATCGTTAATATATACTTAACCAGAAAATTTAGAAAATAAAAACAAAACAACACGAAAAAAATGGAATCTACAAACAAAAAGTGCAAAATAATGTGTTCAATTCTATTATTATTATTAATAAATACCTTTATCTATTGATATCAATATATGTTTTATAACTCAGTATAAGAGATGACCAATCAAAAAACATCAATGTTCCTTCTAAAAGTTAGTTAAGAAAATTTTTTAATTAAAAAAAGACATAATACAAAAAGGCATAGATCTTAAGATATTGCCTAAATTAATTAAAATTGAAAAAAATAGTAAATATGTAAACAACCATGTCTCAGCTAGTTTATTAACCACGTAGTTTTAAGTTATCATCAAGTATCACTTATATACTACACAAACTTGGCAAAATCAAAATGAAATCTTGAAAAAAAACCCACTTATTAAAAAGTTATTCAGCTTTTATGTTTCTACTTGGATGTTAAGATGTATAAGCATTGGGTTATCAGAGTAATAAGAAGAAAATTGCTATTTCTCTCTCTTTCTCTTTCTCTCCCTATTTTTATTTCCCATTCTGATTTTGAAAGTCATAATAATGTATTTTAAAAATTCTATTTATATTTTCATCTTTATTGAATAATGTTGCATTCGTAATAGGATCCTCTGCATCTCCGGAAAATTATTTTAAACCGGGATTACTGTTGGTGACATCAACGGATCAGAATGCGATCACAGCGTGAACTTGACAAAAACTTATGCAAATATTGTATTTATTCCAATCTGAAACTGACATCTATTCGGCTCTTTTAGACAGAAAATTATAGGTTTAAATTGAAAAGGTTAGTTGGTTTTATTATCTGGAAAATGCACAAGAATGGCTGGAAAAGAGGTATATAATTCATTCAATTTTATTACAAAAATTCAGATAAATAGAAGTAAGATCAGAAACGTTTGCTTAAAATACCAAAAAAAAATTGTTTAAATTTTTATATTTTATACCCTTAAATTTATCTATTTTATAAAAAAAGTTTTAACGTTTTTTTCTTGAATTTAACTGTTTTAAATAAAAAAAAAAAACAAACAAGTTGTCAATAAAATTCGTACAATTTTATTGACAACTTGAGCTATTATTTTTCAAATCTTTGAAAAGCTTTGTTTATCAGTTCACTTTGCTTACACCACGTTTTTTTTATATTAATTGTTTAACTGTTTTTCTTAACGATTTTTTCTTCTCTAACACGTATAATATCTAATTAGAAAGAGTTTTGCTTCGGACGTTGTTCACAGGTCAAGTTACCGAGCTTATTTTTAATTATGTTTTTTGTTCTAAAAACGTTTTTATTGAGAATTGACAGATAATATGATGTTGGCCTTGTTAATTCTTTTCCGTTGTTTTTTTATCAAATTTTTTCGTCAAGACGTATATGGAGGTAAATGATCTGATGCTATTTGTTCGTTTATAGTATCTAAATAGCTGGATTTGATACCCTTCTACCGAGATAAGATAAAATAAACTGTTTTGTGCCATTCTAATAATAATTAAAATTGTGTTATAGCTCCTGCTCTACTTACGGTTTTTATTTCTAGCCGGTGTTCATTGAACAAAAAAACCGACTTAAAAATAAAACATTTAAAGTAAACAAAAACATTTTTAACAAACAGAAAATTATTCAATTAACTAAATAACAACAAATTTATCACAAAAAATGTTTGCATTTGAACATATAATTACTACCTACACTACAAATTTTAAAAATTTTTATTTAGTAAATAAGCAAAATTAACCATCCGACAATCAATGTTTACAGTAGAACCTTACATTTAACGCGATACACAAAGAAATTGAAAAAAGATGAGTAATGTTTTGAAAGAAGATTTTTAATAGAATTTACTTGTAGTATAAAATACTATAAAGACCAAAAAAAGAACGAATGAGTAAATAGTTTAATACAAAAAAAAATCCTCTACTTATACTCACTGATGTTATGTGAGGTTTTTTAAAATATAAATCTAAATAAATTAGTCATTGTATACTATTAATTAATTTAATATAAAGAATCCGCTTATTTAACGTAATTTAAAATAATGAGTACCTGTTTTATTGATTTGGTTTAACGATTGTAATTATTTAGTCAGGTAGAAACATAAAACGACAATGTGATTAAAACTGAACATTAATATATTCTAACAAACAACTAACGTTAAAATAAATACAATAATTAAATTGGTCTTTTGTTCTAAATTTGTTTAATAATAATTAAACTCAAATGCTTTTTGAACATTTAGCTGAACAACGTATTTTGACATATGGTTGGCAATGCATTATTGTCACATAAATGTATTCTCACCATAAATCAAAAGCTTTTGGCACTGTCAGCCGCAATTTACGAGACCAGTCTATCTTTGCGATAACCAAATTGTTGTATAATGTAACTAAATTACATTTTGCAATATTTCCTCTACGGCTTATGCACTGATGTTCGCTTACAAAATTAACTTTGCAGACCTCACAAGTGCACAATAAAACACTTTTACGACTTGTAAAATATCGTTGAATTCTAAAAAAATATCTGATTTAGCCTCGTAACAATCTGATTTTATTTGTTCTTGTTTTATACGACGACGGAATCAAATATAAAGTTATTGTTATTACAATTTTCGTTTTGGTTTATTAATCATAAAAAGTACAATATCCGGTTGCCGAACTGACTTCTCATCATTCTATATTTATTCTAAGTTTTTTATAGTTTTCTCCGATCAATAACTTTTATTTATGACAAAAAACCTGCTGACAATAGCAGTACTTACTTAATCTTTTTTTTTGCTTGAAAACTAAACTATTAATAACTTTTAGATTCTATTGAATTAAAAACGTTAAATTCTACTGATTAAACTGTAGAAGTTGGGCTTGACGTATAAACAAGAAGTAAGAAAACTATATAAAATAGAATGTAATACGCTTTAAAAAGTTACAAAAAGAGAATTTAAAATTAAATTTTAATTGACTCTTCTGTGTATTCTCTTATGCAAATAAAAAATAGCGTTTTTTGCTTTTAAACTCAATGATTTACCTTGGTTCAACTGTAGAATTTTTTTGCATTTGTCGTAGTAAACTTCAATCAAAATAAAATTTTAATTGAGTCTGACTACTGAAAATCCCAGTCCTCTCTAAAATTCATCCGCTCTAATTTATTCAATCAATAGACATTTTCCGATCCGAATGGATGTATTACAAAGCTTAGCAGCAAAAAACTGCTTCAACTTTACTTTTTAATATTTATGCGATCAACCCTACGGAAACAGAGAACAAGCCAAACTGAAAGTAACTGAAAAACTTTTGCTAAGGAATATAAAGTCTATTTACATTTAAAACGTAATCCAGCTTAAAATTTCTGGCAAGAATTACAAAATCTAATTGATCTTTCTGATACTATAGCAGACAGTGTAGTTAAAAATTCAAAAGTTTATCTAAAGTAAACGCTTTTGCTAATACTTTTTGCACACAAAAAATTAATAATCTTATAAAAAAATGGTATTTGTACCACTTGAGATTTTTTTAGAATGTATTAGTTGACGTTAATAAAAAGACTAAAAGCTGATGATAAATGCTTAATTTGCTTATTGTGCTCAAGAGTGGAACAAAATCAAGCAACAAAATAAAAAACACAAAATGTCAAATGTAAAAATATTGTTTATAATTATGCATTGTATCTGCCAACATTTAAATTAAATAAATGAACTTAAAGTTTATCAGTGAAATGGAAACATCCTGGAGGCGACTTGTTGCTGAGATGAAAAAATGCAATTATTACATTGTATGACTTATAATAAATGACATGAGTAATAAACAATCAAAAATAACACTAATTACTCACTCAAACCGCTTTTAACAGCGTATTTTCTTATTATTAGCTTTGTTTACATTAAAATGCTGTTGGCATCGCTTACACGTTTGGTAAAACATAATTAGGAGTAATCAAAGCTACAATAAATAATTAAAGCTACAATAAAAAAAAACTGTTTTGTCAATTGTATTTTGAATTGACACGATGTATATTCAAAATGAGACTACGGCTTAACGTCTTGAAACTTACATTTTCTTAATTTTGATCTAAATAACTATCACTGACGTACTAAAACTAATAATTTTATTATAAAATTGTAATAAAATATAATTGTATGTTTTTTAAAACAATTTAAAAAACGCTTGATAGGCATAAATATTCAACAATAATTAGCAGAATTTAACACTGGCTTTGCAAAATGTCAATTCCTGTTGTTTAAAGACAAAGTTAATAACAAATATTTGTTATACAAACATAACAGAGACGTAATGTTTTATGATCACTACTACAACATTTGACAATTATTAGTTTATTTGGGAAGAGAACCTGCAGACAGTTTTAAACGCTCTGGTTAATTCAACTTGTCAAAGTCGAGTGTATCTTTGAAAGTACATAAAAAGTTTTGTAAAGTTTTACACTTGATATTGAATTTGCTCGCTTTTGGAAAGCTCTACAAGTGTTTAAGCTTCTTTAGCAGAAATAAGCATAAGTACATATAACAGAGATAAAGCTTTATGGTAATACCTTTGTAGAAATGTAAAATATAATAAGACAAGTAACTGTGTTAAAGCATTAAAAAGCAACTTGAGATAATAACTTGTAAACGGCGCACAAGTTTAAATTCTATAATTGGAATACAAATACTACCAATCGAAACAAGTGAGCCAGAAGAATGTCTTAGCACAGCGTCAATTTGATCAACATAAACAAAAGAACTCATACAAAGTAACTATTTTTAATAAACTATGATAGACACTATTTGAGACAAAAAGTATATTGCTGATTAGACAACCAAGTTATCATGTGAGCGTCTTTTGTCTCAAACGCATACCTATAATTCATAATGTTATCTATCTTCTTGAGTTTTGGTAATTAAAATAAAAAACACGATTAAAACCAATTTTAGCAATCTATAATTTTTATTTTACAGACAAAAATTGAAAAAATATATATTATCGTCCTATATCAATGTTTCAATTTTGTTGATATATTTAAAAACACTTTGCAATTTTTATATAGAGCATGACAATTTTTATTGTCCTGACATTGTGACAAAAAAATTGTTTTACAAAAATACGAAAGTTGAATCTAAAACAACCTCGTCAAGCATGTATATACAAGATTTTTAATTTAAAGCTTATGTTTCACGTAACTAGCCTAATTGGGCTCTGACCTGTTCTATACCTAAAAATTCAACAAATAACCTCGTTGTACTTAAAAGTCTAAAAAATAGCCTAATTGGCCAGAATTTTTCCAGCTGTGTAAACTGAAAAAGCGACAGCATTTCTCATGATGCTAGTTAGATAACTGTGTTATACCAACAAAATACGAAGCCGGAGGACAAACGAAAACAAGAGTTACATTTGCCGTACTATTATTATTATCAAAGAACATAATTATTGTAATAAATACATTACTGTTTTTACTATTTCAGAAAAAAATGAGTAATTTATTTGTTGTTCTATGCGACACCAATTTCACTTCTTTAGCGAGATCACATTGTGCTAATTAAGAAGTGCGAGAAAAGGAGAGACTTTAGGAATGTTTAACGTGACACTAATAAGCAACTATAGGATTGTTAGTCTACAAAAGCAAGTTGCACAATACACTTAATTTCAGTTAATGTTTGATATGTACTAAATCGTATAGTATAATTGTTTTTCTTAATTAACAAGATGCTAGACAAGGGAGGGTGTTGCTAAGCTGCTTAAACTTGACGTTTGGCAAAAAGCAGTAGTACAATTTGCAAAATTTAATACCTAAACTATTTTTTTTTAATGAATTAGTTTATTATAAAGTAAACTTTTACTAAAAAATTAATAAATGTTTTATGAATAGAAATAAACACTGTTAAACACTCTTAAACCGTGTTTATTTCAGAAAAATAAAAATAAACACTGTTAAACCGTGTTTATTTTTAATATCAACCAATATTTATAAGATTATACTTTTTTTTAAACAAAACATTTCTTATTTATATAAAAATAAAAAAGCTAAAGAGAATTATCCCTTGTAATAGAAATTAAAATTGAGCAATATGTTGCCTTTAAGGTGCAATTGCGCTAGCTACTTTGTAAAACTGTGTTCAATTATTAATTAGCAAATTTTTATTAAACCACTCTTCAAATATCTCTTTTCATACAAAAGCTCAATGCTCTAATTATATAATTGCAGGAAACTTATGCACTAACATACATAAAAATTTATGTATGCAATCAAATTAAGTGACTTCCTTTTTTCTTAAAGTTGTTTAAAAAACAAAAAATATACACGTTACCGGTATACTATAAAATTTCGTGCTTAAAAGTAGTGACATTATTTTGACATAAATTTGTTTTAAAGCAAATTAGCTTGCCCTGCGCATTTTGCGGCTACTCTGTATATTGCAGAATTTGCTATTCTCAATATAGCTAGCCCGACTTAGCAATTAACTATTAACCTATTGACCTCAAATAGTAAAAATTTCTAATAAGTTTCATTAATAGGCTTTTAAGTCACACAAAATTTTTTTGAACATTATTAACTAGAAGATATTAGAAAATAATAATTTTGTTTATTAGGCTTTATTGGTTATTTTATTTTTATTGTTCTTACTTCTGTTTAACATTTTCAATTTTTGAGTTGTCAATATTAAAAGCAGCGTCAACTGTGCTGCTTTTAATGTGCTCGGATTGATTTCTACAAATTCAAAATTTAAACAAGAAACTGAGTTTATCATAATTAATTATGAACTTATTTAGTTAATTAACTCAAACAAATTGCTTATTTGCTCAATTTGTTTAAATTGATAGTAAATAAACTAAAAATTATCATTAAATCAATTTCCAAATTTTTTATTTTTTTGATGGGTTTATATCAGTTAATATAAAAAGTAACGTTTTTGAACTAAAAACATGATCAGTTGTCAGTGTCAAAAATGAATCTAAAATTATTAAACGCATTATTAAAAATAAATCAAAAACTACTATCTAGACTGTTAAAACTACATAAAAAGCACAGGTTTTTAATAATAAATATTTGCTAGTTTGACATTATTTTTTTGACTTCTGTCAACCTTATTGGTTAACCATTTAAAACATTAAAATAATTTATAAAAGACTTGAATTTTATATGGGAAAAACAGTTGAATTTTTTTAAAAAAATATTTGATCCGTCAGTGTCTTAGAACAAATGACGACACAAGTATTTTGTGGGTGCATCATACATCATCTGTTCTCTCCTGATTTTTGACCTAACCAGCACATTTCTTTTGGCCTACACTTTTAGTTTTCCCAAATTTCCTAATTATAAAACATTTCATTTCTAACAAAAATTTTTTTTGTTTCTGTGTGAAAATCATTATTGTTTGAAAACGGCTGACCAACAAACTTGCCAGAAGTTAAGAAACAAATGAGCTAAAAGTCTGATTTTGTTTTTCATAGTCTCCTCTTAATAAAATAATTGTAGATCACACGGTATTACCTAATAATTTACACAAAAGTTTAAAATAGCGCATAACCTAAACCAATGTTTAGCCTTAATAAATGAATTTTTTTAATTTTAAAGGTAAAAAGATGGCAGCTGAATTAATTTTTAAAACCTTATTTATATTGTTTTATGATCAATATCTAAAATCTACTATAATAAGACATTATTAATAAACCAGTCTTATGAGCATTAGGGTAAGAACTGATCAAAAAAGTCAAAATTTATTCTTATTCTGCAAGAAATTTAATGTATTTTTATTTTTACCTGATTATTTTTATTTTAAAAGGATTTTGAAAAGCTCTTTTTTGTTGTTAGTTTTTGTTAGACGAAACTTTAATTAATAACGTGGTAAATTTATTTACCTAGGTTTTTAATGTGTTTGCAAATTTGTAACTAATTGTTAATTGATGTTTATTGTCTAAGAAAACCGCTATTGGAGTTTGTTTCAGTGCTGAAAACAATAAACCATAAAGTGCACCTTAATTATAAATTTATTTTATTGCGATTTTTATTTAGTTCCGGAAATGAAATAGAACGGGTAACGAAACAATACATTAAATTTAAAACGGGCCACTTTCTATTAATATGCATGTAAGTACTCCATTATTAATGTAGTGAATTTAATAATTGCGGTAATTCAACATTTGGAAATTTACAGGCAAATGCATCTTTTACAATGGGAACCAATGAAGTATAAACGAGTTGAAAAAAAACGTTTAAACAAATTGCATAAATTATAAAATTTTGTTTTTTGATTTTATATCATTGCTTTTAACTCTTTGAGAACCGGCAGATCTATGACAAAGCAGTAAAATAATACAGTTTTTCATGCAATCAAAGACTCCAATAGTTTTTAATTATACAGTGAGATTTTTGTTTTACTGAACATAACGTTATAAAACGCATGTTCAGTTTTAAAAAAACCATGTCAATACATTGTCGCTAGGTAGGTAACCAAATTAAAAAATGTTTTATTTTGACATTTGACAGTACAGAACTGAAATTTTATTCAAAAGTAAGAAAGGTTATGTGACGGCTTAATAACAAGTTTAAAAAGAAACTTTTAATCAAATTAGTTTAATAAATGTTCAAAGTGACCACCTTCTTGTTCCAAGCAATACGCCAAACGGGTATAAAATGCTTGTACAGTATTTTGTAAAAAAACTGGATTTATTTCGATAAATAAATTTTTTATTTTTTTTTATTTATATATTTTGACGGAACAAGTTCTTCTTTTTTTGTATGAATTTATTACACAACCTTTACCATTAAATTTTTTAATTATGCTGTGAATAATTCCAACAGATGGTATTGGTCTCTCGGGATAACTTACAGCAAACAGATCGCGTACTTGTCTTATGCTATTATTGCAATTGTACCAGCGTACAATGGCAATTTTTTCCTCTTTTAAATACATGCTCCACAAATGCAAAAACTTTGAAAATAATAATTTTGACACTTGTCAATGACATTAATGGCAATTGTTTATTAGAGATTGCTTTGATACGTTTTAATTGCTTGTAATCAAGGAGTAGGGATAACTCCTTGCTTGTAATGCATTGACTCGATTTTTTTAAAACTGAACAGAGGATGTTCAGTAAAACAAAAATCTCACTGTATATAACATTAACCTGTATCTATTTTTAACTTAAGACACTAAGTTAATAAAAAATGCGTGAGAAATTGTATTTGTATAAAAAGTTGCTAAAAGAAATTCTGAATCTTGTTTTAATAGCTCTGATAATGCTCTTTTAACCAGTCGAAATTTTTATGAAAAGTAAGTTATTTCGCTGCAAACATATTTTAGTTTAAAATGATTTTATTGATTTTGGTCTGAGAAAAATTTTCAGACATTTTTTTAAAAAACTAGGATATGAAACAGTTATTGTGAGCCAAATCGGAAAAGAATTTTAGAGAGTTATGTTTTACTCTGCCAAACACCTGCCGTGGAAACACTATTTTCCCGTCTATTTTACAAACAAGAAAAAACACTTTTACAGTAATATCAGATTTTCATCAATTATTCATTACTAACACCATTTTTATAAAGCGTGTCTCTCAAGCTAAAGATAATTAAAAAAAAATCACTTAAGCCTTTATGACAGCAAGTGCATTTAGGTCAACAAAAGTGCTTTAGACATAATGCTATTTTCTAATGTAGAAAACTTTTAAAATAATGTGGTTAAATCCTTGTTCTTCAAAATAAAAAGCAGAAAGCTTCAACTTTTATTTTATTTGCTTTTGCAAAAAAGCGCTAGGAAGGTGAGGTGCTTTTGGTGTTTAGAATTGAATTTTTTTTATTAAAACGTCAAGTATAAAAGCTTTTTTGCTTCAAAATCTGATTAAAGTACGTTTACTTGGACTTGAGGTGCAATTCGTTCGGGTGATTTAGAAGACACTTAACAATGGAGCAATTGCCTTGTGTGAAAACAATATTAAAGTAGAACAGAATTTATGGGAATGCGGTCTTTTCAATCTTTTTATTGCCGTTATTTAAAGATTTTATTTACAAAAATGATGTTAATTGCATGTATGAATTATTCTTTTAGAATGAGGATGCATATGTGTTTTATATGAGATTTGATTGTATCAAAGGATTTTCTCCCATTGTTCTAATTGAATCTTTCATGCATATGTAATTATCAAAAAAAAAAAACACTATATTTAACAGCTAAATGCATAATTCAAGTTTACACCAGTCTCACATTTACAGTTTTTATAAAATTTGCAAATTTTTATAAGTACCATAAAACAGTTTCAGAGACACTAACAACAAAACTTCTAATATTTCATTAGAAATAAAAAAAAGATTTTTCTATAAATGAAAAAAAAAGCAGCATGTTTGGTTCTTATCTGACTTTATCAATTTTATAAAGTCTTATTACAATAAAACAAAATTAAAACTAGAATTTAATTTATAATTTTAATAATAGCTGGCATATTTTAATTTAGAATTTTTCGTAGTTGCTTAGATTACTAGTTCAGAAAATAATTTTTTGCAAGTGTAAGTAGTATTGCAAAGCCGCGGCCTCACGAGCATCACTGTAAACATCTATTTAAATTAATAAATTTCATAAAGTTTCTGAAAAGTGTAATGATATAAAGCTTTACCTACTTAATCATTAAGGTAAGGTTTAAGCAAAACATCAACATACACTAGAAAATCATATAAAACCACTGATAAAATGTATGGTGATCTTTATTAATTAGTTGTAACAACCTGTCTCTGTAGGAACAAGTCTTTATTTTCCGTACTTTAACCCGTTTAACTTTAAATGATTAGCGATGTTTGACTGGAAAATTTTGCAAATTATTAGTTATCATACACATATTTAACGTCTACGCCACTGTTTTAGGAGATATGAGAAACGGTTAAGTGGGTCAGATTATCCTCAATGTTAAAGTCACTTTTACTTTATTTATACGTACCGGATATGTGCGCCTCGGCAAAAAGTCGTTGCTTTCTTCTTCTCATCGACAAGTACCAATAAAGAGATTTAAGACCTACTTAACGAAAAATCCAGCTAAAATAGAAAATTAAGTCTTGAGAGTTTTGACGGAGGCGGGAAAGCGGGAGGGCGGCGGCTTCATTACAACTTTCTGTCTAAAGCAAAAGTAAAAGTTGATACCGCCGCTTAAAAGAAAACTGAAACTAGTTTGATCATATTATTAGTATAATTTACATCATTTACAGCATTGTTAAATAGATCGATTCCTTCACAAGTTTTTCTTTTACTTAACTTTAATTTTGGATATGCTAGACCGGTAAAAGTAAAACCATGTCAGATAATCAACACACTCACATACCAAATGCGTTATTAATTCGAAAACTAACTGTTTTCTAGCTTCCATTTTTTACGAAATTTTTATGGATTGGTGTCAAAATGTAGGTACTACCGCAAAAGTGTCACTTTTATAGATAATCTATAAGTATTTGCAAAAGCTATACTTCTTGTTCTTGTTCGTTATCATTTTTTTTTAGTTTTGTTTGATCCAATTTTTTACCTTTAGTAATTCTCTCTTTCTTGTTCTTAATCTACATCAAATGGAAAATAAACAAGACACTGCAACAAGATAAGACTGTAATAAAATTGATAAAATAAGAATTCTATGTAAACCAGAGTGCTACAAGTAAATAGACCACTATAAGAAGCTTTTGACCTAAAGATATCTTTAAGGTTGTTTTTTTTGTTGTCGTTATATGGAAAATAATGTATGTAAACCAAATTCTATGTAAACCAGAGTACCACAAGTAAATAGACCACTATAAGAAGCTTTTGAATTAAAGAAATCTTATAACGTTGGTTTTTTATGTTGTCATTATATAGAAAATAATATAAAAAAATAATTAACTATTAAAAAAAATAGAATTTATTTTTATTCAAAAAACCTTTTACATTGCCTTAGACAAAACCAATTGTTATGTTTTGTAACAACACATTGTAAATTGATAGACAAAAAAACATTAAACTTGCAAATTAGAAGCGATATTAATTACTAAATTTAATTCCAACATCATTGATAAAACTATTTTTGCAATTTTTTGCTAGACTTGAAATCAAGAGAAATAAATTACTTGAGAGAGTTAAAGCTACATTTTATTAGACTAGACGTAAACCTTTTTAACAAAATAACATAATTTTGATTTTTAACAAAAATACTGCTAGAAAATAACTTTAAACGGTTAAGATATTTTATATTTCTTCAGTTAGTTCACTTAATTTATTAATAAAGTAATTGTAACTATTTTGGGCAAAGCATATAATATGCAAACCAAGAGTTGTTTCTTGACTTTGATTTATTGGAAAACCTTTTAAATGGGGTTTTATCTGTTACATTCTGCAAACATAGTAGTAACAAACAAGTACTAAGGTGCACATAAACCCATCAAAGTCATAACATAATTATTCAAAACAAAATCGCAGCTTTATTATGAGCTAATCATGATATACAAACGAGTTTAATTTTAGTTTTAAGTTATAAGCACTAATCAAGTCTATCAAATTTTTGTTTTAAAAAATTTTTCATTAATTCTAATACAATCTTATTTTATGATGGCAACATCTATAAAATAATTGCAACGTTGCTTGCAGACGCATAGCCTACAAGAAGTTTTTTTTCAAAATATTGCTAACATCTAAAAAATATTATTAAATCTAAAAAATTTAATGCTTTGTGTTTTGAGACATTTTGATAATTTTTTCCATACTTATTTATTTAGCCAAATTATCAAAAAAACATGTTTAAACAGCTTTTATACACAACCAAGTTTTGGTTTAAATATATTTTCAAAATTATTAGCAGTTAAGTATATAATTCAATATTGCAAGGATTTTTGATCATATAAAACATCTATTTATTTTAACATTTGTGACCTAAGCAAGTTGTATATATTTTTAATTAAATTTTTAATAAAATTGTATAAAATTTATAGGCAACCTAGTACTGTAATAGTTATTTATGTTTTAAAGCACTAAAGATCTTTTATTATTCCAAAGATGTGCTGAGTAATAAAGCATATAAGTAATAAAAAATTACTTTACTGTCAAGGTGCATATTACAGCTTCTCAAAAATAGTAACTTTGAACTAAATTTATGTGAAAACTATAAAATAAAGCGGAAGAAAAAACTGGTTACCATACAACCACAGAAAAAAAAACAAATTTTGTAAAATTAAAAAATTGTAGAATAAAATGTTTGAGCACTAGAATTGTAATCTACAGAATGATTATAAGCAGTTCATAAAAATTTATTAATTAAAAGTTCACCTTCGCCGTTTTAAAATTCACATTTGGGAATTACATTTGAGTATTTAAGACAAATGTCCAAAATAATTTTAGAACTCATTAGTGCTAAATTTGGTTTTCTAACCGTAATCTAAATGTCCTGCAATTTAAAAAATTAAAATAATCGGAAAAACGTGCTGAATTTATGAGACACTTTCTAAACATAAATCCTGTTTCTTTGTTCATTTTTGTTCAATAATTTAAAAAAATGTGCTGAAAATGGTTTTTAATAAATTTTACACTTTTTTGTAAGCTGTTAACAGAAAATTGTTAATAATTACTAATAACAAAACGTGTTAATATCATTAATAACTGGCAAGAAACATCAATATCACTACTATATTAAAATTTTATTGAAATTTTTATAAAAGAGTCTTTAAATCTATCAAAACAAACAATCTATTTATATCAAAAAATTAAAAATTGAAATTTTAGAGCAGTTTGAGAACCGCTGACCCGACAAAAAGTAGCGTTCACTCTCGCCAAGGCATGCACCATAGCGAAACGAACTAATCTTATATAATCTAGTTTTTCGGTATTGTACAATGTTATAAATCAAAGTTTTTTCTTTAAATTGAAAGCAAATTTTGTTAGACGAGACACAAAAGAAATATTAAAAAAGTGACCCATAATTTTTAATTTGATGAAAGATGACGGAATTCTTCAGATATTTGGAACAGTGGCGTAGAGAGATTTCCGGCAAAATTCCTTCTAAATTAATTTACATAAATTTTTATAGCAAAAACAAAATGTTTTTTGGAAATAGAAGGCTTGGTAGATACGTTTTATATTTTAGAAACTGTGTAGTACTCATATAACAAACCACTTGGTTGAATATTTTCAGTTTTGTTACTGTACATTGTGCAGATCTCTACTAATTGATTTCTGGAACAATAATAACAATCATTACAGATTTTAAAGACCAGTTTTATAGCGTAGGCACAGTTTAGTTATTTACGATGATAGCATAAAGTTTAATAATTTTAAGTTTTGCATCCTTATCTGTCTATCAGGAGGCTGAAATAGGTAGTCCAGTATTTTGACAAGCGGTAAGGGAAGAACAATAGCCAATCAAGGATGAGCCACTATTTTATAGAAAAATAATAATTCTGGTCACCACTTTTTAAGCTTATTAGATAATGCAAAAATAAATGATACATGACTAATCACAAAGATTGCAAAAATCATAATGGTTTTTTTTTTGTATAATTCAACAAAAATTTAAAGGCATTTTATCATATGCTAAACTAAAGCATTGTGGCGTTATTTGCTGTGATCGGTGCTTTTGATGATGTGACCTATTGACAATCTTTATATTTTTTTTTTATTAAAATTTTATTAAAATCTACGTTTAAACTGAAACCAATTTATTTCTTAGAACATTTTTGGCTTGTTTCTCAACAAACATGTATACTCTTATTTTTTTTTATACTCTTATTACATCTATTCTCACTGACTGCTTACTTTGTACAAAATTAAAACAAAGTAGCGGCTTGATGCTGTAAAATATTATATTATTATTAAAATATTATAATATTATACTTATTATGTAAATAATGTATTAAAAACTAAAATAAAATAAAATAAAAAAAAAAAATAAGTACGTAGTAATCATATAAAAATCTAAAAATTAATTAAAGGCTAATGCAAGACCGGTTTTGTGAATGCATTAAATAAGAAACTTTAAAATAAATTTCAAAAACTCTAAGATTAGTAAAGCTTCTATCTTTTTTTGTAACAAATAAAATAAACTTACTACATACATAGATAATGTACTAAAAGCTAAAAAAAATTTGGTAAGCTCTATGTTTAAGTCATCACACTATTCTCTTGATCAATGTAAAGCATTAAATAGAAAAAAAAATTGTAAACGTATGAAAATATCTAAATAGATAGCATTTTGAATAACATAAACGGTTAACTGCTGATTTCATCAGCCAAAAAAATATAATTTTTGTCTGATGAATGCTCTAGATTGATGTGATGACTAGTACCTAGGACGTAACAAACTATTTTTTAATTTTTAGTACATTTTGGAATTTGCATAAACAAAAGTAATAGTAATTAAATGCAATTGTTTGAATTATATAATTTCTATTTTTGAAAATTTAAAAAACTATTAAATTAATTATTACTATAATCTTAAAAATAATAACGCGAAATAGGATAATTATCTCAAAACTTTTACTGACATTTAATTTTTAGACGTCATTAACATTTTTAATTAATTTTAAGTTTTTTATCACTTATGCTGCACAGAAGTTTTTTATTCTACCGCCTTAATTGTGCACTTCAAATCAAGTTTCAATAAAAATTTCAGTTTGCTTAATGAACATATATTTTTGATCTTTTTGTAGCACATTGTTCAATATCTAAATTTTCAGAGAAATTATAATTAAACTGTATCAAAAATTGCAAATGAAAAAAAAAATAATGCAGAAGTTTTTTAATTGTGACAAAAAAAGATTTTAGAATATTGAAAAAAACTTATTTTAGTTGAGAATTTGAAAATCTTTTTGGCTCAGTTAATCTAAGTTAGGTTTTGATTATTTACTGAATTATTTTTATTTATTTTCCTAAATCATATTTTATCTATACAAGAGTTAGTTATTTTACCAATTTGTTGAAGTAGAAA
Organism: Lagria hirta; assembly: GCA_947359425.1. Taxonomy (NCBI): domain Eukaryota; kingdom Metazoa; phylum Arthropoda; class Insecta; order Coleoptera; family Tenebrionidae; genus Lagria; species Lagria hirta. The sequence continues at coordinate 17,707,862 of OX375796.1, read as the reverse complement.
ATTTAATTTCTTAATTGTATTCTATCTGTGTCAATTTTAAGCCAAACAAGTTCAGTGTAGCGCTGTGTTGAAAACTCGTTTTTAATTTAAAAGATTTATTTCTTTTTTTCAATATCTTTTGCTGTTAAATTTACAAGATTGGTGCTTAATAAAAAGTTTTGTTTGTGGTACATATTCAAGCTTTTGTTTTCTGAAAACCCATCTAAAATTGAAACAATAACAGTTTTGTGTTGCTAAACACTAATTATAAATTTATTCAATTTCTGCGGCATACAATTTATTATAATATACAAAAAAATCATAAAGTAATTATTTACAACGTAAAAAATGTAAATCCAAGTAAAATTTAAAAACCTTAAAATTGTTATTTGTTGAACCACAGAAATAAATTTATTTATATTATTCAATTTAATGATAATTTGTTTATAAAATTTAAAAAACTGTAGTGAACTCTTATGAAATTGTCATCTGCGCCATAGATGTAAAACAATTAAAGTATAAATATTTTTAAAAAAATTGTATTTTTCGATTAAATTTTTTACAAATAAAACTTTTGAGGTTCACTGGAAAGCGTTTTCACTAGGCCGCCGAAGACGATGTCGAGGTCTCCGTTGGGCCGCGTTTAAAGTATGTCGGGTCGCTCTCTTTGACCTTTTGCTGCGCCCCCGCGACGTTTCCGGTCTTGGACATCAGGAACATAGAATGTTAGATGTACAATGGCTAATTGTCGTTGGTAAATTAGCTAAAACCCCAATGCATATCGCACACAAGAGGTCCGAAACGAGGTTAGACTATGCGACTACGCCGTGAGAAAGCGGTCCAAGATATCGCCCCGCGGCCGTCATTATAGTCTCCGGACCCAAATTGTGCTAAGACGAGTCAGAAGTAGAAGGGATATGGCTGATATATACCAGCAACCCATCTTGTTGATCATCACACACGTTTCATTGTCCTTCACGCTATGTCCCCATACTTGGCAGCTTTTCTTGTCTTGTGTACCGCGACGGCTTACGCACTTCCGGCAACGGAAGAAGCCAGAGGCTCAAGAAACGCAGTTCAAACCGAAAACGACCTTTTAGATTCCATCTATGCAGACTGCTTACGAAAAGATTCCGCATCATGTCTCAAGTTCAAGCTTTTTTCCTTCGTCGACAAGATGCTGGGTCACAAGGATACAATCACAGTGACCGATGGAGTGCAAATTATCAAAACCGGAAGTGATAATGAAGGTGCACCACGTGCTTTCAATGGCGATGAATCGATCGAAAGTCTAATTATGGGCCGTATTCAATCATTCTTGGAATCACACACCATCAAAGTCGATCTTAAAGGTAGCGACATTGTCAACGCTGTATCCTCTACGGCTCGTTCATTCAACGACGCACTCGATGGGCTCTCGGAAGAAGAAAATTCAGTCGACACCGAAGAAGGTCGTGGAAAGAAAAAGAAGGCTCAAAAAATTTTGGGACCTCTACTAGCTGCTGCTGCTCTCAAGGCTGCCGTTCTTGGAAAATTAGCTTTGGCCGCTATTGCTCTAATTGCTGGAAAAGCTTTGCTTATCGGTAAAATCGCTTTAGTATTATCTGCTATCATTGGATTGAAGAAGCTTCTGGGAAGCGGAGGAAAGCACGTGACCTATGAAGTCGTTGCCCATCCTCAGCACCAAACTAGTCATGTGAGCAGCCACGAGACCGTGTATGGAGGCAGCGGTGGCGGCGGTGGTGGTAGCTACAGCGGCGGCGATGTTGGAGGATACTCATCATCAGGTCATGGTGGATGGGGCCGTTCCCTCGACGCCCAACAACTCGCCTACAGAGGACATACTCAAGCAGCCCAGCAGTAAAAAATGGGTGGCCCGGTCTTGTACCTGCAAATTCTCAGCGAGCCTCTAGTTTCGTTCGTCGGGCCTGGCCCGCGACCATTATTTATATATTAATTTATTTTTGTTCTGCATTGTTTCAATTATTTATAATTTTAGCTGTACCGACGAACAAAGACTATAAAGATACCATATTTGTCTAGTTTTCTACTAGATACTTTAGTTTTAAGATTATTAAGTGTTATTTTTTATTTCAATAAAACATGCCTTAACTTTCCTCGAGTTATTAATCTGGGTTAAAAGAAATTTTCCTGACCAACATAAGACAAGTTCAAGGGCTACTTAAGTCAAGGCTGCATGAGCACCGCATTGACTCGATTGATTTTACACACGTAAACCAGATGATACTTTCATATTGAGGACGATGACATTAACCTTACACAATCTTATACTAAACCTAGATACTCAGAAACATGCTGCCATTGCTTGTACATCTAATGTGTTTTATCCATAAAAAAAAAATAATAGAACTAGTAACACATCAAAGGCCTTATTTGTTTTCCAGAATTCTCAGTACTAGAAAATGCGTAGTAGCACCGTTTTTTTTCAATTGCAACCAATTTAATTATATGTCATATCTATCATTTTTGACACACATCCGCAATGCACATGACAGCTTTCGCTAGATCCATTACAAAATTAATCCAAGCACATATATACTGCAATTTTCTAATCTTCATATTTTTCTTTACTTTCTTAAACTTGTATAGAAACTTTTCAATGTTTTAGCCAAATTAGTATTTAAAAACATTTACTAATACAAGAAGTTTAAAAATAAATAACTATAAAACATTTCAAATACAATGTTAATAAATGCATAAGTAGTTGTCCACATATTGAATCAAAAGATAAGCTTTCACCAAAATAACCCAAAAAAATTTTTTAGTCACTTTATTTATACCAAATATTGCATCTTTTTTATTTATCAAGCTAAAAAATGTGTTAATTTATTATTATAGACATAATTCTTCTAAGTAAAATTTTTAATTTTTTTTGAAGTGGCTATTTTTTAGCAGGTTTTATGGCAAGCTTTCACAGTTCAAAGTTAAACCTTCATGACAAACTTTAACTCTAAATTTAAAAAAACACCCGTTATATAACTGTTGTAAACAGCCAAAGATTCAACAAACAACTTATTTTTTGAGTTTAGTTTCATTTCACTCATACTTTTTTTATTTAATTTCTTATTGTACTTATTAGCTTTCATTTTTTTGAATACTGTTTAGCTTACTTTTGAAATTTTTGTGCCAGTCTACCCTATTAAACGTCACATTAAAATTTGGAAAAACATTCTGCTATACGTTGTGTTTTAAAATTTAGTTTTTCTGTGGCACATAATTATAATAATCAAGGATCACAATTTAATTTATACCCATAACCTATTTTATTCATTTTTTTGATTCTTTTTGTCTTATTGGGATAATTTCTTTGAGTTTAAGTCTAAAATAAATCCACACATTGTGCATAAAAGATACACATTCAAAAGTAAGAATTTTCACGCTACATCCCATAAAGGAAGCGTATATAATTTAAAGTGTTTTCGAATTATATGTTATTAGTTTTGTTGTATATTTCTCACACTATCAGTGTCATTTCCCACTGTATCAAAGAAAAAAAAACATTTTTCTACAAAATGAATGCTTCCTTTATTAAGTATTTTATAGATTTAATTAATAATAAACTTGAAAGAAAAATTAAGAATGAGTCGTCCAATTACATTATTAAAAAACAAAATTAGAGTTATCACGAAACATACGGGATTCCAACCCAAAACATGCAATGTTATTTAAATTCTATGTAGGATTTTTAGAGAGTTTTGACATTCAACTTTTTGCTAATTTATTGCACAAAATAAGAAATTTTTTTCAGAAATATAAAATATGGCTTAATTCAATTTAAGGTTGAACTTAAGAGACTGCTCAAAACGTGGTTAAATCAGTTAATTTTAATTTATCTCTGAAAGCACTTTGATCTTTTTGAAGTCAGAAACAGCAGAGAATATTACATTTGTTAAGGGTTCTCTGAAAAAACATTTTAAAAATTAAACAATATTTTATTTTTTACGTCTGAATCTAGGTTAAGAAGTTAATTGTTTTAATTTTATTACTTTCTTTTTTTTCCGGAATTATTTTTAATGTCTATTCAAGATTAACCAATTATATCTAAATAAAATCTAATAGCCAGTTATTGAAAATATTTTTAAGCTTCAATTTACGTTAATGAAAAAGTAATTTAGCTTGAAATTTGGTTATTATGATGTTCAGTCTGTTTCTGACATCTATTTGAATTATTTTTTTCAAATTTGTGCTGGATAAGGCACGCAAATTCACATTTATTGCTCTGCGAAACAAATCAATTCAGAGAAAAAAATGTATTTGCTATTATGTTTTAAAAAATTATTAATTTTTTATAAAACAGAATCAAGCATTAAGAAAAAGTGTTATTCTAAAGCAAAATTTTAGCAATTTTAAAAATTACTGGAAAAATTCAGTATTAGAGCAAAATTAATGTGTATTGTTACAATTTTAACTCTTAGGTAGTTTTAAAGTAGAACCTTCTATCTGCCAAAAAAAACCTTTACAATATTTTTTTTTTACAAGTTTTTCTGTAAATTGACGCTTTATTTCACTAGTGAGACATTACGGCTTATGAGCGAAGTAAAACACAAAAACTATAACTATAATACCTTCCAAGTTTTTTTGGAAAACCTTTTGTTTGACAAATTTTTTGAAAATTGGTTATATATGCTAGAATCTTATATCTATCAAGTTCCATACCAGTCATTTTGTTGTAATTTGTTTCGAATTTTATGTCTTTCTTTTTTTTATTTTGTTGTTTTTTTTATTTTTGAACATTTTTACTAAACGACATCTCGTTCCTTTATATTATTTTTTCTTATTTCTTTTTATTATGCTTTTTTTTTGGTGCAATATTTTACAATTTTTTTTTATCTTATACTGTAGTGCTCTTTTACCTTTCTTTAATTTCACGGTTTTTTTCTTCTTCCCCCTTGACCATAAATTTTAATGTCTATTTAATCAGCTCAAAACCCGAATCGGTATATTTCACTAGTTTTTTTTTATTTTTGTATCTTGTTTTCCCCAATGATTTCATATTTTACCCAATAATACAAAATTTTAATTTTTTTTTTCAAGTTTTCTTACTGTATTAATTTTTTCTTTCTAAGTTTTCCGATTATTTCTTATTTGCACAAAAACATATTTTTTATAAGAAATGAGTAACGTTTGTCTCTAAAACCACATGTTTTAGAAAAACTTATAACACTACTTTTTAAGTAAATTGTATTCTAGTCCTCATTCTTAACTCGACCAAACAAAACAATTTTTGTAAATAAAACTAATCAGTATAAAGTTAAAAAAGATTATAAGCATGCGGTTTTTGAGCTTAGGTAATATAATTTTTTTTTGATAATATATTAAAACGACAGCGAAATTTGTTGTGTAAATAATTATTAGTTTTTTGGCAGTAATAAAAGTGGCCAAACATTCTGTAAAGTAGTGCTAAGCTTTACTTTTAGTTTCTTTTACAGATAGACTAAATAAAATTGAATAATATAAACATTGAAAGAAAATGATATATAATAATAACCCACTTTCTAGGTGCAAGCCACTAATGAAAAGCTTCTGCAAAAAGCTGTTCTAAAATTTCTCTTCGAATTAGTTAATTAAAAATTGCTACAAAAGACAAATTATCCAACGCTGGTAGTACTTGACCTTACCATTTTGTGTTGCTCTGCAAACTGGGCGCATATGGTGCTGCAATGATTTTTTATATTAAAAATTAAGTAGGCCGATGGTGGGGCACCAAAAGTGTAGGAATTGTGCAAAAGATGGCCCTCATGTGCAAAATGAAGAACTTGACCTGAAGATTTTCGATATGAATTTATTAATTTATTCATATCACCTGGAAATTGGTCACACCCAATCACCATAATCTTGCAAATTAATTATTTTTCCACAGCGGAAACTCAAAGTAAAAATTTTTTAAATGCTTAAAATTAGATTTAGGTTATCAATTACTGAATATTTAAATTAAATTATATAAATAAAAAAGTTAAGTGATATTAATTTGATAGAAAAATTATTGAGAAGATCCACTGCTTGGATTTCCGTCTACTTTATAAACCATGCCATTAAACATAATAATGAATCAATATTATAAGTTTTAATAAAAAAAAATTTTTTTAGTTATCATCTAGACATTGAAAGATATTCTTAAATAATATACTGTAAAGAAGATATTACAATTTAATTGATGACTTGCAGAAAGAAAATTGAAGGTGTGATTATTCTAAATAAGATCTAGATGTTGCCAATTTGTTCCGGCTTACCATGACGCAATACTAAATATACAACAGTTAGCCTAATTTTAAAAATTGATCTAGTAGAGAAAGTGTTTTGAGACGCTGATAGAAATTTTTAACTTTCATAGACAAGTTTAAAGATCTCCGTAATGTTTAGACAAGATATTCCATTTTTAATTTATATTATTGTTTTAATAAAAAAGCGGTTTATTTTTGTGTTACTTGATTGCTTTTCATCTATTGAGTAGTGTTTTATCATACACGTTATTACACAACTAGAGATTAAGATTAACAGGAGATATAGCACTGCGACTTTTTTGATTTATTCTGCTTCCTACATTTTCCAAAATATAAAAAAAACAAGCACTTATAGTTAAACGAAAGCTATCTTTTTTGTAAAATTTTTTTTTTGTTTAGTTAGGACTCGAACCTACGCTACTCATTCGGCTAGGTTCTGAACGCACTATCGCAAGCCACATTTGTGTAAAAAAAATTATTTTATAATCTAAACTTTTTAGAACTGAAATGCTCATATCACTTAAGAGTATCTAAGAATATTTGAATAAATAATAAATATTCTAATACGGCATACTTGTTGTCTTATATAATAATAGTACAATAATAAAATTGTTAATTTTGTACAATTTGATAGAATAAAATTTATCAGAAGTGAGATAAAAAAAAATTATAAAACATAGTAGTCAGGTAAAATAAATTCAGTTAATGTTTGCGTTTGGTTTTGCTTAAAAAGCTAACTTATTATTTGAATTATTTATATTAAAATGTGCAGCAATTTTAAATTAGTAATTCAACTATTTTCAAAAGTACCTATATTATTGTACAAGTTACATTATTAATAATAACGTGTTGTATTTTTGGTGAAAACAACGTTATAATTTTTTCTGTCGCAAGCCACATTTGTGTAAAAAAAATTATTTTATAATTTAAACTTTTTAGAACTGAAATGCTCATATCACTTAAGAGTATCTAAGAATATCTGAATAAATAATAAATATTCTAATACGGCATGTTTGTTGTCTTATATAATAATAGTACAATAATAAAATTGTTAATTTTGTACAATTTGATAGAATAAAATTTATCAGAAGTGAGATAAAACAAAAATTATAAAACATAGACGTCGGGTAAAATAAATTCAGTTAATGTTTGCGTTTGGTTTTGCTTAAAAAGCTAACTTCTTATTTGAATTGTTTATATTAAAATGTGCAGCAATTTTAAATTAGTAATTCAACTATTTTCAAAAGTACCTATATTATTGTACAAGTTACATTATTAATAATAACGTGTTGTATTTTTGGTGAAAACAACGTTGTTATTTTTTCTGAGTGAGATACACTTATCAAAGACTCACTTTGTAATGATTTAATGTGATAATCAAAGTACATACTTGACAAGTACTAAGTAGATACCTATTTTTGGAAGCATTGAATTTTGAACAAAAACCGATTTACCAACCTAAATAGAGACCACTTAAACTTGGCATTGTTTATTAGTTCCGGCTCAACATGACGCAACACAAAAGCTTACTACAATTAGCCCAATTCTGAAAATTGATTCAAGAGAGAAAGTGTTTTGCTGTGCTAATAGAAATTCTGCAACTTTCATTGACAAGTTCAACAAATCTTCATTTTGTCTGCTACAAAGATTATAAAGTGAATCTGAATCTTAATGTTACATCAATTTTAAAATGCTACGCTCTATTGGATGAAGCAATTTGTTTAACACAGCTTTATCATTAGAAATCCATTTTAATCATGGTAATTTTAAATGGCACTTTCTTTCAATAGGTCGTCACATTCTAATTCATTTTTGTGGCATACTCGTAAATTCCGCTGTCATACATATAAAAATGCCAACTTTGAGAAAAATTAAGAATTAAGATATTAATAAGATGAGGTTGCCTTAAAATTAGCAGTTATTAAATTTTTTAAGTAACTGTTTCTAGTAAATTAACAAAGGCGTAACATTTACCGCTAATGATGAAAAACAGGCACTCTAAAAAGTTTATTTAACTTTATTTTTAGCAAGCCAATTAACTTAAAAATTAAATTACAGTCTCTATTACAGTATATTATTCAGTGCAGAGTGACCCGTACTAACACTGGTTAATTAAATAAATTCATCATTTTTACGATGTTTCAAGCTACCCTGGCATTTAATTGCGCAAATAATAATTCGCAAATTTATGAAACCTACCATAGCAAAGCCTTAGCCTGCAACTAATTGGTAATTAAAACAAAACTGCTGCATTGATAGCAAATTTATTGAGATCAGTGTTTACTTTGATTTATGTAAAAATTTTATAGCCTCAAGTATTCCCTATAACTGACTTTAGGGAATATAGACCATAATCTTATTAATAATCAATTAAAAATATTTAAAAAGACATTAGTTTTCCTCACAATTGAAACAAAATTCAATTGTTTGAATTAAAAATAATTCAAACCAACTTTCAGGCAAAATTTTAATTCGTTAACATCAAGAAACTTAACGTTTTAAATGTTTTATAGTTATTTTTCAATTTGGATATTAAAATGATTTCAAAAATATATTTTTTATTTTAAATGCTAAACAATTTAAGGACTTGAATTAAACAATTATATAAGAATAAGTAAAATTTGATTCAAAGACAAAAACATAAAATAATACAAAAATTTGCATCCTGCACTTGCTATAAGCTTTATATGGGTCTAAGAAAACGTAGCGTTTGAGCGTAAATAAAAATACAAATTATTTTTATTGATCTGCACGCGGCGAAACATATATATTTAAAATATTTAAATATATCAGTCACAGTTGGTAAAACTAGAATTAGTATATTATAATTAACCTATTTATAATTAAACAGATTTGCTGGTAAGCTTTATTATAAAGCTGAACATTTTAATATTCACTATTAATGGTCACTCAACTTAAAATGCATTCTGGGTAATGATTCTGAATAATTGCCTAGCTGAGTCTAATTACCAAACTTATTATTTTTAAGTTTGCAAATCTAATTATTTAAAAAACAATTATTTAACATATAGGAAAAATAAGTTAAACAATAACATTTTTTAAATTAACACTTGAAAAAAGAATTGTTTCTAGAAAAATCAGAAAGTGGTTGTTGAAATGTTATCTTGGTAGTTGCTTTTTTTATACTCCCTTTAACCGAAAATCTGTCAGAATTGCTATTTGCTTCTGCGTGGCCTAAAATCTGTCATTATATTATGTGGTAGACATTTTTGTAAATGCAATTTTCCGATAAAAGACCTTTAACTGGTTTATGTTTTTTAGTCGTTCGCTTAACTAGGAAACTGTAACGGTAACTTTATAGTAACGATCATAAAATTAATTACCTAATTAATAAGATTCTGATTTCTGTAAAAAATTCTATCATTTTTAAACCCTCCAGTCATTTCAAAGAAGTTTGGTAGAGTAGTACTGTAGAATAGATTAATACTATTTTGCCTTTGTAAGAGCACTTACAAAAAAATCAAGCAATAATAATAGGTTTAAAATGTAAAAGCGTTGTTTTAAAGCAGCCAAACACATAATAATATAGAAAAAAAACACTTACAGTTTGCATTTTCATTTGTTTTCTGTCAATTAAACATTTCATAAATTTCTTAATTAGTAACTTACGCACAAGATTATTAACTGTTAATTGGATTGTGAAAACTATTCTATTGATAGTTTTTAATTTTTCATAATATTTTTCTCATAGTTATGCAACAAATGATTTGGATTAACCATGACAAATTGAAGAAAGATTAGGTCAGGTGTGATACTTTTTCTAAAACATTAAACAAATAGATATTTTAGGATGAGTTTGTTTACAAAGAAAAACAATTTTGTGGTAAATTTAAAAGAGCATGACATGACTGCCCGATATAAATTGACCATTTAAATTGCGGTCTCCGCTGCCACTAAACGGAAACAATGGAAGAAAGTTATGGAAATTCTTGATCAATTAACAATGACTAAGAGGAAATTCATTTAGATTTTAAAAGTCTCTTGTTCAGCTGAATCAATCCAAATAGTCAAATAAATGTCCGTTGACCGCTGACCTAGTAACCGCTTTTAAATAACTTGGAGCAACCCCAGAATTCAGTTTCGTCATCTCCGATGATGTTTGAATAGAGTGGATTCCAACAGTGGCGGAGCCTGCATTGTTCCCACGATTTTTCAAATTACGCTGTAACAGATGCTTGGATTTCTAATAGCGTTATAGGGATTCTTCAGTTGTTAACATGTTCAATTCTAGAGAATCGTAATAGTTTTTGCTAAATTTCTTGCAGCTAAGTGATTTGAAAAGCTTTACAATTTTTTTTTAAACCATTTGTACTATTTTTTAACATTCTACATATTAAAGACTATAGGGTGGGCAGTATAATTGTTAACATAGTTGATGACAAAATTATCTTAGGCAAAGATAATAGAAAACCTAGAAAACTGCAATTTAAACCTATTTTTTGCATTTTAGTTAAGTTACATTGGTAACGTTTATATAATAATTATTGATAGAAGCGTGTTATGTTTACGTGTGTCAACTATGTAAGTCTTGTTATTTTGTTGTCATTTTGCTTTTTTAATTTATTTTTTATTATTAATGATAATAAATCATTATCTTTACTAAAAATATTTTTTTGTAAAGTGAAGTTATATTATTAGTGTCTGACAGTGTTTTCACTCATTTACTCTATTCTTATATGCTATACTCATTTTCTTTATGTTTGGATTTTGATTTGTAAATGTTATTCTAATACTAATACTAATTCAGAGCTGATTTCTTAGTAGCATCTAATTTTCCCAAATTTCCGTCATTGCTAAATAACACCTGCATATTGCACAAGTGTTGATAAAAGATAACTGAAAACAGTCCAAAAATTAATAAAAATATTTTGATAAAATAATATTTAGAAAAACCTTGTTTAAAAAGATTTATTTGGCTATAAAAAAACAAATTTAAAACAAAATATTACAACATATCTAGAATCTCTCTAATATTTCACGCTAGAAAAGATGAACAGTTTCTTAAATAGATAAGCACATCTTGTTGTCAAAATCAAAGATGTTTCAAATAAGTTCTTGCGTAATAGTAAAATTATCTTTTATCATATTTAAAAGATCGGTTTCACAAACTTTTGTATGAATTACTAATAACTTGGATATGCTTGTCAAACTATAGCAACAATTTGAGGATAAATTAAATCATTTAAAGCTTATTATAAACAAATGTGCTGAGATTTAGATTTTAGTTTTAAATAAACATAGAGTGTAGGTTTTGAAGACTTATTTAGTTCCGCCACTGGGACCATACCAAAGAGGCAACACATCCGATCTGAATTACTTTCGAATGTGCTTACGCATCAGAGAAAGTTTACAAACATCTTTACTAGTAACGGATGTCTCGTTGGGTCTTAGTAGATAGTAAATATGTACCAAAATTGTTAAAAGAGCTGTCGTTTGAATTTCATGGTAAGTGGCTCGAGAAAACGGTTTCAGCGAAATTGACGGTTTGTTAATATTGCAATTTTTTTCGTGCCTTGTAATTTTGGCACTTTCTAGATGTTTAATTCAGTTTTCTGCAAAATTATCATTCGGTAAAAAATATAATGCTTCTTCGCACATGTCTGGTTTTAGGTTAATTTTATTTATCAGAGAATCATAAAATTATTTCTTATTAATTACCACATAATAAAAACAAAATAAATTAATTTGCACTAGATTTTATCTTCATTTTGTTACATATCTATATGAAAGCTGCAAATTTATTCCATTACTTTCATTAAGCTCAATTTGCACTCTAATATTTTGGCGTCAAACTGTCTACCATAAATCTTTATAAAGAGTATTAAATAAAAATATTTGCAAATATTTTTCTAACACAAATTGAAAATAAAAAATCCACTTGGCCAACACACATGTCATTTTTGTAATTTTTTCTTGTGAAGTAAATTTAATATAATAGATAGATTATAAATAAAGGTTATATTTATATAATAAATAATATAATTAATTATATTAAGTAATATTTATGATTAATAGAAATTTTAAAGATTATAAATAAAACGTTAAAAACAAATCTTAAAAGTAGCTTTATTAATTTATTACATTTATGATTTTAAAAAATAAGATGTTGCAAACATTTTTTTTTAAAAAAACTCAAAATTTTAAAAACGAGCTAAAAAGCAGAAAATATAAAAAATATGGTTTGTTCGTCTTCTGTGTTAGAGTACAGCTATCAAGTACTTTTTATCTATATTTCTAAGCATCTATATCTCTACGGGATCTAAAAACCAAACCTAATATAATTTTATTTATTAGGTTTGTTCGTATATTTGTCTACTTATTTAAACAATAATATTATATGGATATTATTGATTTGTATAAACAATATAATGATGCTATTGTTTAACAAATACATAAATGTTATTGAACAAAAAATCTACTAAAATGCAATAGCTGCAATTTGTAATAGTTTTGAACCATATTATTATTAAAAGTATTAAAAAAACATCTTTTTTCTTAAAAATACAAAATTAGGTAAATAGTTAATTTAAAAATTAGTGTGTATTCGACTCATTATGCCTAGTATCTAATACTTTTAACGGCACTTAACGGCATTCAACCATTTTCCTAATTTGTACAAGTTTCCAAACTATGTACTAATTAGAAACGTTTAATTATATATATATTTTTTGTTTTAAAATAAATATTTTTCAATTGTTTTGTAATTAATTTTGGTGCAGTTCAATTTGACAGTCTAAACTTTTGATAGTCTACAGATATCTGCAAACTATCAAAAAGAGAACACATGGAAAAACAAGGTATAATCTTACATATTTTAGCTGTTTATTCAAAAAGTTCATCAAAAAACATTAATTTTTACGAGTTTTAAACAATCCAAAACTGAGCGCAACAAAAAACTGTTAAATTTTTTTACAATAATGCCCAATTATATTATATTTTAAAGATACGATATGTAATCAAAATAACAGTCTTATTTTCAATTTTAACCACCCTTGAACTATAGTTGAAAGACGGTCAAATTCTTGCCTGATAATGAATTTCTATCTCATTTTTAGTTATTTCTAATTCAGTTATTTTTTCTATCTTATTTTTATTATAAATTCCGAGTGACACTATTATTATTACTGTGTGCTTGACTCATTATGCCTAGTATATTTAGTCAATGCTAGTATCTAATACTCAAACTTGACCGCATTCAACCATTTTACAAATCTGTTTCCAAACTAAGTACTAATTAGAAACGTTTAATTATTTAATTTTATTTTGTTTTTAAATAAATATTTTTCAATTGTATTGTAACTATAAATAAAAATTTGCAACTGTAAAAAATTGCTGGGTTGAGCGCTTAATGCAGCATTGAAGTCTTTCTGCATTAATAATCTAAATTCTTAACAACGTTCAAATTGTCAATTATTGATACGAATTTTTAAACTTGTGTAATCTGTTTAAACAACCTTATCAATTGATAAGTTTTATGACCAAAAAATGTTGCAAAAAGTGTTCTTAGAATATTTCGAGTTCAAGCAACATTATAATCAATTTTATAAATCCTATTATTTGTTAAACATTTAGGCACATTTTAAAAACATTACCTTTACTGCTAATAATAAAAAAAAAAACAAAATAAAAATTAATTTTAACGCTATTTGCAACCAAGGTGCTTAATTAACAAACTGATCAGCAAAATAATATGTTTTAAATTAATATAGTAAGATCACAAAGTTAATAAATGTTAAACACAACAATAATTACTGGTACTGAAAACAGTTTCCGGCACTGTAACACAAAAGGCAAAATAATTAAAAATTTAAAACATAAGATGACGACTAACTGTAAACGTATAGTATGTAAGTTTTGAAAATGTTTGTATGCCATCAATCTTGAATCGGTAAAATTTAGAAAATTTTGGTTTTTAGTCTCCTTTTTGAATTGGTTCAAGAATAATGTTTAGCTGCACGGTTCTCATTTTCTCAGTCTAAAACTGCGACCAGATACAGCTAAGTAAAGTTAGTTAGAGAAACTTAGTTAGAGGATAGAAAACCTAGATGTTTGAATTAATCACTCAATTTAGGTAGAAACCAAAGCCTTACTGTAGGTTAACTTATGGAACCAGAAACTAATCATCTAACTTTACAACGCTCTTTGCTTCACTCTAGACTTGTTAGTTTTGCACTACTTGTTGAATCTCCGTTTAACCCGTGATAGTATCAGCTGTTTCAGGTGTAAATTAATTATTCTTGCGCAATAAATTTTTAAACACTTTTTCTTAATAGCTGGCGCTCTCAGCACACATACATAATCCATATATAGTTTAAAAACGTAGCTGAAGCGTAGCAACTTCCAATATTTTAAGCCATATCGTTATAATTTACAATAAAATAAACAATTTGAACTAAATCGAATGAAATAAAAGCAGGTAGAATGTAAAATGTTATTTCTAAAGCAGAAAATTTGGTATCTTACAAAACAGGGTAGAATATTTAAAATTTTGTGGTTTTCTCAAAATTAAATAACTAAAAACAGCCTAAAACCTTTCCAAAGAGATTAATTTGAGTGCACAGTTGATATCAACTTTATAGACGGGTTGCTGAAGGTAGTGCTTTCAGCGCCTGGCCAAATAAATGGCGTAGGCTTGAGTATTACCCAGGCAAAAGTTTTTCTAAAAAAAAAGTTTTTAGAATTTTTGTAAATGTAGGGAGCACAACAGGGCAAAAAGTCGCAGTAAAATATTATTGTTAATCTTAGCCTCATTTAAAAAGCAAAATATTGTGACTGAAAAATTGATATTTTATATTATATAACAATTGTTTTAAGCAAGGTAGTAAAATAGTAATATAAAAGTTTGTTTTGTAAAAATAAAAAGCTTGAAAAAGAACTTGTACCTATTTATAGGTACTTAAAATGATTTAAATTTAAAAACATTATATTATAAAATAAAAAACACTGTATAATCATAAGACAAATAAATATTTTTAAAACATTAAAATTTCAAAATAGATAATCCTTGGAAAAAGAAGATAGCCGAAAAAGATTTCAATGTCACATTAAGCGTGAAACCAATTTTCCGATTTATCAACGTTTGTTATAAATTTAGAAAATTCCTCACAGGTCGAAGTCATTAACTCGTAGCGGCTTCCTCTGTCGTGCCGGAACATCATCTCCTGAAAGTAGGTGAGGGCTAAGCCACGTGTCCCTCCGATCCGGTTGTCCTTGGTCCATCGTTGTCTTGGTCCACTTGTCGTTTTCTCTGGGAGCCGGCAATGGTCTCTAATTGAAATGCCGGTGGAGTTTTTGGTCTACTTGCAAAGTGTCTGCATTCGCATGTTAATTGGTCTTGTCGTCTTCGTGCATGTCTTCTTCCATCAGCTGTGACGACACGCGTTACCCATCGAGGATGTAGATATGCCTATAGAAATTCGATCTGTTTTCTTTCTGTTTTCGTCTCGGTCAATGTCATGCAGGAAGGAACAAGGAGGGGTTAAAGATAATACAATAACTCAACTGACCGCAGAGGAGGGATCCAAAAAGAAATTCCTAAGGTGGGACCGAGCTATATAAACTTAGTAGTGTAAGTGAATCTGTATCAGTTACCGGCATCATGTTTAAGTGCGTTGTTATCGCTTTGTTTATTGCCTCCGCATGGGGTCGCAGTGCCACCACCTTTCAAAACAGCATCCATGAAGAAGCTCGTGCTCAAGAAACACCCTATCTAGGAGATTTGCGATACGTGTATAAAGTGTATCAAGAGTGCTCAGCTAAAGATTTAGGATCATGCCTTAAACTTAAATTGATTGCTGCTATGGAAAGAATTGCCAGAAGCTACAACGAAGTGCCACTTTTTGATGGTATTACATTTGTTAAAGATCCTAAAGCCACAACCACCAACGAAGTCCAATCTGAAGAAGAAATTGAAGCTACTTTACCACGTTCTCTTGATGAAAGAGATTCTGCTCTTAATGGAATGATTGCTGATAAAATCGCAAGCTTCTTTGATACCCATTCTCTACAGGTACATAATCATTACAAATTATAAACAATTTATCTTATTTTAACGCTCATTACAGGTAAAACTCCCAACATCTTCCGAAATTCAGCGATCATTCAGCGAAGAAGCCCGCAGGAAGAAAAATAAAGGCGGTGGTCTTCTCCTCATTCCTTTAATTTTAGGTGGTACTCTTATACCCTTAGCTCTTGGAGCATTAGCCCTTCTCGCTGGTAAAGCTTTAATCGTATCAAAACTAGCTTTAGTGCTTGCCGGTATTATCGGTTTAAAGAAACTGCTCAGCGGTTCCGGTGGTCATGAAGCCGGACACGAAGTCGTCGTCTCCGGTGGACATGGTTCCGGATGGGGGCGTTCCTATGAAAAGCAGGAACAAGCGCAAAATCTTGCCTACAGCGCATATGTTCCCAAGAAAGATGCTTAAAAATCTAAAAGACTAATTTATTTTGGCATAATTTATTGATTATTTATTTAATTATTATTTTTTTGTGTAATAAAAAATTTGTTTGATAATACTAATTTTTTCTTTCTGACCTTATAACAATTTTGGGTTCTTCAAGTCAAGTTCATTGAAACTTGGACTGTAGAAAGTGAAGATTATCATAATACTATAACTTGGCATTGACTTTGGCGTTTCAATATTGTATAACAGTGAGTCATGACTATGCATTAGAATTCCTTTTAAAAATACATACCTACTTATATAAAGTAGACCAGAAAATTGTTTCTGAGTTATATGGCCATAGAAAAAAACTTTCAAATTTACAGAAAACCACTTTATTTTTATTAAAAAATTACAAAAAAAAATATTTATTTATAAAAACAAAAGTTGAAGTTTATAACTAAAATTGTAATTTTTTTTAAGTGGTAAAAATTGAAAAAAATTTAAACAATTTTTTTTAGGTATTACAAGCTACAAATAAACTATTTGATTTTTTTAATAAACAGTATATGTGACTATACTATGTGCCTCGGCTATTGGCAAGACAAATCGTGCATTTTCAAAGTCACTTCTAAAACACCTTTTTTTCTATTCGTTAAAGCAATCCCGTTTAGACAGCACAATTTCAAAACACAGCGGTGTCAGCACCGTCAGCAAGACTTGTCAATTTATCAAAACCTAACTTTTGCTTGTCAAACAGAACTTTTTCTCAACGGCTTACAAATCATGTTTCGTTCGGCGTGCAAAGCTCGGTTTTCATGGCAACTGATGTCACATTTTCCTCCACTATTGACAGTTCATTTGGTAGCAGATTCCAAAAAAATGCACTGAAAATCCTGCAAGATTTAACAAAGTTGCTATATTGTATATACGGTTTTTATAGATAGTGAGCGAAGATTTCAAATTAATTATGTATAATAATGTGATTAGACCAGTGTCACTACAAACATGCAAAAACAAAAAAATAAAAGTTATATTTCTTGAAGAGGTTATATATCACTTCCTCGGAAGAAAAAAGTTTAGGCAAAGAATATTTATTACGCATAGCAACTAACCTATTAGACACAATAGAACACAGAATTATCGAAAACAATGTAACTAAGGAGCCGATGTAATTAAAAAAAAGCTGATTAACATTTGTTTAGCAGTTTCTTAGCATTTAGATATATTAAAAAATTAAATATTATTAGTTGAAATCTATTCCACTTGCTAATGACGTCAATATAATTGTCAAATATCACATATAGTCGGCGGTTATAATTGTTTGAATAGAATAGCAGCAAAAATGAGTTTTAAAGAAAAACGTCAAAAAGACTAAGTATTTCCTAAGAAATAAACGTAAAAAAAACGTATTTCTATCTTTTAATCAATAGACACAATTTTGAAAAAAATCACAGTTTTATCTGTGATATAAATTAAAACTAAATTTAAATGGTATGATAAGTTATCAATTTCCAAACACGTAAATTATTATATTATATTATATTATATTATATTATATTATATTATATTATATTATATTATATTATATTATATTATATTATATTATATTATATTATATTATATTATATTATATTATATTATATTATATTATATTATATTATATTATATTATATTATATTATATTATATTATATTATATTATATTATATTATATTATATTATATTATATTATATTATATTATATTATATTATATTATATTATATTATATTATATTATATTATATTATATTATATTATATTATATTATATGATATTATATTATATTATATTATATTATAGTCGACAAAGTAGACTTGTGTGGCAGCTAATTTTTCTCATAATGCAACAAAACTTTTTTTTTTTGAAAATTTGATTGGATGACGAAAGGTTTGTCTTCGCAATAAGAAGGGTTGAGTGAGTTTGCCTTGAGCAACAAACCTTGAGTCTATTATCATCTAAATTTTCCGTTCAAAAAAAGTCGAGTCGATTTATATTCATCTAGACAAATTCCCAAGCGACTTAAAATGATTCCAAAGCAATTTTCTTGATTCATTTTGAATTAGTTTCGTAAAATGTCAATTTCTTTAGCTGTCAATCAGTTATTTATTTCATTTAACAACATAGAAACAAATCGGTTAGTATCGAAATTTTTTGCAAGAAACGCATTTTTAAAGATATTGGCTAAATATATTTAAGGTTTTCACAGTGTACAGTATGTTTATTCATTTATAAGAAAATTTATTTCACTGAGCTGGTTTATCATAATTATAAATAAAGATAATAAATATTTAATATAAAAAATAATTAAAATTTGCCTTTTACTTTCTGCAATAAATAATTTAATATTAGTATTTTTTGAGTAAAAAGTAAAGTAGAACAGTGACCTAGCATCTTGTGCATTCAGTGTTTAAACTATAAAAATTATTGTTTGTTACGCCCAATAATAATAGACTGTTGCTAATCATAGTGTAGTAAATCAATAGCATTTAAATAAAAAACTATGCTACGTTCGATGATCAAGTGGGAAGATTGTAGTCAATAGAACTGCTGCTGTAGAAAGTGATAATTACTATAATTTCGTACCTGACATTGACTTTGGCATTGCTTTGTTAAATAATAATACAAAGACATGGTCCAATGTATTTATTATAACATGTTCATTCATAAAATTTGAGAAAATATGTCAGAAACCAAGAAAAAAGAAACTTAATAATTATATTATAAGAAATATAGAACATTTATGAGATTGAAACAGTTGTGTTCCTGATTTACAAAATAAATTACTGAAGTATTAAAATGTCTTAAATTAATTGCTTGTAATTGTCTATTGAATCAAGCAATTTCATTCTTGTGTTTTTTTTAAATCAACTTTAACAATTTATGTACCAAACTTTAAAATAATTATTAAACAAATAATGTTAAAATAACACAATCAGTTGCATCAAAAAATTAGTTTTAGTTTTAAAAAAATTAGAATACTTTGGTCGCTCGGTGGCCAGGTGGCTGAAGATGTGCGTTCAGAATCTGGTCGAATGAGTGGCGTGTGTTTGAGTCTCATACTTTTTCGATAAAGAAAATAACTTTCGTCTGGCTATGTATGTAGTAAGAAGACGCGACACAGTACCGTAGCACCAATACTACCAAAAATAGCTCTCAAATCTGTCTGAAAAAGTATCGAATTAAAGCAATAATTTGGAACAAAAAATTATACAAACTATCAAAATTAAAAAAAGAAATATGTTTTTTGTAAATTGCAGTTAGCTATCACCAAGAGTCAAAAAGAACCAAACATTTTATTTCTGACCGAAATAAAACAACTTTTTTCAAAGCTGATGATACCGAAACTTACATGTACATTAGCAAACTTTAATGGTTGCTTGGGAACTTCAGCAAAAAAACGGCTATAATATAATCATCTAACTTCATTTTTAGAACAATTCACTAAAAAGTTGGACATCTTTACAATGATTACATGTTAAGATAACGGCCTAGTCAGACTTTTTTGTTCTCTCTGTATAATTAATAACGTTTCATACTTATATAATGATTAAACTCTATATTGGAATAGTAATAATAATAATAGCCATTATATTACTTTTTTCTGTAAACAATACGCTCAACTCGAAAACCTTACTTGGTTTATAAAACGACAACAATTTTGCTTTTGCTGTAAGCAATCTTTATTCAAGTTTATATTTCCTTTAGAAGACATAGAAAAACAAAACATCTAAAAACCATTCAAATATAAAAAGCATAAACAGAAGTCTACTAACAAAATTGAATATAAAACGTGCTTTACTTTAACCTCGCAGTTTTTATTGGCACTGTTCTAGAAAACGCACAAAAGCCACAGAATTTAGACTATGTGTTTCTTATTTATATTCTATCCAAATTTCCGACAAAAAAACGGTTTTATAAAAATTTCTATAAAGTAGAAAAATATTGGTTGTTTATTTTAGCATAGAAAAATCAACTAGGGTAGATAGAAGACAGTGGCTCATGCCTGAGCAAACCAAAGATTAATCGATCAACGACACACTGGTCTCTTTACAGTTGAAACGGTTCTACCGGACGAAATGTTTTCGGTGACCTCCACATAATTGAAAATTGGACTAATGTTGTTATCGGGACGGTTTTCAGACGTGCGGAAAAAATCAGACATGCAAAATAGAAACAATGTTATTGAGCTCAATAGAATAACATAGTCACGTTCGGTTGTGTCGTGCATGAAAATGAGAGTCTGTATGAGCGACTGAGCGACGGGATAGATAGTGCCACGATAAGGACTCCAATTGAATATTAATTTCGTGATAGGATAAAGAGGATGGATTAATTATAACACCGATAAGATGAAATTGTTACTCAAGCTGCTCAAATTAATAAGAAAACTTTTTAATTTTTTTAAAAATATTCAATTTTCTGATAAACCAATCATATTAAGCACCTAAACACAAAATTATCAAATCAAATCTTATCTACTATAAAAATCTCTTAATTATCACTTCTATATTAAAACTGCGCATTTATTTAACCAAACGCATACTCTTAGGTGTCAAAGCGTTCTGTGAGATCAACGGTTCAACACAGGCTCTAATTATTACAAAGACAAATATTTCTTGTTTGCACGTTTTGTCATAAACTATTTAAGATGGACTAATTTTGATCTTATTGAATCAGTTCATAAATAAAAAAATAAAAAAACTGCATTTACATTTTTTGTAAAAGAGAAGAAAAAGATTTTTGAAGTAGCTCAAGTAACTTACTTGCTAATATAAAGTCTTCAGAATAGTTAAAAAATATTGATAGATAAATTAATTAAAATTTGTTAAAATATGATTTGTTAATTATACGCTAAAAGTCTACTTTTCAATAATCTAGAGTTTATTTTATATAATAATTTATTTTATACTTCTACTATTTTGCATCTTCTAATCTCTATTGCGTATCGACTTGTCTCTAATTTACACAACTTTTAATTTGATGTATTTTTATTTATTTTAAGCTGTAATTCTAAATAAATTTTGTCAATTTTTGACATGTCATTTGAATTTTTACAATAATTTTTAAATCAATTAAATTTTTTCAAAGTAAGCATTTTTAATATAACTTGCTGCTCTTATTTTTAAGTTAAAGCAATAGTGTTGACATGATTGTAGGTGTTCGATCAAAGATCAATCAAAAACCATAATTATTGTAAAATGTTTTCGTTTTTCTAAAAACAACAAAATGCTGTTGCCGAAGATCTGTTTTTTTAATTTTATTAAACGGGAAATAGTTATTAAAGTATTTTGTACAAATTCTTTTGGAACATTTTAAAAATTTTAAGAGCGGAAGGTTTACAATCACAATTGTTTTATGATTATAACCTGTTGCAAACCACCAGAATTAAAATTGAAAAATGAAATAAAAAAATCTTTAAAATTAATTATTTTATTGGAGATTGGTGGTGTTTGTTGGAATTCCGGTTAATGCATTGACTATGCTGTTTCAAAATTTAACAATTTGGTCTTAAAATAGTTCAAATTGCCAAAACAAATATCGTGTTAGATATCTCATTGTTAATGAAGTAAACGCTAGAATGTAATGCTTGTTAATGGCGAAGAAAGCGTTTGGATGAACAATACACTGAACACATCCTCCAAAGCCAGTTGTGTTGTTTAGAGTTTGTTGAGCTCTTTGTATAATTTGCGAATTGTCTGAAAACGCCACTGCACGCCATAAAAACACACAAACGTGAGTGCTGGGCACTAAAACTTCTCCTAAAACAAATTTAACAATAGAATCCGAATAGAAGATTTTGTTGATGTTTAAAAAAACTGTTTTAGGGACTACTTCTCACCCTATCATTTCACACTGGGAAAACAACTTCATAAAACTTGGTATGTTTGTTTACGTATTTTAGGTAGTTTCTGCTCCTTGAGACTTATGTTCTCAAATAAATATGGTCTTTCTTAGTTTTACATGTATTATTTTCAATAATAATGGTTTTATATTAAAAAAAAACCCAATTTTAAAATTAAATTTGCAATAAATAGTAATTTGCTGTTATAATTTATTTTAATTATCTTTGGCAGTTGCCATTAGATTATTTATATACGTTTAGAATTATAGAACTTCTAGTTTGGTAATTAGTTTATTTATAACTAGAAACTGTATAAAGATTTGCATGTAACATGCTTCTCAAATTAATTTTTTTAGGCAATTTTTAATACAACAGAGTACCAAAAACCTGAATTCTTCTTTTATGATGTCTAATTGTTTTTTTAAGCATAAATGTGAAAAACATTAAAATATATTTATATATATTTTTGCATAAAAATATACACTTACTACTTTTTAAAATAAACCTTTGTAAGACTCTTTTATTCTAATCTTACGTTTTGCCAAATTTTAACAATTAAATTGAATTAAATCACAGTTAACTCTTTCTCCATAATAAATTTGTCAGGATGTCTATGTTCTACGATTATTAGCCTTAATTATTCACTTAAAAACAGTGTACAGAATAGCAACAGCCAGCTACATTATCATCAACAATCTACTTCAACTCACCCCTCTATATTCATTGTTAGAGAAACGCTTGAGCAGTCAGACGGATCGATTGGGCGACACATAAAACAAATTTACACATAATGTACCTGTCAATAATACCTGTAAAGTAACTCACCGGGGGCTTTTCTCCCCCTCGCAGGATTCTCTTCCTCTCGAACTGATTGTGGAAGACATCACAAGGCTCATTGGACTTGGACAACCACTCCATGGACTCGATTGACTCATTATTCACCCCTTTTCTTTAACATCGTGTTCTCAATGATGTCTTCATTGTTTCGGTACCTCATTATTCCTCCGAATTCAGGGAGTCAGCACTGAATTCACATTATTCCTTCGAATTCAGAGAGTCAGCACTGAATTCACATTATTCCACCAAATTCAGAGAGTCAGCACTGAATTCACATTATTCCACCGAATTCAGGGAGTCAGCACTGAATTCACATTATTCCACCGAATTCAGGAAGTCAGCACTGAATTCACATTATTCTTCCGAATTCAGGGAGTCAGCACTGAATCCACATTATACCACAAAACAACATATGATCAACAAGATCAACACGTTAACTATCTTTCTTTTTCAATAAACAATTAACAGTTTAAATATTCATAATACTGCCCGTCCGACCGCTCTGACCCTTTTTTAATCAACATTCTCACTCTCGCCCCGCTCAGCGTACTGATACTGACTTCTACCACCACCTTTCCAAGGATGCTAAGCCCATGTTCTCCCTCTTTAAGGGGGTTTTGAACCCGTGATGAATCCAGTGTTTTAGAGGATTAGTAGAAATCATCCCATTGCGTCAATTGTCACCAAAATGTAACTAAATTTTAATACTGTCTTTATGAAAGATGTCTTCATGGACGTAGCTCGTTTTTTTTTCGTGTTAAAAACTTTAAAATGGGTTTAAAAGCAGTTTATTTATGACCTTAATTAAAATGATTATTTTATTTATTTAGAATTTGATAAATACAAAATAAACGAGTTACGGCGGTGTATTCAAGTGTTTTCAACAATTGGCTTTTTTAATTTTTAAAAAACTATACAAAAATATGGAAATGGCATGTATTCTACACAACCTCTGTCAAGTCGAATTTTTCTGAATTTTCATTAATTTTGTCGGCTGGCCCAGAGTGGTCGACGTGCGGTCAAAAACATAACATCCAATGGATTTTCGGAAACGACACCGTCTACCGATCGTAAAGTTTATGACTTTCTTTTACAATCGAGTAACTAGTGGATCTACAGAAGTTGATATTTTTGGAGATATGAATTTTAAAAATTTGAAAAATCCTAAAATTGGGAACTTTTGATCAATGAAAAACTATAAAACAATAAAAACAAATAATAAAATATAAAAAAAAATTTTTATTGATTATTTATACAATAGTTAATAATACTACTTAATAAAAATTTAAAAATGTTTTATTGTTTATATCTTTTTTCTGATTTTAACTCGCGCGCTTCCAAGTAGGTACTTTTTAGTATCGTATGAGTCTTTCTGACTTATATGCGGCACTGGTCCTCTTGGTTTTAAATAATTATTTATCTTTTAGGTTCATATATTCTTCATTTGTAGTTGAAAAACGAAAACAAATTAGAGTACGTTTTGAAAATTGTCAATTGTGCCGTAGAATTATATCGGCGTAAACGTAAAGTAGAGGTTGAATTCTGCTGCGATTGCGATTCAACACGTTTTGGTAAAACAAAAGTCAGCTAGCACTTTTGTGTTTTATCACTGTGTATGAATTTTAAAATATTTTGGTAGCTGGTAGCTTCTGATCTATTTATTCTGATATATTTTTTTTCCAAAACCAAATGGTATTGTGTATTTTTATGGCAATAGAAGCAACAACAGGAACTGTGTAGAAGAAATGACCATCACCGGCTTATTTCAAGATTTAGAAGTAGTTTTGAATCGCTTAGTTCAGCATGCTGATAGTCTATTATTAGATATGGACAGCAATTCGGCAGAATGTTATAATTCCGTTGTAGCAAAATTTGTGGGAGGAAAAGAATTAATTTTTCGGCAAAAGAATCGTACCTGCTCAAGTGCCATGCAGCTGGTATCAGTTTTAGTGTGGGATCTCATGATTATCCGCGTTTAATTCATCACGAGATCGCAAATTTCTAAGAAATTATATAACAAAAAAAGAAAAACAATATGTCAACCAAAATGTGCGACGACGTATTTTCCCTAAAAAAGAAAACGCTACGCTGAATCTGATAGAGAATACGACATAGAAGCGGCATTGCCAGAGAAGAAAAAAAAATCAGAACCGCTTCCAGAATCATTTGAGGCAGCTGAAAACGATTTAATTAAATCGTTAAAAAAAACAACATCTGAAATTGCACAACTAGAGAAAAACACTATTGAACAAAGCAGTAGTCGATTGTAAAAGGATGAAAGATATAAAAGGCTAACGGCGTCTTCATTTGGAAAAATTTGCAAAATGCAATGTTCCACTTCTTGTGCTGCAGTCTGTTTTATATAATAAATTTACTGGTAGTACTGCTACTGATTGGGGTAAAACTCATGAACGCGTCGCTGTACAAGCGTTTGAGCAACTTCTTGTTCTTGAGGTTACAACTTGCGGCTTGTTTGTTGACCAAATGTTTGGCTTTCTCGGGGCATCTCCAGATGGTCTAGTTGGAAATGATGCCATAATTGAAACTAAATGCCCTCGATGCGAAATTTTACACCGCATGAGTGTATAAAAAAGGTTCTAAAAAAAAGTGATACATTATACAATAGACAGAGAAGAGAATATAAACTTAAAAACAAATGCCGTCTACTTTTACCAAATACAAGGGCAGCTACATATAGTCAAGACAGAAATTTGCTATTTTGTTATTTGGACTCCAGAAGGAATGTCTATTGAAAAGGTATGAGTTTTAAAATGCAGTAATTGTGTTTAAATCAGTTTTCCGTGATTAATTTGTTGTTCTTTTGTCAGATTTATAAAGATGATACTTTTTGGAAAGAAAAAATGTAACCACATCTGATAGAATTTTAACATAAATATATTGTGCCGGAGTTATTATATTCCCAGCATCCTATCAGAGATTTGCGGAACAGAAAGACCTCAAGAAGAACCAATTGTAAATGATTACTTTATAAAGCAATCAATATTTTTTACTATTGAGATTATTATTATTTATTTTTATTTTTTTATTGTACTTTATTTTTATTTGTTCCTTCTTGTGCTTATTCTACTCTCTCATATGGAAGGTTACCTGCGGCAACATATATAATAAAGCAAACCTATTATTATTTATTTTTAAAATTAAGTTTACTATTTATTTTTTCATATTATTTTAAAAATAAACTTTAATCAATTTTTATTACATAATTATACTTCTTTTTCTTCACCCACAATATTTTTTTATCATTATCACTTTGTATGATTTTTTTTCTTCACTCACAATATTTCATATCATTATCACTTTGTATGATTTTAATATGTCTTTTCTGTCTATATTATAATTGCTCAGATTTTTCAAACAAATTATTTAATAGTTGTAGATTTATATTAGAGCTCAATACATGAAGGATAATATTTAACTCAGATAAATAATTACACCACTCGCTTTCAGCTCGTGTTGCAAATTTTATCTTTGAGGGTAATAGTTTTCATCATGCGCATGTTGAATAATTTACTGTTTTAACTGCAATAAACACCTTATTACTACAAAAAAAATTGGTTATTGTTTATAAAACGTATCGTAAAATACCTACTTCAATATCCAATTTGTATTAAGTACTTGTTTCAGTCAGCAATGAACAAGAAGAAGCTTTTTTTTTGCGGCAATAAAATTATGTTTTCCCGTGCAGTTCTTATTTGAGTGAATGGTAATATTTACTGTTGAACCTTAGCATTACGCAATGGATATATCAGAAAGTATTTTTATGAAATCATTTCCAAGGGTTGGTTATCTTCAGGTAGACAGGGTGACGAGAAAAAGACGAGTAAATGACTGAGATAAAACATTTAAGCTCCGCCCCTCAGCTGACGTAGAAAAACACGGGGGATAGCAAGAACCGAATTGAGTTTGTCTTTAAAACGCTCTTAACTAAAGATGCCATATGGCCCTCATCGAGATGATTTAATTATACAAACAATTTAGCGCCTTATTGGCTTATTTTTACTTTAAAAATAACTATAAATTATTATAAAATTAAAAACTCTCACACCTTATCAAATAAATTATTAATTAGAAATTTCTACAGCCGTATTAAAAATTGTTCAAAATCTAAGGTGTGGTAGTGTAACCATTAGAATATTCTCAGTATTTTAAAATATTAATGTTAAAACAAAAAAACGACATGAAATAATGTCGAAAGTAAAGGGATGATCAGATACAAGAGAGTGAACTCATTAGCATGAATTATATGAATTCGACGGCAAAATGTAATATTATTATAACAAACAATAAAGCTTTGTTTATTAATGCCAAAGTTCTTGATAGTTGCGCAACAGTGTTTTGTCATTGTGCTCTATTTCAACCCTCTGAACATAATAATGTTATTGCTAATCATTATTTTACAAAGTCAACTAGTCGATTTCTAGTTTCTGAATTAGCATTGACGCCTAGTTTAATAATAGCAATAATAATGATAATTTCTCCTAACTAAAAATTATCTTTTCAAGCGAGATTCATTTTTTCTCAACACGCAATTATATATATATAAAAAATTAAAATAAACAATGATTATTGTTAATGTCGTTTTTTTTATTATCTTATTCTTTTGGCGTATTTGAATCGTTACAAATATTAGAAATAACAAATCAAAACTTGAACCACGTTTACTATATTCAATAAACACCATGTAAAATCATCATCATATTGATTTTAAATTAACGTAGTTCTAATTTAATTTAATTTTTCTGAAAATTTACCTTAAATAAGTTATTATAATTTAATAACTCACTTTGACAATAGTAAATACATGTCTGGTTTAATTTCTTATAATTAACAAAGTCGTTAATAAGTAGAATCACCGTTAAAAGTACCTTCTCCACGAAAGCTTTATGTATATAATTATTATTTTTTGCAAAAAAAAATTAGTGCACTGGACAAGTCGGCTGATGCGTATTTTCCATTGTTTGCAATTGCAATGTTAAAACTATTTGATTGAAACACGCTAATGCAAAAGGAAGCTGCTTGGTATAGATCTAAAACTGACGTTTTTCTCAACCATAATGTCCAAGTAAGGACTGAAAAAACAGTTATTTCTACGTGTTATGGAGAGCTACCGTTTATTTTATCTTTTACATCAACAAAAGACACTAATTATGTTTTTAGGAAAATTTCAAAATACTACATGTTGTATGTCTCCTGTTAATTAAGCATATAATTTAACAAACTAATTTGTTTTATTTTAAAAAGAATATAAAATGTTTAATTTTTACATGATAATTGGATAAAAAGCAGAATATTTTTGGGTTCTCAGAGACATAATTGCTGTTCTTTCCGTTTTTGCTCTTTAAACCAATTCATTCGAAACTAAAGTTACTGGAAATGTCAATTGTACACACACTGATTACATACTGTCCACGCTAACTGGAACATGATCTGTCATTAAACTGGCACAGATATAATAATTTTTTTTTAATGGCTAGTCCCAGGCTGCTCCTTCTAATATAACCAGGACGCAATGACCAAGACGTTACAGTATTTGAAGATTACGCTTAGAAACAACATCGCCATGAAATTTTTTGTGTATTTTTTGTTAGTTTGGGGTGTTCAAGCTGGCTTCTTTGAAGATAACCATATATACAAGGAGGCTATTATAGTTGTACGAGAGTGCAAATCAAAGACTCTTCTTGTTTGCTTGAAGGTATGTATTTGCATACTTGTGTTATCACTTTATATTTTTAGCGTTTTAACGTTTTAGCGTTCAGTTTCATCAAAAAAAAAATTTTAGTTTGTATAATAATTTTTTTTTAATTATAATGTTATGTCATATTGTTCAAATGTTATTAAATGTTGAATCTAAAAGTTTAAATAATATAATGTGTGGGGATGTAGTACTTCAATATAAGTTTTATTTTTTCTTAAACAGAATAATGTTTTCTATTTGGTTTGAAACGATTTGCGGTTTTTGTTTTTAATTTAATACTTAAATTGGCTTTTTAAAATTGAAAATTTAAAGCTTGTTTTTCAACAATTTTATATTATTGAAAATATAATATATTCTTTATCATTACTTGTCAAAGACCGTAATAATTTTTAAATCCAGCAAAATTGCTGTGTATCTAAGACAGAAAGGGTTGAATATAATAAAAAAATAATATAGTTAAATTTTTTTAACTAATTATATTAACTCTAAAAACTAAGAAGTAAATAAACAAAATAAAAAATATAAAAGAGAATTAACAATTTTTATTCTTTTTTTTATCAAATAAATCCTGACTTGCAATGCCCAGCTAACAATGCAAAACTTGTTTGGCATAGGTCTGGAATGAGCAATTGAATAACCTTGTGGTATTTGTTTTTATGAATCCAAATATACCCAAATAAATTTTTAACTTTTCCACATTTTTCTTTTCAACTTTTGAAATCTTAAAAAGTAATTTCTCAATTTTTTCTAAATAAGTATAATATATGGAACTAATGCTTTCACATGCAAGACATTTGCTACTAAATCTAATGATTCTATTTTCTCATGTACTTAGCTAATCTTTTTCTACAATTTACAAAAACAAGAAAACATTTTTTGAATTTGCTTTTTCAGCATTTTTGTTTACTTAATCTTAAATTTTTAAAAATTTTAAATCTTTGTGTTAGTATAGCAGGATTGTAATCACAAAAATGAAGTTGTCAATTGCATCATACCATTGAGTAATACAAAACTTAATGTAAGTATAGCAATTAGCGCCCTCTATCGAAATAAAAATCTACTAAAATACAAGCTTTTATCCAAATAACCCGTGCAAGCACACCCCAAGTATAGTGTACCCTATGCTTGACATGCTTTTTAGTTTTTTTGTTTGTTTGTGGCAAATAACCTCATATCACTAGTGTATTATTGGCAATTTATTTTTTAGACAAACTTTAGTTACTGTCAACTGTCAACAGAATCTCAGTATTTAAAGATTGTTTTTAATCTAAAAAAGCAAGAATAACATTGATGGTTTTAGACACTTTGTCAGTATAAACTGTGTTATAGAACTTCAAAACAGTTTCACCACCTATCAAAATATTTTTATTTAATCCTAAAAAGCTCTTTTGACTAAAGAAAACTAAATTAGCTGCTATGGAATACTACATTCTTAATTTTCCAAAACTTTTTTTTGAAACAAAGACGAGACGGTTTTTTCAATAGAAATTTAGTTTATTTTTTCAAATTTTAAAAAGTTTTTAACAAACTCTCTTCACCGGTTTAGTTATAATGTTCAAAAAAAAAATTATTAAAAGTTTGCCACTTCTTGTTACAATAAAATATTTTTTTCAATTTGCCATCGAATAGTAACTTAGTTTAGTACACTTTATGATGCTGACTACATGGTAGTTGATAGAGATTTTATCATTAAATAAAAATAATTTGGCAAGTGGTAACACCATAAATTATAAAAAAAAATAATACAAAACTAGACTGCTAGGCTAATGGTTTAATTTTTGATTTAAAAATATTAAAATTGATTGGAAATTACCAAAATAAGAATTTCGTAAATTTAGCACAACTAGTAGACCTGTTTTGCAGAAGTTCAAACAGAAAAAATTGCAAAATACGACAGTTTTATCTTGACTATTTATAACTGTAGAATTGTATCAAAAACTAGTTCTTATAAAACTCTATTTTTCGGAGAATTTCTAAAAATACCATAAAAGATTACTGTTTGCTTAATTGAATAATAATTAGCTGCTAGTCTGGTGGGTAAATTCGGAAAACTCTCTGACTATCTAAACATAGTCAACTGGGCTTAATAATTTCAATAAATTGAATTGTAATTTGAGTATCTAGTTCCATTTGCTGCATCCTTCTATATATTGACTTCTTTGGCAAAAATTTTGCTCTGGTAATGTAGGTAAAGTGTTTTGTGTCATTCCACGAAAAAAAAATTGAACACAAATTTAAAAAAAATAGAAAAAAAAATTAAAATTTTCTTATATATCTAGTCTACTTACGTCTTATCTTATTCAATACTAGCACGGCTAGCTATTATTTGAGTTTATGAAACGAAAATAATAATATATACGATATACAACCAGCTCGCTTCAAAATATCTTTAAGAATGCCTGACCTATAAGCCATTTTTATGTTTTATTTTCTCTCGCCAACAGAGTCATCCCATGTCGCATAATTCTTGTCGCTTATCTGTGTCGAGCCCTCACTGAGTCTTTTTCTTGAAAAATAGCTGCTACAAAATGCTTATTTTCCTATAAAAATTGTTAAGAAATCTGTATATATCGATATCTCTGATAAAAATAGAGCAAAATGTGCTTTAAAAACCAGCGTTGTTACAGCGTTGTATCTGAATTCAACATACCTAAACAACTAAAAAAAAAAGTTAATAATTGAAACTGAGAATAAAAGTTATATTTTGAGAGTCTTGTGTTATTAATTTGATTGTAGTTGCTGTATTAATGCATATTTTGTGTTTTTTTCTAAATTAGTTGGCCTTGTTGGCTAAACTATACAGAATAAATAGGCGGAAAAACTTTTTAATGAGTTGGACCCTGCTTAGTTTCAAAGTATGTACATTATTATCTACAGTTTTTAATTATTGTTCTATAAAATAAAAAAATTAATTTAATAAAAAAAGAGTTATATGCTCAGCGTGATCTATTTAGATTTGTACCTACATAAAACAGTGCAAAAAAGAAACATCTAGCTTGCGTGCATTACAGTTCATGATCAATAAACTTTCACCCTTGGTTGTAAAATCCTGTCTGATTCGGCAGCTGTCACAGATTTTAAGACTGTTTTCTTTACAGGAAAAAGCTTTAAACTACATCCAACAGCTTCCGAACAATTTCGATATCGCAAATGGAATCACAATAAAACAAAATGAATCCGACAGACTCTCGAGACAATACACTCAAATTACCCTACCGGATGAAGACAATGCAAGAGAAGCAATCCTTGACAAAGCACTTGCCGACAGCATTACAGGTTATTTGAGCTCTCATACTTTGGAATTGAGATTACCCTTGAGTCCAGTTCAAAAGATTCAAATGCCATCTGTTGGAGAAGGTATGTTTTGGCAGCAAAAGGTAGTACATACTAAAAATTATGAAATGTGTCAAAAGCCTTATAAAGTGTAAAAAAGCTATATAATAACATTTAATATCAATATTGCCATTATTTAAGATTTAAACGTAACAGAATAAAATGTTAGCAGAGACAAAATTTTATTTGTTTTCAATCCAATCTTTCATACCAAACTAATTTATTTAGCAAATATTTCGTCTTTATGTATAGATTAATAAGAATGTTCTCAAAATAGTGCTTTAAAAAACACAATAAACATATATAATACAATAAGTTTTAGATTAGAGTATGTATTTGCATAAAAAAGAGTATTTTCAGTATAAACATTTACCAAAAATTGTTTTGTCTTAGTGTGCCGATTCTCCAAAAATTTTTTCTGTAAAAATTTTACGTTTGGTCACTATGTCATGAGCATAAGTTTTTTCCTAGAAAATTACAAAACTTAAACTGTTATATATACTGCTCTAATAGTGACTCTCATTTTCAATCTGAATAGTTAATTGTAATTTTCTTGATCTTTGTTTCAGCTCGAAAAAGAGGTTCAGGCAGCATTTACAAAGGCGGTAAAAAAGGCAAGAAAGGCGGTATCATGCCTTTGATGATGATGTTTTACTTGAAATCAGCAACAATGGGAGCTATAGCACTTAAAACCATTGGCATGATAGCTTTCAAAGCTCTGTTAATTGCCAAAGTTGCGTTAACAATTGCTACTATTGTTGGCTTAAAGAAGTTATCTGAACAAAAATCTCACAATTCGTACGAAGTTATTACACACCCGCATCATGAAGACTGGGGACATTATGATCGGGCATTTGCCCAGGAAATCGCCTATAAAGGACACCAAAAGGAAGAGTAAATCTCGTTCTAGAACACCTACCAGTATTAAAATAAGTACCTGCAGTTATTTGAATTCCTAGTTAATTTTTATTTATTTATTTATTTAACTGTTAGTTTAGTACCTACATATTAATTTATTATACAACATTGTGAACAAATTTATACAATACCAATATAAAAAAATACACTGTTATTCTATACTAAGTAAAAAGTTAAGCGTAAATAGCTTAATCATTTTTTTTAAATACTATCTGTATCTTAGTGTGAATTCTCTCTCATCTTGATGTTTCAAAACCTCGCCAATTATCCTATAATCATAGACTAAGTATACTTTAGTCAATGTTATAATGCAATATTATTTTTAAAAGTTTTAATTTTTATTTAACTAAAATAAATAAATTATGAAGTCAAGACAAATTTATTAAAAACAAGAATTTGTAGACTCGGGGTCATTAGGACCTATCAGTAAGACTCAACAATTTCTGTCGTATTGACATTTATTGTTAGTGACTTTTTAGCATTAAAAGCTTTGTTTTTAACTTTATTTTAAACATTTCTTGATAAGCGACTTATATCTGCATACACCATCTGAATAGGAATGTTATTAGAGCTGTTATTTATTTTCAGAAATGTTATCAGTTTTCAAGTTAATTGAAATACATTATTTTTAATCTCATATCGTTTGCAATCAAGATGTCTTAAATTTGTAAAATGTTTTAGAAACGGATAAATTGTTTGACTAAAATTTATAGGTATTGTAAGAATTCGTATCAAACAATCAATTAGAATATGAGTTTATTCAAAGAGATCTTTAAATTAGAAGTAAGAAATCTTTTTAAACTGGAGATCCAACCAATATCTTCACACTTTAAGCGTTACTACTTGTTTACCTTATTTCAACCAACACTGTCTGATGATTTGTAAGTTGATTGACTTATCAGTATCATTTAATTACTATTGAAACTCATAATAACCTGCTCGTTTTTATATTCAATAAAATTTGAAAATATTTTATTTTCTAATTATTTCTTAGCTCTTTTCTACCTCTATAAAACTGGTTTTCCTTCTCTCAAAAGTGCAGCATTAAAAAATAAATTACAAAAATTTCAATATATTCTAGCGCTTGATATATTCTAAACTAAAAAGTTGTTTGACTTATAGAAGATTATTCTAATTTATAATTAATTTAATAAACAAGTTCAACAAATATAACAATTCATAACATTTTAAAAGCAATTTTTGCATTATGTAAATTAGTCTTAATGTTATTAGTAACTAGAATTAAAATTTATAAAATTTAAACTGTTTGCTTTAATTTTAAAAAGCTTTAACATTTGTAATAATTAGGTAATGTTTAATTTAGGTTTTATGTATTTAGTTTTTTAGCCTCATATATTTGAATTTGTAGTGTTCACTCCAAAAGTAAAATTTACCGAATCATCAAAGGTTTACCAGATAGTCATATAATTTCAGATCGCTGAACACAAACGTTTGATGAAAAAAAAGTTTTTCTACTAAATAACTAAAAAAGATCAAAGCTAAACTAAATTAAAACTTTAAATAATATTGATTTGAAAATGCAATTTTCAGCTAATTTAAAACGACTTCATGAATTCATCTTAAAGTTTTATAATTAGGCATTTTTTATTAAGTTTGAAAAATTTGTAGCAAACAATAAAATAGTAACCAGCTTGACACTTTTTAGAAATGTATCTTTTAATTTTAGACAAATGTGTTGTAAAAGTCGTGGAGCTTATAAAAAAATTTGATTTAAGTAGAATATTATAAGATTACTGCTAGGTTGTACATAATAATATAGTGTAAAACAAAAGTTGAATCTAAATTTTGATTGGAAGTTGGCTGACTTATAAGTCTTATAAGACTAAATAAGTTCACTAGCAGTTATACTTGCAATAAATATTGTAGAAGCTATAGTTTTTTATATTCACATTCAAATTTCAAGGGGATCTTCACGCTAGAAATGAACTTGAAACTGTGATTTTTCGGGGGTGTGTTCATAAAATGTTCAATGTTGATTTATCGCTTTGAACTGCATCTGATTGGATAAGTAAGAATGACACATATCCTCAAGTCCACGTGGACTGTAATATGATCTTTTAAGTTAAGCATCGGCTGCTGATAACTTTATAAACTAGAAAAGCCGATAAGCGCTACTTGATATCCCGTGTAAGTACTGTGTGGCAAAAGATAAAAATATAAAAGCTTTATAAAACTCTAAACACTAAAAAAATTTTAAATTTTTTCATATGATATCAGAAACATTTGCAACATGTTTAACATTTTTAAACATGTGTAAAACATGTTCAACTAAAGCACATAAAACGCACATATTAAACAAATTAAAATATATACCGTGCGTTATTTATCTTTTGGAATAAACTCTAATCTAATGTATATTTATATCAAATATTATTATTTACGCTCAAAAGAAGTGCCGACACTGTTCTGTGACGCCTGTTCTCACCTAACCAGTTTAGTAACACCTCTACAGCTCGCTCAAGTAAACATGAGCTACGGAAAATATGCAAACTGAATTAGCAAAGTCAGGAGTAAATTCAAATTAACCAATCGATGTGGTGTGTACATGAAACCTAAAGCGACCTCAGGACAGATCACGCTTCTTCTGAGCTCATGTTTGCTTGGGTGGACTCTACTAACTGACCGCTGGCACTCTTTTTGAGGAGATACAAATACCAGGTTTCTTCTATATTAATTATGTTTTAAAATTTCTGGTATCATTACGTTATAATAAAACTCATTAAGTTTTGGCAACATTGCGTTCCAAAAGTCTTTGTCATATGCTATCTGCAACAAAAAATAATAGTATATTATAACATAATTGTGTTAATTATGCAATATCTTACTTTATCTATATTATTATATATATAAAAATGAATCACTATTTCCCTTGGCATCACGCCTGAACGGCTGGACCCATTTAGCTGATTTTTTTTTGTTCTGTTTGTTATTATCAGGAGAAGGTTCTTATGAAAGAAAAAGTTAAGGAAATCTCTCAGAAAGATTGAAAAATATACATGTAATTTTGCATATTTTAAAAAAAGCGCGTTACGAATGTCAACGTCATTCCATTTAAAACAAAAAACTCTGTGGTGATCTATGACACCACAGACATAACCTCGCTAACAAATGTCAACGTCATTCAATTTAACTTTCCTTTCAAACATTTTGAAAGGGAAGTACGAAGGCAAAGATGTTTTAATCCCACGCATCCCTATGATACCGAACGATATGCCATTCAGTTTTAAACGTTTACAGTTTTCAGTGCGGCTTGCATTTGCAATGTGAATAAATAAATCGCAAGGGCAGTCCCTAAGTGTATGTGGCATCAACCTAGAAAATCCATGTTTTTCACATGGCCAATTATATGTCGCCTGTTCCCCTGTCGGAAAACCATCAACATTATTAATTTACGGGCCAGAACATAAAACAAAAAATATAGTTTATCAAAAAGCATTAGAATAGAGAGAAGCAGTGAAGGGTATAGAGGCTATTAGTTGCTTTCTAGAACGCACATGATAATGAGCTCAGTGTTTACTTCAAAATGTTCAGTTGTTCAATAGCGATTTGTAAAAATATAATAAGTGAAATTATTGAACCCTACGGAATAAACAGTATTATGAAAATATATATTTTGTTTTTTATTTAATAAAATTAGTAAAGTCCTTCTCAGGTATGACGAGACCAGGGAAATAGGTATTCATTTTTATATGGAGGATATTATAGATTCCAGTTCAAATTGGATAGGTACGCATACATAAGAGAGGTCAGCTATACAAAATAAAGTAGTGCATCAAATTTACGCTAAGGCGGTACGAAGTTCGCCGGGTCAGCTAGTCGAAAGGCGTCCACACAACAAAGTAGCAAAATTTAGCTCCACTGAGCGCTAATTGACCTTGTACTTGGTTGTAATAGTTATCAGTTTTTTTAAGGCGATAGATTCCATCTGCACATGCTTCTAAACATTTTATTTTTTTTTGGAAAACTCCTTCTTCTGGAGTTAACTGCCGACTTGAATACGGGCATTTAATTTCTATAATGTCTCCCCCCGAAAGTAATCCGTCTGGACTGGCTCCTAGATGTGGAAAGTCCGCATCAACAAAGAGGCCGGATTCGGTAATTGCTTCTTCGATCTTATAATATTTTATAAATTTGGCTTTGGCAATAGGTTCATGATCGACACCCCAGCGGCTCAGCAGATCCTGTAAAATTTGAATTCACAATTCTTTTGGCAAGTTTCTTCGGATCGGTAGATTTTCGTAATTTACATACTGCCCCAAAGTTGGAAGCAGTAAGCCTGTACATTTTCCACAAAGGATTGCTACACTGTCCTCTAGTTTTTATTTCTAATTCCCGGATATTAGAAGTAGCAATGAGAAATAACAGTTCTTCTTTTCTACTTTCATTACTTACATATTCAGCATCTGCACTAGAAAATGTGTTTCTTGTTTTAATCTTTGTAGAAAAAAGTTGTTTTTTTTTTAAATTATACATTCTTTTCCGTCTAGTTTTGTCAATGTACAGCTTTGTGTATTTTCCCGGGCTTGTCGTCGTCATTGTTTTATAGATCTTGGATATATAATTTTCGTGCTCGTTAAATTGAAGCGCTGCAATTCGACATCTTACCTCATAGCTGGTTTTCAAACTAAAATTTATTCGTTTGCCACCAACAACTTTTTTTGCTTTTTGCTTTTATTATATAGTATAGTTTGTCTAAACAATTTGTGCAAATATGGTTTTATTGCTAGGTAATCTTCACTAATTTTTATGAGGGCTTAGCGCAGGGTTTTGCCTGTGCAGAATCTTAAAGATACTGCCAGTGCTGTATTCAGGTTGCTTCTATTTTCTTCGCCTGCATGTTACTGAATATAACAATAAAATTACATTTAATTCTCTAGCCACAGATTTATTTATTATTGAATAATATAAAAATTATGTAGAGTATTAAAACATTAGTAATTTTTATTTAATCATCTGCATAAATATCAGAATCACTGTTACTATCATTATTAACTTGAATTATTAGTTTTGTTACTATTTTTAACGGTAGAAATGTTTTTCTTCAATTACGTAACGACTACAGTTTTTTCATTTTGACGGTGAAATTTAGTCCGGCTAAAATTTTCATTACGGTCCATGCTGACAAGAACTACAAACGCATCTGTCGGCTACCAGTTTGATGCAAATAGGGGTTGCAAAGTATGTAAGCAGGCAAAATTGTAATCGTACTAAATGTTTAGCTAAACTATACCATCTGAGGCTAAGTCGTTCCTTTGCTTTTATTCCACAGCTGGAACCAGCCCGGCTATTTCCTTCATAATATATTTATTGCCAATTTTATTTTTTATTTGTTTTGATATTCTTTAAACGATTAATGTTTATTTAAATATCACCTATTATTTTGATTATGATTCTATTTATTATAAATTTAAATCAAAATTTTCATTGCGATACACAATTTAATAAAATGCATATTATCAATTAATAATATGTATAATATTTTACTTTTATGAAAAGCACAAATACAAGCGGTGTCTCTTCTCTTTATCTAGCCTAGCGTTAGGTCTGAAACATAAAAACAATCATCGTATTCTCGTATAGTAATTCGAGACAAGTGGTTCTTAACACCCTGGCAGATAAGTTGAAACCATATCCGTGATTTCTCTTAATGTGACGTCGATAATAAAGCTCTTGGAGGAGGAGTCAGATACATTCAAACGACACACCTCACCAGCTAAAATTTTCAACTATTATCCGCCAATTACTCCCTTATTTACAAAAATTTTGAAGAACGTATATCTTAATTTTACCTTTAAAACTACATTTTGAATACCACTGTTGATTTAGATTTTCGAGTTACCAATTTTTACGATTTTTTATCACTTTCTGATAACAATTTCAAAAATCGAAATCAAGCAATCCATAGAGAAGACATTAAAACTTTTATATTCAAAATTTCATTTGATTTGCGTAAAAACTAAGCTCAAAAAACTTATCCCATGTTTCCAAGCATTTTATTCACCGTGAAGATCCCCTTAAAGCAAAATGCACTACTACAAATTATTAACAGATTTGTTAATTTAACTACAATTGCTTCAATTTTTTACAAAAGTTTTTTGTACTGTTTAAAGAAATGCTCTACAAAATATCCTAATTGACA
Organism: Lagria hirta; assembly: GCA_947359425.1. Lineage (NCBI taxonomy): Eukaryota > Metazoa > Arthropoda > Insecta > Coleoptera > Tenebrionidae > Lagria > Lagria hirta. The sequence continues at coordinate 17,668,391 of OX375796.1, read as the reverse complement.
CTAATTTGGTCTTTTGCACTTTGTGCGCTTGGCAAAACTATTGACAGTTTGGCATCCACTCTTATAAAAGTTTTTTTTAATTATGATTCGAAAAGATGTAACAGAGTATGTGCACAGTAATAAATATAGAATCAGTATTAAAAATTAAAAATATTGTAGCATGAATGAAAACAGTTAATCAATATATATTTTTAGAATGCATTTTTTTTGTCCTATTATTATTTTATTAATTTAATAATTTTTTAAGCAATAAAGTTAGTTTTATTATTTATAAACATGATTAAAAAATTAATTGTAGAGAAAATTACTCTGTTTTTTCAAGAACCAATTATTGAACAGGATTTTGTATTAGAATTCAAAAATCGAATAAAAATAATATTTGACTATCGCAGGCAGACTATTGACAATAAGCAGCTAAATTAAATAAATTTGCATACAATAGACAGTAACATAATTCTATTCTAAAACAAGCTGAGAAAAGCTTGTTGTTCAAGCGCTTCCTCATTTCACTTCTGATCATTTAGTTTTGTGTATTTTTTACTCTCTAAATTTGCTAAATAAGAATAAAAAAAATTGTGCCAATATTATTCTCTGTGGGTAAAAACCTGAAAACAAAATAAAAACTTTTTCAGGCGCCAGACTCTTTCAATCTAACGAAAAGCGCAGTAATATCCCGCAGAATTAAATTCTGAACTTATTTTGATATGCTTTACTAAAATTACATTCGCCAATGTTTTTATAGTTTTAATCAATATTTAATATGTCTATAAAAGCGCAGTAAAACTTGCGAAAAAACTTTCATCTATTAATTTGTTCTTCATAAAATCTATTGTCATGCCTTCCGTTTGCAAAATTTAATATTATAAAAGTCTTCAAATTTACTATTGCATCCAATATTCAATGGTCTCGTATCATTGCCGTTCTAAAACTTTTATTAGAAGGGTTAAAATAAAAAAAACTATAAAAATTTTTTTTTGTACTTTATAAATTGTTTCTTTGTTCATAATAAATATGAATAACCTGTGGAGCAATGTAACTCACAATAATAAATAAAGTTACCTTACACATGCTATCCTGTCAATTTAATTAAGTAATGTAAAATTTGTTTAATTATAAAAGTAGATGTTAGTTACTATTTTAATAATTTTTAGCGAGCGCTACATAAACAAATAAACATCTATTAAGCTTTTGTATATAGATACCTTAAAATGCTTAAAAAGATAGATACTTAGAAACATAGATAAAAGAACATTTTATGGTTGTGACTATGAAGTTTTTCACTCATCACAATTCATAAAAAATAAACATACAATTAGTTTCTATGGCGCCGACTCAAAACTATTTACATATTTACTTTAGTGTAAGAGTTAGACTATAAAGTTTTTTAATTTTTTTTAGTAAAGTTTTGTTTTAGTAAAAAAGAGTTATTACTTAAGATAAACTTAATTCTGTCAAACTTAAATAGTTTGCACATATTAGTTCAACAAGTTTATTGTATAATTTGTTTCTTAAAATCTTATAGCATTATCTATTAGAAGCTTACCTCAAGATCTAAAAAATGTTTCTAGATTTTGATGCAAAAAGTCACTTTTGATAGTAGATATCAGTTTTGATAATAAATACTTTTTTATAAATCAGGAATACTGTTGACCAAGTTGTTCCAATAGCATCTTTGGTCTGAAACTCATATCTGCAATATTTTTTATCTACAAAATAAAGTTGAAGAAAGTTTACTAAATCCAAGATCTGTAGACTCTAACATGTTTAATATTTATTAAGACTCTTTAGTAAGTCGCAACATATTCTTGTTTGAATAAAGTTGCAATGATGATAAAGTCTTGTTTATTAAAGTGTATATTCTCCATAATATGATAAAAAGAATGACGTATCTATATGAATAAACTTGTTTTGTAAACTCTATGTGAATAAACTTGTTTCGTCAGAAACTGTGCTGTTTATAACAACACTGTGATTACAAAATATAGTATGTATTTTGGAAATATAACTAGAATAAAGCTATTTGGTTTTAGTGTACCTAAAGCTTTGTATATTGAATAATCTAAGGAAATAAGAAGATCCTCAATAGCTAATAAAAAGAATAATAAAACACTATGACTGGCAAGATTTTGAACAAAATTTAACAAATTTAATACCGCTCGTGATTTTACAAGTGTTTACAATCAACTGTTACAATTTTTCTACCATACTTTACAACACACATAAAAAAATTCTAACCAAACCTAGTCGGTTCGGCTTGTATAAACTGTTTTAAACTGCTGTGCATAAAGTATTTCAGCATATCTGTTAAATTTTTTTTTTCAATGATTTAACAATGTGACTTATTTTTCTGATACTGTTTTTACAACACTATTTGAGTCTTGAGATTCTAATTTACACGTTCCTGATGATAGAATGTTGATAGCCTGTAACATCTAAGATATTAACAAACTTTTCCAGAAATAATCTCCAGAAGTTGTTAAATATATTGAAATTATCAGCAAGTGAAGAACAACACACATTCTATTTTGCAATTTAGTCCAAATTTTATTGCATTTAGTTTCTTAAATATACTTCAGTAAGATTTTTGTTTATTCAATAAAACACTATTTGCAGCTTTTATTGCAGTATTCTGATAGTTTAGAACACATTCTAAATATAATATAAGTTGGTAAAAGCTTTTGTCAATCTCATTCAATGGCAAACTTTTGATATGTTGTGGATTCTTATGTAAAATACAAGCTTTATTTTGATACAAACCACAAAACAGAGCTGACAGACACAGCGTATTTTGCATTTTTACTATGTCAATAACAATTAGAAATATGTCTGATAATTTTATAATTGCCAAATTCGTATTTTATAAATATGACACCAGAAAAAAACACGTTTTAAAACTCTACAAATCAAACCCAAAATGTTGTTTTATTGATTCGTAAATAAGCCCCATTTGTATGCACTAATATTGCATTACAAATTAAAATTTAGACATATATGTAAACTGTTGACAGCAAAAATGTAGAAAAACTTATTTTTTTCTTTTGAAAATACTATATCAAAAAATATTTTCAGCTATAACAATTATAATTACTTTATTTGTTCAACATTTAGAAACAAAATAAGTTTTTGTTAAAAAACCAAGGTTCTTAAGTTCAATGTCGAGCATTTAACTCAATCAAAAGATACGAAACAATAGAATTTTGTTTCAAGCTTAACGTTCAAACACAATTTTACTATTTTCGCCTCGACCAGTGTCAAATGTAAGTAACTTCCACATTTTTTCGGGTGATTATATAAAATCCCAAGAAAATCTTGTACGTTTTTTTATTTTCAGAACTAGTGCATTATGGTGGAGAAAAACATGATTTGTCATCCTCAAGCGACTTTTTAACGATTTGATCCAAATTGCCAAGGAAGTACGCTTGAGACATCACCTACAAAGAGAAAGCACAGGCTATTGTTAAAGATGAGATCTGCATGATTGCCAAATATGACAGGATTGCTGCAAATAAATAAAACTTTGGGCCAATCAAGCCTCTATCAACATAAATTTTTCTATTATTCCGACTCAAAGTGATAAACCAAAATTAAAAGTGATTTTCCGGTTAAAAATCATCCCTGATTATAGCTCAATTAGATTTAATCAGTAGGATTACCCTCTCTGAATAACTTTCTTTTATATAAAATCTCATTGGAAGGGAAGTGACTTGCTTTGAGACAAAAGATCTCAAAAAAATAATAATAAACGGTAATTACTACACTTTCACTGAAAAAAAAGTTTGAATTCACTCACACATGACAATTGGCTATTGTATATAAAGCGGGGGCGGATAGTCTCAAAGTTATTTGGCAAAAATGTCATCAACGAAATGCAGTTCGATGCTTCTTCTCGCTTTTATAATAATTACAGTGAAGTGTAATAGTGTTAACCACCCTTCAATTAAAGATTCCTTCAGACAGTGTCTTGTTTCGCAACCCTCTGTTACATTGGGACATTGCTTAGGGGTTGGGGCTATTAGTAAATTGCAAAGTTTAGACAGCCACCAAGAATTCGATTTAATTGACGGCTTTACTTTGAGCAGAGATGGACAGGAGTATAGAGAAGCCTCCTATAACTTTGCCGAAAGAGACCCGAGTGATTTCAGGTAGGTCAATAGGTCTGTAAGGCCCTTCCATTGTCTGTTCATAAGAGAGTTAGGAAACTCCTAAATAATAATAATTATTAGGTATCGTAATTAACTAGGGTTAACAATATTAAAACATACAACAGACCATAATTACACAAAGAAAAGTTATTCTGATAAAACTTAATAATTTATTTTTTTTTAAGTTTTCTAAAATTTTTATTAATTAAATTAATAGCTTATGCCTTATATAGTCAACTTTAAACTTACATTCACAAAAAAATGTTATTTGGCTCTTACAAAATAAAATTTTCTTTGAAAAAACGTTTTATTTCAAATGTTTCAAGATACATTTGGTAGGATAATTTGAAATTCAAATGAAACTTCTATATTTATCAAAAAATTAATAAGAAAGTTGCTGCAAAACAATAAAGAACACTAATAATAAATTAAAGTTTAAATTAGACTTAAACGAAAGATAAACCTCTGAACAGTTGACAAAATGAGTATATAAAATATTCAACAAATTAAGCCAAGTTCACCGCAAGCTTTTTCAAACCGCTTAAGTTAGAATCAGTTTAATAATTATAGCCGCTAATGATCCAAATAGCAATATTAAAAATTAATATTGCTCCTAAAAATCTTTAGTCAAAATTTTAATAATCAAAGGTCGTTTCAAATGATTCAAACTTTCTAAGAAATATATATGAAAATGAACAAACTTTAATTTTTTTTTTTGAATTTGGCATACTAAAGAATGATATTAAATTACAAAAAAAAAATGATTGAACATTTCTCACAATTGTACTGTAATTGTCAAAAAACTATACATTTTAAAATTTATTTATTATTCAAAAATAAACATTTTTATAAATCTTAATAAATTTTTATAACATTTTTATTAACATTAAACACAACAATAGTTAAACATTAGCTATATTAAATTATTTTTAGTTCAGTTTATTGACGCGTCATAGATATAAAGTACATACTTGTCTTGAAAACCTAGCGCAACTTTAAATATTAAAATTTCCACTTAAAATTACTCAAATTTTTATTATTTTTTTTGTAGAAAACAATAAAATAATAGAAAAAACAATTTAAAAAAATAAAGAGTTTTGACAACTTTATAAATTTTTAATAATTTGAAGTAATAATTTATCATAGTTTAACTCGTTTAACACTTATTCTCTATAAATGTTTGGCGCTTTAGGTTTACCATCTACCAAATACTAGAGAAATTATTGGAAACTGGGGCATTATCTGTAAGTTGCCTTTTAGAATGATCTCAAAAGTGAGATTTGTAAATAACCTAAATAGTTATTTGTGTCAATTTGTATACAATTTTTTGTCCAACTTCTTGATTTAATATAACATTTTCTACATTTTGTAGCCATGTATTTGTTAACTAATTATTTATTGAATAATAATATTATGTTGTTAGATGATAGGGTCGTGGGTGAAGTTTACCTAACACGACTTTAACAAGCTTTGCTTTATCATCTGTAAACACTGGTAAACAGTACGTGTGGCAAAGCTGTTTGTCTTGTATTTGTTATATAAACAACATGTTGATCTTTAATATTTATTTAATCGTTGAAATAGGTATTTTTTGGTAGCGCTCGATACACCATTATTCAACCAGGGTCTAAGTTACACTCTGGTGTTTTTTGTTTCTATACAAATATTACAAATCTTGTTTCTAAAGCTTTTGAGCAAAGCTTTGTTTGAGGACTCTTTTTTATTCCTTAACTTTTAAGATGTAAACTTAAATTTTTCGCTGCTAATAGTTCTTTACAATCAAATGTGAAAAGTAGAGTTTTGCAGTGCGAGCTTTATGTTTGAAATTCATTTTACTAGTTTTAGTGACAAAAATCTTCAAACACGGAGTTTGAAATAAATTTTCTGGTTACAATATTTGTATTTATCAAAACTAGTTTTGTGGCCGGTATCTATGTGAAGTTCAGTTAATGAAACTCTTGCTATAAGCTTGAATTTATGTTACAAAACTTCAAGCGTAATAAAACATTCTGTTTCTCTAGTTTAAGGTTTTTTCCATAAAAACATATGATAAATAAGTCAATTTATCATATTCATACTTTGCTGAAAATATTGATAATGGCAAGTCTAACTTAAAAGTAAATAACATTCATACGAAATAAAATATATTTGAACAGACATTTAGCACTATAACTATTAAAATATAAAACAAAATAGTAATTTATTGGAAAAGCGAAAAAGTTAATTCTATTGACAATTAGCGTAAGTGCAAGGTTTTATTTACTAACAGGTTTCTAGAAAACCATTTAAGGTTATAAACATAAATTAAAATTTAGAAAAAAATAATACTTTCAGATGGTTTAAATTTAAAGGAAAAGTGTAAGCAAAAAATAATATTTAATTATTAGTACATTAAACAAAAGCCAAAGTAATAAAACAAAATAAAGCTTGAAAATATAAACAGAAAAGTTGATGAAGAGTTTGTGGAGTAGAGAATGAGTAAATATCTAATAAAAAAAATTAAAACACATGTTAAAAGATAAAAAGATATAAGAAACCAATATACTTGCAATCAAGTAAAAGGTAAAACTTATAAAGCTCTAATTAGTGTTTACAATATAAAGTCTAAAAATTATAAAAAAAAGTACAAACAAAAAAAGAAGTAATGATAAAAAAAAAAAGTAGTGATAAAAAATATGAAAACTTTATATGTGACGAAAAAAAAGTGTTTAAGAAATACATATTTAAAACAGAGCTAAACGCAGTGCATATATTAAATAACCAACAAAATAATAATGCGTTTTTAAAAAATAAGCAAAAAAAAATTGAAAAGTAATACATATATCAAGCAAATTATAATGTCTAAAAGTATGTTAAAATGGTTTTAAAGTTTAGATAAAAAGTGTGCGAATGATATAAACAGCTACAGAAATTAAATATCTTAGATAAACACTAGAATTAACAAAATAATTATAATATTTAAAAAAAATGTATGATATAAAAACAAATGTAAAAAATTTTTTACTAAATAATTTTAAATTTTAATCAAAATTGCGGTAAAATATACGTAATTTAGCGAAACTCAGACACTCAAAAAGTAAGTTAAAAAATGCTGCAATGGTAAGTACGTCTAAGGAAAGAACTTATTTTAATAAATCTAACATAAAGGTAAAAAAAATTTGTAATAAAAAAATTTAATTAGCCTAGAAGATTATGTGAAAGCATTATATGTATACAAACAACGTTTTATAATTTTTTTTTAATTTGAAATTATTGCAAATTTTTTATAAAAAAGTTTATAAAATCTTTTAGTAGGGACTATTTTAATAAGCCTAAAGAAGACACTTTTGCTGCAAATTGGCAAAAAATTTAAAATCTTGTTAATTCTAAGAGAAGAAAGTCACATCTATTTATCAATCAGAAAAAAATTGATAATTTTTAAACGGCTGAGGAAGTTTAAGTTAAACATTACATATACTAAAATTAAAAAAACAGTTTGGTCTAGCTGTTTTGTAGCTACAATTTAACAAACAACACAAAAGCACACATATACAGACGCTTCTCGAGTTCTGGTTATCAATCAGAAAAGAATTGATAATTTTTAAACGGCTGAGCCAATTTAAGCTAAACATTACAAATACTAAAATTAAAAAAAAAAATTTGGTTCAGCTGTTTTGTAGCTACAATTTAACAACACAAAAGCACACATACACAGACGCTTCTGGAGTTAAAAATAAGTATAAAATTTTATATTTTGCTAACATTAATCAATAAATTCAAAGTATTTTTGAATTAATTTTATTTTTTATGAGCTTGGTGTCTATAAAATATTAATTCAGCTCGAAAACCTTAAATTTACTCTCTAATAACTGTACATAATTTGAAAGAAAAGGTTTCTCAAAATGAATAAATAATGCTCTCAAATCCCAAAACTCTGTTTGTGCTATATTTCTGCCAGTTTGCGGCTTTTAAAGTTTGAAAACTTCCATCAACTTTGTTCATTTAGAATTTATGCCGATTGGCTTCATATTTAAGTCTAATTTATATTGACAGGACTTTGATTGATTCGGTCAGCCATGTCTTCTCCCAAAGGACCATGCACTGGGATATGGGATTTGTCTATCCTGGATTAGGAATGCGCGTTTCGCCATCTGTGGCCCCAGCTGGTGTACTAGAATTTGTTCTTGACCCTCATAAAGAAGCTATCAACAAGAATTCATTTAATGAAATTGGAACAGGTAAATAAATATTTTCTTAGTATGAAGAGATCTGCACAGTTGGCGCTACTGATCAAGGATATGCGCGAAGTTTAAGGTCAAAGCTGCCAACCGCATTCCTATGCAATTAATTAATTTAATTGAGCTTAAAATTCACGAACATTAATACCTGCTCTCTGAAATTTGTTTTAAATTACTTTTATTATTTATAGTGACATATAAACTATAAAGAATATACTTAGTACTTAAAAGAACAGCAAATTGATATAATTTTTGTTTACATTGATAGAAAAATTGTGTTTAATTTCTAAATAGTTACAACACGCTAAAATGACGACGAAAAAAAAGTGTTTGTTTTGCCTGAAATTCTTAACCATGCTAAAATAGCATTATCATAAAAAATGCTTAAAAAATCAAAGAACTGAACAAAAATAAACATAAATATCGTAAAAATTAAGTATTTTTCAACAAATGATGTACGACCCATCTTAAACTATTACAGAATTTTAAATAACGTCAAATTTTTAAATAAAAACTTTTAAAGATAGAACAGTAGCAGACATTATATAGTGGTATGAAAAGAAAACAATGTTTTGCGCACTATTTAAAACAAAAATCTAGTCTAAGCGCAAAAGTCAAAATCAGAAAAGAAAAAAAAAGTATGGCATGGACTTTTAGGCTTACATGTAGAAAAAATGTGTGGCATATCAAAAGTAACAGAAAATTACGAAACCTATCCAATAATTTTTTCTAGTTCTAGCGGTTAAAATGGCTAAATTACAATAAGCAGAATATTTAAAAAATCTCAAAGATGATTAAAGTGTTGAGAAAATGCAGAAAAAAAATAAATATAAAAAAACTTTGAAAAATATCTAGGTTAAAATGGATAGAAAACCACGAAGCCGATCTGCTAAAAACCAAAAGTGAGACGTCGACAATATGAGTATAATATGTCAGTATAGAACATGGTCATTAAAAGCCAAAGTCAAAGTCATAAACACAAAAAATCTCTATTCGTATGCCATTATAAACCACTCACACATTAAAAAATTTATTGCTAAAATTAAATTGCAGGTAAAATAAATTAAGAATAAATAGTAATTTATTGTTAAATTGTTATTTTGACAATAATCTAATCAATTTTAAGTTTTTTTTATATAAATAAGAACTCGCTGTGTTACGTTAAAAGTCTCTTTGTAATTTTAAATTAGTAATTGGTTTTGAAAGTTTAATCAATGCTTTAACACTAATTGTTTGACAAATTGCAGACATTAATCGAGTTTTAACATTTTATGGTGACATTATTTTTAATGGTTTATTTTAATCTCTTATAGGAAAGCTATTGGCACGTCAGTTTCTTGTTCCGTTTCTACTTGGCTTCAAATTTAATTTTGCAACAATTGTTCCAATTTTGTTTGGAATTCTGGCGCTGATAGCAAAAAAAGCAGTTATTATTAGCAAAATTGCATTGGTTGTCAGCAGTGCTATGGCTTTAGGAACTCTGCTTCTTGGAAACAGTAACAGATTTTCTCAACAGACAAATCATCATCAGCATTCACCATCTTTGAATCCGGGTTTTGGAGGAAGTACATTTGGAGGAAATAATTTTGTGAATAGGTAATAATTGTTAAGATAGGGAAATCTGTCACATTATTGTCACATCCTGTGATACTAACAAAAACAAATTTAATGCGCTATAAATTGTCTTTAATTTATTGACATTTAAGAATTTATTTTCTTAGACTGATTAATTATTGACTTTATATAAACAATGAAATTTAATGCTTAAGTTTGTAATAAACAACACATCATATAAAAATAAAAGTTAACAAAAATTTTAAATCATTTTTAAAAATTTTAAATTATTTATTAAACAATATGTTTTTCAAGGTTAAAAATACTAATCATGCAAAGTTCTAAATAGGCCAACTAAGCTTTAAAAAAAAAGTTTTTTGTCAAAAGAGAAATAGGGATTATTAATAAAGAGAAAGAAAAGCTGCCATTGATCAGAATATATAAACAAATAATATTTTTTAAGAATTCACAAGTTTTTGTAGTACGTAATACTATTTTTATTTTTATTTGTTTTAAAAGTTTTATAACTCTATATTATAAATGATGATATCAACGCAAATTTGCTTGTTAGGTGCCCTTAAGCATGTATTAATTTTTTTAATATGTTGAATAAGAAAAGCACCTGGTGATAAAATATTTAATCTTAGAGAATATTACAAAATACTGCAAACACAACGAGTTGTGATCATGGATAAAATAATAAGGTTTGACGTTTCTCCATATCCAGGAAAAACGGCTACACGCTGGGATTTAGTCAATAAGTGCGTTCAATATTATGCACGAGACTGAACACCGCAAGATTTAATCTTTTACCAAAAAAATTATGCCTTGTTAAGATAATAAATAATTAGTTTAGTGTTTGTTGTGTCAAATTAATTTTGATCCGGACTTTTAGATCGGTTAATTTTATTTGCCGGACTCATTTGTAACAATGTAAACGCAATTTACCAAAGCAATATCGTATAGAATATAATTATAAATATATGTAATTAAACAATGAATTTATCAGATCTAATCCTAATTTTTTTAGATTTCCAGAGCATGACTACGTGGACGACCACTACCGGGGCGTGCCTGAAAATAACGTGGACCAATTGACACTTTATAGTAGTCTCCAAAAATCCTTTACCAAAGAAGGAAAAGCACCTAAAGGAAGAAACTTTGCGTGGAACGAAGATGAAAAAGCTAAAACAGTTTAAAAATCTCATGTATTCTAATTTATTCTACCATCTGTGTAAGTTGGTAGAAATGCAACATTATTACCAAAGACTATTTCAGCTCAATATTTTTATGCAATTCTACTTATTATTTAAATAAACTAAGGTTTTTTAATCTGAGTTTTTATAATTGTAAATATACGCGCCCTTTTTATTGGTTAATAATGATAATATTATTAATGCTTTTGTTCCTCAACAAAAAAAACATTTGCAAGACATACCGAGTATAGTAAGATTGAAAATCTTACTAAAAATTGTCATAAAGATGTAAAAGTTTCTTAAAATAATCTTATATTATAATACAAAATAATTATTTTAATTTTGTATTTTAATTATAAACTCACTTTAAAGCGTGATGAAATAATATACAATAACTTTTTTATTATTATTTATTTATGTCAAAAAGCAAAACTTAAAAAAATTAAAAAATTTGATCAAGTTAATCAAGATTATAGACAAAAATGTGAAATATAAAAAAATTGGTAGTTGTCTGAGTCAAGATTATTAAAATTTTGCATGTTCTACAGGTGCAAAAACAAAGAAAAAACTAAGACAAAAAATTGTGTAATTTTTTTTAAATGCTAGTTTACGTGACACAAACACAAAGATTTGTTTACTATTTTATTCTAAATTGATTATTTATTATTGTTATTATTTTTTAATAATGGCAGTGCTTTTACAAGTACGTGGTGAATATATTACTATGGTCTGTTCAGATTCAAGAAAGAGTATTTTGGTCATTTGAATGTTGAATAGTTTTTAAACCATTCAAAATTGGTTTAAAATGAAATATACGATTTTTTCTGCAGCCTGCCCTGTCCGAAAAATCGTCAACCATCTCTTACTTCATAGATGTAATCACGTAGAACCTGCATGCATTTGTTTTCATGCACTCTTTCTTGAAATTGAATAGAGTGTAGGCACTGGTGTTTTATCATTAACTTGTTTTTGTACTATTATTGACAGAATATCAACATTGAAATAGCTCACTTTCCAACCTCTACATTTTTGTTGTATATTATTTATACACTATTTGTTCTAATAAATGCTTCTAGATAAAAGGATCTTATTATCTAGGCCTTCTTATTATAGTTGTCTTGCATTTAATCATTAATGCGTAGGTGTGTTATTAGTGATTGTGTAACTTTCGAGTGATATAATTGTCTGAACTAATATGATCACAATATAATTATTTTATCAAAGCGGTAGTCATAGGTAGCTATTTAGCTACATAGGTAAATTTTTAAAATAATTTAAAAATTATTCTTTTTTGGGAAAGCGAACACAAATATTTGTCAACTGATCGATTTTCATTATAAATTGAAAAGCTTCACAGCAAAGCTTTTTTAATATATTTTAATAATGGAATATTAGAAAAATGTAAGTAAAAAAAACTCAAAGTTTTAATATAATAATCACAATTATTGTTTGTGATTTAATTTTGAAAATTTATTTATAAACAATACGGCTTTGGTCATTTCTTATGATAGTTTTGACACAATGCGTATCCAATTTAATATAAAGCCACAAAAGAAAAACACAAACGCAATTAGCATTTACTCGTAATTGCATCATTAGTACAGTTTCAATAATATTGTTAACGAAGCGACCGACAAATCTAATACATTTCTGCCAATTGTACCACATAGCCGTCTAATAACAACATGAGTTCGTACTTTACTGCCTCTGTATAATAGTTTGAGCTCGTATAAATACACCAGGTGGATACAAAAATACTGTTAGAGTAATTTCTCTCAAATCCACTTTTCTGCATCCGTGTTTAAACTTTCCTTGCTTACTCAATGCCAATCAATACATCATCGGTGTGAAGAGAAAATATCTTCTAGAAAACAAAACGGTATGAATTATTGTAGATTTATGAATTTTTATCTAATTATGGCACACACGTGTATTGAATAGTCATTACCTACTCTGCTGAAAGCTTCACATTTCTCTTAAAAGTACTTTCGTGTAAAAAAACTTAGTTCTCTGACAATATCGGCTGGTTATATAATATTAACATGAATCAAGAGCGGCTGTGTTTTTTGAGACAGCAGGGCTTAAATAGGTTTGTACTAAAATTAGGTAGTAAAATAATCACTCAGTCTGCATTTTTTTTAAGACAAAGATTAATCCAATACTTTCATTCCACTATCCCATTATTCCTTATTCCATTTCTAAAGTAGCACTGATTTATTATAATCAATTATTATTTGTAAATGTAAATTTTTTTAATTTAAAAGGTTCAAACAGTATAAAAATATGTATTTCTTATTTTACAACGCTTAAAACAACAACTCAAACTTATTTAATTATTATATTTAAATTTACAAAAATCTCCAGCCATTGCATAAGCGACTTTATGTTTACAGAGCTTGTTACCGGCTTTAGTACAAACCGATCTAAGACCTGCTCCCAAAAAAGCACAGCCGCTCTTGATTCATGTTAATATTATACATACTGTGGTTAATACCACAGCAGTTGAATATTTTTAGTTACACGCGAAAGATGAGCAATTGATATGTAGAAGGAACAGCAGCTGCACCAAGAAAAAAACAATATGAAGCATTGTATTGTAGGCAATAAAATTTTATTTAAAAAATGACCTTTTACACCTTATGCTTAAAAACGATACATTTTTGCTTAGACTATTTGTTATTTTACTCATTATCTAAAAATGCAACCAAAACAAAAACATTATTTTAATTGATAATTATTTTTGTTTAATTATAATGAAATATTAGTGTAACCCTAATAAAATTGTGTTATTATTATGTTATAACGCTATAGAGCTATGCGGGTTACAGGTTTATTAGACTATCGTCAGTTAAACAAAATAATAGATTATTCTAAGCTTTATCTAATAGTTGTTTACATGAAAGTCAGGAAAATTTCACATTACTGAAGAGGAGCTAAATTGAAATACGAGGCACTTTGTGCCGAGTATTTTAAAGCTCCGAGTCAAGTAAGAGATTTTACTAACGTGTTTTGTATTAAATTTTTCCGGAAATCGTAAAAAAAGACGAAATTTACAAACTTTAGAATTTTTTTTGACAAATTCCACAAAAATCAAGTTTGTCAATTTTGTTGACAACTATAGTTACTAGAGTATCTTTTTTATTTTGCGTCTGGTAAAGTTTTTACAGTACTAGTCCGGAAAACTCAATTTTCCTGCGCGTAAATAAGCAGGAAAATGTTGTTTCCAAGACGATTTCCGAAAAAAGATTTTGAATATATATAGCGCTTTTTATTTTGAATTAAATAACGCAATTAATCTCGGAAGGAAATGCAGACACACTTTTAGTCACAAACGACACATTTAATATATTTGAAATTTATTGTCATCTAATGAAGTAAAATGACAAAGCCTTAAAATTTTTCTAAATGGAAGTGCTAGAGCACAAGACATTTGGCTTTAGCCTCTGGATAATTGCTTACGAGTATTATAGACTAATTATTATTTATCACAGCAGCAACCAGATGACGTTTTATTAGCTTTCTAGCCGTTGCTTATATTCCATAAGTCACTCACACTTTTCAAAAATTTAAGGTCAAATGCTTGAAATCTGAGTTATTTCTGAACTGATTGATGTACATTTTAAAAATGAATGAAAAGTCAATAGTTTAATGACGTAATTAAAATTTTTGTATAATTTTTGAGATAAAATCTAGACATCCTACTGTGAACACACCCCAGATTTTTCCCAAATGACTCTCTTCCGCTGCACTTTACATAAATGTCTCAAAAGATTCTCATTAATTATAATAATTATAAAAACCTGTCACTTGCTCTACAACTTTTTCAGTTAAAGTTAATATATCACAATAATAAATTTCCCACAAATACCTGTGCACACATAGAAAGTCAAATGAAACCATGTTGCAGGTAGCTTGAGGCCGCAAAATTTAGGTCGCATCTGCTCATCTTAGGAGATAATTCTAATGTATGTTGATACGTGCTATTTGAAACAAGTGTTAGAATTTTAAAATCTTTTAAATTTGTAGATTTAGAAAATTTGCACAAAAATAATTTAATATTTTGCTAATTATTTTACTTTCTCTTAGGCATTTTGAACAAGATTTTATAGGTTGATTAGATTGTTTCTTTGATAAGTCTTCTCCGTCTTTTTGATATACAGATGTTTAATATTAAATGTGAATTTTTAGATACATTGTTAAGCTATCATTAAATAGAACTTTAATATTGTTAAGCTATCATTAAATAGAACATTTTTATGTCAGTGCAAATATAGATGTCAATGTAAATAAAAAACCGAGAGTATATTATGCTTCTTAATATTTAACTAAGATTTTTATTAACTTGGTACGTCATAAATGAAACTTTAATTAAATAGTCAAATAGTGGAGCCAATACTTTTCAAAATCTTATATATACATTTATTTATAGCCAACAAAATACTATCGCTAACACAGAACTAAATAAGAAAAACATATGTAATACCAGTAAAAAAAATTTAAAAAATTAAACGTAGAAGCTTTTGTAATTTATTCAAGTCAGAGACGAGGTTTACTGTTGCAGTGTGTCTAAGAAAAGATATTGAAATCGAGATGAGCACTTCCGCTTTTTTATTTAGTCTACGACATAAGCACAACTCTTCCTAGTGCAAAAATTTTTATACAAAAAGCAAAACACAAATTTTATCTTTTCAAGACATTTTTTAAGGTAAATTACGCAATTAATAAAACTAACACTAACAAATGTTTTAAAAACTAAATACATAAACTTGTGACATCTAAATTAAAAAATTAATTTTGCTGCCTATAAAGAAGACAATAATAGGTCATATAATAGACAAATAATAAAACATTTCAATCAGCTGTTCTCAAACAATATGTTTTCAAATAAGAACCAAACAATTATTTAAAATACAAATAAAGAACTACAATAATTAGAATACTACGTGGTTAAAATTGAAATTATAATATGTCTTAAAAATAGTATTTTGGCTTCAGAGCAGCAGGGTAAATACACATTATAGACTCCAACAACAAACAAATAAACAATAAATGATTTAGTAACTGAACATTAGTTATTACAAAAAAAGAGAAAATCACAGCCTCTAAAAATCATCTAATGTTTGTCGGTTTTCTCTGGTTCAATGCTGTTTTGAGAGCAGATATTAGAAAAAAAATTTAGCAGCTTTACATATTTAGCTTCAGAAAAACAAAATGTGTTTTGTGGGTTGAAACTACAACAATCTCTGGTAATAAAACGTATGCTTTACATATAAAGCTAAAAACATTTCTTACGTCTAACTAACACCAGTAGCTTTAACAACAGTTTTTAAACGTCTTCTACAAAATTTATCATCTTAAAATGATATCAAACTTATAAGAAAAACGGGTTGAATTTTTTGTATCAATTATAAACTGTGGCTTTAGATAGAGTTTCTTTGATAAAAGTGTTTCTAAGATGATCACATTGTTTAGGCGTCAATAAAAATTGAAGATAGAAATTTTGCTTGAAGATTTGAAGCACAAAATGTTTAAATTACAATAACTAAAATATTATTGAAGCAAATGGCAATTAATTTGCAAAATATGAAAAACTAGCTAGCAATCAAAGATAATTTTTTTTAAACAAAACATTATAGACATTATTTTTTTTAAATTTAACTTGTTGCCTAAAATTTTCTTATAAATTGCTTATAAAAACTCATTCTACCCTGCCATAGATACAAATCTATTAATTATTATTGATTAGATGTTCAGATTTTTAGAAAATATTTTTTTAGAAAATTAGGTTATTTCTGAAAGATTTTGAATTGTCAATGATGTCTGCTTTAATTTTCATAATAAATTTTAATCAATTTTTAACAAGACTCTTTTAAAACTACATTATTTTAAAAAAGACCGAGAGTTTACTTGCTTAGCTTCATCGGAGAAATTTACTTAGACTGTGTTATTCAGACGTAAGAAATTTTTGGTGTTGATAAACTAATTTTTGATAGAAAAAAAAAAGCAACATATTGAATGATGCAAAAAAATGTTTTAGACGTTAGCATTATAGATTATCTACCATACAGTCCTATCTTTGCTTTAAAAACCAAATGCGCAAAACTGCTTTTTGACGAACAATAGAACATTGTAAAAACCTAGTTTATAAAGTGTCTCAAAAAGAGACACTAACAATTTAAAAATAAAAATGTTTACACCAAATTTGAAGAATTAAATTTTACAGCGCAACAACTTGTTTAACGCATAAGCCCAAAACATAGCTGAAAACAATGTAGAATTTATTCACACTTAAAAGTAGTATAATATATTTGATTAGCTCATAATTTGTTCTTTATATCTGTGCTGCAAGCATTATATTTGTTAATTATTTATTTTTTCTTAAATTTTTGATTGGCAATGGTAATCTCAACAACTGTCACTATTTGACGTTGATTAATTATTTAAATCACATTATGTTGAAAATACCTACGTTATATTTACAGTTGTGTAGTTCCTTTCATTTCTCAAAAAATTAAAAAAAAAATCATCTCTTTCTAAATAACCGTCCATAAAACATTTTTAGGATTTTTATAGATTTCAGCGTTGGCAGAATAAAAAATATATATAACTAACCTTTGATCAAATTTCTAAAAATTTTCAAATATGCCGTTGAACAATTTTCTGTTGACTCAGTTAGTGACATGTTGTCGTCCTTCAGCGAGTTTATATGATAAAAACTAAATATTTTAAGTAACAATTTGAAGCAAGATTTTTCGAAGTTGCTGGAAGAAAAAGTTTTTAACAAAATTGCAAAGCTTTTTTACAATTAGACATAGTTAAAGCTTTTTTTCATTTAATTAAAAGTTTAACAATAGTTTGATAAACATGTTGTCAGAAGAAGAAGACTTACTAACAATCAAATAAATTATTATATTAATTATGTTCACTAGAAAGAGGAAACAATTATAAGATACTTGCTGTTATAATTATCTGGATCATATCCTAAGATACAGTTCACATAAGTACTTATAAATTTTGATTTAAATACGTTTTGTTAAAAATTAAGTATAATTATCAAATAAAAAATAATTGTTGCGGACCACTTCAAGACACAGTATTCATTTTAGGTAATTTATTTAAATAAAAATGATGGTTTGGTAAATTACATATTACAGGTTTCATTATTTAATCTATGCCACATTTTTTTAGCATAGTTGAACTTATAATAGAAGGAATACTACATAAGTAGGTAATTTAAAGAGAATTGAGAAAGTGAAAATAAAGTATAATACTTGCCTTTGAACTACTAACGCACATTTTATTCTTAATGAGCTTACGATATGTATCTGTGGATTATGCCAAATTAAAGAGACCGGAAATTTCTAGATTAAGTAGTAGGTAAAGACCAAAACGAAGTATCATCTAATTTTTTACTTGAAGACGTTTATGCACCTCGTAAGAATTCGTGACTTGCGTCTCTGGAACATTCGACACGCTTTGTAATTCGGGATTTCATATATAACATAGTTTTTGCGAAAATCTCAGCATTAGTGATTTACAAAGATCAAGAGATACTTCAAAATGTTTGCTTTGGTGTTAGTTGCTTTCTTCGTTGGGGGTGGTTTTGCAAAAATTGACAAAGACATGTACAATGTCTTAGTGCCTTTCCGGGAGTGTTTTAACAGTAAGCATCCGGGAGTTTGTCTTAAAGAACGGTCCTTAACCGCTTTGGATATTACAATGAAAAGTACCAAGCCCTTCAAACTAATAGATGGGGTTGAAGTGGAACGCAATCCTACTTATTATTTCAATTTTGCCAATACCAGTCTTCCTGCTGATGCTTCTGCTCGAAGCATGCAACTCACGGATAGCCTTCATGAAAAACTTGAAGAATATTTCAAATCTCGAGTCTTCAAATTTGTAATGTCTGATAATTCAGGAGAAGAAGGTAATTTTTAACAATAAATATTTACAATTTTATAATTATTTGTCTTGAATTTTTAGGCAGAAAGAAGAAAAATAAGGGCGGTGGTATGATGATGATGGCCATGGGTGGTATGGCTTGCATGGTGGCTCAGTTATTTATGGGTAAAATTGCATTCATTGCTGGAACTGCTTTAGTTCTTGCCAAAATTGCATTCTTCATGTCAGCCATGATTGGTCTGAAAAAAATGGGCGGAGGTGGAGGCAGCAAAGAACACGTTGTCTACGCATCTGAAGGACATGGAGGCGGTTGGCACAGAAGTCTCGTAAATGCCGATGCTCAAAATATAGCGTATAAAGCGCATATTTCTGACGCAAACGGGTACTGATTATTAGCATAAGCTTTTTAATTTATTGTTATTTATTTTTAGAATAAGATCTGTAAATAAACAAAGTGTGTTCCACGTGTCTTTCAATTTTAGTCACAGTGAAATATAATAATACAAATTTTTATAATTATTTTTCTTTACTTTTCTAAATGTGCCTCTACATTATTCCAGTCATAAAATTAGATTCGACCTAAAATTATTAAAATAATTATAAATCATTGTTTTCCAGATGTTTTGACTTTGTTTTTAAAAGTTGAGAAAAATATTATTTGAGCTGGCTCTGCAAACACCACTTTTTTACACTGTTTCAAGAGTTCATACAAAGTCTGATTAAATCGGTTTAGAGAAACTCTTAAAACTAATTTGTTTAATTAATAAAGTTTCTAGTTGTGGCAAGATAATTAGATAGAGGTAATGAATATTAAAAGTTATTAAATTAAATAGAGCAGCTTTTATGTAAAAAATAATATCTTATTTTTTAAATCAAAAAACAATTCTTCTAGAGCATTGTGGCTTTGCCAGAACGCTTAGGACCAAACAAAAATTTTCAGGTATTAAAATGTTCGTAATAATGTTTATGAAAAAAGAGTTAATTTAGTTAGTATTCAGTCAATATTACACATTATTTTATTTGTTTATGTTGCCAATTATTAAGTATCGAATTTGGCTTAATTATGTATGTCGTCATCATCAGGTCGTTCCACTGTTGCTTGAGTTCTTGCCTATTGTCTGTATATCGGCTAAAAAACAATAAGAATGTTAACTTCTGTAATTGTTTATGAATCATAACCACAAATAACCACAAATTTTCTTAAGGTCGATATACCGGATGCAGCTTAAAAATCTATCACAAGATTACAAACCAATACTGAATCTTTTATTAGCAAAAAAATGTAAATCCGTGCTAAAAATAAAAAGCAAGAATTTAAAACCTAACGAGAACCAAAATAGCAAAACATGTAGAAATAAAAGCTAATATATAAAAATAATATATTTAAATAAAAATTTAATCAAATGAAGAAAGAAAAATTAAAGTAAATTTGTTATTGTTCTAGTGTGAAAACCACACCTGACTTTCATACAGAAACGCTTAACTTTGAACACGGGAGTCTTTTACTAAAGAGAGGTACACAAAAGCTTGCATTGTGCGTGAGACAAAAGCCGTTTTGTGACATCAGTAGAAAAAACACACTTGGGTGACAATACAACATTTTATTAAATACTTAAATTAAAAAGCTATTGAATTCGAAAACCGTTGATTTCAGAATAAGTGTTTTATCTGCTTTTGAGTATTATGTCAAATTGTTTAAAAAACTTAGATCTTAGATCTTAGACTTTTTAGATCACTTTTTTTTAAATCTTTATCACAATCTATAAAACAATACACAGAGTTGTATATTCTTCTAGATTGATGTTTTTTTTACAAAAGTGTCATGTAAATTTTAAAGTCAATAAAGCTTACTATTATACTGTTAAATAAAATCGTCCAAACACTGGTTTTAAACCTTTTGACAATACTTTCTTGCTCATTGTTATTTCAAAATTGCAATTATTTTTAATTATTAAAAATTTGCTATGTGTAATAGTTTTCATTCACTTTTTTTACAACTATCAATATAAGAACCCCAATTTTAAAAATTTTATAATTTGAGATTTATAAAAATACTCAAAACCGTAACTAAGTAATGCAAATTAGAAAAAATATATTCACTATTATATTCTAGTGTTAAAGTCCACTATTTTTCTGTTAAAATAGTTTACATTATAATTATCTTTCATTAAATGTCCGTCAATAATGTTGAATGTACCGTTTAGCTTAAAACAATAGCTGTTCAAACCTGTACAGTAAGTAACGCCTTTGTAACACTTTCTAAACTGAAAACAAAAATAATTATAAAAGCTAACTACAGCATCTGACGTCCTTGTCGAGAATGCTGACAGACAGACCAAATGTGTCTTTAGAAAACAAATTCATAATGTCAGCACGTAATACGAACAGTATTGTAATTATTGTTTGCTTAAATAAAACAGGTCAAAAAAATCTGTTTATAAAAGAAAATTTCATTTCAGGCGCTAAACAAAGAGTAAATAAAAATTTTCACATAATTCGGGTACTGCTTGTGTACTATATTCATGAGTGAAAGTTATAATAATGTGAGAAATTGGCGACCTAGTGAACAACAGACGGTCAAGATCAGTTTATTACCATGAACCTGCCATTGCAGGTTCATGTCGTGACATTCATTATTAAAAAGTAATTTTTCTTTTCAGAAAATCAATTTTCCAGATATTATATTTTCATAAGATCATAATATTTTCATTTTAAAGAATAATTTATATTTTTCAAACAACTATTTAAAAAAAATATGTCTAAAATTTTTAACACTATTATTAAACATTTATCGCTCATCTCAAACTTTAATACAACCTTCTCTTTACGTGCATAGAAATAATAATTTAAAAAACAAAAATAATGTAAAAAGTTTTTATTAATAAACGGTAGTTCAAGTAATTAACAGTAATTTTAATTTATCTTCAAAAAATATATATATAAGACCAAATTTGAAAAATCTCAATCTTTTTACTTTCAAAGTTAAACAAGGAAGCATTATAGACAATCTTAAAACTAACGTTTTTGGGATAAGCTTATAAGATATAAAGCTTATCATTTAAATTTGCTGTATTGTGTGCACGAAAATTGTAAATATAATTAGTCTAGATTTAAGTTCTCACTGTTACAGGCGAAGTAGGTCGCAGTCTAAAAACTTTAAATTATCTATTTCGATTCTAATTGAATCTATATTTTAAATGCATCCAAAACATATGTTATCCATACATATAGATAATTAAATTAAAACTAAATTGTCTAATTAACAATTTAATATAGTTTGTGTCATTAGAAAGTAAAAATAAAAGAAATTATCGACGTTTTGTTGTTAGTTTTAATGCTTAAAGCAAAGTTATAAAATATTCTTTATCTTTTAGAACTTATTTTAGTTATTTTTGCTTTTTTTATAAATTATGTATATTAATGTAAAATTGATAGTACTGGAACTAATTTAGTTAATAAATAAAAATAAAATCTAAAAAATTATTAAAGATTCTAAGGAATCTAATCTTTATTAGAAATTTTAAAACCGTTTTAAACGCGTTTTTTGAAAAACATTTAGCTATTTTTGATTTTTACTTAGTTAAGTTTCTTTACTTTATTTGTTTGTTATTTTTAAAGTATTTCTGTAGTAGTTTTGAGTTTATCCGTCCTATCAGTGTCATTTTAAAAAAAATGTACGAATATTATATAAACTATTTTAGATTTTTAATCAATAAAACGTTTTAAGCTTTTTTTAATTTTTGTAAGCTAAGCAGCAAGAAACGAATTTTTAAAAAAATTTACGAATATTTTATAAACTATTTTAGATTTTTAATCAATAAAACGTTTTAAGTTTTTTTTAATTTTTGTAAGCTAAGCAGCAAGAGACGACTTTCGAGATGTTTTGTTCTTGGACTTTTTAAAACAAAATTCTAAAATATTACTGTTGGTTACATATTCATTTGGCTATTAGTCTATTTACTATAATTTCAATTAAACTTAATATTACTTGATGAATTTAAAGAGCATATAGGTAGTCTCTTTTATTTTTTCTAATAGTGGAGTGAGAATGAAATACTTGTAATTATCTGTTTAACTAAGCATTAATGTTGCATTAAATGATACATTATTTCTCTTCGCGTGCAAAATATTGGCTATAGAAATCAAAACTTTGCGCTCTAGAAGACATAACACGGAACTTTAGCAGATAAAGGCTTAGGGTGGCTGGAAGCAACGTCAGTATAGTATTGACCATGACTCCTATATTTTTTTATCTACTTGTATTAGTAACAATAACCAGCGGAAACGTCTCTGGGTATAAATCCTTGCAAAAAATATACTACAACTGTTCTTCAAAATTACAATTAGTGGATGTAGTAAAGTGCTTCAAAATTCAAGGACTTAAAGCACTCAACCGGGCTACATATTTTAAGAATATCAATCTAATAGATGGAGTAAGTTTAGCAGCCACTGCAAGGCAACAAAATGTATTGTTAAACCTAGATCCTGTTAATAAAACAGTGGATAATAACAAGCTTGATGAGCTTTTATTGAATGGCGCCTCCGACTTTTTAGACAATCGCGCAATTCAAATTAATCTACCTAAACTTCTCGAAGTTGGTCGTAAGAAAAATAAGAACAAAGGCCTTTGGAGTGCATTACTTGGAGCTTTGGCTATTAAAGGCAGTTTTCTAGCAATGGCCTACAAAGGTATTGCAATAATGTCTGGAATTTCTATTCTAGTAGGAAAAATGGCGCTGCTTCTAAGCGCTATTCTGTTTCTGAAAAAACTTGTGAAGGGTTCATCAGAAAAAACCACTTTTGAAATTGTTAAAGTTCCAAAATATTCCGAGACACACACACATTCTAGTTCGTATGAAGACGATGGGCATTATCGACGAATTTATAATCCTGAAACGTGGCGGAAAAAAAATGGATTTTAGAAATTTTTAAGTAATAGAAACGACTAATTTATTGTAGCCTAAGTATTTAAACAGACAAATATTTACATATTGTTTAATAAGAGTGAATCTGGTGTGTACCTGCCAAAATCAATATAGACAAATTGTGCTAAGAATAAACAAATGGTGGCTTTCACTGACTTTTGTATTTAAATTGACTTTGCTTTTTCAATTTAAGTGGTAAATAAAAATGGTAAGTTTCAAAAATATTTAGACAAGTTAATTTTAAAGATTTTTGTTTCAGAATTATCAATATCAGCTCATTTGTTTATATTTAATTTTACTGCTTGTGTGTACATTATTAATAAATTAATCAAAAAAATACAGTTTTTTATTTATTAAAATATACATTTCCAAATCTTTTATAAAAATTAGTCAATACAATGCTTTCTAACTGAAACATGACCTCTTATAATCAGTGAAAATTTTTGAGGAAAAATATACAAAGAAAAATTGATATTTTTTGCAGAATTGGTTGTGTGTAAATAATATACAGAGCGTAAGAAATTGTAATTAACACATTTATAACAGATATATATTAAATAAGTTTAAAGTATGTATAAGAGAGCTTAATTTCACTTTGCACAATAATTTCTGCAAAACTCTAGATTCTCAGTTCCCGCAATATTTTTAGAAAAAACTATATTGTTAACCTAAAAACACTAAAAGCTATATCTAATACATATTTCCTAAATATAAACCATAAAAGCAATTTATTTTTTCTAACTTTTTTTAACAATGTGGTTGGATTGATCATGACATTTAGATAGCATGAATAATTCAGTTTACTGCAAAGTAGTGAATTATCTGTCATAAATCCGTCTCTAATATTTAGTCCAAAGTTGCCTACAATGGTGTTTATTTCTGATTAACTAACATAAAGTTTACTTTCAACAGAATAGTGGGTGGAAATGTTTTGAACCTATATAATTGTCTGTGACTGCTTATAAACATTAGTTTTATGCAAAAAAAAACGGGCTAGCAAACCTGAAAAAGTTTTGCCAGCACAACATTTTTATTATACAGCGTTTAACAGAGCTAAAACAGCTTTTTGAAAACCCCGCATTTTTGTGGTAAACAAAAAAACAAATAAAAAATATATAGAATGGAAAGAGATACAAGACAATAGATGCATAGACAAATAATAGATAAATATATATATATATATATATATATATATATATATATATACTTTTATCTATGTTTTCTTTATTGTTTAAATTTTTATTTAGGGTTTTTACTAATTTATTTTTTTATTATTTTTTTTTTTCTAAAATTTTATCTATGTAAATGTAAATTCTTTATCTTGTTAAACTTTTTTTTTACATTTTTTTTTGCTTTTTTTTGTTTTCTGTATTTTCTGTTTGCTAACTTGTTATTTAGCTCTTCAAAAAATTGAACAAAAAAAACTTTTGAATGAATACTATTACAAATAGAAAACTATAAATAATAGTATAATAGAATAAAATTAAAACTCTGCTATGCATTTCTGGCAAAAAAATCCTAAAAATCAATTAGTTATTGACTATATTTTAAAATTAGAGATAGTTATTGTATAATAACACACAAAATAATAACTTGTTTGAGAAAAAAAAGTTAATATTAATTTTTGACAAAAAAAAACAAATTGCTTAACAAAACACGCGTTGTAACACAATTATTTTATTAAAAAACATTTTCTTGAAACTAATATTGTTGACAATTATAAAATTTATAAAAAATCTTATGAGCAAAGTTTGTTTATAACATTTTTTTAAGCAATCAAACTTAGTTAATTAGTGAAAACTTTAAAACTTTATTGCTTCGTTAAACATTCTTGTATTTTCATTTTTCAAAAAGTTGCATTTTTTTTTAGATTACTTGAAGAATTATTTTCTCAAGCTAATTTTAAAACTCTACACAAAAATACAAGGTTGCCGTGTTAGTGGACGCTGACTGTTTGCTGCAATCTGTTTATGGCTTACTTCAAAACTGAATATACTGTATATTCTGCTAGCGCTGCTAACGAGGAAACCTTGAACTAGATCTGTATATTTTGTATACACTTTGCAGCTTTTCAGCGTCCACCCAATAATTTTTCCAGACAAGAACCGTTCAAGGAAGAAAACTGTTATTGCAAATATAAATAACCAAGCTTTAGTCATTTATGAAAAAAAATAGTAGATTGTCATAAGACATTGCAGAAAGCAGAGATACATTGAAAACTTTTCAGCGTTTGTATATGGACGCTGAATGGCTGCGGACGCTGAATTATCCGTAATTTTCATATGTATGGACGCTGAAAAGGTAGCAAGTTATATATATAAATATTTAAAAGATAATTATAAAATAAATATAAAAAAGATAAATATATAAATATATATATATATATATATATATATACACATATAAGATGAGATATAATAATAGATAATGCATAGGTGCAGCTAGTAATATTTTTTATATCATGTAAAACGTGTAAACATAACAATCGTTTAAATGTCTTAAGTCAAATTTGCATCAATTATGTAACATTAGCCAAATTTTCTTTTGATGTACCATGCTATGGCACTTATTCTTATACATAAAGTTGTTTTATTACGGTTGCGTTTTGAACAAACGTTTATTTTTTAATTAAAACCTCTTCAAACGTTTACATTTATTTGCCAATTTTAACAAAACAGCAACTATTCTAAGAAATTAATTAATTTTTTATGCAGTTTACATCTACAATACATACGATTAGTAAAACAAAAACTGTAAATATAAATAAGATACGCTTTACCAAAAAATTACAATTGGTAATACATATTGATAAATTGCTGGTTTTGTTAGCAAATTTACATTTCACAGTGTATAAGTCTTTAATTACCAAATAATGTTATGCATAACATTAATTCCTCTAATTATAAAACCCGAATACATTAAACATTATCATAATTTGAATTATTCATTCAATTATTTGTTCTGACCAATACGACAAAAATGGCTTAGCTTTAATTTCCGAAAACAATTATTGGAAAAATACAAAATGCAAAAATTAACGTAACTTAAATAATGTTCAGAAAATAGTTATTTACATAAAAGTCAAGAAAATTTCACATTACTGAAGAGGAGCTAAATTGAAATACGAGGCATTTTGTGCCGAATATTTTAAAGCTCCGAGTCAAGTAAGAGATTTTACTGACGTGTTTTGTATTAAATTTTTCCAGAAATCGGAAAAAAGACGAAATTTACAAATTATAGAATTTTTTTTACAAAATCTACAAAAATCAAGTTTGTCAATTTTGTTGGCAACTATAGTTACTAGAGTATCTTTTTTATTTTGCGTCTTGTAAAGTTTTTACAGTACTAGTCCGAAAAACTCAATTTTCCTGCGCGTAAATAAGCAGCAAATGTTGTTTCCAAGACGATTTCCGGAAAAAATTTTTAGCAACAAAATTTACATTTGTTTCTTACAATGTCATGAAGTAAAATTGTGATTTATTGTTATGTATAATAGTTATTTGTATAAAAAATATTAAATCAAAATTTTGAGCGTTGGTTTGAGAAAATTATGCCAACTCTAAAACCATAGCTTTACTATTAAGTTGTACTTTTCTTTTGTCTGTAATCATTATATTATACTTTAAAAGTAGCATCTAAATACTTCTTATATCTTTAAAAATCAATTTTTATATATTTTTATTATGAAAAAAAAATTGCATGGCGGTAAATTACAAAGACCACTCATGAGTTTTATTTTTGTCAATTGCAAGACAAGCTAAGATAGCGTGGTCTTACAGATCACTGATCACAAGAGAATATTTTATCTATTCTAATTTAATACAAAACTGCAGCTGCTCTTCTATTGCATTTTTGTACAACTTTGCACTATGCAGTGAAAGCCAATATAACTGAGAAGTAGTTGTTTTCAATGCATCAGTTTGCCAACTAGGTTTATTGATAGTGTTTGCATCGGATACTTTATTTTTGGTATGCAATGCGATGTGTGTGGCAGAAAAGCTGAAAAGAGAGGTAGAGAGAGTGGGAGGATTACCAGACTGGCAAGCAGGATTCAGAGAGGGACGAGGTGCAATAGATAATGTATATGTGTTAAATGCGTTAATTGAGAGTGAGTTAGAAAAGGAAGGAGGGAGAGTATGTGGAGTGTTTGTGGACTTAAAGACAGCGTTTGATAGGGTTGATAGAAATAAATTATGGGAGTGCATAGAAAAGAAAAAGAATACAGAAAGGAATAATAGAAAAAGTGAAAGAGATATACAAGGAAACAAAGAGCAAGGTGAGAGCGGATGAAAGAGAAAGTGAATGGTTTTGGACAAAGAGGGAACTGAGACAAGGGTGCCCTCTGAGTCCGCTATTGTTTACAATTTATATGAGTGATATGAAAGATGTGTTAGCAAAAGGACAAGAAGGAGGAGTGGTAGCAGGGAAAAAGAAAATTTGGTTGTTAGCGTATGCGGATGACATAGTGATGGTAGCGAAAGAAGAAAGAGAAATGAATGGAATGATGAGAATCGCAGAGAGGTATATGAAAAAGAAGGGATTTGAGGTGAATGAAACTAAAACAAAGATAATAGTGTTTAGTAAGGGAGTAAGAAAAAAAGTAGTATGGAAATGGGGTGAGAAAGAAATAGAGCAGGTGAGAGAATAGAAGTATTTAGGATACATGTTTGAAGAAAGAAATCGAAGTAAGGCGCAGTTGAGAGAATTGGTGAAAAAGGAAAACCAGATGTGTGCGATAGTGTGGGGAATGGCAGAGAAAAAGTTTAGAGGAGAATATGAAATAGGGATGACGATGTTTGACAGTCTGGTAAAAAGTGTAATGATGTATGGAGCGGAAATCTGGGGATGAAAAGAGAGGAAAGAAATAGAAAGAATGCAAGAAAAATATATGAGATGGATGCTAGGGCTAAGCAGAGAAACCCCAGGTTACATAGTGAGAGAGGAAGGAAAGAGAGAAAAAGTAAGAATAGAGGCGGGAAAGAGAGCAGTTAAGTATGAAGACAAAATGCGGGAGAGAGAAGGGTGTGAGATACTGAAAGAGTGTGAAGAAATGATGAAAAGAAAGGGCGATAAGCGAATAAAAAAAGAGAGAAAAGAATACTATGAAAGTAAAGGGTTCAGTGTAGAAGAGATTGAGAGGAAAAGAGAAGAGAGGCAATGGGTGAATGGAGAAATGAGAGACCGAGACAGAGATATAGAGAAGCAAGAAAGGAGGGGTGAAATTAGAGAAAGCAGGTACAATACAAAATATGGGGCAATAATTACGAAAGAACTGCCAAGCTACCTGAAAAGAGAAAATAAGAGAGAGAGAAAAATGGTTGCTAGATTTTGGTGTGGAAATAAAGAGAGAGAAAATAGATATTGGATGGAAGAAAATGAAAGAAAGTGCAGAATGTGTGGAAAAGAGAAAGAAACATTAGAACACATGATGAAGGAATGTGAGGAAGTAAAAGAGAGCATGTTAGTAAGGGAGGATATAATGAAAGGCAAGAAAAAGGGAATAGAATGGATGAAAATGATAGAAAAAGAAAGAAAAAGATTAAACTGGGTGGATGAGGAAGAAGGAGAATAAGAATAAGAGAAGACATAATGAATGGAAAAAAAAAGAAAAAAGAATGGATGAAAATGATAAAAAAAGAAAAAAAAAAGAAAAAAAAAGTGGAAGGAGAAAGAAGAATATTTATTTTAGTAAAAATAGTAAATACATTGTAAAACTGTAAAGTTAAACAATAAACCTTATTATATACTTTATTTTTGGTAAAGATCTCACTGCAGATTAGAAAAACATCATGTAATTTTTTATAAATTTTTTTCTAATTTAGCCGGTTTTGACTGCAAAAAAGAGAGGATTGGTCCCTTGGTCGTAATTTTCAATATGTGAAACTGACGGGCTTGAAACTCGTATGCGTTTTGGCTATAGCGCTTTTTTAAGTCATTTATTTTTCCACTCTTTAAAGAATTTGAATTAATATTTAAAAAATCTAATTCAAGCACAATAGAATTGTACTCTGTGAAGTTGCTCTCCATAGTATGCCTAAATCGCTCAAATTCCAATACAAAACAAAAATTCGCTTCGCTAGTGGAAGTTATGCGACACATATCGGAAACTCAATTTTCCTTTTAAACCAATTACATGAAAACATTTTAGAAAAATTTATTCCCATTTTTGCAGTTTTGCGAAACAATGGGGGCAGTCAACTCCGGATTCCATTACATACATTCCAATAAAGCAAGTGCACTTGCTAGAGATCATAGAGATCAACCCACTTCCCAGTCTCACACTTCCGTACAATGTAATAAAATGAGATCACGTGAAAATTGTGTAATCGGCATAATTGATAAAGAAACAAAAAAGAAGAAAAATGGTTAAGAGTGACAGTGTAATGTAGAGTAGAACAGCAGTATTCTTGCGTTTGCTTCCGGAAGAATGCTGTAATAATAGACACTTCTCTTTTGTGTGCCACTTTGTTGTTCATGAGCTCTTTCAATGATTTATCTCGGATTGGAGGTTAAAATTGTATAAAATTTTTGGTGGGTTATTATGGGTTGGTTATTGAACAAAATTTCATAATTAGCGTTCGTCGTTCAACTTTCGCCTTCTCATATTCTAGTTTTTTCTTTTCTTGTTAACTTAGCATTGTTCCACTTTTTATTGACACCTCGTAGCACAGGTTAACCGCTGGATTATGCGTCGTTGAACACTCAATGAGTTCATTTAAAAAACACTTCGAACAATAATTTATTTAATTGGAAATAAATTAATATTTTATTAAATATTTATTGAAGCTTTGCAGTGCAAAAACCGGAACTTTACTTCAACAAATTACATCGTAGAATAATGCTTGATAATTTCAGTATACTATCAATTCATAATTATAATAATAAAATCTCAAGTTTTAGTTGTCTAAATTGGTATATATACAGTGCTGATTAAAAAGAAATTAAAAAACATTAGCATTATCAATAATTCTCATAGTTGAAAAAAATTTTGAAATTAAGTTCATGATTGAAGAAGTCAAATAAATTTGGACAACAAATTTAAATAAAAATTATTCGGTTATTTTCAGGTAAGCTATCTCTACACACTGTAAATGTATCTACTGTGGAATTTATGACGTTTAAAAAATATTTTTTGACTTTGCAGTTTCAACAACCTGATAGCAATGCAAGATTTTGAGTTTACTGTAAACATTTACAATTTGTTACTTTTTATTGCATCTGTTTTGTATCTGTATTACACGTAAAGAAATTGTTAAATATCTATTTATATGGTTTAAATAAAAACGATAAAATTTTAATTAGCGACTTCTAAAAAATATATTTTAATAGCTGACTTATTTTTTTACTAGAGAGTTTGATATGTTTACATAACGATAAAATGTTGAAAAAAAATTGTTTCAGAATTAGAAAATAGCGGATAAGTACACAAACAAGGCTGAAATTAAGATAAAACGTGTTTTGTGCTACATATCGAAACCCAATACAGTATAAAAGTATTATCTCAAGATTAATTAAAAACAATAAAATAAAAAGCACTTATAACATGTACGCCACTGCAGAAATTGAGTTGTGAGGCACTTTAACCTACTTTTTAAAATTTTTTGGCGTGGCAGAAAAGTAAATATTCAGAAATTCTTAAGGTTTAACTGTTCCCTAAAGAGTGAAGACAGTGAAATTCTATGCTATGCGACTGACACCTTTTTCTCAAAACAAAGAATTTCCATACTAAAAGATTTAACATTTATTATGACAAGGTTTTTCTTCTTTAGGTGAGGTCAGGTTATTTGGGTTAGTACTTGTGTCAGTGATAGATGAACAGAAGAAAAGGTGATAAATTAGGTATTTAAAAAATGAGCTGAATACAAATCTTAATGAAAAAAATTAATTTGCAAATGTTAAAAGTGATGAAAATAAAACCAGTTTAATGGATTATTATAACCACTATCAATTTTCTCCGTGTACAAAATAGTTTTATTTCCAATCGCTAAATAATTTTCACATAAAAAACTACTTATGATTTTAAAAACATTTTTCTTCTCATTGCTTTTTCTATAATAATTATTCTTTTGAACCAAATATTTTCACATATGTCAGAAACACATAACAAATATTAAATTTGTGCTGCAAAATTCAATTTTTCACACCCAATTGCAAATCAGATGTTTTTTTTTTAAAAATATTATTTAAAATTTGTTTTGAGTCTGCTATCCGTAACGTTTATAACCGTTTTGCTTTTTTTGGACATCCGCATAGTAAAATACTTTTCCTACAAATATTGAGAAAATGTGTACGATAGACAAGTGACAAGTATAATTTTTAGACCTTAGTTAACAGAAGTGGCTGACAATATTTATTATTAACAAAAATCAAATACTTTAAAAAAAAAAGAGGTTATGTAGCATAATTTCCCACGCGGTACACCATATATTTATGTGTTTATAAAAGCGGAAAAAAATAATTTTTGTACTAAAATATTTTTGCATTAAATCAAATCAGACCAAATTTTGTATATAAATTAATTATAGTAGATTGCTTAAGATATTTTAATTGTAACGTAGAAAGAAATTATTATTTTAAATTGTAACACACATAAGTAAAAGTCGTTTTAAATACAGAAAGCTTTTTCTTTAATAACTTTTATTTAAAGTTTGAGCAAATTAAACATCTAATGTTTAACCACAAATATCAGATATTTATTTTTACTTTCTATAAAATTTAAGCAATAAATATTTATGAGTCCAAAATTGTTTCCAAATGGTTGTTATAAATAGTAAAACCGTCCATTAAAACTGTTCGTCAGGGTTTCTGATTGTCTGTAACGGCACATACTTCGTTATAATCACCATTTTTTTCACGTGAATCACATATCAATAGAAACATTGACTTGGACCAATTAAATCAACTATATCCTGAACAATTTCCTAAAGTTTGTTTTAACTGTTTTTCCACTTTTTTTTCAAATGACCAGAGCTGACTTATTAGCAAATTAAAATGTGAAGAGCTCATTTCGTGATAGGATAGAGGAAAATCATGATAATCATAATAAGTAGTAGTTGTTTTATAGACTTTCGAACAATTTTCTTCCTCTTATTAACTGAATTAATCACAAATGAAATTATAAATTATTAGATATGAAATTTAAACACATAAGATGTTATTTTAAAAGACTGCATTTGCAAATCCTGGTAAATATTTATTTAACCTACTGTGTTGAATATTTATCCTAAATCATAACAGCTAAGGAAATAAAAAAATATTAAACATTGTTTATTTAGTTACTATTATTATAATATTACGCAGTTTACTATTACTTTTCGTAAACTTTTAATTAGTTTAAAATATGATAAACGTACGTAATTGTAAAGTTTAGAGTGAAGAAAACATTCACTTAAACGTTTTATCTAATTTTTTTCATAATTAGTCAAAATTTATAGAAGTTAACCTAAATTTACAATTTTTTTTCACTTCTTTAACTCTGTTTCAAGCCAAATAGGTAAACATTATACGTAATAATTACTTAAAATTATTTTTATAAAAAGACGTTTTTTCAAAAAAATACGATAATTTCAGCTCACTTTCATTTTACAGAAAGAATAACATATCCAGTTATGAAAATAAACTAAGAAAAATTGCAACGTTCTGCAAAGAAAACTATTGAATAAAAATATAAAAAAAACTAGCAAAATAATTCAAGTTGGTTGAATATAGAAGAATTAATAAAATTAAAATATTGTACTTGAATTATCT
The DNA here is from genome assembly GCA_947359425.1 of Lagria hirta. Classification (NCBI taxonomy): domain Eukaryota; kingdom Metazoa; phylum Arthropoda; class Insecta; order Coleoptera; family Tenebrionidae; genus Lagria; species Lagria hirta. The sequence goes on along the minus strand of OX375796.1, from coordinate 17,634,708 downwards.
TTATTTTCAAGTATCTATATAGAGATCTGGTTCTAATCAAATAAATTCAATTCTAATTCTTAAAAAAATAATTTTTTTACAATAGTAAATTAAAACAATTTTATTACTATGTCAGCCTAACGAAATTGTGAATCACACGTCTAGAAACTGCTTTGCAAGAGCTTGTAATTTAGAAATTAGACTGTCGGCTAATGACTTAAAGCTGATTGTTACAAATTGTCAGTTTACAATTGATACATAACTACTCTTTACAATAATTGTAGTAAGCAAGTTGTCTAATGAATATTAATCAATATTTTAAAATGACTTTTTATTTTTACAAAACAGGTTAAGGATGAGCTTATAAATAAGTGGCTTAAACAAAATTGAGGTTATTTTAATAATTTCGCGACTTTGAAAAATAACTAATATAAAAATTGAAATTTAGAATATAATTGCAATTAACTAAGATTTTGGTTTAATTTCTAAACGTAGATTGATAATAACATAACTACCTACACGTTAAAAAATTTGTTATGCAGCTGGTTATGTTAGTCAACAATAAATTTGTCTACTTGGCTTTAAATTACAATAAATCTGCAATAGAAATTCAAGACGATGTAAAATAACGTTTTAATTGCCAAACTAATATGAATAAATAATTTATAGTCTGTGGTACCTTAGAATAGATTATTTGGTAATTTAAACCCGAAACAACGTTATTTTATGTTTCTTTCAACACATGCGCTAAAGTTTATATTATTTAATAAAAATTTTTTTTTTTTGCTTTGCGTTTGCTATACTTAATTGTTTTCAGCGGTCGGAGTCGGAGAAAGACGTTTTCTGGCTTAGGTAAAAATTGGCTTAACAAAATAATATCTTTTGCTGTCAATAGTCAACATAATAATAAATTAACACACTTTTTACTCTTAAGAAATCTTGAAAAGAGGCTTTGAAATACAAAGTTTTTACAATAAAACCCCGTACGAACAAACCGTTGATAATAAATGTAAAAAAAAATTATTGAAGAATAAAATAATATTTACAAAGTACTTTTTTAAAATTAGGTAGCAGAAAACTAGAACTAATTATTTACTAAAATCTATTTTTAAAAATCCACCTGTAAAATTTACATGAGGAGTGAGCAGCTTTTGATAATGAGTGTACCTTATTAAGAAAAATGCAAACAAACAAAAATCTTCTAATTTCTTCAAAAAGCTCTCACTTCTTCTCTATTTTGTCAATTTTGCATCTTAGTTTATTGGTTTAATTTTTCCTTCTGTTTCTTTATTTTTTATATATTTATTTCTAGTACTTTTGTATTTTATTAGTTTTATTCCTTGTATATACTTTTCTCTAGCTAATTATTTTTCTATATATACTACTTTTGTTTTTTCTTATTTATTTTCCGCTGTTTTTTTTTAGTAATTTGCGCCAGTATTATTTTATCATAAACTTTTCTTTTGAGCCTTGCGTCGGCAATCCTTGATTTTCTAAGTTTCTTCAGCGGTCGGAAATAGACGTTTTCTTGCCAAGACCTAAAAGTTGGCTTTAGGAACAATATCCTTTGCCGATAATAGTCAGCTTAATAATAATTTAAATTACGATTTCAAAGATACTTTTTAAATTTTGGGAGTCTTGAAGAGCATATAATAAACCATAATAATTAATAACAAATCATCGAAAATAAATGTAAAAACAGTTATTGTAAAATAAAATAATATTTATAATAAAATTCTTTAAAATTAGAAGTCAGTAAACAAGAACAAATTATTTACCAAAACCAATTTTAATATCTACCGGCAAAATAAACATGTAAACTAAGCGATTTTTAATAATAGATTAATCATTAAAAAAATACAAACAATAAAAAATCTTCTAATTTCTTTAAAAAGCTTTCATCTCTTCTCTATTATAACGATTTTGCATCTTAGTTTATTGATTTTTTCTATCTGTTTCTTTACTTTTTATCTATTTTTTAAGCACCTTTGTTTTTTATTTTCTTATAATATTTTTTTATATAAAGTTTTTTGTTTTTTTTTTATTTGTTTTTTGCTGTTTTTTTTAGTATTATTTGCCAGTCTTTTTTCTTGGTTATATATTTATTAATAAAATTTTTTTTTGGCTGCTTTGTTCACACATTTTAGTGTAATATGAGAATCTACAATGCTATATATGTAGTAATTTAAGCATTGTCTAAACCTATCATATTTTGTAGCTTAATGTTTAAAAAAACGATAAAAAATGTATCTCAAGCGCGTCACTTGTTTCCAGAAAACTGAATCGAATTTTTTTGCAATGTTGCGTTATTTTTTTCAACTTTGCAAACTCTTTTTTTTTGATATCTTTAAATTGACAGATTATTGAAATAAAAGTTTTTCAGCATGTAATTATCCGATAATATCTATTTCAAGTTAATTCACTTAAACATTTTTTTATTCATTTGATCGTTTGTCTTACGCCATCGTATTTACATTAAAGACTAATATTTAATAAAACTACTAAGAAAAGTTTAAAAAACTTTGGTATGTGTTAATTTAACGCGCTTGAGTTATTCCAAAAATTCTTTAAAGTTTTTTATTTTTGTTGGTTTTTTAGTCTTGCTTAAGTTTTGGACAGAAATCACAGAAGAAAGAGAAGAAAAATTGATGACAAATTCTAGATGAATACAGAGGATTTTACAGATTTGTTAGCTTTGTTAGATTGGTTTTACATCTTTTAAGGTTTGGTAATGTAAGATTTAAATCTGAAGATAGAATACACTAAAACTCGCACATTTTTATTTCAACCCTTGTATGATGCAAAAACATTTCTTGTTGACGCATAAAATTTGTTACTTTTTTTTATAGCAAATTAACAAAATGTTTATCAACTTGACTGCAAAAATGTCTTAGCTTTATAAATTATTTAATAACAAAAGACTATTACAAAACAGAAAAGATAAATTTTGTTATAAGGCTTCAAATAGACTTAATACTTATTAAGACTTTCAAACCTATACGAACCCAAAAAAAAATACATTTTAATACTAAATGAGCATGTACCCGTTTAGTAGCAAATGTCAAATTAGAATGACAATAATACTATTTTTTAGGGAAAAAAACATCTTAGTTTATGTGTAGATAGTTGTTCAAAAATGTAAAAGAAAAATTAGAAAAAAATTTTTTAAATTACATTTCCTAAAATTATTTTAGACGTTTATTTTATTCATAAGCAATATAGATTTTAAACTCTTTTTGTTACGACTGTACAGCAATCTCGCTGTTCAGCTATATGTAATGTCATTAGTAGCTAGAATCTATGTTATTTTGCTGCTTATAACACACTTATTTAAACTAAACACATTTTTAGGCTTGACATAATCTAATGACGAAAAATGCTTTCACAGTTGACAAATACACTTTTTTTTTTAAAACCGCGGACGATTTGCTGAAAATTGTTTTTTGCAACCGTGAATTTGTCAACAAGCAATTGTTACCTATGAGATAACCACTGGTCAGTTAAGATTACTAGATTATTTTTTTAATAAAAGCCGTCAAGTATAGTATTTGTCAAATGTCAAATGTCATTAAGAATCCAAATTTTAAAAAGTTTATCTTATTAGATTATTTTTGTAATTCATTGCACACCAATTAATAATAATGGTGGCTGTTTTTTATATTCAACAAGCTTTTAGACACTATCCATTAAATTGAACTATGGACAAGTGTTTCTATCACGCACTGTATATCAAAACTAATTGTAAGTAGTAAATATAGTTAAAGATCATCAATTTTTAAATTGTTTAAAAAAAATAAAAAATAGTTTTGATTTTACAAAGCACTTGAATCACAATAATTATGGAAAGTGAAAATCTCAATAATACGATTATCATCAATCCACTTAGAATTTCGCTTTTGATCGGAAAGACCCACAAAAAAAATCGAACAAAACATTTATTTAGTTTCAATTTCAAGGATCACTTTTCTATTAAAACCGACCAGATTCACTGTCTGCACGTTAATTGAGGCGAATGGAATGAAAATTACTCGAGCGTAGAAGCTGGAGGGGTCTATAGTAAAGTTTGCTTAAATGATCGACCAATAATCTCTTGTATGAAAATTTCTAGGTCGCCAAAGAGCCAATGGCAGTTGTAGGGTAGTCGGGAAATGTGTCAATGAAACCGGGTGTGGGCGATCTTCGCATCTCTTGATGAGAACGTCTTAGGAGGTCACCTAAGAAAAGGTCAAAGTCAGTGTCAAACCCAACTGCATATAAAACCCAGGAATATTAGCAATTGGCATCAGTTGGTGAAGAGTGTCCATCTAGTAGTGATGAAGCTTACGTGTGTGATAGTGATGGCTTTTGCCTTTGGAGCTTTTGCTCAAGAATCTTTCGAGAGCACTGGAATACGTATGGCATTAAAGCTTTACGACGAGTGTAACAAAGTTGAAGGATTTTCGCCTTGCTTGAAAAAAAAAGCCATCACATTTTTGGATCGGTTAGGTCGTATGGATAAAATTACTTTAGCTGAAGGAGTTATTGTTTCCAAAACTTCCGATTCACCTGTTGAACCTACTGTCACTGAAGAACAACTAGACAGTACCTTACCACGAGCTGATGATGCCAAAGATCAAGCCCTTAACACCATTCTTCTTGATAAAGTCTCTAAACTCGTAGGATCCAGATCGATTGAATTAACCTTGCCTAAACTGGATCTTGAAGAAGGTATTATCTAATTCACATTTTTTTCCCCCAAAATATTAATATTTTTTTTTATGATTTACAGGTCGTGGCAAAAAAATGAAGGGCATGATGGGCGGCATGATGATGGGCATGATGGCTAAAATGGCTGCTTTAATTCCTGTTGCTATTGCTGGACTTTTTCTCTTAGCTGGAAAAGCTTTAATTACAGCTAAAATAGCTTTACTTATTTCTGGTATTATCGCCATCAAGAAACTCTTCGGCTCCAAAAATGGAGGCGGTGGTGGCGGCGGTGGACATGGAGGCTGGTCTTCCGGAGGAGGCGGAGGCGGCGGTGGCTGGCAATCCAGTGGAGGCGGCTGGGACAAACGCTCGATTGAAGAATCCCAAAAACTAGCTTACAAAGCCTACATTCCTAAATAGTCAATTATTTCAGTACAAACTACCACTTTTTGGTTAACTCTTTTTCTACTCCAAATTGAGCCATTGTTAAGTTATTAATTTATTGTATTTATTTTTGTGTACCAAACAGTATTTTCCTGTTGGATGTTTTTTTTTCTACAATAAAAGAATTTATTTACAGTTTTTTCTTTGACCAATAACATCGCCCTGTTATCAAAGCTGAACCTGTGACACATTGTGCTAAATTACCATTACCTCTTCGACATGATTAAAGGTTTACAAAAAAATTAATCAGCAATCTCTAAGGTCGTGATTTTGCAAAATTTCTATTTCACCGTTAGGTCACAAATATAAGATGTACATTATGCATAAAATCAAATTCAGCTAGTTTCGATTATATTTTATTAGATTAAGAGGTCCTGGGAAGTGGTTTTATAGTTCTAAATTAAGGTCGCTATTTATTTAAATACTCGTGGTAATTACAAGAAAAAACCACAACCTATTTGTACGATATTCCATTGTAAAGAAAAATTTCACCTTTAACCTAATGCTACTTTCACCACTGTACTTAACCATTTTTTTGAATGTAGAAAATCTTTATTAATTAACTGAAAAAATTGTGCTAGAAGCGCATGTGTCGTTTCTATTTAAACTTTATTAATTATAAATTCTAATGCATCCGTTCCTTATTTGTGGTGCTCAGTGGCGTAGCAAAATACAGTTGGGTCTCAGAGATGCGAACTCATTTTTTATAATTATTATTTATAATAACACCTTACCATGAATAATCTCAAAAAGAAACTGCATTATTTTGTTTAGTTAAATATTGAAAATTATTTAAAGCAGTTCTTGATACAGTTATGCATAAACATACCTCTGGCAGGGTACCTATGCGTCAGTTGGTTTTTAGCACTTTTAACATGTTTGCATTTAAAAAAAAATATTATTTCAAATCAGTTAAGATTCTTACAAAATTAATGTGGTTTTAAACAACAGTAACTATTTATTTTTTTTATTTTGACAGATGATAGTCTTATGATAATACCTAATTCTTAAAACAATCATCAAAGTCTTTCAAAGAAAAACTTCTATTATATCACCATTGAAAATCTTATTTAATTGTAGCATATAGTTTTATAAGCGTTAGTAAATTATACCTAAATAATCAATTTTTTGATAACAGAAAAGTTTTCAGAATGACTTTGCTACTGCCATTAAGTTGTAATCAATCTCAAAGTGTTTTTGTAAATATAAATAATAATGTTTTTGCTCAACGCATGTAAAAGTTAGATAAAAAACGATTGCTTAAAAATGTCTTTGCAATTTTGATACTCTAATAGACTCATTAGAGAACGCTACGTCATAGGTTTCGGTGCGGTTATAAGCCATTAGAGTACCAAACTTTTTTCTCTAAAAAAATTTTAGGTTAGCAAGACTTAGCTTTATTTTTTACCTGTTTGTCAATAATATTGTAAATTGAAATTACAATTTTCGAACAACAAAAGGAAGTGAACAATTAATGAAAAGTATATTTATGTAAAATATGGTATATAATGCTAATGTAAACAATAAATGCACTGGTCTAGGAAGAACAACCGATTTCAATAAAGCAAGAGTTACAGATTATCTATCACTTGACCTAAAAAGGTTAAAGTAGGTATGTATCTTACAATAATAATAATAAAAATCAAAATAATTTTTGCTATTTCACGAATTTCGAAAAGCGTACATGTAAAGTTTTTTTCAATTTTTCTATTTTGTGATTGTGACAGGATTAGGATTTTTGAATAAAACAAAAGAAAAAACAACTAGATGAAATTTTCACTTTTAAAATCAAGATATTGCCAACCCACTTTAAAAATCTCTAAATCGATCAAACTAACAAAAAAATGCTCAAAACAACAGTAACTATTTATTTTGACAGATGATAGTCTATTGATATTTGCCACTCGTTTTTAAACTTTGCGTGCATTAAGACATGTCTTATAAAACTTGATTTATAATATACTATTGTTACGCAGAGAAAGAAGCATTGCAAAAGTAGTATGTATTTAATTTTTATTGTTGATGTACTTTTTTGGTTCTATTAAATTTTCAGATGAAAGAAGTTTTCTAATACCAAAACCTAGCATCTATAGATAAGCAATTCAAGACATGTATATCAAAAAAATACTAAAACCAGAAAGTATAGTCAATTATATTAACGGAATAAATTCTGTCAAACCACTAAAAACCAAAAATTAGAATGTGAAAAATAAAGTATAGAAATACATAGATAAAAAAGTACTTCACAAAAACAGCAAAAACTCAAAAACAAAAATTTAATAAAGTTTATAGACGAAGCAACAATGAAAAAAGCCAAAACAGACAAAAAAACTAAAATTATATTAAAAAAACTTATAAGCAGAGGATATCGCTAGAGAAAAACATTTTGCAGAACAAATTAATAATTGTCAAGACACATTAAATTTTTTAAAAAACAATATAATATACATTAGAATTAGAAGCTCTTTACATAAAAAATCTAGATATTAAAATTTGAGATGACAATGTATTGGTCACTCCAACTGACAATTTTTAAAATAATTTTTATACAAAAGAATACCGTTGATTAAACAACCAAGTTACCACGTCAGCCCTTTTCGTTTGAAATCTTATAATATCCAATACTACTTATCTACTTTATTTCTATCAACAAATAGAAAAAAGTCATAGCAAATTCATTCAAAATAGATTCCTATTCTTAAACATGTTTTGTCTTATTGCAACTCTTCAACAAGTACCAACAGATATTTTATTTGAATAAATTTTTGCAGTAAGAATTTGAATTTATTTAAAAATACTAATTAAAATAGCTAACACTAATTATAAAAACATGTAAAAACGCTAAGAGATATAGTAAAATATTATATTAATAATTATTACTTAAATTATGATATATTTTGCTAATTAACGTTGCTAATTTCATCTCTTGTACATAAAAAATTTCTTTTTATGTACAAGATTAAACTTTAGAAAGTTTTTATATATTGTAAGACTTAATAAGTTCAGAGCTAAAGCAGAAATAACGCCATCTATTATATTACACTTATTTTATTATGTACGGGGTGTATAATAATTAACATAAATTCAAAGCGGCTGTGTTTTTGCAACAGGTTTTAGATCGGTTCGTTCCAAAATTCGGTATTAGTTCAAAATATTGTTTATTTAAAGAAAATTCTAAAAATCTCGTAAGAACATCAAAAATTTGTTTTGAAAATTATAGCACCATCTCTTGCAAAGTAGTCAAAACTATTTTAATTATTCTAGTTGCAACATAAATTAATGTGGTATTCTATAACATTTTCTTAGTGCAGTAATTTTTACGTTAAAACACTTTAAAAGTTTTATTGTTTTAATTTTAGTTTATTTTTTTATTTTTATAGTAATTAATTTTTTTTAGTTTTTTTATAGAATATTTATAATAAACAATAAAATAAATTTATGTTGTAAAGCGCTATCTCTTGCTTAGTAGGCAAACTGTAACTGGTAATATTTTTCAGAAAGAGTGACAAATAATGTAGAATTTTGTAACTAATGTCAATGCTTATTGTAATAATTTTTGTCTAGATGGCAATACTTGATAAATTTAAATTTTTTATTATAATTGGAACTTAAAGTTAATTATTATAGTCTAAATAATTATTACTAACGAATTGTATTTTTGTTTATATATTTATTTATATTTAATAATATAACATAAAACATCTTAAACATTGTTTTGGTTTGTTGGTTTATGACAGGTATTTATGTTGGCAATTCTGCAGAAAGCTCAATCAATTTAAAATTTAGCACTAAAAAATTTAAAAAATAAAAACCGTTATATTTTCTACACAATTACGAATTTAAAAAAATTATTTTTAGAAACGGCTTTAAATGCTTGCCTACGTTTTTTTTTTGCAAAAAACCATATGCATCAAATCTTGTAAAAAAATCAAAACACTCTTCTTCCAAAAAAACTTTTATTAAATTTTTATGCTGAACGTTTCTCTATTCTTGAATTCTCTATTGCGAATTTTATTTGCAGCAAAAAAAAACACTGGAAATCAAGTCCAAAGCAAGCTTTCTGTAATCTCAAAAAAATTTTTTTTGACTGTAAAATTGTTTAATTTCTTAAACAAAACAAAAAAATCTGTGAAATTGTTTTCACCAAATAACTTTGTATGCTTTTCTAATTCGTTTTCTACAAAAAATAACACTCAAAATTTTTCAAAAAATTTAAAATTACTTAAATACTCTAAGCTGCTTTGAATTTTGAAGTTGATTATAAATAATAATATTAGCTATTTCCAAATGGTTAATAATAATCCATCGCAAGATTATGATTAATTTTTATTTCATTTTATAAAAGAAAGTTTTAACGCGTAATATGTATCAAAACACAATTTTTTCCTTCCGGTTTAGTGTACATTTAAGCATCGAACACACAGCCCAGCATGTGCTGGGTTTTTTTAATTTTCAAAAACCATGAAAATATGCCAATAAAACATTTTCGGATAAATAGTTGGTTTTGTGTTGTTTGGTCTAATCTATGTAAGTCTTATAAGTCTTTTGATACCGCTCGCAAATTTTTTGTAAAATTAAATTGTTTTTAGTTTCTGCTGCAACTTGCAATAACTCCGGGGGAGTTAATTGTGTATCACTAGTGTCATGATTACACATTTTTAAGCTTTTTAAAGTTTTCAAAAGCAAGCACAACATCAACAATCTTTTTTTAATAGCTATCAATTTCGATCATGACATCTTATTTTTTTTTATTTTATTTGAACACGTTTACAGTAATAATTATTATATTAAAAATAAATATTATGAGTGATTGTGGGTAAAATAGTATACAAACTTGGACGAAATGTTGTAATTCTCTAAGGAAAAATGCAACACTTTTTCTTCACGGTATGTAATGTACAACTTTTTTTGTAAATCTAAAATAACTATAATCATATCTGCAAATTATTGTATGCTTATTATCAATAATTTTATTGTATAATAATTATTATTAATATACTTGCTACTTTTAACTTGAAGTATTAATTTACATAATATTGCATAATTATAATGTTAACTAAAAAAGTCGTAACTATCAAAAGTTACTGTTTTAGGAATTTTGATGGTTTTTCTTCAAATTTTAATTTGCAACGGTACTATTATTAAGACTATAAATTTTCCGTACAATAAAATTGTGTTTCGCATAGTAAAATTGCAAACCATGTTTATACAGATCCGCTCTCTTCGTTTAATAGAGCAGTATTATAGAAAATACTAAAAGTAATTTTTTTTGTGCTGTGGCAGTTTATTTGTACTTCTTAGCGTTGTTTTTATATGGGAATAAATCAAATATACTTTGACAACGTTTCAGCTTTATTTAGACCATTTTCAGGTCAAAATAACCAAAATTCTCAATCTTCAAAAGGTATAAGAGTTGGAATTTGACACTAATATAGATGTTAAGGCTTTTTTTCCCTTTCTGGAGCAACTATCTAACTTATTGCAGAATTATACTCAAAACTCTTTTTTCTACAATTTTTTTAATTATTTTCATTTATTAGAATATAAACTTTTGTTGTATTAGTTATTAGTGTTAAAGTGTATTTTATAAAAAAAATAAGAAAATAATATACATTAAAAAACTAGATAAAAAAAACATGTTTAAAATCTTTATATCAATCAAGTATCTCAAAAAAAAATTTTTAAATGCATTTGAAGCTAAAATATTGTTAAAATAATTTATATATTCAGAAAATTGAAGAAAAAAGATTTTTGAGTATTGCTTTTATAAAAAGTTATAAAAGACCTTTGTCAAAAAGCGTTAAATTTTTTTATAAGAATATGTTTTGAGTCAAATTTGTTAATAAGCTTCAACATTTCTAAGTTAAAAAACTTTAATATTTTTATTAGTATCAATTTCTAATTCTAATAGTTTTTAGAGATTTGCATTTTATCAGAAAATTATAAATTTTTTTTGTAGAAAACGTTCAATTTTTTACAAGTATATGTTTTGACCCAATTTAACTTTTCTTTAAGATGCTACAAAATTTTAAAACTTAATTAATTAATATTTTTCATGTTAATTAAATAGAAAATTGCAATGAGGCACAATTTAATATTAAACTTAAGAGGTCCAGTTTTAACAAACTTATTTTTCCAATATCTTAAACCATATTTTCAATCAAATTTTCAAAAAAAATACACAATTTTTAGATACAGCCTACTGTTTACTTTACATAAATGTTTGTTTTGTAATTTTTTTGGTTTAAAATATTAACGTAATGGTCAAACAGTCTTTGTTTGCTATTGATTCAATTACTTTTTAGGCACGTTTTTTTTGCATTTTTTTTACCTGTGCAGTATCAGCTAATCTGTTTATTTGCTACTCATCTATTCTATATTCTACTTCATATGTAAAGTTTCAATCTGAATCAAAAAAATGTGTCATAATTTCTCCGACTTTAAACATATTTCCAGCGTTATTATGTACTATTAGGAAAAGACTTGAAATAGATTGTTTCTATTCTTAATTTGACAATTTACAATAATCAAATATTACCCCATTTCTAGCATCTTCTCTAAATTGTAAACATCCTCTTAAAAAATAAATATAAAAAAATACCTGACTTTTGAACAGATTTTAATTTGCAATAAAAGAACAATACACTTTTTTTTTTATTTAGTGTACTGATAAGAGGTGTTACTAATTTTAAATGGAGTGCTTTTAGTTCAAAAAAGGTATTGCCAGTTTATATATTCCATAAGCTGCATTGTATACTTATTTGTTGTTAAAGAAGCAATTTATTATTTTCAATATTTCTTAAGAAGTTAATATTTTAATTGATGAAAGCAATAAGTTGTTAATTTTACGAGACTGACGAACAATAATTATCCAAAACAATCAGTTCTTGCCGAACTAATAAGCCCATTTTATCCTCAGCACTGTCAATTACCAAACTAAAGAAAACAAGTAACCATAAATTAATAAACGAATTTGAAGAATGACTGACTATTAGCTTGTTTAATTCGCGTAATAATAATCTTGAACAAATTGAGCTATAGAAAACCCATTTATTATTAAACTATTTTGTACAGACTATTCAAGATGATGTTTTATCTTAATAATATATTTTATTTTAAAATACAAAATTATTAAGACAAAACGATATCTACAAAAATAAATTAACTATTTAAATAAATAAATACAATAAATTAATGCCTAATGATGAGAGGAGCCTTTCAATCCCATGACTGCTGCAAATAATGCGAAGAAAAATCCAGCTAATCCAGTTGCTCCAGTGAGAAGAACCAGACCGCCAATTAGGACAGGGATGAGAGTGAAGAATTTGAGTTTGTAGGCCAAAAGCAGTGGCAGAAGAAAACGCTTAAACTTTTTTTTTATTTTGAATTTATTGTGTTTTCCTCTTTCTTCAGTTCCTGAAATAGAGTATGAAAATGTAATTTTTCGGTTATGCTTATAAAAATTGCCGTTAGGAGAAGATGAATTTGAGTGTGTCCAGTTTTGCACGTACATTTAAAGTATATCATTATATATATAATGTTGTAATGCCCTATTTAGCAAATCTGGATTACCTAGATTGCTAGATAATGACACTATATGACAAATTATTGAAAATACCAACCTTCCGTCATAGGTATTCTAGTATTTATTTCCCAAGGAGCAAGCTTTGTCTTCCAGGATTCTTCCCATGGGATTATTTGATTTGCATAACACTTTTCACTTGGGCAAAAATACACGATTGCTAACACAAACACTATTAAATTAAAACAGTTCATTTTAATAAAACTTCAAGACCCACTGACCGTCAAGAAATCATTTTCGAAATGAACTCAACAAATTTTCGTTTTGAATATACCCAATGCGTACGTTTGCAGCGCTGCCAACACAAATAACTGCGTTACCATTTCTTTACGACGCAAACCCATGTAATGATTCTTGTTCTAATGTTTAATATTATCCACGTTTACGCTTGAATTCTTCGGATAGAACAGCCCAAGCGTACCAATTTTGCGGTACGACAAAAAATTATAATGACATGGGGACAGTACCTAGTATTTTGCAAAAATATTCTACTTTGTCACAGTCTGTTTGGTTTTCACACGTACATCCGATTGAAAAATGAAAAATCAGAATTTTGGTCATCCGGAAAAGGGAAAACAAACGTTTTTTAAATAATTTTCAAAAAGGGTTTTAGTACGAACGAGTTTGTGTCGCGTGTTATTTAGGGTACCGTTTTATTTTTTCTTTCACGCGTATGAAAGATGCTTATTCCAAGTAGGCTCACTAATTTGTCGCTTGTTTTTTGACACCATTTCTTTAGAGAAAAGTAAAAACCAAGACTATTAGGACCAATTTGTTATTGCATGGCTAAAACTTTAAAACGTGCTCGCACCAAAATGCCTAATTAAGAAAAGTCTGAGAAACAACTATTTTGCTAATAAATTCATTACTATTAATAATAAAATTATTAATTATTATCACACTTTTCATTGATATACTCTCTCAAACCGTAATTATTTTCACGAATAAGTCACGACTTTAATCAATTTGCATTTATGTCCAACAGCAATACCAATTACTAACATCCATTAAAAAATTACAAGTGTTACATTAGATTGATTACTATTTAGTCGTAGTTCTTTTGTACCTGACTAAATATGGAACAATGTCCTAATGTTCTCTTATTATCCATACATATTGTCATTAAATTCAATAATCATCTCATTGTCTATATTCATAATGTCAAACCAAACAACCCCAGCAAACTATTTAATAATCATACATTTAGAAGTGCATAATTTCTCTACATAATAAAGCAGTTTAAAACAAATTATGTATTAATTTCACGTTTCACGTCACAGAATTTAATTTAAATTGTTAAAAGAAACTTAACGAAAGCCAAAACATACAGAAAATAACCTCTTGAAATGAGGTGCAGATTGTTTTATTACCATGAATTACTTAATTTTGTTTTTTTGACCATTGATAAAATAAATAAACAGTCAAGAATAATATTTTCTTAGTGAAACAGTATGATTCTCTAAACATTTTTACAATTTATTTTTTGTAATATGCTCATTTGCCTAAGAAATTACCTAAAGAATCTATATTTTTAAATTAGAAAAGTTTTGCTTATCTTTAATGTGTAAAAAACTAGAAGAGTCAAGCATTTTAAGAACTTGTTAAGTAAGTAACGGTTTTTAAAAATGACATTTTGGCGAAATTAGAGCTTTACGTAATTTTGCCTAATATGAGCAAATAGCGTCTACAGCTGAAATAGATGTAATTAGCAAAATTGTTTCCTACTCTCCCCTAAATCATAAACAAATTGTTTATTTTTTTGTATACATAGTGATTCAGGTTACCTATCTCATATTTTTTTTAAGTAATAGGCCCTAAAATCTATTATTGTAAATCAAAGATCAAACCGCATTGAATTCCGCTTTGAAACTGGCGTAAAAATGGCATGTTGTGTCATAATAACGATATTCAACTGATTTTTTTTTTTCAATAAGGTTTAATAGATAATTGTACTTTTTCCATTATATAAAAAAATTATGTATCTGCATGTAAACTATAAATCGCTTGCTAGATTTATAAATATTCATTGTTATGTTATCATAAATTTGGTCAGGTAGAAGGCTGTGAAATTTTTGATAAAAAACAAAAAATATAGGTAATATTTAGTCAATGGTAATAGTAACCATGTCAATAATTTAGGTTAAGTCAGTTTATATTAAAACCATTATTATTAAATTTTACTCATAATTACCGTAAAATTATAAAAAAAATTATTCGTCATTCTTAAATAAAGTTGTTATTGTTCAGAATAATATACAGTTAAACAAATTTCTACTTTTTAGTTTTTTGTAAAATTTGAAAATCAGTAAGAAAATCTGTATTACAGTTTGTTATGTTATTAGTCTTATATCTTTGCTAAATTAACCTTGTAGCAGCACTCAACACCGTCTTTTTTATAAAAACTTAAAATTGAAAAGTTTATTTTGTTTTTTAATAAACAATTTCAACTTATGAAAAAAAATTTGCATTTTTTTAAATGTAATGCTACAAATTTCTATAACATATTTAGACAATCAATAATTTTCCGTTAAATAGATATGCTGTTGGTTTCCAAATTAATTTTGATTTCTGGTGGCACATTTAAACTTGCGCAAAAAAATTCTTAATTACTTGTTGACATATAATGCGTCAACTGTCAACATTAGGCTTAGCCAGTTTTAAGCAATAAAAATTCTGCTTTGAAAATTTTTGTTTTATGCAACATTGAAAAAATAATTTTCTTGAGTTTGAATTATAAAGTAATTTATTGATGACATGCATATAGAGACACTTTTAAAGTCTACGCTAATTACAAATAATGTAAAACAAATAAATTACAAAATCAATCGTTACTTAAAAAAAAAATTTAATAATTAGTTATTATACTGTGTGGAAACTTTAACTGGAATAAAACTCATAACCTAGACATAAGCGATTTTTCTAAAAATTCCTAAAACACATCAAGTATTGTTTTCTCTTGCCCACATTGCGACATATACAATTTTTGTTTTTCTGCTTTTCTAAGCGACCAACCACCCCTAACTTTTTTTTTCAAATGTAAATAAGGTATGTCAAGTGACCTCTTATTTGAAAGGTGTCTTTGCAAAGAATACAACGCATTCTTTTTTTTTAATTTTTAAAGCCTACGTGATTAAAAAATAGAAACCAATTTTACATTGAAGCAAACATTTCGTCTCTTATCTTTTTTTTTTGAAATCATTAATTTCTTTTTGTCTTCTGTTTAAAGAAATGGGTGCAGTTATGTGTTGTTGCAAGTTTTTTGTTGCTTTCAAGCCAATTTGCTTGTTTACCAATAACAGTAGCTACCAGAGCAGTCACATTAATAGCTCGTTAAGTTGTCAAAGTAGTTTATTTTTATTATTAGGTAATTGATTTTTAACTTTTAATCACGGCGGTTTTAAAAATTTTTAAAAAATGAATAATGCGTTGTATTCTTTGAAGCTTTTCAAATAAGTGGTCACTTGACATGCCTTTCCATTTGAAAAAAGTTAGGGGTGGCTGGGCGCTTAGGGAAGCAGAAAAACAAAAACCGTATATGTCGCAATCTGAGCAAGAAAAAGAGCAAGAAAAAACAATACTTAACGTTTTTTAGGAATTTTTGCAAAAATTGCTTATATCCAAGTTATGAATTTTATTCCAGTTAAAAGTTTCCACACAGTATACCCAAGCAATCTGAAATAAATAGTGTGCAAGTTTTTTCAAAAAGAGCCGTCTCATCTTCTAATAAGTATACAAATTTGACAAAACCATTCATCAATGTTTTAAACCAATTTATGCGTTATTATTTTGTTACCACATAAATTGGTTTCAGTCTGATACAGTATTAACAATGTTTTTTTATAGTCTATATTAAAAAACCCTAAAAACCTAATTCGACCATTAAAATGTCACACGCAAGGCACTAAATCAATTGAAAATCGTCTTTAAATTCTCAACGTGAGACGATTTTAACTTGTTAATGTGACACTGGTTTTTTAACGGTGAGATTTGTACGTGTGTGCCGTGGTCTCAAAAAGAAAGTTTACAGTAAATCCACGTGTTTGCAGTACGTCGTTGGTTTTAATTTAGTATAATATGCATCAATAAATTGTCGGTCGGTTTGAAACAAGAGATTTTAATGCTAGACAGGTTTAATACACTTTCAACCAAAACATGTATTGCTTTAATTTAAAAAACGTCAAATAAATGATATTGGTTCGTTAAGTAGGTACTCCAAATATTGAATGATCACAAAGCAAAAATATTTACCTAATTAATTATTTATATAAACAATTTAAATTATGAAGCTATAATGAATTTGATAATTAAAATGTAAATTTCTATTCAAAATGTCTGCATTCACTTTAAATAAATTAAGTAAATATTTCTTCTATATTTTCTGTAAATGTTACTTTTGTTCATCTTTGTCTGTTTATTTAGTAAAATAAAGACAAATAGTTCTATGACGTAAGTAGCATTTTACTCACATAGACGAGGTTTTATTGTTAACAGTAAAAAAATAAGAAGACATTAAAGTTTGCTATATTAGTTTAGCTTTATGTGCTTTTTTCATTGTAGAACAGCTGTCCAATTTACATATTTTATAAATCAGGTTATAGATTACCTACCTACCAGTTTTCCTTTTATGCTACAAATATGCTTCGGTGCATACCTACTTGTAATAATTACACTTACAATACAGCAAATCGGCACTAACTGCATGATTTTTTGCCATATTTA
Source organism: Lagria hirta (assembly GCA_947359425.1). Taxonomy (NCBI): domain Eukaryota; kingdom Metazoa; phylum Arthropoda; class Insecta; order Coleoptera; family Tenebrionidae; genus Lagria; species Lagria hirta. The sequence goes on along the minus strand of OX375796.1, from coordinate 17,617,298 downwards.
CGTCGTTAGTTCATAAAAAACTTAAATGTTTTTCAATTACATTATTTGTAACAGTTTTTAAATAGACTGTTTAAAAAAAAGAAAAAGTCCATAGCTCGCTTATCTTTAGACAGATTTTAATTATTTATACACTAAATTAAATGGTTATAAATAGGCCACAAAATGGCATAATAAAATCACGTATAGCCTTGAAGACATTAAGACTGAACTGTCTGAAATCTTTTTCAGATTACATTCATATACTTTTTTTAAGGGAATTCTGATGGGAATTTTTATTCTGAAAACAACAATGTATTACCTAGAACTATAGGCTTACATGAGAAAAAAAAGATATAGTCAATGCTCAAAATGCGCTTGACATAGAGGGCATCTTTGCAGTCATTTATTTCCAAAGCTAGTGTTATTTTTTTTCACAATGCTAGAGAGTACCTTCAAAAAATCTTTCTGGTATTTTAACAAATTTCTTAAAAAATTCAACCATGATAGGTCCAAAGTTTACTTAAACCTCAGTAAAAATAGGTTTCGCGTCCTCACAGGCCCCCTTACCGATCACTGCCGTCTAAAGCATCTGGTGAGACTCGGCCTAGATGATAATGAGAAAGATTTTGAGTAGAACACTCCGAAACACCTGGTAGCAGACTGCGTCGCAATTAAAACCTAGCGTAGAAAACATTTAGAGCAGGAATACATATTGAATACAGACACATCATCCTTGATGCTGAAATTTATTACAGTTTTGCTCAAGATTAGGGAGTACAATAGACCAATAAGTTGCAGTGCATATGAAACCTTGGTTCTAATCTAGTGCAAAAATCAACTCCCAAGAGCTTTCGCTCTATTTTGCCGCACTATAATAGTAGTTAATCTGCTTAATGTAATAAATCTCAGTGAAGCAAAATATTAACCCTTCAAAAATGGTAGATGTACCAAACCTAAACCCCTAAACCTCTATTTAATTAGATTCTTCAGAAAAATTCATAGGACGGGAAAAGTAGGTAATAACCATGATCAGATAAATACTTATTTATTAATTAATTAAACTTAGTCAATTTTCCAATTTTTATTATGTACAAAGAACAATAAATTAAGAATGTCTTAAGGTAAAATAATTATCACAATAAATATCTACAAAGCTAATAAGTGAGACATCACACTTCTCAAACCAACATCTTTGGTTACGCTTTCCTACAATACCCTGTTTATTCACGTGTCACGTCCGAAATTCCAATAAAGTGATCATTTTACCGTATCTAATCGACATGAAAAAAACCACTGTCCTCATTTATATTCGCATAAATGTTTACAGCCCGTAGGACATGTTTTATTGACTGAAAACCATTGTTTCATATGCGTTAAATGTCCACCATGAGAACAGCCCTGACACCAAGCGTATAGTCCTTTCACAACCTGATGACAGATGCTACATAAAGCATATTGCGAAGAGTGACATTTATCGCAAAGCCATCCAATTCTTTGAAGAGCTTTGCTGCAGTTACTACAATTCGTATTAAATCTTGTAGATTGTTGGTTGAGTTGTTCAACGCTGGAAATCCAAGACAGTTTAATAATGTTGGTGGCAATGTTCCACAATTGATAACGACTTAAAAGTTCTATATAGCCCAATAACCAATGCTCTTGTGTAGCTTCATCCAAGCTTGTCAAACATTTTCTTTGGTCCCCCAATACAGTCAAAATAGACACGGCGGTTTGAACATCACCCAACATGGCATGATGTTTTAATGCATCTAACACTATTGGTGAAGGATCCCACAAAGGCATTTTTGGAAGACAAGACACGGTTAATAATGTGGAAGTTGGTTCCTCAACTGCAGAAGATTGTAAGTCATCACCTAATTCTGAGTAATGATTATTAGGAAATTGATCAGGAGGTGGAGACCGATTTCTTATCTCATGCCTGATATGGAAAGCTTCATTCGGCAACACAAAATCTTGTTGAGGTGTTATGAAATTCCTATAGCTGCTTTGAAAATCCGTTATAATACCACCGTCAAGTTCCATATCTAATTCATTTTCGCCAAAAGAAAAATCTCCCTTGGGAAGTCCCGTTCTAAAATTCAAATACGTGGGAAACCCATTATTATAAAGAGCTATATCGACTTGGTCCTCATTTTCTGTCTCATCACTGAATTGGGCAGCAGGTGTATCGCCACCACGTGATCTCTGGTCACCATCTGCTGCATGTTCCATTCCAATGACTGAAGCCACTATTGGAAGATTATTATGAGAAATCACGTCTTCTCTATTTGCAGAATCTGAATTCTGCACGTACTCTTCTCCATACATTGTTTTAATTATTTTCCACACTAAAGCGACTTGGTCCTTCCCATAGGTTTTCGCCACGGCTGAGTTATGATCACACATCTCCGACAAACTTCGACCACTTAATACATAGTTATTGGCTAAAGCAATAAAAACGTCCGCTTCAGACTTCTCTTCTTCGGAATGAGTGAACTGATACATTTGGCTAGAGGCTAAATGAAATTGATCAGGACTTTGAGTTGTTGAAGTTTTTCTGTAAAAATTAACATATTTTCTTAAATTATTTTGGTTAATTTCAATATGGTACCTTATCATGCCTACAGCTGTGCGAACAATAACATTGTTAATGTTTAATTTGTGGGCGTATATAACTTCGCCTTTGTTGTTCAAAGAAACACCTTGTGGATTGGCTTTGCTGGCTGGTCTGCTGGCATCGTCGAAAGAGTGTTGAAATAAGGTGCAATCCTATTGAATAAATTTATTTATATTTCTCTAGAACTTAAACACATAATGTAACTACAGGCACTATTACAAGTTTACACAAGCTTAAACGTACACTGTTACGTTCCACATCTAGAACAACTCCATATTCCACATTCGAACTGATTCACACCTAACGCTTCATAATTTTTCCACCAATGTTTCAAACTGTTATTATCATAAGGTTTTTTAACTTGTTCAAATCGTTTAAATCATTTGAAACTTCTGCGCCATCTATGTGTAAAATTGAGACCTTTTAAATTTATCTCATTTTAAAATGATCTAAGGTAATTCATATAACAGCCACGTCAGTAGGAAGCATAATCAGTCACACAACGCAATTATACCAATTTTGCGTAAACCCAATTATTTAATTCACATCTGGAACCTTATAAAACTCGCGCACACACCCAAATATACTTAAGCTGAAAAAACGATTACAAAGCAGCATACATAAATGAGTTAGCCGCATGCAATTAAACACTTCAGGTTATAATATTTACCCTGCCGGTGCTAAGGAAGGTATGTGGATCTTCCTTCCACGCCACTCCACTTGGAATATCCTTATGCGTATTAAAAGCCGCAAACGGTATATAAGGTCTTCTCACATCCCAAATATTAATACTACAATCCACAACTAGAGCACAGCTCGCTATATGATATTTTCGCTGAGGGCGCCACTTGACATGTCCAATTGAAGCGATTGTATGAATAGTATGCTCTAACGTCGGCTTAGTGGTCAAATCCCAAACTTTAATAGTTTTATCTCTACTAGCAGTAGCAAGCCATATACTTTCCGGATGCCAATCGCACGCAAAAATTGGACCACTATGAGCTGTATATTGCTGTTGACACTTGTCGGGTCTTCGAACATCCCATAATTGAACACTTCCATTTTCCGATACAGCAGCAAAAGTAAATGGATTATGAGGGTTAAACTGTACGTCGCGCACACTTTCTGTATTGCTATAAAATATCGCAACGGCATTTTTAATACGAATGTCAAAATATCGCATTGTGCCATCTTGAGATCCAGAAATTAACCGGTTTGGTTCACTAGAGTGAAAATTTACTTTATTGACAGTTCGCTTGTGTTCTTGATAATCTTGTTCTTGCATTGCTTTTCCGGTCTTTGTAAGATTCCACACGCAGACATGGCCGTTTGTTGCTGCCGTAGCCAAATAGTGATCTAGAAATTTGCATATTAAAAAGTAGTTAATCCAAAAGAAAATAATATGATTCAAGCAATCGGATAAAAAAATTTAATAGATCAAGCTTGCGTGTTATACATATTAAGCTGTAATAAAGATGCAGATTACAGGCGAAAAGAGATAACTCTGTTGTTTATTAAAAAAAAACAGTAAAAACAAGCGTTGCTACAGTAGGTAGAAACAATTTTTGAAACAAATTTCACTATGCGGTCGACAAAACCACATTAATAAATTGATCCCTTTTTTCGATCTTTGATCGTTTCGTAGGATGTTTGCGTGTTGGAAATATCCGTGATAGTATTCAACATCATTTTATTGATTTAAGAATGAGTTCTGAGTTAATTGACCCTGGTTTAAATTCATTTTTTAGAGAAATTGTTGAATTTGGCACCAACACCCAATACTTGGTAAAATCATCTCAAAGTGTTCTCAAGTATAACAAACTTTGAAAATATTATAATAATACATAATATTATGTAAACACTGTAACACCCAACGCTTTGGAATATAACAGTATAATTTTCTTAATTTATTTTTGAATAGTAAGACAAGCTGTTAATAAATGGCTTGCTAAGAATAAATACCATCGGTCCAACTCCATGAGACGTCATTGCAGGAAAAGCCCAAATTTAAATGTTTGGTCGCTCTCAAGTTATACACCTCCCGAAACTTGTCCTCTTCAATAGCATATACTTTAAATACTAAAAAACAATTAATGTAGCCCCAGCACTTCGCAGAATTTGATAATATTTACCATTCCGGCCGCCAATAGCCACTTGCGTATTATCCTTGTTCAAAGCAAGGGCATTTACGGGGCCCTCCTGTACCACATGAAAAGTGGCCATGTCACATTATTGAGTATTCTAACAAATCGAAATCCGTAAACTACATATTTTTAAGACTACAAACAGTTTAATAAGCCCTAGGCAAAAAAAGTTTGACAATATATAAAAGCCGACATAACCTAATATTATTTGTTTTGACTTTTGAATGACTTTGACATTGACAGTTGTTGTTTGTATCAGTGGCTCTCAGCAAAAAATAAAATAAAAAAAAATAAAATTATATCTCTGTCAATGCAAAAACAACAAGCTCGTAGATCATAGGTGTTTTTTTAATTTGACGTCAAAACTTGTTATGAATGTTAAACTGTGAACGTAGCTTCACCATCGAATTAAAGTGACAGCTATTAATTTGACGTATGAACCTAACCTCACTTTTTATTTAATAAATTGCAAAATTGTTTTAAGTTTTTTGTTAGAAATACATTAATGTATTTTGTTGTCCGACCAGCAATCTTTTCTTACTGTCATAATTTTTTTTTTATCAGATCGGTATTCGTTCTTAATGACTTCTAACATTAACCCGCGAAAGCTTAGTTTATTGGCATTAATACAGTTAAAAGTCTTCAATATAGGAATAGTTTTTTGGCTTTAATATAGTAAAACGTCTCCAATGGAGGAATGTTACTACCTAGCTGATATGTAAGTTGTAAATCAAAAACAAACAACTAGAATATAGAGTTGAGAAAACTTTTTGTGTATTTTTTAGTAGCCATTAGATAAAAAAAAAGAAAGAAAAAAATGCACACTATGTAATAACTCTAAAAAAACTATTACGAAAGCTTACTGAAAAAAATTATTAATTAAAATAAAAAGGAAGTGACATATTTATCCTCGATATTAGTAATATATATATATATACTATAAAAAAAACTTTAAAATTTATGTTTTCCGTTTTAAAACAAAGCTTTTGCATACAATAAAATGTTCAAACAGGTTGGTTTACCAATAAACACGCTATTTTTTAAGACTAGTTTAAAAAATCTGACAATTGCATTGTAATCTGTTGAAAAAATTAGCACAAACATAAATAAAAAGTTTATTTTGAAATAATTAATTTGTTTTTAAAAATGTGTAGTACATTTTGTCACTTAAAACACAAGTACACTTAAGCAAAAAGTTTATTTTAAATAAATTAGTACATTATTGCAAATAGTACATTTCTTCACTGAGAAGGGGGATTTACTACAGTTCCATACTCTTGCACGGGATAATACTGATCATCTCTGACCCAGCTATTCTTATAAAGTAATGTAGCAGTATTTTTTCCAGTTTTAAGATAACTTACCATTGTAGATATTATTAAACTCAACATGCTTGTAAAAATGGAAACTGTAGACATAACGGCTAAGGTTTTAAAGACTAGAGGTACTATAATTGCTTTAAATAGTAAAACTGCCATTAAGTAGTATCCCGTTGTTCCTCCTTTCTTTTGTTTTCGAGCCAAGTCTGTGTCTATAATAAAAAAAGTAACAATGTTGTTGTTAGAGACAAAAAAAACTTTTAAGATACAAACTTTCTTTTATTATTATTAATTCAATGAATTAGAACTTATTAACAATATAGAAAACAAGCTCAAATTTAGACCAAATAGACTTACATATATAATCTTATTATTTCTCAAAACAATGTACTATGGAAATATTTGCGTTAACAAAACAAAAACAACGAGTAGGCTAAGAAATGAAAAATAATTTGTAAAAATGCTTTTGTTAAAGACATTTAGTTATAAAGTTAATATTTACGGAGATTACATACTTTCGACTAGCCCTGTATATTTAAAAAAAAAATAAATTTTAACACAAAGAAGTTTGAAATCGTTAACAAACTCTTGAGGTAACAGAAGCTTTTTGTAACTTAAACTGTGCCATTAACATCAGAAATTAGCCTATTGAAACTATGTTTTATAATTTCATTAATTTAACAAAAAATATATAAATCTATTCCACAATTGACTTATTGCCTGCTAACAATAACCGACAACTTTTTAAAACTATTTTCAAACAGCTTGAAGTTAATTATTAATTAATTTTTAAATTAAAAATTATCCAGATGTAAAGAGAAAATCTTTAAATATATATTACCTTCACGACTAAAAATTTGGTTTTCCGCACAATCACTCAGAATAAATAAAGCACAGAAAATCAATGTGGATACAACTTTATAGAAATACATCTTGTTGACAAATGAAAAAACTAAAATTGTTAGCAATTGTTACAGTCTAATTGGTTTCCAAAGACAGGGTGAAATAAAGAATTTGAAAAATACGCTAGTTAAGGATTTTTCATGCGGAAAATCAGGCAGTTAAAGCAGTGATATGGAAAATTAAGTGCTTGCAATTTTGTCATAATGTGCTTTGATTCTATCAGGTTTTGATTATAGGATGTTTAAATGTTTTGTTTTTGCATAGCAATTGCACAAAATCTTACAGTTATAATACGAAATTATCGATAAAAGAATCTAATTAAGTCTGAATTTAGTTCTGCAGCTGCATAATTAATTAACTACGCTTTATCTTTAATAGCTTTTACTGAATATTGAAGCAACGTATTAGATATTTACCTAACAAGTTCGGAAAATACATAATTGTAAATTTTTAATAATAAATTGTATAGTTTTTTACTGATTTTTCGGTTGCTAGCTATGCTCTCGTCAATTATCTGATTATTTAAATTTAAAAAGGTCTCATAGTGGGGTTGCTATGGTTTTAATAAAATAAAAAAACAATGCTTTAAACATTTTTTCCTAGTTTCAACAGCAAAGTAAAAAACACCGCAGTGCGGGAAAAACGTTTTTTGATGCATTGAAACGCCCGGAAACTGTCGATCTTTGAGCGGTAAGTGCAAAAAAACCGTTTGTAATTTTATTCTCGCAAAATATACTACAAACTACAAATTCAGTTTTTTTATTTTGACCGCCACCAAGAAGACGATAATTGTATAAAAAACAACGTAAAACGTTAAAAATTAATTAAAAAATTGCGTTTAAAACACGTTCAATATAACAAAATTTCCAGATAGTTTCTGCTGTGCTAAAAGCAGAAAAATTTGCTTAAAACTAGATATCTTTTGGTATTATTTGTAGTACCTTTTTCAAGTTACTGCTAAAGTTTACTGTTATTTTTTTGAAAAACAAACGTTGCTGCTTGGAACAGCCTGTTCAGTTGTTTTTATAATGTTTAGTAACTTTCAACTCTTTAAGTCTTATTTGGTAAAGTAGAACTAATAAAGAATTCTACCAAAAGTCTTCAATAATAAGAATAATAAAATTTAGATTTTTATAAGTGTAAATGCTATTTAAAAACACATTACACAAATTTATCAACAATTCTAGGTTCACCCAGCAAACAAAGTTTTGAACTCACTTTGTTTTTTTATCAAGAGTGACTATGCTTTTTTGGCAGCAGATCTTAGATCGGTTCGTATTAAATAATCTGTAAACATAAACTCGCTCACGTAATGACGTAGAGATTTTCCTGAATTAAAATATATTAATTTAATTAGTTGGCGTTATAGTTTTAAAGCGCTGTCAAATAAAAAGTACATATTTTTATTCTGTTTAAAAATTTTGCGTTTTTTTTAAATAATTAAAAATTTATTAATAAATTAAAAACAATACTTTTCCATAAATATTATTAAAAAACATTGTTTTTAATATATTATTATTTCTTACGATTTTATTGTAAGAAATACGATAAAACACCTTTATGAATTAAATTAAAAATTTATTTTACATTTAGAAAATGGCGCAAATGCGGCAAGCATCTCTGCACAGCACTGTGTTTTAAAATGTAAATATCAGTTGTGAGTATAAACACTTGCAATACTAGCTTACCTTACCGTAGCTAAAAATGTAATAAAATAACTGAATTAAGCCAAAACAATTGTTTAATTTTTTAAAGCTAGAACTTTTTATTGATCTCTTGATACAAATATACGAATTGAATTTATTCTTATTATAACTAAGCGCAAGCTCTATCCAATTTTTGACAGTTAACATCTTGCTTGCTTATGTCATTTTCTGTCCTTGTTTTTGTCAACATTTTGCTTGCTTATATGCTTTGTCATTTTCTGTTCTTGTCTGTGTCAACTTGCCAACGTCAACCGTCATTGACAATTGTCAATTAGACATTTAACATTTAATAGTTTGCTGCGCTGATGCGACTGCGATCAGTAAAAGTGTACCCCGTTTTAGCGTACTTTTTATACTAATGTGTGATTATTCGATGGTGATTTTGTGCTTTTAAAATATAGCGACGGCAAATAGTAAGTATAAATATTGTCTCTAGGGAAACATTCTAAATAATCAACCATTTACTATGTAATGATCATTTTATGGCAGACTGACAGATATAAGGTCATAAACAGATTGAACCGGCTATAGTTTATAATAACTCATAAATAATAATTATTATTATAATAGTAACAATTGCAGCAGTTTTAATAAGCTTTTTTTTTAAATAGTTAAGTTATGGAATTTTTTTATAATTTATTATATAACCGCCAAAACTTGATCCGTTGAAACCGTTTTAAGGGTTGTTTTAAGGGGTGGAAATTTCCGTTACTGTTGTTCTTTTATTATTCATTTTTAATTTAAGTGGTTTATTGCTTCTTATTAATATATTTATTGAGTTTATATTTTATTATTCAAATAAGGAGATATAATTATGCTATATAATGAAAGTGCATAATAGCCTCTTATTTAAATGTAAGGCAGACATAATCCATCGCAATCTTATTTATTATAAACATTTTGTATAATCACTCTTTAAATTCAATCCGAACAAAATCGATTGAGCTTATTTAATTAATGATTGGGAGTTGGTCTAAAGCTTCAATTTTTTGATATACAGTGCGATCATAAAGTTTGGGAGCAGTTGAGTGCATAGTGACTATAGTTCTAGTCTAGTGAATTTTTAATTTTCGGCGGTTTTTTATCTGTAATAATATCATTTTCTTAAATGACCCAATTTTATAGAACGTCAAAGCGGCGAAGGTATACTCTAAAAAAAAGCATTAAATTTTTATTAATTGACGGTTGCAGAAACTTTTTTAACATTTGTCGGCACGTTTGTTAAGGACAGGAGGAATATTTGACAACAGAGTGTAAGGTTTCGTTATTAGTTGAAAAAAACCGACTTTTTTAAAAACTATTTAGATTTACTCTTGCTGTGAATATCGCTTGACAGATTTTTATTGCCTGATAGTACGATTGCTGACAAATGTCAAACAAACGTCAAAGCTTGTCTGTAATATCGTACGTTTCTTCGTATGAACTAATCAAAAATTGAACATACGTTCAAAATTTCATGGCAAGAATAAATCTAAATAATATATCGAAAAATTGTTTACGATGTAAAATTTTGTCGATAAGATGGGCCAACGTTGTAGGTGTTTACTTCTATTTTGCTAAATTAAAACTTTTAACAGACTAAAATGTATTTACCCTCAATTTAATGTTAATATTGCTATCGTGCATAAAGACAACAAAAAGTATAAATGGGACACATACCCCATGTTGCGCAGTTCTAAATATGGTGAATTATATCAATCTACATTATCTGTAGTCTGTAACAATTTAATTTTGCTTTGATTATCTCTTATGATCGCACTGTTCCACTTTGTTAGACATTTTTTTTTACTATTCAACATTTATAATTTGACTAAGGCTTTTTTATTGTTTGTTTTCTAAAATAAATATTAATATCTTGATATCGATAAAATAATTTATGAAGGTTAACAAGAAATGTTACCTAACCCTCACCGATTGAGCATAAAACCGTCGTTGCAGCCGTTTCGAATGGACCCCAGTTTGACGTTGCTGCAATCGCCACCCCAAATTCATAACGTTCATCCACGAAGAAAAAATAATAGAAATGCTCTGCATGGAATGCAAGCTGAACGAATGTCTTTGAGTGAAGAAGCTAAATTGGTAAGCGATATTTTTATTATTTTTGAATGTCATAATTAATAATAATAACTCGAGTGCATGTAACATTTTGATACTTTTATCGAGTGCATAACATAAAAATTTAAGACAACTCATCATAACCGGGAGGACATTTTGGCAGTCTACTTCTTCAGAAATCTTGGAATTATACAGAATTTTGAGTGTGAAAATTTGTTTTTTTTTTCGTACAGATTAAACTAATTTAAACAGTTAGTCAATAAGTCCACCACATACAGGAATATTATCGTGTTTTAATCAATGAACGATTGAAAACAATCGATTATACAAAACGTATGTCCTCGATGGTCTCACTAAATATTTCACTAGGCAATGCGTTCAGATTGAGCATTTTCAATTTTGAGGTGTATTTGGCAGATTATTTCTCGACCAAAATAATTATTTTCGCGCGTTATAGGCTATAATTTTTTGATTGGCTTCAGTTTTTTAAGGATATTGTCAATGGTATATTTTACTTTACATATTGCACAATCTGTTAGCTGTGCTCGATAAAAGGATTTTAATACTACCCACAACACAAGTAGATAAGATAGTTACAAAGTTTTTGCATGCAATATCCATTTTAAGTAAACATTATTGATAAGACTTCTCTTAGAGATTAATCGTATTTCTTCTTATTTTGATCGAATTTACTGTAATTTGCGTTTTTATTGTGTCTAATATTGCATCTTTGCTTGTGCCGATTTTGTATGTATTTTTTTAAGGAAATGGCATCTTTGCCAACCAAAACGCCAGTATCTGTATTACAAGAGTTATTAAGCCGACGGGGAGCAACACCAAAATATGAACTAGTCCAAATAGAAGGTGCTATTCATGAACCAATCTTTAGGTACCGGGTATTTATCAACAATGATTTTGTTGCAACTGGAACCGGAAGATCGAAAAAGGATGCGAAACACGCCGCTGCAAAGAATTTATTAGATGTTCTTGTTGGAAAACAAAGCCCTGAGCAAGCGAATGCATCTAATGGTACCTCTACAGGGAATGATATGTGAGTAATAGATAAATCGGGTTTATTTGCTTTACTATTTATATTTGGTTACGAAAAAACTGGAGCTTTCAAGTCAGATGAACAAGTTTTGATCATTCTCTCATGATCGTGGTAAATTCAGTCAGAAAAATATTCACCCATATTTATTATAGCAGTGCAACTAATTTCTATATTAGATAGTAATTAGTTTTTAGAGAACTGATGTTTGAAAACACTGTTTTTTTTGAAAATTTGGGGGTTTATTGTTATGATTTTACAGAACCGCTCAAGTGGTTTCACCCTTTGACGATAAAGTGATGGGAAATCCAATTGGATGGTTACAAGAAATGTGTATGTCGAGAAGATGGCCACCACCATCTTATGAAATGGAGCATGAAGAAGGTCTGCCACATGAACGGCAATTCACGATCGCCTGTCAAGTATTAAAATTTCGAGAAATAGGAACTGGCAAATCTAAAAAACTAGCAAAACGAATGGCTGCACATAAAATGTGGCAATCATTGCAGGATATGCCTCTGGAAGGCAATAGTCTTCCACAAGGGTTTGATGATGATGAAGAAGTGAGTATTTTTTAATCTCTATCGTCTAACTCGTATTAAAAATTATTTATTTTTTTAGACATTTTAATGCAACTGGTATTGCTATAGTATAATTTTACAAGCAAGCTACTGACTGCTTATTTGACTAACAAATGTGTATTTTGGCGACCTCAAGCAGTGAATTGTCATAGTAGATTGTGAACTAGACATTTTTACATTAATTAGAGTGATTCATTTCCAAAAAAAGGTTTTCGCTAGGCTTAAGCAAAATATTAATCTATAAATGGAGAAAAAATATCAATTTTCTGTTCTTACCAATTAAATTTGAAGTTTCTTTATATAAAAGAAAAGGTTTTTTTTTAAATTTCTAATGTGTAACCACTTTGTACAATATTCGGTTGATGGACCTTGCGGGGAATCTTCGATATTGTTTTATTGTTTTTTTGTGTAACTCGCACTAGTTCACCAGTAGGAGTCATAAAAGTTTGGTCGTGAATAAACAGGATTTTTTAGACTTTTTTGAGCCAACCGCAAAAAGTAGGGAGAAAAAAAGGACTGACTTGGAAAAAATACTTTTCTGATCAATATTTAATTAATTACAGCCATTTTTATACCTCAAAACGTAAGAAATTGATAAATGCTTACCAATTTTAAATTCAACTTTTTTATTATTACTAATTTATTTTTCCTACATTGCAAATTATGTAACCTAATGCAATCCTATGCATCCTAAATGCAATTATGTAGCCTATCAAATATTTTAATAAAAAAATATAGGTGAAAAAAAATTATATACAAGCTGGAACAAAAGTATCAAGTTGTAACTTATAAATTCGAAAATTTAAAAAAATGTTTAAAATAAAATTTATTTGCTTTATTAACGTGTATGATGTGACTTTTTCAGTTTGTTCCTATCTTTCTTTGTTTTGCTGCTATGGTAACCAACTATGTTTTTATATTTAGATTAATACAGGGTGTTCAATATTAAAAGGTATCATAGACGGCTGTGCTTTTTTGGTATCATGTTTTAGATAGGTTCGTACAATTATTAGGTAAAATTATTGAGCTTGAATTTTTAATTATTTAAAAATAAATCGAAAACGCTCAAACACGATAGAAATAGTATTCCTTCTTTTACGGCGCTTAAAAACAATAACGCAAATAAATTTGCAAAAATTGTTATTTATTTTAGTATCAATCGATCTAAGACCTACTGCAAAAAAAGCACAGTCTCTCTTGATTCCTTTTAATACTGTACATCCTGTATTTTGCTTGAGCACTGGAAAAATGAATCACTCTAGTGTGCATTAGTCAGCACCACGTGACGTGGCTTGTGGTCGCTTAAATGTGTGGTTATGTTTTGGTTTGCGGACTTTGTTCAGATTTTGCTTGCTTAGTGTGTTTAGTAGTGTAGTAAATCATAATTTCTTGTCGGATTTGGTGGGTTTTTTACTATCTTTCATGGCTTATCTAGCGATAAATAAACACAATTGAAATGACAACTTTTATATTTTATTATTGTCATTTTTTGATTGTCTCAATAAATTGTTTAGTTTGAGGTAAGGTACCTAGATGCAGATGGTAATGAAATTGGCAATTTTCAGTTTAGAATGGAGTTCTGTAGTTCGTAACTATTTGGACACGATTATTTGGAATCATTTGGTAGAATAAATTTATCTCTTGTTATCGATAACTTGTCTATTTATATAATTTAGACCAAGTACAAATTTATTGCCAAATTTTATAAATTATCTCTAAAGCTAGTAGCAGATGCTAATTTGTTTTTTGTTTATTTATACTTACCTATCCGACTTGATTACTTTTTGGCTCTATTGAGACGAATACCTTTCTTCAGTTCATTTCAATTATGTTATGTTGTAGTTGGGAGCCAAATTATGTAACTTGCAAGGACGCTACACTGTTCTGAAAGATTGTAAAATACCAACTCTCAACATGCAACATACTCACAAGGTGTCACAGTTTCACAAGGCATTAAAACAATCTTCTGGACCAAAACTAAAGGAGTTACAGGTAAGGCTTAGTACATAGTCTCTTTATTGGGTGTGGCTTTATTACTTTTTATTAAATTAAAAAAACTAGTGTTAGTGGCATAGAGGAATAAATAAAGAATACGGTTTAATAATTGAAAAATTTGGAAACAAATAAAACTAATCCAAATATATAAATAAATCCAATAACGCTATTTTGTTTTATTCAATGACAATAGAAAGAGAGAGGGTTTCTGTTACCATTGAACTGTTTTCGACTCTATATTCGAAAGTTTTTTAATGCCAAATGTCACTAACTAAATTCATAGAACATTGTTTTTCTGATGTACAGTAATTGTAACAAGTGTTTTTTGAAATTCGGCGTTATAGTTGGCTGTGCCTATGAGTTGGTGTGAACGGACCATAATGTTCAAAACATAACCGCTTCAAATGTCAAAATTATTGCTAAATTTCTTAACTTTGATATTTTTTATTTGAAAATGGCTTCCTTTCATTAAATTAAAAGTAAGGCTAGTTTCAGTGGCCAGCTTTGACGCCAAATTAAAAAAAAACACCTATTATCTAACAGTTGCTAGAGGCTAAGAAAGTAGTAATAAAGTTTCCTGGCATGCAGTTTTTTTAATTTCGTAAAAATAGTTCTTATCGGATTGAGTAATGATGTTTGTCTCCAACGATTTCGTATGATGATGCCAAATTGTGAGAATCTTGCTTTCAGATCTAATATTTTATTTATTGAAGAAGAAACGCTTTTACGGACTGAAGTGATTGAAAAATTGACATTTTTCGGACTTGTCAATTTCGACGCGGTTTTTTATTTTATTTATTGAAAAAACTTTTGGTAGATGTCTGTCTATTTTTCGACATTGTTGAATTCGTTAATGTTAACTTAAGCGCTCACAACATGGAAGTTTTTTTAGTCTCGTGGACTTTATCTGGTAAGTTCTGAATCTGAGATTGCAACTTTAAAGGTGACTTGTTTTTGCATCCGTTTTCTCTCTGTAGTTGTCAATTAAGTTATGAAATGTGTAAAACTAAAAATAGAATAGATAGACATTTATGCAAATGATGCAGAGTGAATGCTTATTGTATAAAATATTTTTGGCATTTATGCAATGTTTTAAAAAGTAAATAATTTATTTTATCCAGCTCAATAGAGCCGACGTGTAAAAAGTTTGTCATGTAGTCAAATGCCTGTGTAGTAACATCTATTAGAGACTTTTATTTAAATGTTATCTATCTATTCTCTTTAAAAGTGACATTGTTTTAGGATGTGTTTCACTTAAATTAAGCATTTTTTTCAGAATATAGTGTTCAATAAAGACTTCAACTTTATTCAATTTCTTCACGAGATAGCAACAGAGCAACAATTTGAAGTAACTTATGTCGATATTGAAGAGAAAGCTTTATCGGGCAAGAGTCAGTGTCTCGTTCAACTTTCAACTTTACCAGTCGCAGTTTGCTACGGTTCAGGTGGTTCATCAAAGGAGGCTCAATCAGCGGCAGCTCAAAATGCATTGGAGTATCTGAAAATAATGAGCAAGAAATGAATTCAGAAATTTGGGACGCTGCACTTTAAAACATTTGGTTGTTTTCTCATTTCGTTTTCATATGATAATTTCTATCAATTTTGGTGATGTTTTCAGGTGTAGCGTTTTGTAAAAATAAAAAACAGTCAAAGGGCATGTGCTTTTTCTGCACATGCATTATGCTTTACTTCCCTGTCGATGACAGTGTGAATTCAGGTGTCTTTAACCTAAGTTATAAGTGCAATAAAAGGTCGGGTCACTGCTCATGGATGAAGTTTCTTCGTGTGTATATTTTTGGTTTTTTCTGTGAGGAAACTTCATCCAAGAATTGTGGCCCGGTTTCTGTACGAGAAGGAATGCACATAATTTTACAAGCTATACTTTGCATAGAATTAGTGGTTTTTTTCGAGACTATGTATGTCATTTTAATTATCTATGTGTGTAGACAATACACTCTAATCGGGCAGTAATGATTTATTACTTGTCTTTAAAGTAATGGTGTCTATTTATTATTAACTTGTAGACAAGTAGGTAGCTTAGCACTGTTTTAGGCACTAGATTTAAACAATCAATGTTATATTGTCTGAATGTTGGGTGCCCCAATGCGATGTAATATAATACATATTTATATTGTGTAAAGGGAGCATTTATTTAATGCAAAGTATAGAGGTTGTACCCCTTAATTTTTAACCTATAATTAACATATATGTCAATAGCAGCTAATCATCATGTTAATTTAGGTAATTGTCTTAATACATCATTCTGGTGATGTTTTATGTTTGTCTTAATTTGCCATATTGATGTGTATGCTAATTGAATAATAAAGAATATGGCTTAAATATTGTTTTAATTTTCTAAAAGTCTATTTTTTTCCAATGGACGAGAATGGAAGAAGCCTGTGTGCTATACCTGATGCCTCTCATTTGAATATTTCTCACCTCTACAATTGGGTTGAGAGGCGATATTATGCATTTGTAAAAGTGAAAAAATTGTAATAAAATCATAAATTAAAGTGATATCATCTATAGTAGTGACGTTTTTAAAAAAATATTAAATTGATATGGGTTGAGATGTTTTTGCGATTATTTTTTAAACCTGTAAATAAGAAATGCTTTTTGTGCATCAGCTCATTGCAGAAACATCTTATTATTTAATAATTATATAATACTTAGTAGACCGCATGTTATAAAATTTAGAAGCAAAAAAAATTTTTTTTTTATTTGGTTGCGCTAATGAAAAACTTACAAGATATGGTTTTTACGGGCCGTTTAATTTTTAAGAGAATACGTATTGGGAATTATTGTATTCTTCGGTTATAGAACCGGTCAGTATGTTGTTCTAATACCGACCATCATAATTTGTTGACTGACTAACTCGTTCAATGGGTGTGATTCACAGTTGGATTTAAATTTTTTTAGTTCATCGGTTCTTTTTGACATCGACAAAAAAATTGAAATTTTTAATTGTTTATAATTAAATTGAAATTATGTCTACAGGGTGAGGCACATAAAGTGTTACAGAGCAATACAAGTCAAACTATTGAAATACAAGTCAAACTATTGATCATATGCAAAAAAGTTTCAGACAAATGTTTAAATGCTCGAGAGGGCCTTCATACTGGACCACTCTATTTTGTAATGGTAGAGGCGCTAAAGCTACTCTAAGGGCAATTGAATTTTTGTAATGAACCTTTTTTTTGCGCTAATAGCATTGCCGATTTTAAGACGAATTCTGCGACCTGCAACACAAGGTCGTTCTAGTCACGTAAAGTACCTATGTCATCGTTAAGTGGGCGTGGTAGATGCTACTGCCATTACGAAAAAAATGCACCCTCTGTATAATTATATCCACTTCTTATTCTAAAAATAAAGGAAAATATAAAATAATCATGTCACAAAAGGTTAAACTAGTTCAAAATAATTATTAAATTTAACCACAAATATATATTTATTTGCCAATAGAATAAATAAAAAATACCTCAATACTTATCTGTTAAAAATATATAAAACACACAAAATCAAAGAATATCACACAGTCTAATAAATAAATGACTAAAGCTCTAACATAACTAAAGCTTTTTAGATAAGTTAACAATTTTTTCTATAGAAAAGTGCTGAGGATTAAGATAATAATATCAATATTGATATTATTATCAATATTGATATTATTATCAATATTTATTATCATATATTTCATAAATGAAACATGAAAAAAACTTTGCAAAAAACTCTTCTGGTAATTAATAAGATTTATAACAGTTTGGATAAGCGGGACCAGAACTTTAAGGACTCAAATGCAAGCTTGTTCAGAACAACAGATAACGTTTTTTTTAACGTTAAAAATAAGTTTTATAAGAATTTTTGAGAAATCTTGATAAAAAATTAGATAATAAGCGAAAAGCGTTCTTACTATGAGTTTCTGTTATAAGCAGTTTGCTATAGGCGTGTCTGACGAACTTTATGTGCGCTTATGGAAGTTGAGAGTCTTAATGCGATGGCGGTAGAGTGACATTTTTGCATTGTTTTAAAAAAGTTTTACAAACTTTTACAAATAATTATCTATATGTTTAGAAAAAAATATGAAAGGTATGATTTTATGCGTTTTTTCTGGTTAATTTAAGTGTCAAGTTAATTTAATTGCTGTGGCACATTAAAAACATTATTTTTGTTTTTAAAGAATAGTATACTATTTTACCGATATCGACATTTTAAAGCAATTTTTATGTTTTTTTTTTTAAATAAAAAATGCTTTCAACAGCTGGTTTGATGACAAAGCTCGCAGTAAATTTTAATGGAGCATAAACCGGAATTGAGTTGAATACTTATAGTACATTTACGAATTAACAACCTTAGTCGACGACTTTAATTAAAGTTTTAATCGTAGTGATGGTTTGTTGTAGGTTTTATTTAGAATAAATTCGTCTGAAGCTTAATTTTAATAGAGCCTAACTAAAATGAACGTAAATGTACCTACAGTAAGTGTACTGTTAAAGTGTTATTAGCTTTTTAAGTGATAGCCAAACTAACGTTTTTCTATTAAGCTTAAAGAAAGAATTTTATTCTAAGGAATTAGGTTTTCTAAATTGATTAAAAATGTTTATACCTACCTAGTTTGTTTCAAATATTAGGTATAGGTATATCTTATCAATTTTGATTTATTTAAAACTGATGTTTTGGGGTGGAAGTAATGCTAATAATGTTTATTAATTATTGTGATTTATAAAGAATTGTACAAATTCTTTATTAATTGTTGTCGTAGTAATAGTATTGTAGTCATAAGGGACAAATAACTGTTTCTAATAACATTCGAAATTAATATATATTTTATTATTGAAATTATAGAAAAAATTATTTTATAACAATAATATTAATGAGCGATTACGCAGCTTGTCAAATGTTTGTGTACCTTTGCTTCTGAGGATAAAGAATAGTATTTAAACCGTAGAAAAAAAGTGCCCTTGCAGAACTTCAGAACGGTCTGCAAGAAAGCATTTTCTTACCTTGGTTTGAAATATACTATTTTTGAACTTACTTTATTTTATCAGTAAATGACTACAAATATTGACAAAGAGTATCGTGACGAATTCAGCAATTTATTGTAAAACTGTCAGTAGTTTAAAGACTAAATTCTTAGTAGAGATTTTTTTATTAATTTATAAAAAGCTTGTTAATTAATTTTTTGTTATTGCGTTATTATGTATAGTACATATTTATAGCAATTATAATTTTAGTTATTTAATGTGGTATTTCGACGAAAGCGGTTCGTAGGACATCTAAGATACATAATTGACGATTATTTCAAATAAACTTAATTCCTGTATTTGTATGGCTTATTTTTTATATATCTCTTAAGCTATAACATTAATTGAACGACGGAAAGGGCTCTATTTGTCTAATATATTCTACCACACTGGACTTGGAATTCCACTACTACCTACCAATAAATCATCCCACTACAAATTAAGCGTTTGCTTGTTTGACACTATTGTAATTATCAGCTTGGGCTTTTAGGTTTTAAGGGAATAATTGAGAAGCTTTGCGGCCATCTTGAAACCGCAAATAAATACTAACGCGCTCTTTCACTTGTAATTAACAACCTCTTCGAAAAAGGTCGAAATGTAATTTAGAATGAATCTAACCAGGGAATTGTTTCATTTACCCAACTAAAAAAGATAGCTATAAAAAATAAAAAAAAGACGATCCTATATGTTTGAAATCTATTTTCTATTAAAAACTCCAAAAATGATTATCATAGTCATCTATACCTTTACGTTACGGCGTTTTAACAGAACTCTAAACACTTTAACAAACTGAATGCGCAAAACATCTCCAAATAGTACAATTATCCAATACGAGGTATTGCACTTAGGCCATCGAAATATAAAAATTGTTGCTTGTCAAATAAAAGGAGGTTGCTGTATTAAAATTTAATATCAGATGTCAATACATTAAAAAGCTTTAAGGGAGAAGTAATATTATTTATAGTTTTAGACAAAATTTGTATTAAATAAAATTGTTTGTAGCTAAGGTAATTTAAAGTGTTCTTAATTTTAATTTAAAAAAATCGGTTTAGTCGCTTTAAAATTATCAGTTTGATTATTAAATAGATGTAAGCATCTTTCACAGGTCTGACCTAGTCGAAACGTTGTAGTACGTTTTTTTAAGTATGTATTGATAAAAGTTAAAACATAACCATAGTGCAAGCAAAAATATTTTTTCTTTGAATATGTTTCTAAAAAAGTTAACAAAGAATAAAATAAATGCAATTGAATTTTTTACAGACAGTTATTAAATAAGTTTACTTTTTATTTTGCTTAAAAGTAACATAAATTGAGGCTGGCAATAAATTAAAGATGCTCAATTAATCTGGTTGTAAAAAAGGAAAAATAAGATGAATGGCAGCTATGGTAGATATTTATCATATTAAAATAAAATTTAATGAAGTATGCTACAGTCGATGATTAGGTGATAGTAGTATTAATGAAGTTGCGTGTTGTTTTTAGTAGAGTTTTTAATTTTAGTCTGTTGCACGTATTTCCAAGCGTTACTTGGTAATGTTCTATTTGCCCGGCGCATCCACCATTCTTTATTTCAGCACAGCTACATTCTGCTAATTAGCGTTTGATCAACAGCGGAAACTGCTTATTTTAAATGAATTCAGAACCGCCTGTCCAATTTCCCTCGAAGAAAAAATTGAATTTTTCCACTAAAAGAAGCTATAAAATTTCAATTTTAGCGAACGGCGTGTTTTGATTATTTTTTAAAGTTTCGATTGAACTTATTTCGCCCTTCTAAAAATTGTGCTAAAAAAGAGAAAAACCGCGTGGTTTCATATACTCCTATGAAATATTTAAGAATAATTACCCGAGTAATATCCGCTGTGTGTCGTTATTAAATAATAATTCATGGAGTCAAATAGTTAATCTAAAGCGGTAGAAATTGTGGTTGAATTCTGGAGAAAGAGGGTTTGGCTTTTATTACTTGACATGTCAAATAAAATTTGATATATAAAATTTTTATTTAATACAAAAAACATTAGTTTTACTTAAGATCAAAAACCATAAATATTTTTTATATTATCGAAGTAGGTGACTTTATCTCATTGTTGCAAAAAATAATAGTTGTTTATTTAGAAAACAAAATTGAATTTTCAGAAAACATTTGTTTGTTTTTGTGAAATAAACTCTTTATTGTGCATAATTGTCTTAATAATAGATTTTATAAAATTCACAATTTATAACGTATTTCAGTTAGTTTTTAGCGATCTATCGTTGGTTCATACACTATTTGGAAACTAAATGAAATTTTGTTTAGGTGTAATTGATTATTCAGTTATTCGCAAATTAACTAATAATAACAATCAAATAAATGTTCATAGCTTATACATTTTGCAGTGACTTATAAAATTATTGAAGTAAAGCCGGCAAATACCTTGTTTTCATAATAAATTTATTGTTATCTAATTTTGCTTGACATATATTATATTTCAATTATTTAATAATGTTAAAATTTTAAACGTTTCAACTTCTGAGCTGTATGCATTGTGTCATCAATTGAAAATTACAGAGTTATTTCTGTGAAAACTGATAAATACATACATTATAAGCTACACATTAGCACAAAATAAAACGGATTTCATAAAGTATCTGAATTTATATACAATTGAACTAAAATCATAAATAACTATTGTTTATTCATTATATGCTGAAAATTAAATTCTGCTTTCTACATTTTGTGTTTTCAATAAATGAATTCTAAACATAAGCATTTGTGTTGGCCGATGCTTTAGAATGATTTTAACAAAGTGGCATAATAAACCGCATATTTTTTCCAATCAAAATTGAAAAAGATCCCTACGATTAACAAATAAATCTTTTGTTTTTACAAGCTCAATGTTTTTTTTTTAATTATTAAACCTTATTTATATTTATTTCTTACTTTTATAGTGGATAAACTACTTGTAATTATGTAGATGTATTTAAATAATGGCATACAGCTAGAACCATTGAATCATATGTTTAACAATTCATAAATACCTTTGCCGCATAAAAAACAAGTCAGCTGTTGGAGCATTTAAATATTATAGCCAGCTTGATTTTAAAAAACACAAAAATCTTGTTATTGTTTCTAAAGAACACAAATAGGTTTTTATAAAATTAGGATCTTGTAATTGGCAAAGACTGAGTTTTTTTAAACTATACTCAACCTTATACAAAATGTGTTTGACAAATGCAGCAATAAAAAAAATAAAATTTTGGTTTCAGTCCCACTTGACTTGCCGGCGGACAAAAAAGTCTAAAACTCTTTTATTATAAAAAAATTGTTATTGGCTATATTCAAATAATATTTAATAACTAAGTAAATAAGAAGAAAAAAATTGTTTTGACTTATAATTTAATATTTTGCACACAAGCATAACCTTTCATTTAGTAATCACAAATTAACACATCAATATAATAGACCAGAATTGCCAATTAGAACGCCATTTCCAAGGTTTCCTCCAATAACATTAAGTCCGAGACCATATCCGATTGGAGGAACTCCAAGACCTTGTTGTAGGACAGGACTACCGTAGCCAGGAATTAAACCATGAGTACCAGTACTAGCTACGTATCCAGGCGTTTCTTCTCTTATAATGGTTCCACCAAGAGCAGGAGCTTGGATTACACCTGCACCTCCAGGCCCGATAACCGTAGTTCTAGTACTTGGTCCCTGAACCACTTGCGTAGATGATAATACTGGTACTGCAGCCGAAACGGCAAGAATAGAAAAAATAGTAGCAATAAACTAAAAATAAAATTTAATATGATTTGTAGTCAAAAATTACTAATAATTACCGTTAACTGCATGTTTTCTTTAGATTCTTCACCAAAGGATTGATGCTCAGAAATGTTCTGCTAACAGGTTATATAGAATATTTTTGAACCTTGGAGTTACATTTAATGAGATGTACATTGAAAGTCTATTATACAATTGTTCAAACGTGTCTAATTAATATTATTAATTATTTAAATTTTGCAACGAAATAATAAATTAACATTTTTTAATGTTATTTAGCCAAATATTTCAATAATTATCCACTTTTTAAAGGGTTTGTTTAATGGATGTTGCTTAAGTATTTAGTTATGTTATTAGTACGGTAGAAAAGCAATCACCGTAAATAACAAAAGTGCTGGCGCACAAAAGAAAATCATTGTTGCTTAAAACCTTATCTCGGACCGCCTAACTGATTAACTTTTGATTGACATTTTAAATAAATTTGCAATCAATAATTTTCCATTACAATCAAAGTGTTTATGACTGGATAAATGTTAATATCGCAGCAAGAAAGGAGAGGCGCCATGATATGTTTCATAATTTGATAAAGGCAATTAAATACTGCTGTTAGACACATACGTCATTTAAGCTTGCAATTAGGTTTAGAGTCCTTCTAGAGCTTTTCAGCTGCACCTGACAGTGGTTAACGCTTCATTATATTACCGTGAACATCACAGAAATGGCAACGTTTGTAACACAAAGACTTTGTCGGGCAAAGCGATATCGACGAGCTTAATTTTGTTGAAGCTAATGGAAAGAAAAACGTAAGCAGACATCCGTCAAAACTTTAATTTTTTTGTTTCAGCAAACTTTGCCTTGAGGCTATAACTTGACTTGAAATGTAGTAATTGCAGCAAAACTTTACAATATTTGAAATGTTTGTTGTTGTAGATGACAGCCAAACGCGTTTAAGCCAATTTAAAGTTGTTTATCCTTCTTGTTTTACAAAACTTTTTATTGAATTTGGAGCAAGTTATGGTTGTATAAACTAAGTTTGTAACTCGTATTGTGGTTTTTCTTAGAAAATCTGGCGCTTTGTTATTGGTGTTAGACACAAATCTGTTGGAGAAACTGAATAAAAGTAGCATATCTAAGAAAATCTCTTTTCAATGAGAATTTTTGCTAAAACATTCATTCCATTTGCAGGATTAAATGAGGAAAAGCGTCGATAGTAATTTGTATACAGCTTTTCTTTGATCTGCTAAAAGTTACTGAGGCATAGCAACAGGCTAAGAAGTTGGTTTAATGTTAGCCTGTAAGATACGACCACAGAATTAGAAAATGTGCTTAAATTATGTCGAAACGTCTAAACTTAAGCAATTAATATTGATAAAGTTTGACTAATTATACACTAATTTGAATAAAAAAACACTTAGCAAACGATGCAAATATTTTTGTGAGATGATATGTTTTGCCATATATAAAGATCCGATTCAAAGTTTGATAATATTTTTTTCAATAAAGATATATCTATATGAAGATGACACATATGAAAAATCTGGTAAAAAAACAATGAAATCATTGACTAGTTGTAAAGTGTAAAAAAAAGTTATTGTATAAAAAAAATTAAAGAGTGTGTCAATGTTAAAGCGATTATATTTGATGAAAGAGAGAAAGAAAAATGCAATGAAAAAACATTATAAAGTGGTGTTTCTGTAGCAAGACAAAAAGGTTTGATGCTAAAAGAGTCTTACAAGGTGAAGTAAATTGAAGTAAATAGTAAAGCAGCATAAAGATCTGTAGCATAAAGAAAATCAAAGACAAAGAAAGAACAACTGAGGTTACATCAACACTGTAAGTAAACTGTTGGAAACATTTGCAAGAAAAAGAAATAGATTAAGACAAGTAAGCAAAAACCAAAAAAAACTACACATAAAAAAATTTATAAAAAACTTTCAAAATACTTAAAACAAAAAATAAATAAAAAGTATTAAAGAAATGTTTTGGTGTATAAATAAAGTAAATAAGAGCAAGTATTGATCAAAAGCTACCAATAAGTTAGTGTAAAATTTAGACAAAAGCGAGAAATATAGGAACCTTTAGTAGATCTGATTAATTTTTCTAGAGTAGTTAATAAATTTTGGGAGATGTGCACTGTTTGCTTTTCTTTGTTCTTTTTTTGTTGTCTAATGTCTATTTATATACATATTATCTGTTCACTTATCAAAGATCCTCCAACACAGCTATTGGCGTCTAAATTTTACGTGGCAATCCTAAATTAAGGTGTTAACTCAAGTTTGCTTGACTATGGTTAAAACTCAAAACTACAAGTATAAACAGAAGTATCTAAATTTTTGGACAACTACTGGTTGTCCAAAACATTGTCCTGATAGCATTAAATTTATATATCTATATATATAAAAGAAAATCTGTTAGTTACTCCACTTATAACTCAAGAACGGCTTTACCGATATGGTTGAAAATTGGTGAGGTGGTAGCTTAGAGCCAGGAGACGGACATAGGATACTTTTTATTCCAGAAACTACCCTCTAAAAGAGGGGTGAAAGTCAAATGTGAAATGCGATGTCGGAAACGTTTGGTGAGGCTCGACAAATTACCGAGAAATTTGACGCAACCACGAAAAAGCGTTTACATTAAAATTTATTTGACGTGGCTCAAGAAATTTTTCCAAACTTGGATTTTTATATCAATTATAGTTTAGAGCCAGGAGAAGGACATAGGATACTTTTCATCCCGTTCGACAGCATTCCCGTGTGACTTGACATGAAACGTCAGTCACTATAAAACGTGGAATAACAAAACGCAAATGACAGCTATGTAATTGACGTATAATGACAGATATGTAATGACGTATGGATGACAATTTAATATTTGTAAGAAATCAATAATAAAACTATTTCTATTAAATAAACAATTAACAATTATAATGTAATGATAGTGCCGTTGCCCATTCGTAAAAAGTGAAGTGAACTATAAAACTCGGTATGGTTGAAAATTTTAGTTTTTAGGTGAAGTGAAGTTTAATTAATAATGCCGCGATCAAGACGATCGAATCTTTCCCGACAAAGCCGTGATGCAAGACGAATACGAAATACTGCAAATGAAAGGACTGAAGAAGAACAAGAAATTGCACGTGAACAGCGCCGCGATAGTATAGCTCGACTTCGTGCTTCTCAATCACGAGAGCAAAGTGAAGCAGCCCGTGAAACAGCTCGGTTGGCAATGCAGAATCGTCGAGCGAACAACAGAGGTCAACAAATAGATAATTTGCGACGCAGAACAAGATATTTATCAAGTGCTGATTTGAATCGAGCAGCGAGTTTATTAATATTAATAAATATTTAAAGATATTAATAAAATTTTTAATTAAATATTAATAATTATTTTAATATTTAATTATTAAATATTTAATAATATTTAATAATTTTTAATTATTAATTAGAAAAAATTAATAAAACTAAATAATTATAAACAACTACTTTTTATTAACAAAGGGATTAAAAGGGGAGGGATAGAGACAAAAAATGACATGTATCAATATATAATTTTCAAAGATTTTGGTTTGCTTATTTTAAAAATAATATCTATGTTTAGGCGGAACAAAGTTCGCCGGGCCAGCTAGTCTATAATGTTTGTTGCTTGTCAATAAAACCGGAATTATGTGATCTTAGTTTATATGTGATTGTTTTGAGACTGAAAAGTTATAGAAGATAGAAAAACCAACTTTGCTTTAAAAAGCGGAGATGGTTTTTAAACGCGATAAACACAACAAATCTCTGCCCTGGTAAACGGCATACATTTGCTCAACCATCTATTTAAAAAAAACTGATATTAAGGCGATTTAAAATTTTTAGTGTTGTCATTAATTTATTCTTTTATAAAATGTTTTCCAATTTGTGTAATTAATACTACAAACAATTCAATAGTTTGATTACATTGCACTTAAAAGAAGACGATTATTTTCATCGATGTGCTTTTTGTTGTTGCCTTCTCTGATTCCGGTCACGTTCCAGAGCTTATTCATTTCCTCAAGCGAACATTTAGATCGCTTATGAATTGCCAGATACAAAACAAGCTTTTCTCTTCCGAGAATTATACCTCTCAATAGAAAAATGATTTTCAGAAAAAAATTTTGTTACTACTCATATATTATTATTAAAAATAATATTTTATGAGTGATTCAACAGATACGGCTCTCAAAAGCATTATATGATTATTCAAACTTTGTCGAGAGCTTTGAAGTGAAAATTTGTGTTGAATTTAATGCTGGCTTAGCTGCTCTAACTTTAATTAGAGGGCACTATCGAAATAATTACAGTTGTATTGGATGTCTCTAAATAGAAAATCCTTCGCAAATGAAATGCTCTGAAACAAAAAGTCTTTGAAATAAATGCTTTTGTAAGATGACAGCATCTTACTAAAAAAAATTAAGTCTAAGATTATGTATTCTTAACGAAGCTTGACTTACAATTATAATTCTTTAAGTTTTTGGTGCTAAGCATTTCGAACGTCTAGTATTATTTGAATTATTAGTATTATTGTTTGAGTATTATAATTTGCTTATTTGAAATGTTTTCAATTAGGCGATACAGTTTAATTTGTGTCTACCAACTGTGAGGTTATTTATCTTACATAAATGTCTCAGAATATGAGAAGTTTGGAGGAGGCGCCAGATTAAACGAATTATTTTACAACTACTTCGAAAGAACATGTGCTTAAGTTTGTCAAGCTGCTTTGCAACCTACGCTTCAATATGCAATTTATGTTTATGAACAAAATAAGCAATAACAGCAACACTTAAATTCATTATTATCAACAACAAACTTTCTACTGTATGCTTATTATTGCAGAAGCACGTCAATGTGTTGGTATTTGTTGAAATCTGTCATATTTGAATATTAAGCTATGTTAACAGCAACCTTAAAGAAGTAAAAACTGATGGTACGTATTCTGCCTATTATTTTGAATTTTAAAAATACTAAAAACCTAGGTTTTTAAAACAATATATATTAATAGATAAAGGCCTTGCCATCCAACGACAGAAAATCCCGTCAAGTAGGAGAACTACGGAAATAATAGAATTAACGGCGTAACGGGATGATATATCAAGAAAATTGTTGGGTTTAATTATTGCCAAGTTTGATATAAGTTTTGTTTAATACTTTATAACAATAATATTAAAGTTTAATAGTAAACAAGAAACGAGTGATGAAAAAATAGTTTCATCTAATTACATCGTAATTTGAGAGACAAAAAAAAGATAAGTATATAAACTAATTTGACAAGAATGCAGAACGCAAGAAAAAAAATCTAAATTTTAATCATTCTGCCAGGTTCTCTTTGAATAATGCCCAGAGATCAGAAATTTTTCACTTTAATTAGATAAAACTCGATAAAGTAGAAGAAAAGATTTTGATCTAAGGCAGGATTCTTTGGTTTAATAATTAAGTATCTGGATTTCCCTGAATCGATGAGCGCTTGAAAAACGGCCAATCAACTGCGGAAAATTTGATCAATCAGCACTCGCTGAAAGGAACCCATCGATCATTCCATATCAACTTTCCACTACCTGTGTAACTAATTTTCAAGGAAACTTGCAAACCATATCGATTTCCACGACATTTTACAGCGCACTTAATATTTCATTAATTCATTGTGAAAATCGCAATTTCCCTCAGGCGTGAGCTGGATAGTTAATATCTAACACGAATCATTCTAAAGATTTATGAAGGAGAATTTTGCTTGTGAGATACAACATGCTCATTACATAAAGGCAATGTCCGCAAGTTCCATATGTCTGTTTTGACTGATAAATGATGTAACAAAAAGACATTTTAAACATACCAATGAGTCTTGTTAGAATACTCTAGAATCGGTAGAACAAAATACAAAAGTTTAAAACATTATAAAAATGTATAGAAGACGCGCTCCGATAGAAAATAGTACTTAGTTAATAACTGAATAAATGTTGTATAAAGCTTTTCTACAAATTTAAACTTAAATAAATTTCTGTCATTGTAAATAATTCTATTTAGTGCTAATTTTTACTGATGAGAGCTTTTATCAGTCTGAAAAAGTATAGTTCAGTAAGCTATGTAATCTGAAAAAACCTGTTCTAGTTTATGTTTTGTGATTAATTCATCTTAAGACAGTAGCGTCATACCGTGTTTTTTAAAACTAACTACTAGTTAGTTTATAGAAATAGTTAACTACCTTAATAACTATACCTTAATATCAGTTTCTCTTCTGCAAGTTTTAAAATTGACATCTCTGACAACTCAACAAAAAAAAATTTGTTCAGAAGCTTTATTTAATGTACCATTAACGTGTTAAGAACCCCTTCAGAATTTTTAAATCATTAAATTTAATAAGAAAATAATTATAACCAGTGCTTACGTTAGTGCATTAGAGTTAGAAACGTTGCTTCTTTAATAAAGGAGAGCCTCTAGGACAGGACAATATTGTCCTACCTCCGCCTAAGCGTTCGTAATTTAGGTTAAATAAGAGGGTTGCCGCCGAAGCGAGTTATTAAAAGATGTTCGCTTAGAACTTAGGTTACCATTACAAGAGTGATCCAACAAGCACATCAAAATATTTCCCAAAAGGCAAAGTCTCATTTATCAGAGTCATTGTGACTACCAAAATGTTGGCATGGCAACGACCCGATTCTTGTCATTTATTAATTATATTGTGAAAACCACTTTACACTCTTTGTATCTGACTGATGCTGAGATTTTTGTGATAAAGAGGAAAAAGCAGATGAAGAGCAACAGGAAATGGGTAAAGTTATGACAGTCGCTAGCGCGATGAGGGAAAACAATTTTTTTGTATGCCGATGAGATACAAAATTTTCTTTTATTATTTAAATGTCTTTACTCAATTATTTTCATTGTAGTTGTAATGTAGTAGATTGCGATAAGAGGCAAAAGGTAGCGTTTAAAAAAAAATTATGTCAAAACTATTAACAACATAATGAGAAATTATAAATTCAAACAAACTTATTCAGAATTCAAAAACTTAAAGACGCACAACTTCAATCAAGTCTCACTGATGAGAGCTGACAAAATTAAAATATATAGATTTTTTTGTGTTATTTAAATTTTTATAATTTTGAAACAACAGTTTTTTATTGAATAAATAAACAAAATTTTTAATTAGGCTAGTTGGTTTTAGAGGAAAACAGTTATGTACATACAAAATTGTAATAAATTTTAAGAAGAGAAATTGGCTAAAAGTCTTTTATGAACGAAGCTGAATCAGACGTCTATGCGGTAAGCGCTGGAAATTGATTTAAAGGCTTTTTAATGGTATACAGTTTTTGCTTAAAAGGTTAGAGGTTTAGATTTGAAGTACCAACTTACAAGGCAGGTTTTTTTTAGTTTTTAACCAGTGAAACGCTGGTTGCTATGTGAAAAACTTGGTTATAATGCCATAGCTGGAGTAGCTAGAAAATCTCATTTTTTAACAGGGTATGGCTAAGCCATACTGTATTGGTTACAAATTGGTTTATGCCAATATCAACTTAATCTTTTGGTTTTTTGGTTCCCCAGACTTGATACTTATTGAATATCTGTGGCATAACAGTAAAATGACTATTTATCGTCGACACACCGTACTTGCTTTTATTTAGCTTATTAAATCTAAACATAAAACCCTTTTATTATTTTCAATAATAATTATTGTGTAATGTCAAACTCAGTTTTTCTGCCATATATTATAATAAATTTTTGAATTAGTCTAAAACATTTTAAGATTTTTTTTGGTAAAATTTGTTTTGGGTTAATTTCTAATATAATTAGCAGCATTTTTAATTGTCTGCCATAATTCTTGTCTGTTATTAATCTCTTGAGCGTTCACTGGTCTTCTTATTTCTCCAGAAATAGTCGATTTCAATTTTACTATTTTTAATTTCTAATTTGAATGAATTTTATAAACCAACATTAAAGACTAATTAGTCTCAAACACGTCGTCTGTTTTAATTTATCTGTAACACTACTTATTCTGTTATTTGTCGCGTTTAATTTGAGCTCTGTTGAATTGCAAATAACATAGACGAGATGCTTTAGAACTGCACTCATTAATTTTATGCCAAGCACGTAGAACACGATTTTTGCAAGTAAATTATAAAAGAGTGGCTAAACTGCATTATGCTGGAAATTTAGTATTCATTCAAATAGTTAAAGAGTAGTTTATGCAAGCAAGCGTTTTATGGGTATACAGTATACATATTATAAATTATTATTCTAAATTAATACATTAAGCTTCTCAAATTAAATGTGAGTTGAGCTTTATAAAGATAAATTTACAATTGGCTGAAAACATTAATAGTCGTATTACGTATGAGCACATTAACAACGCAACAGTAAACAAAGTGTCATTGCCACACCCGACTTCAAAACATTTTACAATAAGCACATACATTTTGATTTTTGTGCTGAGAAACTTATTTAATAGTAATCCTAAAACTAAAAACTTTGTGAAAGTTTTAATTTAGCAATTTTTCAATGTGCAATAAAATTTTTGTTTCCAAAAAATGACAAAGTAATACAAACGTATCAATTTTAGTTTTGCAACAAATAATTTCCAAAGCATAAAATTGGTTCAGCAAGATTATTCCGTAAATTGCGCTTAAAGAATGTTTCTCAAAATAATTAATGTAAAAATATTTTTCCGGAAATCGTCTTGGAAACAAAATTTTCCTGCTTATTTACGCGCAGGAAAATTGAGTTTTCCGGACTAGTACTGTAAAAACTTTACAAGACGCAAAATAAAAAAGATACTCTAGTAACTATAGTTGCCAACAAAATTGACAATGTTGATTTTTGTAAAATTTGTCAAAAAAAATTATAAAATTTGTAAATTTCGTTTTTTTAACGATTTCCGGAAAAATTTAATACCAAACACGTCATTAAAATCTCTTACTTGACTCGGAGCTTTAAAATACTCGGCACAAAGTGCCTCGTATTTTAATTTAGCTCCTCTTCAGTAATGTGAAATTTTCCTGACTTTTATGTAAATAACTATAATCATAAAAGTAGACAATAGTAGACTTCAACTTTAACGTAAAGGTAGAATTAAAAACTCTTAAAATATTAATTTGAAAAACAGAACTATTTGCTACTGGTCTATAATGGAAACTACTACAATTGTTTTTGCCAAGACTTTAAACTAAGCTAAAATAAAAAATAATTACGTTTTACTCTAAAAAGTCATTAGCTTTTTTTTTGTCTTATATTTTTTCTTTCTCTCACTTTATTTTAATCAATTTTATTGATTAAATGCTTTGACAAAATCGAATAAATGTTTATATTTTTTCAATTTATTAATTTTTATTGTTTAAAATATGTCTACAATATTTATTGTTTATGCATAAATTATTGAGATATGACTTCACACAACAAAACTACAGATCAAAAAGATTTTATTACAAAGCATTTGTTACTTTTTGAAAACCATATCAAATAGATAACAAATGTCTGGATAATATTGAGAATAAATTGAAACATTTGTTTTTTTAGCAAGATCAAAGCTTTTTCCTACCAACACAAATCATGTGAGCACCTCAATTCTCTTCAACAAATGCATTTTTAAATAGCGGTCTAGTATTCATTGAAGCATTGCTTTAATAGAATCCGAAAAGATCAAACGGCGTGTCGCCTAAAGGCTTGCTTTGTTTCAAATTTTAATTTTATGCTGCAGTTATTTTGTACAGTTGGAATAGACTTTAAGAAGCAGCAGTTTTTAGTTGAAACAGTCTTTTAGGATTTAATAATTATAGCAAATTAATATAATAATAGTAATAATAAAAAATAATAATTTTATATTTGTTAAATACTATTATTAACAAAATGGTCAAATTTTTGTCTTCAACTTTAAATTTTTATAAGAACGATAATGCTGAGCTAACTTATTGTCATAAAAAGCAGAGTTAAGTCGTTTTACCCACGTCACATTTTTAAAATTTTTTTGGCAATTTTAGACAAAAAGAGGCGAGAGTTTATATTGTTTGATCCAGTACAAGAAGCTTGATAAGACTTGCTCTATAATTTACAAGAAAAAGTTGAGACTACAATGCAAAATCAGAATACTAATAAAGCATGATGACGGACCTTCAAATTAATTAATTTGCTCTAAATGATAGAATGTTAATGTTGATAAATACAATTTGAAAATAAAAAGTATATCGCTAATTTGACACCCAAATTATCACGTTAGTGCCTTTTGTATCAAACGCATATTAATGATATGCAATGTATTCTATCTTATTTTGTTAGCTAACTGTTAAAATAAAGAAGATGAATGCAAACATAGGAGTTAAATTTTTCAATTAAATATAAATTTCAATAAGTATTCGATTATTTTGATAACAAAAAAAATTTTTCTATATTGAACTTAAAAGAATAAAATTTTTGTGGTTGGAAGCTTGAGGTATATTGATGTACAAACTTTCCCAAAACAAACAACTAATGTAACAATTGAAAATTCATCGATAATTTCTCGGCAACTTTCCAGTTTTTCGCAAAAACTTCTGCTCTTTTAAAAAGTACACTCGTCTAACAAATTCAATTTAAAGCAACAGATTTTTGCCGATCACGATTTTGTTTTGAAAGCATTATTTATGCATTCGAAGGGATCCAGTTTTGAGTTTGTACTGAAAGCTCTCCTTACTTAAATATTCAACAATCTGAGTATTTGGTGAAAACAGGTGAACGAAAATTTGTTTTTTTTCTCATTTTGCATTTCAAGAATCTAATATTGGTTTTAAATGAAATTGATTAAATTCCTCGCTTTAAATGTTTGTCAATGGAAATTTAATCAGCGGCTATGTGTTAAATGAACTGATGAAAAACATTGGCTACATCCGGAATTTTCTAACTAAATGTTAGTAATTAAAATTTCAGTTTTAACAAAAAAAAACGCGTCAAAAATACATCGGAGAGCTTGTTATAATTTAAATACACATATATTGAAAATAATATAAACATAAGAAAAAACATATTATTTATCATTGATGGTCCACTAGATCGTCTGATACTTTTATACTCCTAATTGCAGGTGCCTTGACCACTATTTTTCCCTGCTTTTTTTTCAATATGAAACTAGCTAGCAAAGTATAGTTAGCTCAATCGGTATAAGAACCTCCGCTTAATTACTCATCAAACAAGCAATCGAACGTGACCAGTATTTGACTGTGCTGGTAAACTGAGTGATTATCTGAGCCCAATCAGTAATGTGGTCGATAAAAGATAAACAAACTGAGCTGTTGTAAAATAATCCAGCTGTATAGGTCTTAAACCAACTATACAAAGAATGGTTTTTAATTTATATTCAAAATATTTTTTAACATATAACTAAAGAAAAATATTACAATTTTAGTATGATTTAATTAAACTCTCTCTTACTTTAAAAAGAAATTTACTGAATTTATATTAGTAATATTTAATATGATATGTAAAGTAAATAAATATAAGCCTATCTAAGTCAGAGTAAATTTACTCAAAATAAAATTGATATAATTAATTAATCAGTTTTTTTATGCACAGCTGATTTACTCTCAACTCAATAAACATGTTTCTGAGCAAATTTCTGAAGGAAAATTTAACTGTGAAGCAGCAAATTTATCTTTGATTACTATACTAATTGTAGTCAATTTAATATAGACTGAACAAGCTATTTATGATAAGGTAAAACACTATAAAGTTTTGTAATTTTGTTTAAAAAATAGCGCAGAAATTAAAATCTTGAGAAATTTTTTCTTAAATATTGAACAATATTGTTCTAGAAGTTATTTTAGGTAAGATTAAACCACTCTTGTTAAGAAAATATTTTCTTAAAATTATCCTTATGTTATCCCAAAAGTTGGCGTTTATTTTTTAAGTAAACCCAATTACTTCGTCACAAACGAACAGCCTTTGTTGTCTCTGACCCAAGTCGACAATTATCAGAAAATATATTGTTTTTCGAATTCAATTTGACATCCAATTATAATCAACAAGTGGAAAATTTCTATTTAAAATTCCACCTAATACAATTTTCGAAACGAATGAAACGTTCAAAGCGAACGACATTTTCCAGAAAAGCGACTGCTATGGCAGTTGTTTTAATCCTACTCCACATTAACTTATTATTCATGAAGGTAACGTTGGATCATCGTGCTTTTTACGCAAAAATGACAAACAAGCAACAGACATATATCATTTAAAAATTAAGAAGCATGTCGGAATAAATATGCAATTTATTCATAAAGAAAACGTAAAAATCTAATCATATTATATTCCAAGTTCAGTTTTTTTTGTTTTTTGCGGTACTATAATTTTAATCTGAGCGAAGTAATAATAACTACTGCATATATTATGGCAGTAGTCTAATATGTGTAATTGTGTAATATTCTAACTCAGATTATTGTGCGTAGTTTTCTTAGTATTTTTCCTATACTTTCAACAAAAACTCGTATTTCTACTAAAACATCTAAAACAAAGTAGAGTTTGACTTTTTATCCCAAGTTTTATCTCAGATTTTATAAAAAATGAGTTGATTTTCAAGTTTTAGTCGTTGAAGTTGGTTGAGTTTGAAACCCCTTGATGTATGTTCAAAAACACAAAAAATTAAGAAAATAACATGTTTTTCCTTCTACTAAAACATTATTTTTTTATGCATAGGTACTAAAGCAATTTGTAATAATTACAATTCTAATTAAAGTTGTTTTCAAAAGCAGTTGACGTCGTTTTACAGTCTTTTAGACTTTTTATATTTTTACACTCAACTGCTATATTCAGTCTAGTTCGAACTAAACGTTGAAATCTAAATTTTGAAAACAATATAGTAACTACTCAAAAAAAGCATTTTAAATGAGTTTAAGATTGAGAACGCATTAATAAGTACTATGAACTCATTGTTTTTTATTGTGCTTAATTTGTCTTTAAGGATTCTAATGGCAAAATAAATTATTTATTTTTGCTTGAGTTTACCGTCTCAAGATTTACATTTTAGCATGCCAACACTTTTCGACTTCACTTCGTTAAAACTAAAGCGATATCAAAGAAACCAAAAGGCTAGAATCAAAAAGTACTTTTCATATAGTAAACATTAGCATATACTGTTATTATTACAATGATTTTAATATAGTTTTGTTCTACAGTAGAAATTGTATCCAGTTAGACCAAAAATGAGTACTATTATTAATATTGTTTTTTAAATGCTGGCGCGGCTCTGGAAAAATTAATTCAAATTGAAAACAAATAAAAATATTGCATTCTTGTTTTAAATTAATTTAGGCAATATTTTTAAAAACGACTGTAAAACTTAAACCAAAATTTATTTGCAGTAATTTAAGAATGTGTCGTCTAGATGACACTTGAAAACAAACTTCGATCCGTGCTCATTAATTTCCTCTAAAACCTTTAAGCAAATTTCTACGAAGTAGTGAAGTTTTGTCGTCGGATACGCTTTTCAAACTTGTACCTGCAGCTTAGTTATTTATGTATTGGTATGGAGAAGCTACTTTCTGGTCGGTTCCGGTTCCGGTTTCAGCGAATCGATAAAACCAACTCATACAGGTAAAATCCATTTAAACTTGTGTTAGAGAAACAAATCGTATTAATTATACCATTGTGTAGATGAAATGTTACAGAAAATATATTTTCATTAACAGAAGCTTTTGTTTAGATGATGTGATTGTACGGCTTAATTATCCATTTGCAGTCATAACCATAAATTTCCTTTGAAGCATTCTATAAAAATAAATTGCTTATAGGATTCTTGATACCAAAAAAACATAAAACAAAATAGTCAGCTTAAATATAAGTCATGATATTTTTGTTTACATTCTCTCTTTCGCT
Source organism: Lagria hirta (assembly GCA_947359425.1). Lineage (NCBI taxonomy): Eukaryota > Metazoa > Arthropoda > Insecta > Coleoptera > Tenebrionidae > Lagria > Lagria hirta. The sequence continues at coordinate 17,580,338 of OX375796.1, read as the reverse complement.
CACATTGTAACATATTTATGTAGAAAGATTCTATTGATAATACTTAATACAAGTATTAAAAATGATCTTGTTGCTTTTTTTCCTCTTCAATGTCTACC